>OV277700.1:10468451-11732451 GCA_922987775.1 Agonopterix subpropinquella | reverse complement strand
AGAAGGTTTATAAATAAATATGTTGTTTACTGTTATTCGCTGCTGCTACGTTTGGCTTATCTACCTAATTATAAGAATTGATAACAAAACAAACCTAGCTCAGAGTTAAAGATCAGGTAGAGCAGATAAAAAGAGCAAAATGTTATTCAACAACATTAAAATGGAACTGAGATCGTAATTATAGTCATACGATGAGTATAGATTGATCGGCCGATAGCCCAGTGTATCGTGAACCTGCCTGATATGCAGAGGGTCGCGGGTTCGAATTCCTCAAGGGGCAAATATTTGTATGATGAATACGAATATTTGTACCCAAATCAAGGATGTTTGTATCTAATATGGACTCTATATGTTGTCCAGTCTTCATCACTTACAAGTGCGGGCTAGATTATGGTATTTTAAATGGGACTAGATAATCTGTATGGCAGTGCCCAAGATATATATTTATTATTAATCAAAGGAGCCATTAGAAATCCATTCAAAAATACGGATAAATAACTGTTTATTTGTGTTCGTATATTTTTGGCTTGACTCCCTCTAACCCAGCAAATTTAAGCTGAAATATACCATTCTGGAGAAGTAATTTCCGGAGTTTTGGAACTTTTTTTAAACGTTCTTTTGGATGAAGGGCGGGGCTCTTAAAGGTGACTTTTTTCAGTTTTTCGCTTTTTCTCGAAATCTGTAAGTCGTATCGAAATGTTTTGTATGGACATATTAAACCTGATAAAATTTCCTACAAAACAAGTGGTGTGCATTTTTGTCATAGGACTTAAGCTTTGAGGGCTTCTTCTTATCGTGTGGGCAGAGCCCTGGTGTCAGAGTTTTTTCAGACCGCCTTACGACCTCTGACGTGCTTTGAGGGCTACAGGGTCGAGAAAGTAACAGCATTTCAAAAATTAGGTAATTTGTATGGCGACCCTCATGAAAGTTGAAGATCATAACAAAATGATTTCATATTCTTAACACATTCGCGGACAGTGACCGGCTATAGCAGTGATATAAATAAAAATAACATCAGACCATCAAACTGAACAATTGTAAATATTGGCGCAACATAGAAAAGGCGGAGAAAAATCAGCTGTCCATAGAAATCGTCAATGGCGACTCGACTCAGGAGTGCGATTTTTGAACATCACACGTTCATCCGAGTAGTAGAAAGAGGCATAATCTCCATTCATAGTAATTTTGACATTTTCTACTACTCGGATGAACGTGTGATGTTCAAAAATCGCACTCCTGAGTCGAGTCGCCATTGACGATTTCTATGGACAGCTGATTTTTTTCCGAAGAAGAAATGCAATGTTTGTTTTAGCTATAACTTCACCTGCTATGCATTCAATTAAAAACATCTAGAAAATGTTTTGATTAGAGAGTTTTGCTACATCGTAAATTAGATTGACATATTAACTCTTTGAGTTGCTACTACACAAGGAACAATGCAATTTGCATATTACTATGGACATCAGTGTTGTATAAGCGAAGGAATGCTTACGATAGCATAGTTTGAATCATCACGATCATGACGTAATGGTCGACCTACAGAAACACCGGTTTTTGTGTTATTACTTATTGAATGACCAAGACATGTTTTAATACTCATGACTTTTAACATTTTATCGATCTTTATCTTCGTTGTAGTGTGGCCTTTTATTTTCAAAAATGGGACTCTTTTATTTTTTAAATGATAATAACACAGGGCCTTACTTAATTATGCTGACGGTTTTTTATGTGGATGACCAGACCATCAAAGTAAACAATGTTGTCTGTGGGATCAACGTTAAAATCCGGAATAAAGCAGTCGTCCCCTACATTTAGGTTGGATTGCAGTTTTTTATGGCAATTTTTTTTCGGGATTTCGATGTTGTTCCTTTAGACAAAGTTGGTCACATTTGACGGTCTGATCATCCCCTTAAAAAGATCGAAGTTTCTTCCTCTGAACGGTGTTGCATTTAGCATGTTTATGAAGGCTGAAGAAATAAATATGTAGGGGTCAACACAAAAGATCGCATTGGGTTGATAAGATTAAGATAAGATAATGATCCCCTTAAATACCGTCAGAATATTAAGAAAGACCATTTACTTACATAAAATATTTTACTAGGTACGAGTTCAGTTTCATGACTATCTTTTTTGATTCATAAATTTGACTGAACGAGGAAAATAATTTGTAGTAATCCTTGCAAAAAAGGAAAACGTAACATAATGTTACTTGTACGAGTGTATTGTCAACACTTTTCCATTGACCCACTATTAGCAGGCCAGTGAAGGTCAATTACTGGGAGACCCGTCTCTTAAACAATGTTTTGATTCGTATTCTTTCATACACATTGACTGGCCATCGATTCCGAGAAGAAACGGTGACAGCGCTCACTGTATCACCCGCTGACGAACTCGAAGTTATTTTCTGTACAATTAGTCACGCGTGTATCCTACTCCGGCGCGGGCGCAAGTCGCGTTGCACTCGCTCCAACTCTCAAAATTCGTAACCGGTATTATAAACTCGTAATTTGCAGTAAAAACAGTTATCTTATTGGATTGACCTTTTATCACAATTAGCCGAGGTGTTGACTGCAGTGCAGTTCGTAGAAAGTGTTAAGTGATAGTTAACTAAGATAGTAGAGTTTAAACTTCGTACATAACTAGTGTTGTTTTCAGGCTTTAGCAAACATTGTGTTTTATGTGTTCCACTAATTTGAAACGATACAATATTGTATGAATATTGTATGAATATTGTGTTGAGTAAGTGTAGTGCAAAATGTGAGTCAGAGAGACAACGGGCTGTGATAACAAGCGTTGCAATAGTTTCATTACCTGAACAAGATCATAGTGGGTTATTTATGACAATTACGAGACACTGGAAGTGACCAGTGTGGTGTATTAACTGCAGTGGAACGTGTTTCTTCAGAAATCGAATTCTTAAGTGTTTTATTTTCGGTATGTATCTGGTAGTCAATAAGTTCTATTTTAAAATAAAGTTTTACTGCAATATTTGGGAGTGAATGTATTGATGGACTTTCAGCTAACTAACATTTTATTAAATCTATTAATTCAAGACATTATTTAATTTCACTTGGCAAAGAGACATATCGGAAAGTACTTTAGTAAAAACATTATACATTAATCCTAATATTATTGATATTTATAAATTCGTTTATAAAGCAAGGCAAACTACTCTAAAACTGACGTATCTGTTTATATGCATATTTCCGGCGTAATGTATCACTAATGAGTGATCTAAACCTGACAACATTATTACTGTCACCGTCATAATTCGATATGTTTGCGCCGTTCGTCCCACGGCGAGCCGACCTCGATACAGTCGCGTAGGCGGCGCCCTTTCTATCTCGCGCCGCCCACAGGTGCGCCTGCGCGTCCCCTGTACCTACGCTACGACACATGTGGACCACTGCAAAACTATTGAAAACACCACCATTGATTTACCCAACTAAGTATGTCTACACGACTCTAGCAAGTTCAGTTCAGTCTCTCTATTTATACCGTGACCCAGTAACCGCGTAAACATTGGTTAAGGGATAAGTAAACTAATTTTAGAACTACATTATGTACAAAATCGTTCTCCACACAGTTACAGGTTTATTATTAAGCATATGATTTCGAATAAGAGGAAAGATATAAGAAACTGACGAAAGAAATGGACTAAGTTGAATATGTATGTATTGTTACAGAATTTGATCTGAAAATCAAAACGAAACAAAAATGAGTTCACAACGATCGATGCTGCGATTATGTATGTGGGCGAGCTTGTTGGCCGCGTGTTGGGGCCAACGCGCGGAGCAGCTCCTGGCCCAGAACCCCTGCTCGAGCAAGACGACCTGCAGCGACTGCATCCGGACGGCCAGCTGCGCCTGGTGCTTCGCCTCCGACTTCAACGGCCCCAGGTGCTTCAACCCCGCTATGGAAGGCGGCGTTATTGCTGGATGTGACGAAGCTTACATTTTCAATCCTGATAGCCGGCGATCGATTGATCCCCGTTATAACAGGGAGCTGAGCAGAGGTAAATTATTTTCTGTTTACATTTTCGTTTCACACTCATACGTCGTATTCTATCTATATCTATCTATAACGTCACGCCTCTTTCCCAGTGGGGTAGGCAGAGACCAGGGCGCGCCACTTACTACGATCCTTACATACCTCTTTTGCCTCATGCACATCCATACATCTCTTCATACATGCCCGTCGGTTTCGAGTACTCCGCACCTCCCCTTTTTGTAGGACGCAACTGATTTGATCAGCATACGTCCTACGAGGGCGCCCTCTGCCGATACTTCCACTCACAATAGCATCATATATCTCTTTCGTACATCTACTGTCACTCATCCTCTCCACATGACCAAACCAACGAAGCATACCTTTCTCTATTCTTGTCACAACATCTTCTTTCAATTTACATCGATCTCTTATTACATATTACGTCGTATTCACGATACGTAATCTCCTTCCTTCTCCATTTCTGTTTCATTTTAAGGGGTTTCCCTGACCGAACGACCTTGACTCTTTCAGAGCCACCTCACCTCTATTAAACTACTTAATTTTAGTGGGTAGACCTTGACTCGCTTGTCCTTTGTTATGTCACAGTGGAGCCTTTTAATCCAAGGAAATCACATTCTAAAATCATAAGAATTCACCCCAAATTTAACAATTATCTAATAAACTCATTAAATATTGGTGTTAATTTTTTTTTCCAAAATAGCAATTTTTGATATTAATATTGTCTACATAAAGGTGTGTGTCTCAAGTAAATGTGACTTCAACTTAAAAAGTAGATGCACATAATACAAATTTTTTCCAAAATTTAGGCTTTCCTTTGAACACAGGTTTCATATGTATTTCATAGAAAAATGAGAAATATGATCTATAGCAAGTAAAGCCGAGATGTTGAAGAATATTGCTACAATTTTCAATTATTTGTATGTCTTTCAAATAAGGAGAAGATAGCTTCTAAAAACCAGTAAAATATGGCCCGAGCCGCGTTTACCTATGGGGAGCCTCTTAAGCAAGTTTCCTTAAAATCATATTCCGCCAGTAACCTGTAGGGTTACCGGTTTGCTGGAATAGGATTATGGATATGATGATAGGGTTGTTGTATTCTTCTGGAAAATCACGTAGCAGCTACAAAAGAGAGAAAGAAAGAAAACATGTTCCATGGAACATGTATTCTTTTTCTATATAGCATGTATTTTGTATTTTTATTTTGCCACGATAGCACTACCGGCACCGTCCACAACCTCTGTATTCATTGATAATGTAATGATTGAGAATGAATAATGTGTTTTTGCAGCAAAGAGTCGAATGGGCATGGGCTCAATATCGTATGAAGAGTCGATGAGCAGTAAAGGTAGCGGATACTCAGGGTCGGGGACCGCCGCCGCCGCCGCCGGCGACAACCTGGTGCAGATCAAACCCCAGAAAGTTGAAATGAGATTAAGAATGAGTAAGTTAATCCGAAAATTGTTGCTAGTTTGGTGTTGATTCATACCATGACGACATCTAACAATTAACTCGACATAAATCATCACCTCCTTGGAATAACGATGTTTTTCTATTACAGATGAAATGCAAAAAATGACGTTTGCGTACTCGCAGGCCCAGGACTATCCGGTAGACTTGTACTACCTCATGGACCTGAGTAGATCGATGAAGAACGACAAGGAGAAGCTTAGTACCCTCGGCAGTCTACTGTCGAGCACCATGAGAAATATCACATCTAACTTCAGGATCGGCTTCGGGTCCTTCGTCGACAAACTCGTCATGCCTTATGTGTCTACTGTTCCTAAGAAGTACGTAGATTTTATAGATTCATTCTTTGAAAGACAGAGTCCTGAGGTGCGATTTTTGAAAAACATACGAGCGACTTGGCAGTAGAAAATGTCAAAATTACTATGGAGATTATGCATCTTTCTACTGCCGAGTCGCTCGTATGATTTTCAAAAATCGCACTTCTGAACAGTTTTCCCTTTCCGGGTGGTTTCTTTTAGCACATTTATGGGTATAAAAAAGGCCCTGCCTTCTTAATATGCTGACGTTTTTTAAAGGGATGATCAGGAGTGCAATTTTTGAATCTCATTCGCTGAGTTCAGCAGTTGAAAATGTCAAAATTACTACGGAGATATGCATATTTCTACTTATGATTTGACTTTCAAAAATCTTACTCCAGGAGTGCGATTTTCGAAAGTCAAATCAGCAGTTGAAAGATGCGTATCCACACATTTTCAACTGCTGAGTTCAACGTATGAGATTCAAAAATCGCACTCCTGACCATGAATCTAAACAACTTTATCCAAGGAACGAACAACGAATTTTCGTTGTTCGTTCATCGCTTTACCAATTTTAACGTAATAATTTTGTTACAGTCTCATATCGCCTTGCGACGGCTGTGCCGCTCCATACGGTTTCCAGAATCAGATGTCACTGAATGTTGATACGGACTCCTTTGAAGTAAGTGTATTTTTATTACCCGACTGCGCCAGAAGGAGGGTTATGTTTTTCGAGCGTATGTATGTTTGTATCTTTTTTATATATCTATTTCGTTGGCACGGCCTACAGCCTAAGCGGCTCGATGGATTTTGACGTATGAGGTGTCGTTAGATTCGTAAAAATTGTGAGAGTGACATAGGCTATATTATTTTATTTTGGCGTCTGCGAATATAAAAATAGAGGGAATAAAAAAAAAATTCCAATATGGGTATCAAATGAAAGCTAGTAAACAGACGATTCCAAATAATACAGGGTGAAATTGATATCATTACCATCCTTTTAAACTAAGAGTCTACCCATTAAACTGTACAACATTCACTATGGGAGCAAACCGATCGGAACAAAAAAAAAACAGCTGTTGCATACATTTGAGTCGAGTAGGCATTGCAGTTTAGTATGGAACAGCTGATTATTTTTTGCTCCGATCGGTTTGCTCCCATAGTAAAAGTTGTTCAGTTTCGTAGTTTAAAAGGATGCTAATGATATAAATTTCACCCTGTAGTACTTTTGTGCTACCATTTTATTTTTTATTTTGACTGAATTTAAGTTTCTTCACAGAACTCATTTTCATATCAATATCAATTTTAGTACAGAAAATTAGAGTGCATATGACATTCATAACATTCATAAACTCACGACCATAACCTCTTTCGGGGTCAGAAACATTGCTTCAACTGTATTGCAGGCAATTGTAGCAAGGCTCACTTTTAGCACAATGAAGTTTTTAACATGGAAGGACGTGTAAATTGGTGATAGATGGCTAGCCTTTCGCCCACAAATACACTACCCAAATATGAAACCCTTTGTCCTCCCTCGTACGATACCCATGGGAAGAAATGGAGTGTTTCATTCTAAGCCAAAATCACACCGCTAGTAGGCCAGTCATTTTACGGAGTTTTGTTAGGCGGGGTAGGGAGTAATTATTAATTGGACTTTTAAACTGTAACCGGCACCATTTAGTGACAAAAATACTTTCATAAAACATATTTTAAAAAAATTTGCTACGCAACATAGAAATCAAAATTGTGTGTCCCAGAAGGCTTTTCAATTAATAATATTGTTACGAGCTACGGGTTCCGGGATTGGAGTGAAACGCTAAGTCCAATTTTACAGAGTTTATTTGGGATACACTTACAAACGGTCCACCTCGCAGAGGTTCCCCTAAACGGTTCACTTCACCGGGTCCTCCTCGCAGGGATTCCCCGTGCACCGCTTACTGTCACTGTTCACAGTCCACTACGTCACTACTGTGACGACACGACACGCGTCACGCTATGACGTCACGACGTACGACACTATGACGTCAAGACGTACGACACTATGACGTCACGCACTACACTGACACTATGACGTCACGTACTACACCGACACTATGACGTCACGCACTACACTGACACTAGTCTACTCACTGTTCCACTATTAGCACTTTTCTCTTCACTAGTACTTTTCCACTTTTACTTTTCTTCCTTTTGTTGCGCACTGTTCACTGTTCAACCAAGGACTGCCCATCAGTCGGAATTCGCCGCCTTTTATAGTCCGCAGAATATTCCAGTTCTACGAATTTCGTTATTCTTTTCTTTACTCGTTTGTTTTCCTCCAGATATTTCCAACCCCGCCTTCTTTTCTCGAAACCGATCGAAGACACGCCCACTTTTCTGGTTCTTTTCAAATATTCGTAATTTCGCCTCCTTTCTCGAAGTTCCTAGACACCCCTAGAACTTTTGGTCCCTTTTTAAATATTCCTTCTCTCTCTACCTTATAGAACATTTCTAAAAACACAAAAATCTAGAAATATTTTTGGCGCGGATCGGATTCGAACCGTCACCCCCTAGCATGGGAGGCGGAACCTTAGACCGTAGGACCACGGCGATTGTTAATGAGCCGGCCGAATTTTCGAATGCCTTCTTTACGTTTGACGTTTCACAGCGGCCGTAACACTGCCCCTCCCTTAGTTCTGCTCGTCCCGAGCATCATTACTGCTGAAATATCGAGCCAACCGGTCAACGTGCACTAACTTCAACGGGCTCCCTGGCGGACGCCGGAATCGGTATTGGCCGACGTTCATCCTGGTCACTACCTCATATGGCCTTTTCCAACTTGATTGTAACTTCGGACGCTTCTCCTTCTTACGAGCAAACGGAATGCGCCTAAGCTGCTGATTGACTGGCGCTACGTCTCCTGTATTGTTCGCATGCTTCACCAGGTCTATTTTACCAATATGTGCGCCGTTCTTAGAGAGCGAGTTCTTCGCTATCACAGCCTGTGGCTTCGCCAGGTCCTTGCTGGAGTCTTCTACAACTTTCGATACGACATCCCCCTCAGCCTTCTGCTTCCTAGGAGGATTATCTCCACAGTGATCAACAACCTCCCCCTTCCCAATCGTCAGGTCCATATCTCCAACGTTAGGTATCAGGATCGGAGCAGAAGAAACTGGTCCAACAACTTCCCTCACCGGAATCCAACAAGTCCCAGCTTCAACCTTTTCCATCACAGCACAGCTCCCATCGTTACTCTTGGGCAAAACAACAGGTACCAAGTTCTGTAATCCAGGCTCGAGAACCATTCTTCTCACATGGTAGACCTTTTCCGATGATCCACCTTTCATCGGAACCTCCTCTGTATTACATCGTAGCACTCCATTCTTCATGTCTATGTTGCACTGGTGATTTTGTAAGAAATCCAAACCAATGATGCAATCGTCCACTATCTCAGCTACGATCACCTCATGTTTGAAAAGAGTCCCACCGATCGTAATTGAAACTCCCAACTCCCCCTGAACTGGTATGCGCTGGCCGGTAGCAGTCGTTAACTGTAGTTTAGTTCGCTGCAGAAGTCGTGTCTCCTGATAACTTCCCATTTCGCTTATCAGCCGAGCATTGACCACCGTCCTCGAAGCACCGGTATCCACAGTTAGTTGACAGATTCTACCATTCACCCCTCCTTCAACTAACAGACTATCTCCGTCCGATATTTGCCTGACTCTAATGATTGGGTTTGCAACATAACCGGCCAACGTTCTCCAGTTCTCCTGCTGCTCATCAGTCGAGACTCCTATGTCCCGACGACCTGTACGCTTCGGGCAGGAACTGCGAATATGCCCCCGTTCACCACACTCGTAGCACACATAACGACGGCCTGCGCGCCCCGTGCAGGAGCTGCGAATATGCCCTCGTTCACCACACTTGTAGCACACATAACGACGGCCTGATCGGTTCGGACAGGAGCTACGAATATGCCCTTGTTCACCACACTTGTAGCACATATAATTGTCACTCCGATTTCTCGGCGCTGACGCTCCAGTCACCACAATCTCCCTGAGACGACCGGAACGAGGATCCTGACGTACAGCTTCCACTTCCAATGCATGAGCAACAGCGTCCCTGAGTGTAACATGGTGCCCAAGTCGCACTGCAGCTCGCACCTCCGGGTCCCGTATCCCATCCGTAAAGGTCTGCAGGAGCATGTCATCGATGACTGCCGGTGACGACTGAAAAGCCTTCCGCACGAGCTTCTCCACTTCCACGGACCACTGTTGCAGACTCTCGTTAGCATGTTGGTTACGTTTCTTCAACCGCGCCCGATACACGTGTTCCATATGTCCATCGCCGAATCTAGCCTCCAGAGCTCCAAAAAGATTGTCGAACGACAGGTTTCCTCCAGCACCCACGGCTTCTAGTACTGCGAGAGCCTGTCCCTGGAGTGCTAATATCAACGCAGGCTCCGCCTCCTCCTTGCCCCAGCCATTAACTTTCATCGCTGTCAAAAACTGTAGCTTAAAGGCGGGCCATGACGTCAGTCCATCGTAAACCGGAGTCTTCACCCCTTTTGGTTGCATGGGTGAGTCAAAAACAGCAGCGACACGGCTATGAGATTTGCTCTGTTCAACTTCTCGCCGGATTTTGGCAAACTCACCCTCCACGCGATCAAATCTCCCTTCGAACTCGCCCTTCACACGATCCAACCTCCCTTCTACGGCTTCGACTCTCTCTACTGCCTGTTGCAAGCCTTTCGTAATATCCTTATGAAGCGCCTCCTGCATCGTGCGTATTTGTTCTTCCTGGCGGCGAGCCTGTTCTTCCACCATGCGTGCCTGCTTCTCCTGACGGTGAGCCTGCTCTTCCTTTAGTGCGTGCAGTTGTTCCTCCTGCCGGCGAGCCTGTTCCTCCTGCCGGCGAAACTGTTCCTCCTGCCGGCGAGCCTGCTCCTCCTGACGGCGAGCCTGGTCTTCCATCATGCGCTGGATTTGATAGAGGAAGTTTCCGGGGTTCTGCTCCGGAGTGCGCTGCACTTCGCCCCCTTCAGATCTCCTCTCTGGGGTTCGCTGCACCTCTGTCCCAAGGGCCACACCTTCCTGCCGCGCTTCTGACATGGCCCGGGTGGTGACACCCTTTAACTCCTTTGGCACCAGCGGCATCTTACTCCAATCCCACCCTTCTGACACCAAATGTTACGAGCTACGGGTTCCGGGATTGGAGTGAAACGCTAAGTCCAATTTTACAGAGTTTATTTGGGATACACTTACAAACGGTCCACCTCGCAGAGGTTCCCCTAAACGGTTCACTTCACCGGGTCCTCCTCGCAGGGATTCCCCGTGCACCGCTTACTGTCACTGTTCACAGTCCACTACGTCACTACTGTGACGACACGACACGCGTCACGCTATGACGTCACGACGTACGACACTATGACGTCAAGACGTACGACACTATGACGTCACGCACTACACTGACACTATGACGTCACGTACTACACCGACACTATGACGTCACGCACTACACTGACACTAGTCTACTCACTGTTCCACTATTAGCACTTTTCTCTTCACTAGTACTTTTCCACTTTTACTTTTCTTCCTTTTGTTGCGCACTGTTCACTGTTCAACCAAGGACTGCCCATCAGTCGGAATTCGCCGCCTTTTATAGTCCGCAGAATATTCCAGTTCTACGAATTTCGTTATTCTTTTCTTTACTCGTTTGTTTTCCTCCAGATATTTCCAACCCCGCCTTCTTTTCTCGAAACCGATCGAAGACACGCCCACTTTTCTGGTTCTTTTCAAATATTCGTAATTTCGCCTCCTTTCTCGAAGTTCCTAGACACCCCTAGAACTTTTGGTCCCTTTTTAAATATTCCTTCTCTCTCTACCTTATAGAACATTTCTAAAAACACAAAAATCTAGAAATATTTTTGGCGCGGATCGGATTCGAACCGTCACCCCCTAGCATGGGAGGCGGAACCTTAGACCGTAGGACCACGGCGATTGTTAATGAGCCGGCCGAATTTTCGAATGCCTTCTTTACGTTTGACGTTTGACAGCGGCCGTAACAATATGAATACCGATGCACTTGATTAAATCTCATTTGAATTAGATTTAACAATATACATTATTTTTGAGCAATAAAATAGGCATTGAAATTTAAAAAATTAGGTATTTATTAGAAAATAGGAATGTATTTTTCAAAACCTTCTAAGTAGACAAAAACATTTACACCATGTTTGAAGTATGTATAACGGTAAAGCCTTAAATATGTGCAAAAAAAATTTTGCCCATCAGGTTTTTTAGAACGAGATAATATCTAAATTTTAAAATTGGAACTGTTTGTTGCTGACGTATTTTTTTTTTAATTTTGGTACATTTCTAAGCTCAAATTGGCTCTTCAATATTATACCGAAAAAAAATATCAATTATTAATTAGTCCCGGCCTAGGACCCGGCTCACACCGTAAAATGACTAGGCTATAGAGTGAGTTGGCCATAAATTAATAAATGATGATGGGAATACTCTAATATCCTCATTAATATTGTTATAGCAAGCGGTAGCGCGTGCCAACGTGTCTGGCAACCTGGACGCGCCTGAGGGTGGCTTCGACGCCATCATGCAGGCCATCGTGTGCAAGCAAGAGATCGGCTGGCGCGACAAGGCTCGACGCCTGCTCGTCTTCTCCACGGACGCAGGCTTCCACTACGCCGGTGATGGCAAGGTAAGATATTATGACCCATACACACAATTGGGTATTTGACTGCATACAATATATTTTATTTTTGTCTTCTCAGTAAAAAAAGGGTTAGAAAATAACTCTAAACTCCCATTTTCGTTAAGTTTTTAGCTTGAATACTATTTTTAATACCAAGATAAACTTTAAAAAGTAATGAAATGTTGATGACGTCACAACTCATTATTTAGTACAAATCTTAATACAAAGCGCACGTTTTGACGTCCGATAAAGAGTAGCTGATTTGACTAGTTGTCAAGTAGCCTATTACAAGCGTACCAGGTTTATAAGTCTTACCGATGTGCAGTTGACAAATTTTAATAGCGCGCCAAATTTTATTGACCAATCAGGATGTGCCACCTTCAATCCCTTGTCGCTATTGTTTTCGCGCCCTTTTCGGTGAAGGAAAACATCGCGACGATATTGCATGAGTCAATTTCGAGGCATGTGTTGTATTGTACCCACTGTCCATTATAAGTGGCGACGGGGTCACTACCCGTCACACTGGTCAGAGTTTCGGTACTATTTATTATTGAAACGTAGAGTTTCTGTGTTATGTGTGTTGGATCGCTGGACTTCAGTGTCGAATGTTGTGAATGGCTTTTAAATTGGTTCAAATGAATATCTTCTTAAAACTCAACTTTTCCGTCAAAATTACTCTTTTATTATTATAACTAGCTGTTGCCCGCAACTTCGTACGCGTGGACTTGGGACTTATTTATGTTTTTTTTTGTGGCACTGACTTGTTTTTGTGACTTCTGAAAGAACCCCCCTACTCATCCCTCTGTGCACCCCCTACTCATCAGTTACGCACCCTTACTCACCCCTACGCACCCCGTAATCATCCCGCACGCACCCCCTACGCAGCCCTACTCACCCCCTTCGTACCCCCTGCACACTCCTACGGACACCTACTCGTCCCCTACGGACCCACTACTCACCCCCTACGCATCCTTACTCACCCTCTACTCACAACTTACGCACCCCCTACCCTCCCCTACTTACCCCATACACACCCCTACGCACCCCCTACGCACCCCCTATGCACAACCACGCACCCCCTACGCTCACCTATGCTCCCCCTACGCACCCCCTACGCAACCCTTACGCACCCCCTACATACCCCCTGCACACTACTACGCACCCCTACTCATCCTGTACGCACCCTTACTCACCCCCTCTATGCATCCCCTACTCACCACTTACGCGTCCCCTACTCATCCCTTATCTCGAAAACGTTGCACTTTAGGACTATATGTTACATGACATTTTTTGTTCGTCCATAGATTCTCTATCGATATACATAGGTTTCAGGGTGCGCCGAATTTTTTAAAAAATTCCGAAAATTTAGATTAATGACTCTTATTGTATTTATAGCTGCCATATCTTTACTGTCTTGTCTTGGATAGCTTAGTATTAGTATTACATTCAAAAGTAAGGACAATAGCTGCCCTTACTTTGTTTTTACTACTATGATTTTATTACTCAATAATGTTTTTATTTGAATATTAAGACGCAAAGGTCGTTCAAGATACCAGTAACTTAATTAAATCTCTTTGCGATATCGCTTTTGCCCATTTCTGTCGTAATAAACTTGTAACGAGTTTAATCTTTTCTTTTTAATGGATCGTAATATTGTTATTATTAAGGTTTGTGAATGTCCAAGCCTTTAATGTCACTGTATTGATTTTAGCTCGGAGGTATCGTGCAGCCAAACGATGGACAGTGTCACATGGAGAACCATTCGTACACGCATTCCACCATTCAGGATTATCCCAGCATTTCGCAGATTAATCTAAAGGTAATTTTGTTTTTGTTTCTCCTAATTTTATTCAAATTCCTCGTTCTTGCTACAAAATAAGAACGTCTGCCAAGGACTTAATTATGATAAAATACGATAATTTTACAAACTACGCTCACTAAAAAATATCATAAGCCTTGCATTAGCCTCTAGCCGATGAAATACTGCAGTAAAACCACCAAATAAAAACAACAGGAACGGCTGTAATTGGCGCAACTTGTTTCTATTTAGGCATTATTTTCGTCGTTTCACACATCTGTAGGTGGTGTTGTCTACCACAAGATGTCTTGTCACCTCGTAGTAGACCTACTGCATAGGTCTCAGGCATGCAGGCGCGATGTTTACCACAGCTTGGCCCTAGGCCCCTTGTTTACGAGATAGTTTTGTGCCGCGTATAACCAAGGCATAGGCTGTAAACCGGACTTACGTACTTGCGGTCATCATTGTCATGTATGTAAGACTGGAAGTATGTTCATGATCCGGCGCCATAATGGACCGGTGCCGGTGCTAAGGTCTAGATGTATTTGTAATGTCTTTGTGTGCATGTAGGTGAAGGAGCACGCAATCAACGTGATATTCGCTGTGACGGGCGAGCAGATCAGCGTGTACGAGCAGCTCAGCAAACATATCGAAGGCTCCAGCAGCGGGATCCTTAGCGACGACTCCGACAACGTGGTCGACCTCGTGCGAGAACAGTATAATGTGCGTATAAAATAATATAATGTACTGCCAATACTTATACTACTACTAATATTTGGGTACGTAGAGTAGAGACTAAGAATCGTAGAGACAATTGATCGCCATCTGCTACGATTAACACAGTTACTGCTGACGACGTACCTCGTGGGTCCGTCTGGTGTGCGCATGACCCGCCTAGCGGGACTGTTTATATCAAACTCCGGCAGTGTTAGCACACCGTAAAGTTTCATATTTTTAAGGCGAGCAGTGTTGAAACATGACGTCTTGTCTCTTTACGGGTGAATTGATTTTTGCGCTTATAATTTATGCATAAAATGTACCCGAACCTAAAGATCGCCTAGGAGCATAATTACTTATGTTATCGTCTTATGGTTGTTGAAGCGAAATTAGTAGCGAATATATTCGACCAAAGTAGTACAATCACTACATAGTATAAAACAAAGTCGCTTCCATCTGTCTGTCTGTCCCTATGTATGCGTAGATCTATAAAACTACGCAACGGATTTTGATGCGTTTTTTTAAATAGATAGAGTGATTCAAGAGGAAGGTTCATATCAGCATTGCACCCGTGCGAAGCCGGGACGGGTCGGTAGTGATAGATAAGGTTATCCTCGTGACGATTTAAATTAGTTATCAATCATTTCATTATTCAAGACAATTTTAAGTATAAGTCTTTCTTAGTAAAAGTTTAGATTCAACAGAATATAAGATAAACATTTAATTTGTGTGTTCTAAGCAGTGATAGGAATAGGTAGTGCCTATTTGCCTAAACTTGGAAGAACAGAGACAAGAAACGGAGGCTTCCTTAGGTCTAAAATTTTTTCCGGGACATCTGTCCCGAAATTCGGGACAACACTTAAATACATTACAAAAATATGTTATTTGAAATAAGTAATTCGTCTATATTTACTTAAAGTTTGCGACTAGACATAACATAATAAATAACATACACAGTCGTTACAACCATAAAATTTTCAGATTTTTTTTTGGAGAACAAGTACAATACGATTTTAGTGCGATGTGCTAATCCACACCTTATTATTTACCACAGTTATTATTATGGAGTTATAAATTATAAATGTTATGTCTAGTCGCAAACTTTAGGTGTATAGCATATTTTTTTAATGTATTTAAGTGTTGTCCCGAATGTCGGGACAGAATGTCCCGTAAAAAAATTTAATCCTAAGGAAGTCTCCGATTCTTGTCTCTGTTCTTCGAAGTTTAGGCAAATAGGCACTACCTATTCCTATCACTGGCTGATCTAATTGTGATAGCGTGTTCGTAACCTGGTTTCACAAAAAGTTTTAAAATGTTTTGCTATAACGTATGTGACGAACCCCTCTTCTAAGTACTGTTTAGGTTTCTAAACGTGTCAGGGACATCAATTAGTCACATTTCTGTAGGTGTTTAATAAACAGTGCAACATTGATTATTACTATTTTTGCAGAAAATTACGTCAACAGTCGAAATGAAGGATACATCGAGTGACGCCGTGCAAATAGTGTATTACTCATCGTGTCTTGGCGATAAAAATAACGTCGTGCAAACAAACAAATGTGATGGACTTAAGGTAAATTGATTTAGTAATAAAGAAATGATAAAATATTTGCAATACCTTCAAAGCTTTTGAAGTAAAATGGGCATTTAAACTTATTACTGGAAAATTCACGACTGTATGTTACAGGGAAGTTTGGAACTTTTACAAGCATCAATTTAAGCGTGAAGTTGTAGCAATGGAAAATATAGTATAGATGGTCTGAACATTGAAGTAGAGATCCTATCTCTTATTTTACTCACACTAAAATCACCAGAATGGAATCTTTTCTAATTTGGGAAAAAAGACTTGGAAGTCTTTTGGAATCCTACTAATAATTATTCTATAAAAGGCGAATGTTTGGATGGATATTGATTATTAAAGGGGTATCACAGTCCAGTGGCGCCCTCATCACATTAAAAAAGATTTCTCAATAAAGAAAGTCTAAATTAAAAAAGTGCTCAACATCAAAACTACAAAAGCCTTCAAGCTATTTTCATAGAATACTTTTATAGGTTCTAAACATTCCACTTTTAGACAATTTCGAATAAAAACAAAAGCGGCCGTTTTTTTTTCTTTTTTCAAAATTTGTATGTTTAGACCTTTAAAAAACCTATAAAAGTATTCTATGAAAATAGCTTGAAGGCTTTTGTAGTTTTGATGTTGAGCACTTTTTTAATATAGGCTTTCTTTATTGAGAAATCTTTTTTAATGTGATGAGGACTGAACTGTGACAGCCCTCTTAATATATAACTTAATATTTAGTTCAAGAACATAAGATGGGAAATGTTTTGTGAAAAGATGAATTTTAAACTACATTGTTTATTTAAAGCCTAATTATTTTCTGTCACGTTTCTAGGTGGGAGACGTAGTAGAATTCACAGCTGAAATAACACTGAAAGAATGCCCCAAAGACCCGAACCAGTGGAAACAGAGCTTCCAGATTTATCCCGTAGGAATATCCGAGAGTCTCTCCGTAGAAGTAGACATGATCTGCGATTGCCCTTGTGAGCATCGTGGTCACCATGTAAGTTTTTACCTGACATTACCATTCTTAACGTTCTAAGCATTAACTTTCAAATTAACAGTCAAGTGCGAGTCGGGCTACTCGCGCACCGAGGGTTCCGTACCACACCACCACAAAACACAACATTATTAATTTAGAATTTTTTTTTTGTCCGGGACCTTTACCGCGATACCGACTCACACTTGGCCGGTTTTTAATATTTGTTGTTATTCTGTAGAGTTTGATCTATTGGCTATGTGCACGACACTAGCGCCACACAAGCGCGACGTAGCGCATGAACTATGTCGGCCAGCCGTGAATTATCTACACTATTATAGTACTGTAAAGGACTGTGTTTGTTCGAGGATTCTGCCAAAACTACTGGACCGATTTTGATAAAACTTATTATACAGGGGGTATAATAAAATAGGACAGCTAATTAAAGGGGTGCTTTAGGCCATCAAACTGAACAACTTTTACTATGGGACCAACACTGAAATCGCGAAAAAAAAATCAGCTGTCCCATACAAAATTGCAAGCATAACTCGACTGAAATGTATGGGACAGCAGATTTTTTTTTCGCGATTTCGATATTGGTCCCATAGAGAAATTTGTTCAGTTTGACGGTCTAAAGCACCCCTTTAAGTAGCTGTCCTATTTTATGTTACACCCTGTATTTAAAAGCTTATTATTAGTGTTAAAAGCTAGCTTATATTTTATTCCGGTACGATGACGGGAGCGGATGCGGACGAAGCACAAAATCTAATTTGTATCGGAATTCCCATACAAACTTTTACCTCAGTTTTAACACCTTTGGGGGTTTAAAATGTGACAAGCCTTTTTTAAGCGAGTATCTAGATGCTAATAGAAACTTCCATGCCAAATTTTAAGTTAGTAGTCTTGACAGTTTTGGAGATTTCGTGTTAAGTTAGTGTGCGGATTTGCATAGATTCAAGCAAATCTGACACAGCTTCACCGTCAGTAGTTCAAATTTCTGCCACAGCGTGCGCTGCGATCGACTTGACAGTTCCCAACACCCACTTCGCACATAGCCAGTAATCACACTAAGTTTGACGCTTGTATGTATTACCGTTTTTACCATAGAGCGTGAAGAAAAAACGTTGATAAAAACTAGTTTCTTTTTGAGAACCCCCCTTAATTTTTAACTTTTTGACATTTTTATTATTTGTTAACAAATCCGCCGTAATAACGCAAAATCTGAGAAAATTTCAACTATCTAGCTATCACGGTTCAAAAGTTACAGCCCTAAATAGGTAGGACAGACGGACGGACGGACAGACGGACCGACGGACAGACGGACGGACAACGTAGGCTTAGTAATAGGGTCCCGTTTACACCCTTTGGGTACGGAACCCTAAAAACGAGTTTGTTATGACAGTCAACAATATGTTTTTCACACCACCCGCTCGAAAATGGAACATTATATGTCATGTAACTCGAACCTAAAGCAAGTCATTATAGCCCTGGGACTAGCCGGGCAATAATATTGTACTGAATTTCATTATAACCCGCTGGTCAATAATGAGATTTGAATATGGAACCGCATCCACAGATTATTTACGACCCTTACTTAAAATTCGTATGAAAACTTATCATGGAGACAGGCACCAAAAAGAACTTAATTCGAAATTTGAACTGGCCACCACGAGTATTGAACACAAAAAAAGAAAAAAAGGCGCGAATACTGCATATCTCTGTACCTATTGCTACGAACAAAGTAATGAAAAAATATTACATTGTACAACTGGAGTGCGATTTTTGAATCTCATTCGCTGAGATCAGCAGTTGAAAATGTACTATGTATGTGTTGCTATAGAGATACGCATCTTTCTACTGCTGCTTTGACTTTCAAAAATAGCAATCCTGGAGTATGATTTTTTAATGTCAAATCAGCAGTAGAAAAATTAATAGTAATATTGACATTTTCAACTGCTGAGTTCAAAGAATGAGTTTCAAAAATCGCACTCCTGGTCTAATGTTTCAAATACTAAGTATACTATTGAACTCAAATACTTTGTTATAAACTCTAATAAAATAATTGGTTTCTAACCATAGAGAATTTACACGCTCCCCTGGGTTTCTAACAGTATTGCTTTTTATTTTCTCGCGGAGGGTGTGAAAAGTAGAGTATGGTCCTCGGGGATAAACGTGTTTTCATCTTGGGCGAGCTTGAACCCCTCGCTTCACTCAGGATTCTAGTCTTAACTCCCTCGCTACGCTCGGGAGTTAACTCTAAACTCCCTCGCTACGCTCGGGAGTTAACCCTAGAATCCCTCGTTACGCTCGGGATTCAATATCGCGCCCGTGATGAAAGACACTGCTTTATCCCCTTGGTACATAATCTACTATTAATTTGTAATAAATATGGTTATTATTTAAACACCAAACCATGTTATCAGGCATACGACGACAGCCCACTAGTGTGCAGCGGGCACGGCACGTCGGCGTGCGGCGTGTGTATGTGCGACCCGGGGCGGTTCGGCAAGAGCTGCGAGTGCTCGGCGCACGGCGGCGTCTCCGTCGAGCAGGAGCGCGGCTGCCGGCCCACCAACGCGAGCTCCGGCCCGCTCTGCTCCAACAGGGGCACCTGCATCTGTGGCGTCTGCGAGTGCCACAAGATGGACGACTCTCTCAAGGTCACTAAATAAGTTGTAGCTTGCAGTATCTCACTCTAGGGCAAAGGCAAACCTCTGTCCGCTCTCTAATTATAAGAAGTGGTTTTTCTCAATGAGCGTTTTTCTTTTCTATTTTAAACTTATTTCCTAAAAAACTCGACAGATTGTATGATTATCGCTCCATAGAGACTTTCGCGAGATCCTGTCAAAATCATGTCAAGACTGTGCTGCCTTTTTTATAAAAGTCATATTTTCATACAACATTTTCATATTTTCGGTTAAAATTATTCGTAAATAATGAAATATTCAATCAAAAGATGTGTTGGCATTTTGTTGAACATCTTTTCCCTCTTTATTATTTTAAGCAAACACTTTATGAAATGTTGACCTTTATTCGCACAGATCGTAGCGTCATCTATCGATCCCTTAGAAAACGAAAAAAAAAAACGCTCATTGAAATAGATTAATCTAAACTATTATAAAACTGTAACAGAAGTGTGTCTGTACATTGAAGATATTTACAAAAAAAAGATTACGATATGGGTTTTAGATGTCCCTGATTCCAAATCACCAATTTTTGGATTTTTTGTCTGTCTGTTTGTTTGTTTGTTCGTTTGGGTGTTTGTTTGTTCGAGTATCACGCAAAAACTACTGAACCGATTTTGATGAAACTTTTTTTATTTGATAGCTTATCATCTGACTTAAAATCTGGTATATAATTTATGCGGACGAAGTCGCGGGTAAAAGCTCGTAGATTAATAAGAATATATGTTGAACAGGTGATATCGGGTCCGTTCTGCGAGTGCGACAACTTCACGTGCGACATGAACAAGGGGCTGCTGTGCTCCGGGCCCGAGCACGGCGAGTGTGTGTGCGGCAAGTGCAACTGTAGGCCCGAGTACTCCGGACCCGCCTGCCAGTGCCTGAAGGACCAGACCCCGTGCATGTCGCCCGGTAAGACACTAATAACAACTTGTATATCAAAGGGGCGTACGCAAATTACATAACGAAAATTCTCAAATTTTTTACTCCTAACGGTGTGATGAGAATATACAGGGTGAAATTGATATCATTAGCATCCTTTTAAACTAAGAGTCTACCCATCAAACACAACAACTTTTACAATGGGAGCAAACCGATCGAAGCAACTAAAAAATCAGCTGTCCCATACTAAACTGCAATGTGTGCTCGACTCAAATGTATGCAACAACAGATTTTTTTTTTTTGCTTCGATCGGTTTGCTCCCATAGTAAAAGTTGTTCAGTTCGATGGGTAGACTCTTAGTTTAAATTGATGCCAATGATATCAATTTCACCCTGTATAAGGTCCGACCGCAAAAAAGCATTTGCGCTGAGGCTCCCTCAAACTGTTCATTCAGAAAATATTAAAAATTTTGTAGAGTAAATGCTTATCTTTCTGATGAATAAATCTTTTTTAATTTTTTTATGATATAGGTGGGAAATTGTCAGGGAATTTCATAACGGAGCACGGAAATTCAGCTAATTAATAATAACGCTACATATTATTATGAAACACGACAAATTAAAGTTGTTATGTAATGTTACAGAGGACGGCAAGGTTTGCAGCGGAAACGGAAAGTGTGTGTGTGGACAGTGTGTGTGCAACGTCGACGACAACCGCCACTACTCCGGGAGATACTGCGAGAAGTGCCCGGTAAGAGAGTGACATCAAACTTAAGGTTACCTTACCCTTGATTATTACGAAAAAATACTATTGTTGAGGTGTCAGAGGGCAACAATTTATTTATAGGCTTAGATCAAAGTAAAATTAATGGATAGGCCTTACGCGAACATTTCAAACAAGAAAAATGAGGCAAAACAATTGACAGTTTTACTTCGAATTTGTACCGAGATGACAGACCAAGTACCCTAGTTTGTATTGAAGTGCCCTAGTTTTGCGCGCTACTTAAAGCGCTTTGGGCCTATCCATTCATTTTACTTTGATCTAAGTTTATAGGTATACAACGTGTTAATGAATTAACGCAAAACTAGAAAGTAGTTTGTTTTGAATTGAGAGCAGAATCGAATTATCATGGTTTCAACACAGGTAATTTTTTCTAAATCTACACTAATATTATAAAGAGGAAAGATTTGTACCTATTTTTGTATGTTTGTAATGAATAGGCTCAAAAAGAACTGGGCCGATTTAAAAAATTCTTTCACCATTAGAAAGCTGCATTCACCCTGAGTAACATAGGCTATATTTATTGCTAGAAAAGATTAGACGTCCACCCGTGCGAAGCCGGGACGGGCCGCTAGTATTAAATAATTTGTTTGCAAAATTTAAAAATTTCTGAACCCGATGTCAACCCACCGCACGGGCACACTCACCCTACTCACTACCAAGACAAGATTATAAAAATGTATCCATGAGTACGTTAGCGCTTTCTTTCAGTGCTGAAAAGATAACAAATCATTTTTGCCTCAAAACTTAAAATGCTAATAACTTTAAATTGTAACTATCAAAATAATGAAATTATTGTTTCAATCTAATTATTTTGTTATAAATCAGTTGGGGTGTATGAGGTTTTGGGCTAATTTATTACCACATTGTATACAGGGTGTAACAAAACACCCTAGTAATACTTAAGGGGGTGCTTCAGACCATCAAACTGAACAACTTTCACTATGGAACCAACGTCGAGAAAAAATAAAAAATATGTCTCGTCCCATACATTTGAGTCGAGACTGTACTGCAGTTTTTTCTGGAAGAGCTGATTTTTTTTTCCCGATTTTGATGTTGGCTCCATAGTGAAAGTTGTTCAGTTTGATGGTCTGAAGCACCCTCTTAAGTATTACTAGGGTGTTTTGTTACACCCTGTATCATCATCCCCTGATCAACGCACGCATTGAGTATTGGCCACTTCTTCGCACCTCTAAACTTTCTTGGAATCCGTTTGTCAAACTGATAGACGGGCGCAGTCTCAACAGTGCTCGCTTGCAAGCGTCCTTGCAAGCAATGTTGCTCGTTCTAGCATGGCTCTGAGGGATAGAAAAGTTACGGAAAAATAAGGTATCGTGCGGACCAATACTTTGTACAACACGGGCGAATTAACTTGACACCTGGCTCGAACGACGTTGGTGTAAACAATAACAAATAACAGCAAAAGAATAACTCGAAAATTCTAAAGCGAGGCCAGTAGCGATGCATCTCAGTTACCGTTACACTTGTCCCTATTTTCGAGTTATTCTTTGGCTGTTATTTGTTATTGTTTACACCAACGTCGTTCGAGCCAGGTGTCAAGTTAATTCACCCGAGTTGTAACCCTTATTGTAACACTAGCTTTTGCCCGCGACTCCGTCTGCGTGGACATATAATATGTAGCCTATGTTATTCTGGGAAAAGAACTATCTATATGCCAAGTTTCATCGAAATCGGTTCAGCCATTTTAGCGTCAAAAGAGTAACAAACATCCATACATCCAAACAAACGTTCGCGTTTATTATATTAGTAGGATTTACCACACAAGTAATTCAAATTAAAGTGAGTGTTGTATTGTATTGTACAGACGTGCCCCGGGCGTTGCGGCGAGTTCAAGGACTGTGTGCTCTGCGAGGCCCACAAGCGCGGCGACAAGTACGACCCCAACAACCCCGGCAGGGAGTGCAAGGACTGCGCACTGTTCCCCGTCATCGAAGAAGGCAAAATAGAAGGTACTAGTACTTGAACGTCTAATGATGTGTAACACGCCTGAAGAAATTACAAACCGGGCGAATTAACTTGGCTCACGTGGCTCGGAATAAAAAACTCGAAAATGCTAAAGTGCAGGGACTCGTGCAACGGTAACTGAGATGCTAAGCTACTGGCTTCGCACGGCGACGGCGGGGTCGCGCGGGGGGTAGCAGGAGGGGTGTCGAATTCCGAGCCACTTGCGAGCCAGGTGCCAAGTCAATTCGCCGAGGTTGTAGTCGCCTCTAGTGGTTTTTGTCAAGTGGTGTCCGGCTAGCACAGTAGCACCAACCTTCTGGTTTCTGCATAATATGCTTATCGTGCGTTCCGTATGGATAAAACGTCGATCGTCGCCTTTGATTGTCTTGCGACCCGATTTGTAAAGAAATTAAACTTTTTAATTCGGTTTTTGTAAAATCACTTCGACTATAAAATTCATATCTCAGTCCGATCGAAATTGGATATGCATCTGTTTGGCATGTGGAATAAAAAAGAAGTCACTTAGAAAGAAATATGTCTAAACTATTATAAAATTGTAATAGAAGTGTGTCTGTGCAAAGATATTTACGTACATGAAAAAAGATTACGATATGGTTTTTAGGTACCCCTGACTCAAACCAAATTTTTTCGAATTTTTGTCGTTGTTTGTTTGTTTGTTTGTTCGATCATCATGCAAAAACTACTGAACCTATTTTGACGAAACTTTTGTGTTTGACTTATGATTTGACTTAAAACATACATACATACATATTCTCACGCCTGTCTCCCACTGGGGTAGGCAGAGACAACGGAACGCCACCTGCTACGATCCTGACATACCTCTCTAGCTTCCTCCACATTCATAAGACCTTTCATGCATGCTCGTCGGTTTCGGGTAGATCTGACCTGGCCCTTCTTAAGCACGTCGCCAATTTGGTCCGTATATGTACGTCTAGGCCGTCCCCTTCCAACATTTCCACTTACGCTTGCCTTATAAATTGCTCTCGTCAATCTGCTGACTTGACTTAAAATCTGGTATATTATCATTTATCTATACGACGACGGAAAACCGTGCGGAAGATGTCGCGGGTAAAGTCTAGCAGTGATATAAAAGTAATTCATCACTTTAGTGTGTCGTTGTAATGTTGCTTGTTCAAAATTTTTACCATAAAGTAATTTTGCAGCAAACGAGTCGCGGAACGAGCATCTCTGCAGCTTCTACGACGAAGAGGATTGCCTGTACGTGTATGTGTACTCGTACAACGAGACCAGACATCTAAACATCAGGGCACAGAAGGAGCGCGAGTGCCCAAGAAAGGTAACATTTATACTTTAAAGGCAAAGCAGGGTGCTCCCTATCACCTTTTGAGAGGAAACAAGGGAGCCGATTGTGGTAAATAAATGTCCACTGTATCGTCACTGAACGTTAATGCGTCACAACTTTTTGTAGATTCGGTATCTGCTAATCGTTTTAACAGGAAGATGAATCGTAATACGATCGCTACGACTCGTTACATTAATGATTTGGTATGGGTGTCCGGTAACTAATGGATAACCCTGTACCTGCTGATAGAGCACCTCAAACCTGCTCAGAAAATGGATTTTTATGTCCAGTAAAACCCACGCGCGTTTTTGTGCGCCACGGTTTTCGAGATATTTGGACTTTACATTTTTTCTGGAATTTGGAACCCTTGTAGTGACTTTTGACCGTCATGGCCACAAAAGAAGTGATTTTTGAATAACATTATCTAAAAGTGGTGCTATCGGAGATGTATGAGAAAATTAGTGTTGCTAGGGTCTTTCTATAAAAAAAATAATCTTAAAGTTAAAATTAAACTTTTTCTGGAATTTTCACCCAAGTTCGAGCATATGTGGTCTAAGAATTTTTTATGGAAACCAGGGTGGCCAACTTTTTTAAAATTGCCTATTTAATGCAGATGTCAAAGTTTGCTATTTATTTCTTTAGAACTAGAGATATGATGTATTGAAACTGAAAACGAGCTTTCTCTCTCTCTCTTCCTGGCTTTTAATCCCATATGGTGGTGGGGTCAGCCTTCCGTGTCTCTTCTCTCCACCTTGCCCTATTTCTGACGTCGTCTTCGGAGACATTGCACTCGGTCATATCACAACGAACTGTGTTCACCCATCTAGTTTTCGGACGTCCTCTTGGTCTCTGTCCTGGAATCGACAGTTGCAGTGCCATATTTCCTACATATTCGGGTGGCTTTCTTGTCACGTGTCCAAACCACCTAAGCCTATGCTCCTGAAGCTTATCTGCAATGTCACGAACACCCAGGCTACCTCGCACATACTCGTTGCGGATTCTATCGCGCCTCGTGACACCGCACATCCACCTCAGCATCTTCATCTTGAAACTGAAAACGAGCTATTTCTGCTAAAACGAAATTTTATTTAAAATCGGTTAATACCCGATTTGCTTGAAAACAGCATCCTAAATACCAGAAAAAATTTTGAAGTCAAAATATCTCGAAAACCGTGGCACTTTTACTGGACATGAAAGTCCATTTTCTGAACGGGTTTGAGGTCCTCTATCGGCAGTTACAGGGTTATCCATTACTTAACGGACACCCTGT
This sequence comes from Agonopterix subpropinquella, assembly GCA_922987775.1. Lineage (NCBI taxonomy): Eukaryota > Metazoa > Arthropoda > Insecta > Lepidoptera > Depressariidae > Agonopterix > Agonopterix subpropinquella. The sequence continues at coordinate 11,706,027 of OV277700.1, read as the reverse complement.
TTATAATATGTTACCGGCCAAACCCGATTTTAGGACAAATTAGTTTTTCCTGGGCCAAACCAGTTCGTCCCATATGCTATAGGATAACCGGTACAGACTAGGCTGAACTAGTTCGTCTGGCCGGTAGGAGAATCTAGTTTAGCCTAGGCTAAACTGGTTGAGCCTATTATAAATAAGTACACTTCCGTTTAAACTGGTTTGGCCTAGTAGGCCTAGGGAGGGCAATCGAGGCGCGCGCGAGAACCGACACAGAACAAAAAACTTATCTGTATCGGTATTGGCACCGGGCCGTAGCGGAGCGGCGGAGGCCGGGCCCCCATTTTGACAGAAGTAAGGGGTGCAATATAGAATCGCGGAGCAAACATGTTACGACATTTTTGACTAGGCAGAATTAGTATAGACTAGGCAAAACAGTTTATCCTGAAGTGTACTTATTTATATTAGGCTCAATCAGTTCAGCCTAGGCTAAACTAGTTCCTCCTATCGGCCATAGGACGAATAAGTTTAGCCTAGTCTGTCCCGGTTTATCCTATCGCATAAAAGATGAACTGGTTTGGCCTAGGAAAAAACTAGTTTGTCCTAAAATCGGGTTTGGCCTGTAACATATATACCAAATATATTAAACTAGCTGTTGCCCGCGACCTCGTCTGCGTTACCAGGATAAAAAGTACCCTATGTGTTAATCCAGGCCATGGTCTATCTGCATGCCAAATTTCATCAAAATCCGTTTAGCAGTTTTTGCGTGAAAGCGGAACAAACATCCATTCTTACAAACTTTCGCGTTTATAATATTAGTAGGATTTGGTATATAATTTGTAAGGACGGAAGTCGCGGGAAAAAGCTCGTCCGAAATAAGGATGAAAAAGAGATCACAGAAGCAGGGCCATGAAACCTTTTTAGACCGTGATAATTTTATAAAATATCAAAAAGAAAAATAACGTCAAAACAAACACACAAGTTACATGTTAGTTTTATCTTACAACAACATGTTCGGTGCTGATGGAAAAATAAGAAAACGTCTGTTATGTATGTGCTCACTAGTTCCGTAAAAAATTACGTATTAACGTAAAATAGTAGCTTATCTATGGTATTAACAAATCGCACTGAAAATAGATTTTGAGGACGAAGTAAACGAGTTCCTCTTAAGCCTCGAATGACATCTTAAAACTGGCTAATTGATCAAGATCAAGTCGGTGTCTGCTAATATCACTTAAGTAGGTCGTTCCAAGTAAACGTAAATTTTGTTCAAATAAAAATAAGTATTCAAGGGGGTTCGAGAGCTGCGACAGCGTCGCCAGCAGTATTAAAATTAATTGTGTCTGAAATACAATCATTTTCATGAATATTTTACGTTTCGCGACAATCGCAACTGATTCTCCATTTTATAATCCATTATATAATAATTCACACTAAGCCTAAAAGCTATGTATTGCAAATGTGCTAAAAGTTCTCCAATGTGGCCACTTTTAGCACATTTGCAATACATAGCTTTTATGCTTAGTGTGAATTATTATATAATGGATTATAAAACGGACCCTTAGTTGCGATTGTCGCGAAACGTAAAATATTCATGAAAATGTTTGTATTTCAGGCACAATTAATTTAAAACTGATGGCGCCACGGTCGCAGCTCTCCGACCACCTTCATACTTGCCACGTTACGGAAATCATTAGAATTGATTCCGTTTGTTTAGTAAAATCAATATTTTTAGCTTTTAGTTGAGTGTAGTGCTTTCAAAGCAGGTTTTTAATTTTTCCAGTTTTTATGGTCTGGCATTTTTCGACGACCCCAGATTGAGAAATATGAGGACTAAAAAGCTGAAAAAGAAACCTATGCGCTGATTAACAATGTTGTTTGTAGTTATACAGGGTGTAAATTAAAATAGGACAGCTACTTAAAGAGGTGCTTCAGACCATCAAACTGAACAACTTTCTCTATGGGACCAATATCGAAATCGCGAAAAAAAAATCTGCTGTCCCATACATTTCAGTCGAGTTATGTTTGCAGTTTTGTATGGGAGAGCGGAATTTTTTTTCGCGATTTCGATATTGGTCCCATAGAGAAAGTTGATCAGTTTGATGGTCTGAAGCACCCCTTTAAGTAGCTGTCCCATTTTATTGTACACCCTGTATAACACACTCTAAACTCAAAACAATTTTTAATTTTTCTAAAATAAATTTCAATTTGCACGCATTCGCTTTTTATTTTTTTAAATAATAAGTTTTATAAGTCAGCAAGAAGTCACGTCAAAATGATCGTAACGTATCGTCTTTAGCAACACGCCTCATGCTTCAATTAATGGGGATTGGTGTGTTTGATATTTCCATAGCTCGATTATAATTATTAATCGCGTGATTAAATCGCATCCACGATTGCGTAAGCGATACCAATAAAAACAATGCCAAAATTATCAGCCATCAGTTACAGACAAAAATCTTTTCAGCAACATTCAAAAGAGCCGCTCTTGGCCTAACCCAATAGTGTCCATGATTTGATTACGCAGGAGACATTTCACTGTGGCACTGTTAAAGACACCTGCCTCACCTGCCTGTTGGACCAATTCAGAGTCAGAACGGGGCCGCGGGGATCGAAACATCAAACAATAACAGCAGTAAAAACTAACGACAGTATTTGCTTCGATTCCCCATGGCCCTGTTGTCTCCACAGCGAATAGTGAACAGAAGATATTGCTCAAACACCGAATACTTATCGTTTTTATGTATTGACACTGTTTCCACCTACAACCCTGCCACTCATTTTGTGTTGGTTGTGTCGCCATAAAAGTAATAACAGAAGTTGCATAGAGTACTGAAGAACCAAAGAGCTCTCGAGAGGCGAACGCGTATGTTTAGGGAATTATGTACTTGTCATAACAAGTTTTGTTTGTTACTTTATTCTGAACTAAAATATTCAAGTTTGGTTGCTGGCCGCGCTAAAAAATTATGCCAAAAATAAGCCGCCATCTTCCATACAAAATCCCGCATTGTCTTTTGGCATGCAGACTGGGATTAATGTATAATTAAATAGAAAACTTAAAAATGTGTAATTCCAATGAAATTTCTCAATTTCAACCTTGGATCCTCAAATCCTGATGCTGCAGGGGCTGCAACCTACCTAAACAGTGAGATTTTAAAATATGTTGATTTTGAATAAGTATTGTTGGTATTAAACAGAATTTCAGCGTGGGCAAAGCCTTAATAACTTTGTGACCGAGATGAATACTTACAAGACTTGGCTTAAAATGTTATCTCATACGTTTTTAAGAGTTGTGAGTCTTGGCTACTTTTTTTCATGAAATATTTTTGATGGGATCTACTTAACATAATATTGTGATAGAGGCTACAGTAAAATAACCAAAATAATTAAACAACGACACGACATCAAGGCAGGGCATGTACTTGATGTTTTTATATTTTGGCACTCGCAAAAATTCTTGGGACTCATTAAAGTCATTAACCACCTAACGAACAAACTGAACTTTTTTTATTCACTCATTCGACCAACTTGCACCCATAGTTCGAATTGTCACCCACGGGGTACGTTAAAACTCAAATGGAAACACATTTTAAGAAATAGGTGGCAATTTTTCTCGCTCTGGTTCCATTTAGATTACATAAGGGTTCTCTGCACCTATAAAGCAATTGAACATGTTTTTTTTCAACTTGGGTTAGTAAGGGATTATATCTAACTTATGTACCACCCAGGTGTGTGCCCTATCGTACAAATAGTAAATACGTCAAGTTTAGCATTGAGCCTCATCTGGCAGCACGGAATCGCATTTTTTCACGCTCTATCCTTCTCTGTCACTCAGGAACTTCATTTGCTAGAGCGAGAAAGGTTGCAGCACTGCCAGTGCTATCGCATTCGCGCTATCTTTCTCGCTCTAGCAAATGACGTTCCCGAACGAGTGAAAAGGATGGAGCGTGAATAAATGCGTTTCCGTGTTCCCAGATGAGGTTCAACCCTTAGTGCGAAACTAAATTACGCACAGCCGAATCCATAATGGATCACAACATAAACTGAATTTTAACTGAATCTGCATGAGGTGAGCCTCGTTTATCGTATCAACGTTACGACTGTGCGCATGACCTACGAGGGGCGTCAATTTTAGAACTGCGGGAGGGTGATTGTTTTACGCTTAGCACCGAAAGTGGTAATTTACATGCCATTCTCCTCATGGAGGGGGCGGCGGCCGAGCGTACCTAAACTTTGTAGTGAGATTGGCCTGTCCATTTAGTGGATTTTATATCGGCTCATGATGATTTTAACCTGTTCATCCCATTTCATTTCACTACTAAAAAGCATGTTTGTGGGCAGGTGTTCATCCTGGGCATAGTGCTGGGAGTGATTGCCGCTATAGTGCTGGTGGGGCTGGCGCTGCTGATGCTCTGGAAGATGGTCACCACCATACACGACCGCCGCGAGTTCGCGCGCTTCGAGAAGGAACGCATGATGGCCAAGTGGGATACGGTGAGTACTTGTTCTCTTCAGACACACTTTACTTAGTCTACATCTACAGGGTCCTTCTTAATATGCCAACGATTTTTAGGGGATAAACTGACTATAAAACTTCTTCGCGATTTCAACTTTGGTGCCGTAGAGAATGTTGTTTATTTTGGTAGTCTGGTCATCCCCGTAAAAATCGTCAGCATGTTTAGAAGGACCCTATACGTATAGTTGGTGCCACACAAATCTGCATAAGAAGTCGTTGCCTGTCTGTACCATGTTCTCTTTTGATACGAAACGAATATCGATTTATATTACTCATCATGTTTCTATATCTGTCCATCTATACGAAGTATCATGGTAAAAGAAAAAAACAAAAAAATGATTTTTTAGGGTTCCGTACCCAAAGGGTGAAAACGGGACCCTATTACTAAGCCTACGTTGTCTGTCCGTCCATCCGTCCGTCCGTCCGTCTGTCCGTATGTCCGTAAGTCCGTCTGTCCGTCTGTCCGTCCGTCAGTCTGTCCTACCTATTTAGGACTGTAACTTTTGAACTGTAATAGTTCTCAACAAGAAACTAGTTTTTATCAACTTTTTTTTTCACGCTCTATCGTAAAAACGGTAATACATACAAGCGTCAAACTTAGTGTGATTATAGAGAAAACTCTACAGAATAACAACAAATACTAAAAACCGGCTAAGTATGAGTCGGTCTTGCGCTAAAGTCCCGGACAAAAAAAGTTTTTTTTCTAAGTTAATAATGTTGTGTTCTGTGGTGGTGTGGTGCGGAACCCTCGGTGCGCGAGTAGCCCGACTCGCACTTGACCGGTTTTTATTCTTAAAAACTTTTGTCAAACTGGCTATGGTTAATCGGTACAGCACGGCTGCATGGCACTATTTGAACTTTGGCAATTATTGTTCCAAAACGTAAATCAGCGTGTTTTCGATGTTTCTTTTTATATCTTTGTAATGAAAATATCGAGGGCAACGTTCTCGTGATAGGTTTCAATCTAAATCTATTTGATTTCATAAGATGTATTTTTGGACATCGAGTAGAGGATAGATAATGTTATTTATGTAAAACAAATCATTGAACTATTTCTATCGTTATTTATGAAAAGAGTTTTCACAAATTTTCATTTGATGACCAGAAACTAAATATAAAATATTTTTTTCACACTACTCTAAGTCTAACGCTCTAAATAACTATTAAAATTTTAAAACTTTACATCTGTAATTGAGCCACTTATTTTTATATTATTTTCCAAATGTAACCTTTCAACGGCGGATATTTACAATGTTGACTGAAATGCTATTATTGTTCTTTTACCACAGCTTGTCCAAATTGAACGACATTGGTAATATAATCTGTTTTCCCTCCTTGTTATAGGGCGAGAATCCAATTTACAAGCAAGCCACGTCGACGTTCAAAAACCCAACGTACGCCGGGAAATAAGGATCATTCATGTTGTTAGTAGGCCTCAGATTGTAGGTATATGTCCTCGTTTAACTCCACATTAGTCGTTGAGGGCGACACATCGCATTTATGCCATCAGAGTCATCAGAATTTGCTGAAATCACGTTGTACGTAGAATTTTTTGAAACAATTAGAGTTATCGTAGCAGCTTTTATAATAATGTTTAGAAGGTTGCCTTAAATTGTGCCTTTGAATCTAAAATGGGTGTATAGAGCACAAAATGTTGATTTATAAAGTTACGTAACGGAATTGAGTGATACGCAAAATGTGGATTGATCTGTCATCAGACTACTTTAATGCAATAAGGTCTGTTCTAATCTCAGGATGTTTTTATTGTACGCTTTTTGTACTTATGTGTGAATGTGTGTATGTACTTATGTGTTTTTGTAGGATGGACAATAGAATATAGCGTTATATATTAGGTTGTTTCTATAACGTAAAACTTTGAAATCTTGGACCATTGATAATTACTCGCAATCTAATGAAATTTACGTTTCGTAAACACATAATGCTATATTCAATTTGTTGTAAAACAATAATGTGACATTGTATTAGGTAGTGTTTTTAATTCGATAATATAAGTTTAAATAAAATATTGCCGAAAATGATTGCATTCAAATTGAATCGACTAAAATGTAATTAAAAACTGGAAAATCAAACATTAATATACCTATCCTGGTGAACGGTAATCGATCGCTCAGTTTTGAGCGTAGTTGACCTATTTCATAGTCATTTATGTAATGTAGTGATAGTGTGAATGATTTATATTTGTAGTTGCTTAATATAAGAAAAATGTTATAAGTGAATCTTCAAGGTATCTAAATAACACTGCCAACATGGTAAGTACGTACTTCTGATACTACTTGGTATTGGTACACGTGCAGTAACGCAGTTCGTGTTCAACGTCATGTCATGTCACTGCAGCTTCCACTATGGTCTGGTGCCTTATAACTATGAAATAACTAGTGCCATTACTAATTATAATGTAATAGATAAAAGTCGTATATTATTTATTTCAGAAAAATTTAATGTTGAATAGATAAGTTTAATTTTATAATTTGTATTATTGCTAATAATAATAAGTTCGTGCCTTTTATATAAAATCTTTACAAAATTTACGCATTTTGATGATAAGTAGGTATCATATGTATTTGTTTATAAAGTACAGTTTTGTTGTGTAAATATAAGTGTGTCATTTACATATTGTAAATACCTACTTATGTTTTTTATCATCCCGGGTTTTATTTTAAAGCAATCGTGGTCTCTAATAGAAGCTAATAAAATTTTAACTCAATGTTTTTGTTATTACTTAATACATCCATAAGTCCATCATTTAAAACACAATTTCGATTAAAAAAAAAAGAATAGCTCCATTCGTGAGTGCAGTTAACGAGTAATTAAAGAAAACTTAACTCAAAACTACATTGCAATTTGATAATATCGAACATAATATTCGGCAGAAAGTTACTATTCCAATTACAGTTCCTATGTGATTGTTTTTCTTTCAAACTTCCCCGATAATATGAAAACTGTTAGCACTCTGGCAGAAAGATCCCAGTAAATATTTATTCTTACATCTTTTCGCCTCAAATGTTACCCGCGGGCTTTTAAGTTTTCCCACGGGAACCTTATACTTTATCGGGATAAAAAATTGCTATGTAGGCTCTATGTTAATCCGACACCCGAGCCGAGCACTATAAACGTCAGATTCGCCAAATAAATCGCGCTTAGAAAAGAGTAAGATAAGTTACTCTTATTTCAGCTTTTGGAATGTGTGCCGTTTACGTAATAGTAAACGTTTAGGGTCAGCGCACACCCAGCGTAAATCTGCTCGCGCATGCTCGAGCATGTTCTTTGCAGTCGCGCACACCTAGCGGCAAAATCCGCCGGCGGCAGAGGCGAAATCCGCCGGCGGCAGCGGCGGATGCTCGAGCATGCGCGAGCATGCTCGCGCGTGTTCGAACAGTCTCGCGGATGCTCCCGTGTTGCTACAGTTGACAGTGAATTTTGCAGTTGTGTTTACAATATTTTAAAGTAAAGACGTGCGAAGAGTAATTTTAAAGTATGGTGGACTGGGATTTGGTAATTATTGGGTTACTAGCAGAGGAAGAGGAGCAAGAAGAGCACATCAATAAAATGAAAAGAGGACGACACAAAATTGAAAGAAGAATATGGGCTGAAGCAACCTGGCAAGAAAGATGTACATTTGGGGAATACCACACCCTGTGCTACGGTTTAAAGTTCAAGGGACAGTTATTTTATGACTACTATAAAATGGAATATGAACAATTTGAAAACCTACTAAATCTGCTTCGACCTTTGAGATTTTCATTGTATTTTCAAAAAGAGTTAGATTATTATATATTTTCTGTACTAAATTGCCCTTTTCGGGCTAAAGTAGTTAAAAAATATGCTAGATTTAGTCCGAAACCGGCAGAGGTGGCAACACTTACGACGGATCGCAAGCATCGACACGGGCGTATGCTCGAACATGCTCGAGCATGCGCGAGCATGCGCGAGCATGCTCGCGACTGCTCGCGTCGCCGCGAGGAGCATACGCGAGCATACTCGAACAGACGCTGAAGGGATTTAATCACTTGCAAGCTATTTTCGACTTTATTTCAATGGGAATAGAGTTCATTATCAATTGATTCAATGAAATCTGCTCGCGCATGCTCGAACAGTTTTACGCTAGGTGTGCGCTGACCCTTAGGAAGCTATCACTTTGATATCGAATCCATTTGGAATCCGTTTGAAAATAAATAAAGGTTTGACTATATCACGTTTGTATCTGGCGCGACTAGATCCTCACTTATGTTAATATTGTATGTAAAGCACGATCAGAAAATAAAAAAACCAGCTTTGGGGGCGCTACAATCGACTATTTTAAGTTCTAATTTTTCTAATTTTTTCGCAATTTGGCGAGGTTTTTATTTTTCTGGTTAGAAATATACCTTGAAATATTCTTTACTTGTGCAAAATAATCAGTCTATAAATTCATTAGTTTATTTAGTTTTTTTTAATACGCGGACAGTGTTTAAAGGGGATTATCATATCAGCTGATAGACGCCCACAGCTGGACATAGGCCTCCCCAAAATGAGGGGATTTGCCATAATCGCCACGCTTGGCAGGCGGGTTGGCGATCGCAGTTGGATTGAATGTGTGTACTCGGAGGATGCTGCTGCCCGGTAGATCCCTTAGTCGCCTTTTACGACACCCACGGGAGGAAGTGGGATGATGCTATTCGTAGCCGACACCACGCGAAAGGGGATTATGAGACCTTCAAACTGAACAACTTTCTCTAAGACACATCAAAATCGCGGAAAACAAAGTCAGCTGTCCCATTATAAATCAGTAAAACCTTACAAATTTGTCCGAAAAAAAAAACTGCATTCGATATTTCACAAACATACGGAAAATACTATCATGATTTTTGACACAATTGTTTGTTATTGTTATGATGATTTGAATAAAAGATACTAACAATTGTAATAATATATTGCAGACAATTCAATTTTATTCGTCGTTTAAAGTGCCCCGCGACTCAACGTGTATCTCAACCTATTCTCCTTTCATCTCCATAATTATATTGTCCCCGAATTGTAACATTGTTAGGAAAACAAGGTTGTTGACTTACCTAACAGATTATTTGCCTCGCCAACTATTATTTAGTTACCTGCAGGGCTTATGAACTAAGCCTACCACAAGTTAACCTAAGTATTATAAACACATAAACTAATTGAATACATATTTAATTTCTAATTTGTGCCGTTGTTGTATGGTTTCCATAATAAACAGCCTATTAATAGTGCTTTCTTGGGATCATTACAATGTATGTGCCTGTGAGCGTTATTTATTTATTTATTTATTTATTTAATTTTGCTTAGAATCGAGAGCAGAATCGAATTATCAAAGTTTCAACATTGCTTACATGTTTCGAAATATTAAATAATTTGTTTCTATAATTTAAAATTTACTGAACTCGATATAAACCCACCGCACCATCACCGCACGGGTACACTTACTACCAAAACAAGATTCTTAAAATGTATGTATGAGCACGCTACCCAACGAGCACCAGAGTGAAAATTGCAGCCTGTCATTGCAACTTCAAGATGCATAGTAACGCCATAAGGGTTCAAGATAAAGTTTTAAGAGCTATAACATCTTCCGCAAACTCCTATAGCTGCACGGGGAGCTTATAGTTGCAGTAAGGAAATAGAATACAGCTTATGCCTACATATAAGTTCATTCTTGAACCTATTTACCACTTAAGCCTATAGTGAGAACCAGAAAGTGCATTTTGACACTAATAGCTGTGTATGGTATATACTTGGAACTCTAAAGCGCCTTATACCTGTAAAGAGGATAATATTTTTAGACTATTTACAGCAGTTGCTTAAGAGATCAAATAGGCACTACTTTATTACTAGCAGTTGCATTAAAGAGATAATAAAATAATCAGTGCAGACTTTAGTTGCTTATGAGTGATCGGAACGATGGGATTTAAACTTGCCGTGTGGGGGTTTATCATGGAGTTGTTAACACCACAATATTTGAATCCCGTGATACCGGGAACTGTCGCATTAGTCAGCAGTACATTGTATCGAAGTAGTTATATCAATTTTAATGATCTAAATCAAAATTACGGTAATATAATTTTTTTTCCGAATCCCGGGATTTTTTTTTCTTTCCAAATTTTCATAAGTTGTCCAGTTTGATGGTCTGAACCAACTATGGAAATTTGGAAAGAAAAAAAATCCCGGGATTCGGAAAAAAAATATATTACCGTAATATGAATAATAATTAAATTAAACTTTTATCGATGGATTTCCCAACGAGCACCAGAGTGAAAATTGCAGCCTGTCTTGCAACTTTAAGTTACATAGCAACGCTATAAGGGTTCAAGATAAAGAAATCCCGGGATTCGGAAAAAAATTATTTTACCATAATTTTTTTTGAGATCATTAAAATTGATATAAATAGCTTCTTCGATCCAATATACTGCTGACTAATACGACAGTTCCCGGGATCACGGGATTCAAATTAAATAAAACAAAAAATTTTGTGGTTTTAACAACTATGTTATACCCACGGCAAGTTTAGGTATTTGCAATCCCATTGTTCCGATCACTGGTTATAAGATATAAATATCTAAAAAAAATAATTCAAAGAGTAAAATTATAACTAGATCAAACATCGTTTATGTTAAATCAATAACAATGATTTTAACGCACAGTAAAATAGAATAGGATAAGATTATACAGGGTGTAATATAAAATAGGACAGTCACTTAAAGGGGTGCTTCAGACCATGAAACTGAACAACTTTTTCTACGGGACCAATATTGAAATCGCGAAAAAAAAATCGGCTGTAACATACATTTCAGTTGGGTTAAGTTTGCAGTTTTGTATGGGATAGCCGATTTTTTTTTCGCGATTTCAATATTGGTGCCATAGCGAAAGTTGTTCAGTTTAATGGTCTGAAGCACCCCTTTAAGTAACTGTCCCATTTTATGTTACACCTTGTATAGTAACACAATCTATGAAAATATGAATAATAATTAAATTAAACTTTAACCGATGATTATCAATTATTCAAGTCTTTGCTGTATTTATAGAAATTCTTTTCCTCGCCCTGTCCTATATCTCTGACTACCACCTCGGGGACTATAGTTGTGAGCATGCATATACTATACTGTATTTCCACACCGATTATTTTTTCAATATTTATATTGGATTATTTCAATATTTATATTGGATTTATTTCAATATTTATATTGGATTTATTTCAATATTTATATTGGATTTATTTCAATATAAATATAAATATTGAAAAAAATAATCGGCGTGGAAATACATAGCATATGCTCACGACTATTGTCCCCGAGGGGGTAGTCAGAGGTATAGGACAGGGCGTGGAAATGAATTTCTATAAATACGGCAAAGACTTGAATCATTGATAATCCATCGATAAAAGTTTAATTTAATTATTATTGATATTTTCAATGATTGTGTTACTACAAAATCTTATCCTATTCTATTTTATTGTGCGTCAAAACAATTGTTATTGATTTTACATAAACGATGTTTGATCTAGTTATAATTTTTCTCTTTGAATAATTTTTTTAGATATTCATAACCAGTGATCGGAACGATGGGATTGTAAATACCTAAACTTGCCGTGTGGGTATAACATAGAGTTGTTAAAACCACAAAATGTATTGTGTAACGAAGTGCCCCTGTGGCGGGATGGCCAGAGGGCCTCGTTGTAAAAATATATAAATCCCTTTAGAAGGGTTGACCTATCTTTAGGTAGGATGTCTGTAGTTCTGAGGTTGCTGATAAAAAGATAGAATTATAAACAAACATACAAGTTTTATTACTGAATAACCTAATCTCGTTTACAGGTTGTTTCCCTAGCTAACTTAATTCCTATTCACTACCACTTTTTACTTACAACCCAAGCCGAGCTGAAAAGAGGGAATAAGGACCCGGCACGAGGGGGGACGTATCGTGAAGGGCTCAAACTGTACGACCTGACAACACTACCCGAGGTACCTCGAGCCACGCCTGGTCAGATCTTCAGGAGCTACCTGCGTCCTGGTTGATCTAGGACACAGCTGCGTCCACGACCCCTCAGGTCGAGGTGTTCAAAAATGAGGGGAGGTTGGGGAGAGGAGGAGGGGAGGGACACCCGATAGTAGACCTCTGTGGTTGAGCTTCTGCCCAGTCGCCTAATACCTCAAGCCACCGTGCTTCCACTCTCGGACGCCAACTATCGAGTCCCGGCCTAATCAATCAATCAGTCTCGCGGCAACGGCCTCTTTACTATGGTTTCTAGCGCCAGCTGCTGAAGCAGCCGGGTCATTGGGGTTGGCACCTGGTGGTGCCTCGTAGTTGTCCAGGTGTCTGCCGGCGCGGTCTAGCCCACAGAGTGGGACCCCGTTGGGGGAGGCCCGGTGAGCGAACTGCGGTCGGCAGTGTGGCCAATCAGGGGGGTTTTGTGCTGCGGAGTAGCCTACAGTCCGGCGGTTCACCCTCGGTCCGCCCCACGGTCCAAGGGGATCTACGGCCGTTAGCAGTTTCCGCAGCGGGGTGAGTCCTTAAAAGGGCTCAGGCATCAGGGGGTCAATTTCCGGGAGGGGATCGTCTGTGGAGAGCTCCATAGCGAGGGTGCAGCTGCCGAGGTCAGTTCGGCAGTGACGTCAGTCCGGGGGGTGCTGCGGAGAGCACATGAACCTGGCGGCATGCCAGGGTGTGTGCAGGCTCCAATGCGGTGGTATTTCTTGAGGTGCTGCCGGTGAGGTCAAGCCCACCGAGTGGGACCCCGTTGGGGGAGTCCCGGTGAGCGACCTACACGCCGGCAGTGTGGTTATCCGGGGTGCTTGAGGAGGGGCCCACGGTCCTGACGACTCGCTGAGGAGTCGAGGACGTGGGCGGGCTCCGAAGCGGTGTGTGGGCGCGACACAGATGGTCGCGGGAGGCGGGTGCGCTGCTGGTCGCACCTACGCGAGGCCAGCTTATGTTGGTTTTGTATAGCTTGATGTGTCGCTGTGTGTACATTGGATCGAAATAGTTATATCAATTTTAATGATCTGAAACAAAATTACGGTAATATAATTTTTCGAATCCCGGGATTTTTTCTTTCCAAATTTTCATAGGTGGTTCAGACCATCAAATTGGACAACTTATGAAAATTTGGCACCGTTTAGTTCAGTTGTTACTATATTTGTGTAAGCGAACCATCGAAATCTTTTTAAAATGTGAAATGCGCAGGCGGACATCATCAAATTAAATAAGTAAGTAATTAATTCATGGTTTCTTGTTATTCAGGACAGTACATGAAAAAAATAAACGGCGTGGAAATACATAGCATATGCTCATGACTATAGTCCCGAGGACCCAGTCATAGATATAGGACAGGGCGTGGAAAAGAATTTCTATAAATACAGCAAAGACTTGAATCATTGATAATCCATCGATAAAAGTTTAATTTAATTATTATTCATATTCACAAAGATTGTGTTACTACATAATCTTATCCTATTCTATTTTATTGTGCGTCAAAATCATTGTTATTGATTTTACATAAACGATATTTGATCTCTCTCTGGGGGTAGGCCCCTCACACGGTGGACCGATGTCCTGGTGAAGGCGGCGGAAAAACGTTGGATGAGGGCGGCGCAGGAACGGTCGTTATGGCGATCCTCGGGGGAGGCCTATGTCCAGCAGTGGACGTCCATTTTAACTTTTTTAAAATTTTAACTAGAGAAAACATCATCATCATCATCATCATCATCATCATCATCATCATCATCATCATCATCATCATCATCATCATCATCATCATCATCATCATCATCATCATCATCATCATCATCATCATCATCATCATCATCATCTCAGCCGATGGACGTCCACTGCTGGACATAGGCATCCCCCGAGGATCGGGATCAGATCAGATTAATCTGCACTATGAAATCCCTATGAAATCCAAACAATTCGACATATTGTAACCTTGAACTTATGCCTGCATAAAGAATGAAATTGGAGCCTATTAGCAGTTATGAACTGCAATTACAGTAATAAAAATCACTCTGAGGTCTACAAAAGTTAAAATAAGCGCCTAAAGCCGCTTCAGGGAAGCATTGAGGAAGATACTACGGCTATAGGCTGCCCACGAGCAAGCGCCATGTTTATGATCTTTTTAGGTTATCCAAGCAAATATTTGTCAACAAATAACGTAAACAGAACTTAATTTTTAAGGATTGGGACGTTGTCTCCAAACCAGTGTATCATTAAATCGACCTCAAATGATTTTATTACATAAAAAGTTGAAAAGACTGTATTCTAATACACATAATTAATTGCTTATTTGGATTATATCAAGAGCGCATCAAAATTACTCCAATAAGTGATATTTACATTATCAGTAAACTAATATGCGTTTTTAATTTCATGTACTGTACTGAATAACAAGAAACCATGAATTAATTACTTACTTATTTAATTTGATGATGGCCGCCACCGCACTTCACATTTTAATAAAAAGATTTCGATATTTTGATGGTTCGCCTACACAAATAAAGGAACAACTGAACTGAACGGTGTGGTGTCAAAACAAGATTCATTCATTTCAATCGGTCATTCGTTCACGAATGTAGTGCTATATGAGTGAATCTTATTACTTAATCTTCCATTGCAGCTACTATGGCGCTCTTAAGCAGCTACTATTATAGCTCTTCTGAAGCTTAAGGCCGCATAAAATTGTGCCTATTTGGCTATAGTGCTGCTGCATAAGGCCTGCTGAGCACGCTCTATAGCTTACGCCTAGCAGCTTAAAGGAATAATTGCATTGGCTCTAAAGCCTTTATGCAGCAATTTTGTGCCCGTTGGGTAGCGCTTTCATTAATTGCTGAATTCATTTTTACAAGAAAACTTAAAATGGGAATAACTTTAAATTTTAACAAATTTTAATTACATTTTTCGTTATAAATCAGATGTATGAGGTTTTGCGCTTATTCATTAAAACACGTATTCCCAAGCGTTAACTTCGGGAAACTCATAACACCTTTTGAATACTGTCTGTCACTCTGATAAAATTCGGAAATTCAATTTCCTCATGTCCCGTAAAAGTGAATCAACGGTATCCGTTCGACAGCTCATAAGAAGGATTGTTTACCGCCAACCATATTATATACCCCTGCCTAGTTTCACAGGCGTCACTTAAATTAGGTTATTTATATTCGGGCCTTGTCGTTATGTAATACAAAAGAACTAGTGCCTACTATAATACATTTTACTAGGTTACGTTCTTGTGAAGTGGTCACGTTCTTGCGTACCCTTTCTATTCTACAGGTGCGCAAACTAAAATGAACGGTGACAATTTTGTGTAAGCATTTTACTCTTAATATCGTTGCTATTTAGTTTGGGAGTTGAAAGGACCCCTGCGCTAAATATTTCGGCCATTAAGGTAGTAAGGGTCCGTTAAGAATGTCAAGGGTACGGACGGGACGAATCTTGTAAATTAATCCACGAAATGTTTTACAAGCGCATGCACTCTACTTGTTATGTGCTCGCAAACGGTGAAGGAAAACTTGGCGACGACACCTGCATACACTGAAGAAGAAATTCTGATGCGTATGGTATGTTGAAGTCTACCAATCGGGATTGTGCATGCGTGGTGGACTAACGCCCTTAAGGAGGGTTCTTTGGGTATATCGATAATGGTTCCATAGAGAAAGTTGTTCAATTTGACGGTCTGATCATCTCCTTAAAATAGTTTCAGCAAATTTTGTTAGACCTTGGGTGTAACAAAACACCCTAGTAATACTTAAGGGGGTGCTTCAGACCATCAAACTGAACAACTTTCACATAGTAGCTTATCTATGACTTTCACTATGGGGCCAACATCGAGAAATAATAAAAAAATCTGCTGTCCCATACAAAACTTCGTACCGACTCGACTAAAATGTATGGAACAGATGATTTTTTTATTTTTTCTCGATATTGCCTCCATAGTGAAAGTTGTTCAGTTTGATGATCTGAAGCACCCCCTTAAGTATTACTAGGGTGTTTTGTTACACCCTGTATTTAAAAGAAATCAAAATTGTTTTCATCAAGTGTAAATCAAAACTATAGGTACCGAAGTACCTAACAGCGACTTAATTTCCTAAGATATTACCTATGTCTATTCGGAAATAATGTTGCGGGTTACCCCATAAAGGTAAAATCCAATCCAACTTTTTTCTACAACATTCATACTTACAACAACTTATAACTTTTATAACTTTTATATTTACAACAATGATTCAATTTTACAGATATTTCTCGCGGGAGTGCTAAAAATAAGTTGTTAAAGCACGTTAGTGTTATTGCGCATCTGTAACTGTAACGTAAACTTAGGTATAGTTTATTTAGAAATTGTTTGTGGAATCACAAAACATTAGCGGTGTACAAAGGCTCCGCAGGTGGCTCGGCGATTAATCACAGCCTGCAAGGAATTTAGTAGGCGTGTGGGGCGGAGGGCGGGCGGCGCCGGGCGGTGGTAGTGCCGCCGCGGAGTCGCACCGCGCCGCACGCCCCTCGCGTCTCTGGCTCCGGCCCTCGCTGCCCGCTGCCCGGCACAAGCACAACAACACATGCTACTACCTCCGACACGCTGGATTTATTCAAACTAACTCGACAGGTAAGTTTTCTTTTAAATTGTTTAACTCTATTTTATTTACAAACTAGAGGCAGCATGGATAAACGTTTCCATGGAGACTTTATCTCGTCAAAGTTGTAAATTCAACCTGTTGCAATGTTAAATTTTGTTATTTTGATTTAATATGTGAAGTCTACCAATCCGCATTGGGCACGCGTGGTGGACTAATGCCCATACACCATCCCTGATGGTAGGCCTGTGCCATGCAGTGGGACGTTCGGACGTTTAATAGGCTGATGATGATGATGATGATTTTAATATGTCTAAGTATCTATTTTTTCAATTATTTAAGGATATAAAAGAAGAGACTAATTCATCACAGCCTAATCACTAAAGCTTTACACAAAAGTTGCTTTTTATTATAATTATTACCTTACGTAGGACGAAATAATTTTTCAAAATTCAATCCCCTTTTTATTTGGATTTACTTGAAGCTATAGAATTTTCTGAAACTGCATTCCTTCAGCATTTTCCGCAATTCAACCCTCAAGAGGGTAGAAAGGGATGTAAAAGTTTGTTACGAATTAGTTTCAATATTTCACTGCTTTCTGCCGAGTTAGCTCTGTTGGACAATAGGCAACGTCGGCCTCATGCTCTGGAAGTCTTGCAAGATCTAGAAACGATTTTAACAACTTTTTTTGTTGAAGTAATGTAGTTGTTGTTTTTCTTTTTATTTATTTTTTGCCGTATTCAAATATCCACGTGAGCGAAGCCACCGTCAACAACTACATATTTGTTACATTGTTTTCAAAATCTAGGCACGTTATTTCATATCGAAACCCTTAATTCTGTTAAAGTTAAACTGTAGGTACTCATGGTAAAGTTTAGACCACACCAAACTGCAACATGGCTGTGTTATAAAACCAACAAACTAAAAATAAAACAAACACCTTACTCCACCATTAACAATAAAAAGCTAGAGTATTATGTTTATAATTGAAACAATAAAACTTATAAAGCTTTCATGTAGTTGCTAGCGTCATTCGCGTGCAGTTTACTTTGTATTATTTTCTTTAGAATTTGTTAACGTACAATGTAGGACTCTAATTGGTACACACCGACGCACATGCAACTTGATCGGAGGGAAAACATAGAGGAGAAAACTAAGCGGAAAGCTTTCGCATATAAAACTTTATAGTTATCTACCAAGGGACGTTAACTTGCTTGAGTAGGTGGATTTTGTTATTGTATAGATATATTTTCAAAGCGGCGGATTACGTGGGTATATGCTGCCTTGTTCGGATTATGGAGAAGGAGAAGCAATATTGGATAGACAGAATAATGGAGAAATTCTTTCCCCGCTTTAATATCTACCATAGAGATCTACTTTCTACACCGGTCGGTCTACGTAGGTATAACTATGCTTGCTATTGCTTACATCAAAGGGCGAAAAACAGGAGGTTGTTTACCTTCTCTTGTTTATCATCCATTAGAGAAAAGTTGAAGGCGTTTGGGACTTGCTTACATTTTTTTCATAATTAAGTTATACTCGGTTCTCGGGCCAGTGGGTAACTCAAAAAGGCGATAGGGTCTTGCTTGACTGACAGATCGTATTCAACGCAAGCGAATATAGATGCTAGGCGCTAGTGACAAAGTCCACAGCTGTTTGTTGCAGTTTTCTTAATTTAATCTTAAATAAAATCGGTCAAGTGCGAGTCGGGCTACTCGCGCACCGAGGGTTCCGTACCACGCCATTACAGAACAAGATTATTAACTTAGAAAAAAAAACTTTTTTTGTCCGGGACCTTTAGCGCAAGACCGACTGACACTTGGCCGGTTTTTAGTATTTGTTGTTATTCTGTAGAGTTTACTCTATAATCACACTAAGTTTGACGCTTGTCTGTATTACCGTTTTTCCGATAGAACGTGAAGAAAAAACGTTGATAAAAACTAGTTTCTTGTTGAGAACCCCCCTTAATAGGTAGGACAGACGGACGGACGGACGGACGGACGGACGGACAGACGGACGGACAGACGGACAGACGGACAGACGGACGGACGGACGGACGGACAACGAAGGCTTAGTAATAGGGTCCCGTTTTCACCCTTTGGGTACGGAACCCTAAAAAGGTATGCAACACGAGCTTTTGCCCGCGACTTCGTCCGCATCGGCTCCCGTTATTGTAGCTAAATAAAATATATATACCGGTTTTTAAGACTTATCATAAGCAAACGCAAAAATTTCACCAAAATCCATTCAGTAGTTTTTGCGTGATGCTCGAATTGACAAACGACAAGCAAAAAATTCAAAAATTTGTGATTTAGAGTCACACTTAAACACCATATCGATATCGTAACCTTTTTGCAAAATATTTAACTAGAGTTTACCCGCGACTTCGTCCGCACAAATTATGTACCAGATTTTAAGTCTAATCATAAGTTTTCAAACAAAATCTTTCATCAAAATCGATTCAGTAGATGTTCGTTCAGTCTTGATGCTTGAACAAACAAACATTTACAATATAGTGTAAAAGAAAAAGATGTAAGTAAGTAGATGTTTAAAAAAAATAAGACATTACCTTAAAATAAAGAAATATTATGTAATACGAGCTTTTACCCGCGACTTCGTCCGCATAAATTATATACCAGATTTTAAGTCAGATCATAAGCTATCAAACAAAAAAAGTTTCATCGAAATCAGTTCAGTAGTTTTTGCGTGATACTCGAACAAACAAACAAACACCCAAACAAACAAACAAACAAACAAACAAACAAACATACAAACAAACAAACAAACAAACAAACAAACAAACAAACAGACAGACAAAAAATCCAAAAATTTGTGATTTGGAATCAGGGACAGGTAAAAACCATGTCGTAATTTTTTTTTTGTAAATTTCTTCACACACTTTTGTTACAGTTTTATAATAGTTTAGATGTAGTTGACACTGTGTCAACTACATATTTTGTTGACTTTCATTACAAACTGTTATACCTACTTAATTAACGCTCTAGAAACTACACGAGACGGAAAGTTGTGATTGCTTAATTTTTTTTTGTTAACTATTTATATCCCAAATTATGAAATAAACAAACCTTGGCGTAAACGATAAGAACATTATGTATACACTACAGGGTAACATAATACCCTAGTAATATTTTAAGGGGTGATTTAGACCGTCATACTGAAGAACTTTCACTATGGAGCCAACATCGAGAAAAATAAAAAACCTCGTTTTATACAGAAAACTGCAGTTTGTACTCTACTCAAATAGACAGATTTTTTCGATATTGTTTCCGTAGTGAAAGTTCTCCAAAATGGTTCTCATTTCCACCCTCTTAAATTTTACTAGGGTGATAGTAAAGTAAGTATATCTACAAGGTGTAACAAACACCTTGTAGATATACTTACTTTAGGTACTTTGACAAAAACAGTTTCACCTTGCAGAAACGCTCATTAGAGTTAATCCTCCATTAAATCTCTTGCTAGCTTTTACTACGTCAGCAAGACAAAATGTGACAGCAAGAGATTTAATGAAGGATTAACTTTAATAAGCGTTTCTGCAACTGAGAGGTAATCATCATCATCATCATCATCTCAGCCGATGGACGTCCACTGCTGGACATAGGCCTCCCCCAAGGATCGCCATAACGACCGGTCCTGCGCTGCCCTCATCCAACGTTTTCCCGCCGCCTTCACCAGGTCGTCCGTCTAACGTGTGAGGGGCCTACCCACTCTGCGCTTTCCGGTACGCGGTCGCCATTCGAGAACTTTTCGGTTCTGCGAGCAATGTGCCCCGCCCACTGCCACTTAAGTTTAGCAATTCTTTGGGCTATGTCAGTTACTCTGGTTCTTCTGCGGATCTCTTCATTTCTGATTCGATCTCGCAGGGAAACTCCGAGCATAGCCCTCTCCATTGCCCTTTGGGTGACTTTCAGCCTTTTAAGGCCTTGAGTGAACGACCACGTCTCTGTTCCATATGTCATCACTGGCAACACACACTGATCGAAGACTTTCGTTTTAAGAGGTAATGAAGTACCTAAATGCAAAATTGAAATAAGTGCAAAAATAAAAATTTACCTACTTACTGATAAATTGATAATAATTCATTGCGTATGTGTTTACCAAACCCCTAAAATAGTACCTAAAGTAGGTAATTAATAGGTATACAATGAACTTATTAGCGTTTTAATTCTTACCTATTTTCTGTAAAACATTAAATACTAAGTTAAAGTTTCAACGTTTTCAAATTTTATTTTTAGGGTTCCGTACCCAAAGGGTGAAAACGGGACCCTATTACTACGCCTACGTTGTCCGTCAGTCCGTCCGTCCGTCTGTCCTACCTATTTAGGGCTGTAACTTTTGAACCGTAATAGCAAGATAGTTGAAATTTTCTCAGATTATGCGTTATTACGGCGGATTTGTTAACAAATAATAAAAATGCCAAAAAGTTAAAAATTAAGGTGGGTTCTCAACAAGAAACTAGTTTTTAACAACGTTTTTTCTTCACTCTTTATCGTAAAAACGGTAATACATACAAGCGTCAAACTTAGTGTGATTATAGAACAAACTCTACAGAATAACAACAAATACTAAAAACCGGCTAAGTGTGAGTCGATCTTGCGCTAAAGTCCCGGACAAAAAAAGTTTTTTTTTCTAATTTAATAATGTTGTGTTCTCTGGTGGTGTGGTACGGAACCCTCGGTGCGCGAGTAGCCCGACTCGCACTTGACCGGTTTTTAATACCTACTGAAAGCATTCCAGTGGCTATTGTTCAACTTTGTATGGGTGCCTATTGTACTTGGTCTCTTGATATTATCTACATTTTCTTTGAAGACCAACTTTTGTTGACTAAAGAGAATCTTCATCCCTCCTCCACCTCGAAGGTTTAAAAGAACAAGGTGACAATTCGTTTCTTCGCCAGTGATATTAATAGGACTTCAAGTATTTGCTGTTAACTAATTAGTAATTATTAAAACGTAGTGATTATAATTCTCTGTGATAATGAACAAACAGACAAGCAAAAAATTCACAAAATTTGTGATTTAGAGTCACACTTAAACACCATATCGATATCGTAACCTTTTTGCAATTTTATATTTAACTAGAGTTTACCCGCGACTTCGTCCGCACAAATTATGTATCAGATTTTAAGTGAAATCATAAGTTTTCAAACAAAAAACTATCATCAAAATAGGTTCAGTAGTTTTTGCTTGATGCTTGAACAAACAAACATTTACAATTTACAATATAGTGTAAAAGAAAAAGATGTAAGTAGATGTTTAAAAAAATAAGACCTTACCTTAAAATTATCATAATTCGTGACTGACTGACAGACAACGCACAGCCTAAACTACTGAAGATAGAAACATAAAACTGTATAGAATAATATTCTATACAGGGTGTTAGGGTAAACAGTTGCATTACTATAAGGGGTGATTGTACCCATGATACTGAACAACTTTTCTAAAGAAACACAAGGAAACACGCAAAAAAATCGACTTTTCAAACAAACGTTCGATCAGGAGTGCGATTTTTGAATCTCATTCGCGGAGTTCAGCAGTTGAAAATGTCAAAATTACTATGGAGATATGCATCTTTCTACTGCTGATTTGACTTTCAAAAATCATACTTCAGGAGTGCGATTTTGGAAAGTCAACTCTGCAGTAGAAAGATGCATATATCCATAGTAATTTTGACATTTTCAACTGCTGAACTCAGCGAATGAGATTCAAAAATTCAGGTGATTGCATTTAGTATGGGAAGTCCAAAATTTGTTTTGCGAATTTCCTATTTGTTTTTAGGGAAATTTGTTCAGTATCATGGGTACAATCACCCCTTAAAGTAAAGCAACTGTTTACCCTAACACCCTGTAGAGTATGTAGGGATGCATTAAGAAAGGATTTTTCGAAAATCTAACCCTAACTCCACGCAAACAAAATAGATATAAATAATAAAACCGGTCAAGTGCGAGTCAGACTACTCGCGCACCGAGGGTTCCGTACCACACCATCACAGAACACAACATTATTAACTAAGAAAAAAATATTTTTTTGGTCCGGGACCTTTACCGCGAGACCGACTCACACTTGGCCGGTTTTTAGTATTTGTTGTTATTCTGTAGAGTTTGATCTACAGGGTGTAACATAAAATAGGACAGCTACTTAAAGGGGTGCTTTAGACCGTCAAACTGAACAACTTTTTCTATGGGACCAATATCGAAATCGCGAAAAAAAAATCTGCTGTCCCATACATTTCAGTCGAGTTATGCTTGCACTTTTGTATGGGACAACAGTTTTTTTTTTCGCGATTTCTGTATTGGTCCCATAGTAAAAGTTGTTCAGTTTGATGGTCTAAAGCACCCCTTTAAGTAACTGTCCTATTTTATTATACACCCTGTATAATCACACTTAGTTTGACGCTTGTATGTATTACCGTTTTTACCATAGAGCGTGAAGAAAAAACGTTGATCAAAACTAGTTTCTTGTTGAAACCCCCCTTAATTTTTAACTTTTTGACATTTTTATTTGTTAACAAATCCGCCGTAATAACGCATAATCTGAGAAAATTTCAACTGTCTAGCTATTACGGTTCAAAAGTTACAGCCCTAAATAGGTAGGACAGACGGACGGACGGACGGACGGACGGACAGACGGACAGACGGACGGACGGACAACGTAGGCTTAGTAATAAGGTCCCGTTTTCACCCTTTGGGTACGGAACCCTAAAAACCTAAACTTACAAAATTCCTCAATTATAGGTTATTACATTATATCCTACCTATTATGTATTAGTAAATAACGGTATCATTATAAAAGCAATTTGCTTACAAAATTAAAGTCGTACCTCTGGGACCGCGTCATCACATTTAAGCCTCATAACGAGAACGAACGTGCCAAATACAATAGAATCAGTTTCCGAACCAATGCTCGATTAAAGCAGCCTGTATACAGTGTATTAGATAATCTGTGGTATTGTATTGTTGACGAGGCGACGTGATTCCGTGCGGCCTGCGAGCTGCGATGCATATCGACGTGCCATGCTGGTCACCCGGCCGCATCCGCCCGCTGCATCTCTCCCCGCCCGCCCACGCCTGCCCAGGCCCAGGGCTCGACATTCTTGTTAATTTATGTAACTGCCAATTCCTGAATTAATTCCACTGATTCAAGTACTGAAAGCTTCTTAAGAGGGCTATCACAGTCCAGTGGCGCCCTCATAACATTAAAAAAGATTTCTCAATAAAGAAAGCCTAAATTAAAAAAGTGCTGAACATCAAAACTACAAAAGCCTTCAAGCTATTTTCATAGAATACTTTTATAGGTTTTTTAAAGGTTTTCATACAAATTTTGAAAAAAGAACGGCTGCTTTTGTTTTTATTCGAAATTGTCTAAAAGTGGAATGTTTAGAACCTATAAAAGTATTCTATGAAAATAGCTTGAAGGCTTTTGTAGTTTTAATGTTGAGCACTTTTTTTAATTTAGGCTTTCTTTATTGAGAAATCTTTTTCAATGTGATGAGGGCGCCACTGGACTGTGATAGCCCTCTTAATAATAGTTAATAAATTCCACAAAATTTATCTTCAGCGTAAAATTTTACTTTTCTTTGCTATGAGAATTGAGATATTAAAATGTCTTCAGTGTTTGCTTTATCTAAACTATTATAAAACTGTAACAGAAGTGTGTCTGTACATTGAAGATATTTACAAAAAAAAGATTACGATATGATTTTTAGATGTCCCTGATTCCAAATCACCAATTTTTGGATTTTTTGTCTGTCTGTTTGTTTGTTTGTTATCTATCATCTATAGCTTATCATCTGACTTAAAATCTGGTATATAATTTATGCGGACGAAGTCGCGGGTAAAGCTCGTAAATGTATAAAATCAAGTAAATATATCATAGGTAGTGAATCAGTTAATAGAAACGAAAACTTGTTGCGAGTTTGTATTGTTCAAAACTGCTCTCATGGAATCTCCGTAAAGTAATTACGGTGAGAGCTGCTTGCTGACTTTGTGTATTTATTTGCATTTCTGTTCTATTCATACAGTTTCTGAAAATGTTCCGCATTGCATGTCGTCGGATGGCCAATATTTTTACAGAATAGCGTAGAAAGAACTCTCTTATGTCAACTTTTTTTGTGTAGCGTTTCACGTGCGGGGAGTAGAGTGCCTTTATAGTGAATGGAAGGAAAGCGGAGCCGGGCATCAAGATTCAAGAGTGCACATTGTAGCGGCTTTTAGCGGCTCTCCCGCCCGCGCCCGGAAGCGCGGCCGGTCGGTAACACCACCCCCACACCCCCATTTGCAAAATGAAAGGGGAAAACTCTCCGTTAATTGTTCAATTATTTCCGACGTAATCAATGATCTGGTTATAGTAGTGATACCCGTAATAGATTTTGATTAACTTATCAATATACCTACTGCAACTATTATATTGGTGCGAGCCAAAGCTAATGTTACAAATTTTCAGGCACAGCTAAGAACAATCTCATAAGGAGTCAACATAAAAATAGTTGGTATTATTTTCAGGCATCACTTATAATTATAGCTCAAGAATCGTTGAACGAATTTTGATGAGATGCTGGAATATAGAGAAAGGCTCGATGAAAGAGTCAAGTTCAAAAAAAGGGGCAGTGAGTTCAACTTTGAATTTATTATTAGATTGTAGTTATAGGGACTAGCTGTCGGTATTATAATTAAAAGAGGTAGAGATACCATTCGGCTTATCCGAGAATAAAATAATTATGGTTTTTACGTATAAGGAAAAATAAATAACTACTTATAAGATATCAATGATTAAAATGCAGAATATAGACAAATAGACATTACTTAAAAGATCTAATAAGGTACCTATCTTACACCTATTTAGATAACAATGCCATAAAATACTAGGTACACACGGCGACACATCAAGCTATACAAAACCAACATAAGCTGGCCGCGCGTAGGTCGACTAACGTATAACAACGTGCGGCCAGCTTATGTTGGTTTTGTATAGCTTGATGTGTCGCCGTGCGTACATAATCGTAGTTTTTCTCTTTAATTTTCCTCCTTCTTTGAATCATAGCGCCATGAAAAAGAGAACCAACCAGCTGTGGGAGTCACCGGCGAAATGGATGGTATTTTGTAAAAGTAAAAGCAAACACAAAACATATTTTGCTTTCCATCAACAGATTGCTTTATTCTTTGAAAACAATTTGTCTCTAGCGTGTCGCGTCGTCGCCTGTAAACATGAGCCTTACCAGTCTTACCACAGAGCGTGCAGTCGTCCTGAAAGTGCTATAATGACATAGTAATACGTATAACCATACGACATCAATGGTATAACCACAGAGTACTATAATTACTACGTATAACGTTAGGACGTGCAATATCCGCAAAGACAAAATTGTCAGCAATATCCGCACATTGTCGACGTTGCACAGACAGCGTTCGTAAAGCCCGCAGAGATCTATTATTGCGCACTTAGTGCAGATCATAGTGCAAATTGACTGGCGCTTTACAAAGCTAATTTGTTTCACAAATTGTGGACTTCATCCAACCTCAAATCTGTGCTAGGTACACGGCCGTGAGGAAATGCGGTGCCGCGAGCACTATCCTTCGCGCGCACTGAACATTTTTAACCGAGGTTAAAAAAGGAATTTTCTCTGTTCGACCATAATACGAATAATCATCGAATCATAATACGAATAACGAGATCAACAATAGATGGAACAAATCAGCTGAGTACAGCGCCAGTTTAGCAGTGTGCTGGCTGATGTCTACTATAAATAAATACTATAATTCGTACAAAGTCCGCAATAATATAAATCTGTGGGCTTTACGAAAGCTGCCTGTACTGTACAGTAAAATCTCGACAATTTACGGGCATTGCTGACAATGCCTCTTTGCGGACATTGCACGTAACACAAACACTAAGCTTGTACTGGTTTAGGTAGTCACCAGTAAGGAATATGCTACTCTCTAGTCATCACACACATCTTAATATATTGTTTCAAACAAAAGAACCATAATTATAAAATTACTATTGTTAAAACTTAGCAAAACTCGAAGTTAGAAGTTTTATTTAAAGCTCAAATAATAATGTTAACTAGCTTTTGAGAGAGGGAATTCATTTTAATCGAATTATTACAAAAAAATAGAGGAAGAATTCGATATTTCAGACATAATTAACTAATATTTCATTAAAAAAAATTACTTTCATTATTAAAAATGGTAATACAAATCAAGCATCATAAAAAGGGCGGAAATTCAAGTTAGCAGAAAACAGCTGCTACATCTAACGCATGCGTAGTTGATAATAGGTTCTAATGAGAGCGTACCACTTTGGTTGGCAAGATAGCTTGGGGACGCTGCGCGGAAAAGTTAAAAATGCAAGGAGTAAAAATTGGCGCGAGGAGGATTTCGCTAGCTAAAAATGAATCTTATGTCAAGGGGAAGAAAGCTTAATTGACTAAGTTTGTACTATAGGTAGTCTGCGCATCAGGCTGTTAGCCTATTTAATTAAGAAACTAAAATTATGGATAGTAGTACAAATGAGATTCATCTTTAATGAAAAGTAAATAGAGGTTAATGTCGGGAATAGTGAAAATAGCTTTTTCATTTGGAAGGGTAGTGAGGGAACACAAGATCACCATATAAGGAGACGTATTTTTGTATGAATTGAAGGGAAAAATTAGTAGGTTGAAAGAAAGCTTTATATTTAAGAAGTTAAGGATCAATTTAAATTGTTCGCAAATTGAACGAATTAGGCAAATCTGAGCAACTTTATTTCTATAGACATAGAGGTCATATCTTTTATTAAGTAAATATCATCAGGAATAACTGGACTCAACCTTATTTTCATTAAGATAGAGATCAATTTTGTATAGCGAAATTTCACCATCATTGTCATCGTCGACGTTTGTGGCTTCGTTGTCATCGTTGGGTTCACCGAGGTCAGCGGCGTTTTTACCGTCATGGAAAGAGTATAAATAGGCGGGAGCGATAGGAGATCGGGGCATTTCTTCAATTTTATTCTGAGAGCTCACTGTCTCGCTGCCGGTTTGCGTTTTGATTTTAGTTAAATTTTCTAAGTATTTTTGGGAGGTTTTGTTTATAATTTGGGATAATTGTAAAGTAATTTAAGGGGAAGTAGTAAACTTTCTTTATTGATTTTTGGGATAAATTCTGGGAGTTTCATATTTTTAATTATTTGTTAAGTTCATTTATTGGGGAGTTAATATTTAAATTGTGAGCTCAAGGAATCTTTTGGTACACGATGAAGTATCGTGGGTTTTTGGTGCTTTCACGACTAGCAGTGCTATACTGTGAAAGTGTCATTAACTTCCATTTTCTTAGCCTGGCTTTGTGGTGCGCCGGCGATCGTTTTTTACCTACATAGCGATCTTTAGCCACCTGAGTTTTGTAACCTGGGCCAAATGCTGCTTGGTAATCCACCGTTCAAGAGGAGGATGTTCTTTAGGGAGCCAAGTACTTTGTTTCTGGAGTGCAAAATTTAGTCCCCTTATTTATATATTTCACACACTTATATAACTCACCTTGGGGACTCCTGATCTCTAAGCTTCGGCCGCACGGAGTTCCCATAAAACACAAGTCCATAGGAACTAGGAACACAAGAGTTGACTTACTCGCACACCTAATTTAGCTATTTAGAAGGTTCTTCCCTAGACAACACGGGAAAACCCACATTACACACCTACACGATTAAATGTAAATGTGGGGTCTGCCCCTAGCTTTGCAGATGCCCTTACACCGGGGTTATCTTAACACTAGGGAAACTTCTTTAGAATAGGAATATTTTAGACATTGGTTAGATTTTAAAGTTCGCGTTTTATTTTAGAAGTAGGCTAGGATAGGATAGGTAACTTTTCCAGATTATTGGGAGGGATCGATTAAAGTTTTCATAGGGAAATCATATTTCCTATTCTTGTACAGTTAAAAGGAAAATATTGGTATAGCTGATAATACTTATTTTACAATATTGGTTTCATGAAAGAATGGAACTATGTTAAGAATAATTAGTATGAATTTTACATCAAAGCTGATGACTTGTTAATAGAGAATGTTAAGCATACTATTAGGAAAGAAAACCTAATTTACTTGTTTTAGTTTCATATAATATTTTCTATTTTTATCCTAGTTGTCTTATAGACTATTAACACACTGACTAAGACTAATGAATGAAAGTAAATTCTCCTGTCCTTTTTATGTTAAATACTTACTCATACTTACTGAATTTTGAAGATATCACTGTAGAGTTTCTGGCCACATCTTCTCTGCAGTTAGGACCCCTAGTGACGTGGTGGTAGAGTCTTTCTGAGGTCATACCCTATCCGAAAGAAGTATTTGAGAAGGATTTTGTATTTTAAAGTTTTACAAGGTACTAAAAGGGTACTAATTTTAATGAGAATTATAATTATTAATATAACAAATAATCCTCCTGGAAGAATCAACTTGAGGTTCTGGTAGTTTTGGTTTGTCTTTGGGTGAGCAAAGAGCAGCCCGTAGCTAATCTCCATACTAAGATGATTGGCGACGTTACACTTAAGATAAAGCTGAAAATATCAATGTCTTAACTAATCATGGTACAAAATCATGGTATTTATAATATAAGAGTATAATAATCGTTCTCCATTACTCCTTGTAACCGATCTCACTAACTAGGTTGGGGTGTCCCCATAAAAACAATCACAATGTTATCTAATTAAGATATGCTTACCATTTTCTTATAACATTTAATTAATTTAAAATTTACACCCTGCATAATTATACTGTTTAGGAAAGAGTTTATTCAGGTTAGGATTATTTCTAGGTTCTTTTCAGAAAGATCTAGGTCACTAAGTCCTTCTAAACGAATCTGAGTTGTTGCTAAGCAATGTGGGTTCCTAGACGATCACATCTTTTAGCCAATACCTAGTTTAAGTTTAGATCTAAGTACAAGGAAAAATTTAAGTCAGTTATCATGAAGTAGTACTTTGGTTAGGCATATTATAATAGGATCAGGTTTTACTTATCAATAGGTTAAGTAGGATAGGCTAAGTTAGGTATGACTGTTTAAACTATGTTGATAATAAGTTTAGGTATTCCCATGTCACTGTTTGATAGAATACTAGATAAACCTCGAGTCTGTTGCAACCTAGGTTACTGTTAGGCGGTTCACAACGTTAGTTCTAACCACTAGAGATCACAATTGGCCAAAACAACATCTTCAACTCAAAAATAAAATCATAATTAAGTTTAGTTCATAGTAGATTTAAAACCTTTATTTAGTTAGGCAAATTAGATTAAGTCATCTGTTAAGGATTGTAGTTTAGTTAGGAATCTATTTCATCTAGGTGCTGTAATATAGGATAGGTTTAGGATTGTAGAATAGGTTTAGGATATTTTATAATTTAGTGGTGCCGTACACCAGGATATTTAAAGTATAGTAGGTTAGTTCATAAGATAAGATAGGTAGGGAAGTTTACAATTTGTGTGCGCTATGACCAGGATAGATATTACAATGGACTCTGTAGACTAGGATAAACTGGGTTTTATTTTTACATTTTGTAAACAAAAGATCTGAATTTTTATAAGATAGTTTTAATTTAGGAATATTATGATTTTATTTTGAGTTGTTATCTAATTTAGCTAGCCTTTTAGGCTACAATTTGTTGCTGTGAGAACGGATTGCATTCTTGAGATTTGAGTATTCTGTTAGGTGGGATGTAGTGAGTTTTTCTTAGAAATGAAGGGTAAATATAATTAGTTTATTTAAAAATGGGGGATATGCTTTAATTTTTGATAACATGGGTTAATTGTTTACATTTACAATAAGGTTATATTGGTATTTGATTTGGATTTTCACTTTGTCTAATAAGGCACTGTTCACTAGATATTTTATTGAGCACTGCACTGTAAATTTTGGTTCACTGGGGTTATTTGCTGTTTCACTAAGTTGTTTGACTGAGGGCTGCGTTTCAAGATTCCAGGCGATGAAGCAGAAGGGTTGTAGGGATTGCATTTTAGGGTGATCTTCGATGTTGAGTGAGGTAAATTTTCACTTTTCGAGTTTTCTTTTCGTTGCAGGAGATAGGAAATTTAGTGTTTTGAATATCTTCTTTTCTTCTGTCATAGTAGTGTAGCGTAGAATGAAGATCTTGGAGTTTCGATGCCATGGGAGGACACGCCGTGAAAGAAGCGTCAGGTTTTGAAATGGGTTCTGGTAGTTTTCATTTTCGAGTAGATGGTATATTCCTTGAGTAGATGGTTACAGGAGCGTGGAATTTGGAATGTACGTTTTCAATATCTTCTTTTTCATTAGCCATAGTAGCGCACAGATTACTGATATTAGTAGCGTAACCATGGGCGTAGTGTGGAGATGAAATTTTGGCGGTTTCTTGATGCTATAGGACGCTGGGGGAAGCGTTTTCTGTTGGAATTCTAGTTTTCTTCTCTTCAAGTAGACGGGAACGTAGGTTCTGAATTGAGTTAGCTTTCGTTATGTCTTCGTAGCAAAGATGTAAATGTCTGGATGCGTGACGAGGAAATTCTTGAAAGTTTGAAAGTTTTACGGCAAATCGGCCATGTTTTCTTTTCGCTTTGTTTTGTAAGTTTTGTTTGTTGTTTGAAAAGAATGAATGAATGGAACGGAAGTTGATAAATTCTGAATGTATAAAAATTCTATTGATTCTATTGGTTGATTGCAAAATTCATTAGGACTACGTCTAATTTGATTGGCTAATAAGTACCTAAGCTAAGCGGCCAATAAGCGGCATGTCCAAGGGTAGAGAATAAAATTGTCATGATACATACTTTTAAGGTCAAAATTAGAATTTAAGTATTTAAATTATTATTTGAATAATGTAAAACTAAAATAAATCGAATTACCATTTGTGATTTACAAACGAATATTCAAATAATTCGAAATGTTTGTTATATTTTATTAAGTACTAGTCATTTGCTTCGAGTTGGCCGCTCCCTCCCTTCCCGCTTCACCGTACCGCACCCCTAAGAGACCCTATGAAACGCAATTTTATAACCTTTAGCAACGCAACCACGTACGGCACGTCCGTCCCGATCACTAATATCGCTTTTAATTTAAATTTTTATTTGCCTTTTATATTATTTTTTGTCGACGGGACCAATTAATGTGCCTGTGAGGAAATTTTGTAACGGTCATCGACGGCCAACCCCAGACAAACGGGTAGTAGGTAAACGAATTGAATGACTGATTGATTGAAAGATTGATTGAATGAATCATTGGCGTTTCCTGTGAATAGGTGGTTCATGGGTGGTTTGTTGTAGTGTAGTAAAAGTTTAGATTACTAGATGGCGCTGATGGTTTCAAATTGAATTATTACAATTATCTTAGAATCGAATTTACGTAAAATATTATTGTTTAAAATAAGTCAGTAATTATGCTAAATAGATAAAAGAGGTCGCTCACTTATTTTATAATGGGAATAAGAAGTTAAAAGGGGAAATTTAAGAATTTCTTAGGTTTATTTTGATTTTAGGCATAGAAAGTTTCGCAGTAGAGCTTGGTAGATGGCGCTAATTGTCCAAAAGAACTTCAAAAGAACTAAGACGTACAGGAAACGGATAACAAGATTATTTTGTTTTTATTTTAATTAAACTAGTGTTTTGATTCAATAACGGTATACAAAACTGAACTTTCTTATAGTACAGTATTTTAGAATGATAAAATAGAAAGGGATTTTATGTTTTCATAATTTTAGAAAGAAAAGGGACACTAAAATTATGCTAGACAACTTTAAGATAAAATGAAAACAATTTAGACAACCTTGTGGGATGCAATCAATCTTAGTTCAGTTCGGTGGACCTACGAGTGCAATGGAACTCGAAGTTCTCACTAGGAAGTCGTGTTAAAACATTAGTACCAGAGTAATGTCAAATCATAAGATTGAAACTACTACGCAGCGCATACGCATCTAGAACGCAGCTTTCTTAGGTGAAGACGCAGTGTAGTGTAGATACTCACTCTATTTCCAGCCTTTTACTTACGGTTTCTGAACGAATTTCTGCTTCCCGAACGTGAAACCATCTGTCATGCATTTGTCAAGTGTTTGTCACAAGGCGGCGCGATAAAAGTTTTCAATTTGATAATTTTAGTGTAAAAAGTTGGTAAAAAGGTTACAAAGTGAGCGAAAGTGTGTGCCAGTGTATTTGTGCAGTGCACAGTAGTTCTACATTAAAATATGAGTGATGATAACGAAACACTAATTGCTCAGAACATCGAGGTCGGCGGACCCGATGCACCGAGTTCAGATTCTTCTACCTCTTTTCCGAAAGTGAGAGGCCCTTCTATAAGAGGAAAACATGATCCATGGATCAACGCTCATCAGTCAGGTCGGTTATTTATCAAATATCTTTATGCAGAATCTGAGCCAGGTTGTGCTAAAATAGGACTCTTTGGGTAGCATAGCATCATAGCATATACTCACGACAGTGTTTCTCGAGGGGATGGTCAGACATATTTAGTTAGTTTAGTTTAGATCTTGTAGTTAAATAAAAAAAAATATAGTAAAATGAAGTTTGACTGTGTTAGAATACGTACAACAAAGATTCAATGGGGAATAATGTGATTGAAGTTAGTAGTTTAGGACTATTTTATAGTAAGTAAGGGAAACTAAAAGCATATCATATTAGGAAATAGTAACATGAGCTAGAGCTGAGCTGCGTTCCGAACCTACACCCTATGTGCGTTCGGAGCCTCGGTGAATGACGTTCTGTCAAAGAGCGAGTTGAAAAAAAAAGCAGCCGCACCCAAGCGTCCTGAACGCAGCCCACTATCCATTTAGTAGAGCTTAGAGATAACGTAGGGAGGGTAAAGAGAATTATAAGTTTTGAGCCAACTATTAAAGTTCCTAATCAAATAAAAAGAAAATTAGGTAAAAATGAAATTGAATATTATATTTGTCTATTTTTATCCTAGAAGTTAAGAACAAGAACCTATACCTAGAAACATAACACGGTTCAGACTTTTATATCTTAGTGAGAGGCATTGTCAGAGATTGATCAATGAGAGTTTGTTAATTGGGATTGAGGTGTCATTGTCATAGTTTTAAATTAAATTAATTAAAGTAAAATGTTTTGAAAGGGGTAAAAGTATCTAAGTATGTTTTCACCAATTAAGATTTTAAATTTAACTAAATTATAGAAATAGGGATGGGTGTGAGATGATTGTACATTAGGATTAATAAGCATGAAAATTATTAAAGGTTTAAATAAGCAAAACATGGGGAGTAGGGTTTGTTATGTTTTGAATCATAAATTAGTTAATTTCAATGCTGAGTAAATCAAGGGTGGAAAACAATAATAATAAGTTTATTCAGTCATAGTCATTTTTTATGAACAAAAGTAGGGTTAGCTTAAACTTATATAGGATTCTTTTTTTTAGGAAGAGTTTTTATACCATGTATGTACTTCAAAACTTCAAAAGTAGGATTTCAGGGAAAATTGTATAAAGTAAAACTTAATTGAAATGGGCAGGTGCAACCTGAAACAAAAGTGATAGCAGAAAGTTTTATGATAACTGTCAGTAAATAATACATAGTATAGTATAATCACAGCCCGGACACTGCGTACAGGAATTTGGGGTTGACAGGATGACGTTAGCACATGCGAAGCCAAAGTGATTGAACCTTAAGTCTTCTTCGTGGGTAACAGGTAGCTAGTGCGAGGTAACCAGAGAGAGATGAGGTGAAAGGTTGTTGGAAGGAGGGGAGTGTCCGTGCTGTGTCTACTAGTGGATGCTCTTTCTTATACTGTGGTATAGTTATAGAATAGGTGTAGGAAAAGAAAGATTATAGAAGGGTTTGTAATGTAAATGATTGTGAGAGGGAGACGGGATTATACATTGGACTTAGTGAGTGAGTGGAAGAGTAGCTATGATGTTTTTCTTTTTGTGTGTATGCTGTGTTTGTGATGATGACGAGGGGCGAGGTTAGTTTGAAGGGGCTACATTAGTTAAGAAGAGGGTCGAAAATTTTCATACGTCTTTATCTGCAAAGTATGGTTGGTAAATATCAAGTGGAAAAAAAAAAAAAAAAAGCCCTTAACTAACAAATATAGAGTACAAGAATGGTTTATGAGTGGCATTTGTCATTCAGTTGCACTAGTGAAGGTCGTTCATACGGAATGAAGTAGTTGTCAGTAGAATGAGTGATGTTTTGAAGCTGAGTCAACTTGGATCTAGTTGGAGGACTGCACTATAACTTTACTTTAGAGTTGTTATTTGTTAGATTAAATCATAATAAATAAAAAAAAACACTTCTTAAAGACATGTATTTGATAGTTACTACAAGTTACCTAATTGAACCAGAATGCGAGTTATTACTACTTAATTTAGTTATTGTTAATTTAAAATTAATCCTAGTGTAGGGTTCTCGAGACTTAAGTATTGGTTCGGGGTTCTATCACTCGCGTATGTTGACGGCCAATGGAAGTCTGTAGTATCATGTATCTCATGACATGAGTCACTAATAATATTAGGGTTTCATACATGTGTTAGCACACTTCTGGTAATAGATGGGTTCGAAATAAAAATACGAAAAATAATTTATCTAGTACTTTCGCGCATTTGATTTAGCACTTGCTCGTTATAATAAATATACTTTTCGGTATATGTTAATGTTTTAGTAGTTACGTTAGATACATCTTGTGGTCAATCGTGCGTAAGGAGTCGAAGATAGGGGGGGAAGTGTTTTCCGGACTTTTCAGTCTGCGAGTCATAACATTTAGGCAGAGTAAATTGTGGAGTTGTCATATAGGGTAGTTGATAACATGATAACATTTAAGTATGATTATGTTTTATGGTATAGAAGCAAGTTAGAATTAATTGGAGTCGGGAGAAATAGGTATAACTCTAAAAGATGGGTGCTTCAAGTTTCAAGGGGTTCGAAGACTGAACATAAATTTGAATAAGCTGCTATCAAGAGTCGAAGTCGGGTTTGAGCTTGGTAAAATACAGGATACATTTATTTTAAGGAGAAAAAAAAAGATTAAGGATGGGGGAATGTGCGTCTGTCAGGGAGTACCTAGGTTATTTAGGAAGAGAATGTGTTTAGTGAGAGATGTCAGATTTTCCTAATTATAATGATTTTTAGGTTACCGGTTAATTGTACTATTATGAAGGAAAAATATTACCTAGCGAAGCAAACTCAAAGGTGTGATGCGCTTGCCTCAAATGTCCTTAACTGTTTTGTACATCTTAAAATTTATTATTGTGGGGTATTCTTATTTATACCTACTATTATATATTTTATATTATTACTGTTATATTGCCGAGACATAGGGTTGTTGCGTGATCTTTAGGAAACTTCACTGCTAATAGGGTTATTTACACTATAGGTTAAGTTAAGGTTAAACATTAAACTAAAGGAGGAATGTTAAGGATAGCTACTGTGGGGTCGCGATTTTATTATCTTTTCAAATAAAAACAATAGTTAAAATAATAATAATAAAACCTAGAACTTAAGACTAAAGTTAATTAAAATAAATATAAGGAAACGGAAAATCACAGAAGAGTTGGCTGTTAGGCTGATTCCACTTGCCTTCTAGAAAATTAAGTTGAACTGTCAAAAGGTCAGACTCGAATAGGTTAGATTCGCAGAAGAATTTTTATTAGTAAACAATAATAAATAAAAATAAAAAAGAAATAAAAATAATAAAATGTTAACTTAAGAGTTATATTGAACATAAAAATTGGAGTAATGTGTGAGTGATGGTGACTAGAGTTATTAATTATTAGAATAATCGGGAATGGGGGAAGCAAATGTTCGAATTTCAAAAGGTATTGGAATCATTTATTATAGCTTGTTTTAGAACCTCTTTACAATGTAAAGATATCTTGTTCGGGATAAATTATATTTCTTTTACCTTTCGTGTCAATGATCTGTTGATTTCATTGGGGTTTTGATTGTAATGCAAAAGAGATGAATGTGGGAAAAAAAAAGTATGTTGACAAGCAGAATGTTTATGAGACATTAAAATCTTTATACCATATTATATATTATATTATATTATAAAAAAAAAAAAAAACTTATCAGTATGAGGAATGTGGGCCTTTTGGAATTAGCAGAAATCAGGGACATGAAAATTAGGTTATTTGTATTCTGACTTGGACACATTACACCATACAAAAAGATTTCTTGTGTAGATCTGTTAGGAGGGTTTTAGTTGTCGCGACAGCTGTTTTTAATGGCTGGGACG
Source organism: Agonopterix subpropinquella (assembly GCA_922987775.1). NCBI lineage: Eukaryota > Metazoa > Arthropoda > Insecta > Lepidoptera > Depressariidae > Agonopterix > Agonopterix subpropinquella. The sequence continues at coordinate 11,668,739 of OV277700.1, read as the reverse complement.
ATGATTAAGATTATTAATAAGTTACAGTAGAAAATACTGTCCACAAGAAGGCTTTTACTCCACTGGTAGGATATGCAAATACGAGAACACTCTACATACTCCGTGCTTTTATTGGTTGTGAGACGGGAGAGAGTTTAGTGTGAGTTATGTTAATTGGTGCACAGATATTTTTGGAGGCTGTTAAATTAGTTAGGGAAACGGGGACTTATCGGGCACCCATATACTCAATTTCGCATAGAAAGAGATCGGTAATGGAATGTCTGGTTTGTTATCACAGGATTGTTGTATCTCACAAATACGATCCCTAGTCAGAACTGACGAAGTAGGCTGAAGCTAATTTTTGGGCATTAATTGATACTTATGTTGAAGCACTAAAAGTTATTTCTCTTATGATTGGTATTTGTGCGGTTTAAATACACACCACACTGAGAACATTTCAAGGAAGAATATTAATAAACTATTTTTTTGTTACTATTTTAAGTTAAGGAAAATTTAGCTCCGATTGAAATCCGAACCAATCTGATCAGCGAGTGAGATTCTAAAATCACTCTTGTTTGATCTGATTTTTATCTGCGTAAATTTTGGGGGAAGAAATGTACTGGTTTAGGTAGTCACCAGTAAGGAATATGCTACTCTCTAGTCATCACACACATCTTAATATATTGTTTCAAACAAAAGAACCATAATTATAAAATTACTATTGTTAAAACTTAGCAAAACTCGAAGTTAGAAGTTTTATTTAAAGCTCAAATAATAATGTTAACTAGCTTTTGAGAGAGGGAATTCATTTTAATCGAATTATTACAAAAAAATAGAGGAAGAATTCGATATTTCAGACATAATTAACTAATATTTCATTAAAAAAAATTACTTTCATTATTAAAAATGGTAATACAAATCAAGCATCATAAAAAGGGCGGAAATTCAAGTTAGCAGAAAACAGCTGCTACATCTAACGCATGCGTAGTTGATAATAGGTTCTAATGAGAGCGTACCACTTTGGTTGGCAAGATAGCTTGGGGACGCTGCGCGGAAAAGTTAAAAATGCAAGGAGTAAAAATTGGCGCGAGGAGGATTTCGCTAGCTAAAAATGAATCTTATGTCAAGGGGAAGAAAGCTTAATTGACTAAGTTTGTACTATAGGTAGTCTGCGCATCAGGCTGTTAGCCTATTTAATTAAGAAACTAAAATTATGGATAGTAGTACAAATGAGATTCATCTTTAATGAAAAGTAAATAGAGGTTAATGTCGGGAATAGTGAAAATAGCTTTTTCATTTGGAAGGGTAGTGAGGGAACACAAGATCACCATATAAGGAGACGTATTTTTGTATGAATTGAAGGGAAAAATTAGTAGGTTGAAAGAAAGCTTTATATTTAAGAAGTTAAGGATCAATTTAAATTGTTCGCAAATTGAACGAATTAGGCAAATCTGAGCAACTTTATTTCTATAGACATAGAGGTCATATCTTTTATTAAGTAAATATCATCAGGAATAACTGGACTCAACCTTATTTTCATTAAGATAGAGATCAATTTTGTATAGCGAAATTTCACCATCATTGTCATCGTCGACGTTTGTGGCTTCGTTGTCATCGTTGGGTTCACCGAGGTCAGCGGCGTTTTTACCGTCATGGAAAGAGTATAAATAGGCGGGAGCGATAGGAGATCGGGGCATTTCTTCAATTTTATTCTGAGAGCTCACTGTCTCGCTGCCGGTTTGCGTTTTGATTTTAGTTAAATTTTCTAAGTATTTTTGGGAGGTTTTGTTTATAATTTGGGATAATTGTAAAGTAATTTAAGGGGAAGTAGTAAACTTTCTTTATTGATTTTTGGGATAAATTCTGGGAGTTTCATATTTTTAATTATTTGTTAAGTTCATTTATTGGGGAGTTAATATTTAAATTGTGAGCTCAAGGAATCTTTTGGTACACGATGAAGTATCGTGGGTTTTTGGTGCTTTCACGACTAGCAGTGCTATACTGTGAAAGTGTCATTAACTTCCATTTTCTTAGCCTGGCTTTGTGGTGCGCCGGCGATCGTTTTTTACCTACATAGCGATCTTTAGCCACCTGAGTTTTGTAACCTGGGCCAAATGCTGCTTGGTAATCCACCGTTCAAGAGGAGGATGTTCTTTAGGGAGCCAAGTACTTTGTTTCTGGAGTGCAAAATTTAGTCCCCTTATTTATATATTTCACACACTTATATAACTCACCTTGGGGACTCCTGATCTCTAAGCTTCGGCCGCACGGAGTTCCCATAAAACACAAGTCCATAGGAACTAGGAACACAAGAGTTGACTTACTCGCACACCTAATTTAGCTATTTAGAAGGTTCTTCCCTAGACAACACGGGAAAACCCACATTACACACCTACACGATTAAATGTAAATGTGGGGTCTGCCCCTAGCTTTGCAGATGCCCTTACACCGGGGTTATCTTAACACTAGGGAAACTTCTTTAGAATAGGAATATTTTAGACATTGGTTAGATTTTAAAGTTCGCGTTTTATTTTAGAAGTAGGCTAGGATAGGATAGGTAACTTTTCCAGATTATTGGAGGGATCGATTAAAGTTTTCATAGGGAAATCATATTTCCTATTCTTGTACAGTTAAAAGGAAAATATTGGTATAGCTGATAATACTTATTTTACAATATTGGTTTCATGAAAGAATGGAACTATGTTAAGAATAATTAGTATGAATTTTACATCAAAGCTGATGACTTGTTAATAGAGAATGTTAAGCATACTATTAGGAAAGAAAACCTAATTTACTTGTTTTAGTTTCATATAATATTTTCTATTTTTATCCTAGTTGTCTTATAGACTATTAACACACTGACTAAGACTAATGAATGAAAGTAAATTCTCCTGTCCTTTTTATGTTAAATACTTACTCATACTTACTGAATTTTGAAGATATCACTGTAGAGTTTCTGGCCACATCTTCTCTGCAGTTAGGACCCCTAGTGACGTGGTGGTAGAGTCTTTCTGAGGTCATACCCTATCCGAAAGAAGTATTTGAGAAGGATTTTGTATTTTAAAGTTTTACAAGGTACTAAAAGGGTACTAATTTTAATGAGAATTATAATTATTAATATAACAAATAATCCTCCTGGAAGAATCAACTTGAGGTTCTGGTAGTTTTGGTTTGTCTTTGGGTGAGCAAAGAGCAGCCCGTAGCTAATCTCCATACTAAGATGATTGGCGACGTTACACTTAAGATAAAGCTGAAAATATCAATGTCTTAACTAATCATGGTACAAAATCATGGTATTTATAATATAAGAGTATAATAATCGTTCTCCATTACTCCTTGTAACCGATCTCACTAACTAGGTTGGGGTGTCCCCATAAAAACAATCACAATGTTATCTAATTAAGATATGCTTACCATTTTCTTATAACATTTAATTAATTTAAAATTTACACCCTGCATAATTATACTGTTTAGGAAAGAGTTTATTCAGGTTAGGATTATTTCTAGGTTCTTTTCAGAAAGATCTAGGTCACTAAGTCCTTCTAAACGAATCTGAGTTGTTGCTAAGCAATGTGGGTTCCTAGACGATCACATCTTTTAGCCAATACCTAGTTTAAGTTTAGATCTAAGTACAAGGAAAAATTTAAGTCAGTTATCATGAAGTAGTACTTTGGTTAGGCATATTATAATAGGATCAGGTTTTACTTATCAATAGGTTAAGTAGGATAGGCTAAGTTAGGTATGACTGTTTAAACTATGTTGATAATAAGTTTAGGTATTCCCATGTCACTGTTTGATAGAATACTAGATAAACCTCGAGTCTGTTGCAACCTAGGTTACTGTTAGGCGGTTCACAACGTTAGTTCTAACCACTAGAGATCACAATTGGCCAAAACAACATCTTCAACTCAAAAATAAAATCATAATTAAGTTTAGTTCATAGTAGATTTAAAACCTTTATTTAGTTAGGCAAATTAGATTAAGTCATCTGTTAAGGATTGTAGTTTAGTTAGGAATCTATTTCATCTAGGTGCTGTAATATAGGATAGGTTTAGGATTGTAGAATAGGTTTAGGATATTTTATAATTTAGTGGTGCCGTACACCAGGATATTTAAAGTATAGTAGGTTAGTTCATAAGATAAGATAGGTAGGGAAGTTTACAAGCTGGGACAAATAGACTTAGGTTAAGTGCTCGTCCGAAGATTTGATCCTAGAATTGCAGTACCAAGTAAGTACCTGTAATACCAGGTAATACCTATCTAAATAAGATATTTGATGGCATCTGTACTTCATTTATTTTATTTTGTTTCACGATTATAGCGTGGGTAGACCGATGACCTGGTGAAGTCGGAGGGAACACGTTGGATGAGGACCAGGACCTGTCATTGTGCCGATCGGGCTTAGATGATGGTGATGATCATGATTATGTGATAAATGTGTGTGTGTGTCAAATGTTGATACCCCGTCCTGTAAGTTTCCCTAAAATGAATAAAATAAAATAAATTATTTATAATCAACCTGAGGGCTTATAATTTAATGTTCGATGGAAGATTGAAGAAGAGAAAGGACATCAATATACCAACCGTAAAGGACGTAAAGTACCAATACGATACAATATAGTACGTGTAATATACTACGATGCAGTCGTGAATTATGATTGTTAGGATTTATATTTATAGGTACGATTCTGTGTACACAATTACCGTACATCACAATCAAACCTACCGACATTTCTGTTCCCACCCAGATAGCACTAACTCCTACTTCAAGTTTGTGCCTTTTGGACATTTGCCAAACGCTGTTGATACTGTAAGTACGTTAATTAAATGAAAGTTAGTTAAAGATAGAATTTTAAGTTTTTCATTTCGAAGTTTAAGATTGTGGGGAACTACTACAGATGTCCAGCACCCACAAGTTATAGCAAAGATGCCAACAGATGGCGATACCGTCGCTCTCGGAAATATGCTCCATACAAAGACAACGTTCATCGTAAATACGTAACTCGTAACCTACTACACATAAGGTTCACAATCAAAGGCGAGACATAAATCGCGCAAGAGAAATAATCACAGAGATTCGATATATATACAAGGTCCAACTAAGAACTGTTGGACCAACCACGGCCGGTCCCCAGGCATCACACCTAGCCTGGCGGAAGTACTTCCCTTTTCAATGGAGGAACATTCCCAGTAGCACCTCCATAAGATCAAAGGTTTGAAAACCAAACTCAAATACTCTAGTAACTTCATTTCTGTTGCGGCTATCTCCGATTTAGAATCTATCTTCATCCAACTTGTATAACGTTTTCAAAACCGTTGAAAGATGAAACTCGATTGTTGATTATTTATGATTATGGAAATGGTTCACACCTGCTAGACGATATAAACATTTCCTCTGATTCATATTCAAAATAGAAACGTTAAAGTAAACTTGCCGAAACTAATAGTAAAGTCTAAAACTGTTTATTGTATGTCAATATACAACGTGTAATGAATTAACGCAAAACCTCATACACCTCAACTGATTTATAACAAAATAATTAGATTGAAACAATAATTTCATTATTTTGATACTTAGTTAAAATTTAAAGTCATTCGCATTTTAAGTTTTGAGGAAAAAATGATTTGATGTCATTTCAGCAATTAATGAAAGCGCTAATGTACTCATGGATACATTTTAATAATCTTGTTTAAATAGGGTGAGTGTGCCTGTGCGGTGGGTAGACATCGGGTTCAAAAAATAATTTTTTTTTTCAAACAAATTATTTAATATTTTGAAAAAGAAAACCTATGTTGAAACCATGATAATTCGATTCTGCTCTCGATTCTAAACCAACTACTTTCTAGTTTTGCGTTAATTCATTAACACGTTGTATAAGTAGGTATATTGAAAAAATTCTGGAAAAGATCACAATCCCGTCGGCCGTCGATCCCTTATACAGGGTAGTAACTATTAAATCATCTACTCCTACTTAACTAGTTAAAATGAAGATTTTTTTAATCGTAAAATTCACACTAGATCCAAGTCCATCAGACGATATGGGCCTGTTTCTGTTGCCAATGTTGTCCCAGCGTAAGCGAAAAATTCTTCGTCTATGATGTTGTCAGATTCTATGAATATAATCAAAGGAGTAAGACTCCAAGTGCATATAGGTAGTCTTCCTACAATGTTATCTTTTCAGAATCTTACATTTACATTTCTTTTTAAAAGCGCAACTAATTTTTGTGGTGAAAGAATTTCCTTTGAAAAAGACCCGTATATCAACATGTTAGCGGAAGAAATGAATTTATTTTTACAAAAACTGTGCTGCACGAGGTTCCGGTACATAGAGGGAAGTAAAGGGGCATGATCAAAAAGCCACGAGGCCGGCGGAAACGTCTCATGCACCTTATCACAGTTGCAACTGGGCCGTTTGCATTCATTGACGGACCGATGTAAGACCTGCAATACGTAGGTAATATGGCTTTTAATAGATTGCCGTTATTTCAACGGCCACCGACGACGCACGCAGCAAAAAACAATATGTGCACTTTAATACACTGCAAAACAAAACCAGCGTTTCCATTCAACACGACGTTTTGTATATTGTTAGTCTAGGAAAAATAGGGTTTGAGATTGCATTAAAGACAGTTTAGTAAATTGTGTTTGAACTAATATTGCTGTTAGTTTTTATAACCCTTTTGTCGAGATTTCGTGGTTATATAGATATAGGCTCAGGACCCTGAGAAATACCTTAAAATCGATATGAATGTAGAAAGGGCAAGCTTATTTCTGAAGATATTTCTTCCATGTTGGAAAATCAAAAGAGACAGTTAATCATCACAAGGAAAAAGTAATGTGTAGGTTCTAACAAACAGTAAATAATTAAGTTTTGTTTGAGTTTAAAATTTTTGTACTCACTAAGTATTACATATCTTCTCAAATTTAGGACAAACCGGGGATCATTCATGTTATTAGTAAAACGGATTGAACAAAGTCGTCCTCGTCGATTATTGAGAATTTATGTTTTTCAGGTCTACTATATTCCAAATTATCACCCAAAGTGCAATTAATGCAACATACTCTATACAAAAATCCGTAGATTTCCTCGACTATGTTTCCTTCCTTTCTACATAATGAAAGGTTTCACTTCTAAGTTCGATATCGTGACAAAATGTCACGTGAAGTGAAGACCGTGAAGTTAAAATACAGTAATATCACCAGCGGCAGCGGTGGGGCGATAATTACTATTATTATACGTATAATAGCACAGCTTTATTCACCTTTAGGTACCTACCTCATCGTAATGGAACTCCAACCGTGTATTAATTTGATATCAAGTCGCATATTTATTGTTGATTCCGGCATGGTAGTGGTAGCGCTCTGCTTGTAGGCGTTGCGGACCATCTAATCCGTTCTCGTTAGAACTGAATTACTTACAGATAATGTCCTTACTTCTATTCCACCTAAACTAGCATAGCATAGCATAGCATAGCATATGCTCACGACTATATTCCCCGAGGGGGTAGTCAGAGATATTCTGAAACCTCAGAACATCCACGTTTCACTAGTAGTACCGAAACTGTTCAGTGTGACGGGGAGTGCGCCCGTCGCCACTTTTAATGGACAGTAGGTACAATACATGCTTCAAAATTGAAGCATGCAGGTTTCCTCACGATGTTTTCCTTCACCGAAAAGCCAGTGGTGTTACAAATCGTACATAAATTCCGAAAAACTCATTGGTACGAGTCGGTCTGGACGGGGATCGAACCATCGCCTCCTGCACGGCAGGCAAGGTTACTCGCCACTGGACCACCACGGTACTTTTCCTAACACCCTGTAATCCTTGAGATTTACTATAGTCCCAAAACTCACTCGACATCGGCAGAAATGCAGTGCTAGACTGTATAGTTTGTGGAGTTTGTGGTGCTAGACACACACAAAACGCCATTCATTAATAAGTAAGTAATATAAAAAAAAAACGTTTAAATGTTAATTTCTTTTGACTAAAATGGCCAGTGCTGTCATAGAAGACATTTTTGGTTTATTACTGGCTCCGGAGCTTCAAATAAGTAAGAAATAAGTAGGTAATTTCCGAAGTTAATTTAAAACCATTTTAAAAGCCATACATAACGGTTTCGGCAAAAAAAAAAACAAATGGTAGGTACTTACCTAACCACACATTTTTGCCGATTGACATTAATAAAAGTTGTTTTGTTACTACCAGATGGGCTGGGATGGTCGAACGCGTTGATATTTAATCTGACTACAAATGTAATCTAATATTCCACTAATATTCTTTGACATGCATGTCTTTTTCCATTTTCTAATTTCTAATTTAATATATTCTAAATGTTATAAAGTTTTAGTAATTTAATGAAATATTAATCTATGAAATAATGTAATTTAACTTATCAAATGACTAAAGCTTACATGTGTAGTGTTTGTAATGTTAGTGTAAGTTGTTGAATAAATGAATTGAATTTAATATTTAGGAATAAGAAATACAAAAGACAATAAATAAGTACCTAGTTCATACACGGCATTTCTTCAGAGAAGTTAAACCGCTTACGTTAGACAAATGCCCACCTAATACGAACCCCTAGAGCAAAGAATTCAACGATGAGTTATTGGCCAAATGAATGTACGGATATTTTTCTTGAAACCGCGACGCGCCATCTGTCTCCAGCCTACTTCAATATTATTTCTTGTCATTTTTCACTGCAGCATTTTCTTTTCGTGGTTAATCTTGTTAAATACATTTCTGCCCAAAAGGTGAAGAGGAAACCAAAACATTGTTTTTTGAGCTTTTTCTTGGAGAAAACGCGAATAAAGTTTTCATGTTTACTTTTATGTAAAAAGGGGCGATGGAATTGCACAATGATTTGACTACCATTTTTTATTCCCTTTTGGTCAACTACCAACCAAATTCTGCAGTGTACTATACCATTAAAAAGCCGTGGTGGTCCAGTGGCGAGTAACCTTGCCTGCCGTGCAGGAGGCGATGGTTCGATCCCCGTCCAGGCCGACTCGTACCAATGAGTTTTTCGGAATTTATGTACGATTTGTAACACCACTGGCTTTTCCGTGAAGGAAAACATCGTGAGGAAACCTGCATGCTTCAATTTCGAGGCATGGTATCGTACCTTCTGTCCATTACAAGTGGTGACGGGCTCACTCCCCGTCACACTGGACAGAGTTTCGGTACTACTAGTGAAACGTGGATGTTCTGAGGTTTCAGAATATCTTTGACTACCCCTTCGGGGAATATAATCGTGAGCATATGCTATGCTATGATGCTATATCATTGAAATTATTATACAGTGTACTTGTAGGTACTTAGTATAAAAAATAGTTTTCACCTCACAAGCACAGATTATTTAATAGTTACTATCACAAGCTCGGAAAGATTCTGTTTGTCATTCGAAATCTGAGTGCAAAAGTCTGCAAAAGTGCATTTTATCCGCTAGCGTGGAAAGAGTTTTTAAAATTCGAATCTTTCTATTCAATAAAGAAAAACAGCCTAAACAGGTTTTTTTTTTCATGCTATTTTCGTGCTGGCCAGCGCGATTATTCTAAAAATGAGGTTAGCGCATTGAAATTTTCCTCGCTGTAGTGAGGTGAAAAGTTGTGTAAAATGAATGAAAAGTTATTCTGCGTCTCGTACTTTTGAAACCTTCGCTCCGCTCAGGATTCTATACAAGTACTCGCGCCAAAAAGCAACTTTGCAGCCTTGCATAACAAATAACTATTTTAGGCTTTCGGATATAATCTTGGACACTCTCTGCTCACACTCGCTTTTATAACGACCACTTGTCTTTAAGAAAAACATCGTGAGGAAACCTGCGTGCTTCAATTTCGAGGCATGTCTTGTACCTACTGTCCATTATAAGTGGCGACGGGCTCACTCCCCGTCACACTGGACAGAGTTTCCGACTTTCCGTACTAGTGAAACGTGGATTCGATGTTCTGAGGTTTCAGAATATCTCTGACTACCCCTTCGGGAAACATAGTCGTGAGCATTGACTTGGTCTATACAAGGACAAATATGGCTCAACATCCATAGTATAGTTATAGTATAGTATAGGGTTATATAGTGTTAAGTTTGTTTTGTTTTTGTTTTTAGGGTTCCGTACCCAAAGGGTGAAAACGGGACCCTATTACTAAGCCTACGTTGTCCGTCCGTCCGTCCGTCCGTCCGTCCGTCCGTCGTTCCGTCCGTCCGTCCGTCTGTCCTACCTATTTAGGGCTGTAACTTTTGAACCGTAATAGCTAGATAGTTGAAATGATTATGCGTTATAGCGGCGGGTTTTTTAACAAATAATAAAAATGGCAGAAAGTTAAAAATTAAGGGGGGTTTTCAACAAGAAACTAGTTTTTATCAACTTTTTTCTTCACGCTCTATAGTAAAAACGGTAATACATACAAGCGTCAAACTTAGTGTGATTATAGAGCGAACTCTACAGAATAACAACAAATACTAAAAACCGGCCAAGTGTGAGTCGGTCTCGCGCTAAAGGTCCCGGACAAAAAAATGTTTTTTTTCTAAGTTAATAATGTTGTGTTCTGTGGTGGTGTGGTACGGAACCCTCGGTGCGCGAGTAGCCCGACTCGCACTTGACCGGTTTTTATTATATTGTTATATACTAGATTAAGGTATTTATAATATGGGCCTGTTATGATTAAGTTTGTACTGTTGCCTGAAATAAAATAATAAATAAATAAAATAAAAATAAAATTATAAAGATATCTAGGTAAGAGTCGCGTATTTTAGCTTATCAGTGCACCTGCACCTTTGAGTGCTGCTTGTTCCGACTACATTTGATGGAAAAGTAACAAGCAAGTAGCGTATGTATGTAGGTACAGTCAAGTCAGTGAGATAACAAGGAAATAGTTGGGATCGTCCAACGAGCCGGATCGTGTCGCGTTTGAAACCGGCTTATCTTGCGGCTTGCACTTGCACTAACTCTCGCTTATTTCAACCTACATTTAATAGTTTTACCTACCTACGGCTACGTGTTCAGTTGCAACTTGCAAAGTTAATTTTCTACGGTGTTATCTACATTACAGTTTCTTTCTATTTCTTTTTTTATCAAATATCAATATTTATTAAAAGGTATCATCTTTTATCTCTAGATAAAGGTCGGTCGTAGGTAGAGGCTCTACCGTAGAGCACAGATTAATAATAGGTAGAGTCGGGTGACTTAACAATATACAGGATGTAACAAAACACCCTAGTAATACTTAAGGGGGTGATTCGGACCATCAAACTGAACAACTTTCACTATGGAGCCAACATCGAGAAATAATAAAAAAATCAGCTGTCCCATACAAAACTTCGTACCGACTCTAAATCGACTAAAATGTATGGGACAGCTGATTTTTTTTATTTTTTCTCGACGTTGGCTCCATAGTGAAAGTTGTTCAGTTTAATGGTCTGACCACCCTACTAATACTTAAGGGGGTATCCCCTTAAGTATTACTAGGGTGTTTTGTTACACCCTGTATTTCTTTTTGTAAACATTTGAGATTCAAAAATAAATTAAAATACAGAAAGCTAACTTTCAATGTTTATAACATTTCAATTATTGCAAAACAGATAAGAAAATAAGGTAAATAAAAGCAATTAGCCAGACTTACGAATTGAGTAAATAATGGACACCGTTTCACGATTCGCCGAAAATGTCTGAGACGAGGTACCTGAATTGTTTCTTTAGGTAATAAAGAAGATACAGTAAATGTTTAGGTAAACCATCGCCTCGATAGAGATCTTAAATGGCTATCGATCGCTGTCTTTAATGGTTGGAGTAATTCGACTAATTTTCCCTGTAGGCAAAGAATGGATTTATACGTGGTGCCTATCGTGTGATAAGAAATTATCTTTAATCTAAGTTGTTTAGAAGCTGTTTAGTTAATAGTTGGGTTGTTACTTTTTCTACCTTCATGCTGCCTTAAATTTCCATCTCTTTCTGTTGAATATTGCAAATTCTTTGCTCGTAGCTCGTACCAATACTTATTGAACAATAGAGAACGCGGCTAAATATACTAGAATAATATACATTACACCATATTGTATAAATAAACAAAGTGTTTGGTTCCCTGGAGTGAAACGAACCGCTCGTTCCTTGTCGCTTCCCTGTAACCGACACAGTTTCATTTTCGTTTCGCTAAATTATTTACGAGCGATTTCACTGTGGAGGCTGTTTCGTTGTTTTTCTACAATTCCGAATGAACAATTTGTTTAATAATAATGAGAGACGTGCTGGCAACTACCTTTGTTGTGTCAAATGAAGTAGAATAATCTTTGAGAACGCTCTTATAAATTCTGCAATTATTCGTCGACACCACTGTTTCAGTAATTGCTTTTCGACAAATCCCATCTGTGGAAAAATCCTACACAAAAAAATTCTAACTTTTACCCGCGACTTCGTCCGCATAAATTATATACCAGATTTTAAGTCAAATGATAAGCTATCAAACAAAAAAAGTTTCATCAAAATCGGTTCAGTAGTTTTTGCGTGATACTCGAACAAACAAACACCCAAACAAACAAACAAACAAACGAACAAACAAACAAACAAACAAACAGACAGACAAAAAATCCAAAAATTCGTGATTTGGAATCAGGGACATCTAAAAATCATATCGTAATCTTTTTTTTGTAAATATCGTCAATGTACAGACAGACACACTTCTGCTACAGTTATATAATATTTTAAATTGAGTAGATACATAATTTTTCTCTATGTGTATGTGTGCATGGCATATTTTTCATTTCACGTGCTTTAGTGACGATGCTCACTTGCCTAATAAACTCTGTAAATACCTATTAGATAGTGTACCTTAATTTGATAAAAATATAGCTAGAGCATTAGCTATTGTTTGACACACAAAAGAATGTTAAGATTGTATACCAAACCACAACACTTTCAAGTTGTACAGTTGCTATTTACCTAATTTGAAACTAGCTTAGGATGAGGAACTAAACTCAAACACAAGTACCGAGCCGATAAGGGCCAATTTCGATGACATCGACCTTGGAATATATATTTTGGCTTTTAGGTCAACGAGTACCTAGTATAGAGTGAAGTTCCTTTTTTACTTATTTCGATCGTATTGAAAATTATATGTGAATATTCAATATTTTATGATCGATCGATCGATGTTAAATAAATGCTTTACAATGCATGAATTGTAAAAAGTATATTTTTTTAGATTGTTGATAATTTAGATGGCAGACAGGTGCCGGTTATCATCTTCAGAGGCCACTCCTCCCTAGTGCAAGGCTCTCTTTCTTAAAAGCAAACTTTAGCAATTAGCCATCCCGCTTCAATTGCGTGGCTTCGGTCAGAATTTTCCGTTTTTTTTAAACCTGTATGATTATTAATGAATTTTCAAAAATTAAGAAAACCACATCATTCCGTATTGTATTGTGAAGAATATTGTAAATTTTCATATTCTTCTGATCAACAATTGTTACAATTGTTAAAACTGTTACAACTGAAAAAATAGGGGTGACTTTGGATTCGTTTTTCTTCAGTTTTATTAATTAAAATAGATTTCTAGAAAAACCACATCACTTCTCACATCCTGTAGATTGTTCAGTTTTGTTTTCTGCTAAAAAAAGTGCCATAGTTAATGTATAAAATGGTTACAAAGTTACTCAAAACCGGGCGGACGCCCCTTAATAACTACCTACCTAGCTTAATACTATAGTTAAAGTCTAACAAACAATTTTCGACACATACCTACAGAGTGTAGATAATTGGCACTACGAGGTCGGTTCACGTCAAATTATCTTTAAAGTCAATTATCGTACGAAGTTTCATCGAAACCACTCATCAATTTACAGAATCTCAAATTGCAAAAGTGACTAACGTTTTTGAAGCTACATTGTTGATAAATTTAAAAGAACGTGACTCTGCAACGACATCGTTTTCATGAAAGCTTTGAATCTTTTGTGAGCTCCCCTCAATTGCTTTATATCCTCGATTTTAATACTTATAAGAATAGCAATTTCGTTCTTAGTTATTGTTAAGTATACGCGCCATTAAAACTGAAGGTTATAGTTGGCTACAGAGGTGTTTCGGCCTTGATTCCGAGTAGGGTAGGTACTAGGTACAATAAAACATGTGGCGTACGGAATTGTACGCGAGTAATTGTTAGTAGAGCTTCCCTTACCAATTTTAAGCTCTTTTGTGAAGCGCTTTGAAAATAAATCCTTTATTTTTATGGAAACGAAGTGAGCGCTGCAGCGGTTGGAAAAACGTACAAATTCAAACTTTAAACGTGAAATCATTTTCTCTCACTGAATTCATATTCTTTTTTTCGCGTTTTTAGATCCACAGGCTCTACGAGGAAAAAATATGAAAAATATTATACGATATTTATACTGAAAGATGAAACGTGGGTTTTTATAGTTTTATATTGGTAGATTATATAGTATTTTTATTCAGTGCATAAAATATAGTTTTGTCCAACAAAAAGTAAAAACCACCTCCCTAATCCTTGCATTATTTAAAAATGTACTTTTTTGTAGAGTTAAGATAAAGTTAGTTATTAGGCAGGCACATACATAAGATTGCCCCGACACGCGATGTGAGGAAGTTATTATTAAAAGAGCTTTACAACTTTTCGTCATTATTTCCGAATACAAGAGAAAGTTCATAAGGAGGCACTTAAGGCTGTGCGGGCGGGCGCGAAGGAACATTCGCTTCATTTTGTTCCATTCATTCGGACTTTGATCACGCTATAAATCACGTCAACATCATTACAGCCGCGGCTTTGCTTTCAGTATGTTCGAGTAGTTTACTATGTGTGAATTTTGCTGACGTTTCGTCGCCTTTTACTTTGTAGTGCAATGTACTTAAATCATCATCGTATTGTGTTTGTGGGTTTAATTGTCTAGTTTAATAGCTCTTTCTATATCTATACTATATTATAAAGAGGAAAGATTTGTATTTTTGTGTGTATGTTTGTAATGAATAAACTCAAAAACTACAGTGCCGATTTCAAAAATTCTTTCACCATTAGAAAGCTAACATTCACCCTGAGTAACATCCCTAATATTATAAATGTAAGTTTGTTTGTTTGTTTGTTTGGCTTTCACGCGATAACTACTTAACCGATCATCATGAAATTTTGAACACATATTCTTGGAGGTAAGTATTATATTATAAAGAGGAAAGATTTGGATTTTTGTATTTTTGTGTGTATGTTTGTCTACATCTACCTGACATCTACACTAATATTATAAAGAGGAAAGATATGTATCTATTTTTGTATGTTTGTATGTTTGTAATGAATAGGCTCAAAAAGTACTGGGCCGATTTAAAAAATTCTTTCACCATTAGAAAGCTGCATTCACCCTGAGTAACATAGGCTATATTTATTGCTAGAAAAGATTAGACGTCCACCCGTGCGAAGCCGGGACGGGCCGCTAGTCGTCTACATATATAAAATGTGTAGTTTTCGAACGAATACAAACAGTAATAAATTATTTTGACGTATTCCATAAAACGACGACAAACGACGTCGACGGTACGCTAGAAAACACGTAATACAAAGCTACTTTATTTTCATTCAAGTAACGTTTATTGAAAAATGTATTGCTCCTCATATTGAGCGTGTTCGGTGCCAATATTATTATTTTACGTCAAGAGTCTTTTCTCTCAAATATAAACAACATTGTTACTTTTTAGGGTTCCGTACCCAAAGGGTGGAAACGGGACCCTATTACTAAGCCTACGTTGTCCGTCCGTCCGTCCGTCCGTCCGTCCGTCTGTCCTACCTATTTAGGGCTGTAACTTTTGAACCGTAATAGCTAGATAGTTGAAATTTCAGATTATGCGTTATTGCGGCGGATTTGTTAACAAATAATAAAAATGTCAAAAAGTTAAAAATCAAGGGGGCTTCTCAACAAGAAACTAGTTTTAATCAACGTTTTTTCTTCACGCTCTATAGTAAAGACGGTAATACATACAAGCGTCAAACTTAGTGTGATTATAGAGCAAGCTCTACAGAATAACAACAAATACTAAAAACCGGCCAAGTGTGAGTCAGTCTCGCACTAAAGGTCCCAGACAAAAAAAGTTTATTTTGTAAGTTAATAATGTTGTGTTCTGTGGTTGTGTGGTACGGAACCCTCTGTGCGCGAGTAGCCCGACTCGCACTTGACCGATTTTTTTACATACATACATAAGCTCACGCCATTGTCCCAAGGGGGTAGGCAGAGACCACAGATCGCCACACGCTACGACTCTGACACACTTCTCTAGCCTCATTGACATTCATACATCTTTTCATGCACTTCCGTCGATTGAGGGTGCTACGCACTTGTCCTTTTCGGAAAAGATCATTGATTTGATCGTGGTATGTTTTCCTCGGACGGCCTCTCCTAACACTTCCACTCACCTGTGCTCGATAAATTTCATTCGTAAGTCTTCTTTCATTCATTCTCTCTACGTGACCAACCATCTAAGCATACCCCTCTCAATCCTTGTTACTATATCATCCTTCAACTTACACCAATCCCTTATCTTAGCACTTATCCCTTATATTAGCACTTGACCGATTTTTTTATGTTTTATAAAAAGTTGCTAAGATAGGAATGGAGACATGAAATGAAAATCAAATGATTCGTACTGAGACGCAAAACTTGGTTTCGTTATTAACTTGTAATTTCTCAATATCAAGGTCTGGAAATTTATTCAATTCCGAATCCAAGTTATACTGAGTTAGTCTAGGGGTCGGAACCCGTTCTGAAATAGCTGTTTATATAGTTCTTGAATCCGTTTTGGTTTTGTTCGTACTCATTAACCGGTTTCCACTAAAAAATAATAATAATTATAGGGAACTTGTACATGAATGGAGCGAATCGTTACCTAAGTAACGTAAGTAAATAAATGTCTACAAATACACAAATATACATATAATTAAAATAGTCAGTAAATCAAATAGTGTTTATAGGAGACTAGTGCCTGAAATGGGTGCCATAAGTACCTGTACTGGTCACCAGGAGTGCGATTTTTGAAACTCATTTGCTGAGTTCAGCAGTTGAAAATGTCAAAATTGCTATGGAGATAATCATCTTTCTACTGCTGATTTGACTTTCAAAAATCGCACTCCTGAAGTATGATTTTTGAAAGTCAAATCAGTAGTAAGTATAAAGATACATATTATCTCCACAGTAATTTTGACATTTTCAACTGCATAACTCAGCGACTGAGATTCAAAAATCGCACTCCACACCTCCTCACGGCTTATATCAGAGCTATAGTCACATGAATGATTAATCAAAAAGTAAATAAAGGTAATGAAAAAAAAACTATCGTTTAAAAGCCCTGCTATAATTAATTACCTTTCAAATGATGGTATATTCAGAAGAAATGGTATTGTGGTTCTTGTATAAAACAGATTATAAATTTTGAAATCGACCTTACTTTGGTCGTCTTTTCTATCGAGAAAATTTAATAGAATCGTGTTTTCAACGGTTAGATGCCCTGCAGAAAGAACGTATCTACACTGTTATTTGAACTATATATGTTAAATGTAATAATTTGGTTATCAAAAACCGCTTCGAAAACAGACAAAAACACTTTGACCCCCCCTTAATAATGAATTTCACCAATTCTGTAGTGTAGTGTAGTAGACCAATGCAAAATAGGTATGTAAAAAGAGTAATAAAAAACCAAAATAATCATAAATGCCTAAAAAAGAATACATATTGTTTCATTGTCAAAAAAATTAAAAAAATGTGTTAATCCTACTAATACTATAAACGCGAAAGTATGGATGGATGTTTGTTACTCTTTCACGTAAAAACTACTGAATGGATTTTAATGAAACTTTACAATAATATAGCTTATATATCAGAATAACACATAGGCTACAATTTATAAAGATATTGTGTGAATTGTCCAAATCTTGCGCAGACAAAGTCGCGGGCACCAGCTAGTTAAGAAATAATCTTCGTAATCTTTACGATCGTACTTAGTTGTTTCAAAAGAACCTTAATATAGGGCGTGTTGATATTGAGTACGGACCTGTACGGACGTACTGGATTACCGAAACTCGTTGGTGAGCAACTTGTTAATATCGGCGAGGGACCCCACTCGCCGCTCGTGGAATTATGATCCTTAACTTTTCTAACGCGCTCATATTAAAACTACCAACTCCTGTTAGTTGCCTTCATATTTTATAGAATTTGTTTGCTCTGTGTAATAAATAGGATGTACCTAATTTAATGTGTGGTAGTGTTATTTAACAACACATCAAGGTGACGAGGAAACTTTTATATCTATTATCATTTTACGCTAGAATTATGATAGTACTAGTGGGTATCGACAGGTTAGAATCATAGACATTATTATACTACCTATTAGAATACTTTTAAATAAAACAAAATAAGACTGGAAATTTTATTAAAATAAAAAGCTTATTGTAGATGTAGCAAATTCCCGTAGGCTTCGTAGCAATTGTGCTACGAGTTTTTTCGTAGTAGGCTTAATTTTTGTCAGGCGCCGGTTGATTTTTATTTACTTTTTTGTATGAGGTTGAAGTTTTTTTTCTAATTTAATAATGTTGTGTTCTGTGGTGGTGTGGTACGGAACCCTCAGTGCGCGAGTAGCCCGACTCGCACTTGACCGGTTTTATTACTATTTTGTATGAGGCTGTAATCCTTATACCTGACTGTAGTAAAAGAGAGTAATATGTACATTCTTAAGCATAAGCATACGCTCACGACTTTAGTCCCCGAGGGGGTAGATAGAGATTTCTGAAACTTCAGAACATCCACGTTTCACTAGTAGTACCGAAACTGACAAACATCTCTCTATGTATTGTTTCTTAAATAACATGATGAAAGCTTATAAAGTAATAACCGTAGTAATAGGCGTTTTATTGTATGAGTTTAAGCGGCAGGGCTGCCAGTAGATTTTTTATAATTATTCAGAACTGTCCCTGAAATTATACAAAATTGACTCGCAGCATACATTCAGGTGTAAAAGACTCCGAAACAAACCAAAAAAAAATTTCTGGTTTTTCAACTTTATATCATCAACAGCATCAACTTGAGCCTCAGTTGAGCCGAAAAGACAACATTTAATAAAATTTGAACGAAATTATAGCGGTGTCACTCGATTGAATTTAAAGTTACTGAGTATTTATGTTACTTTTCTGCGAATTTCAGACTAAAACAGGGTTTTTAAATTAAAAAAATTATTAGTTCTGTTTTGTATCCAATTATACATTAGAGTCCAGGATACATTGAGGATACAAACAGACACCTAATTATACAGTTTTTGTATCCAATTATACAATCTGGCAGCCCTGTTAAGCGGTATCGGGTCAAGGATGGTATTTAACAAGCGTTGTAGAATGATTGGAGAAACTCTAGAGCTAGGTACCTAGCAGGGTACAGGCAGCTCTGGTATGTAATAGTGCAAAGCACGCGAGAACTATAATTTTGCCTCGTACTCGTGCGTGCCTCTTGGGTAGCTAGGGGTAGCTAAACATAAATTCCAGCTAGCAGGGAACAAAATTAGGAGTCAAGAAGATTTCTGAAGCCGAGTGCCGAAACCCTGAAATTTCGACTACAGCCTGAAGAGCCTATGTGTTTAATTAAATAGTTTCCAGTTAAACCTAGTGTAAAATTCTGTGGAACCGAATTCAATATTTGTTGTAGGTACTGTGCCAAATACAGGGTGTAACAAAACACCCTAGTAATACTTAAGTGGGTGCTTCAGACCATCAAACTGAACAACTTTCACTATGGAGCCAACATCGAAATCGAGAAAAAAAAATCTAGAGGTAGATTTTTTTTCTTTTCTCTCGATGTTTGCTCCATAGTGAAAGTTGTTCAGATTGATGGTCTGAAGCACCCCCTTAAGTATTACTAGGGTGTTTTATTACACCCTGTATATCTCAATGGCAAAGATGTGTAGTCCATCACGCCCTTCTTAATTGACTCAATGCTGATCAGAGAACATAGGTACAGGGTCTTTCTTAATATACTGACCGTTTTAGGGGATGATCAGACCACCAAACTGAACAACTTTTTCTACGGGACCAATATCGACATCGCGAAAAAAAAATCGCTGTCCCATACAAAACTGCAAACATAACTGAAATGTATGGGACAGCAGATTTTTTTTTTTGTGATTTCGATATTGGTCCCATAGAAAAAGTGGTTCAGTTTGATGGTCTGAAGCCCCATTTAAGTTTACACCCTGTATGTACTCGTAGTTGTGTACAAACGAGCGGTGTGTAAAAACAATGTATCGCCGATCTGCGGCTAATGTGCGGTAGGGAATGGTCAAATACTGTTTGTATTCGTTCGTATTCATTTATACGTTATTGTAAAATTGCTGAACTGAATTTGCCATTCCGCTATGTAGCTGCCCTTAGGCAATATACGCAGAATATTTCATGCTAATACCACTTTATTCAGTGGCTTTTTATAGCACTGTATCGCCGGGTTCTTAATACTTATACTAATTGAGTTAAAATAGTAAAACGGTAAAACCGACTTAGGCTGCCTGTCCACTCTTCTTTCTTATCGTGTGGGCAGAGCCCTGGTGTTTTTTCAGACCGCCTTACGGCCTCTGACGTGGTTTTTATGTAACGACTACTACCACCAAAGATAATAGTAGCCGGGACCAACAGCTTAACGTGCCATCCGAAGCACTTTTTCTTTTCAGACAATCAGATGATTCAACCTGCAATGTCCTAACGAACTGGAGAAAAACGCACAAAGTGACATCACTAGGTGTCCCCCGTGGGAATCGAACCCACGACCTCCGTGTCGAGAGCCCAATGCTCTTAACCTTTAGACCACGGAGGCAGCCTGTCCACTGATGCAAGCGAAGATATTTACACAGCTACACAGCTCGCCCAGCCAGCTCGCATCAGTGGACAGGCAGCCTAAGTAATCTACTGGCTAGTTCCAGAGTTAGTGAGATGTAAAGACTTGACTGACAATAACTTTCAAGTTAAAGACAAATATTAATAACGCAATAACTCAGAACTATACAATTCCTTGGGTTAGTTGGTATTTGCAAGACCCCGGCGATATTCTATCTATAACGTATATACAAATACTTAACTATTATTTTAGCTGGGTATGTTGTGATTGTGCGTAAATCAAGGGCGGATCCAGGATTTCATATTGGGGGGGGCCCTCGGCCGACTCAGGCCACGTATTAAGATTAAAAAAAATCAAGTTAGAGACACAGACCCGACACTTGTATTATACATAGAAAATCAGCCCCGGATCTACGATTTTTCCGAGGCGGGGCAAAAACATGAGATTGGGGCCTCTACAAGAGTGTAGCAATATTTTTTTCTTAGAGAGGCCAGGTCCAGGTTGAATGGTTGCAATAGAACGTATAACATAGAGCGAGCGAAGCGAGCTCGAGATTTTTTTTCTTTTTCAACATTCTCAAGTCGATGCAATATTTTTTTCCATCTTGATTTTATTGCAATATCCATAATGACTGTGATAACTGTAATACGATCTTAAACCAAGAGCGAGCGAAGCGAGCTCGAGATTTCACTGAAATATAATGAGATGACTGCAATAAGATCTAAAACCAAGAGCGAGCGAAACGAGCTTGAGATTTCACTGCAATATAATATAATAAGATGACTGTAATACAATCTAAAACCAAGAGCGAGCGAAGCGAGCTCGAGATTTCACTGCAAAATAGTGAGATGACTGCAAAACGATCTCAAACCAAGAGCGAGCGAAGCAAGCTCGAGATTTCATCACTGCAATATAAAGATGACTGCAAAACGATCTTAAACCAAGAGCGAGCGAAGCAATCCCGTCCGAGACTTAATTTTTCAATCTTTAATTTGATTCGAAATAGCACAACATGGCTGTAACCAGTGTAACATGTTTAACATCAATAATATTTGAAAGATTTCATCACTGCAATATGAAGAGATGACTGCAATAAGATCTAAAACCAAGAGCGAGCGAAGCGAGCTCGAGATTTCACCGCAATATAATGAGATAACTGCAATAAGATCTAAAATCAAGAGCGAGCGAAGCGAGCTCGAGATTTCACTGCAATATACTTCATCTTGACTGTAATCTGTACGTGTACCTAGACAATAAAATAAAATAAATAGATATAATGAGATGACTGAAATGCAATCTGAAATCAGGAGCGAGCGAAGCGAGCTCGAGATTTCACTGCAATATGATGAGATGACTGCAAAACGATCTTAAACCAAGAGCGAGCGAAGCAATCCCGTCCGAGACTTAATTTTTCAATCTTTAATTTGATTCGAAATAGCACAACATGGCTGTAACATGTTTAACATCAATAATATTTGAAAGATTTCATCAATGCAATATAAAGAGATGACTGCAATAAGATCTAAAACCGAGAGCGAGCGAAGCGAGCTCGAGATTTCACCGCAATATAATGAGATAACTGCAATAAGATCTAAAATCAAGAGCGAGCGAAGCGAGCTCGAGATTTCACTGCAATGTACTTCATCTTGACTGTAATCTGTACGTGTACCTAGACAATAAAATAAAATAAATATATATAATGAGATGACTGAAATGCAATCTGAAATCAGGAGCGAGCGAAGCGAGCACGGGATTTTTTTTGCAAAATTCTCAAGTCGATGCAATATTTTTTTTCCATCTTGATTTTGGCGTCCCCCCTAAACCTGCCACCTGGTGGGCCCCGGCACAGATATTACAATACAAGTAGCCCCGGTTTGCTGTTAAATCTTTAGGATTATATTATGTGTATAATCCTAAAGATTTCTGACCACAGCCTTGTTTCAATTATCGTACCTACACAGGTACAATAATTAAAACAGGAACATAGAGCGAGCGAAGCGAGCTCGACTTTTCTCCGCTTTACGAATTGGTTATAGACAGAGCTCAATCAATCTATGCCCTAGTGCCGTCATTACTCAGCCTCAAAATTCAATGCAATCCGCAGAGGTGCGTGGGGGGGGGGGCATGGCCCCCTGGGCCCCCCCCTGGATCCGCCCTTGGCGTAAATAATGTTGTTTCCAAAATAAATAAAAGTTTGAAACATGTTTTCTGTTATGAAATACTCGTTACAGCCCATATTTATTTAGGATCTTACCATCGGCCGTAGCACAGAACATTATAAGAGGGGTTAGAAATGCAAAGTAGCGCTTTTGCTTCTGAGACGACTGTCACCACTTGTCTTCCCGCTCACGCAGCTACAACTACTCATGCCCTTTCGCTCGCACCATGCCGCGCGCCTTATGGTGTTATGCAAATACATGCATAATCTGTAGCGACGCGTTCCACGCCTACTTTGCACTTTAACACAAAACTTATTTAGGACACCTCATATTTATAATAAACTTCCCAAGCCCATAAGAGATACAACTGAAATCAATTTTTTTAAGAAAAAACTCTTTGATCTGCTTAATCCTAAATGTTACGTCGAATGAATTTCTGGATAATACCTACTTTGATTTAAGAATTTTTGCAATGACTTTGATTTGGTAATTTTTATTTTGTTTTTTGTTTTGTTTTTTTTTTGACATTAGTAATAACTGTGTTTGACTTTGTTTATTCTGTTTAATTATTTGTAATTAATGTTTCAATGATTGCATGAATGCTACCCACTATTGTATGCCCATGTGGCGGAACATAGCTGAACTATATACCATAATTAATAGTGTCATCAATTATTATTACCTATGATTCACAATAAAGAATATTTCTATTTCTATTTCTACTTCTAACTAGTCTTATAATAATTTTCTGTGGGCCGTAGTATCGCAGCGTGATATACGCGTGTTTAGGCTCTCCCTCCCTAGTGCAAGGCTCTCTTTCTTACAAGCAAACTTTTGCAATTAGCCATCCCGCTTCAATTGCGTGGCTTAGGTCAGAATTTTCCGTTTTCTTTGAAAACCTGTATGATTTTATATGAATTTTCAAAAAATAAGAAAACCACATAATTCTATATTGTATTTTGAAGAATATTGTAAATTGATCCACAATGTAAGAGTAAAACGGTTACAACTGGAAAAAAAGGGGTGACTTTGGATTATTTTTTCTTCAGTTTTATTAATTAAAATAGATTTCAAGAAAAACCTCATCACTTCTCATATCCTGTAGTGTAGATTGTTCAGTTTTGTTTTCTGCTTAAAAAGTGCCGTTAATGTATAAAATGGTTACAAAGTTATTCAAAACAGGGCGGACGCTATAACGCGCATAAAGAAAGAGAGCAAAGGCGCGATACCGCTATATCACGTTGCAATACTACAGCCGCATATCGTGTAGCCATAACATAAGTAACTTATGAATAAGCGGGGTTGTGAATAATTACTGTTTTTATTCGATTGAAATGAATGCTAATATGAAATGCCATTGTAATTCAATGCGCGTGCTAAATTGCCGTTACAAAATCAAGAATACGGATACTATAGGGACTTGGCAGGGACAACCTACTGCCTACTTACTCTTTTAGAAATGAGTTAAGAGATTTCACTTGACTAATGAGACGAAGGCAAATAAACCAAATTCGGTGAAAGGTCACTGGGCGAAATCTAACCCAGCTAACTAAATTTTTCCTACAAAAACCAAATTGGTTTTAAAATGTTTAGCATTAACCCACATTCAATTTTATGAAGTTATTTTTTTTAAACCATGGGGAAATGTACTACATGTACTATAATACTAAAATGTATAAAATGTCCAAAAATGTACAAAATGTACAAAAATGTAAAAAATTAACAAAATGTACTAAAATGTACTAAAATGTACTAAATTTAAATTGCACTAAAATGTACTAAAATGTATTAAATGTACGAAAATTTAAAAAATTTAAGTACCAAAATATTACACATTTCTTTATTAGTTTTTGACCTGAATCCCATGGTCTACATTAATGCGACATATACAGGGTGAAATTGATATCATTGGCATCCTTTTAAACTAAGAATCTACCCATCAAATTGAACAACTTTTACTATGGAAGCAAACCGATCGGAGCAATAAAAAAAATCTGCTGTTGCATACATTTGAGTCGAGTAGATGTTGCAGTTTAGTATGGGTCAGCAGATTTTTTAGTTGCTCCGATCGGTTTGCTCCCATAGTAAAAGTTGTTAAGTTTGATGGGTGTCTACCCATCAAACTTAATAACTGATAGGAAAAAATTGTATGGGATGTTTAGATAAATGTCTCTAGTTCATTAATATACAGGATGAAATTGATATCACTTGATGACTAAGAAGACTCTTAGTTTAAAAGGATGCCAATGATATCAATTTCACCCTGTATATTAATGAACTAGAGACATTTATCTAAACATCCTATATAATTTTTTTTCTGTAGGTCGTGGGTATAGGTTTCATACAAAGGTGCCCAGTGACCTTTGAAAATGTTTGTTGATTTGAAACATAATGGATGTATTTTCACTTACCTACGCAAACACTCGCTGGTTGAGTGAAGTATTTGTTTCAGTGTTCTCCGTAACAACCTTTACCAAAGATATCTAATAGTACTCTGCCCTAAACTCAATATTCCAGTTATCTGTATACCATTTTTTATAAGAAACCAATCTGTTAGCACTGGAACGCGACGCGAAGGGCCAAATAAGTTTTTTCGCCTGCAATTCGGGTCAGCACGCGATGCCTCGTCCTTTCCTTATCACGATTAAGTCTATCAAATAGCTATCAGACCTATCAGACCCCGACGTTCAGACATCGGATAATTAACGTGGTTATTAACGAAAATTACTCTTTACAATAATAAATCATACCTAACAAGGTCTTAACTTAACAAATGAAAGCAAAATTAACCTTTATTTTTAGGTAGGTACTTTGATAACAAAACGTGTCTGTAAAGTTTTTGAATCTTGATGCCAACTCGAAAACCAACGGAACGCAATATGAAATATCTCAGTTACTTACTTATATTTAGCGAATTTCTAAAAGTTTCTTATTTTATGTGGTTCAGACAGTAATCATTATCAATTCGACCCGGTTGGTGTAATGGTTGCCACGCCGGACTGCCAAACCAGGGTCCTGGGTTCGAATCCCGGTTCGGTCATGGATGTTATATGTTTGTGCCGTTGTTGTATGATTCCCATAACAAAAAGCCTAAGGCTTACCTTGGGATCATTACAATGTATGTGCCTGTGAGCGTTATTTATTTATTTATTTATTCATTTTATATTTTATTTTGCACACTAAAAATAAACTATACAGCTACACTTGGATGCACAAATAAATATACAAGTAGGTACAAATAAGTTATCATTGTTATCGATACCGTTTTCTAGTTTTGTTTCCGTGCGTATTCGCGATACCAGATATTTTCCGGATTATTTATAACGACCCGAGACTTCGTCCGCATAAATTATATACCAGATTTTAAGTCAGATCATAAGCTATCAAACAAAAAAAGTTTCATCAAAATCGGTTCAGTAGTTTTTGCGTGATACTCGAACAAACAAACACCCAAACAAACAAACAAACAAACAAACAAATAAACAAACAAACAAAAAAACAAACAGACAGACAAAAAATCCAAAAATTGGTGATTTGGAATCAGGGACATCTGAAAACCATATCGTAATCTTTTTTTGTAAATATCTTCAATGTACAGACACACTTCTATAATAGTTTAGAATATAGGAACCTAATAAACTCATTGAAATTCACGGCATTTAATATTTAATAAAGATTATGCTCAGTCGTTTTCGGTGTTAAAATATCTTTTAAAGAAAGTAGTAGGTAGTACATTAAGGAAGGCCTTTAGCACTTAAGCGCTACAACTTCATTGGGCTCTTTCAATTTAAGAAGACTACCGATTGAAGTCTAATGTATTTCACATAAGTATGACAATGGTTTGATTCTCGGGACTTGGTGTGTAGCGCGAAGCGAAGATACCTAGTGAGCGAAGAGCCTTCCATCACGGTCATCAGAGATTCCGTTTGCGAGCCCCGAGCCCACGACCCGACTGGTCTAAAGCCCCCATTATTACTTTCTTTTCCGTCTTTATAAACTACTATGAATTACCTATCTACAAGTTAGATAACTCATTTATTTCCTCAGAACATTACATGAAAAACAGTTAGGTAATATCTCTACAGTTATTCGGTATTAAAATATTGCAGACGATTTGCTTTCAACTTTTGAGGAGTTATCATGTAGCTCCGAAGTGCGTCATCAGATCATCACAATATTAAAAAATGGGACCGCCTCGGGAGTACACCCTATCAAACAAAAAAAGAATTTTTAAAATTGATTCACAATTGACGAAAATATTGGTGAACATACATAAAAAAAATACATACCTACAGCCGAACATAGAACCTCCTCCTTTTTTGAAGTCGGTTAAAAAGAGTTCTGTGACTGACTGATAGACTCACAGACTAACAGACAACAAACAGCCTAACGCTCAGTTGCAGAAACGCTCATTAAAGTTAATCCTCCATTAAATCTCTTGCCGTCACTTTCTGTCTCGTTGACGTAGTTAAAGCTAGCAAGAGATTTAATGGAGGATTAACTCTAATGAGCGTTTCTGCAACTGAGTGTAAACCGCTGAAGATAAAAGAAACATGGAATTTGGAATACAATTTATACAGGACAGGGTGTAACAAAACACCCTAGTAATACTTAGGGGGGTGCTTCAGACCATCAAACTGAACAACTTTCACTATGGAGCCAACATCGAGAAAAAATAAAAAAAATCTGCCGTCCCATACATTTGAGTCGAGAAGGTACTGCAGTTTTGTATGAAAGAGCGGATTTTTTTTTCTCGATTTTGATGTTGGCTCCATAGTGAAAGTTGTTCAGTTTTATGGTCTGAAGCACCCCCTTAAGTATTACTAGGGTGTTTTGTTACACCCTGTATAAGGTAGGGGTGCACTAAGAAAGGATTTTTCGAAAATCTAAACCACGTGGACGAAGTAGCGGGTCAAAAGCTCGTTCTTTAAATATAAAATATTAAAAATAAATTAGTCATTTACTTGAAAGAGTCAAATAAATGACTAATTTATTTTTTCCTAACGGTCCCTCGAACTTTTTCAACAATTTATTCAAATCCAGGATTAAAAACCTATCAGCAATACCTACCCAATTAATTTTGATACACGTGCGATACCTAAAAGTTGTCAAAATATATAACTTTGTTAGCTGAGAGCGTTTCATTTACATTTAAATTGAATCAGGCGATTGATTGATTCTGCGTTAATCTCGGGCACTGTGTAAAGACAAATCGTTCTTATAATGAAACCCAAACATTGGTCATAGATCGATAGATACGATCGCTTTATATACCTACTATATAGCGAAACAACGGCGAGAGCTTATGACTCTCGACAATCCCCGGGGATTGCATCGGATCGGAGCCTACCACTTTGATTGACTACTACATAAAATATGACGAGTATCCGGGTCGTTACTAAAAATGATAAACCTATACAGGATGTTACAAAAATACTAATAAAGGGTGGTTTAGAGTTAAGACCATCAAACTGGAAAAACTTTCACTATAGGACCAACATCGAAATCGTGAAAAAAGAAATCAGCCGTCCCATACATTTAGCTCGGGTTAGTTTGTTTAGTATGATGGAACATCAGATTTTTTCAGTTTGATTGTCTAAACAACCCCTTAAGGCTATTCTACCGTTGGCGCGCTCCATACAAACGTAGTATGGTGATATTGTCAATACTACATAATTAAAGTCAATGAAATTTTTCAAAAATAATCAAGTAACTAATCTCTATGTCGGTATGAAGTCAGATTTTCGTTAAAATATACAGTTTCAATGCTAGGATTAATTTAAGATTTGTATGGAAATATTTGTGGCACTGTAACTTTAAAACTATAAATTTTATCGAAAATCTGACTTCATACCGACATAAAAATTAGTTACTAGATTGTCTTTGAAAAATTTCCTTGACTTTAATTGGATAGTATTGAAAATATCACCATACTACGTTTGTATGGAGCGCGCCAACGGTAGAATAGCCTTAAAAGTTTTAAATGTTTATTTTTACTTTTGTAACACCCTGTATAAAAATAACCTGATAAAAACGTGCGGTTGATATAACCTTTTTATGGTTTCGGTAGATCACGGGTAGATAATGGTACCGATTCGAACTGTGCCACGACTTAACTAAATTTATTCCTGTAACTTTCTAAAATTAGATTAAGAAAAGAGACAGAAAACCAACAACTGACTTTAGTGCTGTCAAAGTGACGTTACACGCCCAAAAACGCTTTAAATAAGATGGCGTACATTATGATGGCATCTTATTTTGGGCGTGTAACGTCACTTTGACAGCACTAAAGTCAGCTGTTGGTTTTCTGTCTCTTTTCTTATTCTTATTTTAGAAAGTGACAGGAATAAATTTAGTTTAGTTAAGTCGTGGCACAGTTCGAATCGACACCATTATCGAGCGAACAATAATTTGCTACCGATATGAGTAGGTACCTAACTAATGCGAAGCCAAAGCTCCGGAAATTGAGACCGTGATGATGCACCCCGCCGAGTCACTCCGCGTCCGCCTATATAGCGCCTGTCTTCCGCTTTATATTAGCTTTAACTCTGTAAAGGTTTCATGTACCTACAGCGTGCTATTTCACACGTATATACAGGGTGTATAATAAAATAGGACAGTCACTTAAAGGGGTGCTTTAGACTGTGATATGTCTACCTACAATCATGTAGGTAGTTTGATAACTTGTTACTATGCGCTGTCATCTGCATGTCAAACAGTGAATAAATCGGTACTCTTCAAGTCGGTTGTTTCATTAGCCATCTCCTGAAATATCGTATATTACAAACAAACATCAAACTGAACCTTTTATTACGGGACCAACACCGAAATCGCGAAAAAAAAAATCAGCTGTCCCATACAAAAGTGCAAGCATAACTCGACTGAAATGTATGGGACAGCAGATTTTTTTTTCGCGATTTCGATATTGGTCCCATAGAGAAAGTTGTTCAGTTTGACGGTCTAAAGCACCCCTTTAAGTAGCTGTCCTATTTTATGTTACACTCTGTATACAGAGTGTCATTGAAATTCATTAGCATCCTTTTAAACTATGATATCACATCAAATTGAAAAACTTTTACAACGGGAGCAAACCGATCGTAAGTATAATAAAACCGGTCAAGTGCGAGTCGGACTACTCGCGCACCGAGGGTTCCGTACCACACCACCACAGAACATACAACATTATTACTTAGAAAAAAACTTTTTTTGTCCGGGACCTTTAGCGCGAGATCGACTCACACTTGGCCGGTTTTTAGTATTTGTTGTTATTCTGTAGAGTTTGCTCTATAATCACACTAAGTTTGATGCTTGTATGTATTACCATTTTGACGATAGAGCGTAAAAAAAACGTTGATAAAAACTAGCTTCTTGTTGAGAACCCCCCTTAATTTTTACTTTTTGTTATTTTTATTATTTGTTAACAAATCCGCTGTAATAACGCATAATCTGAGAAAATTTCAACTATCTAGCTATTACGGTTCCGAGTTACAGCCCTAAATAGGTAGGACAGACGGACGGACGGACGGACGGACAACGTAGGCTTAGTAATAGGGTCCCGTTTCACCCTTTGGGTACGGAACCCTAAAAATCAGCTGTTCCACACTAAACTGCAATGCCTTATATTACTCTTTACGACTGTATGAAACAGCAGATTATTTTTGCTACGATTGATTCGTAATGGGTACAACCATAGCATAGCATAGCATATGCTAACGACTATATTCTCCGAGGGGGTAGTCAGAGATATTGTGAATCTTCAGAACATCCACGTTTCACTATAGTAGTACCGAAACTCTGCCCAGTGTGACGGGGAGTGAGCCCGTCGCCACTTGTAACGGACAGTAGGTACAATACATGGCTCGAAATTGAAGCATGCAGGTTTCCTCACGATGTTTACAAATGGTTGGATGGTTTAATGGGTACGATCACCTCTTAAAGTAATGCAACTGTTTACCCTAACACCCTGTATATGTAACGCATTTAATTTTAAACCGTGGTACCTATATTCATCCCACAGTTTGCGTCGCTGTTGATTCTGGTTTTGTAGTTTGCACTTAAATTGGAAATAAATAGAGTTGAGATAGTAGATAGATACCGCCGCTGTGTACCAGCACGTACAAGTGTCCTTTCGCTGAATCAACGAACTTCGCATCGTGAATTGACTTTAGAGCTTCGAATAAACAAAAAAAAACCCACCAGTTTCCGTAGTAGTGTTTATTTTAGACGGCTTTTCAATTACCACAATCTTCTCAAAGGCTTGACAGAAAAACAAAAAAAAGTTTATTGAAGGCCGCGCTAAAAAAAGAAATAAAACCGGTCAAGTGCGAGTCGTGATACTCGCGCGCCGAGGGTTCCGTGTCACACACAGAACAGAACACAAAATTTTAACTTAGAAAAAAAACTTTTTTTGTCCGGGACCTTAACGCAAAACCGTCTCACACTTGGCTGGTTTTTAGTATTTGTTGGTATTCTGTAGAGTTTGCTCTATATTCACACTAAGTTTGATGCTTGTATGTATTACCATTTTTACGATAGAGCGAGCGTGAAGAAAAAACGTTGCTAAAAACTAGTTTCTTGTTGAGAACCGCCCTTAATTTTTAACTTTTTGACAATTTTATTATTTGTTAACAATTCGCCGTAATAACGCATAATCTGAGAAAATTTCAACTATGTAGCTATTACGGTTCAAAAGTTACAGCCCTAAATAGGTAGGACGGACGGACGGACGGACGGACGGACAACGTAGGCTTAGTAATAGGGTCCTGTTTTCACCCTTTGGGTACGGAACCCTAAAAAAACAGTAGAACCAACGCCTTTTGGAGTATTTCCGACTGGGCTTGGCTTGACACCGACTCCAATGAAACAAATTAATGATACAAAAGACAATACAATTTGTATGTAAGGTTGGCGCCTTATTTATCGCCGCTGTTTTTGGCGCGGCCAGCGACCAAACTTTAATATTTTATTTCAGAATTTAAAGTAACAAACAAAATTTATTAACATGTATATCTTGACTATTATAAAACTGTAAATTTTTGAAAAAAGTTTTTAGTTTGTTTGTTTGGGTGTTTGTTTGTTTGAGTATCACGCAAAAACTACTAAACCGACTTTGATGAAACTTTTTTTGTTTGGTAGCGTAACATCTGACTTAAAATCTGGTATATAATTTATGCGGACGAAGTCGCGGGTAAAAGCTCGTCCCTAATAAACTCAGTCCGGACGGAGATATAAAGGCTTGAAGTTGAAAATATTACCATTACGTGCACTTCAAGTCTTTAGTTTAGTTCGGACTGAGTTCCGAGATATTTGTAATATAACAAATGTTGTTTTTCACTTTGTTCAAGTTTGATTGAAGGCCGCGCTAAAAAAAAGAAATAAAACCGGTCAAGTGCGAGTCGGGCTATTCGCGCACCGAGGGTTCCGTGCCACACACAGAACAGAATACAAAATTATTAACTTGGAAAAAAACACTTTTTTTTGTCCGGGACCTTTAGCGCAAAACCGACTTACACTTGGCTGGTTTTTAGTATTTGTTGTTATTCTGTAGAGTTTGCTCTATATTCACACTAAGTTTGACGCTTGTATGTATTACCGTTTTTACGATAGAGCGTGAAGAAAAAACGTTGATAAAAACTAGTTTCTTGTTGAGAACCCCCCTTAATTTTTAACTTTTTGACAATTTTATTATTTGTTAACAAATCCGCCGTAATAACGCATAATCTACGGGTACGGAACCCTAAAAAGGCGCCATTTTTAGGCATAGGCTTTTACAAGACACTTAGTTCTATTATTATTTTGTATGTTTTACTTCTGAAGCCGGTTTTAATTTTGTGTTACAAATTATTTCAATTTTTTTGTGGTCAAATAAGTATACGGAAGTTTAAGGAAAAGTAGGCTATCATTAACCTTTAAACCAAATAGTGAACCCATCAAACTGAACAACTTTAAGTATGGGAGCAAACCAGTTAGTGCAAAAAAATCTGCTGTTCCGTACTAAACTGCAATGCCCACACAACTCACATGTATGAAACAGCAGATTCTTTTTTGTTCTGACAGCTTTGCTCCCGTAGTAAAAGATGTTCCGTTTGATGGGTAGAGTATGTGGTTTAAAGGTTAATTATATTTTTCTTACACCCTCTATTAGTTCGACACACACGCAAGGGGTACATACATCGAATCGCCGATGATTTGCTGTCAACTTTTTAGGAGTTATTGTGTAGCTCAAATAAAATAATTATTCACCAAATTAAAATGGACCAACTAGAGGGTAACTTCTTTAGAAAAAACATGAATCATCCAAATCGCTTTAGAAAAGCCGAAGTTATCGCGAAACAAACATACCTACAAATAAAAATACCTTAGCATAGGCACAGATATGCATAGGCATATAAAGAACAGGCGATTTGAACCTCCTTTTGTTGAAGTCGGTTAATATTAGGATAGTAGCTAAGGCATCTTTAAAATTATCTTATTTCTTTACATGAAAGTGAATATTACGTAAGTACTTTCATCTAAGCTAATTTCAATCGAATTTCCAGTGCTTTCCCGTAGTCCACCAATTTAGTTCACCTGGTGGACAATGGGCAGATATTTTACAAGTTGTCCACCAGGGCCTTATTTAATAAACGTTACAATTGTAATTTACAATTACAATTCAGGGTACATTGCTGATAATGTTAGTGATACATTACCTACTACATGTTTAGCGTCAATAGTAACCAGTAATGTACCCTGAATTGTAATTGTAAATTACAATTGTACCTAACGTTTATTAAACAAGGCCCTAAAATGGCGTCTCAATAAGTATTATTAGTTAGAAGAATAAAAAAGTAATCAAAGAATATTTTTCGAACATGCGGTTTTTAACCGACTTCAAAAAAGGAGGAGGTTTCTCATAACGCTGTTCATTCTTTGTCGTAACTGGTCAAGTCAAGGGGTTGCAAATGCGATGCGGAAGCTTGAGCAGGGGATCGTTAAGATGTAAGTACGATAAGCAAATGACGTCATCACGTGATCCCCCTTTTTCGACGCAGCCGCTAGTTCTGGGGTAACTAAAGACATCAGGTGAAGTGAGCGTGCCTGCCGAGCTGAGGCTCGGCACGCGAGATCGAACTTCGAATCTCGCAAAGCGCAAGGGACAAATATTTTGACATTGAAAATGTATTTTCGTTTGCTCCAGCATATAGTTTCCGATTTCACGAAAAAGTGCGATCCCCTTATATCTCGGAGAGTTGTGAAGATATGATCTTCAAAAAAGGCTCAAATGACGCGTATTTACAAGAGCTGCAGAGGTACGGTGCAAAAAGTTCGAAAAAGTCATAAACAAAAAAAGTTACGGCCGAAATCACTGGCCGAAAAAGTGAAAAAAAAAAACAATATTTCCGAATTCTTGATTTTGGCGCTCGATATTTTGAAAACGAAGAATTATAAAAGAGACAAATTCTTCTGGACAATTAGTCAGCTAGAATTTTAAAACAAAGACGATCGGGTTCTGTAGCCTAACCTCAATGGGTTCAGCAGTTTTCAAGTAACCTTAAAAATTACGAAATAACATTAAAATTATAAATTAAAAAAGAAAACCAAACGCCAAAAACAAATAAAAGTGTAAAATAATTCGGTCACCTATTATTTTTTTAATGTACTATCGCGGACTTTTCCGCCTGACCACCACTAGGCTCATTTTTGCTTGCATACTAAAAAATAAAAGCGATGTCTTACCCCGCCCTATTGATGAATAGACCAATTAATAATAGTTTCCAATCAATAAATTTTGGGCGAAATTATGCGATTTTTTTCTTAAGTGGTCAGGCGGAAAACTCCCCGATAGTACCTAACAAATGTATATTTTACTTTTTAACTCTCTGTAAGATATTTTAGGTCAATTAATGTGTCGGGGACCGCAAGTGATTGTCGAATAAAATCAATGGTCGTACACATTAATTGACCTAAAATATCTTAAAGAGAGTTAAAAAGTAAAATACATTTGCTTACATTATAGCGTTTGTGTCAAATTGAAGACTGCGTGGAATAGAGAATGTGTTCAATGGCATTTGTGCGGAATCCATATTGTGTACAATCACGAATAGGCGGAAAAGCGTTTGTCCAGAACTCAGATCAATCCATACCTACTTAGGTGACCGAATTATTTTTCATTTTTTAAATGTTTTTAGGGTTCCGTACCCAAAGGGTGAAAACGGGACCCTATTACTAAGCCTACGTTGTCCGTCCGTCCGTCCGTCTGAGCTACCTATTTAGGGCTGTAACTTTTGAATTGTAATAGCTAGATAGTTGAAATTTTCTCAGATTATGCGTTATTGCGGCGGATTTGATAACAAATAATAAAAATGGCAGAAAGTTAAAAATCAAGGGGGTTTTCAAAAAGAAACTAGTTTTTATCAACGTTTTGTCTTCACGTTCTATAGTAAAAACAGTAATACATACAAGCGTCAAACTTAGTGTGATTATAGAGCAAACTCTACAGAATAATAAAAAATACTAAAAATTGGCCAAGTGTGAGTCGGTCTTGCGCTAAATGTCCCGGACAAAAAAAGTTTTTTTTCTAAGTTAATAATGTTGTGTTCTATGGTGGTGTGGTACGGAACCCTCGGTGTGCGAGTAGCCCGACTCGCACTTGACCGGTTTTTTTTTTTGCATTGGGTGTTTTATTTACAAAAGGTTAACTGACTTTAAAGAAACTTCTAAAGCATAGAATAAAGAATAAAACATAGAATAAAGATCACTGAATCAAATAAGACC
Organism: Agonopterix subpropinquella; assembly: GCA_922987775.1. NCBI lineage: Eukaryota > Metazoa > Arthropoda > Insecta > Lepidoptera > Depressariidae > Agonopterix > Agonopterix subpropinquella. The sequence goes on along the minus strand of OV277700.1, from coordinate 11,633,002 downwards.
TCTAAGATAAGACCATAACCATTGATATAAGTACATACATAATATATGTTTCGCTTTTATTAGGTAGGTATATTGCGGATTTCTATGTTAATTCACATGTTATGTGATGTATACACATGTTGTGTGTTAATTCACAGTCGAGATTCATACACCTAGGTACCTATTTCACAGTTACGCTTCACTTAATAACGATAAAACCATCAACCACAATCCAAAAACCACTTCAATTTTCAGTAAAATGGGGGAAGTAGGTAGGTATGTAAAGTGAGTAAAAATACTAACGTTTTTCCACATTGCCACTTTATTACGAAAATAAATATGAACGAAAAGCGTTGAATATCGTTTGCTTATCAAGTGCCGAATCTAAACGAGCAAAACCTCTACTGGCATCCGAACTAGACTCGACTCGCTGCTATTGAAAATGACGATGTTATTTTTCTTGAATTAAAAAACATGTCGTGAAAGAAATATGCCACCACTGCACTCTAATTACTCGGCAGCAAACAAAATGTGACAGACATTTCTGTTTCACAGAAAAGTATCTCAGAGTAAATGAAGATGTAATTACGAACATTATTATTCAGAGGCAGATTGGAAGTTGTTGTGCAAACTCACAAGGGTTTGAGTATATATCAGTGTTACGCATAATCAGTAGCGTAGCGAGGGGGGGGGGGGGGGTCAGGGGGGGCAAATGCCCCGGGCGGCACTATACAAGGGGCGGCAAATTCGGGAAAAATATACATGATTGAGCTCTGTCTATAATAAATTCAATAGGGCAGAGAAAAGTCGAGCTCGCTTCGCTCGCTCTAAGTATCTTTTTTAAACACGGTACCTACACAATAATCCTAAAGAGTTCTGACTTCTGACCACAGCTAAGACGTGGTGCTATAAATGTCAAGCTTGCTTCGCAGGATCCATTGCTTTTACTTAGGTTATTTTGCACATGTTTTGTATGTTAAAAAGCTCTGGCTCCAACCGATTCGTATTGAGGTGAAAAAAGTCGAAGTAGCTTCAATCGCTCTTAAGTTTCTATTTATGCATAGATAAACTAAAAGATGTCTGGCCACAGTTATTTTTATTTTTTGTATAAGGGGGCGGCAAAATTGGTGTGTGCCCCGAGCGGCAGAAACACACGCTACGCCACTGCGCATAATGTAAAGGATTCATTCTAAGGCACGGTCTTCATTCGAAATCGAGGTTTAAATCGAGCTATCATCATCATCATCATCTCAGCCGATGGATGTCCACTACGGGACATAGGCCTCCCCGCAAGGATCGCCACAACGACCGGTCCTGCGCTGCCCTCATCCAACGGGTTCCCGCCACGCCACCTATTATTTAATAGCACAAAATATAGGTCCTTATGTTTTTCTTTTGTTCTGAAAATCTTTCGTTCGCAACTTACCTAATTGAGAAATACTAGGCTATCTATCAACTATAGGTACCTAGCTAGCTAATGTAGGTAGATACCGAGTCACGCTTGCTCACTGCCGATTGCTCGAACTCATTTGCGAGGCCTAAATGTCAGTTTTTGTTCGCATCAAATGCTGCTCCCTGGTGAAGACCCTTCTTTAGGTCCATACGTTTCTGTTTTGACTTTGACGAATCTGAACGACCTTAATTCCATCTTGCGGCATTAGATGAGATTAAGCGTCTGGGGAGAGATTTGGAAAAGTAATTGGCTTAGTCAAATAATTTCGCTACCTTGACAGTTTAATTTAATCATATTGCTACTTGCCTACTTACGTTTTTTTACGTAGAAGGTAGTTCAATTATACAGTGTGTAACAAAACAAGTAATACTTAAGGCTATTCTACTGTTGGCGCGCTCTATACAAACGTAGTATGGTGATATTTTCAATACTATCCAATTAAAGTCAATGAAATTTTTCAAAAACAATCTAGTAACTAATTTCTATGTCGGTATGAAGTCAGATTTTTGATAAAATTTATAGTTTTAAAGTTACAGTGCCACAAATATTTCCATACAAATCTTAAATTAATCCTAGCATTGAAACTGTATATTTTAACGAAAATCTGACTTCATACCGACATAGAGATTAGTTCCTTGATTGTTTTTGAAAAATTTCATTGACTTTAATTAGATAGTATTGAAAATATCACCATACTACGTTTGTATGGAGCGCGCCAACGGTAGAATTTTTAGACCATCAACCTGAACAACATTAACTATGGAGCCAACATCGAAAAAAAATTAAAAAATCTGCTGTCCGATACAGTTTAGTCGAGTCGGTACTGCAGTTTTGTATGGGACAGCTGATTTCTTTTATTTTTTCTCGATGTTGGCTCCATAGTGAAAGTTGTTCAGTTGAATGGTCTGAAGCACCCCCTTGTGCCTTAAGTATTACTAGGGTGTTTTGTTACACCATGTAATAATTCAGGGATTTATTTTGTGTACAAGCTGAAACTAGGTTGTTTTCAGAAAAACATAAGGTTTGACTTGGAGCTGGAGTACAACTTACCTACCTAACATTATACAACGTGTTAATGAATTAACGCAAAACTAGAAAGTAGTTTGTTTAGAATCGAGAGCAGAATCGAATTATCATGGTTTCAACAAAGGTATTTTTTTTTTTCAAAATATTAAATAATTTGATTGCAAAATTTAAAAATTTCTGAACCCGATGTCAACTCACCGCACGGGCACACTCACCCTACTTACTACCAAAACAAGATTATAAAAATGTATCCATGAGTACGTTAGCGCTTTCTTTCAGTGCTGAAAAGATAACAAATAATTTTTGCCTCAAAACTTAAAATGCGAATAACTTTAAATTTTAACTATCAAAATAATGAAATTATTGTTTCAATCTAATTATTTTGTTATAAATCAGTTGGGGTGTATGAGGTTTTGCGCTAATTTATTAACACGTTGTATAGTTGTACACGTTGTAACAGTATTGACTGGCTAAGGCAAAACCGGAAACTTTGTAAAATATCCTTAAAAGTTAAACTAAAAAGAACTATTCTTGAATCACTTTAACTTGATAGTACCTAATTAAATACAAATTGTAAACAATCGCTGTTAGTAGGTGTCTGGATATATATGTGATATCACAAACTTACTGTTATGGGTTTGTGATATTATCTATATACTTTATCATAATACTTTAATTTATATTAACCATATTGTATGGGTAAGATTAAGGACTCATTTTTAAAAATTGAGTGTAATGTCTTTCGCCAACAAACTGTTCTGCAGTTTGGCGAAATTTAATGTAATTTTCATCACTCATACTCTGAAAGTAGGTCATTGTTTATCTAAGAAGCGGGTTGAAAGTGATACATTTCTTCCCTAGGGCGGAAAGTAATTAAAAAAAAAATCTACGTCTATACATGCAATCCTCTCTACTCACTCTATACTGAGCAAAGGCAGAAACCTATACAGCCACACTTCGATAACATTATATTAAAATTCTTAACTTTAATAATAATTATGAACAAAAATATTGGAATTTAGTAATAATAACAATAATTAGTAACATTTCAATACTTTTGTATAAATTATACGCATTTTGTTTTCTGCGTGAAGAAAAAGTACCTAATTTAAAAAAAAAAGTTTAAAAAAAAGTCATTGAGTTGGGCTGCGTTCACGAACTTTGGGTGCGGTTTGTTTTTTCAACTTGCTCTATGGTAGAACGTTTTTCACAAAGGCTCTGAAGTGCGATTTTTGAACATCATACGAGCGAATCGGCAGTAAAAAGATGCATCTTTTTACTGCCGATTCGCTCGTAGAAAATGTCATAATTACTATTATGACATTTTCTACTGCCGAGTCGCTCGTATGGAAAAAGAAATATCGAAACATCGTATGAAAGGCGTTAGTGTGAAAAGTTGCACTCGGGGTGCACCTGGGGCGTAGGTTCGGAACGCAGCCTTGCGCGAAAAAGAAAAAAAGGGAGGGAAAGCACATGATGCAAATTTTTCGGATCCGTTTCAAAACGTGTAAAAATCACTTGGGAAGTATATTTGTCTCACTCTAGCATCCACTATCTTCTCTATTGGTACCCGAGTGATTTTCAAACGTTATGAAACGCAGCCTAAAATGAATTCATCGAGCTAATAGCGATTCAGAAATTGATTTTTCATTATCTGGTTTTTGGTTAATTTCCTCGTAATCGTGATGAAAAGCAGAGTGTTTAACTCGGGTGAAAGTACCCATTTCACACTCGAACTATGGGCGCCCCTCACCTTTGGTTCGGGGCGCCAAACATCTCGTGTGAAATGGGTCACTTTCATCCCTTGGTTAACAATCTACTATTGTAACGTTTGTAATTCTGAAAATTTAAAATAAAAAAAATGAAGTTAGTTTTTTAATCGAAATTGGCTCCCGGTAGCCAGCCTTCATCAAAATACGTAAACATACGTAAATAGTTTTATATCGTACCTTTAAAAGAATGTTAAGTACCTAGGTACTCCATAAAAACAATCCTACGTGTATTTTCTCATGCGAAGCGTAAACATGGTAGCTATCTGTGTAAATGGTTGTCCCTGCTAACAGATGCGACACAAGTTTACCTATCATTCGGAAAATGTGAGAGAAGAAACATACGGCATCCCATCTTTAGTCGATGAAGTAAATAATACAGGGTGACTGATTCAATAAAAGACTTAAGTAGGTAGGTACATAGATGATATAAAATAATCGGTACAGATGGATAGGTAGGTATCTAACTAAAGTAAAAGTTTATTATCTATAAATTATCAAAGTAGTAGATATAAATGTTTTCCATTCGAGAAATTCCTATTTTGCGCTGAAGGTGCTGACGGTTTGCATAAAAATAATCATTAGAATAGCAAAATAGTTTTATTAGAATCTATACCTGAACAAAATTTAATCTAGATATTAAACTTTTTTATGCTCACGTAACGTTTTGTATTTATAAGTATCTATTAAAATCGGTAGGTTAGGAAGTAATTAGTAATTGGAATTTTAAACTGTAACTGGTACTATTTAGAGACAAAAAGGACTATCTGAAAAAGAATTAGCAAAAAATTCGCTACGCAACATAGAAATCAAAATTGGGAGTCTCAGAAGGCTTTTAAATTAATAATATTAATACCATGCACTCATTTGAATAAGATTTTACAATATAAATTATTTTTGAGCAATAGGCAATGAAATTAAAAAATGAGGTTTTTATTAAAAAATACGAATGTATTTTTCAAAACCTTCTAAGTAGACAAAAATATTTACACCATGTTTGAAGTATGTATATAATAATGATAATGCCTTAAATATGTGCAAAAAAAACTACTATCAGGTTTTTTATAACGAGATAATAACCTAAATTTAAAATTTGGAACTGTTGCTGACGGGATTTTATTTTTATTTTGGTACATTTCACAGCTCAAATTGGCTCTTAAATGCCAATTACTAATTAGTCTCGGCTCAAACCGTAAAATGACTGGGCTATACATTTGTCTGCGTCTGAGATAGAGGGTTGATGAAGACCTTCGTTAAACCAATCATCCTGTATACCTATCTAGCCATAAGTGTAATTTGAATACGGTCCTAAACTAACAAACTGCTGTAATTCAACCTTACTGCTCATAAAGGAATGTAATCGATCAAGAAATGAGGACCAAGGGGGTAATGGTTTGCCCAAAAATTAATTAAAACCTTGGATATTGAATAAAGCCATTTTCATGGGCCTTTGCATAACTCTAATCTAATTAACGAAACATGTTACACTGAAACTTCTTAAGCAGGTACGTACGGAATTTTGTGCACCGATTAGAATATTGAATCTGTTTGTGTTTATTTATATTCCCCATTAGGTCTATCTTTAAAAAATCTGTATCAGTCAGTCAATAGTATTTTCCGTAGCCCGCTATTATTTCAAGTAGAATAGGAAGAAATTGTACCTAAGTATTATACATTTTTTGGTTTTTGTGTACTAATAGATGTCAAGTAGCAAATGGGTCATTATTTTATTCAGGTTACCATAATCCGGTCCCCATCAAAGGTAACGGAACAAGGGCGATTTTGTTAGTAAAATAGGTAAATTTCAAAATAAAACTGTTATCGGTAGCTACCGAATAAGAAACCAGTCTAAAAAATGTAAGACTTAAAGTAAAATACTATACTTTTTTGAAAATTACGGTAACTCAGTTGTTTGTGTATGAAATGAAATATAATTTTTTGGGGACGGTAACGCAGTGGTTATTTTGCTGAAAAAACATCAATAAATGTAAGAAGTAGCAAGAAAACATTGCTGCAACGTTAATTGTGGATTTTTATTTGTACTTATTCTCTTGTGACGAAGCTTGTTGTGGATTTTTGACTGTACATTTTGGACAAGGCATGTTGCCAATTTTACTATCAATTTTTTATGTCAACTTTAATTATATTGCAATAAATGGGTTTAAGGTTCGCTGCAAATGATTTTAATTATTACTACAAACAATGATGAACAAAAATCGGCATAAAACGGTAAGAAAAGACTTATAGAATTTATACAAAAAAGAAAAGAAAATTTTACCCAAATTGTGGCCCAAGTCTCAACTAACATTTGGGCGCTAAGATACACTGCATGCATTAAAAGCGCTAAGCTAAACTAAGTGAAACGAATTCTTCAAGTAACTATATAACCCAGTAAAATTAGATACATCAGAAGAAATAATTTCCGGAGTTTTGGAACTTTTTTAAACGTTCCTTTGGTACGTCATATTGAAGAAAAAAAAAGTCCTGGTGAGGGGGGGGTGAGCTCGAGGAAGGGGGGGGCTCTAAAGGTGACTTTTTTCAGTTTTTCGCTTATTTCTTGAAATCTAAAAGTGGTATCGAAATACTTTGTATGAACAAATTAAACCTAACAAAATTTCCTACAAAACAAGTAGTATGCATTTTTGTCATAGGACTTATCCTTTGAGGGCTACGGGGCCGAGAAAGTAACGGCATTTCAAAAATTATGAAATTTGTATGGTGACCCTCATGAAAGTTGAAGATAAAAACAAAATGATTTCATATTCTTAATCAGCAGCCCCGAAAACCCCCAGATACAAATTTTCAGTCGGTTCGGGGAACCCTTAAAAGCTGCATTGGCGTTTGAAATTTCCATGGTAGCCATCTTGGATATCGCAATTTTGGATTTTTTTCAGCGCCAACCAAATCTGACCAGGGTCCTCTATGACATTTGTTCGAGGTCCATAACCCTATCTGTCATAGTTTCCGCGGGCCGTTGACCTCATCCATCAGGAGTCGACCTTCCGAGGAAGTCAAAGTTTTCCCTGTATCACCAAGGCATTCTTATGATGATCCCCAAATGTCATCCTTGTACCGTAAGGAGAACCCGGAGATCAATTGGAGGTATCTGGTTGACCCCCCCTCCCCCCACCCCCCACATAGATATTAGATAAATACCCGTATAATTGTTCACCGGGTTTCTCCCATTTAACGTATAGTAAAATAATTTTAGGGATCATCATAAGGATGCCCTGGGGATAAAAATAATATTTCGACTTCCTCAGAAGGTCGACTCCTGACGGATGAGGTCAACGGCCCGCGGAAACTATGACAGATAGGGTAATGGACCTTGAACAATTGTCATAGAGGACCTTGGTCAGATTTGGTTGGCGGTGAAAAAAATCCAAAATTGCGATATCCTAGATGGCTGCCATGGAAATTTCAAAAGCCAATGCAGCTCTTAAGGGTTCCCCGAACCGACTGGAAATTTGTATCTGGGGGTTTTCCGGACTGCTGATTAAGAATATGAAATCATTTTGTTGTTATCTTCAACTTTCATGAGGGTCGCCATACAAATTTCATAATTTTTGAAATGCTGTTACTTTCTCGGCCCCTTAGCCCTCAAAGGGTAAGTCCTATGGCAAAAATGCATACTACTTATTATGTACAAAATTTTGTCAGGTTTAATTTTTTCATACAAAACATTTCGATACGACTTGCAGATTTAGAGAAGTAAGCGAAAAACTGAAAAAAGTCACCTTTAGAGCCCCCCCCTTCCTCGAGCTCACCCCTCCCTCACCAGGACTTTTTTTTTTCTTCAATATTACGTACCAAAGCACAGAATAAATACTAATACTACCCGTACAGAAGGATCACTTCGAAAACAGATTTAAATAAATAACGACTCTTTCGTCACAGCAATAAGGTGCAAAGTTATTCGCACCCGTCCTATCGTACAACTCGCGAATAACCTACCAACTGTCACAACGGCGCGCGTGCAAACAAAAATGAACCGAATCATTAGGCATGACAGCTTCCTTTACAAAGTCTCCTTCTTTCATTCTTTCACGTGCTGACAGCGTGACATCGCTAGGGTTTTCAGTACTCACAAAATGACGGCAAGTCTAATGAGATTATTTTTTTGACCAAGAAGTTTAAACGTTAGGTATATATTATGGAGGATACCACCAGTTCACCTTATTATTACTTAAAATAGGTACCGTATCTGTACCATCGGTTTTGAGTGTGGTTTTGAGTGTGATTTATGAATACGGGCCTAAGGCAGGCCACATAGGGTGGATGCCCCGAATACCGGCCCTGCCCCTAATACCGGCCCTTTCGCCTTTTTTTGCTTGATAATAAGGTTTCTAATAGTTTTACATACCAATATTCTTTTTTAAAAAATACTTTATATTCGGTGGAAAACACATGCCAAATTTGGTAACACTGGCACTTTTCAGTCAGTGTCAGTTAATAATTGAAATATGCAAGTGACCGAAATCGGCCATTTTCCTATTTTTTGGCTTAGTTTGGGACTTTGTTAAACAAGGTATATTTCACATATTTTCAACTTTACACTTTGTGATTTGTATAATATGGATTATAGATATGATAATGTATGAATTTTTGTGTTGATTTCCTGACTTTTTCTTTTCTTTCAGTGGGAATTGATGGGGCTGCAATTAGATACGCGCAATGTATGGTGTACATAATACCAGCCCGGTGGTGCTGGTATTTGATTTGTCGCATATCTAATTCCAGCCCTCGTCTAAACATCAAGGATGCCACAAACTAGTGTGCTTAAGACATCGAAATTTTGAGTAATTCCTGCATATGACTGTCTTAAATATGTGCTTATTTAATATTTGTATCTTGTTTTATCAGTATAAACGTCACTACTACGTCACTACGTATGTTCTTTTTAATCAAATAATAATTTTATAATTGTAAAAATGAAGCTTTAGCCATCATACAGAATAATTAAAATGCTTTAAGCAAACAATAAATCACAAAAATATTTAGTTTGATTTATATACGTAAGCTGCATCACAAAAACTCAAGAGGCATGACCCTATGCTGGGCTGGTATTAGGTACAAGAAAAACGGCATTAGGGACAGAGGGGCCGGCATTAGAGCCATAGGGTCTTTTTCTCTTTAAAATATTTTTAAAATTTACTTTGTAAATATATGATAAATTTCGATATAGATTACATTTCTTAGATAAATATTCTATCGATCAAACCATTCACTTACTCATATTGAGCTATAGTTAGAGCAGTACGATTATCTGAAATTGAAATTTGCACTAAAGGGTCGGTATTCGGGGCATCCACCCTACATGCGGAATTATTCTGAACGAAATTACGATTTCGTATGGATTTGAAATAGTATTCGGTATTCTGGAGAGGAAAAATCCATACGAAATTGTAATTCCATTCGGAATATTCCGCATGGATGTGGCCGACCTAAGTAGAACTAGAGGAGCAAAGGAAACAACCGGCCGGGCCGCCGCCGCCGCCGCGCTGTGCACGCGGCGCCAACTAGTCTAGTAGCTGGCAGCTTATTTAATTTTGCAAATATTATGAGAAAAAGTAAAAGTTATTGGGTCAAAATCAACAAGGTGGTGAATTTGTCATTCAGGGAACTTCACGAAACCAAAATTATTTAATTCCACGTTGAATCTATCAGATTTATTTATTATTAGAATGAAATAACATAGCAAACTATATCCAATACAAAATTGAAATTACCTATCTGAAACTGAAACCGATGTTAAAAAAAAAACAAGTTCCTGCCACCCTGATAATTTTCCCGCCATCTACACGTTATTTCTGATATTCTTGATGTTTTTCAGATTTTATAACACTATATTTTTTGAATAGACGTCGGGACAGCATTTTCCGAATTTAATTGACAATTTTGTTACAGAAAGTTTTAATTCTTCTTCTTCTTCGGGTTTCTCTCCAAGTTTTAATAAAAAATTTGAAAAATATATTTTTAGACTCGTATTTTCATAAGCTTTTAATTAATACCCCACGCCATAGGTTAGAAGTTTTATTTTTTATTTACCCTTTCTACCTCCCCAAAGTGCCCCCCAATATAAAAATAAATCTTTTTTCATTTATGATATTGGACCAGCAATTGCTATATATATGCCGAGTTTCAGCTTCCTTTGTCTTACGATCTCTGAGGAAAATGCCTGTGACAGACGGATGGATGGACAGACACCGAGCTGATTCCTTATGGAATCAGCTCGGTGTCTGAACACTTATGTGTTCAATTTTGCCAATTTTGGTAAGGAACACTAAAACAACACTTTCATGGAGTTCGATGACAATATGAGAAAGTGCTTCAGAAATAGCATAGCATATGCTCACGACTATATTCCCCGGGGGGTAGTCAGAGATATTCTGAAACTTCAGAACATCCACGTTTCACTAATAGTACTGAAACTCTGTCCAGTGTGACGGGGAGTGAGCCCGTCGCCACTTGTAATGGACAGTAGGTACAATACATGCCTCGAAATTGAAGCATGCAGGTTTTCTGACGATGTTTTCCTTCACCGAAAAGCCAGTGGTGTTACAAATCGTACATAAATTCCGAAAAAGTCATTGGTACGAGTCCGCCTGGACGGGGATCGAACCATCGCCTCCTGCACGGCAGGCAAGGTTACTCGGTGCTTCAGAAATATAACGTTTTAATTATAATATTATAAAATAAGACGTTGCACAGTGTAAATTTTAATATTTTTACGTAATATGTAACAGAGGGTGAAAATCCATATGATATCGTAATCCTGATTCCGAATTCCTTATGTATGTGGCGGACCTTAATCGTATAATAATAATCGCATCTAGTTTGATGATTACTTTTTCCTCGCAAGTATATTGAAAAACGTCGTTTGAAACGCGCTTGCGCTCGTGCTGCATTGCCGCCTCGGCGGTAATGTCGCCTCACGATCAGAAGGTCTAAGCAGCAAAACGTCCAACAGCGCGAAACGTCTAATGAGAACTTGCGCTCTCAGACTATACGGTCGCCGAGGGTCACAGAGCTGTCGCAGACATCTTTACTGTCGCTTGTCTGTAAGCGCTCTAAAGATGTGCGCCATGGTTACTTTATCGGAGGCGGCGTACCTAATCGGCGAGAGGGAGAGGCATTTTTTATGAAAAAAATGTTTGTAATGCAGACTCCATCTCTGTAGGTATTTTAAACTTCTTGGTAAGCTTGACAGTAAAGTCTAGAAATTAAATAAATCGGAACTAAACTTTTTTCATTATCATGACATCATGGAAAACGTCAAACTGTCAAACATCGAGTGCAGTTTTATGCGTTTCAAATCAAAATTTACCGTAAAATCTTTAGTTTTGTCCTTATTATTATTTCAAATGGATAAAGCAACAAAAAGTGGTGCTAGTCTAGTAATTCAGTATGTTATTTTCTGTTACGTTTGGAGGTATATCATGCTGAGAAACTTCGAACAAATTGTATGTTATTTACAAGCGATTAGCTGATATGGTAGGTATTTATTTACTCTAATATTGCATTTTTACAATAGTTATCAATAAATTATATCAATTATCGTAAGTTATCATCTGAAAAATAATCATTTAGGGGATTTCCTTTCGAGTTTGGGTTGCACGAGGTTCCAAATTGTACATATTTTAAGTAGGTATGCGTCGACCGCATAATTTTGACCGTCGCATGTCATTCTCGCATGTGATATTTTTGGTTTTGCTTAGTTTATCTTAACTGCGACAAACATTTTTTCGATTGCTTTTTTATGGTTTTTCTCTATTGTTTTCAGGAAAATATTTAAACCGCAAAATTAATCCGCCCGGAATGCATCGATAAATAAAAAACTGCCATGCTAGGAAATGGAAATCGTAATAAAAAGAAGAAATTCAAATATCGGACCTTCAAAAATATGACAATCGTATACTGATAAAATTCAGAAACAAATAATTTGAAAGTACAATATAGTGTATTTATTACTTCCATATTATTATGCGTTTTCATTATTTTCTTCTAGAATACAGAAGGCATAGCATGTTGCACGTGATACAGCTATATCAATCCTTTTATCTCGCTGGTTTGCGCGTAAATAGAAAGAGAGTGAAGGTGTGATAGTTCTATATCTCGCTGCCATGCTAGCCATGCAGTTGCATAAATTTAAAATTTCTGCAAGGAGTAAAATTTAGCTGCGGGGCTAGTAGGTACGCCAACCCGCGGTAGCGTGATACAGCGCTATCACGCTTCCGCTCTCTTTCTATTTGCGCGCGAACGAACGAGATAAAATACTAAATTTTACAGATGGATATGTTAAATGTCGCTATGGCGGGTTGACGTACTAGCCTCGCAGCTGCCAGAGCTAAATTTAGCTAAATATAGATAACGTTTTGCATAAACTTTTGGAGTAAATACAGCAAGTATCAAAATAGTTTAGGTTGAAGTGTAGTGTTGCAATGTAAAGCGACAGTGGCGTTTTTGGCCAAGCTGTACCTTATTTTAATCTTTTTGGTGACCACCGAGGGGTGAGTGGCAACCTATTGCGATTTACACCTCGGAGGTGTCCGGCTGTCAAACTTACCTGAGCTGTGGAGTGAGACAGGCCTGACCAAAGGAACGTTTAAAAAAAGTTTTAGAACTCCGGAAATTACTTCTCCTGATTGGTATATTTCAGCTTAATTTTACTGGGTTAATATCAGCGCTAAAATAATAGTTATAAACATATTTTTTTATATCATCCTGAAATCGTCTCGTTATCTCATCGAATTGGCCGTAACTTGGGCACCACCTAGGTTAAAGAGTTCGAGTTAAGTATGCATCGCAAAAATGTGTGTTGGGTCACGTTCCAGCAGTACGGGTAATTTTAATCAGAATTTCTCTCTCTTCAATGAACATTTTGCATACTTTCAATGACAATGCCGGATTTTTATTATACTTTTTACAATACATGTTACGCGACGCGGACAGACATACAAAGCGGCGAACTCGAGCCACTGAATGAAACCGTAAAAAAGAGTTGAAAAGCGTCTCCACTCCAGAGACTGGGTATTAGTTCATTTCATTACACAGCCAAAACTCTTAGACCGTGATGTAATTGAAGCGCTTCCGTTTCCGACCAAGGAAAATCATCGCTAGGGAATTTCCACAGATCTAACCCAACATGACATTGCGAACACAGAGATAAAATGAATGAACATTAATAAACACTTATAAATGTTCACAAGTAATGTTCAATGTTCATATAGGTTCACAAGTGTTTATTTAATGTTCATTAATTTCATCTCTCAGCCCATTCATATTTTAACGTCGAACTTTAATTTTAGGAGATTTTAGTTAATTTGAATATGAGTGGGTACGGGGGGTGGCTACTTCATGATCAGAACAGAGCTCTACGAAATCGTCCATTGTAATTTTTTTACAGAATTAGTTTTATTAAAATAATAATAATAATAGCTCCGAAGCGTTTAGTTTCTCCCTTCCTTTTTTTTCAGTTCTCACTATAGAAAACTCGCGCAGTAAATATAATAGTTGGATGAATATCCTTATGGTGTGACTGAGGATCATTTTATTGGTCCATAGTCACACCACCGGTGTGGTAACTCGGTGTGACTATGGGTCGGTCGCGTAAATTAATTATTTATATTAAATTACGAGCTTTTACCCGCGACTTCGTCCGCATAAATTATATATCAGATTTTAAGTCAGATGATAAGCTATCTAACAAAAAAAGTTTCATCAAAATCGGTTCAGTAGTTTTTGCGTGATACTCGAACAAACAAACACCCAAACAAACAAACAAATAAACAAACAAACGAACAAACAAACAAACAAACAAACAAACAGACAGACAAAAAATACAAAAATTGTTGATTTGGAATCAGGGACAGGTAAAAACCATGTCGTATTTTTTTTTTGTAAATATCTTCAATGTACAGACACATTTCTGTTACAGTTTTATAATAGTTTACATCATCATAAAAACTATCGTATGGTATTTTTTGTCTTCCTGCTTGGATCCGGGGACGGTGAAATTTCGAGGTCAAGGTGCTTATTATTAATAATTTAGACAATCTTCCGCGCTGCCATGCCGGGGTTAACCTATGGAGTTCTTCAATTCCACCGGGAAGGGGAAGACGATTAGGCTACTTGACAACTAGTCAAATCAGCTACTCTTTATCGAACGTCAAAACGTGCGCTTTGTATGAAAATTTGTACCGTCATCAACATTTCATTACTTTTTAAAGTTTATCTTGGTATTAAAAATAGTATTCAAGCTAAAAACTCAACGAAAATGGGAGTTTAGAGTTATTTTCTAACCCTTTTTTTACTGAGAAAATGATTATGTAAATTATGTATTAATGTACAATGTTATGTTATATTTTTACAAATTAAAATAAACCATAATTATGAAATACATTTTTTTTTGACATTTTCGTATTGTTCCAATTGTAATAAAATGTCAGCTGTGACATTGGCTGTGACCTGAAAGTTACATTTGTTGTTTGTTAAGAAGGAACACTTTTGTAATTTAAATTAGATGACTACCTAAAGAAATTACTATCCTGAAGTTACAAGTAGGTAAGTAAAAGTAGCTCACCTATCGAATGCACGTAAAGTCGGAAACGGTAAGGTACCGTATCAAAGCATCTAAGAATTCACTTTTTTTTCAACTTTTCCTTTCAGTAGTAAAGTAAGACGTAAGACGTTTTCTTTTTCAAAGTATAAGTAGGTATTACCTATTTTATTTATAAATAAATGTAACTTTAGTAGGTAGAGGGCTTTATTTCAATTTATAGGATAATCAGCATTCAGTATTCAGTAATTCATCTAAACTATTATAAAACTGTAACAGAAGTGTGTCTGTACATTGAAGATATTTACAAAAAAAAATTACGACATGGTTTTTACCTGTTCCTGATTCCAAATCACCATTTTTTGGATTTTTTGTCTGTCTGTTTGTTTGTT
This sequence comes from Agonopterix subpropinquella, assembly GCA_922987775.1. Taxonomy (NCBI): domain Eukaryota; kingdom Metazoa; phylum Arthropoda; class Insecta; order Lepidoptera; family Depressariidae; genus Agonopterix; species Agonopterix subpropinquella. Next base: position 11,617,825 of record OV277700.1, on the reverse strand, counting down.
TGTTTGTTTGTTTGTTTGGGTGTTTGTTTGTTCGAGTATCACGCAAAAACTACTGAACCGATTTTGATGAAACTTTTTTTGTTTGATAGCTTATCATCTGACTTAAAATCTGGTATACAGGGTGTACAATAAAATAGGACAGCTACTTAAAGGGGTGCTTTAGACCATCAAACTGAACAACTTTCTCTATGGGACCAATATCGAAATCGCGAAAAAAAAATCAGCTGTCCCATACATTTCAGTCGAGTTATGTTTGCAGTTTTGTATGGGAGAGCGGATTTTTTTTTCGCGATTTCGATATTGGTCCCATAGAGAAAGTTGTTCAGTTTGATGGTCTGAAGCACCCGTTTAAGTAGCTGTCCCATTTTATTGTACACCCTGTATAATTTATGCGGACGAAGTCGCGGGTTAACGCTAGTAGTTAAATAAAATTAATGGTGACTCGACTCAAATTATCTACAGAACAGCGCAGCGGATTGTTTTTCGCGATTTCAATATTGGTCCGATATAGTGAAAATTGTTCAGGTTGATGGTCTGAAGCACACCCTTAAGTATGTAAAGCATTTAAGGTTACACCCTCTCTGTAGGTATAGCCTACACTACAGGGTGGTCCAGACCAGGGCCTCTACCCGCACATTCGATCTTCGCTATTATGTGAACGTTTTTGTTCTATTACAATGAAGTGTGATGAGAGTGCGATTTTCGAATCTCATTCGCTGAGTTCAGCAGTTGAAAATGTCAAAATTACTAAGGGGATAAGCATCTTTCTACTGCTGATTTGACTTTCAAAAATCGCACTCCTGAAGTATGATTTTTGAAAGTCAAATCAGCAGTAGAAAGATGCGTATCTCTATCTCCATACATTTGCAACTGCTGAGTTCAACGTATGAGATTCAAAAATCGCACTCCTAATCAGCAATCTAAAAAAAATGTATAATTCATCTGACCACACTGCTGTAAGCTTATTACCGATGTCACCGTGAAGTATGTAAATAATAATCTTATGTCTGAAATTGATAAATACCTACCCACCTACTGCAAATCTCTGCCGAATTGATCTCGCAAAGACCGTATTCACTGTCACGCCACGAAGCTCATGAATATTAATTACCTAATGTAGTTAGTAATTTTAGTTTACTTTGTAAGTATTCCATTATAAGGTCTTAAGATGAATGTAGCTTATCATTCTTGGGTAATTATAATCCGTCTCGTAATTATACAACGTGTTAATGAATTAACGCAAAACTAGAAAATAGTTTGTTTAGAATCGAGAGCCGAATCGAATTATCATGGTTTCAACATGGGTAATTTTTTTCAAAATATTAAATAATTTTTTTGTAAAATTTTAAATTTACTGAACCCGATGTCAACCCACCCCACGGGCAAAACCACCCTACTTACTACCAAAACAAGATTATTAAAATGTATCCACGAGAACGTTAGCGCTTTCATTCATTGCTGAAATTTTGAAAAATCATTTTTGCCTCAAAACTTAAAATGCGAATAACTTTAAATTTTAACTACAAAAATAATGAAATTATCGTTTCAATCTAATTATTTTGATATAAATCAGTTGGGGTGTATGAGGTTTTGCGTTAATTCATTAACACGTTGTATACAGTGTATAATGAGAGGCTTTCATATCTTGTTTGTTCTTACTCGTTATGAAAAACGACAAGTTATAGCTAAACAGAGCCACAATATAAGAAACGAGCTTTTACCCGCGACTTCTTCCGCATAAATTATATACCAGATTTTAAGTCAGATGATAAGCTATCAAACAAAAAAAGTTTCGTCAAAATCGGTTCAGTAGTTTTTGCGTGATACTCGAACAAACAAACACCCAAACAAACAAACAAACATATAAACAAACAAACAAACAAACAAACAGACCGACAAAAAACAAAATTTTAACAAAAAATTAAAACCGCCTTCAAAAAAACTAAAAAGTTAAAAAATAATATTGCAGCCTATGACTTTTTCGTTCGCATCATAAGAACATTAATTTGTTTTATTGAAGTCGCTGTCAAGCCGGTACGATTCGCGACAGGGCTTGCATTTTTTGGCTTGGCTTGACACCGACTTCTATAAAACAAATTAATGTTCTTATGATGCGAACGAAAAAGTCATAGGCTGCAATATTATTTTTTAACTTTTTAGTTTTTTTGAAGGCGGTTTTAATTTTTTGTTAAAATTTTGTTTATTTCACAATTTTCAGTGGTGAATTCATTAGTTCGATTTAATAGGAGTGCTTTAAATTAAAAAACGCACTAGTCGGCAGTTCGATTTTCGAAGGTTCCCCTCGATTTCTCTGGGACGCCATCATCAGATCCTGGTTTCCTTATCATGGTACCACCCTCGGGACATCTCCTTTCCAACAAAAAAAGAATCATCAAAATCGGTTCATAAACGACGAAGTTATCCGCGAACACACATAAAAAAAATATATATATACGGTCGAACTGAGAAACCTCCTCCTTTTTTGAAGTCGGTTAAAAATCCAAAAATTTGTGATTTGAAATCAAGGACAGGAAAAAACCAGGACGTAATTTTTTTTGTAAATATTTTCAATGTACAGGAGGCCTACTACGAGCTTTTACAAAACTGGCCTTATTCCAGGCAGTTCAATTGGCTACTTGACAACTAGTCAAATCAGCTACTCTTTATCGGACGTCAAAACATGCGCTTTGTATGAAGATTTGTACTAAATATTGAGTTGTGACGTCATCAACATTTTCATTACTTTTTATAGTTTATCTTGTTATTAAAAATAGTATTCAAGCTAAAAACTCAATGAAAATGGGAGTTTAGCGTTATTTTCTAACCCTTTTTTTATTGAGTAGATAAAAATAAAATATATTGAATGTAGTCAAATACCCAATTGCAATGCTTAAAACTGACAGGCTTTATCTCGTACCATGACCTCCCGAAAGGTGCACGACAAGTGCACGATTATTGCGCTGCTCGGTTATGAGTTGAACGGTCAAAAATTGAATTTTTGTCTCTGGCCTGTTACAACTCAATGAAAGAACGAGATGGAGATATACAAGAATCCATTGGAAAGAACGTGAAGGAACTATGCCTCCTCATTCTCTCCACGACCGTTCTGAAACAATATTTGTTATTGTTTTTCGGATATTATAGATTTTACGAAAGTTCAAATTATTTGATTTTCATAACTTATAACTTTATAAATAACGAGCTTTAACCCGCGACTTCGTCCGCATAAATTATATACCAGATTTTAAGTCAGATGATAAGCTAACAAACAAAAAAAGTTTCATCAAAATCGGTTCAGTAGTTTTTGTGTGATACTCGAACAAACAAACACCCAAACAAACAAACAAACAAACAGACAGACAAAAAATCCAAAAATTGGTGATTTGGAATAAGGGACAGGAAAAAACCATGTCGTATTTATTTTTTTGTAAATATCTTCAATGTACAGACACACTTCTGTTACAGTTTTATAATAGTTTAGATTAATCTAATGATATTAAGGGTTATTATTTGAAGTAATACAATCAAAATATTGTGTATAATATAAAATAGAACCGTTTTTTTTCAAAAATCTTTAGAAAAAATTGCACTCTTACCTAGACTTAACCTAGACTTTGAACGTTACTATTAGTATTAGTCGAACCTATTTTATTTATTTATCTATAGCCCTTATTATAGGTAGGTACGGGGAAAAATATTTAAAGGGCGCTAAAGTGCTATTTATTTGCAGTTTTTATTTTGCGATTCATCCATTAAATAATTTTAACCTAATGTTTATTATTATGATCTGAAAAACAATATTTCACTGTAATTTACACATTCAGGATAGTAAAGATATCAAAATACTTGTACATTTACTTTTAAAAAGGAATCTTTATAAAAACATTCGAAAATTCTTGAAAACCTGCAAACCATCTACAAACAATTCAGATAAAGTTACTTGTGAAGTAACTTTTTATGAATTGCTTATTTTGACACTTTAGCCGCGCAACTCGCGTCAAGTTGGCACGTCATGGTACGATTTTAGTATGGAAAAAAAGGTGCACGACAATTAAACGCTGAAAGGTTTAGGAACGTAAACTGCCCTGAAGTGCGATTTTTGAAAATCATACGAGCGACTTGGCAGTAGAAAGTGTCAAAATTACTATGGAGATTATGCATCTTTCCACGGCCAAGTCGCTCGTATGATTTTCAAAAATCGCACTTCTGCTATTATGAGGTCATGGTACATAATAGCAAGGCAGTTCAGTTTACGCCTTAAACTGAATAGCTATAAGAGCTCATGGTAGGCCTCCTGAAAAATTTCTGTTACAGTTTTATAATAGTTTAGGTGGTGTATCTAAATTAGTACAAAGACCAAGATCGAGATTCAAAGACGTTTTTTTAACCGACTTAAAAAAAAGGAGGTTATCAATTCGATAACTTCAGCATTTCTTAACTGATTTGAATGATTATTTTTTAGTTCTGAAGTATTTACCCCCGAGATGGATCCATTTTAATTTGGAGAAGATGTGATGACGCGATTCGGAGCTAAACAATAGAACTCCTCAAAAGTTGACAGCACATTATTGGCGATTGAAACATTTGCATCGTATCGATGTACCCTTTGCGTGTATAACTGATATCTGAGTCAAAATAATGTATTTCACTACTAAAAATTGCGAAATAAACAAAATTTTAAGAAAAAATTTAAACCGGCTTAAAAAAACTAAATAAAATCGGTCAAGTGCGAGTCGGGCTACTCGCGCACCGAGTTTTCCATACCACACCACCACACAACATATTAACTTCAAAAAAAATTTTTTTTTCTCCCGGACCTTTAGCGGGAGACGGACTCAAACTTGGCTGGTTTTTATTATTTATTGTTATACTGTAGTGTAGAGCTTGGACTATAATCACACCAAGTTTGACGCTTGTATGTATTACCGTTTTTACGATAGAGCGAGAAGAAAATCGTTGATAAAAACTTGTTTCTTGTTTCTTGTTCCTTAATTTTTTATTTTCTTGCCATTTTATTTGCAAATCCGCCGTCATAACGCATAGTCTGTGAAAATTTCAACTGTCTAGCTATTACGGTTCAAAAGTTACAGCCCTAAATAGGTAGGACGGACGGACGGACGGACGGACGGACGGACGGATGGACGGATGGCCTAGCGGACAAACGGACAAATGAACGGACGGACAGATGGACGTAGGCTTAGTAATAGGGTCCCACCCAATAGGGTTTTCACCCTTTGGGAACGGAACCCTAAAACATAAGAAAGACACTACACTATGACAATTTTTGGCTAAGTGCAAGGGTTCAGCTTAGCCTACGCTAAAAATATTATGTATGTATTATAATTTGGAATTTTTATTGTGTAAAAAACACGATGAAAACGGAAAACCATAGACAACATAACAATTTTATAAAAAAAATAAAGAGATTAAAAAAATTGCGCGGCAATCCGCGTAGCACTTAGCCACTTACCTACGTCAAAAGTAGCTCGTAGCCAGTGAACTCGTAGCACTTTTGCGTAGCATCATCTATTATTACCACAGAGAGAGGAATAATTATAATAATTAGGTACTTATCTACGTAGGTCGATGACATCCCAAAAGTTAATTTCAAATTAAGAAATACACCACATCAAGAAACTGAGTACTGAGTTCAATTTGGCACAACTTTCAAAATTAATTCGAACTTCGAACTTTTCAGTCACCTAAAAGTTTAGTTCGCACAAAGTTAATTTTTTCCAAGCTATGTTTGTTTTGTACGATTATGAACTTTAAAAATAGTTTACTTATAGAATGGCATCGAGATTGGAATTATATTGATTCATGTATTTGGGTGAGTTATAATTATACCTACGTAAATTATTTACAATACATTTTGTTCGTTTGTATCTCTGCATATAGCGAAGATGTGTTCCTTTTTCGAAAAAGTTGTGTTTTTTTTTGTCTACACGACGACCAAAAAAATTGTTGTTTAGGATGTTGAGATTTTAAAACATTGACTTATCTAATCTACAGTTATTATTATCATTTATTATTAATTTGGTTCTAAAGGCGCTAGTGTGGGATGGGGGGTGAGTCGGGCTAAGTTGACCCCTTTCTCCTAATAAATTTATATTTTCTAATACTCACTGGTAAGTAATTGACACAGTTACATATAGGTACTCTAAATTAAATCATGTACCTACTTATGCTGTGGCAAAAACACCTATAATGTCTGGCATATCATTGAATTTAGAAAAAAGTAATTAATTACTTACTTAAATTATAAAAAAATAGTTAATATATCAGGAAATTTCATAGAAAATAGTATTTACATTTATTAGGACTATTATGGAGAATTTAGTTTTTCTCGTCATGAAGTAATTCCTCACCGAATAAGAGCAAGGATCTCCTTTATTCTGAAGCATAGAGACCGCATCAATTTACGATTGTAGTTAGTCTCTTTTGTCTTATGACGTACCTTAAATAGTAGAAGGAGACGGAACTATAGATCTTTGTCTGTCTGCGGCTGTCCACTTTTCACTTGTCACTTTTGTGCTAGTGTGTGAGAAAAGTGACCTTAAACCATAGAAATAGTAACTAGATGAAACCATACCGTGGCCGCACATGAAACAGTAATAGTGTGACTTTTGCATACAAAAAGTCGGTTTGTTTGGCAAGATGTCATCAACATTCCATAGGTTTGACAATGGTTTGACATCTTGCCAAACAAAAAAACCGGCCACGGTGACCGAAACAAAAAATAATGTTTATGTCTTTTTTGATTACATAAGTTTTTATAACTGGCTATCCCGCTCTCTCATTTCTTGGCTCCATCTTTCAGCGTAAGCGAAAAGTTTTTAATCTAAGCCTTAAACATTAGGGCAGTTGTCACTTTGGTCTAATTGGTCTCTTTTGTCCATACTATTTGACACCACACACTCAAACACAAACGTCAAAACTGACTGGACATTCTTGAATGGTATGGCTCCCTCTATGCTTATAGAATAAAGGAGATCCTTGCTCTTAGATCACCGATATATCTACTTACTTACTCTTATATTATTATTTTCTTGCACTTTTCACTTTTCGTGACCACGCTGCTGTCATCTAGCGGAAAATTTGTAGAACTAAAATACGTAGAATGAAAACATTCGCTGGTTTCTAAACAACCGCGTTCACTAGCCGACCGACGACCGACCGAGCCAATCATATCATGGTATTTAGTATCTTATTAGTCATCAAGATAGATGGCGCTAGTAGTCGTTCCAATAAATAAAACGAGGAAAAGCCGTTGAAAGTTAACTCTGAGTTAAATTAGCGTTAATTAGTTACCTTCTATCATCTGCTCTTTTAGCCACAGACTGATGTAGAATCATTTAAATTTCATTGCTGCCCACGTTTTTTTATATGTTTCAGTCAATCATTTTATTAATTAGGTTTTTTTTGCCACAGCATAAGTACATGATTTAATTAATCCTTTTGCCCTTGAGTCCGATTTTGCTTTATTGAAATAGCTTAGACAGGTGCTACTTAAATATTGATAACATTTTTTATGATGAATATGGCTGAGCTAGGATAGTAATAGCTTATTCTTATTGAAACAATTACTTTGCATAATAAAAAGGCGAAGTAAGTCTGTGATCTATTTGCTGTAAACAACACCCCTCTTTTCGCGTCGAGGCACGGAATATATAAGAGTTTACGTCGAGGGTTAATAGGTAGGTACACAAGATCCTTTGCTTGAGACATGAATGAGAAATGACACATGTTCTGGTTCACATACAGACACAGCGAGGGCTCGAGCAGATGTGCGAAACAAAAAAGAACATTAATTGAGCGTTACAGATCAATGGATAGGTAGGTACTTACATTATTTGCAATAATTCAGAAAATATTAAGTCGAATGGATTGTGTACAAAAAAGAACATTAATTGAGCGTTATAGATCAATGGATAGGTAGGTACTTACATTATTGGAAATAATTCAGAAAATATTAAGTCGAATGGATTGTGTACAAAAAAGAACATTAATTGAGCGTTACAGATCAATGGATAGGTAGGTACTTACATTATTTAAAATAATTCAGAAAATATTAAGTCGAATGGATTGTGTACAAAAAAGAACATTAATTGAGCGTTATAGATCAATGGATAGGTAGGTACATTATTTGAAATAATTCAGAAAATATTAAGTTGAATGGATTGTGTACAAAAAAAAACATTAATTGAGCGTTATAGATCAATGGATAGGTAGGTACGTTATTTGAAATAATTCAAAAAATATAAAATTGAATGGATTGTGTACCTACCTAGTTACAAAAATGATTTGTTACTTGGGTACTCTAATACTTAATGAGCTGGAAATGAGATAAACGATGATGTGAAACATTTATTATTGATTGAGTTCTCTCCTACAGTGTTTGTGCATCTCTGCCACGTGTTGAGTTGAGGGCATTACAGTCTATAAATAAATAAGAGCTATAATGATCACTACAAAGGCAAAGTGACTAAGAAACTTGATGAGACTCTTCGGGTTTTCATTATTCGACTATTCCTAAAAATTCTTTTGAAATGAAACACTCTTTACGAGTAGGTAGGTAGGTAATAGTTGAATTGAGGGAGCCGGGAGCGTAGAGCGAGGGTTGTGTTGTGGGATGACGCGCTGGGACCGGCCGGGGGGACCCGGGAACGATTCATTGATCCGAACCATTCTCGGCTACTCGACAGGGACCGACAAGGGGAGGGCCAAGAGCTACTACGCAGCATCTCGTCCTCTCACTCACTCTGCCTCTTTTTAACATTGAATTTTATTTTATGTTGATTTTGATGGTTCTGGAAAATGTACCGATTTTATTCTGTAGACGTTCCTACGTTTTCTGTTAATCGTCGTAATAGGTATTTTATTATTATGCTTTCTACCTACCAAGGTCTTAAAAAAACCCGCCTTGTTCTCCAGATTTAAATGAAATCCTGCCTAGTTTAAAATTCTGCATACCTAAGCTATAAACGGTTTTTTGGCTGTGTAGTACCACATCGAGTGGATAGTAAAAAGAGGTAAAAAGTAATTCATTATTATTTTTAGAAAAATAAAACAAGTGTCAATAAAAATAATAGTACAAATTCCATGCGTTTTGTTGAACTGAGTAGAAAAGCGAATCTTGCTCTCTCTTTTTAAAAGCCGAATGTTAGCGTTGCCCTATCTCTATCTCTGTCGCACTCGAAGTAGTCGGCATGGGGGCGCTCGCTCGTTGAGCAGGCACGCGAGCCTATCGCCCGCGCCCCGTTCGTTGTTGCACTTCGACATCACCCGCTTTCAGTGCTACAGCGCGTACCTCCGCGCTAAATTGAACATAACCTAAAAAGTTAAACCCTGATTATTTTAGTAAATCATTGTTTTCGTCTTAAAAATACTCATGACTACCTCGAATTTATAAAGTTAGTGCTGTGAAAGTTAACGCCCAAGCCGGGCGAGCGTGGAGTGTATTTTTGTGCAACGCAAAGTAAATACAAACGGCAAGCTGTGGGGATCGGGGGCCTTTTTTTTGCCGCCGCAGGGGATGTACTATCCTGTGAGTATATTAAGCTTATCTTTATTCGAACGAAAGATCACAAATATAATCGGCGTCATGTACCTACACCGTGGATAACATGGGCTATAGAACCGTATTATTCTGGCGCATGGCGTTCTATGCTAAAATATAATAGTTTATTAGATATTAGATAACTTATTGTTTTAACCGCTGTTGGCCTAGCAAAAGATAAACGATAAAATAAACAACACTTCCATACATAGACAATGCCGAGGTTGCCTGGGTTACACACATTCTTTGTACCTATTTTTGTATAATTTCAAGAATCGCAGAATGACTTTTCACTTCAGTTGTTCTACGGGTAAACACTACAGTAATAATTTCATTAATGTTATGCAGGTATTTAATAAAATATCTGGTTATTTGTTCATTGTTGTGGCAATGAAAGAGATTCATTGATCCTGTCCTTTTCTATTGTATGTAAATTAATGCTAGTTAGAAAGAGATAGTCTGATATAATTCTTTATACCAATATACATAATATCATTATTTGCAGGTAGCCGTTTACCTTTTCTTTCTTACTACAACTTATAACAATTATTAACAATACACTAGATGGTATTATAATTTTTGGGTTTAGTTTACACCATTTTTTATTGAGTAGGTATTATAAGAACATAATAAAATTTGTATATTATATTATAATATACATTTATAAATTATGATAGCTGCTAAATATAAGTTACTTTGTTGTGTACCCTTAATAAAAATATTTCCCTTAATGTAACTGTGCCGGAATTATAGCCTATGAAAGGAATTTCATTTCTCATATCCTTGTGTCGTGGATCCATGCTAAACACAATACAAATTGATTGTGTCTGAAATGTGGACACGAGAGGTTAATCATGGGATATTTATTCTCATCTTCCCCATGTTCTTTATTCAACTAGGAACCAGATTCTCAAAGAATAACAAACACTAATCCGGGAAATGGGCATTCAGGTTTAAGGATAACCAACCTAATCAGTTTTAGATCCTTTTCTTCTTATATGTATATCTAAACGATTATAAAACTGTAACAGAAGTGTGTCTGTACATTGAAGATATTTACAAGAAAAAGATTACATTATGGTTTTTAGGTTGACTCCAATTCAAACTTTTTAGATTTTTTGTCTGTTTATTTGTTCCAGCATCACACAAAAACTACTGAACCGATGTCGATAAAACTTTTTTGTTTGATAGCTCTTATGATTTGACATAAAATCTGGTATATTTAATTTGTGTGGTTGAAGTCCCAGGTAAACTATTTTTTATATAATCATTATCAACTTACCTATCTGTGTAAGTTCCGGGGGAAACTGACTTCCTCTCATATAATAGGTTTAGGTACGCAGACCTACTTTCGATTCGTTTTGCTTCTGTCAAGTCGATGCCATGTCATACATAGAGTTTGACTTGCCATCGTGGTCAGGATTGGTGTTGATTCTTATTATTATACCACCAAGTTTGGGGCTTGGATGGACTTGCGCATGTTCCACTGTGACCATCGCTGGTTCAGTGTGAACGTAGAAAGAGAGGTACTAGAAAGAAGCACTTGTCTTGTCATATTCACTCAATAAGAGATGCACGTAGCAAATTTGCTCTAGTTAAAAAAGGAGATCGCTACCTTATTGCTGTCCTTATCGGCGTAACCACTTTTTTGTACTGACTCCACCTGACTCTGACATGTCACTTCATATAAATTGTATAGGATTTTATGACTATCGCTATCTCATACCCAGTTACACTGATATTCCGTCTACCAGCATAAGTGAAAAATTCTTCGTCTATGAGTGTGAACTAAACTTTTAGGGATCCTTTTAATCACTATTACAATCAGGAATCACAGCAGGTTTTTAACATGGAGGTTTTGTATCTCATCTGGAGTCAATAGGTAGGTACTTGTTTACCTAGCCTACTTTGTTTGTACATTAGTTGTGTGGATTGGTTCATTGAACAAGATAATTTATTCAGAAACATAGAATTTATAATTTTACTATGACATTAAAATATCCTGTTGCTTTGCTATCACTGATCTTTTTAAATAATTAATATTGTGTTGTATTAATATGTAAGTAACATTTATTATTAATTTTGCTATAAATTAAATAATTAGTAGGTAATTTAGCAAGCAAGTCTGTATTACAGCTGTCAATTTATAATTATTTTCATTAAGCTATTTTGTTACTGTCATGTTATGTGATATAGTTATGGCTTAGAATGAACCACCCCACTTCTTTCTGTGGGTGTCGTACGAGTCTACTAAGGGATAAGGGTTTCATAATCAATGTAATTGTGGCTGAAAGGCTAGCTATCTCTAACCACTTTACATATTCGTCATTCCACTGCCTGCAATATAGTTGGGAGTTGTAGCAATGTTTCTGATCAACCCGAAAATGAGTATGGTCGCGAGTTGCACGTATTTATGTATTTGTGTATTTTGTTTAAAAAAAGACCAAATTGTTTAATTTAATGTTTTACAAAAATATTTGTGCAGAATATTTAAAACTGAGATGAACACTTAGGAGAAACCCAGATGTTTGGACAATATTTAGGTAAAAGAACAGAGTATAAAGATGGTATTAAACGGCACACCCTAGTATCTGTCAACTGCCTACCCATTGGGATACAGGCGCGACTTTATTGATGCATCGGTACCTAACCTACCTATTTGTTACAAACTCAAGAAGACGCCATATGGATATTTCCATTATAAAGTTATAAAAAGGAAAAATATAATTATCGTTATTACAAGGTGTAGGAAAATAATATGCCTTAAGTAAGATAATTAATTTAATTTCGTCATCATGATAATAATAATGTTTCCATCCTATTTATTATTATTCTCTAATAAAATAATGAAGCAGGCTCAGTCCCCGTCACACAGAGTTTCGTAACGACTATTGAAATGTGGATGTTCTGAGGTTCCACAATATCTCTGCCTACCCTCTCAGGGAATATAGTCGTGAGCATATGCTTATGCTAAAATGTATATATTAAAACAAAGTCGGGTTTGTTCGAACACTTATAACTCGAGAACGGCTGGACCGATTTTCATGGTTTTTGATTTGTTGTATTTGTCTCCGTCCCGAATAACAGAATAACTATTAAAAAAAATTGAAAACTGACGAAAAAATAAAATGTCCACGCGTACGAAGTCGCGGGCAAAAGCTAGTAATTAATAAAATAATTAAACCTCGTTTTCTTATCTCCTTTGCACTATTAAAATCCCATAACTTCCTGCATAATGAGCAGATATATTATACCTTATTGTGTTGAGTGTCTTAAATATAAATTTTTGTATCATATTTCATACTACATTTATGTTATGAATTATCAATAATTTAACCAGTGTTATTATAAGGAAATAAATTTTACAGCTAAAATATCTACTTGCAAACAATTTTTAACCGACTTCAAAAAAGGAGGAGGTTTCTCAATTCGACCGTATATATATATTTTTTTTTTTTTTATGTGTGTTCGCGGATAACTTCGTCGTTTATGAACCGATTTCGATGATTCTTTTTTTGTTGGAAAGGAGATATCTCAAGTGAGGTCCCATGATAAGGAAACCAGGATCTGATGATGGATCCCAGAGATATCGAGGGGAACCTTCGAAAATCGTAGTGCCGACTAGTGCGTTTGTTAATTTAAGGCACTACTATTAAATCGAACTAATGAATTTGCCACTGAAAATTGTGAAATAAACAAAATTTTAACAAAAAAATTAAAACCGCCTTCAAAAAACTAAAAAGTTAAAAAATAATATTGCAGCCGATGACTTTCCCGTTCGCATCATAAGAACATTAATTTGTTTTATAGAAGTCGGTGTCAAGCCAAGCCAAAAAATGCAAGCCCTGTCGCGAATCGTACCGGCTTGACAGCGACTTCAATAAAACAAATTAATGTTCTTATGATGCGAACGGGAAAGTCATCGGCTGCAATATTATTTTTTAACTTTTTAGTTTTTTGAAGGCGGTTTTTGTAATTAGAAGGTAAAAGATATAGGTACATATTCCCAGAAGGAACTCAGATTAATTCAATAAAATCTCTTGCAAGTACCTGGATGACGCCATCCTATTGCCTATTTACGAGCATACCTGCTCTTTTGAAATTTTAATAAAAGAAACGGGTGTATTCTCCTCTCCCCCGTTCATTTTCGGGCCGTGCCGACAGCGATGCGGTCGCCCCGTCGTCGCCGTCGCTGTCGGACGAAAGGGGGAGAGTACGGGAACCCGTTCATGCCTTCAAGGTGAACACGCATTCGGCCAGAGATGGTAATAAGGACAACTTATTGGCATGCCGCCCTTTGTTCACGATCCGAGTTCATGGGCGTATTTAACTCGCGCTTTGGGCCGCGGCCGCCGCGCCGGCCGTCTACCTGCCTACGAATGTGTGCCTATCGCAGGTAGTAAGAAGAAATACGGTTCCGGATCTGGGCCTCAATCGCCCTAAGTTTGAAAGATACTACCAAAACAAAACCACAACCAAAAACGTTACGTTATGCACAATTCGTATCGCGCAAATTATATTTAACGGTAACGATTTAGCTTTATTTCGGAAGATACGTCGGCGTAACGTTTGATGTCCGTTCGATCGAATTTTCTGTATTGTGCGATTTAACCGTTCAGAAAAAAATATCGCGATAGCTTTTTTACTTCAGCTAAACCAAATCTAAACCAAAACTAAACCAAAACTAAACCAAAACCAAACCAAAACCGTATAAAATATATAACCGTATAATATATAATTGAGGCCCAGGTCTAGAACTCACTCGCGAACCAATCCTTCAAATCCGTGTTAAAAAAATCTTCAACATGTGATTAGAAATCAGAACCATACTACATTATTTTGTATTTGAATCAGAATGTAGCAAAATACTGAGCTGGAAAATTAGTATCGAATGATATTCCATCGACGAAAGAGAGTCAGAATAATTTTAGTGTATACATGTCTGCCCGCCTATTTATTCATTCACTTACATACTTCTGTAACAAAATCTAACTAAGCGCACGGCAGTGCGGGAGCCAGGTTCTCAAAACAAAACAGATGTTAGGTACATAAAGATGAAATAATTTTAATCAATTCTGACCCCTCTGACATACTACAGGGTGAAATTGATATCATTGGCATCCTTTTAAACTAAGAGTATAACCATCAAACTGAACAACTTTTACTATGGCAGCAAAAAAATCGGAGCAAAAAAATCTGCTGTTGCATTTGTGTCGCGTAGGCATTGCAGTTTAGTATGGACCGATGTTTTTGCTACGATCGGTTTGCTCCCATAGTGAAAGTTGTTCAGTTTGATGGGTAGACTCTTAGTTTAAAAGGATGCTAATGATATCAATTTCACCCTGTATATCAAAATGTTCTTTTGAACTTGACTTTAATTTCGATTTCAGATCTCTTGCCAGGCCAGTAAATTATTTAAAAAGAACTTGACCAGGAGTGCGATTTTTTAAGGTGGACTTCCGATGCTAGCGGCCGACGCGTCTGACGCGCGCGGCTCGCGGCCGACGGCCGATGCGGCCATACTAGTTACTATGAAAACGTATGGCGCCGCTTCCGATGCCAGCGACTGACGCGCGCGTCAGACGCGCGCGGCCGATGTCTATCGCGTCGGCCGCGGCCGCGCGCGGCTATGCTCTGACGTCACGCAGAACAAGAATGTTTGCCAGACCTATTACGAAGTTTTTACCGAAAATTTGCTTAATTTTCACTATTTTTTATTTGTATTTTATTATCTGCAAGGTCGCTCATCCGCGTTGCGATAACACCATCTATCGAGCCACTTGAAACTTATTAATTTTTTTCGGAAAATCAGAGGGATTTTGATGAATAAGTTGCCTACATCATTATTAGCTAGACAGCGATCCATATTATATAGGTTTAAAAGCCAAGGGGACGCAACGCATCCCTGTCTAATTATAATTACTCTTAAAAATGTATTTAATCAAAAATCCTGTAAAAAAATGCATTCATATATTCTCTAAACCTATCAATCTATCAATCAATCAAATATTCTTTATTAAAATATGAATTGGTTTTTATGTTTGTGTTTTTATGTTTTTGTTTAAACACCAAAACATAAAAACATACCCTAAATTTCGGGGAAAATACCCTAAAGTGATAACACTCTGTACAATAGGCACGCGTCAGTCGCTGACCTCGGAAGTGAGGTCTGTCGTCGGCCGCGCGCGTCTGACGCGAGGTTCTGTCAAATATGACAGAACCTCGCGTCAGACGCGCGCGTTAGTCGCATCGGCCGCTGGCATCGGAAGTCCACCTTTAAACTCATTCGCTGAGTTCAGCAGTTGAAAATGTAAAAATTACTATGGAGAAATTGATATGGACTCCGTGCAGGAGTACGATTTTTGAAAGTCAAATCAGCAATAGAAAGATGCATATCTCCGTAGTAATACTGACATTTTCAAGAGGAATTAATAAAATTAACGTACAATAGGTAGCTGCGGACTGTAGGGGTGAATCAATGGGTAAATAAACCTATCATTAGGTTCTTTTATTATCAAATTAAAATAAATGCACGTGACTGTACGCACGGCGACAGATCAACCTACCCATAGTTCGACCTTATGTCCATGAACATAGAGTTCAACTATGGGTAGGTTGATCTGTCGCCGTGTGTACACGAAGATCACTGAAAAACATTATATTCCGAGGCCGATTTTTTTTAAACATCTGCTTTTGTCTTCTAATTGAGTCAGCAGATAATGATAAAAATGAAAAGTTCTGCACAAACAATAAATAAAAAATAAACTGATGCATACCTTTAAAGTTAAGAGAAAGTAATAACATGCCTAGATTCCGAATTAAAACGAATTTTGCACGTTATGTTCCATGAATAAATTGACATGAGATTTATTAAGCCGGACACCTAGCTTACCCTAGCTATCAGTTGCTAAACTTCTATTTAAAAAACTCGTCATAATTCATCACATGTCGATGGAGGATGGAGGCGCACAAAGAGCAAATCGAGTAAATTACTTATCGTGTCGCTCGCTCGTGTTAATAACCGATTGTGATAGTGACGTAGTCGCGGCGATCTTCAATTACAGCGTTAAACAGACTACGAGCTATTCTGTATTCTCTCCACGCGCTTTCTAACGTTTCCACCATGCACCATGCATAATTTCATAGATATCCGTGGATTCATTTCATATTCGTGTATAACGATTATGTTCTTTGAAGAAGAAAAAAACGATTGTTATATCGAATCTCCTTTCGATCGTATTACAATAGTAAATTACTGCAGCGGCCAGCAACAGAGGCATTGATGGACGAACGTGTAAATGTGGGCCGAGGCGAAGCCGAGGCACACATACGTAAGTCCATCAATGCCTAGTTGTGGCCAAGGCTTGTATAGTACTTTTCTTAAACAATGCGCGGAAATTAAAACAGTAAATTTTCTCAAATAATTCGCAGAAATTAAAACTCTTTTCAAAATCAATGACGAACAACGAACAACAATTTGTGTTTTTTTTTTCAATAAACAGCTTTCT
This sequence comes from Agonopterix subpropinquella, assembly GCA_922987775.1. Taxonomy (NCBI): domain Eukaryota; kingdom Metazoa; phylum Arthropoda; class Insecta; order Lepidoptera; family Depressariidae; genus Agonopterix; species Agonopterix subpropinquella. The sequence goes on along the minus strand of OV277700.1, from coordinate 11,600,758 downwards.
ATTTGCAAGCCCGTTCGAAATTTAAATAAAACCTTTGATGAGTTACCTCCTTGGTCGCCATGTTTCGGAGAAAAAGATCGTTCCATTTTTAAATTACACGACAGATATGAGTTTACTATGTAATTTATTTGGCCGCTAAACACGACAGATATGGATTTTCATACAAACATTGCCGGCCGCTGCGCGCATGTATTTGGCCAGTACAGCAATTTCGATTTATCTCGAAGAAGGTTGTCAAAATAATTCTCACATTTCCAAGCATGTTTGAGAAAATATGTATTACAGTATTGGTATAGGAATTTGACCGTCACCATTTTCCTAAATGGAATAATATATTTTATTTCGAGCCTAAACTCTGAGTTTCAGTAATTTTAAGCTTGTATACTTTTTAAAATCGGGATACTATAAAAAAGTATGATGAGTACTATTATGATTATGACGTCATATTACTGATTTTAGTACAATTTTACATAAAACTTGTTTTAAAATTCGATAAAGAGTTGCTGATTATGAGGATATACTATAGATACTATAATTGTAACTAGAGGTACATACAAATGTAAAGACTATAGGTAATTATAAATATAATAACATTGTTTTACATATTAAACTACGTAGTATAATGTAAGTGAAGTAAGGTAAACGAGGTACTAATAAGGAGGAGTCATTTAGGTCACAGAGATGCTGCTGCTTCTGTTATTACAACGTGACTGCACGGAAAACGTAGAAAAGTTCATTTCATTACCTCTCATAACTGTCTAAATGGTTATAGAGAAATGTGGTGTAATCAAACTACGTACAGTCGCCATCAGATATATCGTAGCATACAAGGTGTCCAAATATTTCTGAGCAGTGCTAATTTTCATTAAATTATTTACAGTAAATGTTACCAATTATATCTAAACGTGTATTTTGTCATAAATATGTGAACAGCGAGTTTTCAAGAATTTCTTTACAATGTTATTTAAAATTAACATGTAAAGCAACGGAGTAAGGTTTTTATCCGAAACTGTTCTGCACGGCTAGCATGCCACCCCCGACAAAACGATAAAAATCGAGATGTGCCTCCATCTTTATTATTTTACGTATGCCAAAAAGAGCGCGCATGACGGTTTTCTCGTTTAAATGCTTTGTCGTGGGTGGCATGCTAGCCGTGCAGATGTTTATGACCACCATGACTGCGTCGATATATTTGATGTTCTATGCGTTCCTATATTTTTGATTGACTATGAGTAAAGAAATTATTGAAAATTAGAACTGCTTAGAAATATTTGACCACCTTGTTTGCTACGATATATCTGCTGGTGACTGTACTACGGAGATAAAACACTTTTGATTATATTATACATTATCTGGGGGCACGGCACGGTATCGGAAGTATCATAACAACCTGTCTGATTATTTAGGTAGGCCGCCGTAAAACTAACACACTCATGAAGCTGTTTAAATATTTAATTACTTAGAATAATGCTTTGTTACTTTGATCTAAGATTCTAAGACAAGATAAGCTAGCAGAGATTATTAAATGTTTATATCAAATACAACGTGTTAATGAATTAACGCAAAACTAGAAAGTAGTTTGTTTAGAATCGAGAGCAGAGTCGAATTATCATGGTTTCAACATAGGTAATTTTTTTCAAAATTTTTGAAAATTTTTTTGCAAAATTTAAAATTTTCTGAACCCGATGTCAACCCACCGCACGGGTACACTCACCCTAATTACTACCAAAACAAGATTATAAAAATGTATCCATGAGTACGTTAGCGCTTTCATTCAGTGCTGAAATGATAACAAATCATCTTTGCCTCAAAACTTAAAATGCGAATAACTTTAAATTTTAACTATCAAAATAATGAAATTATTGTTTCAATCAAATTATTTTGTTATAAATCAGTTGGGGTGTATGAGGTTTTGCGTTAATTCATTAACACGTTGTATAAAATAGAGTATCCAGTAGAAACTATTCGTTAAGAAAGGTTTAAGAGCACCAAACGATAACCTTGAAGATTCCTTAAAGGATTTGTTGATTGTTCACACCACTAAAGCCACCCAAAGACGGACGTAGTTAAAGGACATCAATGAGTACTGGCATGGTCTAAAAAAACAACGTCTTCTATTCCCAGAGTGACACAAGCCTACGTCACAAAAAAATTGCCGCTAAACATGTTAAAAGGGTATGATGACGTAGGCTTGTGTCAGTCACATGGTCAGTCACGTGGTCGGAAGAGAATACCAGGCGCAGTATATTATTGTACCATGAGTACTGGGAAGCAAGCAGGTTCTATAAAATGGTCCAAGAAGATGATCACGATGCCAATAACAAAATAAATGTTGGTTCCACTGAATCAAATTAAAGATTGAAAAATTCAGTCTCGGGCGGGACTTGAACCCGCACCCTAGCACAACATGGCTGTAACATGTTCAAAATCAATAATATTTGAAATTGGTTCCACTGTCTCACTAATTCAATTCGCTTGTTGGATCCGGGCCGCTATTAATGGCGGACTCCATTGTTGTACACGCTTCCAAAAAGTTACAAATTAACGTAATGTTCGCAACTCCACCGCGTCCTTGTTAGCACTGTTAATGAGTTACTTATGTCGCCCATCTAAAAGCTCACGAAGAAAACCGAAATTTACCCTTTTTTTGTTGGCGTCCTTTATTTATTTATAAGTTACCGTTACCTTTGTTGATTTCAGGCTTTTATTTTAATGCTTGATTCAAACTTAGTAACCCATTTTGCGTGCAAATATGCTAAGGTATAACTTGGCAGTCTGTAAGTAACAGCTACAATAAAGTTAACAAAAAGCGGAACTCCATTTCTCGCGTTCCCGTGAGAATTGCGCTATGTTCGCAACAAATTATTTTGCCGTCATGGGATACATAATATTATTATTATTATGTGTATGATTGTTTTTTCCTCCTAATAATTAGTACCTAACCTACTACCTAGTATGTCATTACAATGGGAGGACCGATTTATAACTGTCCAAAGGCGGCCTTGATGAATATTGAATTTGACGAAACAAGGACTTGACAAAATAAAGATTTTAATTTTGACGAAACTAGGATTTGACAAAGCAAGGTTTTGACGAACATCGTCGCTACCCTCCAACTCTATAAAGGACAGTATTTATGTTTAATGGCAGAAAAGCTTCAAGAGCTTCAAGTGAAATAAAAATTGGCAACAAAACCCAAAACAAGAAAACGTGAGAGAGCAAAAGCAGTGTGTAACGTATAACTAATAAATGGAAGGTAATAAGGGTATGTTTTTGTGAAGCTCACAGAATTTAGGTACATGTGTGGGTCTCACGCGTAAGCCGCGGTGGTGGCCCCCTAAGCCCCTGGCTCCGGACATGCGGGTTGCTGATATCCTCTTATAATGAGTTGATTACGCAGTTACCAGTTTTTAGACGCAAACAAAAACAAGGGATCCACAAAGTCTTTACTCGAATTAACAAGCTTTATTCCTCTTATTTACATCTTGAGAGATTTAAGTAAGTACTTAATTAATTCAACTTAATTTTAAGAAGCTTTTTGAAATTATCTTGTTTTAAAAACGGTAAGTGACGAAGAAACAGAAAAGTATACAGTTCTTTTTGTGGGAGAAAAGATAGCCAGTATAACTTGTACTCCTGTACATAGATCAGTTTTATTCATTACGAGCTTTTACCCGCGGCGACTTCGTCCGCATAAATTATATACCAGATTTTAAGTCAGCTATCAAACAAAAAAAGTTTCATCAAAATCGGTTCAGTAGTTTTTGCGTGATACTCGAACAAACAAACACCCAAACAAACAAACTAAATTCTTTTTTCAAATTTACAGTTTTATAATAGTCAAGATTCATTTTCTATTCTTCGTTGTCCTGTCCTTCCTCATCGCATCGCCAAGTATTGTGCTAACGTCACTTAATAATGAATAAACATTTTGCTATTGACTTGAGAAATCTTAAACCCCACAACATTTAAATGCGTGAAAGATTTTTAACGGTTTAAATAAATATTAATGTGAATGCCGATTTTTAGGGTTCCGATGTCAACAAGGAACCCTTATAGTTTCGCCATGTCCGTCCGTCTGTCTGTCCGCGGCTTAGCTCAGAGACGCTTAGTACTTGAAAGCTATAATTTGCTATGGATATACAATTATACATATTAATCACGACGACAAAGTGGTAAAAAAAAATCTTGAAAAATATTTTTTTTAAAAACCACCCTCACTTCACTTGTACCCTACACGTGAAGTGAGGAATTGAGGATGGTTTTTTCACGTCTTTCCCATGTTGTGGGGTATCGTTGATAGGTCTTTTAAAAATATTGTGGGTTTGCGAAAACCATTTTTCGATTAAGGGATCCGTTAGCGAAATTAAAATTTTGGTTAGAGTCAAGTGTCCCCCTCCAACTACAACAGCCGCCCCCTGTTGTAGTTAGAGATGTGAAAAAATTCAATAGCATATACCTATAACGAATTTAAAAGGAAAACTATCACCGCTAAGTAGGCTATACAAGTTTACGGGTTTACAAGTTGACCAACTTATAAAATGTACTTTTTAACCGTAGTATAGCATAAAACAAAAAGCCTCCTTCTAAGTCCATATTATATTGTAACGGCCAACTACGGAACCCTACCCTGCGCGTGGTCCGACACGCACTTGACCAGTTTTTTTAAATGTTCTTACTACGTAGTCGACTACGAAAGCGCAGTAATTAGTGTCGCAATTGCTGATGCCTAACAATCTGAGTTGCAATTACATTTCGCTCTACCTAGGTACGTGAACCTTTTGTGTGGGGTATAGTACCTAGTACTGGACTTATTTAGTGCTCGCGAATGGTCGCTGGAATACTGGAAACGGCTGCGACTGTAATCATTCACCCTGGAAATGAACAAAATTTGTTTTCATTTAGAAATACGGATTCCACGAACGTTACGGATAATTCAATCGGAATTGAATCAAATGTTGAGCTGCTCTCGGGCTTATCAAATCCTAGGGCAATGATTACTTCGTAAACACAAAATGTAATAATTATAACTTGATATATGGAGTTAAATTAATATGACATTATGTTGGCTGTGGCGGCGGCGGTGAAGCGTGATACGAACTGTATGTATGCGATGCGCTACCTACTTTCTTTGTGTGTAATATTGCTGGCAGCATGTCTCCGGCCGCCGGTGTTCATTTGTCTCGAGTCTTCCCTCTAGCATCGCTCGTTGACGGACGCTAATCAACGGCCCGAGCTGACTTCATTTCGACCAATTAGTCACATAATAGCCTATTTGCTGTCCCACAGTTTGTCATGCGGGAAAAGCCTTTCCGGCTCAACAATCTTTGGAACTTTCATACAGTGATGTATTTTACGTATATACTTCCTAGAGTTTTCGTCCGGTCGTGTGTACCAAATTGTAGCACAACTAAAATATTCAATTCACAAAATCCTTATACCTAGCTTTAGTTCGTAAGATGTTATCCGAACGATTTATGTTCCGAACTTGGTACACGCAGGTAGAAGGTTGTCAATGCTGTTCAATCCCAACAGCCACAAGTAAATTGAAAGCTTACTTCCGTCGAATACTTAATTTCTACAAGAACGTTCAACGGTTGTAGTGTTAGGCGCTGTCCTATTGCCATCGCACGCGCGATCATGCGTCCGTCCGATGAAAATGATCGTGCGATCGTGCGATCAAACATAGGAATCAGTATTGACTGTCCTAATTTCGATCGCGCGATCATGCGATGCGTTCGAATTGTTCTATTTTCGACGCACGATCGTGCGATCGTGCGATCAAACATAGGAATCAGTATTGACTGTCCTAATTTCGATCGCGCGATCGAGGAGGCAAGGGTGTACCTACACTCAGCGGGACCCCGTGTCCTAGAACTTGTTCTATAGAATTTGTTCTAATTTCAAATATTATTGATTTCAAACATATTACAGCCTTTGGATAACGCACTTCCCCGGTTTGGAAGGGTGCGGGTTCAAGTCCGGCTCGAGACTTAATTTTTCAATCTTTAATTTGATTAGAATTTGTTCTATCGAATCCAATTAGAAATAAAATGTGTTCCGTCAAAATGGGAGAATGGCATAGGCAAAGATTTTTTTTGGTCTTTACGACTAGAATTCGAGTTTCAACAACAACAAAAAACGAAAACCGACTTCAAAGTAAAAAAGTTAAAAAATAATATTTCAGTTTGACTTTTACGTTCGAATCTATAAGAAAATTAATATTTTGTTTTATCGAAGTTTGATAAAGGTGAGAAATAAAACCTTTGGCCTTAATAATTAAACTCAAGTTGTTTTATTAAAATAATCAAGCACTGTTGTACAAGTAAGAACATAACATTGTCTACAATTGTATCATGGACAAACTTTTTCTATCATCAACCGTTGTCGAGATATCTGTCTATTACTATTTTAATTAATAATTTTTTGCAAATATCTCGTTTCGTATGCATCAAATCGTGAATAAAGTTATTACAAAACTTCTAGAACATAACATTGTCTACAATTGTATCTTTGAGAAACTTTTTCTATCATCAACCGTTGTCGAGATATCTGTCTATTACTATTTTAATTAATTCGTTTTTGCAAATATCCCATTTCGTATGCATCAAATCGTGAATAAAGTTATAACAAAACCTGTAGTACATAACATTATCTACAATTGTATGCTACACAAACTTTTCCTATCATCAACAATTTTCGAGATATCTGTCTATTACTATTTAATTAATTCGTTTTTGCAAATATCTCTTTTCGTATGCATCAAATCGTGAACAAAGTTAAAACAAAACTTGTAAAACATAATATTGTCTACAATTGTTTTTCAGACAAACTTTTTCTATCATGAACCGTTTTCGAGATATCTGTCTATTACTATTTTAATTAATAATTTTTTGCAAATATCTCGTTTCGTATGCATCAAATCGTGAACAAAGTTATAACAAAACTTGTAGTACATAACTTTATCTACAATTCTATGCTACACAACCTTTTCCTATCATCAACAATTTTCGAGATATCTGTCTATTACTATTTAATTAATTCGTTTTTGCAAATATCTCTTTTCGTATGCATCAAATCGTGAACAAAGTTAGAATAAAACTTGTAGAACATAACATTGTCTATAATTGTATTTTAAAGAAACTTTTTCTATCATCAACAATTTTCGAGATATCTGTCTATTACTATTTTAATTTATTCTTTTTTGCAAATATCTCTTTTCGTATGCTTGAAATCGTGAATAAAGTTATTACAAAACTTGTAGTACATAACATTATCTAGAATTGTATACTACACAAACTTTTCCTATGATCAACAATTTTCGAGATATCTGTCTATTACTATTTTAATTAATTCGTTTTTGCAAATATCTCTTTTCGTATGCATCAAATCGTAAACAAAGTTAAAACAAAACATGTAGAACATAACATTATCTATAATTGTATCAAAAAGAAACTTTTTCTATCATCAACCGTTGTCGAGATATCTGTCTATTACTATTTTAATTAATTCGTTTTTGCAAATATCTCGTTTCGTATGCATCAAATCGTGAACAAAATTATGACAAAACTTGTAGTACATAACATTATCTAGAATTGTATTCTACACAAACTATTCCTATCATCAACAATTTTCGAGATATCTGTCTATTACTATTTTAATTTAATCGTTTTTGCAAATTTCTCTTTTCGTATGCTTCAAATCGTGAACAAAGTTATTACAAAACTTGTAAAACATAATATTGTCTACAATTGTTTTTCAGACAAACTTTTTCTATCAAGAACCGTTTTCGAGATATCTGTCTATTACTATTTTAATTAATTCGTTTTTGCAAATATCTCTTTTCGTATGCATCAAATCGTGAACAAAGTTAGAACAAAACTTGTAGAACATAACATTGTCTATAATTGTATTTTTAAGAAACTTTTTCTATCATCAACAATTTTCTAGATATCTGTCTATTACTATTTTAATTAATTCGTTTTTGCAAATATCTCTTTTCGTATGCATCAAATCGTGAACAAAGTTAAAACAAAACATGTAGAACATAACATTGTCGATAATTGTATCTTTAAGAAACTTTTTTTATCATGAACCGTTGTCGAGATATCTGTCTATTACTATTTTAATTAATTATTTTTTGCAAATATCTCGTTTTGTATGGATGAAATCGTGAACAAAGTTATTACAAAACTTGTAGTACATAACATTATCTACAATTTTATGCTACACAAACTTTTCCTATCATCAACAATTTTCTAGATATCTGTCTATTACTATTTTAATTTATTCGTTTTTGCAAATATCTCTTTCAATATGCTTCAAATCGTGAACAAAGTTATTACAAAACTTGTAAAACATAATATTGTCTACAATTGTTTTTTTAGACAATATTTTTCTATCATTATCCGTTTTCGGGATATCTGTCTATTACTATTTTAATTAATAATTTTTTGCAAATATCTCGTTTCGTATGCATCAAATCGTGAACAAAGTTAAAACAATACATGTAGAACATAACATTGTCTATAATTGTATTTTTAAGAAACTTTTTCTATCATCAACCGTTGTCGAGATATCTGTCTATTACTATTTTAATTAAAAATTTTTTGCAAATATCTCGTTTCGTATGCATCAAATCGTGAACAAAGTTATAACAAAACTTGTAGTACATAACATTATCTACAATTGTATGCTCTACAAACTTTTCCTATGATCAACAATTTTCGAGATATCTGTCTATTACTATTTTAATTAATTCGTTTTTGCAAATATCTCTTTTCGTATGCATCAAATCGTAAACAAAGTTAAAACAAAACATGTAGAACATAACATTATCTATAATTGTATCAAAAAGAAACTTTTTCTATCATCAACCGTTGTCGAGATATCTGTCTATTACTATTTTAATTAATTCGTTTTTGCAAATATCTCGTTTCGTATGCATCAAATCGTGAACAAAATTATGACAAAACTTGTAGTACATAACATTATCTAGAATTGTATTCTACACAAACTATTCCTATCATCAACAATTTTCGAGATATCTGTCTATTACTATTTTAATTTAATCGTTTTTGCAAATTTCTCTTTTCGTATGCTTCAAATCGTGAACAAAGTTATACAAATACAAATACAAATACAAATACAAATATATTTATTCAACATTTTTACAAAAGTTTAGATTGCTAATAATAACACACTTGCTGACAGTAAGAATGTTGTTCCATGTTGTTCAGTATTACAATTTACTCATGGTCCTCAAACTAGTAAAGTTTGTAATATGAGGGCCAGTTATGTACGATTACCAGGTAGTTACAGGCCAATTTAGACATTATTTGAAGTTTGAAGTTAAACACATATTTCACAACGAGAACAAGATAAGATCAGGATAGATAAATAAAATATAATAAACTAGTTCTCTTGTGAACAAAAAAAAAAAAAACATTGTCACACGGAAACTAACTGTGACACCAACACGAATACACACGTGCACCATACAAAACTATACCTATTCTCCATTTGCACACTAAAAACATACAAAAAGAGGCAACCAAATTTTTATAAAAGGCGGTATTATCATACCAATAGCTACAGATTGCGACTACGATACTATACAAAGGAAGCTTTCTGTTTGTGCGTACGATAGGGTTGCCAACCAGTCTCTAATCAATGCTTTGGTTTCCCTGAGTGAGCAGTCTCTAAGATTACAAAATTCATTGATTTTGTTGTAAATGAATTGGGATATAAAGGGTGCAAAGCGTCTAGCAAAACTTGTATTAACTGAAACAGGTGCAAGTCTGAAGAGTCTCTTAGATCGCATATCGGCATAAGATTCCGACCTTATAACATTTCTGTGGGTAATGAGGGCCACCTTGAAAATAAAGAGCTGTCTCACTGTCAGGACGCCACTCTCTCTGTATACAAGTTCGGTTGGATATCTGAAACGTTTATAAAGCATAGTCTTTAGTACCGAACGTTGCGCTATTTCGACGCTAATCATGTTGGTCTTAGCTGCTCCACCCCAGCATGAGATGCAATACGATAGTAGTGACTGACACAATGCCAGATACACAAGTTTAAGCGTATCCTGACTTGCAGCACTTCGGAGCTCTCTCATGACATGTATCACTCTGCGTACCCTGCCTGACAGCACATCTATGTGCTCTTTGAAGGTTAGCCTTTCATCCACCAAAATGCCAAGGTATTTAGTGACCTTCTTTCGGGATAGAGATTCGCATGAACAGGCCAAATTGTCCCCAGAACAGGTATGAACTTTCATCTGGTGTGATGTGGGCGGGGCAGAAGCAGCGGTTTTGTGAAAACATAGGTAAGTAGTTTTACTCGTGTTGAGGGTCAAAAGGTTTTGCTCAAGCCATTTTGATATAAGTCCCATGGCCTGCTCTGCATTGGCTGAGGCCTTGTCCCACGTTGATCCATGGCTTATAATCACAGTATCATCTGCGTAGCAAATAATATTCGAATTCTTAAAAGAAAGACTATGGATGTCATCCATATACACAAGAAACAGTGTTGGGCCCAAGATGCTGCCCTGAGGGACTCCGAAATGAATTGTTGCAGGATTACTCAAGAACTGGCCAATCCTCACACACTGCCTCCGTTCCGTCAGGTAGCTTTTGAACCATTCGAGGGCAATACCTCGCACTCCAGACATTTCCAGCTTTCGGATTAAAATTGGAACGGAGACAGTGTCAAAAGCCTTGGCCAGATCCAGAAAGACCCCCACACAGTTCTGTTTTCTATCAAGATGTGATGATATAGAGGATATTAACAGTGATAATGCTTCTTCTGTTGATTTACCACGCCTGAAACCAAACTGGTTATCTGAGATTAGCTTATTTGCCTCGATGTACCGAACAAGCCGCAGGTTCACTAACCTTTCGAGCATCTTAGAAAAGGCACCCAAAAGGGAGATAGGTCGGTAGTTGTCAGGGGAATCCTTTGGGCCCTGTTTGTATATCGGGCAAACAACCGCTGTTTTCCAGCTCTCGGGGAAGGTGCCCGTTTCCAAGCTCAGATTAAAGATGTATGTAAGAGGTTTAGTTATTACGTCTCTGATTTGCTTGATTAGATTATTATTTATTTCATCCAGGCCAGCAGCCTTATCAGGTTGAAGGCTCAGAATCATCGCCTCTATTTCACCGGGATCAGTTGGTGCCATAAAGAAAGAGGCGTTTGATTTGTTTTTAGTTTTAATAGAAGACGCCAAACTGTGCTGATCCTTCTGAATTTTATTAAGTATCTTGTTCGCCAATTTCTGTCCCACAGTAGTAAAATGTTCGTTACATATGTCCAGTTTCGTGGTGGCACATTCATTGTCTTTACCTTGTATAAGTTCCACTGGTTCCTTTCTAGACTTTGATAGGTGGCTTATATTCTTTATGGTTTTCCATAGCTTTTTTGGGTTATCCTTATTGTCCCGGAGCTCCTTTTCTTCGTAGTTTCTTTTCAGCCTGGAGAGCAAGTTATTGCAAAAATTGCGGTATCTTCTGTAGACTAACTTTTTCATTTCGTCATTAGGATTTGCCCTTACTTTCATGTGCAGACGATCTCGGTGGCGGATACACTTTATTAACCCAGGGGTGATCCACGGTTTCAGGTTGTATTCAGATCGCTTTACTACCGTTTTAGTCGTGTGTTTTTTAATTAAATCCTCCAGCCTTATGGAGAAAGCGTTTACTGCTTGGTTTACATCGGATTCATGTAGGATATCTTCCCATTTTTCATCCGCTAGAGCAGACCTGATAGCCTCAATATCCCTTTTGACCCTGATACGACTAAGTCGCTTAGGTTTGGACGTATTTATGGATAATCCGACCATCACCACGTCATGATCTGTAATATCTGAATGGCATACGATCCCGATGACCGGACTACTGGATTTAACAAAAATATGGTCCAAACACGTCTGGTCCCTGGTTGGAAGGGTGATCGCGGGAATAAGCCCAAGCTCAGCCATGAGACACGTCAGTATAGTTCCATCATTATTTCTGGCATTGTCTAAAATATTTATGTTAAGATCCCCGGCAATCGTTACTCTTTCTCTAGTATGTGTATTAAGCAAATCATCTAGACTCTGCAGAAAAACACCTGCGTCAGTGAAACACGGGGGGCGATAGATACCAAAGACTGTGATATTAGTTAAGGTAATCATAAGACAGTTCGCATCCTCCATACTTGGCTCGGAGACAACGGCACACCACACCTCAGCTACGTACACAACGACACCGCTGTTTTGGTTTATAATTTTACTTGTAGAATATGCTGTGTATCCTGGAAGGTGCGGTATTACCGAGTTCTCGTTCAGCCAGCACTCTGTAAGTACAATTATGTCCATACTAGTGTTTATACGCCTTAGAGCAACGAGAAGATTATTAAAGTTTTTGTGTAAACTCCTTATATTTAATGTCATAATTTTGAAATTAAACTCAGGTTTAAGCACCGATTCACAATTTTCCAATTCGTTCAGAGCAAGACAGTCTACTTTCAAAGAATCAATTTCATCTTCTATATATAGCGTATCCATTTAAACATAAATCTTAAAGTTAAAAGATGCAAAAAGAAAAAATTTTCAGCAATAAATGAGCATATAGACTGCCATGTTAATTTTACACGAATACGTTTAAAACAATTGAGTAACTCTGAAAAATGTATATTGCGATGTGATTTCCTGGAAATATTAAAATAACTCATAATATGGTAACCCTGTCGCTCTTCTATTTTTAAACTTGACTTTATGTTATGGTTATGATGTAGTATTGTAGGTATAGTACGGTGCAAAATATTAATGTCACAGTTGTCGTTAAAAAGTATGCATGCATAAAAATATAATGTTAAACAGATTTTCATAGGTAAACCCCAGGAACACAGGTAAGGACTCTCCGTTTTAGTTTTCTTCTTGGGAAGAAACAAGCAGGCGGTCAAGATCATCGGTACACCGGATAGGAATAGCTTCCGTTCCTTTCCCCTTTCCTTCTCTTTTCCGGATATATATGGAACCGTTAAAGGTCCAGCAATACTTGTATCCAGCTGCCTTCGCGCGCATCCTAGAGTCTCGAAATAATAGTCTGTTTGCGTGTGTGAGGCGTTCATTAGCATATATCTTCTGTGATGGACCCTTTATTTCTAGGTCACCGGAATGCAGGCGGCGAGATTTGACTGCTTTATGGAATTCGTCACGCTTGGCGCGACGCGTAAAGCGAATTACGAGTGGGCGAGAAAGGTTTCTATTTTCGGTGACATGACGCCGAGGTCCGGCGCGAGCAACAAAGTCCACGTCCGTTTCCAGAAGCTGCACCCCTGCTTTCACGGCAGCTGTCATCAGTATGTGATGTGGGTTTTCATTTAGGTCTTCAGGGATCCCCGTGAGTTCCACCTCGTTTCGAAGCATTTGCTGCCCTTGAGCATTAAGCTGAGCCTGAAGGTTCGTAATGGTGTGGTTCATTTCGATTTTTTGCTCTTCTGCAGCTTTCAATCTAGACTCATACCAATTCATCTTAGCAGATAAGTCGTCGAAGCGTTCCTCACAGCGTGCCAACGCAGAAACTGCTGTTTTCAGCTCAGTTTTCATAGATGTTATGTCTCCTCTCAAAAGGCGGATTTCAGAGGTAAGCTCGGACATCTGCGCCGGGGGGTCATTTGATGTGTTATCCGCTTTCTTTTCATGACATTCCGGGCAAACCCAGGTGCTCTTGCCCTCTGGGGCGGCTACGGAGGAGGATACGCACAGCAAATGAAAGGTTTTACTGCAACCCTTTGTACTGCAGGTTATGCAACTTTTGTCTGTAATCGGGGTTTGACATCCCGCACAGTTTAAAACTAAGTTATTACAAAACTTGTAAAACATAATATTGTCTACAATTGTTTTTCAGACAAACTTTTTCTATCAAGAACCGTTTTCGAGATATCTGTCTATTACTATTTTAATTAATAATTTTTTGCAAATATCTCCTTTCGTATGCATCAAATCGTGAACAAAATTATGACAAAACTTGTAGTACATAACATTATCTAGAATTGTATGCTTCACAAACTATTCCTATCATCAACAATTTTCGAGATATCTGTCTATTACTATTTTAATTAATTCGTTTTTGCAAATATCTCTTTTCGTATGCATCAAATCGTGAACAAAGTTAGAACAAAACTTGTAGAACATAACATTGTCTATAATTGTATTTTTAAGAAACTTTTTCTATCATCAACAATTTTCTAGATATCTGTCTATTACTATTTTAATTAATTCGTTTTTGCAAATATCTCTTTTCGTATGCATCAAATCGTGAACAAAGTTAAAACAAAACATGTAGAACATAACATTGTCGATAATTGTATCTTTAAGAAACTTTTTTTATCATGAACCGTTGTCGAGATATCTGTCTATTACTATTTTAATTAATTATTTTTTGCAAATATCTCGTTTTGTATGGATGAAATCGTGAACAAAGTTATTACAAAACTTGTAGTACATAACATTATCTACAATTTTATGCTACACAAACTTTTCCTATCATCAACAATTTTCTAGATATCTGTCTATTACTATTTTAATTTATTCGTTTTTGCAAATATCTCTTTCAATATGCTTCAAATCGTGAACAAAGTTATTACAAAACTTGTAAAACATAATATTGTCTACAATTGTTTTTTAGACAATATTTTTCTATCATTATCCGTTTTCGGGATATCTGTCTATTACTATTTTAATTAATTATTTTTTGCAAATATCTCGTTTCGTATGCATCAAATCGTGAACAAAGTTAAAACAAAACTTGTAGTACATAACATTATCTACAATTGTATGCTACACAAACTTTTCCTATCATCAACAATTTTCTAGATATCTGTCTATTACTATTTTAATTTATTCGTTTTTGCAAATATCTCTTTTCATATGCTTCAAATCGTGAACAAAGTTATTACAAAACTTGTAAAACATAATATTGTCTACAATTGTTTTTTTAAACAATATTTTTCTATCATTATCCGTTTTCGGGATATCTGTCTATTACTATTTTAATTAATAATTTTTTGCAAATATCTCGTTTCGTATGCATCAAATCGTGAACAAAGTTATAACAAAACTTGTAGAACATAACATTGCCTATAATTGTATCATTAAGAAACTTTTTCTATCATGAACCGTTTTCGAGATATCTGTCTATTACTATTTTAATTAATTATTTTTTGCAAATATCTCGTTTCGTATGCATCAAATCGTGAACAAAGTTAAAACAAAACTTGTAGTACATAACATTATCTACAATTGTATGCTTCACAAACTTTTCCTATCATCAACAATTTTCGAGATATCTGTCTATTACTATTTAAATAATTCGTTTTTGCAAATATCTCTTTTCGTATGCATCAAATCGTGAACAAAGTTAGAACAAAACTTGTAGAACATAACATTGTCTATAATTGTATTTTTAAGAAACTTTTTCTATCATCAACAATTTTCTAGATATCTGTCTATTACTATTTTAATTTATTCGTTTTTGCAAATATCTCTTTTCGTATGCTTCAAATCGTGAATAAAGTTATTACAAAATTTGTAGAACATAACATTATCTACAATTTTATGCTTAACAAACTTTTCCTATGATCAACAATTTTCGAGATATCTGTCTATTACTATTTTAATTAATTCGTTTTTGCAAATATCTCTTTTCGTATGCATCAAATCGTGAACAAAGTTAAAACAAAACATGTAGAACATAACATTGTCTATAATTGTACCAAAAAGAAACTTTTTTTATCATGAACCGTTGTCGAGATATCTGTCTATTACTATTTTAATTAATTATTTTTTGCAAATATCTCGTTTTGTATGGATGAAATCGTGAACGAAGTTATCACAAAACTTGTAGTACATAACATTATCTACAATTTTATGCTGTACAAACTTTTCCTATCATCAAAAATTTTCGAGATATCTGTCTATTACTATTTTAATTAATTCGTTTTTGCAAATATCTCTTTTCGTATGCATCAAATCGTGAACAAAGTTAAAACAATACATGTAGAACATAACATTGTCTATAATTGTATTTTTAAGAAACTTTTTCTATCATCAACCGTTGTCGAGATATCTGTCTATTACTATTTTAATTAATAATTTTTTGCAAATATCTCGTTTCGTATGCATCAAATCGTGAACAAAGTTATTACAAAACTTGTAGTACATAACATTATCTACAATTGTATGCTACACAAACTTTTCTTATGATCAACAATTTTCGAGATATCTGTCTATTACTATTTTAATTAATTCGTTTTTGCAAATATCTCTGTTCGTATGCATCAAATCGTGAACAAAGTTAAAACAAAACATGTAGAACATAACATCGTCTATAATTGTATCTGAAGGAAACTTTTTCTATCATCAACCGTTGTCGAGATATCTGTCTATTACTATTTTAATTAATTCGTTTTTGCAAATATCTCGTTTCGTATGCATCAAATCGTGAACAAAATTATGACAAAACTTGTAGTACATAACATTATCTAGAATTGTATGCTACACAAACTACTCCTATCATCAACAATTTTCGAGATATCTGTCTATTACTATTTTAATTAATTCGTTTTTGCAAATATCTCTTTTCGTATGCATCAAATCGTGAACAAAGTTAAAACAAAACATGTAGAACATAACATTGTCTATAATTGTATCTTCAAGAAACTTTTTCTATCATGAACCGTTTTCGAGATATCTGTCTATTACTATTTTAATTAATTATTTTGTGCAAATATCTCGTTTCGTATGCATCAAATCGTGAACAAAGTTATAACAAAACTTGTAGTACATAACTTTATCTACAATTCTATGCTACACAACCTTTTCCTATCATCAACAATTTTCGAGATATCTGTCTATTACTATTTAATTAATTCGTTTTTGCAAATATCTCTTTTCGTATGCATCAAATCGTGAACAAAGTTAGAACAAAACTTGTAGAACATAACATTGTCTATAATTGTATTTTTAAGAAACTTTTTCTATCATCAACAATTTTCGAGATATCTGTCTATTACTATTTTAATTTATTCGTTTTTGCAAATATCTCTTTTCGTATGCATCAAATCGTGAACAAAGTTAGAACAAAACTTGTAGAACATAACATTGTCTATAATTGTATTTTTAAGAAACTTTTTCTATCATCAACAATTTTCTAGATATCTGTCTATTACTATTTTAATTAATTCGTTTTTGCAAATATCTCTTTTCGTATGCATCAAATCGTGAACAAAGTTAAAACAAAACATGTAGAACATAACATTGTCGATAATTGTATCTTTAAGAAACTTTTTTTATCATGAACCGTTGTCGAGATATCTGTCTATTACTATTTTAATTAATTATTTTTTGCAAATATCTCGTTTTGTATGGATGAAATCGTGAACAAAGTTATTACAAAACTTGTAGTACATAACATTATCTACAATTTTATGCTACACAAACTTTTCCTATCATCAACAATTTTCTAGATATCTGTCTATTACTATTTTAATTTATTCGTTTTTGCAAATATCTCTTTTCGTATGCATCAAATCGTGAACAAAGTTAAAACAAAACATGTAGAACATAATATTTTCTATGATTGTATCTGTAAGAAACTTTTTCTATCATGAACCGTTGTCGAGATATCTGTCTATTACTATTTTAATTAATTATTTTTTGCAAATATCTCGTTTCGTATGGATGAAATCGTGAACAAAGTTATAACAAAACTTGTAGTACATAATATTATCTACAATTGTATGCTGCACAAACTATTCCTATCATCAACAATTTTCGAGATATCTGTCTATTACTATTTTAATTAATTCGTTTTTGCAAATATCTCTTTTCGTATGCATCAAATCGTGAACAAAGTTAAAACAAAACATGTAGAACATAACATTGTCTATAATTGTATCTTCAAGAAACTTTTTCTATCATGAACCGTTTTCGAGATATCTGTCTATTACTATTTTAATTAATTATTTTGTGCAAATATCTCGTTTCGTATGCATCAAATCGTGAACAAAGTTATAACAAAACTTGTAGTACATAACTTTATCTACAATTCTATGCTACACAACCTTTTCCTATCATCAACAATTTTCGAGATATCTGTCTATTACTATTTAATTAATTCGTTTTTGCAAATATCTCTTTTCGTATGCATCAAATCGTGAACAAAGTTAGAACAAAACTTGTAGAACATAACATTGTCTATAATTGTATTTTTAAGAAACTTTTTCTATCATCAACAATTTTCGAGATATCTGTCTATTACTATTTTAATTTATTCGTTTTTGCAAATATCTCTTTTCGTATGCATCAAATCGTGAACAAAGTTAGAACAAAACTTGTAGAACATAACATTGTCTATAATTGTATTTTTAAGAAACTTTTTCTATCATCAAAAATTTTCTAGATATCTGTCTATTACTATTTTAATTAATTCGTTTTTGCAAATATCTCTTTTCGTATGCATCAAATCGTGAACAAAGTTAAAATAAAACATGTAGAACATAACATTGTCGATAATTGTATCTTTAAGAAACTTTTTTTATCATGAACCGTTGTCGAGATATCTGTCTATTACTATTTTAATTAATTATTTTTTGCAAATATCTCGTTTTGTATGGATGAAATCGTGAACAAAGTTATTACAAAACTTGTAGTACATAACATTATCTACAATTTTATGCTACACAAACTTTTCCTATCATCAACAATTTTCTAGATATCTGTCTATTACTATTTTAATTTATTCGTTTTTGCAAATATCTCTTTTCGTATGCATCAAATCGTGAACAAAGTTAAAACAAAACATGTAGAACATAATATTTTCTATGATTGTATCTGTAAGAAACTTTTTCTATCATGAACCGTTGTCGAGATATCTGTCTATTACTATTTTAATTAATTATTTTTTGCAAATATCTCGTTTCGTATGGATGAAATCGTGAACAAAGTTATAACAAAACTTGTAGTACATAATATTATCTACAATTGTATGCTGCACAAACTATTCCTATCATCAAAAAATTTCGAGATATCTGTCTATTACTATTTAATTAATTCGTTTTTGCAAATATCTCTTTTCGTATGCATTAAATCGTGAACAAAGTTAGAACAAAACTTGTAGAACATAACATTGTCTATAATTGTTTTTCAGATAAACTTTTTCTATCATGAACCGTTTTCTAGATATCAGTCTATTACTATTTTAATTTATTCGGTTTTGCAAATATCTCTTTTCGTATGCTTCAAATCGTGAACAAAGTTGTAAACTTGTAGAACATAACATTATCTACAATTTTATTTTTCAAAACTTTTCCTATCATCAACCGTTGTCGATATATCTGTCTGTTACTATTTTAATTATTCAGTTTTTACAAATATCTCGTCTCCTATGCATAGGATTGTAAACAAAGTTTATACAAGCGTGAAGACCATTAAATTTCCAACAATTTTGTTCATAACAAATTTTTTTCTATCACTTACCATTGTCGAGATATCTGTCATTTTTGTTATATTATAAAAGTGGTCTGATTCTGGAAAGGTGACCGATCCGCCATGTAAGACCGGGTTTTTCGTGATGGGTAAAGTGTGTTCTTTCGTACCAAGTTGGTTTCACATTTCCTATATGTTTAGGCCTAAGACCTATTTTTTTTTATTTTCAACCCCAGTCTGATTTTGAACGGTGACCGATTTGAGAATAACTAAATCTGCTGTGGTGTTCTCCTAAGAGGGCTCTTTCTTAAAATGGTCCAGTTCGTATCCTATATATTTAGGCCCAGACCCCATTTTTTCGCGATTGTCTTACCGCTGTAAAAAAAATCAGTGACCGCTTTGAGTCATAAGACCGAGGCTAAATGATGTACTTTGGCGTCTATTTTCGAGCTAGACTGAATCCAGCTTTCCTATAATTATAATACGTTTAGGCCCTAGACCGTTGGTGGCTCTGGATCTAATTCTTCCATTTTGACGGATTTTTTTTTATTTCTAATTGAATTCGATAGAACAAATTCGGAACTAAATCCCATACATACTCGCATCGTTCTAGGACACGGGGTCCCGCTGAGTGCAGGTACACGAAGCAAGGGAGGGTGATCGATCGCATCGATCGCATCGCACCAAATTAGGACACACGTTTTTTGATCGCGCGATCGGTTTCATCGCGCGATGAGATCGCATCGCACCATCGCGCGTGCGATGGCAATAGGACACCGCCTTAGAATTACAATTTTCTTATTTTGTGGGATCTGGGTAATGTTAATCGTGATCATGTCAACCGCTCAGCTAATGCTGAGGTATCTACTGCCTGCCGCTGTGATTTGCGGCTTTGGCACTGTTTGTTCCGTTCATTCTCAAAAAAGTATCATTCTAAATAATTAAACTACCTTACCTTTATTTACCTTAAATGAAAATGAGATTCAATTATGCGGTGAGCAGTATTGTTTTCAAGCAATCTACACAATGTTTTTGGACAAATTGGCTACAGTCCAGCATTCACAGATATCGAGAGACGGCGTCGTATCAGTCGACTGTCGGCGACATGAGCGCTGTTACATATGATTTACATTTCCCACTGACAATTTAAATACCTATCTAGATCACAAACTTCGGGAATTTAGAACATATTTTAGTGACGAAATGATAAATACTTGGCGACTTCTCCAGTTCGCGTTCGTCTAGACATTTTTGTCTGAAGGGACTTTATGTGGAAAGAAAAGTATTAATATAATATATTTACATCAACAAATTAGCCACGGCTTTAATGAAAACAATCCTAAATTGCAGATAGAACATATTAAAAGTTTAGTATAATTAATAGACTAAAATTTTAATATGTTCTATCTGCAATTTAGGATTGTTTTCATCAACAATACATTGTTTTACAATTTTGGTTGTTACAAATTTCTTATACTAATAAGAAATTTATAACAACCAAAATTGTAACCAAAACCAACGCTTAGCTCCCAAACAAAAACAATTTAACATGTAATATGAATGAATACAGTTTTTGTAACTTTGTTTTACCAATTCCTCCACCTATCCAGAGAGTTGAGAGTTGTTTAGAGGAAATAGCTTTTTACTGATAAGACCATCTTATTTTGCATTGCTATCATCTGTATTTCCTTTCTGTATATTTGTTTTTGTAGCAATCTATTTTCTGAATTATATCTGTTGACATTATCTGTTTAAAATCATAATCATAGTAGTGAAATGATTCATTTACATCACCCTACTAATAAATCATAACCATAAGTGAATAAATGTCTTATTATTTCCGATTTATTTGTTAACCGAGTACCTGTAGCTTTAAAAAGTTCTATTGCTTCGGAACCGGTCAAAACTACTCCGATTTTCATGATTTTTTTTTAAACGTCTGTAATCTAAAATACTATACAACCTTTATAGTTTAAAAATTGTCGCTCTCAGTAAAGTAAAAAGTTGTAACCCAAAAAATACAAATTTTAAGAAAAAAATGCTTCACAACTTGCGAATTCATGTGCAAGCCAAGAACAGGACATTCTCTTTACATTGAGGCAATTTTAATTGAGATTGGCTGACGAATAAACGATGAGCGCGCTCCATACAAACGAAGTTTGATTCTATTTTGAATATTAACCAAATAAATTTAATGATTTTTATTTACACGATCCAGAAACGAATATCCTTGTCTGTGGTTTGTCAGATTTCCGTTATGTTATATAGTTTCAAAGTTACACTGGCTCAAAGATTTCTATACGAAAAAAAGCGTCAATTTTTAAACTCTAAAGATTGTAGTATTTAAATCACCTTCATTTAAAAAAAAAATTATCGAAATCGGAGTAGTTTTGACGGGTTCCGAAGTAAAAACCTTCAGGAACTCCACTATGTTCCTTCTGTCGTATTGATTGATTTACTTAGATTTGAGTCATAGTCTAAAAAAACAAGGTCTTCTATTCCCAGAGTGACACAAGCCTACGTCACAAAAAAATGGTCGCTAAACATGGTAAAAGGATATGATGACGTAGACTTGTGTCAGTCACGTGGTCGGAAGAGAATACCAGGCGCAGAATATTATTGTACCATGGATTTGAGTCTTCTTTCCTCCTGTCCTGGCATCATTGTTTGTTGTGAAGCAACGCTACGTGTTGTCAGATAACGAGGTCACTCATTATCTGTATTGGTTGAGGAGATGAGGTTACTCTTTATTTTTTTCTCATTACTATTGTTATCTTAATTACGGTTCAACTCAGATTTCCTCAAAGTCGTCTGAACGTAACGTAAGTAGGTATAGGTTTGCTTTGTGTAATGTTATCATGCGTCCTTTTGTAAAATCCATTTAATAGAGAACTAATTGAACTAGATAAGTGATTATATGCAATGGGTGGATGCGGTAAAGGTGGATGAGGTATTCATCAGTGCGGTTTTCAACACTTCGTTGTTCGTTGTATTTAAAATCAGCAAATTTTATGATACTGCACAAATTAACATGAATGTGACCTTAATTCAAATGAGATAAGGCTCACTTAGTATGTATAACGTGGCGCGTGGCGCGTTGGCGGTAAGCTTTGATTGCCCCCGTGTTGCCCCCTCGGAGCGCGGCCCATAGAGCCGGACGAGCAGGCTTCCAACAAAACTTTACGGTGAAAGGAAGCGTAAGCGTATTCAATATTACTGCGGTTATAATGGGCCTTGAATCTCTGGTTTACCTATGTTTGCCAACTTTGCAATGGTTACTTTTTAGGGTTCCGTACCCAAAGGGTGAAAACGGGACCCTATTACTAAGCCTACGTTGTCCGTCCGTCCGTCTGTCCGTCTGTCCTAACTATTTAGGGCTGTAACTTTTGAACCGTAATAGCAAGATAGTTGAAATTTTCTCAGATTATGCGTTGTTACGGCGGATTTGTTAACAAATAATAAAAATGTCAAAAAGTTAAAAATTAAGGGGGGTTCTCAACAAGAAACTAGTTTTTGTCAACGTTTTTTCTTCACGCTCTATCGTAAAAACGGTAATACATAAAAGCGTCAAACTTAGTGTAGAGCAAACTCTACAGAATAACAACAAATACTAAAAACCGGCCAAGTGTGAGTCGGTCTCGCGCTAAAGGTCCCGGACAAAAAAAGTTTTTTTTCTAAGTTAATAATGTTGTGTTTGCCCAGCAGTGGGATGAAATAGGCTAATAAAAAAAAAAAAAAATGTTGTGTTCTGTGGTGGTGTGGTACGGAACCCTCGGTGCGCGAGTAGCCCGACTCGCACTTGACCGGTTTTATTACCTTTGTATAGTCGAATGGGACAAGGGATACATTGTTTGACCATAAATTGGTGCTAATTTCAAAATCATGAATTAATAAGGGCACATTTTATCTAGTGACTGAGGTTATTAGTTAATGTTCTTCACTATTGAAATAAAGGCTATTAAGTTGTTTGTCTTCGATAAATTAACTTCACTTTATCAATTCAGAACGAGTGTTATGGTCGTCTTAATGTGCGATAGTAATGTTATTTATAAATATTAACATTTATTTATTGGTAAGGGATATCTCGTCTTGTCAAGCTGATTTGTGTGTTTTCGAATAATAGGTATGAACTATACAGATATTAATAACATACTGTTTTTACAGATGTTGTAAATGGTAGTGTGGTATTAGGTATAGCAATCTAGGGGTACGAGTAATTTCTCTATGGGTAGCATCAAATCAAGGATCTTTAATGTGTGCCTGACGTTTCAACATTTATTAGTGCTAATTTAACTTTTTTTTGTAACTACCTCCGCCAAAAAGATGATGTAATAACCGATTCCTTCTTGAACATAGATGATTGGTAGTTGCTAGTTGCACACAATAGAAAGGGGAGGCCTTTGCCCAAAGGGACACTGGACAGGCAACGTAACTGCGATTTTTTATGATTTCTTTATTTTTACAAATCTACGAATTACTGTTAGTTATATGGTTCCTTGTTTTGATATTTATTATGATACCCGCTTAGTCTGGTATTTGAAGGCGAACCAGTTAGAGTAAATACCAGTTAGCAGTAATTGCTGCAACTTTAACAGACGCTGTTTCTCACTTCATTCAATCGGAGCCGAGCGGTCCGATCGGTGGATCGGACCAATGCGCGGGCAAATTGAACAAGTCGAGTGGAAAGTGGAGTTGATTATAGTCTACACTTGTTTCATGTTAATCATAGCTTATTTATATATTTCTCATGTCTAAACAAAAGTACACAGTGCTTTCTCTTCTTTGTTTTAATATGATTGATTGCATAATAACAAAGTATTGTCTGTACTCTGTTGGAAGATTGTTTTCAAGTAAAATATCTAAGTGTTTTTTTTACGAATATGTTCATGTTATCGGATTTAATTCTCAACATTTAAATGTTTCTGCAAATATACTAACCGTAATTAATAATTTAGTATTCATTGAATTATTAATTTACCTAACGCATTAAAATTTTTATAAAATTAAAGTTAGAGCAAAGACAAAGCAAAAATATGGTAATATTTTAAATCAATTTTAATGTTTTCCTCAGCCTCCATCCATCGTCCACATTCCTCACTACCGCGATTTATTCCTACCGTCATAGTGGGTGTATAAAACGCAGAAGTAGTTTTAAATTAGGTTTTAATTTTATAATAATCCACTTCTTACAATCTATCATTCTTAGCGCCATGTAGGAAGGGGACGCTGTATGTATCAGTGAGTATACGCGTGTCCAAAACTGAATGGTGGATTTCACATACGCATCAGAATTTATGATTTAAGTACAGATTTCCTCGATGTTTCCTTTACCGTCATTTTTTGATTGAAAATCAACTTGAATGTTTGGTCATGAACGGTTAATTCCCAGAAGTAAGTACCTTTTGACAGTTCCTCTGAAGGTACTAATGGGACTATTCTTACTACTGGGACTTAATTTTGTCCTTAACCCTTTGTCATTGGCGCGGCGGCGACAGAATATACGGGAAGTACTCAAACACTGGCGATTTTGATAAGATAATATGTGACCAAAAAAAATCTTTGAATAAGCATAAGCATATGCTCACGACTATATTCCCCGAGGGGGTAGTCAGAGATATTCTGAAACTTCAGAACATCCACATCTTTGAATATCTTCTTAATTATACTCTTCTAAAAACATAACCATCTGGCAGTTGTTCAATAAACAATACAGTGGATAAGCAACTTTATTCTTCTCATTATCGCTGTGATTCGTGTTCTAACAATCTCATCGTCTGTTTATCTTTTGGAATATCTTGTCAGGAAAAAAACTGCTAATGCAAAAGTGTACTAAACGTAAAGCTCAAAGGTTGATAATGCAAAATTGTTTAACACGAGCTCATGCGAATCATAACTGGAGACTACAAGAATTGAACCATATACATATATGAACATTTTAAAATAATCAAGATATTAAAATGATCTACGTCTTACGAATAAAACGAAAGCAAACTACCTGTTGAAAAGATTGTCCAACAAAGCGCAATTCAGTGTTTCTGTGGCAAAAATTATGATTGAGATTTAGTGAAAAATGTATACCGATTCAGGTGAATAGAACAACTTATGCCGGCTCCGGGCGAGGCGCATGAAAAATATTTGGGTGTTTGCCAGCGCTGCTCGGTCGCGGGCGTCGCGACGCCGCCGCCGCCCCCGCCCCCGCCCCGCGCTCGCCTCGATAGCTCCGTAATGCAATACCTGACAATGAAAGTGCATCATTTATCTTGTGTACACAGCATCCTCTTAAAATATTTGACGGTCTTTTCACATACAGGGCGTGGTATTTACCTTTTGTCACTCGGCTTTGACAATCTGCTTACTCACTTAAGGATTTCTCACAGTGAATAATGTAAAGAATTTTTATTAAAATCCTTCCTGATAGCATTATTTTAGAAAAAAAGATTTTCTAATTAACGTCGTTCTATTCACATAAATTTTTCTCTTAATATACAGCCCCCAAAAGGTTGCTGATCCGGCAATCATACAGTTTGTAGGTACGCGCCGACTTTCGCAATATCCCTGCGAAATTTGGCGTACACACCCACCCACCCACACTTTTATCTCTGTATAATTTTCGGTCCTCACTTAACTTCGGCATTTGTTTAACTTTGTAACATCAGCGTTTTTTGAGTTATTATTAAAAAGCAGTGGTTTTTTTAGGGATAACGTATTTACGGTTGGTTTGTTTATTTCAGGTGAGTAACGGCAATGTCATCGATACAGGAACACCTACCCTACTGGTATTTACCATTTGTTTTTATGGCACTAGCATGTGGTGCATGTTAATGTAATGAAAACGTGAACCAAGTCCGATGATCTCATTTTTGGTCTGCAAATTTAATTATTGGTACCGTATGGGATTCACACATCCACAAATTAATTAATGTTAGGTTGTAATTATTGTCATCTTTTGACCTACCTAATTAATATGTTCAGCTACGCAGGCGATAGTTGTTTGAATAAATTAATTTTATATTAAAAAGAACACGTTTTTAGGAAAAAATAAGTACATAATAATAACTTGTATGGCTTTGAATTATATCAATGGCATTTGATTCCGCTCAATTTGTTCTGGGCAATACAAGTAAATTATTTCTTACAAACCTAAATATATCATTTTATCGATCTAGCCAGTATGTAGATATAGTGGTATCTGGTTTATTGTTATTTTGACAATCTTCCACTGTTCGTTATCATCATGCATGTTAGAGTAAAGCCTCATCACAGTAAATATTCCGAGAGATAAGTGTACTTTTTGCAACCATCAGCAGCAAGGTTGATTCAGTGTTTATGGGGTGTAGAGGTTCTCTGTGATGGGGATGGACCAGGTCTGCCTGCATAACTCCAGTCGGTTTAGAAGTTACTGATGATTAAAGGTCTGTAAAAAATAAACGATCAGCTGCACGGCTGATCGTATGATATTGTTGTAGTATACACTGTAGCTATGTGAACAGTACAAAAACGACATGGTTCATTAGTCGGCTTAGGAGATACAGCCGTTCAAAGGTCGGAACTTTGACTGGCTGTATCTCCTAAACCGACTGACAAAACTTGACAGTTTTTGTACTGTTCACATAGCTACAGTGTATACTACAACAATATCATACGATCAGCCGTGCCGCTGATCGTTAATTTTTTACAGACCTTTAATCATCAGTAACTCTTAAACCGACTGGAGTTATGCAGGCAGACCTGGTCCATCCCCATCACAGAGAAGCTCTATACCCCATAAACACTGAATCAGCCTTGCTGCTGATGGTTGCAAAAAGTACACTTATCTCTTATACTAAAAGTCTTACGCTATTAAACTGTTGCCTGCGAAATGAGTTATTTGTTTAACAATTACAGACAAAAGAAAAACTTGTTCAATACATTCCTAAAAGCTTTTACCTACCTATACGTTACCTAAACTCATCAATGCCTAAACTTCTGTGCTTACAGAGCGGCCGAGCGCGCTGCATACAAGCGAAGTCAGATCCTACTATCGATAATAACCAATTAAAGTCAATTAATTTTTTTTAACATGATCTAGATGTTAACACGTATGCCTATGGTTTGTCAAATTTCCATTAAAATATACAGTTTCCATGTTAGGATTAATTTAAGATTTATATGGAAATCTTTCAGCCACTGTAACTTTAAAAACTATACATTTAACGAAAATCAGATAAACCACAAGCAAAGAGATTAATTTCTAGATCGAGTTAAAAATTTCATTGGCTTTTTGATTGGTAAATATCCAAAATATTATATCTTAACTTCGTATGTATGGAGCGCGTTAAAAATAATTTAGTTGCAAGTAAAACTACTTTCTGTCCAGTTTTAAGTTAACAAATAAAACCAGATAGGTACATTTAAAATAATTTATACTCTGTTCAATAATGACAATTTTTATTACATATAATAGAGAAAGGCCTATATACTTAATATCTTAAACGTGATTATTTATAAATTATTTGAAGTTTAAAGTCAGAAAATAACAAAATATATTAATATACCTATACTATGTAAAATTGCTAGATCGTATAATCATTAATTTAAATGTTAAAGTCCATGAATGAAGAACCATCTTGGTTTAAATTAAATGTTTCATTAGGACATTTTGTGCGTCACACTTTGCTTGCACGCAGCACAACTACTAACTCTAAGTCGATGAGCATGAACTGCTGTTAGGATTACTTTGTTATACCTTATTTTTATTTTTTAGCGTGAACATTGCTATAACCTAATTTGGTAGTTGCAGCAATTGTTTTGACCACGCAAAAAAAAAGTATAAATACGGTCGATAAATTATGCAGGGTACGAAGTTATAATTATCATTGATAATTATCATGATAATTATACGTTGATAATTATCTTGACAATTATAAAATTGTCGAGAAAACAAAAAGCTTGCGCTAGCAATGTCACGACATGATGTATCCGATCATGATCCGATAATTTTTCGCGAAAGAAACATCTCACAATCACGAAATAATTTTTCTCACTGTTTTCTGTTGTTTTTCTCAATTATTTGTTATTCTTTGTGATACGAAACGAAAATGCCGAAGACTGTGAGCTGGTTGGTTTGGATACAAGTGTATTAAAACAAAAACAGCAATTTTAGAATTTTTTGTTAGAAATTTTATTTAAAACTAAGAATCAGCTTGGATACTTATCCTATAATTATCTGATAATTATCCGATAATTATTATGACAATTATCCGATAATTATCTGATAAATTATCCGATATTTATCCGATAATTATCTGATAAATTATCCGATATTTATCCGATAATTATCTGATAAATTATCCGATATTTATCATGATAATTATCAAAGAAAATAATTATCTTGATAATTTAGAAATTATGAAATTATTTCAGGGTTAGAACCCTGAAATTATGTACCAAGATATTGGATATTTTAGCTAAGCACCACTAAAAATTATAAATTTTCTTAGTTTTCTATTCGAGAATACACTATTACTCCGTGTGGAGAATTAGCATAATATAAACCTACTACTGGTATTGTAATTAAAGTAAGAAATTAATTCTGTGCATGAACCGTTACTGGTATGGCGCTCTTATTCATAATTAATGATAATGATAATGAATTCAAGAAGTAGTTGCATACAAAAACTACCTTGGTCTGGATTGATTATCGAATCAGTAATCGCATGTAGCATGTCACCTTTGAAAGCTGTCGTGCATCGAAGTACCATTAAGGCCTCGCCTGGACTAGTGCCAGAGTCGGGATATTATTAGCACAACGACGTCTGAGTTAATCAAGCTCAAATAAGATCAATATTTTCCGTAGGTGATGGTCTCTCAGGGCCGGCCGCGCCCGGCTGCCTGTCAGTGTCAACCAGGATTGCGGACCGGATCGAACGACAAAGTACAGGGGCGCCGGCCGGCCAAAAGTGCACTCTATAAATTTGACCCAATTACGTCGCTCTAGGAAAATAATTAATTAGAAGCTTTATATGTTACTTTCATTATTAAATATATGAAGATACAATTACATAGTATATTGTGGAGCTAAAAATAGTATTTTCCTCGCTTAAAAACATAATGAGATGACATTTTATTCCCGGGTAAACAAGCAATTAACTTGTGGACTGGTCCTATACTAGATTCATTTTCTTTATTCATTTATTCGCGAAATAACTGGCAATATGAAGATTATAATTGTAAAAAAACCTAGTATTTTATTACTTGACACGTCATTCGATCATAAAATCTATAATATGCTAAAAGTGAGCTTTGCTACAAACCGGACGCTTAAAAATGTAGTTTGTTGTTGTAGCAAAGTTTCTGACCACCTCGAAAGGATTATGGTCATGAGTTTATATATATTAAATGAGAATTTGATAGAGCCTTTGTCTGTATTATAATAATATAACCTATACAGTATACAATATGAAACTCCATAATAAGATGAGAATTAATCGGAGTGGCTGCGAATTCACAAATCCCTTGATGCATCATGCTATGATCTACATATATTAATTTTATACTTTCTGTAGTTTGCGTGACTATAAGCGTGAGATGCCCGCGTGCTGGTAAGAGAAATTCCTTCATTCAGTTATGCACAGTAATTTTCTTGCCTTTGATAATCGAACAGGTAGTAGATATTTCTACCGTGATTATGACTTCGTTGCCACACGAATGCTGTGATCTGCATAGAAGCAAAGTTTCGACATTTTATAAAACTACACGACTACTTTAACGTATGCTACATACGTAACATACGTTAAAGTAGTTGGAAATGAAAGAATAGAGATTAATTAAGGGGATCGGCGACCCGTTAAATAGGGTACACCTCGTTGCAGTTTCAAAGAGATTGCTCCGGTGAGCCGAGCGCACAGGGCGAGGGCGGGCGGCGGCGCAGCGCCCCCGTGTGCCGTGATGCAACGCCAACCTGCTTTCCCGCTGTAATACACCGTCCGTTTCACCGCTTCAATAGTCATTTGATACACGATATTCCTTTATCGTCTATGAATAAGAATAACTATGGAAGAATAACTCTAAACAAAAGCAACATAATTTTTGGCACCCTTTGAAAAATAACATTTTGTATGAGTTTTGGCGGCAAGGTGTAGTTTTTAAGGAACAAATTTCGAACACTGTGTACTTTTTTTGGGGTCACTTTTTGAGCTTGATTTACATTTCTATACATTCTTATTCGTAGTTTATCGTACTTTTTGTTAAAATAGGATACACTAGGTAGTACCAGGTTTATAAGTCTTACCGATATACTGCGTAGTTGAAAAATTTCAACAGCGCGCGAAATTATATTGGCCTATCAGAATGTGCCACCTTCAATCCCTTGCCGTTATTGGCGAATTGTTTTCGCGCCCTTTTAGCTGATATCCGATTTTGCACCAATTGATTACTAAAATGACTTCGGGTTTGGATTCGGGTCTACTCTGCGCAAACGTAGATTGTCGAGCGGAATTATTTTCCTGGTCGTACTGTATGATATTTGTATGCACTTGGATAAACGTATTCAGTGTACCGAATGTTTGGTCCAAGAACAAAAGGTTGATAAACATAGTTTGAAAATATCTTTCATCTGGTCGGCCGTAAATCAAGACTAGCAGAAATATTTGTTATAATGTTATGCGAGGTTGCTAAATTATCGACATAAGCAGAGCAACACCGTCTAAATATAAAGCAGAAATGCGGCGGCCATACCGAAGAATTGGGGTCGGCTAAGGAGCCGCTTATATCTCGCTGTTGGCGTGAACCTGGCCATCAACTTCAGTTTGATTGAACCCTTTTTAGGTAGTAATTAAGATTGATTTTATAAAATATTCAAGCCTAATTTAGACCACAGCCGACGCGACGCGATTTGAAGAAAATGATTTTTTAAAGTGAACGAAATACGGAGATAAACATATACAAAAGTGATTGT
Source organism: Agonopterix subpropinquella (assembly GCA_922987775.1). Lineage (NCBI taxonomy): Eukaryota > Metazoa > Arthropoda > Insecta > Lepidoptera > Depressariidae > Agonopterix > Agonopterix subpropinquella. The sequence continues at coordinate 11,569,352 of OV277700.1, read as the reverse complement.
TTTTAAATCTGATGTGACCTTTTGTGTATACGAAATCTTAATTGTAGTTATGGGATATTTTGATCGAGTAAACTCTTGCAGTAACGAAAGAAAGGAACTAGATAAATAGGTAATCTTTTATTATTGAATAAAGCAAACATGGTACAATCTATACGGAATTTAAACATACAATTTGTTTTACATGTTGTAGCCTATAAAATCCCTCTGCAGGGCACATGCCCACGGCCCACCCTCACTAAAGAGAGTAAGCCATAGGTAGGTACTCTGTAGGTACTCCACTTTTGTGGCCCGTGTGCGAGTTCCTGGAAACAAGTTAGTGTTCAAATTGCTGTCAGAACAAAGCTATGTTTTACTGCCTTCCTGCAAATTAATATCCCTATCGGTGCGGTGGTTGACGAAAACGAAAAGGATCCGAGCGGAATTTATGAAGTAGGTAACCGATTCAATGTTCTCTTAAATTACGAGTAACTTACACAGAAACAATATTGCTTTTATAACAAAGATAAAGTTAAGTCAAAGCTTAAGTTTTCTTTTGTTCAAACGGAGCTTGGAGGGCCGATAGATGTCGAATATCAGTTAGAAACATTAATTTTATAATTTCGAAATACTTTGATGTTTAATTTGATTCATGTCGCTTGTCTGTTGCCTAATTGGGTGTGTTGACTGTCGGTTGCTCAGTTCTGTTGCGCATTATTAAGTGGATATAACACCAGATGAATTATAAACTACTGTAAATAATATTTATTTGTGGAATATCCTATTCAGACTAACACCACTGCGCAGAAAAAAAAATATTTTATACTCTATCTCTATTTCTACCTATGTTACGCAGAAGCCGATGGTCAGGTTATTTCAGGTTCTAAGATGTCCGATAAGGTGAAAAATCAAACGAGATATTTAAAGACGTGATTACTTTTTTTTTTTTTTGATTCAGTTTAAGGTAAAGCGATTTTAGTATCGCATACAACCGATGTCAGGAATAAATACTCTCATTTATAGCAAATAAAACGTTGGTGTTCGACGTTTCAACGCTTCTTTGGAGTTTTTGGAGGCAATCGAGAAACGCAGGAAACGCAGAGAAGTCCACAGGAAAGAGGTGAACCGACCGCTTGCCGCGCTACAAAAGAACGAAACACTTTTCCTGTTCACGACCCACACCATCATATTTCACTGAACTGTATATTGTTCACTTGCACGACACTTTGTTACGCAAAACAACACCGATTTTACGAACCAAAACTCACTATAAACAATAAAAATTCGATGAAATATGAGGACTCCAAACGTATCTGTTCAAATCCCGCCAAAAACTCCAAGACGTGATTACTTTTAATCGCCATTTAGGAAGCAGAGAGCGTACAACAAAACTTTTTAAACCATAGATAAACAAATTCCCTTTTCCTGGCTCCGGGTGCGAGCATTTCGCTACAACCTATGTTATATTGATATTACACTCGGACTTGTATGAATTGTACTTTTATTCCTGGCATAGTAGCGCTGTTGCCTGAATTGGCTGATCAAGTCTGCATACGCGTACTTCATTTGCATACATAACTTGGTAGAAACGTACACTGCTTACTAACCACTGGTTTTGGATGAAGCTAATGTTATATTCATTGTTAGGTAACTAAAATGGTAGTTGCAAAACTGTACCTTACAGGTAGGTACATTTTCATATTATACATAACTTAAATGTGTTACCGACATACTTCCCTTGAGACCATCAAACTAAATAACTTTCAGTATGGATCCCAGATCCAAATCCCGAAAAATAGGGTTGTTCCATAGAAAACGTCAATGGCTACGCGACCCAAATGTATGGAATACCAGAGCTTTTCATATCCAAATGTACGGCCAGTTGTTCAGTTTGATGGTCTAAATAAAGCACCCTATATGTAGGTAAGGCATTTAAGGCTGTAGCCTGTATAATCTTAATCAAGTAAGTTATTATTACCTACCGTATTTAAAGAGTAATTTAAAAATGTTGTCTTTATGACAGGACTCAAGGCACTCATGGCATGAAAAAAAAAACTAATGTCAGTGAAATAAAAGTTAAATAATTTTTAAATTGGACTTTTTTAGAGTGATTAGATCCAGACCAGTCATATTCCGAGAGATAAGTGTACTTTTAGCAACCATCAGAAGCAAGGCTGATTCAGTGTTAATGGGGTGTAGAGCTTCTCTGTGATAGGTATGGACCAGGTCTGCCTGCATAACTCCAGTCGGTTTAGGAGTTACTGATGATTAAAGGTCTGTAAAAAAATTACTCTTACTATTATCGTATGTTATTGTTGTAGTATGCACTGTAGCTATATGAACAGTACAAAAACTGGCATGATTCATCAATCGGTTTAGGAGATACAGCCGTTCAAAGGTCGGAACTTTGACTGGCTGTATCTCCTAAACCGACTGACAGAACTTGACAGTTTTTATACTGTTCACATAGCTACAGTGCATACTACAACAATATCATATGATCAGCCGTGCAGCTGATCGTTAATTTTTTACAGACATCATCAGTAACTCCTAAACCGACTGGAGTTATGCAGGCAGATCTGGTCCAGCGCCATCACAGAGAAGCTCTACACCCCATAAACACAGAATCAGCCTTGCTGCTGATGTTTGCAAAAAGTACACTTATCTCTTATACTGTCACAATTCCGACAAGTCGTGTGGGTTTGACGAATGTCAAAGGAAGCATTATGGTAACAATAAATAACAAGGTTACATTGTAGGACAAGTTAATCAAAACAAATTGAAGTTAAAGTATAATCTATTTTCGACTAGCGATACTCTTATTATTCTCTACTTTTACGGACAGTTTTATCTTTTTTTATTAAAAGACATATTCAAAATAATGTTCTCACAAAGTTGTGCGCTAACGCAATTTTCTCATTTTCCCAGTTGGCATTTGAATGTTTCCTCTCCGTAAAACGAATAACCACCGAATAACGTTATTGATTTCGGTAATTCGTTGAATTTCGGGGCGGTGCGAACCGCGAGTTGTCACATTACATTAGGGAGCGGGTGCGGTGGGGCTACAAATTTTATTGATGGCCGATTCTTATCCAACGTCACTCATCACCACGTTGTATTCAATTCAATTTATTGCATATATCTGAGTACGTATATAGTGTATGTACTATATGGTCTAACACAATGTGCGGGAAATAGGCGCGGTCGCGATTACCTCCCAGTGCCCCCACAGACAGGCCGCGAGGCTTCAATAGGTAATGCGCACAGATTGACGCCCGTGAATGACGGCCTGGCCAGACGGGTGCCGGCTGCGTGCTACGAATATAAAAATATCATCGTAGGTGCATACTATTTCTAGTTGTCATTAGAACGACTTGATCCAATATGTGTTAGGTTCAGGTCCTTTCTGTACTAATAGTTTTACGGTATATACAGGGTGAAATGGATATCATTAGCATCCTTTTAAACTAAGAGTCTACCCATCAAACTGAACAACTTTCACTATGGGATCAAACCAATCGAAGCAAAAAAAAATCAGCTGCTGCATACATTTGAGTCGAGTAGGCAGCGGCGCGGCGGGTGCAGTTTAGTACGGAACAGCTTTTTTTTTGCTCCGATCGGTTTGCTCCCATAGTGAAAGTTGTTCAGTTTGATGGGTAGACTCTTAGTTTAAAAGGATGCTAATGATATTAATTTCACCCTGTATAGGTAGTTTTAACAATCTTATATTTTATTTTATTTATTCAGGGTTGCCAACAAATTATACACATTATAAAATAAGTACCAAAACATAACACATAATATTGTGCTGTATTGTGTTGTAGTTATAGGCTATCACTTCTGTTGCTCCAGCTTTCTCGTAATAATAGTGTACTACTAGCAACAAACAAAACTTATGACAACTAAACTATGGTTAGTAAACAACAAATGTAAGTAAGTAAAATAATTAATTGACGAGAAGTAAATTCCAATTCAAACGGCACCATCTTTGGTTATTTTATCTGTATGGAGGAATTATAAATATAAGTAAAAAAATAAATTAGCGAAAGAATACACAAGTAATAAAAAGTCAAGAAAACAACATATCACCGTGGTGGGACACTGTTTTTATTATTAAACGATTTTATTCAACTTCGAAGCTGTCTAACACACTAACAATTGTTTGTAATCGATTTTTGTTTATATGATTTTAGTTTTTTTTTTGTTTATCGATGTTTGGCGACCCGGTTGGTGTAATGGTTACCACGCCGGACTGCCAAACCAGGGTCCTGGGTTCGAATCCCGGTTCGGTCATGGATGTTATATGTTTGTGCCGTTGTTGTATGATTCCCATAATAAAAAGCCTAAGGCTTACCTTGGGATCATTACAATATATGTGCCTGTGAGCGTTATTTATTATTTATTTATTATTTTTTTATTTTATTTATATCATCCTCCAAACCGACAACCAGGTAGTTTTTTTGGGTTCCGTACCCAAAGGGTGAAAACGGGACCCTATTACTAAGCCTACGTTGTCCGTCCGTCCGTCTGTCCGTCTGTCCGTCCGTCTGTCCGTCTGTCCGTCCGTCCTACCTATTTAGGGCTGTAACTTTTGAATCGTACAGCTGTCTACACACCAAAGCCGCCGGCCCGGGGCGGCACGATCCCAGCGGGTTAATGCCGGCCTCATATATATTATATTTCCAAATTCAGATATAATAGAATATGATATAATATATTTGAAAATATATTATATATTTCATATATAATATATTTTCAAAATCAGGCCGCCGCGCCGGTCTTGTCCGCCGGGTTCGTGCCGCCGGGCCGGCGGCTTTTGGTGTGTAGACAGCTTAATAGTTAGATAGTTGAAATTTTCTCAGATTATGCGTTATTACGACGGATTTACAAAATGACAAATAATAAAAATATCAAAAAGTTAAAAATTAAGGGGGGTTCTCAACAAGAAACTAGTTTTTATCAACGTTCCTTCTTCGCGCTCTATCGTTAAAACGGTAATACATACAAGCGTCAAACTTAGTGTGATTATAGAGCAAACTCTACAGAATAACAACAAATACTAAAAATCGGCCAAGTGTGAATCGGTCTTGCGTTAAAGGTCCCGGACAAAAAACGTTTTTTTTCTAAGTTAATAATGTTGTGTTCTGTGATGGTGTGGTACGGAACCCTCGGTGCGCGAGTAGCCCGACTCGCATTTGACCGCTTTTATTTCAGACATAGTCCCTATGATTTATAGTAATTTCGGTTACGATTGATAAGTATAGAGCTTGTAGTATAGAAAGGATATATTGGAATAATCTTACTCACTGTAGGTTATTAAATTATTATAGCCTCGTTGACGCGAATATTTGCTTTTAGATAGCCTACACATTGTGGAGCACCCACCATGTCCCTGCGAGGCCCGGAATAGACGTATTCCAGATATTTACGAGTTACTAGCGAGAATTGCCACATTTGTCGCACACTCGATTGTTGCCCTCGACTCGGCCTTGCCTCGGTAACTTGTGAATTACAGAATAATGTGATTCCCCTATTATATAATATTACGTATTCCATCCGAATACACTAGTTACTAGTAGATATACTGATGTGCTATGTTAATTGTCAATCACACAAAGTACGTCTCTGTGGACGACACGCACGACTGCGGTTGTTGACCGGACTATCTCTGAATTAGTAATTATACTGTACACACATAACACATTATAATCCGTTTGAATATGACTAATATTTAAAGGACAACCGCCGCTCTCCCTTGAAAAAATACCTTAAAATGTATAGAAGTTTTGACTGAAGTCAAATGTGTAATAAATTATGAGGTTTTATAAAAACTACTCAGATAGTATCATTTATTTTTATTTAACGAGTTATTTAATCATGTATTACTAATAAATTATAAAAAAACAGCAACCCCAACATGGCTGTCAATGTTGTTTAGTAGGAGGAGGTAGGAGGTGTTGCAAGCACAATGTTTTTTTTATATAAAAATGATTAAAACTAATAAATCATTATAAAATAAACTAATGCCTACAGTTAGTTTCTAGTGTTCCATAGTCCATAATAAAAATAGAAGGACGGTTATACATTTTTGGGTATTATGTGCCAGATGTCCTTTAGGCGGTGTCCTATTGCCATCGCACGCGCGATGGTGCGATGCGATGTGATCGTACTGATGGGTAATCCTCCGAAATTTTACAAATCGTTGAAATTTTTCCATAGAAAAATTTGAAAATTTGAAAAATTTCGGAGAATTACCCATCAGTACGATCACATCGCATCTAGGGCTTGCAAATATTCGATAATTTCCAATATTCGAATTATTCGATTTTTTTTAGGTACTATTCGAATTATTCGAATAATATTCGAATATTGACAAAGTTTTAACCAGTTTAAGTAACAATGTTGTTAATTGCCAATATCTGACTTACATAGTCTAATTTCTCCAAATGAAAACGAAATCTTATGACTTGACGAAGCAGCCCTATTGAAGAAGGCACACTGCTTCCCCCACACAGCGCTAAATACTTATATCTCACTATTTGGAAGTGGTAACTACGCCCCTTTTCTACAGCATCTTCACTCGTGGTCGAAAGCAAACATCAACGGCAACAAGAAAAAAATCACATACCAAATTACCAATTCGGAAGATGACGATTGGCGCATGGAAAGTGCGCATCCTCCTTCTCCCCAAAGGCAACATCTGCCCGGAACCAAAGACTGCCATAGTAGCTTTGGTGTCGACATCGTTGCTCTCAGTGAGACACACCAGGCTGACGAGGGGGAGCTAGTGGAGCAAGGGGGCGGATATACATTCTTCTGAAAGGGAACCCCTGCTTCTAATCTCAGGCGGTCTGGTGTTGTTTTCTCAGTTAAAAACTGAATTGCTAGACAACTGGAGGAGTATCCCGTGCACATCTCGGACCGCGTTACTTGTTTATTGACGGTGTTTTATTTATGGGATCCATCCTAGGGAGAAGATACTCATATACCTAAGGCGATTTTAACGCGAGAGCTACTTCAAGCCACAATGTTGGTAACATGAACTGCTTGAATTGCCTTCTGTTACTCTCTCTCTGTGATCAAATTCAATTAGATATACCAACACAATGTTTAGGCTACCTGCCAAGCTCAAGACCACACGGATGCATTCAAGGTCCAAGCATTGGCATCTTATTGACTACGTTATCGTCAGACAAAGAGATATTATCTCCCAAATCCATATCTCTCGGGTTATGCAAGACTCCTAACTGTTGGAGTGACCACTGAATTGTGTTGACTAAGCTCAAGCACCATCTTAATCCTCCTCAGAGGTCTCAAAGAGTGAAACCTTTACGACTTAATGTGGGAAAACTCCTAGATCCAACGAGACTTTTATTCGGGTGGTTGGAAACATGGTTCTGACGCTGGAAATTGAGGGTGGTGGTGAAAGTGAATGAATGAATGAATGAATGAAATATACTTTTATTTACACCAAACACAGATACAGCATAGGAATAAAAAACAATAATGGTACAAATAAGGCGGCGATGTCTTAAAAATACTTGGTAGGCACTTTCGTCGAATTTGGCCAACGAAGTATTGCAAACATTGGGCGTGAAACGTATTAAGCAGGAGGACTTGTTCGACGATAACAACGAGGAACTGACCGAGGCTCTCCAGAAACACAGAGCGCTCTTGCAGATATCAGCGGAATTGAGTGTGGCATAATATCTGATGAGGCGGCAATTGCAGTGGTGTGGGAATGTTTCCCGTATGTCCGTGTGAATGACAGAGTTGCGAAGTACATCTTGTACTCAGAACTGCAAGAGGGCAAATGGAAACAAGGCGGCCAAATCTTGCGGTGTGCTGAAGCATCACACGAAGAGTTGTGATGTTGATTGACGGATCAAGCTGGGAGACACTGGCTAAAGACCGGCCACTTTGGAGGCACACCATGAACACTTAAGTGTATGCGTTCGAACAAGCGCGACGTTTGGACTGAACCCGACGAACTTAATTTAGTCGGAGGGGTGCTGACGTGTAGAATTTGGGAGCACAAGCACATTTACTGCAAAAAATCCCTATTTTTCAGCCACCTGACAGCGCACAAACTATCAGCTCTCAACTATCAGTAAAAAGTAGCTAAGGCCGATAACGGTCATGATGATGATGGTGATGACACAAAACCAATGAATCAAGGCTATGTCATCCTCCTTATGATCATCAGAGTCCTGTCTTTTACAAAAGTGAGCCTAACAACGTAACCTAGAATTAATGTCGCGCGCGAAATTTGAAAATTATGGTTGCACACGTCATAGTTCTGAGTCTGAACAAATATTCGAATACCTTATTATACTTTTCGAATATTCGAACAGAGTTTTTATTCGAATAATTCGAATATTCGAATATTCGAATGCAAGCCCTAATCGCATCGCACCATCGCGCGTGCGATGGCAATAGGACACCGCCTTACACAAGTTACTATCGATTTGCTATACAGGGTGTACAATAAAATGGGACAGCTACTTAAAGGGTTGCTTCAGACCATCAAACTGAACAACTTTCTCTATGGGACCAATACCGAAATCGCGAAAAAAAAATCTGCTGTCCCATACATTTCAGTCGAGTTATGTTTGCAGTTTTGTATGGGAGAGCGGTTTTTTTTTCGCGATTTCGATATTGGTCCCATAGAGAAAGTTGTTCAGTTTGATGGTCTGAAGCACCCCTTTAAGTAGCTGTCCCATTTTATTGTACACCCTGTATATAGCTATTTTCTAACCATCGCATATCATTATAGTTTACACAAATGAGTTATTAATTTAATTTATGTAAACGAAAACTAACTTATTAAATTAATTATCAGAAAACCAGAACAAAAACGTTGTGTAGGTACATTCGAATATTTAAGATAATTGCAGATAGATAAACGAGAGACATTCGACCAAAACCAGAGACCAAACCATACGAACTCTTTAAAATTGAGGAAACAGTAATTCTGTTCAATTGTTCGTAGCGTCCATGGTTTCTATTTAGAATCATACATTTGCATGGAGCGGAGGCCGGGATCTCAGTAGGGTTGCGGGCGCAGGGATGATAGCGAGCGGCGGTGGCGGTGGTCGAGGACCTGACCTCAGCCAGCACGCCCCGCTAAGCACTGTAAACACTCCCCCGGTCACGTACGACAGCTGCAAACTGTTTAATATTAATATAGAAAATAATATTCACGAAAAGAAATCCCACTGAAACTGAAAGCTCTATTCGTTCGTGCTCGAGTACGCGAATTCCAGACCCAACGCGAATCCCTGAGCGCCGACTTAAATTGCGAAAAATTAAAATAAAAGCGTTGTACTCGAGCCGTGAGTTGCATATCGTTATAATAAGCTGCGAGCTTTTGCTATTTCTGAATGCCAAGCGGTGGGTAAACAAATAGGGACAAGGATGGCACTAAAATGCTTTGGTTTGCATTTACATTATTCAAAACTCACCCTTGCAGACGCACGGATGGATCTTTATTTCAATTCGAAGCTTACCCCGGGGGTAAGTAATAAACGAATACTGAAATAAATTCCAGTAGTAGATAGCATGTGTATCCAATAGTATCCATATTATGTATTTCTATGTTTACTCTGAAACAATATCTCGCTATTGACTAGCTGTACATACTCAAGTTATATACTTTGATATTGATTACACCTCATCAAATATACACACGTATAGTGTTATACAAGCTCTGACATATCCTACATGGTTCCAACTAGGAATCCTGAAAGATTTATGAATATAATATTTTATTGGGCTATTCTTCTTCTTCTTATCGTGTGGGCAAAGCCCTGGTGTCAGAGTTTTTTCAGACCGCCTTACGTGGCGTGACGTGGTTTTTATGTAACGACTACTACCACCAGAGATAGTAGCCGGGACCAACGGCTTAACGTGCCATCCGAAGCACAGAATCATTTTTCTTTTCAGACAATCAGGTGATTCAGCCTGCAATGTCCTAACCAACTGGGGAAAAACGCACAAAGTGACATATCACTAAGTGTCCCCCGTGGGAATCGAACCCACGACCTCCGTGTCGAGAGCCCAATGCTCTTAACCATTAGACCACGGAGGCAGTTATAGCATTGGGCTATTGATAACATTTCACCCGAGTGTCCAGTTTGTAAAACTAGCCAGAAGCCGTAGCATGTTGCGCGTGATACAGCTATATCACCCCTTTTATCTTGTTCGTTCGCGCGCAAATAGAAAGAGAGCTAAGGCGCGATAACGCCAGCCTAGCCATGCAGGTTTTTATTATTTACTTTCTATTCAGCTGCCTTTCATCAGTCATCATAAGTTTCGTGTTTGTTTTTGGGTAGGTAATAGTTGGTGTTAGCTTAGGCCTGAGTTTTATTATCATGTCTCAACAGTGTGTCTGTGTTTGTGTTTACAACTCTCGGCATCTGTTGGGTAGCGAGCACGAGGGTGGGTGGCGGTGGGTGAGCGGTGGGTGGGCGCAGGGGAGTAGGGCTGCACCTACGCACGCTCCAGCTAAACCCCCATGTCATTAATCTATGCGAATTCAGCTTAGGATAACGTGACGTACGAGAGCTTTCTTAATGTTTTTTTAGGATTCCGTAACGAAACGGCGCCAACGGGACTCTATTCATAAGACTACGCTGTCCGTCCGTCCGTCTGTCCTGCCTATAAAGGGCTATATCTTTTAAACCGTAATAGGTAGAGAGTTGAAATTTTCACTGCCTATGTGTTATTATTTTGGATTTACTGACAAATAATGAAAAAAAAATCAAAAATTAATTATGCCATCAATTCCCCATACGTTTTCAAGGTTTTTTGTTTTTGTTCTATATAAAAACGGCAATACATACGCGTCAAACTTAGTGTGTTTATGATTATCTTCGATCAACATTATAGTTGATCGAAGGTGATCGAGTTCATACTTTAAGGTAAAACAATAAATAATAAAATAAAATCGGGCGCGTGCTATAAAAATCCCACAGAAAACAATATTTTTGGTAATATTGTATATGGAACCCTCCGTGCGCGTCTCGCACCTGGCATGTTTTTATTTTTGCTTATGTTGACAAAAAACCTAAACAACATAGAGGTCACTTTAAATCTTGCAGTGACTGTTCACCTCTTGTTACCGTTCTATTCAGGGTTGGTGTGCCTACAATCTCGCCTCCTTTGTCTGATATCTTATGTGTATTAACATCTATATTATCACCTTTCAGTTCTTTGTATGTGATTTGACCATAAGCCGTAGACTAGAGCTCTACAGTACAGGTAGAGCATTTAACGAAAATGTTGAAAAGTGCAGACGGATTTTACAAATTCATCTTGACAACTTTACTCTGCTCTTTAGTTCTATAGTTAGATAATTTTTAGTGCTTTTATTGGCTTTGTACACGTGACCACTACGCTCCTTAGGCAAAGAGAACAACGTGTTCTGCAAATCCTAAATATAGAAGTTTGTTGAACCCGCTACGTCGGCTTTTCCATAAGAAGTTTTAGGGGAGGAAATGGCAGATAAACACTAAATTCGGCTGTTCAGATACAGTTGTATTTTCTTTGGTAATTTAGAGTTTTCGCTATAAGAAATAAACAAATTGTGGTTCTGAACTCGAGTAATGTCTGCCTTATAGAGTGTTTCGTTATACCGAAGTTCGTTTTAATGGACCGTTTATACGATGACAATTTCTAGGCGCCAATTCTGCGGCGCCTAAAATTAGCACCGTGTAAACACTTTAAGGCACGACAATTTTAAGGCACGGCGTAAAATTGTCGTGCCAAAAGTGTATATACGGTGCTAATTTTAGGCGCAGCAGAATTGGCGGCGCAAAATTGTCATCGTATAAACGGTCCATAAGGAGTTTATATTGTATTTAAACTTCAAGATTTAATAGCTCCTACGTTTTCCGATTTAATTATTTCTTTTTTCAATAGGCCGTGTGGTTCCAGCATTAAATTGATCACCCCATTTCTTTCCGTGGGTGTCATACGAGGCGAGGGCGAGGCGACTAAGTGATAACTGATAAGTGTTTGTTGTGCAGTTTATTTGTGGGCAAAGTTTACTAGTCATATCATCTTGACACCTTTAACATGCTAAAAACGAGCCTTGTTTACAACTGCATTCAAGACAGCTGGTACTTGTGTCTGTGTTCTGACCACCCCGAAAGTGATTATGGTCTTGAGTTTGTGTGCTGTTCCATATTTTTATTTTGTAAGCGTTACCTCAGAATAATAGAAACACCGGTGAATTCTTTCAAGGGGAATGTCGCTCCACGAACTTTTCTCATTTCGCAGCTGTGTTTCGTTTCGACCTATCTTGTTGGCCTAATAAGATAACCCAATGAAAAGGCCTATCTTCAAAGTTACCCGAAACAAGATTTAATTAAGAGCCAGGTAGGTAAAAAGCATTGCAAATTAGTTTGATGGCAATGTTTAAGTACTAAGAAGACAAGCGATATTGTGTTAAATTTATCCCGATCGCGATCTCGGCTAAACAAATCATAAACTATACTTGAGAGATTTGAAACAACTCTCACTTATTCTTTAGAACAGCTTTAGTAACGTCCAAGCTATGTCGAATTATTTGACATAATATTCGACTCAAATAGTATATCTTTCTAATAATATAAATAAATAAAACAAAAATAAAAATAAACTATTTGCTACTCATAATTAGCCAGGCCAGCTAATAAATAGGAATCGATAAATCTTTTTTTGGTCCTTATATGGAATGAAGTACAGGCACAGTAATGAGGAATTAGGATTCCGTTACCAGATGACAATTACTACCACGTGACGCACCAGAGTCCAGCGCCCCTCGCAGTGTGTAATTTTCTCAAAGTTGCGTTCATCTTGTTAGGCACTGGAAAAAAATGCGACCATGTTTTTGTGAATGTCTCACAAGAAAAAAATTAAAAATAATAGCAAAAAAATTGTCGCGTACAAGAGAGTAATCATTTGTGTTTTTTTTTTATGGATTAATTGATGCTTCTAGCGGATATCTATCATACCATGAAAAATCAAACAAAAAAAACATAATTAGAAAGCAGATATTGTCTTTTTATGGACTTTTTCGATTTATTAATGTCTCTAAAACAATCTATACTTAATATTATAAAGAGGAAAGATTTGTATTTTTGTCTGTATGTTTGTAATGAATAAACTCAAAAAATACAGTGCCGATTTCAAAAATTCTTTCACCATTAGAAAGCTACATTCACCCTGAGTAACATAGACTATATTTATTGCTAGAAAAGATTAGACGTCCACCCGTGCGAAGCCGGGACGGGCCGCTAATGATAGATAAAGACAAAAGAGTTTCAATAGAAGCTTTGATTGAATGTCATCTTTCCAAAAGACATAAAATAAGATGACCGCAACTTTGGGAAAATTATACACTGTGCGGACTGTGCCTCAGTGCTCCGTAGCCCCGGCCCCGTCGCGTTCAATTACATTTAATTGATCTTGATATAATTACCTATTTGTGAACCAGCGTTATGCTTCCAGTCATACGCTTCTACTCATTGTACCAATTATTATATACTAACATAATACTGTACACTGTACAGCATACAAGTACTTGTACGCTGCTAAATATTGCCTGAAACAGGAACATCCGTGATTCCTATTATCCCTTTTATGATTAGGTATAGAAAAAACTGATTAACACGAAATACACTTCCATAAATAAAACAGACTGAACAGTTATTCACAAAATAGATAACTAGATAGATACCACATGCGATTTTAATGTTTCGTAGCTATTGATATTGAGAAATCAATCATTCAAATCATAGTCTAAAAAAACAAGGTCTTCTATTCCCAGAGTGACACAAGCCTACGTCACAAAAAAATGGCTGCTAAACATGGTAAAAGGGTATGATGACGTAGGCTTGTGTTAGTCACGTGGTCGGAAGAGAATACCAGGCGCAGTATATTATTGTACCATGATTCAAATCAACCCACAGCTGGACACAGGCCTCCTTTTGAAGCCTATTGAGAAATAATGTTTTTTTTAAATCCAGCATTGTTTTCAGGATATGGAAGGCACTTTTGTTTGTCTCTACCATGGGTCTCTACCATATCGCTTATTAATCTTATTATGGTTGGTAGAGCGAAAAGTGTGAACGTACCCATAAGATATTTTCTTAAATAATAAATTGACTGTACAAAGTCAAAATAAAGATATCTTTAAATAATTTATGACTACGGTTACCTAAAAAATCTAAGATGTTTCTGATACTCAACTTAGAAACGAATAAAGCAACGAAGAAAAGCATCTAAATTAATCTAAACAACCATCGCAGCGTTAACATCATAAACACCCATTTGCTGTAGATTTAAAATGTTTACAAACGTAGTTTTTGGAAGTAAACCAGACGAAACATAGCGTACTGTTGGGGCGCGAGACGAATCCCAGGCGCTCTATAAAAAGTCAGTTTGTTTACGCGACCGCCGGATATGACTGGACGGTGGTGCGCCACATGTGTAGTGGTCATTGTAAAGTTCTCTAAGTAACTGCTTGCTGCTGCTAGTCCAAAAGTTGACGTACTAATTTAGGTGTAATCGAACGCTAATCAAATGAACCATTATTACCCGACTGCGCCAGAAGGAGGGTTATGTTCTTCGAGCGTATGTATGTAAGTATGTATGTATGTTTGTATGTCTATTTCTTTGGCACGGCCTTCAGCCTAAACGGATTGATGGATTTTGACGTATGAGGTGTCGTTAGATTCGTAAAAATCATGAGAGTGTCATAGGCCATATTATTTTGTTATGGCGTCTGCTAATTAAAAAGAGAGGGGGGGGGGGGGAATAAAAAAAACTTTTTTTGTAAAAAATACAATATGGATATCAAATGAAAGCTAATAAACAGACGATTCCAAATATATATATTATAGTACTTTTATGCTACAATTTCGACACAAGACTAAAAAGTATGAAATAAACTAAATTATTACGAAAAACAAAAAAACCCGACTGCATTAAAAAACTATTAACTGAAAAGAGAAAAACAAGCTCTATAATCACTAATCAGCTAAGTATAAGAACACTAAGCAAATATAATTTGAATGTTATTAGGTAGGTATTGCAGGCGGGGACAAACCAAAGGTACGTAGGTACAGACGTTTTATAATTCTTCTTTGTCCCCGTTTGCGATACCTACCAATAACATTCAAATTATATTTGCTTAGTGTTCTTATAGCTGATTAGTGATTATAGAGCTTGTTTTTCTCTTTTCAGTTAATATTTTTTTTATGCAGTCGTGTTTTTTGTTTTTCGTAATAATTTTTTTCCTATAGAAACTATAATTAGCCACCTCTCACCACTTTACATGTCGTTCCATTCTGAAACTTTGATTACTAAATGTGTTGCTACAACTACATTCTTTATTCTTAAACAGAAAGTTGTTGTGGCAATATTTCTGACTACCCCGAAAGGGATTACGGTCGTCAGTTTAAGTATGTGTGTATGTAAACTTTAATTTACGTCTTAGGAGTTAGATTCCACTGAAGAACAAAGGCCTGCTCTCACAAATAAGACGTAACAGGCAGAGAACCATATCCCACCACCACGGAGGCCCAGTGGGGATTGGTGTAGGAAAGCTAGTGATCAACTTGCTGTTTTTACGTCTCAAAAAGCGTCTGACAAGTAAAAAAAAAGTTACGGGAAAAATAGAAAATTAATATTAAGTAGGTCGATTTCAGTAAAGCGTCAAATAGCTGGTACAATAATCAATCGCGAATGTAATTGAATTAGTTTAATCGGGTAGAATTTTCTCTTGAAAGTGTAGCAAATAATTATGCATTATTCGCGTTCAGGAGTGCGATTTTTGAATCTCATCCGCTGAGTTCGGCAGTAGAAAATGTCAAAATTACTATGGAGATACGCATCTTTCTACTGCTGATTTGACTTTAAAAAATCGCTCTCCTGAAGTATGATTTTTGAAAGTCAAATCAGCAGTAGAAAGATACGTATCTCCATAGTAATTTTAACATTTATAACTGCTGAGTTCAACGAATGAGTTTCAAAAATTGCACTCCAGAACAAGGATTACCAGTAGGTTTTTCATAAAATGGTAAATAATCAATTGTTTTATTTGTAACAACAAGTCCGCTGTGTGTATGTGAACCATAAAATGACTCATACCATGCCTCATAGTCATATTATTACTGAAGGTAGGTACTGTTGTTTCGTTGTTGTGTTAGGAACCATAAATAGCAACCAGAGCCGTCGGAGTGGTGTGAAGCGGCTCGGCACAATGTGCTAAATAGTCGCGTGTCGCCTGCCTTAGATCCCAGTCACCGTGCACAATTAAAACTCAACAGAGAGGGCTCTTCGTTGTCTTGAATGTAGGGTTACCAAGCAATACGTTAGGTTAGTTAGGGCCTAACCTAACCGACATCAGCCTTCGTAATATGACAGAGGTGAGAGCGACACAGCTCACTTCTAAACGTCAAATTTGAGTGAGATACTATGGAGATAACCGCCAATTTGACGTTTACAAGTGACCTGTGTCGCTCTCACCTCTGTCATGTTACGCTCGCTTTTAATCATGTCCTGAACGATGTTTAGGATGCAAAAGGAAAGGAAATAGGAATTTAATAATGAAGGAAATACAAACGTTGCACACATCATCAAACAGCATCAGGAGATGAGCAACTCGGACACCAAAATAAATCTACACATTCAAAGTCACTATCCCATGCGACAAAAATTCAAAATCCGGTCGTATAATAACTTTATGGGTCGTCTTCACTGAAATGTCAAATTATACTATACAAGGAAACTGCAGGAATCATTTATTTGATTATAGTTGTTTATCTCCTTCTGATGCAAATTATTCGATAAAAAAGAAGACAATTTATAATGTTACAGATCTCGCTAATGAGTACATGTTTAACAATTGATTTATTAAGGCATATCAATCAAGGTCTTAGATTCTATTTTGAAACGAGTTTTATTATTATACCTATCGAATAGCACATTAGTTACATACTAATCATTTTCGAAAACATTGCAGATTCATAGATACATATGTAAGAGCAATCGTGGGAGAAATTTAAGCGAAATTCGTTAGTGGCCTGTTACGTTTGTGCAGCCCTACTGAAAGTAGAGCTGACAGCGCCAGCAGTCTGTTTTGCATGTGTAGCTAGCAAGCACCCTTTAGTTTTCTCGAAATACAATCTCTCATAACAGCAATATTTCCCTCGTTTATTGAAAGATCATAACCAGCTCGGTTCTAGTTTATTGACTCGTGCGAATGTAATAATGTTGTAGGCATCGTTATCACAGCTCATAGGATATTACTTTCTTTACGCCCCTTTCATGTTTTCGGAACTTGTATTTTCCCCAATGGCTTTCATAACAGAAGTTTATTAGTAATAATGTTTATATTTACCTACGTAGTTATGATTTTATTACGTACGAGCATTTTCCCGCGACTTCGTCCTACCAGATTTTAAGTCAGATGATAAGCTATCAAACAAAAAAAATTCATCAAAATCGGTTCAGTAGTTTTTGCGTGATACTCAAACAAACAAACAAACAAATAGACAGACTGTAATTTGGAATGAGGGACACCTAAAAACCATATCGTAATCTTTTTCTTGTAAATGTCTTCAATGTACTTACAGACACACTTCTGTTACAGTTTTATAATAGTTTAGATTTGGGATTGTTAGCCTACGCATTGACTGTCAAACCAGTATTTAATCTACTTGTCTTAAAATGATGTAATATAACGCTACTACGAACTAAGAGCCCGGGCAAGAATGTGAACGTGGGAATGCAGCATGTTGCTGGATCGCGCCGGGTGGGAGGAGGGTAGGGTACTCTCTCTGAAAGGAGAGAATAGTACTCGGGAGTCAAGAATTGCGAAAAATCTACCCACCTCCGCGCTGTGATTAATAATGTCCTCACCGACCGACACCCTACCACCCCACTAAAGGTATTGACTGTATCGGAGTTGCCCGCTCCTAATATCAAAGGTCTCATGCCGTTTTTTCACCGACAAACCTATTGTAAGAGAAGCACAATAAAGGTAAAAATGAGCTGCTATTCACGGCAAATTGTATTCATTTCTATTTTTCGGGAAAATTACTCTGCATTGTAAGATTTTTCCAATGTAGCTTTGCTGACAAAAGTTTCGGTAAAAGATATTTTTTATTGAATATCTCTTGGCATTGATAAATCTTATATTTGCCGTTCGTGCTGGTTGCAGGTTTCAAGTAATTTGATATTGTTGTTTTAGTCCAGAATTATTAATGCGAAGCCAGCAACCCCGTGGCTTGTCTGAAATTTCAATAAGGATAGTCGTAGCATAATCTGGCGGTCGCCGACAACGGCCGTGAAGAGTCCGCGTTAATCCCACTATCACTCCCAAATGGAGCTTCATTGTTGTAAACAAACAACAAAGGGCTTCAACTTAGCTGTTTAGTCGTCGTGGCCTACCCAACCATTAGTCATGTTTATCCTCAACTAAGTACACGGACTTAAATTTCTGAATCTAAACTATTATAAAACTGTAACAGAAGTGTGTCTGTACATTGAAGATATTTACAAAAAAAAATTACGACATGATTTTACCTGTCCCTGATTCCAAATCAAAAATTTTTGGATTTTTTGTCTGTCTGTTTGTTTGTTTGTTTGTATGTTTGTTTGTTTGTTTGGGTGTTTGTTTGTTCGAGTATCACGCAAAAACTACTGAACCAATTTTGATGAAACTTTTTTTGTTTGATAGCTTATCATCTGACTTACAATCTGGTATATAATGTATGCGGACGAAGTCGCGGGTTAAAGCTCGTGTTTAATAAATGTTCCGAAACTTGTTAGTTATTTAATCGCAATTGATTATTTATGTTGCTAACTTCTGCTTTGTCACTGAGCTAGACATTGAACGATTGAGGTGTAAAGATTAATTAATGGTTAGGCGAAAATAAATCGGCGTATGTTCTTATTTCGACTGAACTGACGGCTATATTTGTTTGCCAGCTATGTTTTAACTGTGCACATTCAATCGCTCGATGCTCCGTGTAGCCAGTCGACGCAATTGTGCTCAATAACCACTTCCTAATTTTCTCGTTTCCGGAGCTACGCAGCCCACAATCCACAGGGCGTTCTAGTTTTGCACTTATTTCGTCGCTACAGCAGTAAACACGCAAATTTATTTTATGGTTTTCTATTAACTATGAACCTACCTCCATAAATTGTTTCATATTTTGTCATAATCGTAATATTACAGTGATTTTAATAGACGAGTAAGAAATTGAATATAGTTCTCGCACCGTATAAATAATATAATGTCTCGTAATCTCAAGACGATTTTATCGGACACGTCAAAATATATTGAAAAGGTTCCTCGATACTATAATACCTACACAACAATATGTTACAGCCTCTTAAATAACGGTTTTACAGCAGTAAGCGAAAAATGGAATACATTATAAATTTACAGTCGGGAGGCGATTTAATTTTCAGTACCAACAAAAAGGGCTGATAGGCCTGCAATTTAATTTCGTTCCCTGTGGCGGCGGTCATCTCTGACATAAAATAAAAACGCGTGCGTCATAAGCTTTTTTGTGCATTGTATATTATATGAATGGAACCTATATGTATACCTATGAAAATTGGAACGAATTCTTTCCGAATGCATTTGAAAAATTGTCCACCCCTATTTATTATGGTTCTTCCTGGAAATTCCTATAGAATACATGGTGTTACGGTAAACAGTTACATTACTTAAGGGGTGATTTTACCCATGATACTGATCAACTTTCCCTAAGAAACCTACAGGAAATTCTAAAAAAAAAAATTCGCTTTCCATACTAAATGCAATCAGCTGATCGAACGTTTGTATGAAAAGTCGAAAAAAAATTGCGAATTTCCTAGTGGTTGCAACTGTTGTACCCTAAGTGTTTTTTACCCTAACAACCTGTATATACAATGTTCTTGTGGAAATCTTAATTTGGTAGAATGATGTGATGTATACTTTTGGAATGGAGTTTCTTAGTGCCTAGGAACAAGCTGCTTAGTGCAAAGCTTAATTGAAAGAAACTATGATGGCATAAAGAGGTATAAATCCGTACCGGATTCTCTTTGGGTGACTATTGCGAGGTGTTTGGCACGAGCTCACAGTGTCAATATTTCGATTCGCAGCCCAGAAACGTCAACTATAAACGGGGGTATTTATTACGACAGAATTAGTAGATCACGTGCCTGAAATAAATTATTTTTGATTTCTTAATTTATCGCGTCTGTCCTTTCTTATGTTATATCCTCAAGTTTCTGATACAATAAAATCATTTAAAATAACACATTTACGACATGAGTGTGTTTTATTAGGCCAAGTGGGAACGTGACTTTAACGTTGTTGTGAATTTCTCTTAGAATATTTATAATAACTGTGATCTTTACTGTTTTCAGCACATGGTGGGGACGGGCATGGCGGCCCCGTTCCCTGCGGCGGCGGCGCACGCAGCGGCGGCAGCACAATACGCCGCAAACGGCGACGCACTTGCCGGCGTGAAGGCGGAGGCCGGCGGCCCGGCGGCGCCGCCGCAGCCCCCGCTTGTCAAGAGCGAGGGCCCTCCTCCACCGGCCCCGCTACCTCCTGCCAATTTCTCACCTCAGCCACCACCACAGCCACATGCACCAAATTCAATTGAAAATCAAAATAATAGCTCAGTAAGTGTTTTTACTCATCTTTTCTTTTATTGATATGTCAAGGCAAGGTACTTACATACATGAAAATTCTGGACGAATGAAATACATTCACGTCCACGCCGAAGTGAATCACTCTAGTCACTTAAAATATTTCTCTGTCCAATTTACGACATTTACTACTAGTGTGGGTGGATCTGAGAGTTTGCTTCAATGTCATTGTACTCTGTTAGTTTCATAGTCTGTTTCAAACTAATGTTATATTTGTTGGATATTCACAGCAAAGCGAAGGCGAGTCAAACGAAGATAGTACACCAGTAAGCGTAGCAGCGGTAGTGGCACAGCAAGCGGCGGTGGCCGTGGCGCAGCAGGCGGCGGCGGCACACGCGGCGGCGCACGCCGTCAGCGCCGCCGTCGCCGGCGCCAACGCCGCCGCCGCCGCCACGCCTGACAAGAACCTCGTGCCCGTGTCCCAAGGGTCACAACCCAAGCGGTTACATGTCTCCAATATACCCTTCAGATTTAGAGATCCCGATCTCAGAAATATGTTTGGGGTACGTACCGCCTTATTCTTATTTTAAAAACACTTTTGTTTAAATAAAAGCACGGCATGAGCGAATCGTTTCGATGTTGTATTGTACAATATTAGAAGATCCGGCGGATGAGAAATTTTAATTTCCAACATTTCACGTTTCAGCAATATGGCACAATACTTGATGTAGAAATAATCTTCAATGAACGTGGTTCCAAGGTAAGCATGGTTTTATCTCGACCGATTAATATGAAGTGGCTCTCTGAAATTCAGAGTTAAACGAGAATTTCATTGTGGCCACTTCCATTATGGTTATCTATGAGTTATCAATTGCAATGATGCATTAAACAAAATAAGATAAATTATGGTATTGATTATTTTGTTTAATGTTTCATTTAATTATCGTGTAAATTATAGGAACTGGAACGTAGTTTAGAAACGATAAATTACATGTGCCCATCATATCATCACCAACAATTTAACATTTAAAAATATCAATACTTTGTTAACAATAACACTTTCCTATAATTTACATTGTCTAATTTCACTCTCTAGCTATTGCCAATATGTTACTTACGTTCACTCAAACACTACTTTCTCTTTGTCATATAAAATTGCAATAGCTAGGTGCTAATAACTGTGTATTTGCTGCCCAAACCAATGTAACCAATACAGTAAAGTTTATTCAAATGTATTCTCATAATGTATTCTGAAGTACCTATACTATCTCTTAAATTCTTGCGATTCAATTAATTATCCTAAATTAACAAAGTCTAAAGGCAAATGGGCTTAGTTCAATAATAAACAATAATCGTGTTTAAAACAATCTTCTTTCTCATAGCATATTCTTAGTTTTAATGTTTGGTGCAGTATCTCTAATTGCATTGTATATTATCATTGAATAATAATGTCTATAAACTGATTCTGATTTTGAAATTATAAATTACTTTATGATTTGTGTACCTTTGACATACTTTATTATTGTAAATTATTTCTATCTCTTGATGTTTAGTCGTGGTAGATGCTCCATTGGCAGTTTATGTTTGGTAATTTAATAAAGTAAGTCATTGGTTCAAATGTTAATATTTAGCGATATTAATACATTGACAAATTTAATGATACTCAAAAAACAACTCCCTGTAAATGCCGATCCCCAAAGATTACAAACAAGAGATATCGAAGTGACTTATAATGTGTAATGATTGGATTGATCGCTTTTTCGTGTTTACTGCTTTCCTTGTGTCAGTTTGGTGACCGCCCCTAAAGTAGTCCATGCTCGCTCATGTCAACAATATTTTACTCTTTTCAATAATAGCTCCAAGTAATTTTTTCTTCAACGCCTCACACGGGATATGATATGCAGTATTAGAGAATGATGCATCGTCACTTAACAGCTGATTTCCTAAGTCATATTTCAGGACAGCTCTATTATTCATCACTAATATGGTTGTTTATTCGTCCAAACTGCACCGCTTTTCTCCATAAATGTGATGTGTTCATGAAATTAATTATTAATCATAGTATTTTGAACTAAATTATTTTAATATTGTCGTCTTGTTTGGCATTACTAGACATAATTACGTCACTTTGTTATGTGTGTGTAGATTGGATGAGGAATTATTCTGAAGTATTTAATCTAGTCTGTTAGATTGATAATGACTTATTTTCTGTCCAGTATCTTATATTAATTAATCAGTTTGTTAAATCATACGCTTCCTAACAAGGGAACATAATTTTTCATTAGTTTTGGGCATGTATATTTCGCTGATCCTAAATACTGTGTTTAATAAAGTTATAACGCAAGTTATATTATCTAGAAGTAACTAGGGTGCATCACTTAGTTTGGCTTTATCTCAAATGTCACTCGTGTCTTCCTCGTCTCTCGGATCGAGTTCTGTGTTCGTCATCACTCGAGCTTTGCATTGCGTGCGTTGTGTCGCTCCCCGGCCCCCCCGCGGCCGGAGCCATGGACGGGCCTCATCATTAGTTAAACTCTCTCTCTCTGCCCAGATCCTTGTTATCCGATAAATACTTGCACTCAGAATGGTAATAATAGAGCTGTCATTGCTTTTATAAGTGTAAGCGTTTCGTTCGAGCAGCAATATGTTTGCCACTTTCACAACTCGTCTCTTCCACTGTATTGTGTGCTGTGCTAGCTGCTTTTTGTATCTATGGGTTATCACCATGTATTGACAGTAGTAAACTTTGTCTTAGCACGACCGATGGATACAAGTTTAATGAAATTATATTCTGTGTTCTGAATGCAATTTTTCAACCCATTTTACATTGACTTTTATTTTAAACTCACGTTAATATAATTAAGGAAGCTTAATATGAAACCTCCAAAATATATAAATAATGCTTCTGATCTGAGTTTATCTTGAAAGTGTTTAGATATTTGGCACTGTACAATTTTGCACAATTTATTATAAAAATAACTAGTTATCCGTTAGTGTAATTATGACGTTTCTAGTGTCTAGGTACAAATGGTAGTACTTTCATATTGTCTGTTGAATGTTTACAAAATTATCACGAAATGTTTTCCTTAAAAAAGTAATGATTACAATACTGTAAAGCTCATGGAAGTTTTCTATATTACTTAGTTGAAATTGTAGCTCATTAGCTGTCTGCATGGCCGGGTGATTTTACAATATAGATCAAATTGCAGCTAACATTTCGCACAAGGATTACTTGTCATTTTGATTAATGTAGTAGTGTCTATTAAACTAGATTCTAAGAGAATCCTTACGATCGATATAGACAGTGATATGATACGATAACAACTCTCCTTCCAATAGTACAGACTACTAGGTCAAGCGACTTATTAATTTACTGTAATCCAAACGCTTATGTGTACCCATTCAGCTAGAATACGCTCAAAGTATCAACGTAATCAAATAAATAATATCCTCTCGATATTTCACTAGAATATTTAAATAAAGAATATGCAATGCATAAATGTTAATTTTTGTTGCACGTTGTTTTTTGAGCGACGCTGTTTTTAATGCATGTTTTGTCTGTCTTGCATGCAGGGATTCGGTTTTGTAACATTCGCAAATAGTGGTGATGCGGAGCGAGCACGAGAGCGTCTTCACGGCACCGTGGTTGAGGGCAGAAAGATAGAGGTGTGCATGACTCAATGAATACCATCCGTAGCACTATGTAACTTATAACATCCCGCTCCTACGCCCACCGCCCACCGCAACCTGCGCTCGTCTGCTCTGTAGTTACTGTCATGCTAGCGTGCCGCGCCGCGCACCCGCGCCCTGCGCCCGCGCCCGCTCCGGCCGCCTATTAGCACTAAGTATGCCGTCGTCTAATCCACAAACAAACCTTATTTATTTTATCCCTTTACTCTCTAGACGGTCATTTAATATGCCGATCAAATGAGAGTGTCTCACAGAGAAATGTAGAACGAACCGTACCGTCACAATGTCGCAGAGGTAAGACTACAAACAACAATTTTAGTTCCATTCTTTCTATTTATTTCCTAAAGTTCAATTCAAAATACTAACAAAGAGTTACAGACGACTGAATGGCATTCAGAAGTATTCCTTTTACTGAGTATATCCCCAACAGACATTTTCATAATTCCTGAATTTCCTTGTTCTAACAAAAAAGTGTCAAATGTCTTGTTTTCTATTTACAATGAAACTTAATTTTAATTAGATTGATTTATACAGTAACAGTACAGTTTCAGTTGAGACATTTGATACAAAATTGGCTGACTTTCAATATTTTTGTACTAACATTACTATTAATAAATATTTATCATAATTTCTATCAAACAACTTGTGACTATTAACGAATTGATTAAATTATTGAGATTCGTCACGGGTTCGACTCCTAAATGTGACCGACGTAATAAAATATTAGTTAACGACGTGAGCATATGTGTATGTACGTAAAAACAATTCAAACATAAGATTGCAATACTATTAGATTCTTTTAATCACTGAAGAAAGTCAGTCAATATTTTGCATGGTCATTGAGAGAGAAACATTATTCTGACATAACATTTAAATTCCGAAACAGGTTAATAATGCTACAGCGAGAGTACAAACAAAGAAACCCCCAACAGTACCCAACGGTGAGTTACACACTATCTTGATCTTCCGTCTCTTTACAAACCATCAACAAAACCATTATCATATTATGTGCAGTGCGCTGGAAATATACTTACACATTTAAATATCCTTGTTTTACAAGTAATCAAATTTCGATAGCCCTTTGAATAAATCAATGAAGAACACACCCCTAGTATAACTTCACTTGTTTCAATTATAATGCATCTTGTAATTTTTCTCTTTTTGAACCGTCCAGTTATTCTGGCTAGAAATGGATCAGTTCCCACTTTGGGTGAGAGAGCTGAAATTTTAAAGATCGGTGTTGTCCATGTCAATGTACTTACTTAATACATGTTGGCTAGATCCGTTGTCTGAATGCAAGTAGGTGAATGCTATTTAGAGAATGAGTCCACTGTCAGAGCCGGAGACAGTCTGCGCCAGGGCACTGCGCAATGCACCTATCGCATTACACTAATTGCTGCATATAGATATATAATATACCTATACAGAACAGCTACGAACACTTTGCGATAACAGATCCTAAAATCACATGTCTTCAGTGTCTCTTTTGATATCTCTCTTAGTTGTTCAAAATAAACATAATTATTATAACAGCACATTGCACAAGGCTGTCTCCGGCACAAGTTCATGCCTGACATACACTGTCTGAACGGATGACACCAATGTTAAATAGCTTTTTAGTTGAACATACACACTTTCATAAAGATTTGTTAATTAAGTTTTGACGTTCGCTAGAATGAATGCAACTTCGGTCTTGCACTGTTACTATAATATTTCAATCCTGTAGTAGAGAATGTCTTCTAGGTCTGTCTTATATGTGCTAGCCTTTAGAAAAATTAATGCAACCCTCTTTAATTTGCTTTACATTTAACGTATCTTTTTCATTTTGTTTCAGTGTGTGTGCAGTGGCCGGAAGGTGAGACCCTTGACTATGGTTTCTGTATGATATTCCTTACTTGAGGACACAAAGCTTTCGCGTTTACATTATTTTAACATTCATTCGAGCATGATCTTTCTTTATTAATGTGGTGGGACTATGTGGTTGATTAGTTCTATTGCTCGATAAGATCTTGAATGTCACGAATTGAATTTAAAGCATTTGTAAAGTTACCCTGATGGCCATGCTTCTTTAGAGCAGAAAGTCACCGGCTGGTATTGTTAATGTTACACATGTCATGCGCTGCGCGGTGCTATAGTGACTTCATTCGTGCTGTAATGCGGCATGGCCTTTATTTTCCCGGTTACACATGTGTCAATAATATCAATTTACATTATAATAGCCTCGTAATTCGGTTTGCATTTTAGTGCATAGTAAAAGTAACATAGATTTTATTGTTGACTTGTGATTAATGATTGAATATACTTGTACTTGCTTTTAAAATATCCCCTAACTGGGACTGACGACGTCTAGACATAGTCAAACAGGCTTACAAATGAAACGGTGTCTTCGGAGAGCTATCGTCGTACTTAAATGATCTTTATATCTATCCACATAGAACTGTATTATGCCTAAGGTCGTTCCTTCGACTAAAATAATACTTTCAATGGTCATGAGATGCCATCGTCAACGATAAGTTTCGTTTCACAAAGCTGAGGCAATCCTAAGTAAGTAAGTAGAGAGGATATAAAGTCGCACCGCGGCGAAGCTCATTTAGCGTATTATACCTATCGACCTCTGCTAGAGGCTAGAGGCTAGAGGCTAAAGGTATTGGTGCGGTGGTTAGTTTAGTTTAGTGAGTGTTAGAGGCGCGATGTGTGCGCAGGGCTGCGGGTGTCCGGCGTGACGTGGCCGTGGCTGGGCGCCGCGCCGGCGGCCGCGCCCGCGCCGCCGCTCGTGCTGGCGCCGCGCGCCGCCCAGCGTCGCAGGTACCCCGCATGCTAGCTCAGTACTGTGTGTTGCATGTAGCCCACGGCGCGACCTCGCCCGCGGCCGCGGCGGCGCTGCGCGGCGCGGCCGTGCTGCGGGCCCGCTCGCCGCGCCTGTCCCATCCCCAGCACCTCCAGCACACCCTCCCGCACGCCGCAATGCCCCGCGCCGCCTACGCGTCGCCGTTGCACGCATACGCACAGTGAGTACGAACATCCCCCCCCCCTCCACCACCACCACCTCACCCCCACCTACCCTCACTTATATTATATCCTGTCCTTGACGATGCCGCAAGTAGCAGACCAGTATGTATTTTTGCCAATTGATTATATTGGTTGCGAACTTGTACAGGATGCAACAAAACACCTTAGTTATATTGAAAGGGTTTTTGGTTTAGAGTTTAGACCATCAAACAAAACTTTCGCTATCGAGAAATATGAAGCAAAAATTGTAAAAAAAAAATATGTTTCACACAAAACTGCAGAACCTACTTGATTCAAACGTTTTTATTGTGTCTATTTAACGACCCCTTTAGATATTATTAGGGTGCCTTGTATTTTGTATATTAGCGTTAAAAATTAGTAAGAAAACTTTGCATAAATTGAGTTGAAAACAAATATTTTATTCTGAACTGGCAGGAGTTAAATAAATCTTTCATGTGTAAAACCCGTCACAGGAGCCGAGGCGTTTCCTATCAACCTCCACACTGCCCCTACTGTTAACCTTCCAAATTCCTCACCCCTTCCTTCACTGGTATGAATTAACATTTTATATTTTTATTAAATTAATATACCTACCTTAGCACAATTTGTAGTGCAACCTTGTAAACTAATACTAGAACCGACCCCCCATTACCGTATATTACTACTTTAATTTCATATCCTGGGAAATATGTACATTAATGTAAAAAAGTAATATACAGCAATGTGTGCGAGCGGTAATTTCTAACCGGAACGTATGCCTTAGCTCACAGTTAGCGCTTTTCACAATTATTAGTTCTGTAAATAATACTCTTCACTAATCAGTAGTTACTGTTCTTGTTTTGAAAATTATATAATTATTGCACTTTAGTTTCCGCACTTGTAGCGTTGATATTGTAAGATGTACTTTATTTTCTTTTTGATTAACTATTTACTTAGAATACATTTGAAAGATACCCATAAGCTTTTATTCTATATTGGCAAACAGACGCTAGCTTATGATTAAGTTTTGAAATAATACTTCAATAAATATTTAGTGTAGTAGTTCTTCATACGAGTATGTAACATTAAAATGTTGATTATGCACCCAACCATGTTTTGTTTTGCAGTGTATATTACGACCCATTCTTAGCAGCGGCTGCTACGGCTGACTCCAACTACAGACTCCAGGTAATTGTTTATCACGTTAACACGTGTAACTCTAGTGATCTGTAATGCAGTTAGCAATAATTTGAGCCAACGGTTCCTTTGTATTAAAATTTGCAATATGTAAGAGAGCACGTGGCAAGTGGAGAGCTGTGGTGACAGTGCGTGTGTTGTTGCAGGCCGCGAAGCCGGCTGCCGAGGTAACCCATCACGCCCCTAGCGCTCAGTTTCGCTCAATACGCGACTATATCTGTATTTCTATCGCTTCCTGATTCATGTTCCACTGCGCTAGTAAATAAGTCTGTTATCATCGTGGAGTGAGTGCTGGGATTTTGTTTGCTCCTTATTATATTCGAATGGTCCTATTGGTTGGTAGTCACGTAATGCAGGGTGCACATTGTGTTTGTGGTAACCAGATGGACTGCGCACTCGCGCGGCCGGCCCGCCGTTTGCTTTCTGTTGAGTTTATCCTTGTTCGTTGGTATTGTGGTGGGTGAATTAGTTTTAGGCGTTTGCTGAAGCTGTGAGTTGATTCGATCAGACGCTAATTTGTATCATGCTCCGAGTAGAACATTGAGCCCACAAAACTTAATTGCAACTTTCGAATTGTACTAACAATCACCAAGTAGAACTTAGTTTGGATACAAATCTATATTTTATAATTAGTTTGTGTCGGATTCGATATTCCTTTCTCTTTAATTATTGCATGTTCATAAATCATCTGATAACTTATTTTTCTGCAACAAAAGTGACTTCTTATAGAGACAGTTTTACGCGATTGTTTGCTGCAGAAAAAAATCATAAACATCATAGGAACGTGTATAAGTTGTTGCATGTTAATATTGTAAATAAAATTTCACCTTCTACACACAACGATGTACTGTGATTTATAAAATAGTTTTCAGTGCGGTATTCTATGCATCGTTCTCGCTTCTATTTCTGGCTACATAGATTATACCCTGCTTCTAAAATAAACATGATCTCTCGACAGTTCGTGAGTGGTGGTCGATCGGCGTCTGCAGGGTAAGGTGGAACTTATTACAAACAGCCCATCGATCCGATGAATTGAACGATCACGTCACCTTCCATCTGCTTATCTGTCGGACCCACGTCTGCGGAACGGAAATAACTATTTCACGCAATCGTGCCTTTGTGGGCTCATTGTTCATTTTTATTGTTATGTATGTCGCAGCTATTTCCTACATTCGGCTGACTACTGTCACGTGTCGCCTGTTAATCAGGCCACTTAACTTTTTAGTTTCATCACATTTTTTAGGACAATGACACGAGATCAATAAAATTCCTGAACAGACACGTAAGTGCTACTGGCTGACAAATATCACAGGATTTAACAAGATATATGTGGGCGTCCACGCAAGAAGGGTCCAGTTGTCGGGTTTTGAGTTAAAGTTAGATTCGGCATCTATATCAGTCACATAATCATATGGAATAATAAAAAAGGGGTGTTAAAATGCCGACAACTGGAACCTTCTTGCGTGGACGCCCACATATATTTTTTAAATATAACTTTTCTATTCGAACTAAATCATGTGCTATTTTTATTCTTTGACTACCTAATAATAATAAATAAATAAGAATAGCTGCGACTACAACTTTATAACGATACCTACGATAGTTTAAACGGTCGATCACTGCGCTGCGTGACGCCCACGACTCACCCTAATGCTAGCTGTCTCTAGACGCACGCCGCCGGCGCGGCGCGACGCCCCGAGGACACCCGTGAAAATTCAGTATAGTCTCCACGCTTGTTCACGCACTCGCGCCCTGTTTCCCGTACCGTAACGTTAATTTTGTTTTCTCATCAAATGGTGGCTGTACATTATTTTGTGAACACACGGTGTGGACCGAACGCGTAAAATTTGGGTTTCTTTCGCGTAAAGTATAATACTTTGCGAAACCAACCGCGAAATAAACGTCGAAGCAGCTGCCCCATTAACTTTATTTGCTGCTGCAAACTGTTGATATAAATTGATTGTACTATATAAAATAATGACGAATCCTTTTGTACCTAATATTGTTATTAAATAATATACTTAGTTGATCCATAAATCCTGTCACATACCTAGATTCTGCGTGATAAGATGGGTAATTTTAACTCGTTTGTTCATGTTCACCTCTTATAGGTACATTGGGCTAGACAGCTGTCGTTTCATTCATCTTGTAAAATTGTCTGAACACGACTGAACATTGTGAGTCTAGAGACGCGTTCTTGTTCAAGTATTTCACGGCGTTAATTCTCGCCGCGACTTCGGCGTGAGTCTAGAGCGGGCTTAAAAATGATCGACCGCGGTGCGAGAAAGAATGACTCTTATGAAATTGACGGTGGTGACGTGTATTGTAGGCGGCAGCGGCAGCGGCAGCGGCGGCATCGCCCCTCCTGAAGTCGCCGTTGACGACGGCGCAGCACGCGGCCGCGGCGGCGGCGGCGGCTAACTACGGCGCCGCCGCGCGCGCCGCCGCCGCCGCGGTCAACGCCGGCGCCGGCCCCCAGCCCGGCACCCTCACGCCCCTCGCTGCCACGTTAGTAGACGCTATGTATGACACATGACCTAACTACAAACAATTAATATTTTATCCTTTACTGTTTAAAGACATGTGAAGCAAGAGGAATTGAGTAATTTAATTCCAGTGGGACGGAACTGTCCTGCGCTGCAAACGAAAGCAGAACTAAAATTAAGTTTTTTTTTTTTTATATCTTTAATGTTTGCACAGAGTACTATAATTAATACCGTAAGTTTAAGTGATATTTAATTATCTTAACTATTATAAAACTGTAACAGAAGTGTCTCTGTACATTAAAGATATTTTAAAATATTACGATATTGTTTTTAGGTGTCCCTGCCTAGCTAGCACGTGATACACGTCTTTTATCTTGTTCGTTCGCGCGCAAATAGAAAGAGAGCGGAAGCGTGATAGCGCTGTATCATACTATCGCGGGTTGGCGTACTAGCCCCGCAGATTCCAAATCACCCATTTTTTGTCCGCCTGTCTGTTTGTTTTTTCGAACATCACGCAAAAACTACTGAACCAAATTTGATCATACTTTTTTGTTTGAAAGCTTATAATTTGACTAATCTGGTACATAATTTGTGCGGACGAAGTCGCGGGTGAAAGCTCGTTTTATATAAAATCATTTAATGTTTAATTGATATAATCATATAATTACCATTTCAACGCATTGTACCAGATTCGCAAATTACCAGACCCGCAACAATTTCCAATAAGTAAAATGCCAAAATTAGTAAGATGGCTAGAATATACATATCGGAATCGATTTTGGCAGAATTTTTTATTTTGAGATACGTTTTTAAGATAAGTACAAAATACCATCATCGTCATCCAGAACATAACCTTGGAGTCTTTGCAATGTGTCATGAACCTAACCAACTTAAATTTAAGGTGGTTTCAGTCCATACAAACGTTTGACGCACAATACGCGTAGACGGAATTAATAAAAGTAATATTTTATATACGGAAAAATAGTTTAGAAAATCTAGATGTCGCGATTCAAATAACATTTGCACTTTATAATATAATTACGGAGATATAAAGCTTTGAAAATTTTGTATGAAAAATTTCAAAGCTTTATATCTTCGTAATTATATTATAAATTGCTAATGTTATTTGAAACGCGACATCTAGATTTTCTAAACTATTTTTCCATGTATACAAAGTTACTTATATTAATACCGTCTACGCGTATTGTGCGTCAAAGTTTTGTATAAAATTGACCCCTCTGCAACCGCCTTAAAAAGATCAAGTCTATTTCCGTCTCGTCAACACATTACCCAACGCAATCACGTAGGTACGTACGACGCTGACGACAATAATGTATTCAATTATTCCATTCTAGGTACGGCAGAGAATACGCAGATCCGTATTTAGGTCACAGCATCGGGCCCGTCACGGGTTACGGGGTAAGCATAAACATTACTTTTAGACCATAAATAAGGTAGCAACCATGGAGGAGAGAAAGAAGCGGAGGTGTCGCAAAGCAATTTTTTTATCGAAGTTAGTGTCGCCAAAATACCGGCGGCCTCTAAAACCGAATCCTGCAACAGCGCACTTCATCGTTTTAGATGTATTTTTTATTGCCAAATCTCTTCTCAGCAAAAATAATGGCGGTCCGCTTCGAACTAAGCATCATAGGCCACGCCCACTGTGACGTCATGACCTACTATAATGGCGACAGACCTAATTGCCTTGTGACACCACCGCTCCTTTCTTTCCTCCGTGGTAGCAACGGTTTTAGTAGCTAACGATGACTCAACTGTGTTCCGTTGTTGCAGGCTGCGCTGTACAGAAGTGGGTACAACAGATTCGCGCCATACTAAGCCAGTGGAACAAACTAACGATTTTACTCGAATAATGAAACTACCTTCGTCTCCTTTACCCTTACATGACAATGAACTCTCTTTGTAAACGTACAAACATAATTCATATTTTAAGAAACCAGTAATAGTGCTAGCCGATTACTGTATAAGTATGCTTGGGTAGCATAGTTTACAAATGCAGCCGAAAGGTGCATGAGGCCGATGGCTTCACGGAGCATCGGACGAGCTGCAGCGGGAGATACTAGCCTGCCGAGTGTCCAAAACGTCCTTCGCAAAGGACGTCCGGAACTTATGAATACCAAAGTCATTAAAATTTCTAACAGAAATAGTTTAAGTTCAACTGTATTGTAAATTATTTGTGTAATGCATATACAAGTGCGAGCAGCTAACGTAAGCGCATTCGTTCTATTTAAATATTGTAAGAATTACTATTTTACTAATAACACATGAGTGAATGTGGATACCTACATCCTAGTTATGGTAATGTCTAGTGTAGATGTTACACTTATATAATTGACAATAGAAAATGTTTCATGTAACGGTATTTAGTGAGCTTTGCACTTGCAACTTGCATATCAGAGATAAATTGTAAATAATTAATCCCAAACACATGATTTCAAAGCCAGTACATTTAAATTGCTAACCGGAATGTTAATACATACAGGAACTGATGGCATGACTATTTAACAGGTTAACATACAAGTGAGATATAAAAATAACGTATAGGATTTACAGTTAGTTATCTATTGCTAAGGACTGTAAACGCTACGAGTCTCATTTTATTACTGACCATGAGTACATTTTCACTTCTAAATTATCATGTTATTATTTCCATAATGAGCGTAGTCACAATATTAAGTTGACGTACAAAACATTTTTAGCGCACGTGAGAAGTAGATAATACTGGAATATTGTCATTATCCATATTACTTACATTCTTATCTAGAGTAGTTTAGACAGATTTAGTTACATACTAAATTGTAGCCCTCATTTAGTTTTCCAGAACAACATTAAGTTTTAAATTTCATAGGATTTTCTAATAGTATCGAGTTTAGATTAAATAACATGTGGTGCGAATTTAATAAGGTGCCATTTATTTGGTTGTTATTTTACAAATATATTTTTCTTACATAGTTACCTTCTAAAATACTTTCCGTATGCTTTATTTAAGTGTAGGATTCTCTTTTTTATTATTGTACTGTACTGCAGTTGGACGTATTACATATGTGCTATCAGCTCAGCGCAGCGTTATAAACATGGTTAGAGCTTCGAGCTTGCATTGTGCGCAGTGGTCGTACGGAACGTATCTCGCGGGCGTCACTCACTGTGCATTTCGCTTCCCGACATTGCCTTTACTTTAGCAAACACTGTTATTGGAAATCGAATCGAATTATGGATCGCTAGTTAATGTCTAATATTTTACTGAAACTTAGTAGTAACGCTTTAGGTGTAGATGTATAAGGAAAGAAGGGAACTCCTTTGAGTTCTTACATATCATTGAGATTTCTCCTTGTAATTGTTTTAAATATAGTGCTGTAACGGTTTCTGATTTTTACAGTGCTCTTTAAAAACGTTAAACTTCATTTTGTGAACAAACACGCGTACGGGTCCAACCCTTTTAGACGTCGTAACTTAGATCTAATGTTGGCATTAGGATTGTATAGTAATGTATTCTAACACGTACGAATTCGCTCAAAGTTTATACCAAAGCACAAAAACCCATCGATTCATACGCATTCGGAGCATTATCATGTCATTAACCCATTCTCAATAGATTTAGTAGTCTTTCAGTTAGAAAAACTTGAAAAATCTATTAGTTACAGTTACAGAGTTAACTCAAACGATAAGCTTTTTTATTATAGGTAAGTACATAAGTATTTCTCAGTAGAGAGAAGTAAGAACGGCGTTATTGACATATCTGTAATCCATTCGCCGCGCCGTTTGAATAGCGTTTTATATAAAATAATAATTTTAAAGATATTTGAATTATGATCTGAAATGTTTAGTTTACCAACTGTTGACGGTCAGTTTTTTACGCTGTTTTAAATCCGTAGTGAATACAGTAGCTTGGGCTTTTAGTGAAATAGAATAATAATATGTAAAAGATTTTAATTCACTTGGTAGTGATTGTTTCGTAGAAACAACTCAAACTGCATCGAGACATTTTTATAGCCTCATCCAAGAACAAATCTCTTCGTTGTCACTTTAACATATCAATTAGAAAAACATTGTTTCTTTTCTTGGAAAAATAGTGTTGTACAGTATGTTGTCTACAACAATAGCTTTAATTAACAAAATTAAGATTATACATTATTCGGTTTTCATTAACACGCAGTATACTTGAGTCAGCAGCACTCCCATGACATTTAAATACTTTGGTCTTACAGAAGTTCTAGTCTATTCGCGCACAAACTATAGTTAATGGGTGCTTTGATCGTAGATTTCATGTGATATTCTCGGAAAATTATTTTCGAGAATCAGATTTGAGTTCAACGTATGCTGTCTATAAGATCTATATTTGTTAAGCTATTTTGTGTCATATTTTTCAGATCGCTGATTTAATTATATTTCACTCACCTTTTAGTGCCACTGGCTTTATGTAGGTAATAAGTTATGATTACTTTATTATTATAGTTTAATGTAGTCATATTGCAGCTTCGAACAACATTTTGTGCTTTACTGCTGAATACTCATGCGTGAATGCGTTATTTTAAGGATCCTTTAGTTTTGTAGGAATTACCTGTTTTAATGCAAGTTTTTGTGTAAGTACAGAAAAAAGTACATGTGATTATATTTGATGATTTTATTTAGTTTTAACATTTTTGTCTGAAGTGGTAATTCAAGTCACAAAGGTTTGAGATTGTCTAATTTTTAAAATCACTGAATTGATAAACGTTGTCGCGGCGACTTTTGGGCACGCGTGCTGATTAATCTGTTTGGAAAATGCGTCCGTCATGTTCGTAAATCACAGTCACAACAGCATTTACGTCCAAAACTTGCCGTCTCAGTGACGTGACCCTAAGAAAATCAATCAATGTTCGTTTTATCTTTTGTAGATGATTTTAATGTAATTTAAATTATAAATCACACGCAAACACCGAGGTTTTGTATAGGAATTTCATAAATCATATTATAAGCCAAATTGTTGTTACTTGGAGAAAATCTGAATTTAAATTACATATCTGACAAAATGGTTAGTGTGCTACAATAAGATTTTGAAAAAAAAAAACATCAAGAACAATGTATTATAAATATAATGATCATTAAATTAAGGATAATATGTATTTTGTAACGCGATTTGTTTCTCGGTTTTTAAGAGATGTTAAATTAAATTTTCATACTATTCTCGTTTCTTTATATGCTGTGCACAAATTATATGATCGATGGCTTCGATTCTATAATCATTAGATCTAAAACGAATTGTTATATTGTGCATAATAAAAAGTCATATCAGTAGTGTTGTTAGCGACTGTAGATGATTGCTAACAGCACCGGAGGCATCAATGACTAATGTTACATAGCGCGGGCCGCAGAGCGTGGGCATGCCTGCGCCGCTCCGCCCGGCCATCTCGCCTCACCGGCGCGGCATCGGCAGCAGAATCATAATTATCAGCAATCACACCGATATTTTACTTTCAATACATGGGCAGTTTCCGTGTACTGAAAGTTCAACATGTTAACGAACATGGGAGCGGGGCGGCGCGGTGCTGGCATGTGGCATGTGACGGCCCGCGCTGCCAACTGTAAATAGTGTTATCGACGCATGTTGTGCGTATAATTTGTACCCTCGGGTTTATTGTTAACGTAGCCAGAGTTAATAAGTAACACTTGTTCGTCAATTGCACTCGTCGTCGCTGTTCAGTCAGTTAGTAGTAGAGGACTCAGATATTAGCAGGGCATTACGCCTATGTGTCCAAATTTAATACGATAAGTTAAACTCGTAGACCGGCCATGAACCTTGTAGTTATCGCACGTATGGTAAATCGCGGCGAGTCTATGAATTTAATGACAATATCTAGGCGTGGGAACATAGGCTTATACGCAACGCATACTGGTGCCAACGATACCTTCATTTTAGCTGTAATATTGAGAGAGTGACTGTTGTGTGGTGTTACGAAGCGAGCCTGGTGATTGCCATAATTATCTTACGATCAAATACGCGTGAAAAACTAGCACTGGAGATACTATCGGTTGATTTACGGTGCAAAAATCGCAGAGAAGACTGTTGGCTAATCGTAATTTTATTTTAACCTAAAAACTAACAATCGAATATCTCACAAAAGCCACTGCTCTTATCGCTTTGTAATTCTTTTGCTGACCTTCTAGTTTCGACATGCACCTGTGAAGAGTAGGCATTGGCAGAAGTATGCGTTACGGATGCGCGTGAGTGCTAGCCAGTATTTGAGATACTAATACCGTGCTCAATTTCCGTATCTACATGTTGTACCTCTAATGTTAACTTAAAATATTTTTGAAATTTAAATGTAAATTACAATAAATTTGTTACATAATGAATGTCTTCCGTTTGGCACATTTGATAGATTCTTTGCACATTTTATTGTCGCACGTACTCTTTGAGAAGTGTGCTGTTAAGTTAGCGGTTACGTTTCGAGCCAGGTGCACAGCGAGCCCCCCTCATATAAGATTTGTGATAAACTTAATAAATAAATGGAAATTTCCTTTCTCGTGCAAAGTAGATTGCAGAGCTAATTCTCTCTTTTTATTGTAAATATATATTTTTTTTCAAATGTGGAAATTGGATGAAGTGGATCATTTAATTAAAGCCTTTGGCATTGTGTACTCATTTACGTTATTAATAAATTATAGTATGAACTTATTGTGTTTTTTTGTCAATGCTCATGTTATAGATAAGTACCCATGTACCTAATTATTTATTAAGTGGCTCTAAGGGTCAGCGCACACCCAGCGTAAATCTGCTCGCGCATGCTCGAGCATGTTCTTTGCAGTCGCGCACACCTAGCGGCAAAATCCGCCGGCGGCAGCGGCGGATGCTCGAGCATGCGCGAGCATGCTCGCGCGTGTTCGAACAGTCTCGCGGATGCTCCCGTGTTGCTACAGTTGACAGTGAATTTTGCAGTTGTGTTTACAATATTTTAAAGTAAAGACGTGCGAAGAGTAATTTTAAAGTATGGTGGACTGGGATTTGGTAATTATTGGGTTACTAGCAGAGGAAGAGGAGCAAGAAGAGCACATCAATAAAATGAAAAGAGGACGACACAAAATTGAAAGAAGAATATGGGCTGAAGCAACCTGGCAAGAAAGATGTACATTTGGGGAATACCACACCCTGTGCTACGGTTTAAAGTTCAAGGGACAGTTATTTTATGACTACTATAAAATGGAATATGAACAATTTGAAAACCTACTAAATCTGCTTCGACCTTTGAGATTTTCATTGTATTTTCAAAAAGAGTTAGATTATTATAATTTCTGTACTAAATTGCCCTTTTCGTGCTAAAGTAGTTAAAAAATATGCTAGATTTAGTCCGAAACCGGCAGAGGTGGCAACACTTACGACGGATCGCAAGCATCGACACGGGCGTATGCTCGAACATGCTCGAGCATGCGCGAGCATGCTCGCTACTGCTCGCGTCGCCGCGAGGAGCATACGCGAGCATACTCGAACAGACGCTGAAGGGATTTAATCACTTGCAAGCTATTTTCGACTTTATTTCAATGGGAATAGAGTTCATTATCAATTGAATCAATGAAATCTGCTCGCGCATGCTCGAACAGTTTTACGCTAGGTGTGCGCTGACCCTAACTCAACCGTCTAGATAATTTTTTATAATTTAAAGAACCAATTTGAATATGCAAGTCGAAATTGTATTCAGCGCGCCGAGTGTCTTTGTTATAGAGGTATTGAACAATATTTCATGACCGTCCGATTAGGTACGCCAGCCACAGTAGATTCGACATGGTTTTAAAGTGGATACAGTAACTGTGCTGCTAATGTTATGAATAGTAGTGATTGGGTGACAATGATAGTATTATTTGCGCCGATAAGATTGCAAGGCTCTTTGATAAATATTAATCATTCCTTAGTATGAAATAATTAAAACAATCGGATTGGTGAGATTATCGGCAACCGCGATAACGGGTGCCTGTGCGCCGAACCTGCAGTCTGCTCGCGTCGCGTTCGTTGCACAGCACGCCTTTTGTACCCTACCATGATGCTTAACTATTCCTGCTGATGATCGTAAGACATCGGGAAAGATGGTGTTGTGTCCACCGTTCCGGTGGTCCTCCAAAGGCGGATTCAATCTAGATAATACACAAACTACAACTGACGGAGTTGAGCGCCGTGAAACTATTGTTGTAAGTAAAACAACTTTACGTTATTTAAGCAAGGTGCGCTTTTGTTTGTAAGGTGTTAAACTGTGTGTGTGTTGTGTTTGTTTTCGTCAGTTGTCTGTCAGAATATTTATTTACGAGTGATAACAAAAATAATACGATTTCAACGAAAAATAACTGGATACTTACAAGGATTTTACTAGGATAGAAAGTTACTGAGAATCTTGATATTAGGTGAAATATTCTTATTAGCACTTTCGCTGCTAAGCTCAAAACAATGATACTCGCGCAGTGCTAACACTGCACTGGGAATGCTATACAATTCTGACTCACCGGGCGAGTCGTGCGCACTGCGGCCCGTTTGTTGCTGACCTACGACGTAGGTCGTCAGCAGTAAAAGTGTTAAGTCATCAAGGATTATCTAAAACATCTAGCAAATTAATAATATCGATAAAATGTATGTAAGTATTGTGATAAGTTTCTTAACAAATCACGGCAAAGATTCATAGAGTAGATAATTAAATTACGAATAGGTATATCAATTAGCCGTTTCATAACTCCGTTTGACCTGGGTGATCCCTTTTGAATTCTTTTATTTAGGTACTTATAGGTTCAATTGGAGTTACACAGGAAAGAAACTAACTCCTGTATTAACCGGTAGGTGTATATTAATCTCACCATCATACAATTGAAAATTAGTAATTTTGCAAAGACACAAGATAACGGTATCGTCGTGTCTATGAAATTGATATCTAAATATGTACTTAGGTAATTCTTTTCATTCTATAATAAAAACATTCAGTGATTCAAATCACTTAATGTTTTTATCATCAACCTATTTAGAAGCCGCCTGTCGTTGTCGGTAGTTTTTTCACTGCTAAACCCCTGACATTTATCTTATACTCCTGTTCAATTACTATTTCAGAAAATACCTGAAACTGATGTGGAAATAACACGCACAAATGGC
Source organism: Agonopterix subpropinquella (assembly GCA_922987775.1). Taxonomy (NCBI): domain Eukaryota; kingdom Metazoa; phylum Arthropoda; class Insecta; order Lepidoptera; family Depressariidae; genus Agonopterix; species Agonopterix subpropinquella. The sequence continues at coordinate 11,529,257 of OV277700.1, read as the reverse complement.
AATGTTCCGAATGGTAACTCGATCGTCACCAATAACCTCAGCGTCTCAGTTGACGCAGGTGACTCCAGTAAAAAATCAAGTTACATGAGCATTCAGAGTGGGAAATCCAACGATTCTATAAGTAAGGATTCTGATAGTGACGTAACGGATGGTCGCAAGAGTAGTACGGGACATAAGACAGTGTCTGAGATTGTGCAGGCGGACACGGAGCCACGTGCGCGCCGCAAGAGAGGCGTCATAGCACCGCATGCCCCACTCGACACGACGCGATCGCTCGTTGACTTACAATACAACAAATATGAAAAAGATGACAAGTGAGTTACACCTATCCAATGCTATATATACTTACCGACTACTCTCAAACGGTGAAGGAAAACATCGAGAGGAAACCTGCATAAGCTGAAAAAATTTGTATGTGAAGTCTACTAATCCTCATTGGGCACGCGCGTGGTTGATAAACGTCCTTACACCTTCCCCCTGAGGGTAGGCCTGTGCAGAGGCGGCGCAGGGCGTGGGCGGTGTGGGCGACCGCCCACAGCCTCGCTGTCCAAAGGGCCTCGCACCCTAACTCGCGCCTCAAATGTTTATGCAGCTTTTATCGAAGTCATAAAAAATATTTAGCCACAGGCACAGTTCTGACCACAGGGTAGTGTATATTTTCTTTGCCACAGGCGAATTATAGTGCTGAAAATGTTGACCTCGCTTCGCTCGCTCTCTGATAATTATTACTGCATTCATGTACTATTTGATTTCTGGCTACATAGATTACAAATGCTTGATGTCGACCTTGCAGTTTTTTAAATGCTAAACCTTCTTAAATTGTGACCTGCATTCAAAAGTACCCCATGGGGCCTCGCGAACCTCATCTTGCCCATATAAAATTAAGGTCTTGCGCCGCCTCTGGGCCTGTGCCCTGCAGTGGGACGTATAAAGGCTGATGACGATGAATGCTATAAATACAGGTCCAATTATGTAAACAACCCAACCATCAGTTATAGTGTACCAGCCTGAAATGAAATGATAATCATTAAAATTATTCATTGGGTTCTTTTCATAACAACCAGTATGAATCCTAGATTCGATGCGCCTAACAGTTAACTTGATTTATTTCATAGATCCGCAGAACAAATAAAGAAAGCTGTCTTAGCGAACGATTTCCTAAGGAACTTGATATACGATGAGCGTCTCGTCGCCGTGGTGGAGGCTATGAGCCCCCAGGAGTTCCCGGCCGGGAGCCTGATCATCCGCGAGGGAGAGAGTGGCAGTCACTTGTTCGTCTCCGCGTTCGGTCAGTTCGAGGTGCTCAAAGGTGGACACGTGGTCAAAAAGTTCGGACCAGGCGAAGTTTTTGGAGAACTCGCTATTCTGTACAAGGCTAAACGATTTGCTTCTATACGATGTAAGTGCCTGTTATCACACGTTTCTGTCATAGATAATTCAGTGATGTACCTACTACCTAGTTGTAGGTGTCATATAAAAATCTACAAATCACATTACAACTAGTTAGTCATCCGTCTGTTGTAGGTAACGTATTTTTATCGTTTTCGTTGTTTTATTAATGTGTGTGGATGGTGTTGTATAGGTATAACGGAGGCGAAGGTATGGACGCTGGAGCGGCGCGTGTTCCTGAAGATAATGGTGCGGAGCGGGCGGCAGGAGCAGGAGGACAACGTGCGGTTCCTCTCGTTCGTGCCGCTGCTCCAGGGCATCGATCCGATTGAACTCGCCAAGATCTCCGACTTCCTTAAGAGGGTATGGTGCAAACTTACCTAAACATAGTTTCTGATACAGAAGTGCGATTTTTGAATGTCACCGGTAAGCTTGAACGGTTTTTAAATCTCATACAAAAGCCTTCTCATACCTATGAGTTCAATACGAGTGGGTAGGGGCACTTGTATTGAACTCATGGGAATGAGAATTTAGTTACCAGTAAGATTAAACAATGCGAACTTTGGGAAATCGGTGAATATCGGCCATTTTACTCAGCGAATGAGTTTCAAAAATCGCACTCCAGGTCATGATAGATTTACGATAAACGTGACTTTAACCAAACTGCAATTTCTTCCGGTATTTGTTAATTTGCTAGCAACACATGAATGGTGTATTTTTTTTTCATTTCACATGTAAGCATAAGCATATGCTCACGACTATATTCCCCGAGGGGGTAGTCAGAGATATTCTGAAACTTCAGAACATCCACATTTCACTAGTAGTCGCAGTGTAGTAGTAGTATTTCACATGTAATTAATGATATCGTTTTGTAGTTGTCCTAGTCGCTGCATACCCCACTGGGAAAGAGCGGTAACGTTATAGGTAGAGATAGACAACTTTTCCCATGACAGAGACCAAGAGGACGTCCGAAAAGTAGAGGATGAACACAGTTCGGAGTGCAATGTCTCCGAAGACGACGTCAGAAATAGAACAAGGGATTAAAAGCCAGAAAGAGAAAGAGAGCGATAGATAACATTTTACTTCTTTCTTATCTGTGTGTTCGAACTATTTAAAAATTAAAAAAACATATTCTTAAACTCTCTGTAGGAGTTCTTCTCAGCGGGCACAGCGGTCGTGCGGCAAGGTGATCGCGGGGACAAGTTCTACATCATCCGAGGGGGCACGGTGGTGGTGACGAAGCGGGAGGGCGACGACAAGGAGCGGCAGGTGGCCACGTTGAGCAGGGGCGACTACTTCGGCGAGCAGGCGCTGCTGCACGAGGACCGGCGGCTCGCCACCGTCACCGCGCAGCCGCCCGGCGTCGAGTGCCTGACGCTTGAACGAGGGTATGTACTTTAATCATCCCTTGTTCTTCTTTCGTGTAGCATGAGTTATATCACGTATGCTGTATCAACCCCTGTTGGTACTGGAGTACTAATTCTCAAGATCTACCTACTTACATCAGGAGTGCGATTTTTGAATCTCATTCGCTGAGTTCAGCAGTTGAAAATGTCAAAATTACTGTGGAGATATGCATCTTTCTACTGCTGATTTGACTTTCAAAAATCATACTTCAGGAGTGCTATTTTTGAAAGTCAAATCAGCAGTAGAAAGATGCGTATCTCCATAGTAATTTTGACATTTTCAACTGCTGAGTTCAGAGAGTGAGTTTCAGAAATCGCAGTCCTGACTCTACCTTTTGTTGTGAATAATTATGGAAACTATTATTACCTATTAATCCTACTGATTCTAAATGTACCTAATCACAAATCAGACTGTGACGGACGATCCCCCATGGAGTGGAATCTGGAATTGCGTCCAGTGTAGACCTATCAATTATTTCATCGCATAGATAGGTAGATCTGAGTTCCGTGTTATATCAAGTGTTAAATATTGGAATAGCCGAAAAAAGGATTGTGTGAAGGATGATATGTGTAAGAAAGGAGTGCTGTAACGACGGCTAAGAGAGTTGAATGGAAGACGATGATATATTGCGCCGAGCTCAATTAATAGGAAATGGGCAAGAGAATTGATGATCGTATTAGAAAAGCCAGGGACTATTTGCCTACCTGCATACATTGAAGAAGAAATTCTGATGTGTATGTAAAGTTGACCAACCCGCATTGGGCACGCGTGGTGGACTAATGCCCATTACACCCTCCCTGGGGGTAGGCCTGTGCCCTGCACTGGGACGTTTATAGGCTGATGATGATAATGTTGAGTGACTATTTGATTTGAATGAAACCAAAAGTAACGAACAATTATGTCAACAGACCGTTCACCGAGCTGCTCGGCAACTTAGAAGAATTGAAGAGTAAACGTCACGTTCCACCTCGTCCTTCCCAACAACACAAGCCGTCTCAAGTTAGAAGCGGTAAATTACGTTTATTATTCGTCAGCTATTCGTGCATCGTTCCTACACGAAAATCATTATAGTAATTAACTAATTAGTCAAACACAACATGATTTTAGATAGATGGGTGCAAACTCACCCGTACTGGTAATTACTTCCACGAGATTTCCTTCACTCAAATTGTATGTCAAAAATGGCCTTTACCTTGAGAAATTTTCTCCGTCGAGTCGAGGAAGAGTGGAGGAAAGAAACTTCAAACTGAACGCGTTTTCACGACCTAACGGGGCAAGAGGTCGACATGGAAAAAATGTTACTTCGAAAATATGCTCCTCTGAATGCTCCCGATCCTGCGAATTTATAAAAACTATGGTAGCTGCCTGATTAGAAAAATAAGGATATAAAATCGTCGGTTGGCGCGTTGCGGAGAGGTACCTACCTATGGAAACTCAATCTTGATGTCATGCCATGTACCAATCAGTTTTTCTAACTTATGTACCTACGTAATACCGACTGCTCTCAAACGGTGAAGGAAAACATCGCGAGGAAATCTGCATACGCGATGCGTATGTGAAGTCTACCAATCCGCATCGGGCACGCGTGGTAGACTAAAGCCCATATACCGTCCCTGGGGGACTAAGGGTAGGTCTGTGCCGTGCAGTGGGACGTATACAGGGTCCTTCTTAATATGCTGACACTTTTTTAAGGGGATGATCAGACCGCAAACTGAACAACTTTCTCCATGGCACCAACATCGAAATCGCAAAATCTCCTTTTAAAAAGTGTCAACATAATAAAGGATCCTATATGCCTATATCGAATATGCCTGATGATGATGATGCATGTTTTTGCTAACCCCAGATCCCTCTGGGGTTAGCAAAAACAGGCGTTAGAACATTTATTTATGTATGTGCTATGTTCCCGTAGAGTATGCATTTGTGGAGTTACGGGACCTGGAGATAGTGGGCACGCTGGGTGTCGGTGGATTCGGACGGGTGGAGCTCGTCCAGTACAAGCCGGACAAGGGCCTCACCTTCGCGCTCAAGTGCCTGAAGAAGGTGGATATGGTTCAGCAGCAACAACAGGAGCACGCCTACAATGAGAAGCATATTATGATGTCATGCAATAGCCCTTTCATTTCCAGGTAAGAATTACCAGGTTGATACCAAACTTAAATTAATATGTTGGCCATATGATATCACACAGATTACTTTGCAGAACGATTTGCTAATTGATCCAAACATGAGACCCTCTGCTTTGCAGACAAGTCAAGTACCTACACTTTGACGATAGTAAGACGGGTACAAAACCATCCCAGTTTGGTAACGGACACCTTGTGTCCTCGTAGCCTTGGGTTTAGAACAATATAAATATAATCCTTTGAGCGTTATTATTTATCTAAACTATTATAAAACTGTAACAGAAATTTGTCTGTACATTGAAGATATTTACAAAAAAAAATTACGACATGGTTTTTTCCTGTCCCTGATTCCAAATCACAAATTTTTGGATTTTTTGTCTGTCTGTTTGTTTGTTTGTTTATTTGTTTGTTTGTTTGTTTGAGTGTTTGTTTGTTCGAGTATCACGCAAAAACTACTGAACCGATTTTGATGAGACTTTTTATTTGATAGCTTATCATCTGACTTAAAATCTGGTAGGTATATAATTTATGCGGACGAAGTCGCGGGTTAAAGCCCGTTTATAGTATAAGTAAGGAACTCTTTATTATTGGGAACTTTAATTTCACTACTAGCATTTATTGTTAGCATTTGGTTCGGCGGTATATAAACTCAAATAAGTATGCCAAGGGTTCCCCACTGTGTGTGCGCCAATAGAAGCCAACGGAAAATGCGATTAGAGTTATTGTGTTCCGTTGGCATTCCGTATCAAAATTGATAAAACAGAACACGGTGTCTGTCCGTCCGTCCGTCCGTCTGCCACATGCATTTTTCTCATAGCTAGACCGTTAGACATAAGAAGCCGAAACTTATAGCAATTAAATGAAGTCAAAACAGCTAAGTTTCAATTTTGGGATGCAGTTTTGGGTTAGAAAGGTAAAGGCTGGTTTCGGGAAGGGGTACATCTTTTTTTTCATCATTATAATTTAAAAGCAATAACCCAGTTTACGTTACAATTAAGTATCCTTATTATTGGTGTGATTCACAGATTATACAGTACGTTCAAAGATAACAAATATGTCTACTTCTTAATGGAACCAGTGCTGGGCGGCGACGTATGGACAATTCTTCAGAAGCAAAGGTTCTTCCCCGAGAACGTGGCGCGCTTCATGTCGGCGTGCGTTGTCGAAGCCTTCCAGTACCTGCACTCTAAGAATATTATCTACAGGGACCTTAAGCCTGAGAACTTGATGCTTGATAAAACCGGTTACATTAAATTGGTAATTTGCTACTATTATTTTCTAATAATAATGAAATTTACATTTTATAGGTTTTCCCCGCGACTTTGTTGTTTTTTTAGGGTTCCATACCCAAAGGGTGAAAACGGGACCCTATTACGCCTACGTTGCCTATGTTGTCCGTCCGTCCGTCCGTCCGTCTGTCCTACCTATTTAGGGCTGTAACTTTTGAACCGTAATAGCTACATAGTTGAAATTTTCTCAGATTATGCGTTATTACGGCGGATTTGTTAACAAATAATAAAAATGTCAAAAAGTAAAAAATTAAGGGGGGTTCTCAACAAGAAACTAGTTTTTATCAACGTTTTTTCTTCACGCTCTATCGTAAAAACGGTAATACATACAAGCGTCAAACTTAGTTTGATTATAGAGCAAACTCTACAGAATAACAGCAAATACTAAAAACCGGCCAAGTGTGAGTCGGTCTCGCGCTAAAGGTCCCGGACAAAAAAAGTTTTTTTTCTAAGTTCATAATTTTGTGTTTTGTGGTGGTGTGGTACGGAACCCTCGGTGCGCGAGTAGCCTGACTCGCACTTGACCGGTTTTATTTTCTTTTGCTATTATCCATCGTCTCGAAAAAACAAATATAATTAAGTATAAGTACTAGTAAGTATATAAAGTATAAGTAATATGACCTCAATCGGACAAGTCGTTCAGAAGTTACGCGATCACTAACACTTATTTAGTGCACATTAGAAGGTAAAGGATGCAGGGTGCATGCAAGGAGTGCAATTTAAAAAATCTGCTGTACGACTCAAGTTCAAGTGTATGGAAAATCTGATTTCCATGTTGGCTTGTTAAAAGTTGTGCAGTAGGCATGTTGGTCTGAAACACCTCTTAAGATATGTAACGTGTTTAATTTTACATCCCCTGTATATCGACATATGAAGATTCATATCGTTCTTTAAAAAATTTTCCGTTTTAGTATTTCATTCCCTAACAATAAGTTAATCTTTCAGGTGGACTTCGGTTTCGCGAAAGCGCTATCATCCAACAGCAAAACATGGACTTTTGCCGGCACGCCCGAATATGTTGCACCTGAAATCGTACTCAATAAGGTAAACAAACCTGTAGGACTGCCTTTGTAACTAGTAATAATGTACTAGATACCTACGAGTAAACTGCATACATAACGGGGGTATGGCATCCCCGAAAAAACGATAATATCGAGACGTGCCTCTGTGTTTGTTACTTTGCGTATGCGAAAGCGAGCGCGTCATGATGGTTTTGTCGTTGTTACTTTGTAGTGCATGGCATGCTAAGCCTAACGTGTGTGCCTGCGTGCAACAAGTAGAGGACTACAGACTGAAAGGTACAAGCTTAATCGATTTGTTACATCCATATACAACAAGGACATATCTACCTATAGGTACGCAACAAGCACGTATCCCCCCCCCCCCCCCCCCCCGAAATCCGAAAATGAATTTCCCCCGAAACCAAAGTCTGGCTCTGGATACGTGCTTGGTACGCGAAAAAAGAAGACAAGAGTTACCGCCACCAAAAGAAGAGCTTATAGTTCTAAGCTACATATAGTCAGCAGTTTTTTATGTCTTCAAGTTTAGCGCTCATGTGACTCTTTAACAACATAGGTCTCTGAAACTTAGACTACTTATTATAAGGACCGGCCTTGCGGTAGCATTTCCCCTCTGCCACGGTATAAGATCAATGATCAATTGATCATGTACATTCAACATTCAATTTTATAACTTATCACTAAACTAGACAGCCTATTATTGCGAAACAATAATTTCGAACTTAGAACGTTAGGGGTTTACACGAGACTACTTTTCATGATTTAGAACATTTAAAATTAGAATCTAAAGTCATAGGGAATAAAATCCAAAGTTGCGGATAACATGTTACCTCGCCCCCCGCAAAAAGTGGCAGAAAGTTTGTTAGTAGAATGACACGTGGTTACGCGTCCCTATATAAGTAGTCTAAGCTCTGAAAACATGAACAGGAGTGCGATTTTTGAAACTCATTCTTTGAACTCAGCAGTTTCAAATGTCAATATTACTACGGAGACGTGCATTTCTACTGCTGATTTGACATTAAAAAATCATAGTCCAGGAGTACGATTTTTGAAAGTCAAATCAGCAGTTAAGTAGAAAGATGCTTATCTCCATACATTTTCAACTGGTGAATTCAACGTATGAAATTCAAAAATCGCACTCCAGATCCGAATCTACTTTAGTGAGTGACATCACACGCCTTCTAAGTTTAAAACATGCTCATCAGCATTAAATACCTCATTATTTCGTTCCTAGGGCCACGACCGTGCAGTGGACTGCTGGGCGCTGGGCGTCCTAATCCACGAGCTGCTAGTCGGCAAGCCGCCGTTCCGGGCGACCGGTGGCGACCACATGAAGACCTACACCCTCATCCTGCGCGGTATTGACGCCGTCGCCTTCCACCCGCGAGTGCCCAAGTCCGCTCAGATGTTGATTCGCAAGCTTTGCCGCGCCGTGCCCGCAGAAAGGCTTGGCTATTTGAAGAATGGGATAGCTGATATTAAGATTCAAAAGTAAGTTGACTGAGTTCTGATCAGCTAACCTCGTAGGAGTGGTGGAGACGAAAGTCATACATATAATAAGTACCTAGTTAAAATTAAATGAAGTAGTGTTACCAACTACCGATAGTATTCATCTAAATAAAACCGGTCAAGTGCGAGTCGGGATACTCACGCACCGAGGGTTCCGTACCACACCACCACAGACCACAACATTATTAAATTAGAAAAAAAAATTTTTTTGTCCGGGACCTTTAGCGCAAGACTGACTCACACTTTGTCGGTTTTTAGTATTTGTTGTTATTCTGTAGACTGAAGTTAGTACAGTTTGGAAAATTTTAAGGACATTCATTAATTATAAATAAAAACCGGTCAAGTGCGAGTCGGGCTACTCGCGCACCGAGGGTTCCGTCCCACACCACCACAGAACACAACATTATTAACTTACAAAAAAACACTTTTTTTGTCCGGGACCTTTAGCGTAAGACCGTCTCACACTTGGCCGGTTTTTAGTATTTGTTGTTATTCTGTAGAGTTTGCTCTATAATCACACTAAGTTTGACGCTTGCATGTATTACCGTTTTTACGATAGAGCGTGAAGAAAAAACGTTGATAAAAACTAGTTTCTTGTTAAGAACCCCCCTTAATTTTTAACTTTTTGTCATTTTTATTATTTGTTAACAAATCCGCCGTAATAACTCATAACCTGAGAAAACTTCAACTATCTAGCTATTACGGTTCAAAAGTTACAGCCCTAAATAGGTAGGACAGACGGACGGACGGGACGGACAGACGGACAGACGGACAGACGGACGGACGGACAACGTAGGCTTAGTAATAGGGTCCTGTTTTCACCCTTTGGGTACGGAACCCTAAAAACTACTTTTGTAAAGCCTTTTGTCAGTATGAGTGGAGAGATTGTGACAAGTGGGTAGTTAAACATTTTAGGCTAATTTTGCACCTTGATGTTTTGGTTAATGATGTTTTCATTAACAACTTTGTATAATCTGATAGAAAATATGGGAAATCCCATACAATACAACACTTATCCTCATTTTAAATAATAAACAATTCGCTTATCTATCACCGAACACGTTTGTAGCACTAAAGTTATGTGATCCACTCTATGTCTTATCGGGTTTAGTGTCGGTAAATGGTACATAACTTTAAATCGTATTATCTCAACAACTTCTAGATACTGGCGGCTGGCATTGCATTTTAATAATCATAATTGCGACAAAATACGCGACGCCTGATGCAAAAGTCGCCGAATGTGTCGCTCGTCTGTAAGAGCCCTTTGTGCGAGCTACGATGTACGATGAGTTGAAAATGAAAGATAATAAAAATAGTTCACTGAGTAATGACAACCATTTTAATGTTTTATTCATTTACATTATACGTATTTTCTGTTCTTCCAAACATTTCTTGCAAATACTCAGCCGATTGTAGAATCTAGAATTTACCAAACCAAGAACTCTCTTCTAGGCTTCATCTAGGTTTGCCCTCTTTCAGCGCAAAGATCTTATTTTTACAATGCACAGGCTAAATATCAGATGCACGATTGAAGTAGGTATCTATTCTTGCCGAAATATTTATAACACGTAGTAGTTATTTGTTCAGTAGAAATTAAGTTTTACACTACGCTACGTCCAATAAACTTCAACATTCATCGCTTTGACTGGGTATTATTGCTAGGAACAATTTATTTCCTTTCTCTTGCTCGATTTATGTTGATCTTCATCTTCAATGAAATGATAAAATACGTAAATTAATATTTATTGCAGATTAATATTTTCATTATAAAACTGACATCATAAAAAACAAAATTCAATGTCAGGACTATGACAGGACAGAAGTCCTAAAAGAAAAATGTTACATCAGTGACAAAAAAGATTTTATTCAAACAACACATATTTTGATGGAATCAAGAAGTTTGAATGGTGTATGCACGGTATATGTTAATCTTCATGCTTGTGGTCTTAGATTAAAAACTTTTCGCTTACGCTGACTTGGTCTATTCCATAGTCTATACTATAGACTATGGAATAGACCACAAGCATGAAGATTTTACGTAGTACTTCCCAGGTACTTCCTATCTCTATGGAAGATTTAAGCTTTTCTCAAGACTTCGTAAAGAGTTCATAATGTTGTTATCGACGGATCTAGTCGTTATGTATCTAATAAAAATTTAAATAATAATACCACTAACAATTTTTACCATCTGAACGGAGAAGAGCTATTAAAATACATAATGAATTATAACAACCAACTCATGCCCATAATCCTTATAAAAGGCGAAACGGGATTTGTCATTGTCCTTTTAATAGAGGAAGTACAAAAGGAGTCAATTTATTATAGGCCCACAAACGTCAAACGGTTACGCTTAGTGATGGTCTAAAAACATAATTTATTTTAATATAGTAATCTGACGAAAGATTAGGTAAAAATGCAAACGGAATTATGAAATAAATATAAAAAAGGCACTACAGCGTTTTGACTTTTTTTGCTAAGATTCTTTTTTCCTATTAAAACGGCACATGTAAAGCAATGCGTGTATAGGAACATTCTAGATGTTAATACGAAAATAAAAATAAAAAACCAACATATCTTACCAAGACAAGATGTGCGTCTAGATGAGTTATAACTAACTAATATTACCACTATAATCTTGAGATTATGAGAAACAAATCGACATGAGTTCCATAACTATACGCCAACTATACGCTAATTTATGTTAGCCTATTTCCCAAAATAAGATTGAGGATGATGATGATGATTGATTTAGTCTCTTCCATGAACCACTGTCTCCCCCTGTCTGTATGGAAGGCTAAGCTACAGGCACAGGCCACTTAACCATCACGACTTTTCACGAAAAGTTCGTCAACACATCACCATCATAGTACCTACCATAATCGTGCGTAGGCTCCGGTCCGGTATCAACTTTATTTGTCCATTCCTAAATTAAATCCAATTGTTATTTTCAGATGGTTCCTAGGATTTGACTGGGAAGGCCTGCGCGAGAGGAAACTCAAGGCTCCGCTGATGCAGCCGGTGGCACATAACTTAGATTTGTCCAATTTCGAGAAATATCCCAAGGATAAATTACCGCCAGATGAACTTTCCGGCTGGGACATAGATTTTTAAACATATTTTATATTTACAAAATGAAACATAACAGTCATTGTGAAGTACCTAGCTAAAAAGAGATTACAAACAAATAAATAAAAAATTGTTATATTTTTACTTACCATCTAAGGTAGATTTAAATATCTTGTTTTTATTTTAAAGTTTAAAACAATAAACGTTTTATTAAATAAACTAAAAAGCTGTTATTAAATAAGAATTAAGAACTTAAGGCCGTTGCAGAGGGGTTAATTTTATACAAAACTTTGACGCACAATACGCGAAGACGGTATTATTATAAGTAACTTTACTAACTTTGTATACATGGAAAAATAGGTTAAAAATCTAGTTGTCGCGTATCAAATAACATTTGCAATTTATAATATAATTACGAAGATTTGAAAATTTAGTATGAAAAATTTTTAATGTATGAAGATTTCCTAAACTATTTCTCCATATATCAAATATTACTTTTATTAATTCCGTCTACGCGTATTATGCTGTTTGTATGGACTGAAACCACCTTAAGAGGATAGGTGGGTACCGTTTTTTCCATACAAACGTATTCCCCTGTTATTTTTTTACCATACAATCTATGTTACCTCTGCTATATCCCTACGTTTTGCTTTACTTACTGTAAGAACTAGGGACTTTCGACAATAACCAATTTTACTGCCCGTTTTCAGACATCCAGCAAACAAATTTGATAAAAACATAAAAAGCAAAACATACAGACATAGTCAAAGTCTTTCTCATACTATTCTTGAAAAAATTACTAAAATCGGTTTAGTTTTGGTGGTGGAAACAGGGGAATACAAAATGCTGATTTCGTCGATTTTATGTAGATAAAATCGGTCTGAGCTGCAGTAGTCTCTTTCGCACTCTAATCGACGGGGTGTATACAGTCGGACAAGTGACCTATTCTGCAAAGAAGATGGGCAGATTTGGACCCAGCCATTGTTACGAAAACTAAAAAGTCTTCAGGACGGCGGTCATAATTATTATAAACAGAAAAAATTAAGGCATTTTTTAAAAAACTTCCACATCTCCAGAATTCCGGATTCAAAAGTAGAAATTACTAGTAAAATAGACAAATCATCCAAAAAGCAGTAGCCAAACGATAGATAGATAGATAAACAATTTATTTGCAAAAGTAACACACACATAATATTACAGTTCACAACAATTTTACAAACAAGAATACAACGCTACCACGACAGCTATTTTCATCTAATATTATCACTGAGGTATTTTTTAGTCGTTACGGAATGTATTTGGCTTGGTTGAACTGATAGTTCGTGATTTAGTTTTCTGCCATTATCATAATATTATACGGTTATCGTGAATTTTCATTAAAATAAACATAATGAATCAGTAGAAGATTGAATGGACTATCTAATAAGAAAGATTATGACTTTCACACACTTGCTACAAAAGGTATCATAAGGAGAATAACTTTCCCCCAACTTTTACAGGTTACAACCAATTTACTTTCTTGTTAGTTTTGTTTCACTCTACACGTATTACTAAGTTTCATTCATGTACCTCTAAGTTTGGGTCTCAAATTACAGGGCCGGCCGCCAAAATTCTTTCCATTTTAGCCCGCCTATCCTCTTAATACTAGTTTCAATTAACCTACTAACAGCTAGATTAATATATCTAACAGTACCTAGTTTAGTTATAGTGCGTACCTAGATGAGAGAGTGAAAAGCGCAGCAGGGGAATGCAGGTCAAAATGGGGGGAACTGATGTTCCGGCTGATGCCGTGCCGGTGCGCGCGCGCAAGTGTGTCATGCCCTTCAATCGTGTTATCGCTCTCGTAAACGCCAGCTAGGTATACAGATATTGTCGTCAAACTGATTCGATTAACACTAGACTAGGCTACCTATGTAGCCGCGGCGAATGGTTGATTAAAATCTACCGCGATTAGATTGCATAATCAAGCTAATTATTTTTACCCTTGAATTTCATTTAGTTATGCCATTAATTTGTTTGAAGATGTGAAACCGTCAAAATATAAAAAAAATTATTAGGTAATGGTATACCAAAAGTAGGTAGGTAAGTACAATTTTTTTTACGTGGCACTGAGTTTTGCACGCGAATTCGTCTCCCGAAAATCCTTTCAGTGCTCCCATACATGCTCTGTAGAATGTAATCCAAAGAAGTTTGGCGGAAGGCCATATAATTTGAGACCCATACATAGAGGTCCCATACATAAATGAAACTTAGTAATACGTGTAGAGAGAAACAAAACTAACAAAAATGTAAATTGGTTGTAATCTGTAGAAGTCGGGGGAAAGGTATTTCTCCTTTTTTGTATCAAGTGTGTGAAACTCATAATCTTTCTTATTAGATAGTCCACTCAATCTTCTACGCATTTATTGTGTTTATTTTAATGAAAATTCACGAAAACGAAAACGAAATCACACACACTATCAGTTCAACCAAGACAAATACGTTCCGTAACAACCAAAAATACCTCAGTGATAATATTAGATGAAAATAGCGATCGTGGTTGCGTTTTGCTACTGCTTTTTGCACGATTTGTCTATTTTACTAGTAATTTCTACTTTTGAATACGGACTTCTGGAGATGTGGAAGTTTTTTTAAAAAATGCATAAATTTTTTCTGTTTATACTAATAATTATGACCGCCCGCCGTCCTGAATGGCTTTTAGTTTTCGTAAAAAAAAAGGCTGGGTCCAAATTTGCCAATCTTCTTTCATTTTTCTATCCTCAATAGTTTAGGCAGTGAGTGCGTTGCGTTGTATGTCAATCGCGAAAATGTTTTATGTATGTGTAGGTATTTAGATTGCATTTATTGTGTTTAATTAGCAGAAACACGAATGAAGAGAGCGAAGACTTCGTCGTACAAAAACGTGTAGGCCCACCGTAGCATGTGTCTCATCTCATTATAGTCATTACTCATTATAGATAAGAAAATAAAAAGTTCCATAAAGTTTAATAGCACTCGTATTTCTAGGAAAGAAAATTGCAGTAAAACAATTAATGAGAAAGGGGGACACGTGCCGCGCCGCAGTAGTTCTAATGGTTACGTCCGACCCCCGCACTTGCCTCGCGCATCTACCGACAACATTATGCATGAAAGTGCACTAGAAAAACAACCAGTTTGAATACTTTCAATGAACTAAATTGAAATGCAGCACGCGGGTCGGCCAGCGCTTCCACGGCTCCGTGCTTCGTGCGGCGCGGTGCGGGCGGCAGACGAGGCAAGTGGCGTGGCGTAGCGGCGAGACCGTCGCATCGGCGGCGCGGCGCTAGCTCGCGGCTCGATCGCACCAACCGAATCCCGATGATTCAGTCCCATTCAGACGGCCGCGAGGGTATGCAGCACGCGATCACACCCGGCTCGCGTGTTCTCGCCGTACGCGTACCACCGATGCTCCTCAACTAAAAGATCGCCGAATAAAAACATAAAACAACCGTAGCAATGCCGTTAAACCCAACTTAATCTTCTAAACAATGGACAAGTGAGACACGTATGTCAAGTGCGTGCGAGTTGAGTTTCATCGTGAATTATTAACGTAAAGTTACACAAAACATTGGCTGCCTGTAATCTTTTGGAGGTGAGTTATACTGTCATTGTTAACGCAAAGGAATGATGCGAATGTCCGGTCTTGTATTTTGAAAATACTTGTGTCATCGATCCCAAAATGATAAACATTTGGAGCGAATGTTTTTATTTTAAAGTAACTTTATATTGGTAGGTAATTCGATTGGATCAGTGTTTTTTCATTATTTTGTTTTTACGAACTTTACTAAATTAACATTATAGTTAATCACGCAGGTAGATCATGTAGTTGACACACTTATCTAAGTCTCCACGGTCAATTATTATTCGTCTCATCCGAACGAGTTATAAATTAGCTACGAATATTTTTACACTTATAAACATGTAAACTGTAAGTAGGTATTTGATATTCAGAATTCTGACATTGACCCTGGCAAAATGCCGCATACATCGCTGTGAAGGTAATGTAATGTTGGTTACCTACCGTGTAAACGTTTTGAATTAGAAATACATGATTGGCTCCAATTGATAAGTCCACAACAACTGTACCTATATGCCTTATGAAGCCCATGAATAAACCATACATACTTACAAACATACGGTAAACTCACGTAAACTCTCAACTTAGGTAAACTCACGACGTTATCGCTTTTCGGGATGATATGAAACCTCCAATTAGGGTTGCCAACCCTACTATATAATATAGTATCCTACTATATTATTTTTAAAAGCCGTGGTGGTCCAGTGGCGAGTAACCTTGCCTGCCGTGCAGGAGGCGATGGTTCGATCCCCGTCCAGACCGACTCGTACCAATGAGTTTTTCGGAATTTATGTACGATTTGTAACACCACTGGCTTTTCGGTGAAGGAAAACATCGTGAGGAAACCTGCATGCTTCAATTTCGAGGCATGTATCGTACCTACTGTCCATTACAAGTGGCGACGGGCTCACTCCCCGTCACACTGGACAGTTTCGGTACTACTAGTGAAACGTGGATGTTCTGAAGTTTCAGAATATCTCTGACTACCCCCTCGGGGAATATAGTCGTGAGCATATGCTATGCATGCTTATGCTTATGTATATTATTTTTACTACCTACCCTACTACTATAATTCTGAGAAAAATATATAGTAGGCAAAACTACTATATTTTGATTTATAGAGAATTTAAATATATTGGTACTTAGGTCCAATAAAAATGACCAATAACTTAACATTATTTTAACAATTTTCTTTCTCTTCATCACTTTTGTTACATAAACAATTTTCTACTAAATATAAATATACTACTGAAAAGTGACAACAAGTTTTCCTAAAGTCAGATTAATCTATTTTTTTAGAAATTCTATCATTTCTGTATCAAACCCAGCGACTTCTGCATTTACAGGATGCATTATTTTCTATAAAGAATACGAAATAGAGAAATGATTGTCGCTTGAAAATAAGAACTTGGTATTCAAACCAAAAAGTCGCAATAAAATATCTTTTTGAAAAAATTTAAATTAACAAATTCGATATTTTTCCCCGATCTACTATATTGTTTCGGGCACTAAGGCTCGAAATACTATATTTGGTATAAAAAATATTGGCAACCCTACCTCCAATATACCTACCTACTAAAAGAGAGCCCTTGCTATGTCTGACTACTTAAAATATAAACCACAAAACCACAAAAATCTGATAATTTTGTTGAATAAAAACGAGCTGTTATATGTATGGAGACTGTTAGCTTCACAATCAGCTTATAAAAATCATTCTATGTAGGTACCTATGTCCTGAAATCTTCAAGATGCTAAATGTTATAAAAAGATAGTTGGTGGATAGCATACTATATTTTTAAGCACCCAGTCATCAAATCAAGGCAAGGCTTTCTTCTAGCTTCACAAACATTTTAACCACTATTCGATTAAATCTATATATTAGATATTAGGTACAATTTCTAACATTATCTTATCACATCAAAGCAATGTTAACGGGAGAAGAATTCGAGTAAGTAATTATTTGGTTATCTAAGTAAACTACCTTCCATGCATAACGAAGGCAAATGACCTACGGAAACTAAAATTATCATTCTGGTTTTTTCCTCGATCCAGTGATTTTATTACAACTACAGGTAGGTACATGGTGGAAAAACAAATCTTAACTATTAGGTATAAAACTGTAACAGAAGTGTGTCTGTAGCTGCACATTGAAGATATTTACAAAACAAAAGTTACGATATGGTTTTTAGGTGTCCCTGATTCCATATCATTTGGATTTTTTGTCTGTTTGCTTGTTTGATCGTGCACCACGCAAAAACGATTTTGATGAAACTTTTTTGTTTGATCTGTCTGACTTAAAATCTGCTATAATATAGGTAAAACTACCTACGTCCGCAAAAAATTGTGGACGAAGTCGCGGGTTAACTCAGCAACGTGTTAATGACTACAACTAGAAAGTAGTTTGTTTAGAATTGAGAGCAGAATCGAATTATCATGGTTTCAATATAGGTAATTTTTTTCAAAATATTAAATAATTTGTTTGTAAAATTTATAATTTACTGAACCCGATGTCAACCCACACCGCACGGGCACACTCACCCTACTTACTACCAAAACAAGATTATTTAAATGTATCCATGATTACGTTAGCGCTTTCATTCAGCTGAAATGATAACAAATAATGTTTGCCTCAAAACTTAAAATGTGAAAAAAAAATTTTAACTATCAAAATAATGAAATTATTGTTTCAATCGAATTCTTTTTTTAAACCTAAATCAGTTGGGGTGTATGAGGTTTTGCGCTAAATTATTAACACGTTGTATAATGAAGAGAGTTAATTAATCTATTATCAAACAAAATTGAAACAGTTGTTCATTAACTTTCTTTGTAATTGTATAGGTAACGGTCACATATGACTAGGTATGTGTTGTGATGTGACTCGGTACTTTTAATATTTATCTACAGGAGTGCGATTTTTTAATGTCACTCGCTGAGTTCAGCAGTTGAAAATGTCAAAATTACTATGGAGATACACATCTTTCTACTGCTGATTTGTCTTTCAAAAATCATCTTCAGGACGGCGATTTTTGAAAGTGAAATCAGCAGTAGAAAGATGCGTGTCTCCATAGTAATTTTGACATTTTCAACTGCTGAACTCAGCGAATGAGATTCAAAAATCGCATTCCAGGGTGTTAGGGTAAAATTACTTTAAGGGGTGATTGTACCCATGATACTGAATAACTTGTTAAATAACAAGTTTTGTTTGTTATTTTATTCTGAACTAAAATATTCAAGTTTGGTTGCTGGCTGCGCCAAAAATAACGTCGAAAAATAAGGCGCCAACCTTCCATACAAAACCCACATGTAATATTACATGTATATCCCTTAAGTAAGTCTGAACGGTGATATATTATAGGCTTGAAGTTGAAAATATATTCATTACGTTTACTTCAATCCTTTATATCTCCGTTCGGACTGAGTTAAGAGATATACTTGTGATAAAGTTTTGTTTGTAACTTTATTCTGAACTATAATATTCAAGTTTGATTGATGGCCGAGCTAAAAAAGAGGCGAAAAGAAAAAAGGCGCCATTTTTAGTCATTGGCTTTTAAATTACATTTGAATTTTAAATAATTTACAAAAAATCAAGTAGGTATATTTGTAGCGGTAGTAACTATTAAATAATTTGTGCTAGCGGTTTCTCTCTCATATTTAGAACTAAGAGAGAATATAATATTATGTATATTAGAGTATATTATTTATATCGTCCTATATTGGGTAGCTTCTTTTATTTTATTTTTTACAAACAATACCAGATTATCTAAGCAATACTACTAAAACAGGTTTTACTGCAACAGAAAAAGGAAGAACACTTTTTTATTTTTTATTCAATTATAAGGCTGAACGTTTTTTTTTTTCACAAATAGCTGCCTGCCTGCCTGCTTTCATTATAGGTATTAGCACAGATTATTTAATAATTACTACCGTAACAGATAGTTCACTCAACCCGATTTTTTGAATTTCGAACGCGCACTTCAGGAACGAAAAATAAAATGAGCCTTATGTCAATGAGCGACGATGCACACCTCGGAGGTGTCTGGCTGTCAAACGTACTACCCGTTTGTTTGGAGTTGGCCGTCGACGACCGTTACAAAATTTCGTCACAGGCACATTAACTGGTCCCGTCGACAAAAAATAATATAACAATCAAATAAAAATTTAAAATTAAAAGCGATATTAGTGATCGGGACGGACGTGCTGTACGTGGTTGCGTTGCTAAAGGTTATAAAATTGCGTTTAATAGGGTCTCTTAGGGGTGCGGTACGGTGAAGCGGGAAGGGAGGTAACGGCCAACTCGAAGCAAATGACTAGTACCTGAGCTGAGGAGTGAGACAGGCCAGGGCCTCAATTGCGCAGTGTTATACGGTTTTGGTTTGGTTTTGGTTTAGTTTTGGTTTAGATTTGGTTTAGCTGAAGTAAAAAAGCTATCGCGATAATTTTTTCTGAACGGTTAAATCGCACAATACAGAAAATTCGATCGAACGGACAACAAACGTTACGCCAACGTATCTTTCGAAATAAAGCTAAATTCGATACGAATTGTGCATAACGTAACGTTTTTGGTTGTGGTTTTGTTTTGGTAGTATCGTTCAAACTTAGGGCGATTGAGGCCCTGGTATTAGTTGGGTATTAGATTTATTATTTGCAATGAAAACTCTTTGGTTACATGAACAATGTTTAAGTAAAACACGAACATTTTTGCATAGATAGGTTTTACGTAGTAAATTAATATTTCTATGCATTTTTGAAACGCTAGAAATAGTTTGAAACGAGACACAAAGATAAATGAAACATCAAAACAAATAAGATAATAACCGCGAAAAAAGTCAATTCATAAAGCGAATTTATTTGACAATTTGTATTTTTTATTATTATTTTATTCAGTCTAAACCACCTGTAGTCTAAACTAAACCATAAGAATAATATTCTGTGACTAAACCTTAGTAAAAATTTTACATGACTAAAGGTAGCATTCCGATCCTAGCGACCGCGACCGGCGACCGCGACGCGCGACCGCGACCGGCGACTGCGACCCACTGCTTTCCCACACGTCGCGCGACTCGGTCGCTTGCATCCGTCAGCACTTCATATTAATTCATATAAAGCAGTGGGTCGCAGTCGCCGGTCGCGGTCGCGCGTCGCGGTCGCCGGTCGCGGTCGCTAGGATCGGAATGCTACCTTTAGACGTTATACCATGTGTTTACGCTACCCATGTGAATATTAAGACGCAGGTAGGACACAGTACCTAGCTAGATTAAGGACTATCACCTACACAATCACATTTCGATGAAGCGTCGCTACTGTGTTAACAATGGATGTCGTGACGTCATAATAGACCGTCTGGATACAATAGAGACAGGAGTACCTACATACCATTATTATTACTTTAATTTTGCTTTAATTAATCAATTGTATCTATGTCACATCAAACGTGGTTACCTACGTGGTTACCCATTCGGTAAGTTTGGTGGCGCTTACGTTACGAATGTACCTACTGATACTAAACATAACATGGGATTGCGGGTTTATTTGCGAAGATGATGACGCGGGTTCGATACAGAAATCGACTTGTAAATGTCAACATGTTGTGTTGTGCATGGCATCTCATATCGTAAGCGAGAAGTGCCTTCGAAACGATGTCGTTAAATCTGGCCCTGTACCCGGAGTTTCGATTTTAGATATATCGCGACCATTTCGGTCCTAACTTCATAGTAATAGAGTTGAAATTGGAACGAAAACGTTCACGCAATGGGGAACACAAAAGGGTCAAAATATTACTAAAAAATACACTTAAAATCTTAGCGTAGATCATGTACATTACATTAGTTTTTATTTCACCTCAATACATGCAGTATTTCCGAAGTTATGACAGCGAGAAGTTTAAGCGCTTTTTAAAATTTCCGAGTTTACGCGCGCTCACGCTTTGACGTCACACCCCCGCTCAGCCCGCGACCGTGACACAGCGCGGCGCTCGGTCCGGTGCATTTTGTTTCGTTTGTTCGTCAAAAATTCGTTTAATTTCGTTTATATGCTAGTATTTCAAGGAAATAATACTTTTACATTAATTTTATAACCGATTACACTGAAATAAACCGTGTGGTGTGTAGAATGGATGAAGGTTTTCAAAAAGGTGTGTATGTTTTATGTAAGCATTACCTACTGGCGGGTAGGTATTTGGGATCAGCTTTAGTATCCTGCGGCATGAATTTGGGAGAGGGATGGGTGGGGGGTGGGGGGGGCGTAGGGTGGAGGGGGGTTCCCACATGCCCCCCCTAAAGGGAAAAAGTGAGGAAACCCCCTTTTTTTAAATATTTGAAGTTTGTGGTTATAATTAGCTAAAAAGTGAAATTTTTAGTATCCTGCAGTCCAAAAATAGGTGGTAGGGAGCGTGGGAGGAGGGGGAGCCCCCCTCTGCCCCTCCCCCCCACCCACGAAGGAGGCAAAAAAGAAGTGAATAAACGAAAAATTTTGTTTTCTTTGTAATGGGCAATGAGAGGGGGGGGGGGGGGTGAGCGAGGGTGTGAGCGAGGGGGTGAGCGAGGGGGTGGGCGAGGTGGTGAGCGAGAGGGTGAGCCAGGGGGTGAGCGAGGTGGTGGGCGAGGGGGATAGTGAGGGGGTCGGCGAGGGGGATAGCGAAGGGGAGGGGAGGGCCCCCGTGGGATCTCCCACAAAAAATCATACAACGAGCATAACCGCAGTGAATGTCAAAAAACCTTTCTGTACCGGCATTGGAACCGGGCCGTAGCGGAGCGGCGGAGGCCCGGCCCCTTTTTGACAGAAGTAAGGGGTGCATTAAATAAGTGCGGAGCGAAGCGTAGCGGAGCGGAGCAAACGCGTTTCGACTTGTAACAATGCCTTTTTTGCGCTTCGGGGGGGGGGGGATAGAGGGTCCCCCTCCCCCACCCCTCCCGCTCCCTTAATATATATATTGTATTTTGCACCCCATTTAAAAGGGGGTTTTGGGGTGGTAAGGGGAGTAACCCTCCCCCCCCCCTCTGGGGTTGTAAGGGGGGTTGCCCCCCTCCCCTCCCCCAAATTCTTGCAGCAGGACACCAAAAATTGCAAGTTTTTGCTAATTATAACCTCAAACTTCAAACATTTAAAAAAAGGGGGGGGGTTTCCTCACTTTTTCCCTTTAGGGGGGGTACCCCCCCTACCCCCTCCCTCCCCTCCCCCCCAAATTCTTGCCGCAGGTTACTAAAGCAACCCCGGTATTTGTTCAAGCTTAAACCTTCCTTAAAGTGTGTCTGTGTGTGTTTTATTTAGGACCTACATTATGGACAACGATTTAAAAAATCTAGGTAGGTACTCGCAATCGCAATCCACATCTTGCTCGTACGAGGTTGTTGTTGTTGATGATTATTTGTGTTTTATTAGTTTAAAAACATCGAAATGGTCTTCACAGCAGTGCGCTTTAGTTTTAGGCCCTATTGCATCTACTCTTTTTATGGCCGTCATCCACTTCTTTCTCATTTTTGGGTCTTCAGACATATAAAAAAAGAGTTATCGGGTGTTTTCACAGTTGAATTGAAACACTGAGGCACAATACAATACTTTTTTTCCTTTTTTACTGAATAGAACTCGATGTTTACTGCACAGCAGCGAGCGTACGAGAGCGCCACTGACGAATGACCGGGGGTGTGACGTCATCGGCTAGTGGGCGCCCGCCCGCGTTTTTAAAAACCTTCGTCCGGAAATACGCAATTTGATCGTTAATATCTCAGCCATTTTTGAAGATATAAAAAAAGTAAAAACACAGTTTTTTTCGTAATTTCTTGAAGATTTATTTGACATGTAAAGTGAAAAACGTTTGTCAGACCCATTGCGAAGTTCGCATGTCCGAGTAGACCCCCAGGGTCGCCAAGACGTCGACCGCGTCGAATTTAAGACATCAATATAATATACAACGAGTTAATGAATTAGCGCAAAACCTCATACACCCCAATTGATTTATAACAAAATAATTAGATTGAAACAATAATTTAATTATTTTGATAGTTTAAATTTTATTATTATTCGCATTTTAAGTTTTGAGGCAAACATTATTTGTTATCATTTCGGCACTGAAAGAACGCGCTAACGTACTCATGGATACATTTTTATAATCTTGTTTTGGTAGTAAGTAGGGCGAGTGTGCCCGTGCGGTGGGTTGTTATCGGGTTCAAAAAAAATTAAATTATGCAAAAAAATTATTAAATATTTTGAAAAAATTACCTATGCTGAAACCATGATAATTCGATTCTGCTCTCGATTCTAAACAAACTACTTTCTAGTTTTGCGTTAATTCATTAACACGTTGTATGAACGCGAAAAAAATTCCAAACATTCCAAAGCCGCGCGTAGCAGCAGTTATGCGGGTTATTTAAATGCAGAATTTGACTGTTCCCAAATTTTTTTACTGAAATAAATATCAGTCACCAACTCATCAGCTTCACGGTTATTCGATCTATTCCTACCTCTGTGAATCAGCGCATTCATGCTATAAAAATGAAAAATCTCTGTTAAGACGTATCCCCGACCGAACGACCTACCCTTTCAGACTTGCTTCACCTCTACTAAACCATAGCGTAAATACCTTAAAGTGGGTGCGCTTAGTGGCCGCGTTGGGTCTATGCCCGCGTGGCGTGCGGGGTACGGCGGGGGACGGGCGTACCCTAACTCAATTCGATGTTACGGTACGCGCGCAGGCAGCGTGGGCCGGGACGCACTCGTCCCGGCCCCCGCACGCCCCGCACGATTGGCCGGCCGCGATATCGCTGAGCTTCACCACTATTAGTTCTTTACACTATGACTAAACTACATCATTTTAGAAGGTATACCTATTTTGACTGGCTTGTCCTTCATTATGACTAAACTACATCATTTTAGTAGGTATACCTATTTTTGACTGGCTTATCCTTCATTATGTCACATTATGCTTCTAATCCAAGAAAAACGAATTCGAAAATCATAAGAATTCACACAAAATTTTAAATTATCTAATTAACTCATAAAATATTGATCTTAAAAAAAATTACTTCATAGCAATTTTAGATCTTAATATTGTCTACACAATGGGTGTGTCGCAAGTAAAAGTGACTTCAACTTATAAAGTAGATGCACATAATACAGACTTTTTCAAATATGTAGGCTTTCCTTTAATTGAATCCAGGTTTCATATAAATTTTTTATAGAAAAAAAAGAAATATACTTCATAGCAAGGAATATAACTACTCTCTACCGAGACTTCATAGCATATAAAGCCGAAATGTTGAAGATCATTGCAATATTTTTCATTAATTTGTATTGTCTTTCAAATAACGAGAAGATAGTTTTATAGTAGCCATAGTAAAATATGGCCCGCCCCAGCGTTTACATAGGTGGGAGCGTCTTAACAGACGAGCGTTTAACAAAGCCAAACATACACTAGCCAAATATGAATTTGTTGGTGAAATAAATATGATAGCAATACACGTTTTACAATGTAGACCGCCAGGTGTATTTAGACTCTAGAGGTTCAATGTAGACCGCATACTTGAAAAGTTTGGCCGCACCCCTGCGTTAAATCAACATATTTAGACAGATGCTCAAAGTTTCACGATTGTAATTATATCGCAGCGACCGACAGGATCCATGTCTCCACGTCTGCGCTGAGCTGATCCTCGCCGCAGCACCATGGAGGCGGTGTGCGCACGCGGCGACGCGCCGTGCGAGATGCGCGCGCTGGCAGCAGCGCTCCACTCCCTGCATCTCTACTGCGCCTCCATCTCTGCCGCTCTCATTTGCTGTTGCGCCCCAGTTCAGCCACATTGGTAAATATCATCATCAGCACAATTCACAGCCTATATAAATAAGGTCTAACAAAATCAACTGAAACTATTTTAAGGTAAACATCATGATGATCAGACTATCAAACTAAACAACTTTCTATATCCTATGTATGTTTCAGTTAATTTTGTAAGGACCTTATATGCGTCCCACTTCAGGGCACAGGCCTACCCTCAGGGCGGGCGTATTTTTTTTTTTTTTTTTTTATTAACTATGGGTTTGCTCTTGACCTCAATCCAGTCCTCAGGACGAAGATGGGGTCGTAGATGTAGCGAGCTAACCCAGAAGATGCCTATTCACTCGTACTTTAAAGGAATTCGGGTTGTAAGTACTCGGAAATACTGACGCAGGTAAGGCATTCCACTCCTTGGCTGTGCGCATTATAAAAGATTCAGAAAGGCGCTTGGTGCGGATATGTGGGATGTCAACCAAGAAGGGGTGATATCCCGCGGTGCGTCTGGAAGTCCGATAGTAGAAAGGGGAAGGTGGGATAAGCTCATGCAGCTCTTGGGCACACTCACCGAAGTACAATCTGTAGAAGACCGACAAGCAGGCCACTCTGCGTATGGGCGTTAGTCCACCACGCGTCCCCAATGCGGATTGATAGACTTCATATACGCATCGGAATTTCATCTTCAGCATACCTATGCAGGTTTCATCACGATTTTTTCCTTCATCGTTTGAGAGCAGTCTGTATAACGTACTCAAGTTAAAAAACTCAGTTGGGTACATGGCATGTCATCCATGCGGATTCGAACTTGGACGCTCTACCTCCGGTAAATATCATACAATATATTTTCAATAGGAACTACCCTGCTTCCAGTTGATCAGGAGCTGTAAGATGGCTGTTTGTCTCGGCTAAACCTGAGCAGCACCTACGTTTATAGGCGACTTCTGACCTCTTCAACCTTCCCAGGAACCATTTATTTAGACTTCATAAAATTCTGTTACTGCTATTTCTCCAACTGCCTTTGATTTAAGGTACAATAAACGGTGGCGCGGTCAGAATGTCCGTGGAGTGGCCAGCCTGGCCCTGGCCGCGACGTGGTGTTGCGGTGCGGCATCCTCCTCTCTAAGACCTGGAGAAACAGTGCGGCTGGTTTCAGCTCTAATGGGCCCTTTGGCCTGGTTGGCAGCGGAAGCCCTCCATGTAGCCCTCTGGACGCGCCGCTCCGCTGCTCCGGTCCTGTACCTTGCAGTATACTGGCTCCTGGCTGCGATCTCCGCGGCCTCTATACTGTGGCATCTAATAGCCGAAGCAAGACCAAACCACGTAGAACTATACATCCAAGGCATTTCAGTGTTACTCGCTTTGTTGATATCGGCGGTGGACTGCATTTGTTTTTACGATGAGGTAAGTCCCCTATCCGTCGTTGTCTCCTTGTAATACCTGTTATTTGTAAAATTGTGCGTTAAATAATCCTAAGACGTTTTTCCAGCTTGGTTTACTTTTATGATGACGACACGTTCCGCAATCAATCACGCATGATATAATCATATTAAAAAACATACTTAACGGTAAATTGATTAGTTTCCGAAGAATGTAGAACAAGTGACGACGATATAGGCGCTCTGCCGATTAATATGCGCGCGGTTTGCATGGCATATCATTTCAATATGTAGCGTAGAGGCATGCCAGTTTTCCCAATTAACACACACGGTGGCGCATAACATACATGCATGCTGCGCCGGCGTGCGAACAACGGGGACCAATATCACATCCTGCGCTGTACTGATCGTATCGTAAAAACTGACGTGGCTGTAGTCTCTTTCATTATTTAAGCCACATGCCTGGTTTTGAACCAGAATGACGCGATATTATTGAAACACCCATTGTTTATATGTTGAGCGGTTATTGGTCAAAATTGCGAGTGGCTATAAATAGGTTGCCTTTGCCTTTTACTAAAATTAGTATTTTATGAATTAAAAGCTAATCAAATTACATACATTACATATTAGATACGGAATAATATTCTTCGTGATTGAATAACAACAACTTAATGCAATGGCAAATCCGCTACAACTAGGTACAAGTTTATAACAAAAAAAGTAACAATGAATCGGTTAACACGCCGTACTTGGTTATTTACAACTTTTTTAAATAAATAGTTGGGTGTTTCTTTATTAACGTAAACATCTAAACTATTATAAAACTGTAACAGAAGTGTGTCTGTAAGTACATTGAACATATTTACAAAAAAAAATTAAGACATGGTTTTTACCTGTCCCTGATTCCAAATCACCAATTTTTGGATTTTTTGTCTGTCTGTTTGTTTGTTTGTTTGGGTGTTTGTTTGTTCGAGTATCACGCAACAACTACTGAACCGATTTTGATGAAACTTTTTTTGTTTGATAGCTTATCATCTGACTTAAAATCTGGTATATAATTTATGCGGACGAAGTCGCGGGTAAAAGCTTGTTGTTTAAAAACTGTAATCTTGCTTTTGCTCGGAGAATATATTCCATTCCATCCAGTAGACTACAAAAATAATAAACACTCGAAGTACATGTAATCACAAAGTATTTTAAGTCTTGTGTCATACATTATAATATTGAACAAAGAATGTTGTGGTTACTAAATTATCCTGAAAACGGATGAATGCCTACATTCTATAATTGCAACGAGGAACTGAATTATCAGTAAATAGATGACTCAGTGGATCCTACTTCCCATTATCCCATTCACATGCGTCAACGTTCGTCGTTAATGGGCTAAAGAGCATTAGCTGTTTGTTTAATCCTCAAGGAGCTGACTCGACTACGTATGGGAACGCTATAATGTCCATACTATTGTACCTTCGTAGAATACCAAACATAATTGAAGTACATGAGACATCTAGCTAGAGGAATAATAGATAAAGTGGACTAATTACGATTCATGAGTGGTTTTATCCATCGGTACGCATTTATAAGTGGGTAGAACCTATCTATCAAGACTTATGCGTGGTTGTCTAGAGTAAGTTGTAGGTATATCATATATATGTAGTAAGTTTAAAAACAACAAAGCGCAGTAGTTTTCAGTGAAACATTAGTCACACGGAATGGAAGGCAGACGCCATCGAGCCGAAGAGACGCTCTCCTCTAGTCGTAGTCTGGCGACTGGCGCCAAGTCGCCAACCTCCCTGCCGTCTATACATTTGTGGACGCCTGAAATTACTTACCACAGATTAAATACTACGTGCATACGCTTGTTTACACACCACTCGCAATGTTGTTCTTGTATCGACTTTCTAGTACCTACTTAACAATTTTAGTGTCGATCAAGTTGCATGTTTATTGGGCAGCGTTAATTTAATTTGTATTTAATTAACAGTTGCTGATATTAGAGAGCAGCGTATTTTTACTGCAGTTTCGTATTTTATGTTTATTTCGTTTTGTATTCTACAATTTTTCAGGTTACTAAACGGTCTCACAGCAGGCAGAAGCCATCGTCAGAAGCGAAAAACGTTGCATACAAACACAACAATACGCATTTCTATTCAAAAGTAACATTTTTCTGGTTGAACTTGTTGCTCTATAGAGGATATGAATCGCCACTTGAAAACGATGACTTGGGGGAATTACCCGAGAAAGAGCAATCAAGGAAGTATTATCAAAAGTTCAAGACGATATATAAAGAGGAGGAGGCAAGTTTAAAATTTATATACCTACTCTCTCAGACAGATTAAATTCTTTATGCAGTTAACGCAGCGTATTAATGAAATTATTTCTGCAACTTTTATAAAAACTGCTGCATATCGCTATCTTTTGCGATGAGAAGAATGAACGATTTCAGACTTTCATACATCGTTCGGCCGCGTTGGTTTTCGATTTTATATTTTAACCTTGTAAATAATTATTTTTCTTTTCAGAACAATAAAATAGGAAAAAGCCCCAACATATGGCGTTGCTACACTCGCTTAGTCTGGCCAAATTTTTACATTGCCGGTATCATGAAACTATGCGGTGACATGATAGGTGTCGTGCCGCCTCTTGGGTTGGCTGTTGTCATACAATTTGTTGAGGGCCCTCTCGAAACGTTTGATAGTAACTCGCATGTAACGATCCAGGAATTTCTGAGTAATGGCTATGTAATGCTGCTCATTATAACACTGTCGCTGATTGGTCAAGCATTTTTATCTCAAAACTCAACGCATTTGGTCACGGTGGAGGGGACAAGATTGAAAACAGCATTACAAGTAAGTTTTTCTTAATACTTCCTTTTCATTGTTATCTGTTAACAGAAATTAGTTCAAGACGAATCTAAATGAAAATTACTAAAGATGTCCATCATATTTTTTCAAAGCGACTGACTGTGAATTATTATCAGTTCATTAGTAATCATATTCAAAAGATGGCCGAGTCGACTAGGTACTTTAGTCTTTCATTATTAATTTGATATTGCTAGGGCATGGTATACGACAAATGTATGAAGTTAGCTCCGTGGTCGGCTCCAGAGCCAGATCTGAACGAGGACTCACCACTACTCAACTCTCACGACGACACCAGCGCCCAGACGGGATTCCTCACCAACCTGGTCACCCAGGACACGTACAACGTCATGTCCTGCGTTTGGATCTGCCATTACATGTGGGCCATACCACTAAAGGTCAGTGTCATATGTCCAGGTATCATCTTGCTGAGATAAGGCTCTACATTCGCGGAATCAACCTATGTAATGGTTTATGTTATAGGTAGCTGTGATACTATACCTGCTGTATACTAAATTGGGAATAAGTGCCATAATAGGCACAGCTGCAAGCATATTGTTTATAACTCCGCTGCAATTTTACATTGGCAAGAAGCTGTCAGACAATTCTAAAGAAACCGCAAAGTGTACAGATTACAGAGTAT
The DNA here is from genome assembly GCA_922987775.1 of Agonopterix subpropinquella. Taxonomy (NCBI): domain Eukaryota; kingdom Metazoa; phylum Arthropoda; class Insecta; order Lepidoptera; family Depressariidae; genus Agonopterix; species Agonopterix subpropinquella. The sequence goes on along the minus strand of OV277700.1, from coordinate 11,499,217 downwards.
CTAAAATGACGGAAATATTACAAGGAATGAACGTGATAAAGTTATACGTTTGGGAAGATATCTTCAATGAAAAGATTTTAAATCTGAGAGAAGTCGAATTGAAACTTTTGAACAAGGATTCTATTTATTGGAGTTTTTTGAGTATGTCGTTTTATTCTATTTACTTACGTACCTACTTATTTCGCAGCTCGTGAATAAAACATAATGTATATCTTACAGCTTTTACAACTCAAGTATCTACGATACTGGTAACGGTGATCACATTCACTGTCTATTATTTTTTGGACAACAGCCAAGGTTTGACTGCAGTCAACGTATTTGCTGGTCTAGCGCTTTTTAACCAACTGACAATACCGCTGCTTATTCTACCAGTCACTGTTCTAATGGTGATTCAAGCTATGGTAAGCTGCTACGAATGTTTTTAAACAAATTCACGTAATTGTTGCCTTTGACGTGAAACTACCAATTAATGAAAGGTGACAATCTCCAGGTTAGCACACATAGGATAAAGGAATTCCTCGGCCTTCCAGAATCTAACAACGTTCAAGAGGATAATCGTGTCGATGGTGAAGAAAACAAACCTTCGGACAGATTTAACGATGCTTTTGTAGACAATACACCAGAGGACAATTCGTTATGGGAGAGTGATTTGGTAAAAGACGAAACCGCTGACGTGGAATGTGGAGATCAATTCTCAGACGATGAGATCGCTGCTAATGGCAATCAAGAATTTGTTGTTAGATTCAGAAATGCAGCATTCTCGTGGGGTAAAAACGATGCGTTACTAGAAGTAGATGATTTAGATATTCCAGCAGGTGAGTGAGAGATCTTAATCAAATATGAATTTCCTTTCGTAAACCTCATGTGCTCTCATTCAAGTTCAGTATTTTTTCAGGAAAGTTAATAATGGTCGTGGGTTCGACCGGGTCCGGTAAATCTTCGCTACTATCAGCCATTCTCGGAGAAATGTATCTGGAGCGAGGCGATGTTGTTTTTAATGGGTAAGAATGAGAAAAGTCAAGATAAGAGCGATACGTAAACACAATCCATCATTGTACGAAGTTACAAAACTTTATGCGTGTTTTAAATGTGTGTCAGGAAATAAACTAACACGAGTTCATTCTTAATGTACCTATGTAGGTTAACATTTCTTTTTTAGGCCCAATCATTTTACGGTTTGAGCCGGGACTAATTAATAATTGAATTTTGTTTTCGCTATAATATTGAAGAGCCAATTTGAGCTTGTAATATACCAAATATACCAAAATTAAAAAAAAATCACGTCAGCAACAGTTCCAATTCAAAAATTTAGATATTATCTCGTTCTAAAAAAACATGATGATAAATTTTTTTGCACATATTTAAGGCTTTACCATTATACATACTTCAAACATGGTGTAAATATTTTTGTCTACTCAGAAGGTTTTGAAAAATACGTTCGTATTTTCTAATAAATACCTCATTTTTTAAAATTTTAATGCCTATTTTATTGCTCAAAAATAATGTTTATTGTCAAATCTAATTCAAATGAGTGCATTGGTATTCATATTATTAATTTAAAAGCCTTCTGGGACACACAATTTTGATTTCTATGTTGCGTAGCAAATTTCTTTTAATTTGGCTTAGGATAGTATTTTTGTCACTAAATGATGCCGGGACTAATTAATAATTGAATTTTGTTTTCGCTATAATATTGAAGAGCCAATTTGAGCTTGTAAATATACCAAAATTAAAAAAAAATCACGTCAGCAACAGTTCCAATTCAAAAATTTAGATATTATCTCGTTCTAAAAAAACATGATGATAAATTTTTTTGCACATATTTAAGGCTTTACCATTATACATACTTCAAACATGGTGTAAATATTTTTGTCTACTCAGAAGGTTTTGAAAAATACGTTCGTATTTTCTAATAAATACCTCATTTTTTAAAATTTTAATGCCTATTTTATTGCTCAAAAATAATGTTTATTGTCAAATCTAATTCAAATGAGTGCATTGGTATTCATATTATTAATTTAAAAGCCTTCTGGGACACACAATTTTGATTTCTATGTTGCGTAGCAAATTTCTTTTAATTTGGCTTAGGATAGTATTTTTGTCACTAAATGTTTAAAAGTCCAATTAATAATTACTCCCTACCCCGCCTAACAAAACTCCGTAAAATGACTGGCCTATTTTATCAACAACTATGTATGTGCTTATTTATCATATTCTATTCATTGGTAGGTAATAATTTGGATTTTGAAGTAGTTTTATGTGAAATTTTGTTCGAAACTGTTCAGGATGTTATTATTTATACATGAATCATTGTACAAATTACTTACATGAGCTAAAGGATGAGTAACAGGAAGTGAAGTACAAAATGCGATCGATATTTTAGGATTTGTTCGACATGGTATGCAGGGCAACCGCCTTGGTTGTTGGAAGGGTCAGTTCGCGACAACATTGTCATGGACAGTGCCTGGTGCCAGCGGAGGTACGCACGCGTCTTAAGAGCGACCGGTTTGAGGCCCGATTTGCAACTTTTACCGGGTAAGAAAGTCTATTGATGTATTGGATACAAATTACACCTGTTTTCAATTGCCTACCTGTGTATGTTTCAACTGTTTGAAAGCAATTGAGATAAGTACTTAGCCGTTGTAACGGTACAACCGTATAACGCATGGAGTGTAATAACTAAAACGTAGTGATTACTTGCTCAGTGGTAATAACTATTATGGTAGACTAACTTCCATTTGATATTCATCACGAAGATTGTACTACCATATATTTTTTTACAATTGCACAATAAAAACTGTATTTAATTACAAACACAGTAGTTTATCATACAAATGGCACCAATCGGCTGACCACTTGGTATTAAAAAGATGTGATGCTGATGACCCCTATGGGGTATGAAAGAGCAACTCGTCTCGTGGTGAGATTCTTTTTATGGCGGGTGTCACCTAAGCTTGCCTAAGCCTAATTTTGGAGATAAAAATTAACATAACTCTATTGTTTACTGGATCAGAGGGGGATGCGACACGTTTGGGCAGTCACGGCGCACCACTATCAGGCGGCCAGCGAGTGCGTGTCTGCGTAGCGCGAGCATTATACTCGAATGCTCGCCTGTTAGCGCTGGACGAGCCGCTCGGCGCGCTCGACGCGGCGCTGGCGCGGCACCTGGTGGCTCGAGCGTTCGTGCCGACCGCTCGCGCTGGACGCACCGTCATCATCGCCACCAACAGGCTGGAGCTGCTGCATTATGCTGACCTGGTAACTGATCAGTTTATATTCGTCTGATGGCGCGGCATGAGATAGCCGCCTTGCTGGACCTGAACCATCATCATTACCTGACAGCATAAAACTGGAGCATTATGCCGCATTGATAGTTGAAGATCCGTTTTAGAACCGAACAGTGTAAGTAACATTCATCATCATGTCGTATGGCATTTTTGTCGTCCTGTTTGGCTAAGTAACATTGATTCCAATGTTTCGGCAATATAGCAACATTATTACGGTAATTTGTAAAAAGAACTTGCTATTTCATCATTATCATTCGCAGCCTATATAAGTCCCAATGCAGGGCACACACAGGCCTACCTTCAAGGAGGGTGAGGGCGTGGTGAATACCACGCGTCCCACTGCGTACGAATGCGGACTGGTAGAATTCACATGCGCATCTGAATTTCTTCAGCGAATTTCTAAGTGCTTATTTGGATCTATGGGTGGAATATAGTATTAACAGAACTATTAGTATGATTGTCAAGCTGTAAGTATTCCGAATAAAAAAAAAATATTAGTATGCTTGTTTCTTCACGATGTTTTCGCCGTTTGAGAGCAGTCTGTAAGTTATATACGTACATAAGATAGAAAAACTCATTGATGTATGGCATGTTGTGCGCAGATTCGAACCCGGACCCTCATGATTGTGGTCCAGTCCATACATACCTCTCCGCAACGCGCTACCGACGCGACGTTTCATTCTATAGTAGACTAGCGGCCCGTCCCGGCTTCGCACGGGTGGACGTCTCATCTTTTCTAGCAATAAATATAGCCTATGTTACTCAGGGTGAATGCAGCTTTCTAATGGTGAAAGAATTTTTTAAATCGGCCCAGTACTTTTTGAGCCTATTCATTACAAACATACAAAAATAGGTACAAATCTTTCCTCTTTATAATATTAGTGTAGATAAAGAATTGTTTAATAATAAATTAATAATCTTCAAATCTTGAACCACTTTCTACTTCCTTCAGGTAATAGCAATGGAGGACGGTCGTATCAGCGGTTTTGGGAGACCCGGAGGTGACGGTGTCCTGGGGCGATGGGGGCAGCTGGCGGCAGAGGCGAGGGCCGCCGCGGCGCGAGGGGGCGCCGGGCCTCCCGGGGGCTCCGCCAGAGAACGCTCGCGGCTCGTGCGCGCCTTGAGCCAGGCCCGCTTCCAGAGGAGAGCGTCCGACGATGCTATGGTACCTACTACTACACGCTCGCTCGGGCTTAGGCGATCCCACTGTACCACAGAATAAATACTAATACTTGACTGTACATAGAATTTTCTATCGTGCTAACGGTTTTTGAGAGGATGTACAGACCATTAAACTGAACAACTTTCTTTAAGCTCGCGCGAGCACTCGACCGTGTGTAGGTAGTATTACAAATGTGATTTTGTTTGCTTGTTCCAATTTCACGCTTGATCCAATCGCCATCCCATAATTTATGATAGGATACTTTTTTATTATGATTTATGTTATTATGATACTTAATTCTTATATCCCAGTTTTTCCAGTCTTATTTAGATATAAAATTTAAAAAAACGCTAATTTCGTTAGCAGGTGGGTATAAGTGAAGCGACCGGTGCCCACCTCTTGACGGAGGTGCCGACGTGTGCCGGCGGCAGCTGGAGGAGACGCACGTGTGCTCGGCCGCGGCCAGCTCTCTCCAGGCAACTCTCCTCACCGCCACCGTCGATGCAAAATTACAAGTTGGTCTTCTTTCCCTCCTAACAAGTAACCATTCAAAAAAAGACGGGCAACCCTCAAGGAGGGTGCAAATGGTCGGTTCACTACGCGTGTTCAATGCTTATTTGGTGGACTTCCTTGAGGTTAAGTTTGTGCTCCTGCAAAGACTGGTGATGACGACAAAGGCAGCATTCGCAGGCGGCTACATGCTGTCCTGTACAAGCTCTTCAGTCAAGCTACTTAACCGATACAAATACAAATCATTTATATGTACATATAATTGGCTTAGAATCTATCCTTGTGAAAATCATTTTGGAACCGTTTACCCAGCAAGATCCTATTTTGAGCATATGTTTAGATTAAAAATCAAAACGACTTCGTAGCAAAACTACAAGTAAGACACACATCTAAGTACATCTAAGTTTCTCGTCATATTTCAACTGAGATTAAATTTAAGGTTGAGACACATTGCCCGACGACGGCGAATGACGGCGGGTTTATAGTGTTCATACAAAAAGCACGTTCAGTATTGGACACCGTCCGCATCCTGCGCGCCGTCGATCCCATCGTTCCCATACTAATCGTGGTTTTTTGTATGGGCCCGCCGCCGTTGGTCTATGTGTCCTTTCCTGAACCTTAAATTAAAACCGCTTCGAAGCAATCAAATGGATCAAATTTTCTCAGATCAAAACTTTGTTTTGTTATTTGTTGGAATACAAAGCGAATAGTGTTATGCTGCCACTTTTAATTATATGTTTTAGCTGGTACATTAATTATTATTGTTTATTTTATCGGTTAGCGGTTTTTTGATATTGTAAATTTTCCCACTTTTTTCCTCAAACAAATAAAAAAATTAACGCAATGAATATGAATAAAATAATGCAGTAAAAAGTAAAATGGTACTTCTTATCACAACCTCGTTGTACATTACATTGTGAAACTATAGAAACATTGCGCTACGTTGTATGTACTTAGATGGCGACGTGAAGTGCGGCGCGCGGTGAGCGCGGACGCCTCTAACACCGCCCTGCAGCGGGAAGCGAGTGTACTGCGCAGGCTCCTGCGCCCGCGCACCCACCGCACGTTGACCCGGTAGGTCCCAGTCAGTCCCAAGTCATCATTCTCGTGCCCATTTCCAATTATTAGGCGCCGGTGCAATATGTCATCCTCGTCCATTCATCTCCCTTAGCAGTCATTTCAGCAAACACTTCTTTTTTATCATATCATCCTTCACACAATCTTGGACCTTCCTCTCCTACTTCCACAGCCATCCATATTCATACTTAACACTCGTCTCGTAACATGACACTCGTCTCTCCGCATTACACGCCCATATTTTTCCGTCATAGATTTTACTTTCAAACTTCCTCTAATATACTCATTACTTCTTCTTCTTTTTGCTTATCCTGTCCATTTTAGTAACACCGTCAGTCCCAAGTTAGTTATGCAAATCCTTTTCAGAATCAAGGTTGTTTTTGAGTAAATTTTAGTGTAGCTCTGCAGCCGTAGGATGATACGCGCGATAAGGCTGTATCAGGCCTTTTATCTCGTCCGTTCGCACGTAAATAGAAAGAGAGCTAAGGCGCGACAGCGCTCTATCACGCTGCCGTACTACGGGCGAAGTGGGAGCTCTTGGGTGTTTGGTATTTATAGTCACGTTTTGTAAAATAATATTGATCAATTTTTTTATTATATTTGTATTAAGTATTCCAAATATTATATGAAAGCATACCTACAATCTTTTTTTAGCGGTTACAATAGATTGCTATGAGAAAACAAAGAGCAGTAATAACTATAAAAAACATTACCACAGCATTTACATCAACCCATTATAATAAAATATAAATTAATACCTAAATATAAATAAATTTTTATAATTTTATGTATACAACGTGTTAATGAATTAACGCAAAACCTCATACACCCCAACTGATTTATAGCAAAATAATTAGATTGAAATAATAATTTAATTATTTTTATAGTTAAAATTTTAAGTTATTCGCATTTTAAGTTTTGAGGTAAAAATGTTTTATCATTTCAGCAATGAATAAAAGCGCTAACTTACTCATGTATACATTTTAATAATCTTGTTTAGGTATTAAGTAGGGTGAGTGTGCCTATGCGGTGGGTTGACATCGGATTCAGTAAATTTAAAATTTTACAAATTAATTAATTAATATTTTGAAAAAAATTACCTATGTTGAAAACATGATAATTGGATTCTGCTCTCGATTCTACACAAACTACTTTCTAGTTTTGCGTTAATTCATTAACACGTTGTATGTGAAAGACGTTTTTGCTGTCTATTGAATAGAATGGCAGTGCAAGAGGTGGAAAACCGCCAACAATAATCATTCATAAACCACATTTACAGTTATTTATATGTCATAAACACATAACTGCTGACTTTAACACTTGAATACCATGGTCGTTAAATTACAGACCTTTTTTTAAAAACACTGCTTCAATAATCAGGTAGTTGAACTCTACCAGTACAGTACTAATGTATTTTTAAATGCTTATTATAGTTATAGTTAACACGCAACGGTTACGACTCAGCGGTTTATAAGTATATCTTTTTTAGATGGACACCAAGAACTCTTCGCCGTCTGCTCAGCTCGGACTCTGAACCGCAAAATGAAGATAATCGACCTAATGGTTAGTTTAACATACCTAATATTAAGGATACGAATAGGTACTAGGGTTGAGAGATGTAGGTATGCGTCAGGCATAGCTACGGGTTCGGTCACTCAGAGAGAATGAATGAAAGAAGACTTACGAATAATATACAGGGTGAAATTGATATCATTAGCATCCTTTTAAGCTAAGAGTCTACACATCAAACTGAACAACTTTTACTATGGGAGCAAACCGATCAGAGCAAATAAAAAAGTTGTTCCATACTAAACTGCAATGTCGACGCGCGAGTTCTCGACTCAAATGTATGCAACAGCAGATTTTTTTTTGCTCCGATCGGTTTGCTCCCATACTAAAAGTTGTTCAGTTTGATGGGTAGACTCTTAGTTTAAAAGGATGCTAATGATATCAATTTCACCCTGTATAGGTATAGGTCAAGCTAATTTGAGCAGAAGTGTCGGTAGAGGTCGTCTGAGAACACACCATCATCAAATTAGTGATCTATTACGAAAGGGACAAGTGCATAGCATCCTCAACTCAATTTCAAAGGACATGAAAAAGTGTATGAATGTGGATGAAGCGAAAGAAGTGTAATAATCGAAGCGTGTGGCAGGGCCGGAGGCGTAGTCTCTACCTACCCCTATGGGAAAATGACAATACTTATACTTGCAAAGCTTACAAATTGGAAGGCCCTTCAAATCGCCCGGGCAGAATTAGCTGCTAAACGTGCCGTTCAACAACCTTGCTAGAGTGGGCCCAGAAGGCATCCTGGACCGATTCTAGTAAAAAGTTGTCTACTTCGTCAATGCCAAGTGGTACAGTACGACCAGAAAAATAATTCCAGTCGTCAATCTTCGTTTGCGCAGAGCAGACCAGAGTCCCCGTCAAAACCCGAAGTTAATTTAGTAATCTAAGGGTGCAAAGTCGGATCGCAGCAAAAAGGGTGCGAAAACAGTTAGCCAATAGCGGCAAGGTATTGAAAGTAGCACATCCTGATTGGTTAATATAATTTCGCGCATTAAAATTTGTCAACTGCGCAGGTCAATTTCATTAGCGCAGGTATAAGACGTAAGACTTATAAACCTGGTACTACTGTACAGTCCTTTATTTTTCATGAACCAGCTTTTTTGGAACTCATTCTCATCCTCAAACAATTCCTTTTTCTACTTGAGCTGAACAGCAATAGATTAAGAGGGCTATCGGAGTCCAGTGGCGCCCTCATCACATTAATAAAGAAAGCCTAAATTAAGAAAGTGCTTCATTGACAAACTACAAAAGCCTTCAAGCCATTGTTATACAATACTTTTATTTTATAGGTTCTAAACGTTCCACTTTTACACAGTTTCTAATAAAAACAAAAGGGGCCGTTTTTTTTTCAAAATGTGTATGTTTCCACCTTTTAAAAACCTATAAAAGTATTCTATGAAAATAGCTTGAAGACTTTTGTAGTTTTGATGTTGAGCACTTTTTTAATTTAGGCTTTCTTTATTGAGAAATCTTTATTAATGTGATGAGGGCAACAGTGGACTCCGATAGCCCTCTTAAACCCATTGATATAAAATTCCTGTCGTGCTATGAGTAACAAGATTATTTGGAATAAACACAGGAACAGCCGATGAGACGATGGCCGAAACAACATACACATCGATCACGTCAAATGGAATAGAAACTACCACCGTAACCGTCCCTGATCATGATCTGTCACCTTCTAAAGAAGACTCCGAACAAATTGTCAGTGAGGTAAACATTGCATTTCATATTTACATTAATAGTTCGCGCCATAACATAATCACGATTCTTCGAGTCGGCTCTGTAAAACATTAAAATCTGCTACAAATAGAAGCTGACTACCGTTCTCCAGTAGTGGATAGGAACCCAAAGAAGTTGAAGAAATACCTAGTATAGGAAGACCTATACTGAATTATTTAACTCAATAGCCCAGTCATTTTACGGTTTGAGCCGGGACTAATTACTAATTGAATTTTTTTTTTCGCTATAATATTGAAGAGCCAATTTAAGCTTAGGAATGTACCAAAATTAAAAAAAAATCACGTCAGCAACAGCTCCAATTTTAAAATTTAGATATTATCTCGTTCTAAAAAACCTGATGATAAATTTTTTTTTGCACCTATTTAAGGCTTTACCATTATACATACTTCAAACATGGTGTAAATATTTTTGTCTACTTAGGTTTTGAAAAATATATTCGTATTTTCTAATAAATACCTCATTTTTATTTTATTTTAATGCCTAATGACGGCCCGGTAGCACAGTTGGTAGTGAACCTGCCTGCTGTGCCGAGGGTCGTGGGTTCGAATCCCGTAACGGACAAATATTTGTATGATGAATATGAATATTTGTACCCGAGTCATGGATGTTTATATTTATATATGTATTCTATATCGTTGTCTAGTCATCATAATACAAGTCCAGGCTAAATTCTGGTACTTTAAATGTGACTAGATAATTTGTGACATTGTCCAAGATATTTATATATTTATTTATTTTAATGCCTATTTTATTGCTCAAAATAATGTATATTGTTAAATCTTACTCAAATGCGTGCATTGGTATTAATATTATTAATTTAAAAGCTATCTGGGACACACAATTTTGATTTCTATGTTGCGTAGCAATTTTTTTTTAAATATGGTTTAGGATAGTATTTTTGCCACTAAATGGTGCCGGTTACAGTTTAAAAATCCAATTAATAATTACTCCCTACCCCGCCTAACAAAACTCCGTAAAATGACTGGCCTACAAAGGCAGATAACGGCATCGTTTTGTAGCAGGAAGTTAAAACACTTGTAAAGAAGAGAGGAGCTGGCGATAGCTTCAACGACAAGAAAAGATCCTTTATTCCCAGTGGTTCGTTGATCAGTTCTGTATTATAAACAATAAACGTAACGTAACGTACGTATACGCAACTTGGGAAAACTATATGCTGTCATTAAGTTGTGTACACACGGCGACAGGTCAGGTTACCCTGTTTGGACTTTGAACTGTTAGAAGTTGAACGCTGCGAATCGTGCGAAAGGGTGCGGTATGCTGTTGTTGTTTCGTCTCAAAGCACGCTGCGCCCGCGCCGGCAGCCGCGTCTATGCAGGCTCTCTACCGCACTATTTTGTGTTTTGTACGTAGTGTAGTTATGGGTATATAGAGTGCGTAACCTAATGTGTCGCCGTGTGTACATTTGAAATGACTTTTAGCAATTCTTAAACATATGGATGAAACCGGTTTTTCATCAATCACACAAAGTTCCTTTTTTAATTTGCTTAATATAATGCTTACAGTGCGCAATCTGGTTGGAGTACGCACGCGCTTGTGGGTGGAAAGGTGCAGCGTTTGTAGTAGCGGCGACGGGTGCGCAGGCGCTGGCGCTCGCTGCAGACTGCTGGCTCACTTATACCACAGCACAACAAGCTCGTGCTCCGCTCAGCGATGAGATGGTTAGTTTCACAACAATTATGATGTAGCCAAATCACGAGTTCGCTTCGCTCGCTCTTAGTTTTTGATTGTATTGTAACGACCGCGTACAAGTTCTATTGCAGTAGAATCTCTGGCTTGCTTCGCTTGCACCTGGTTTTCGAACTAGTCGTACTGCAGTAAAATCTCCAGGATTTAGATCGCAATGTAAATTTCCAACGACTTAATAATATTGCAGTAAAATCTACTTGCAGTAACTCGCTTCTCTCGCTCTAGGTTTTGGATCGTATTATCCGATCTATTCATATTTTAGTACAATCTCTCGATCAGATCTGGCAAAAAATAATTGCTACGCCCATGGTAACACTTTATAAATAACAACATGCATATGCTCACGACTATATTCCCCGAGGGGGTAGTCAGAGATATTCTGAAACTTCAGAACATCCACGTTTCACTAGTAGTCCGATCGTGTATGGAGTACTGCTGCCATCTCTGGGACGGGTCTGCCCAATACCAGCTGACCGCGCTGGACTCAATCGACAGGCGTGCCAGGAAGCTCATAGGTGATCCAACCTCGGTGGCGAAGCTACAAAGTCTTGAGCATCGTCGCAAGGTAGCCTGTCTATCTGTTTTTTATAGGATACATTTCGGAGAGTGTGCGACTGAATTACATGATCTGATACCACCGTCTCCCTTTCATCTGCGGGGGACGAGACGCAGACTGGGTTTCCACCCCTATGTCGTTGACCTACCAGCAATTCGCACGAAGAAGTTTGCTTCTTCTTTTATAATGCGCACGGCTAAGGAGTGGAATGCCCTGCCTGCGGACCTGTTCCCTGAGCAATACAACCTGGGCCTCTTCAAGGCGAGAGTGAATAGGCATCTCTCTAGGTAAGCATGCTACATCTTCGGCCTCATCATCACTCAACATCAGGTGAGATTGGGGTCAAATGCTTACCTATCACACATAAAAAAAAAAAAAAAGTAGTACCGAAACTCTGTCCAGTGTGACGGGGAGTGAGCCCGTCGCCACATGTAATGGACAGTAGGTACAATAAGGTTGTCTGGAAGAAATCGCTTTTTAGCGATAAGACCGCCTAATTTGTACCAAAATAAGTTTTGTTTCCTATTGTGCAATGTAATTTGTATTTGGTGTAAATAAAGTATATTTCATTCACTCATTCATACAATACATGCCTCGAAATTGAAGCATGCAGGTTTCCTCACGATGTTTTCTTTCACCGAAAAGCCAGTGTTGTTACAAATCGTACATAAATTCCGAAAAACTCATTGGTACGAGTCTGGACGGGGATCGAACCATCGCCTCCTGGGCAGGCAAGGTTACTCGCCACTGGACCACCGCGGCTTCATCGGCAACAACATTAGTTGTTATTTTAACATAATCGGCTTCCAGATGTGGAAGAACGTGTGTATCTACGCGGCGTGGTGCTCGGCGGGCGCGTGCGCGGCGGGCGCGGCGCAGGCGGCGTGCGCGGGCGCGGGCGCGGCGGCGCGGCGCGCGCTGCACGAGCGCCTGCTGCACGCCGCGCTGCACGCGCCGCTGCACCACCACCGCGCCGCGCCCCCCGGCGCCGCCTTGCACCGCTTCTCCGCCGATATACTCGTCGTTGACAAGGTTTGCGACTACAGACGTTCATTTGATAGAATCTTATATAATTTCAACTAATCAATGGAAATGCGTGTAAAAAATACTAAAAAGCTTGTACACAATACTACATCATCGTAAATATTAACCAATCAGGAGCTCGGCCGAGATCGGCCGGGCTCCTGATTGGTTAATATTTACACAGCTACACAGCTCGCCCAGCCAGCTCGCATCAGTGGACAGGCAGCCTAAAGGCCTTACTATGCCAAAGGTTATGCGGTTCCCGGGGCCCCTCCGGGCCCAGGGCTCCCTGGCATTTTGCCAGTTCTGCCAGGCAGTAATTACGCCACTGATTTTCTTACGTTGTAATTTCTTAATTTCTGTTTTTGTACTGGTTCGCTGCACTTCATTGTTTAGTGTTGTGAATGACTGTGATCACTGCTGTTTATCTTGGTTTAAAGGAATTACAGCGCTCGAAATAAGTGGAGGGGACTATGCCCGAAAAAAATCCAGATTTTGGCTTTTCCATACAGTTGAAACTAATCTGGCGCTCTTGGCTTCACCATTTTGATCCAATTTATCAAAAAACAAAGTCAGCGCAAAAACATCATAACTAATTGTACGAAGCACGTACATAAATTATCGGGGTCAATCTGTAGAAGTTAGTACACAGCACAGCATTGGACATTGAACACGGACATCATGCGACCTCGATAAAAGTGCATCGTATATAGGGCGCAAACTTTACCTTTTAAGAGATTTTATATTAGCAAAGCAGTGTTCGAATATACGTCGATACAACAGCAACTCTCAGCCGTTTCATTTCCCTCGGCCGTATCCGACGTCGGCACTCAAGCATTTAGCAAAGCATAAGGATATCGTTATCCATAGCATTTTAGCATATCAGTGTGAGAGACGTACTAAGCTCTCACACTAATAAAGTGTCAAAAGTCATGCATAATAAGTGATTTAGGTAAAGTCGTTCTTGAAATACTAATTCTCATGTACCTCTTCAGAAACTGCCCACAGCAGTGAGTCGTTGGGCGCAGCTAGCTCTGCTCTGCTTCGCGGCGATGCTCGTGAACGTTGTCGCGGCGCCGTGGAGCCTGCTAGCGCTCGTCCCGGCTCTGCTGTTCTACCTCACACTCCAGTCCGTCTATCTGCGCAACGCTAGGTAAGTCACGCGAGTCTTGGTTCCTATAGAAAGATCTTTCTATTCTGGTTCTACTGTATTTGATAGCTCCGTGGAAAAGACAAAAAGTCCTGAATCGTCATAAAAGGTTGGGCATTATTTCTTCTCTTAACGATCGCACTAGCACAGAATATTGTGTGGCCACTCCTGCATACAGAATGGCCACTAACTGCCCCTCACTTACATCAGTAGGCCTCGCATGCCACCACCGAGAAAACGATAAAAATCGAGATCCACCTTTATTATTTTACGTATATGCCAGAAAGAGCGCGCATGACGTTTTACTCGTTTAAACGCTTTGTCGTGCCTGCCTGGCCTCTGACTCATGCTAGTCGTGCAGATACCGCAATAGGGGAGATTTTAGAGTAGCATTAAAATAAGGGCAATGGCGTGCGCGAAATTCGACGCGTGCGCCTACGACTAAAAGAAAAACTGTCTCGCACTTAGTTGCTTTATGATTTTAATCACTTTTTACCTGACAGCGCCTGGAGAGTTGGGGCCTGTTTCACCACTTCTGAATAAGTTCTAGTTCTTGAAAGCTTATTTGACGGATCGTTTGACCTATTTTTCGTACACAATATGTCAAACGAGCTGTCTGATAATGAGAAGCTAACAAGAACTTATTCAAAAGTGGAAAAACAGACCCTTTTTAGATAATCTTTTTTGCGTTTACAGAGAGTTACAACGAATAGAGGCTAGAAGTGCAGCGAGCGTGGTGTCGTTGTGTGCGCAGACGAGCCTGGGCGCGGGCACTGTGCGAGCGGGACGCCTACAGCCACGCATGCGCACGGCCTTCATGCGGAGACTCGACCACAATCACAACGCTCTGCTGCTGCTCAATGCTGCGAATCGCTGGCTTGGACTTAGTCTGGTAGGTGTATATTAAAGTTAATGAAATCGGTCTAACAAAGTGATGGAGAAAGCTAGGAACGAAGAGGAATCCTTCCGTAAAAATTAGAGCAGCTGGCAGGACTTCAATCCGCAACCTACCCCTTTTGAACTTTAAAGCATGGATAAGTAGTGTAGAGTCACTAAATTCTGCTGTCTTTTCCGTCTTAAAGAGTCATAACATGTAGGTAGACGCTTGGACCTAAGTTTTGGACTTTGTCACAATAAACTCGTAACTGAAAATAATTTAGTCATCTTTATAGCAGCGTCTTTATCTATCCCACGGAATAGTATGACAAGGTTCTAAGTACGGTAACAAAAAAAAAAAAGTTATTCAAAATTTGAACTTGAAGCCTATACTTGTCAAATGTCAATCTTTTCTTGAACTTACCACCCCGGGCACTTCAAAGAACGTTCTCATAAACAAGATGGCACTTAAGACTCTTCCTAGACTCTCCCCTTGAAGTTTCTCCAGGTAGGTAAAGTATTTTTGTATGGATCAGCAGATTTTTTTCCACGCTTCCTGAGCTTGGCTCTAGGCTTGGCTTCATAGTGAAAGTTGTTCAGTTTGATGGTCTGAATTCAGCTGTTCAGTATTTTCTAAGCTGCCCCATTACACCCTATACATTTTGTTACAAATAAAAAATTTGACTAAACGTGTTGCAGGATCTAGTTGGCGCAGCGAGCGTGTGTGTGTCAGTGGGCGTGGCCCTGTACGGGGGTAGTGGAGGCGCGGTCGCCGGGCTGGCGGGCGCGTACTCCCTCCTACTGCCTGCGTACCTGGCACACCTCGCCAAAGGCCGCGCCGACCTTGACCTCCAGCTCGCCTCAGTCGAGAGAATACGCGCCGATACTAACGTGCCACAGGAGGATTATCGAGATGACTGTTAGTGTTCTTCATAATCTTCTTATTACATTCTTTGCAGGTTACGAAACAGGATAGACCATGCTAACTGTCGGTATGGGCGGTCTTCTTCTTATCGTGTGGGAAGAGTCCTGGTGTCAGAGTTTTTTCAGACCGCCTTACGGCCTCTGACGTGGTTTTTATGTAACGACTACTACCACCAGATATAGTAGCCGGGACCAACAGCCTAATGTGCCATCCGAAGCACGGAATCATTTTTCTTTTCAGACAATCAGGTGATTCAGCATGCAATGTCCTAACCAACTGGGGAAAACATACAAAGTGACATATCACTAGGTGTCCCCCGTGGGAATCGAACCCACGACCTCCGTGTCGAGAGCCCAAAGCTCTTAACCATTAGACCACGGAGGCAGTGCGGCTCATGTCAGCGTGACCGAGTCAGGTTCACCATATGAAGCGATGCTTACCCCGGCGCAACTGTAAAACCAGCATTAGTCATCTCCTGGGACTAGACTTCATTGTCTAGTATTTTCGGCCTGTTGATCCTGGTTTTTAGTGGTGAGCCTATACCCGAAAAAAATTCTGTTGGTGTACATAGAACATACAAAGGCTTTGTATGAAATTTTAAAACTTAATAGAAAATGAAGAAGGGAATATGTACTCATACTAATTTGCCGCATTCAGAGTCTCCAACGCGTTAATATCAATTCAGAGCTTACTTTAATAGTTTTCGGGATCTGTGTGTAAACTTCGGGTTCTGGAGTGGAGTCCCCATGTGGAGCTCTCTCTTGATGGGGCAAAAATCAGCATTATGAATGGAAAGGCCTGGATGCAAAGAAGTACAGGACAGAGGCGACCTCTTACAATACATTCCGTATTGCTGCGGGAGGCCCGATGCTGATGAATTGATGATTTGATGATAATGAAGAGTTTACTCAAAAAACTTTAGCACAAGATATTAAATTGGGTAAACTTGATTAAAACACAATTCATGTTTTTCAATAGGTCCACTACCACCAAATTGGCAGAGAAATGGAAAGATGGAGTTTGAGAACATTTGTGTACAGCACGAGCCAGGCTCACCGGTTGTTCTCAATAACATCAACATCTCGGTGGCTGCTGGGGAGAAGGTAATTTTATCGTCTTATTTACTGTTTACGGGCGAGCCGTACCAGTACTGAATTACGATAATCAATTACAGATTTTTTTTTAACGTCAGTGATACTCAACCATAAAATATGTGAAAACATAATTAGTAATACCTACTTATAACATTTTTTTTTATACTATTATTACTAAGGTTTATTATCGAATCTGGTAAAGAATTAAGAGCCTAGCCTCACGTGTCACGTCCATAAATCATTGTCAGTTCTCTGTTAACTACAGCCGATTCCCTTGGTCCAATTTAGTCCATGGGTAGATATTGTTACCCGTTGTCCACCCAGGTGGACTAAGGTGAACTGCAAAAGAAACCTTATTGCGATAATTTTAACAAAACAAATGTTGTTAAAAATATTCAGATCGCCATCTGCGGACGAAGCGGCAGCGGCAAATCAACGTTGCTCCTATCATGCGTGGGCGCAACGAGCATCCGCAGCGGGCGCGTGTTGGTCGACGAGGCGGACAGCGCGCGGGTGCCGCTGAGACCCCTGCGTCACCGCGTGGTGGTGCTGCCCCAGGAGCCCGTCATGTTCTCCGGCACGCTGCGCGAGAACCTGGACCCCCTGGCCGTGCACACGGACGAGGAGATCTGGCAGAGTCTGAGGGCTGTCGGATTGTGTGAGTTCGTCACCGCACAGTCGGCTGGTCTAGGTAGGTTCATCTTTATCTGTTGTCTTCAGTAGGTAAAGGTCTAGTTTAAAACATGATGCATCCATGTTCATGAAAGCAAATAGCACAAAAATCGTTGTAGAAATCACATGAAAGTATAAATGTCTGCAAATGTCAAGTAGTTTATGTAATTTTAAGTGTTATTTTATTAAATAAAACACGATAGAGGTGAAGATAAAGGGGCCCCGAGCCAGCTAAACCGCGTGCGCGATCGCACGAAACACGTTTGCCCGCAAATCTTCTAGCCACGCGACTCAATTATGTTCTTGTACCATCATCTTATTCGTCTGTCGAGTAGATCAGTACTTGAATTTATCTATTACTAGCGGCCCGTCCCGGCTTCGCACGGGTGGACGTCTAATCTTTTCTAGCAATAAATATAGCCTATGTTACTCAGGGTGAATGCAGCTTTCTAATGGTGAAAGAATTTTTTAAATCGGCCCAGTACTTTTTGAGCCTATTCATTACAAACATACAAAAATAGGTACAAATCTTTCCTCTTTATAATATTAGTGTAGAAGAAGACCATCATTCTATTCTACACTCTGTATTAGGTATGATTTTGTATAATTCGGAAGGTATAATCTAAATAAACTATTATAAAACTGTAACAGAAATGTGTCTGTACATTGAAGATATTTTCAAAAAAAAAATTACGACATGGTTTTACCTGTCCCTGATTCCAAATCACCAATTTTTGGATTTTTTGTCTGTCTGATTGTTTGTTTATTTGTTTGTTTGTTTATTTATTTGTCTGTTTGTTTGTTTGTTTGGGTGTTTGTTTGTTCGAGTATCACGCAAAAACTACTGAACTGATTTTGATGAAACTTTTTTTGTTTGATAGCTTATCATCTGACTTAAAATCTGGTATATAATTTATGCCGACGAAGTCGCGGGTAAAAGCTCGTTTAAAATAACTGTGGACCTGTCTTATTGTCACAACCAGAATGCCTAGTCGGAGGTCGTACTCGATGCGGCTGGAGCGGCGGACGCGCTGCCCGGGCGTGTGCGGCACGCGCAGCGCTGCACGCGCGACTAGCCAGCGCTTTACTGCTGGACGAGCCCGGCGCGGCGCTGGACGCGCCCGCTGAACGGTCGCTGCTGACAGCGCTGAGGGCCGCGGCGCCTCATACTACTGTCATTACAGTCGCGGTAAGAACTTATTTAACCACAGTATAAGAAAGAGGCTGCAACGCAATCATGAAACGTTTGTTTGCTGGACAAACCCGGCGTGGACGCGCCTGCTCGACGATCACAGCCTAGAATAGTTGCTTTAAGAATATGGATAAAATCTAAAACCATGACATAATTAACAAAACTGTAAAATGTATGTGTGTTTTCTTATGAAAATGTATTTTTCTAAGTTAGATGTAAAAATGCAAATTTGGCCCCAATTAATATAAAACATAAGACATGTTTAAAACTGAAAACTTTTGCCATCCAGAAAAGGCAAATAGCCCTTTGGAACGTACGAGTACCATACTTGTACTGGGCCTCGATTGCGCTGTTTTATACGGTTTTACCATTCGGACGGAACGTTTATGGCTTTGGTTTAGTTTTGGTTTAGATTTGGTTTAGCTGATGTAAAAATGCTATCGCGCTATTTTTTTCTGAACGGTTAAATAGTCGACGTTACCAAAGCAAAACCAAAACGATCGATTGTGCGTGCACCTCCATACACCTCCATACACCTCTCCATAGCTCCATACAGCTCTCCATACACCTTCATACACCTCTCCATACACCTCTCCATAGCTCCATACACCTCCATACACCTCTCCATACACCTCCATACACCTCTACATACACCTCCAAACACCTCCATACACCTCCATACACCTTCATACACCTCTCCATACACCTCCATACACCTCTCCATACACCTCCATACACCTCCATACACCTCTCCATAGTTCCATACACCTCTCCATACACCTCCATACACCTCTCCATACACCTCTCCATACACCTCTCCATACACCTCTCCATACACCTCTCCATACACCTCTCCATACACCTCTCCATAGCTCCATACACCTCCATACACCTCTCCATACACCTCCATACACCTCCAACCACCTCCATACACCTCCATACACCTCCATACACCTCTCCATACACCTCCATACACCTCCATATACCTCCATACACCTCTCCATAGCTCCATACACCTCTCCATACACCTTCATACACCTCTCCATACCTCTCCATACTTCTCCATACACCTCTCCATACACCTCTCCATACACCTCCATACACCTCTCCATACACCTCCATACACCTCTCCATAAACCTCTCCATACACCTCCATACACCTCCATACACCTCTCCATACACCTCCATACACCTCTCCATAGCTCCATACACCTCTCCATACACCTTCATACACCTCTCCATACACCTCTCCATACCTCTCCATACACCTCTCCATACTTCTCCATACACCTCTCCATACACCTCCATACACCTCTCCATACACCTCTCCATACCTCTCCATACACCTCTCCATACACCTCTCCATACTTCTCCATACACCTCTCCATACACCTCTCCATACTTCTCCATACACCTCTCCATACACCTCCATACACCTCTCCATACACCTCTCCATACCTCTCCATACACCTCTCCATACACCTCTCCATACACCTCTCCATACAACTCCATACACCTCTCCATACACCTCCATACCCCTCTCCATACACCTCTCCATACACCTCTCCATACACCTCCATACACCTCTCCATACACCTCCATACACCTCTCCATACACCTCTCCATACACCTCCATACACCTCTCCATACACCTCTCCATACACCTCTCCATACACCTCTCCATACAACTCCATACACCTCTCCATACACCTCCATACACCTCTCCATACACCTCCATACACCTCTCCATACACCTCTCCATACACCTCCATACACCTCTCCATACACCTCTCCATACACCTCCATACACCTCTCCATACACCTCTCCATACACCTCTTCATACACCTCCATACACCTCTATACACCTCTCCCGACACCAACTAAATCAAAAACGTTCGTTGGACAGCGGTCGAACGTTACGCCAACGTATCTTCCGAAAAAAAGCTAAATCGTTACCGTTAATATAATTTGCGCGATACGAATTGTGCATAACGTAACGTTTTTGGTTGTGGTTTTGTTTTGGTAGTATCGTTCAAACTTAGGACGATTGAGTCCCTGAATCATAGCCCAACAACCAGAATACTCGAATGTCAACCAAGGGACCATAGATAGAACAAAACAAGGATCAAGTCTCAGGACCAAACAAGACTCTACAATGAACGACTTTATGCTAAACTCTATCCTAAACGGTCCCATCATAAAATATATTTTATTTTTATCTTCTCCAGTAAAAAAAGGGTCGAAAATAACGCTACACTCCCATTTTCATTGAGTTTTTAGTTTTTAGCTTTTTAATAACAAAATAAACTTTAATAAAAAGTAATGAAATGTTGATGACGCGTCACAACACATTATTTAGTACAAAGCGCAAGTTTTGACGTCCTATATAGAGTAGTTGATTTGACTAGTTGTCAAGTAGCCAATTAGTTGGCATAAGCTGGTCGTATTTTGTTTGCAGCATCGCGTGTCGTCAGTACGTGGGTACGACCGTGCCGTGGTGCTGGAGGAAGGCCGCGTGGTGGAACAAGGCGCGGTGACCGCCCTCCTCGCTCAGCCCGCCTCCAGGCTCGCGCGAATGCTCTCCGCGGCACAATTACACACATAACATAACATACCTTGACGTGTGTCTAATATTAACACTAGACTGTAAGAACATGTGTGTTTCCAGACGAAGATATTCCTGACTGGAAGATGAACGTATTAATGAGATGTATCAATACATCAAAAATTATAAGACGAGACTGAAATAAACACGCCATATTGCGAGCTCATGAAACTGACGTTTGTTGATAATTGATCCTGAAATATAGCCGACATATTGAACCGTATTGTATAGTAATTTATAAAATAAATGACTTTCAGTAAATTAAAACGTTTTTTGTTAATTTAAATAAGCAAATGAGACAACGGTATAATTTGTTTCCAAATTGTATTTCCAATAGAACAACAATTGCACATATTTCCTTTAAAGCTCACATTGGGCGCTGCGATGTGCGCACGCGCCGCCAATAGACTATGTGCTACCAGAGTCAACGATACATCATAAAATTATATCACTACATAACAAATTACAACAATATTTACGTTGGCACCGATTTATATAGTTATATAAAAACATTTGTGTCGCCACACAATTCATATAAAAATATTTACTTACAAGTACTTACGTAAACATACTTACAGTAAATCTAAATTAAATCTCGACATGTTCAATAAATTCTTTTTTTACTTATCGACTATATTGGTATTCACTTTTAGTCGGACAGGACGGGCAGCCGTATTTAGAATTTTATTTTACTTTATCACATTGGATGATTGAGATGCAAACAACCATGTCATAGACTGAGGATCATTGTAAATCTTTGGTACAAACATTTAAGAACATTTATAAACAATCTTCTCAGTAGATATAGTTAATTAATCGGAGCTTTGTTGTAAACCAATTGTTTTAAAGGCACTAAATTAGGTCGCAGTTTTATAATCATTATTTACAATATCATTATAACGACATATCGCATACCAAAGAAGCGACATTCGTCAAGGCAACAATACATTATATAAAAGCACTACCACGCATTAGAAGAATGTCGTAGGCAACTTTTTTTATTCCACATTCTGATATATTTTAAAACAGACTCAATGTGTTATATGGTTGACTAGTAGCAGGCACTAAGTTTTATATCTACCAAAATTTGGTAGTAGTCGATTCAAAACTGCCTTTTACCACATTGTTAACGTGACGTTTCCCTGACCTTTAATAATTTTGTAACCCTGAATGCAACTAGCGTATTTTAATGCTAAAATGTACGAATTTACAATTCCAATTAAGTTTTTGTGCGTTGGTTCCACATCTTAACGCGACAGGCATTTCTGTGAGGTATGTATACAACATAATATATTACAATTCCTACCAGCATTCCATCCGATATTTAGCTTACATAATAATGCCTCTTTACCGAAAAAGAATATCAAATATTTGAAATGGGTTTTGAAAGATTTAGCAAAAACATCAAAACTTTAATTGAGTTTATGAGTAAAACATATTAACGTTAACAAATGATAAGTACATTATAATATGAAAATAACTATCCAAAGAAAATGAGCATATCATCAGAAACACTTCAACTAAAATCCGAGTTGCAACTTAATACCAATTGCGTACGGTTACTATTCAATTGGAGGCGGAACTGTTTCGTAAACGTATTTTAATAAAAGTAACATTCCTGTATTCCTACGTTCCATAACCCATCAAATACGGCGACTAACTACAAATAACTACAAGGTCTACATGTATAGATATCACAATGTAACCACTACTGTTACTATGCAGCATAAAATTTTTACGAATGGATTTTTTTAGAGGTTTTTTAGTGAGAAAGTATCATTTGTACAAGCTATAGTTAAGTTTTTATTTTACTGTAGGATTCCATCTATCTATCACTTCCCATTGGGGTAGGCAGAGACCGGGGCGTGACGATCCTTACTTATCTCTTTCGCCAAATTTGTACCATGTTTTCACATTCGTATACTCTGCAAAACGTGCTCGATGGAATCTTGATCTAATAGACATGTTTACTGTCAACGAGATGGCGTAATACCACATGATTAAATATCCCTACAGATCGGAAGCTTCATACTAAGCAGAAACTATAGGCATACCCATACTTAGCGCGGCGATGTGTGCGTGACCTGTCACCGACGAGTGTTAGCCGCTAGCCCCGTATACACGCCATTTTGATCCTTAGTTCAATGGATTAAGATCTTGTCGTAGGGACTTCTTTGGTTGACGCGAGCATAACAAACCGCAGCCCTCGCAACGGAACCGGTTTATGGGTATACCTATAGTCTTAGACCATTTTACTTTGATATAAGCCTATAGTTTCCGCTTAGTATGAAGCTTCCGATCTGTAGGGATATTTAATCATGTGGTAATACTTAAGGCCAAAGTGCCCTCTCATATTCGTTTGAGAGCACTTTTGACACTTGTGTACCTAGCTTTTTATTTGCTTTTTGAAGAGCTGCAAGTCGTATAGTAGTTAGATAGTGGTATCTATATAAAAGGCAAAGTGTTACCGATAAAGAGGCGGATGGTAGGGCCCGGGCTAGGTGGGCTCGGTTTTGACGCCGGCGCTGGACGCGACCGCCGCGCGAGCCTCTTCGGGGAGCCGCTCGGGGCTCGTCAGGATATCCGTCGTTGTGCACAGAACTCGAAGCGAGTTTAGCACCGCTGCAAATTAAAAAAAAAGCCTTTAATAAAAAGAAATCATTAGTAACTTCTTCTGTCATGAGATTTAGCCATATCGAGGTGGGATTTGCTGATTGCCTACGTCAAAAATAGAGAGGTAGATCAAGATAGGAGTTAATGATGCAAATTACATAATTTGGAAATTTATCATCATCATCAGCCTTTCATCGTCCACTGCAGAACATCGGCCTCTCTCAAGGCGCGCCACAAGACTGTCCTCGGCCTTCCTCATCCAGTCGCTCCAGCGTCCAGGTCGTCGGTCCAGCGGGCAGCAGGGCGTCTGACATGCCTGCCAATTCGTGGTATCCACTCTAGAATTCTGATTCACCTTCGTTTGTCAGTTCTTTAGCAGACAATGATCAGCCCATTGCCACTTCAGCTTGCTAATTTTCAGAGCTATGTCAATAACTCTGACGTATCACCTCATTCCTGATGTGGTCTCTCATAGAAACCATTGAGCATAGCTAATTAGGAAATTATTATATCAAACTTAAATAAAACACCTGTGCTGGTAGCATGCACAGCCGCGATAGCCGTGATACGGCTTTATCACGTCTTTTATCTCGTTCGTTCGCGCGCAAAAGAACGAGATAAAAGACGTGATAAAGCCGTATCACGGCTATCGCGGGTGTGCATGCTACCAGTGCTGACGTAGAATGTTTGTCTCTTTTTAATCTTTAGTCAACACATAGCAAGTGAATAGCATAGAAAGGTAATGAATAAATGTCTTTAAGACTAAGGTTACACGCTCAGTCTCGCGTCAGTTTGGTCCATCAGTCTAGTCACGTATATTTGATTTGAAGGGAAACTGACTCGAGACTGACCCGACTAACATGGTGCTTCAGTATATCAGTTTCCCTTCAAATCAATTATACGTGACCAGTCTGATGGACCAGACTGACGCGAGACTGAACGTGTAACCTTAGTCTAATATTATTATTGTGTATCTCAGCAGGTATTTCACGGGCCGTAACCCTGATCTGTAGAAAGCTTGCGTGGGGACACAGGTCCAACACGTAGAGACACTTATGCATGGATGCACCAATCGTGATCAATATCTGAATGTATTATGTAAATACACTCATCACAACCAGGCCACGCTTGGTACAAAGGCTATTGTTATCAATTTATCATCTAAACTATTATAAAACTGTAACAGAAGTGTGTCTGTACATTGAAGATATTTACAAAAAAAAAAGATTACGATATGGTTTTTAGGCTTCCCGGATTCCAAATCACAAATTTTTGGACTTTTTGTCTGTCTGTTTGTTTGTTTGTTTGGGTGTTTGTTTGTTCGAGTATCACGCAAAAACTACTGAACCGATTTTGATGAAACTTTTTTTGTTTGATAGCTTATCATCTGACTTAAAATCTGGCATATAATTTATGCGGACGAAGTCGCGGGTAATAGCTCGTTATAATATAGAGGTGTGTTACCGGGTCGCATCTCGACGAGCGAGCAGTGCTGCTCGGCCCACAGCAGGGTGGTGCGCACGAGGTCCGCGCCGCTGCCGCTCGACACGCACGCGCTGAACGACTCCACCAGCGCCGCGCTCACCACGCTGAACTGTCTCTAGGCTAAGGAACTCTACTGCACTAGACGCTAAACTAAACCTCACTTTAAATAGAGAACATTGTCAACATTAGTCAAAAAAGTCCACTGTTCTGGACCTCTCTCATGTTAACCATAGGCGTCGCCAGCCAGTAGGCTAGGGGGGAGTTAAAACGATAAAATATATTATAGATTCTAGGTAAAATAAACACAATTATCAAAATTCATCGGGGAGCAGTTGCCCCGCAGATTTTAATGGCGAGTGGCCACAATACACGCCACGAAATGGCAGCATGTTGGTTTCCTTATGATATGTTTCTGCACCAAAGCACAAAATAAAGAATAGTACTAAGAACAATAGTTTCACTGCCGCACATCGCGTACGTACCTACTAAATTTGATAAAAACATGCGTACGTAATATAATGCGAACCTAATAGAATCGTGCGCGCATCACGGATGGTAAATATTACACTGTGCCGATGAAGGCAATCTCCATGCGAGGACTACAATTTGGCAAGAAATGTATGACTTTTCCGTGCGGACAGGGTCGTGGCGATAGCCACTAATTAGACTACCACAGCCATGGTTAAAAAAGAATACGAGCTAAAAATCATTTATTCGAAATAGTTATTCATCTGTAACTTTATGACGTCCTTTTCCTCTCTCCAGTGATTCATCCCTAAAACTGAGTAAGTCCGTATACTTCGCTTGGATCTGTCTCGCCCCCGCCCCGGCAGGTAATTTTGAAAAAGGATACGAGCCAATACTTCCAATTGTGCATGGTCCTGTTGGCGACGTGGCGCGCGAACATCTCGCGCAGGCGACCCGCGCGCGCGCGCGACACCGGCGCGCCCGTCGCCGGCAGCATCGAGTGACAGTTACTGACATGACAACACATTACAACATTAAAGACCTGTTTCACCACTTCTTAATAAGATCTTGTTAGCTTATCTGACACTTCGGGTAACGTATTTTGTATGAAAGATATGTCAAACGGTATCAGATTAGCTAACAAGAACTTACTAAGCAATGGTAAAACAGGCCCTAACTTTTATTACCTACGTTTGAGCTAATGACAGATTTACATTGAGTCAGTGACTGACTTCAAAGCCAAGACAAGTCAGTACTGACCCGGTACTGTCATAGTGTCAATTGATTTCAAATTAGTACAGTGCTGTCGCGTCACTGCTGGCTTAAATATTCCCGCTCGCTAACCATATGTAAACAGTCAGTTCTCGGCACCTGCACTGAAGTCAGTCACTGACTCGTTATCAATCTGCCTTTACATTTGAGCTAAAAGCTTGTCAAGGCAACGTGAATTATCCGTCTTTGTGAGATACTAGAGCCGATACAATACATTCCACCCATATGCGTCGTGCGTATGAGTACGCGCGTATCGTGTCAAAAAATATTTTGCGCCATCTAGACAAGATTGGATACAATGGTGTCGATTCGAACTGTGCCACGACGTAACTAAATTTATTCCTGTCACTTTCTAAAATAAGATTAAGAAAAGAGACAGAAACCAACAACTAACTTTAGTGCTATCAAAGTGACGTTACACGCCCAAAAACGCCTTAAATAAGATGGCGTACATTATGATGGCATCATATTTTTGGCGTGTAACGTCCCTTTGACAGCACTAAAGTCAGTTGTTGCTTTTCTGTCCCTTTTCTTAATCTTATTTTAGAAAGTGATAGGAATACATTTAGTTAAGTCGTGGCACGGTTCGAATCGACACCAATGTCATAAATAATCATACATATGTTTAAAATAAGTCGCCTCGTTCGACACCCGCGAGAATTTGGCGTTCTTAGCCTCACACCATCAAATTAAATGAAGAAAGACATATTAGCCAGTAGCACTTACGAGATAGAATTATTTAAACAATCGATCTGTTGCCGCAAGCTCTCCATTTCTTCTTTTACTTGGTTCCTTTCTGCTTTCAACTGTTTTATGTATTCTGCTCCTTTTTGTAACATGGCCGCTTTACTTATCTGTGAACAACAAATATCTGATTTCAGCTATTAACTTATTCATCTAATTACAAGCAGCGTAATCTAGAAGTATTACTTTTGTTGCCCCATAAAGGGTGATATAGTGACAGCATGACAAAATGTCGTAAAATTGCCATTTCATCATCATCATCATCAGCCTATACTATAAACGTCCCTCTGCAGGGCACAGGCCTACCCTCAAAGAGGGTGTATGGGCATTAGTCAACCACGCGTGCCCAATGCGGGTTGGTAGACTTCCCATACACATCAGAATTTCTTCTTCAGTGTATGCAGCTTTCCTCACGATGTTTTCCTTCACCGTTTGAGAGCAGTCGGTTTTACGTACATAAGTTAGAAAAACTCATTGGTACATGGCATGTTGTCCGTGCGGATTCGAACCCGAACCCCCATAATTGGGAGTCCATAGCTCTCCGCAACGCGCCACCGACGCTCTCAAATTGCCATTTATACTACAATAAAAGCTTTATTTATGTTTACTGTATATTTCCGTTAGTAGTCCAAATAATGGGATAAAGGCAGGGTGATGATGATGTCCGATAGTAGTCCCATATGGCTTAAAGGCTGGCCTTTCACCAGAGCTATGCGATACAGCAGGCGGTACGCGAGACAGGGTGCGAGGAAACATTACACCAATACCTCGCTAACTCGATCGCGTCATCATTTAATTGAAGAGTCTATTAGTTGATTGAAAGTCTAAGCAAAGATATTTGTCAATCAGCATTAGAGGCTTGCCGATTGCTCAGAGTACGCCAGGCGTATCGTGCCCATAGAAATATTACGCGCTTCCCCTGGGATCGTGCCAGTGTTTAAGCGTGCCTACACACTGGACGGCTGGATCATGACGGCCAGTGAGGGTTGCAAGGGATCGTCGCACTAGCCACTTGGACCGAGATCCGATCATAAAATTATGCACCCGATTGTTAAACAAATATTATTAATTTTGTGTGTACGTCCGAAAGGGCAAGATTTGGCGGATTCCGGTTTACTGTACGAACACTTGCAATAGTTAAATCTACATTTATGCACAATAAAGATTTATTTTACTTTACTTTACCTATTTGTTTGGTGAACGAAATGTGATTAAAAATTTTTAGTAAAAATTTTTCCACCTATCTGTTTGGGAAGTAAATGAGGTGCCATCGGAAGGAGACTGATCTAAAGAACTGAAAAAAATAGGGTTGCCACCTCTCAGTCTACCGCAATTCTAGCGTTAAGGTTCAAAATGACTTATTTGAGGCAACTAGGCAACCTGGGGGCGTTGTACGAACCCCTGTGTAAATATTCACTAGAATCACATTTCGTTCACCAAACAAATAGATGCATGCATAATTTTACGATCGGATCTCGGTCTAAAAGGTTGCTAAGTGCATGCGGATATTTAGCGATCGCTTGCAAATCCCAGAACCACCTGATCGCCTGGTGCGTACGCAACGCACTGAAAGGTTTAAGAACTCAATTATTTCTAACAAGTGAAAATACCTTGGCGGCGGGGTTAGCATTGAGGTGGGGTATGAGGGCCTGCAGGGTGTCGAAGCCGTTCTTGATGTTGTAGCGGCGCTTCTGCTCGGCGTGCAGGTGCGTGCGGCGGTGCTCCCGCGGCGACCCCGCGCCCCCGCCCCCGCGCGGCGACCCCGGCGACGTGGGCGGCGATAACGACTACACATTCAACATACATTATCTTAACCCCGCACTACACTCTCGCCGAGAATTCTCGCCGAGAACTCTCGGCGAGAACTTTCAAGGGAAATTACTATGACTTATGACGCCACGAGAACAATGAAGGGCATCCACACTCTCGGCCTGTCTCGCCCGTTCTCGGCGAGAATGAAGAGCCGGTGTTACGACCAGGAGTGCGATTTTTTTATCTCATTCGCTGAGTTCAACTGTTGAAAATGTCAAAATTACTGTGGAGATATGCATCTTTCTACTGCTGATTTGACTTTCAAAAATCATACTTCAAGAGTGCGATTTTTGAAAGTCAAATCAGCAGTAGAAAGATGCATATCTCCACAGTAATTCTGACATTTTCAACTGCTGAACTCAGCGAATGAGATTCAAAAATCGCACTCAGAAGGCGTACCATGTTGCACGTGATACAGCTATATCATATCACGCTGCCATGCTAGCCATGCTGGATGCCGAAACATAGCTACAACTTTGTAACAACTATTCATAGTATCATATCATATCATAGTAGACTGTAGTCTACGTAGACTGGTCGGTTATGAAAAACAATGGTGGGTGCCTTATGGCACCACACTGGCTTACACTGCAACTTTAGCTGGTATAGAAAAGAATGATACTTTAAAAATTTTCCTGGATTCACATAACATCAGGGTTAAAAGCCTAATGAAAAAAGAACTACATTTTAACATACAATATGTATACAGGTTATATTGTATACAGGGTGTAACAAAACACCCTAGTAATACTTAAGGGGGTACTTCAGACCATCAAACTGAACAACTTTCACTATGGGGCCAACATCGAGAAAAAAATAAAAAAACAGTTTTCCCATACAAAAGTGCAGTACCGACTCGACTAAAATGTATGGGACAGCAGATTTTCGATGTTGGCCCCATAGTGAAAGTTGTTCAGTTTGATGGTCTGAAGCACCCCCTTAAGTATTACTAGGGTGTTTTGTTACACCCTGTATATACAGGGTGAAATTGATATCATTAATTACCATCCTATTAAACTAAGAGTCTACCCATCAAACTGAACAACTTTTACAATGGGAGCAAACCAATCGGAGCAACTCGACAGACGGACAGCGGATGCTATGAATAGGGTCCCATTGGCACCCTTTGGGTATGGTAACCTAAAAAGTAGCACTAATGTACCAACACAACACAAGTAGTTAGTCGGGGACAAGAGTCCTGAATATAGTACCTGGTGTGGAGACATGACGTCACTGCCGATCGGGGAGGGCTGTCCCCTCCTGATGGGAGACTTGGTGGGGTCACTCGTGCCTGCGACGTCCTCGCTACTGCTCAGCTTGTACACGCTTTGCGCTGGAACAAACCAATAACTATACATTTATTTATACAGGGCTTCGATAAAGTATAGGGTAGATTTTGAAACGCCGCTCGGAAAATGGCACCATCAAAACAAAGCACAATCTGGCAGTGTGCCTTGTTTCGCTCTCAGTCGCTAATCGACCGTGCCTGCAAAAACAACTCACGAAAAGTGCAAAAAACAATATGGAGTGTCATACTTTCAGTAAGTACTTATCGCTTTGTAATCACATTATCTTCAATATTTGTTAGCGCGGCGTTATCGCGGCATTTAATCGAATTTTTTCAATATTTTTGTTCATTTACAACCACGCGGCAAGCACGCAACTATCCCTTTCACTCTCGCCTACGCGAGTATAAGCGAAAAAGAACCGAGGATTATGTCGCCGTACTATTCTAACGCACACCAAATTAAATGAGCACGTCTCGCTCCGCGTGTGCTGTTCTCGGCGATGACCTTGGTTCCGCAGTTCCAAAATGACGTTACACGAATATCCTCTGAGACGATTTTGTGCTTTATTGCTATAGCAGTAAAGGTAATTTCAAAATGAATATTTTTTTATAAGTAAAAACTAAAACAAATGGCTTACGACGTTATTACTGAGCATTAAGGTCTATGTTAAAATTAATAAAAGGCTGAGGAGGGTATATACCGTAGTTATATCTGTGTAAGTATGAATTGACGCGGCGCCGCAGATTGGATGTGATTTTGTATAAGACTGTTTTGGTCGCAGATACAGGGTGTAAACTTAACTGCGTTTCATACTTCAGACCGTCAAGCTGAACAACTTTGACCGCACAACATTTAAATCGCGAAAAAAACGGCCGTTTCATACATTTCGGTAGAGTAGCTATTGATCTTTTCTTTGAAACAACGTTTTTATCCCCAAGGGTAAGACGTAAAAAAATTAATGTTTTCGTACAGACGTTCGATCATCGATCAGCTGATTGCATTTAGTATGTGTGTAAGTCCTAATTGTTTTTGCTAATGTCATATAGGTTACTTAAGGAACGTTTTTCAGTATAATAAGTACAATCATCCTTTAAAGTAATGCAACTGTTCACTGACACCCAGTATCTTATCTTATCTTGTTGTGGGGGCTGGCAGCCCAGCAACACTTCGACCCAGTGGGATCTTTTGTGTTAGCCCCAATACTTTTTGCTTTCTTCACCCTTCAAATACATGGTATGAATAGTTTTCAATCCAGTTCAAAGCGTCTAGTATCCAGCGCTGGATCGGAGTACACCAGCCGTTCTACTTAGATCCAGCGCCGGCCTACTGTTCAATTCAGTGACCGCGCCGAGAGCGCCAAGCCAGTGTTGCTGCTGCTAAAAACTAGATCTAGCTACTGTATGAAGCGATGACAATAAGCTTCACAGTATGGCAACGCTCTTGATGGCGGGCGCGGGCATGCCGCCGCCCCCTCGGCGCCCGCTTCCCCGCAAGGCCCCCGCCGTTGCTCTGGGCAAATACATCCGTTACCGTACTGTAAGGACTATACAGGGTGTTACAGAAATAAAAATAAAAATTGAAAACTTTTAACGGGCGGTTTAGATTAGGCTATCAAACTGAACAACTTTCACTATGGGACCAACATCGAAATCGCGAAAAAAAAAAATCTTTTGTCCCATACATTTAGCTCCAGTAAATCTGTAGTTTAGTATGGAACATCGCAAACGCATCGTATCATGGCGATTATGGCAAATCTCCTCATTTTGGGGGAGGCCAATGTCCAGCAGTGGACGTCTATCGGCTGGTATAATGATGATGATGATTAACTTTTTCGCGATTTGGATATTGGTCCCATAGTGAAAGTTGTTCAGTTTGATGGTCTTAACCACCCCCTTAAATGTTAATTTGTATTTTTGTTACACCCTGTATAGTTATGGTGTGTTAACGGTGTACTAACAGTGTTGAGCAGAGAGCAGCTGCGCTAGCATGACGCTAGCCTGCGGCAGGGTGGGCTCGGAGGCGACGCTGGTGAGCGGCGGCGGGCGGCGAGCGGAGCCCGCCGCGCTCTCCGCCAGCATGCCGCTCGACGTGGACCGCGACCGCAGCCGCAGCGCGCCCGGCGTAGACTCGCGCGTCTGAAACACCTCACAACATTAGCGACAGATTTAAAAAAAAATGGAAAGGAGTCCGACCGGCTTCGGCGTTTTGTGGACACAGACAAGACATACAGGGCCATTCTTAAGGTGCGTACGGACTAGAGGCAGCCTCGCCTGAGGCACGCACGGCTCGCCCTGTTGCCTCAAGTGCGTACGTGCCTCAGCCCGAGGCGTGCCTCACGCGAAGCTGCCGCGGCGCGAGCCATTCGGTGTAGGTTTTTTGACTGTGCTCAAAGGCGCCTCGGCGTACGTGCCTCGCAAGCGTGGACGTGATTTTGAGCACGGTTTGGTTCCATTTTGTCGCGCCGCCATTTTGTTTTTCGTGGCTCGACCCGAGGCACGTTGCCTCAGCCTGCTGCCTCATGTTTTTTTAATTATATACCGAGGCAGCCTCCACACGAGCCGTGCGTGCCGAGGCTGCTCACACTGAGGCTGCCTCTAGTCCGTACGCACCTTTAAATGCAGATAGTTTCCAAAGACGATCAGACCATCAAACTGAAGACCGAACATAAAACATGAATACTGGCAGAGGCACTATGTCAGGAACTATTTAGGAAGGAAAACAGGTCGCCTTTTGTAAGAACTATCGTGTGAATTCTTTGGTGCGAAAGCGCAACGCCAGCTTGGTATTTTATTGAAAAGACTTGTTTATATCTCAGTTCATTTTATACCTATCTCTAGTATATTTTGAATGTCCAAGAGAATTATGAGAGAATTTTTTTTTAAAAGTAAATTCGTTGCTGTAATGTTGCCGTTTTTGCCACAGAAAATGTGTACACTACCTTGACGAAAAGCTAGCGTAAAAGGTAAAAATTTTTTTTAATCTACATGTGCATTATTTAGGAACTATTTACTGGGACTAATCTTGATTCCCGGCATGTGTACACAAAAACAGGGCGATCTATTGAACAAGGCACGCCAAAATATACACATCATACAATACATTTACTCACTACCGAAATCATGGTGGTCAAAAACTTAGCTACAACTAACAACCATCACATAAGCCGAAATATGGTACCAGTTAATAATGTTCGTACCATTGACATACTAACTTATTGACATACTATATAAACATTATTTTTCGAAAAAAAGTGTCCTATACTAACATACATAAACAAAACTACGTGTCAGTAATACAATCCAACTAATAACAATGAAACTGATGAATTTTTTATTTTATTTTGCTTGCTTTACAAATTCTTAGAGCATAGTAGCACGGCATAGACTTGCGCGTAGTCCGTCAGTCAGACGTACACTGGCGCTTAATTGTTTCTCTTTATATGTTTTGTTTCTCTTGTGGTTCGGCAACTTTTGAGCGCGGACCCTACGTCCAGTATTTGGTAGGTCAGTGGTTCATACCCTCGCAGTGAGCCTGGAGGCCGGCGCGGGCGCATCGTGCATCGCGGCGGCCTGCGCGGGCGCGGGCGCGGGCGCGCTCACGCTCCAGTCCGCGTTCAGTTGCGCGCCGAGCGGTAAGCTGTGCGAGCGGAACTGCTCCTTACTGACGCGACTCGAGCTTGACCCGCCCGCCACACCCGACCCCTGGAAAAGTTTACATTTTTTATTTCCAACCATCTACGAATAATTGGCTATTTGACAATTGTACCGATACAATATTAAATATGTTAGATATAGTAGCTTATAGGTACACAATAATCACACAATATGTTTTTTTTTGTATTAAAGTGAATTGTAAATATTTAATTTTTGGAAAATAAATTACGATTTTTTTTATCTGTGGATTACAAAGACGGAAGCGCTGGCGCCATGATTGATAATCGTGTGACGTCACATTTCAAACAATAGAACTAGATAGAACGTCATGTAAGTTAAAGATTCGTAGTTAGCTTTATTGAAATATGACGTCACAGCCACAAAAGTCACGTGATCGGCTGTTTTTGCGCGAATTCAAATTACTTAATGAAAAACTTTTTTTTTAAGAATAAATAACGCTTTTTCAAGAAAAATATAATTGTAAGAGGTATAACATAAACCTACGTATATTTTAAAACATCTTTCCGAAAACTGTCAAATAGCCAATTCGCAAGCCATAAAATAGAATAAATACTACCTGAAACGACGGCTTATTCATATTGCAGTGAAATCTCGTGGACTATTTCTGTCACATTATTTCTAGATTGTTTCCACAAAACATTATAAATCAAAAACCTTCATATCACGGTCGTATAACGTCATGTCATCCTTCCTAGCAACCATCCGTATGATTCGATGCGTGAATATCCGATTATAATATTTTTATCTTCCATCATATTAATACTAACACATATGGACAAAAAAGACTGAAATATTATACGAATTCTTTTTTCTTTTAATTTCTAATCATCATAATCATGAGTTCTTTATTGTAATTCAGACTCACAGGTTAGTAGGTTGTTACATGGTGTTTCTTATATTTCTTATTCTTTTTTTATTTCTCTTTATATTATTTCAGTGGTCTGCGCGTACGAAGTCGCGGGCACAGCTAGTTGTGGCTATAAATTACGTTTGCAAAGATAATTCACTTCGCTGTCAGATAAAACGATAAAGATTTGGGGGAGTGTGGCCGACACACGCCTTTTAGTACAGAATTATCATGTCAATGATTATTTGATAAATCTATTTAAATGACTCATGTAGGCCTGTTTTTAGCCAACTTCACAAAAGAAGGAGGTTACTCAATTCGACCGTATATATATATATATATATTTTTTATGTGTGTTCGCGGATAACTTCGTCGTTTATGAACCGATTTTGATGTTTCTTTTTTTTCGTAGTATCAGATCTTTGCATAGTTACAAACCGTTCAAATTCACCTTCAGAAACTACTACCTACAAATCAAACTTTTTGATGACAACTTCGCTTTAACATGCGGAACGTCTGTATTTATAACAATGTTAATTTATAAGTCTTGTCTCTTCCAATTTTCAACCTTATGATTAAACCCTGAAGGGGGGGGCACCGAGCCTATTGTGCTGCCCTCAATCGTATTTTTTTATTTCTAAACAATTAAACATTTCCAAAAAACAAGAATGCCACATTGTAGTCATTGCTGATTTTCAATTTATCGGGTCACTGCGGATTTGTTTTTATAACGATCGTAGTTATTATCTTAACCATCTTAACGATAATAGCTACAAGCATAAAACATTATAATCCGTAATATTTCGATAAATTGAAAGCCAATCAGGACTATAATGTGACATTCTTGTTTTATGCAAATGTTGTTTAACTGTTTAGAAATAAAAAAAATACGATTGAGGGCAGCACAAGAGGCTCGGTACCCTCTCATGACAATGTAAGAAACCCACCTGTTGGGCAGGAGCGGGCGCGAGCGGCGGCGAGGGCATCTTGAAAGACCTCGCGTTAACGGCGGGCGCAGCCTTCGGTTTGTAGGGCTCCGCGGGGCCGGGCTGCAAGTACTGCATCTGCGAGGAGGCCTGGCGCGCCGCCGGCCGCGAGTCGAAGCCCTGCGGCGACTGCTGCTGCTGGCCTTGAATCGGCTGGGCATAACCCTGACATCAATAACAATATAAATATGCAAAAAGAGATCAATAAATGTGAGAAAGAGGTCTGTTAGTTATCGTAGCTGGTGACGATCTATGGTATCCCAACGGGAGACAGGCGTGAATATATGTACTTATATCTGTATGTTCAAAAGATTCCTATGTTGTCTACGGGATGACAAATATAAAGCAAAAGTAAATATTTTTGTAAGTTACTTAATACTGTCCATGGGTTACAACATCAAATTCATTCATACGCAATTTTTTTGACATGTCACTTTTATGTAAAAAAAATATCTACAGACAGTCATATGACGGCAGTGGGAGCACGCTTTTGGAGCATGTTGGATTTTTTAAAGTATTTTGATAGTCTTATCATATCGCAAAGCTATGAAGTACAACAACTTGTGTTTCATGTTTAGTCACCTATTATACGTTTATCGTAATTATATATTTCTTTAGATTCATCTCGTTATTTTATTTAAAATTAAAATGATAATCCCTAATATTATAAATGTGAATGTAAGTTTGTTTGTTACGCTTTCACGCGAAAACTACTTAACCGATCATCATGAAACTTTGTACACATATTCTTGGAGGTATTAGAAGTAACAACTGGGGTTTTCCAAATTCCACGCGGACGAAGTCGCAGGTAAAAGCTAGTCCACTTATAAAGTTACGGCTTAAAGCACAACTTTTAGCATTATTTTTTTAAATTATTATTTATTTTACTACCACTTTATCTTCAGTTGTAAGTACTAGAAGGTATGAAAATGATAACAATATTGCAACAAACCTGATAATGAGTATTAGGAAGCTGAGTGGAGTAGTGTGAGACTCTGGCCCTCGGTTTCTCCCTGCTATAGCCGCTGCGGCCCTGAATGACTATGGCGGACGCGTACTTTGAGTTCTGTACGGGCTGCTGGAGTAACGACACTGTTTCCGGTGCTGTCTGCGACGGTGGGATAGCTGGGCGGAAAGAATAAAGGTTTTACCACAACGAAATAAATTAGTTGCTGAGCTCATTGAACCCATTTCCAGGACATATTTTGACAGCCATCATAAACAATTTATACTCGTCCCCTACGAATATTGTAGTTTGCTGCTCGTTCCAGTGTGACGCAGGCCTCTCACGAATAAGATTTTACTAAACATCGCTGTAGTGGAATTAACTTAGGGTTTTATCTCGGCACAGTCCGGACACTGCATACAAAAAATTGAATTTGACAAGATGACGTCAGCACATGCGAAACCAAAGAAATTGAACCTTATGTCTTCTTCTTAGGTAACGAGTAACCAGTGCGAGGTAACCAGAGGGCGATAGAGGTGGTGAGGTAAAAAGTTGGTGGGAGGTAGGGAGTATCCGTACTGTATCTTTCTTATACTTTGATTTCGGAACCCAATTACTTTTGAGTAAACTTTTGTGAAACCTTCTGAATTATGTTAGTTACATTAAATACGAAAATGTTTACCCTTTTGTTTTTTGCCGCTCTCCATTATTCCGTACCACCCATAAAGTAACTATACCTTACAGGAATAGAGGAACTGACATGAGTTGTAGATAATTTAATGAAATAATGTCAGTACATTTCACAAAATAATCATCGATTTCACTTTAGATTCACAAAGCTCGAATATTTACCCTGTCGATTGTGCCGATAAGTTCCCAAAAACAGTTCTATTGCCTCGCGTCAAGTATCTCTTTCTATTATGGGGCAGTATGGGGAAATCCAAAATATAGGAGATATACAGAAAAACTGTCGGTCGGATGAGGGCAGCGTGGGACCGGTCGTTGTGGAGATCCGTAGATGAGACCTATGTCCAGCAGTGGACGTCGGTAGGTCGGTAGGTCACAGTAAAAATAGTATACTTATA
The DNA here is from genome assembly GCA_922987775.1 of Agonopterix subpropinquella. Classification (NCBI taxonomy): domain Eukaryota; kingdom Metazoa; phylum Arthropoda; class Insecta; order Lepidoptera; family Depressariidae; genus Agonopterix; species Agonopterix subpropinquella. The sequence goes on along the minus strand of OV277700.1, from coordinate 11,461,348 downwards.
TAGTTCAAAACCCAATATAAACAAAAGACAAACCTGCACTGTATTTAGGGTAAGAGCTCTCAGGCTGTGAAATAACTTTCTGTGCAGTAACGTATTGCAGCCTGGAGTTCTTGCCCCCGTACACGGCGCTCATCTGCCCCTCCGGCTGCGGCGTCTGGTCGTAGGACGCGGAGGAGTACGCCGGCATCATCTCTTGAGAGTTCATCATGCTATTTTGCAAATCACTTTGCGCAAACAGCCGCCCATTATCATACATTCTCATCTGCTCATTCTTTATAGTTTGCTCAGACATCGGCATTATCTGAGTGTTGTTACTTGTACCTAAAAAGAATCACTATTAGCCGCAGTCATTTTTTGTTTACTGAGTGGATAAGTATCGCGGTAAATACCATGAATGGACATCTGACTGGTAGGCATGGCTGCAGAGGAATTCTGATTCCCAGTAATATATCCCTGTGAAGTGTATGGGTCTACTGACATGCCACTCCTGTACAATTGGTCTTCTGACGGAATAGCGCTCTCCTCTGGCACTGGCGGCAAACGTGGTGTCGACAGAAGATCTAAAACGGATACTTATTAATTAGAGACCTATCAACACAAGCCGTTTTTGAGCATAGGCGAACTGTACCGCAATGAATACGCAACTGCATTCGCGACGTCGCAACTGCATCGCCGCGATTTTTAAACACAGGGATGTTGATTTTTTGTTTTACAAATTATTTAATTATTTATTTCTCACAAAATTGATTTGGCCAATATCGTCGCAACATTGATTGATGTCCGTGTGGTGTCGGCTAAGAATAGCACCACCCCATTTCCTCCCGTGGGTGTCGTAAAAAGCGACTAAGGGATCTACTGGAGGATGGGCAGCAGCATCCTCTGAGTACACACATTCAATCCAACTGCGATCGCCAACCCGCCTGCCAAGCGTGGCGATTATGGCAAATCCCCCCATTTGGGGGAGGCCTATGTCCAGCAGTGGACGTCTATCGGCTGATATGATGATGATGATGATTGATTGATCTCAGAAATATCGCAACGATATCGTTCTGCTGTCAGCGCCTAGGCTCAAAAATGTCTTGTGTGATACGGCCCTTAGTCTGATCATAAAATAAAAATGCTAAACGAAAATGTTCTTTATTCTCATATACAGGGTGAAAAAACACCCTAGTAATACTCAAGGGGGTGCTTCAGACCATCAAACTGAACAACGTTCAGTATGGAGCCAACATTGAAATCGCGAAAAAAAAAATCGCTCTTTCATACAAAACTGCATTCCGTCTCGACTCAAATGTATGGGATGGCAGATTTTTTCTCGACGTTGGCTCCATAGTGAAAGTTGTTCAGATTAATGGTGTGAAGCACACCCTTAAGTATTACTAGGGTGTTTTGTTACACCCTGTACATACAAATCTTCATCTATTCGTATTAGTTAAGATCATGAACGCTTGTTTTCAAAGGAAAGAAATATGAGCATGTCAGGTAATAGAATACTTACCGTGGAGCGGTTCCAATGTGTCCATAAAATCATCAAGGTTAGGTTGAAGCGGACCTAAGCTTGGTTGAATGAAATCGGCCAAACTTGCACCTCTTGCTGAAAATATTCACACATCTAATTACACTCCACTAGTTGATTCATTTCATTTTCAATTAAAATTGAGTATTTAAAGTACGTAGCTTTATTTAAGTTATTATAAATTTACAATACAATAAATTACATGATTTTTTTTCTTTTTTGCATACTTCCGAATTAATAATTTTTAAAGGCGACAACGTTATACCGCGCCTTTTCCCTTGCTAGGTATTTTTTTATTATATAATAGCCATTTGCTGTGTCTAGCACTGCAATTCTGTCAAGATGAAGGGTTTGTGTAATCTAGAGCATTGATTTATGAACAAAAACACATTTGAAGTATACGAAATGATGCAGCCACGTGGCCAGCCAAACCACGCATGAATACATCGGTCGGTGAATCTACTAGCCACGCGTCGCACTGATATTTTTGTCTACAGGTTTCAGTTTCGTTATTATATAAGGTAATTAAGCCCTTAAAATAAAAGCCCTTAAGCTGAATTAAATAATAAATAAATAAATAAATATCTTGGACAATGTCACACAAATTATCTAGTCACATTTAAAGTAACAGAATCTAGCCTGGACTTGTATTATGATGACTAGAAACGATATAGAATACATATATAGATACAAACATCCATGACTCGGGTACAAATATTCATATTCATCATACAAATATTTGTCCCTTACGGGATTCGAACCCGCGACCCTCGGCACAGCAGGCAGGTTCACTACCGACTGTGCTACCGGGCCGAATTAGCTGAAACTATTTTAAGGGGATGATCAGACCATCAAACTGAACAACTTTCTCTATGGGACTCTAATATCGAAATCACGAAAAACAAAACAGCTGTCACTTACATTTCAGTCGAGTTATGTTTGCAGTTTTGTATGGGACAGCAGATTTTTTCGCGATTTCGATATTGGTCCCATAGAGAAAGTTGATGGTGTGATCAGTCCCTTAAAATAGTTTCAGCTAATTTTGTTAGACCTTATATAATTTAAAAAATTTACCAATCTCCCTGCAGTCAGGAAACGCGAAGGGTTGATGGTTGGTGATGGTAGAAAACAGAGTGTCACTCATGAAGTTGAGGTAGTCCTCGTCGGTCAACATATTTCCCGCGAGGTCGCTGCATTGCGAGAACGACTCCACTGTGTCCATGTCCGATATCTACAACACATCAAATATTGCTCTAGTACATCATCATCATCATCGTAGGTATATCCATATAATATAAAGGTAATTTGAAGTGTCCTAGATATAGCACTTTCTCTCATGACTACGATCCCATACAAGAACAGCACACGTCCGCAGACTGCTACAAAACTGCACACCAGTGGATGACGGCGGGATTAGGTATAGCAGCCTTCTGTCACACTTCTCTGCCAGAAGTAAGGTATAGCAGCATTATACCTTCTGTCACACTTCTCTGCCAGAAGTAAGGTATAGCAGCATTATACCTTCTGTCACACTTCTCTGCCAGAAGTAAGGTATAGCAGCATTATACCTTCTGTCACACTTCTTCAAATAAATTGTTTATCTATCTATCAAATTACTGGTTTAGATCAGTATTTAGTTCTGCGACCGAACTTTGCATGCGACAAGATAATATGTAAATTAAATTACAATGGATAGTTTACCGTGTCCTGGACAGAAGTATCCCCCTTGCCGAGGAGCCTCATAATATGAAACATGCGCCATTTTTTATATTCTGCTATTACTGCTTCGGCTCTCCTTTTCCAATACTTTCCTTCTAATATCGTTGTCTGTAATCAATCATCAATCAATGTTTAATTAAATATTTTAATTCTTTAATAAAAATTCTAAGCTTGATCAGAAAAATATAAAACCGCGCCATGTTGCGGATAAAATATGAACTTAATCTTATAGAAGAACGAAATAATTGTAACCTTATAATGTACGAATAAATTTCTTTATTCGTAGCTTATAATTAGTGGATAGAGATTAAATTGCAGCAGCAGGTAACTACATGCAAGGACGACGCGACGTGTATCTAACATAAGGTTCAATTTGCTGTTTTTCACGTGGCATGGCGACGTCATGGCGTGGTTTTATATTTTCTTGATATAGCTCTTAGAACTGGTTCTACTTTACCTCTGGTTTCACGTGTGTGTCAACATCCAGCGGGGATGCGAACTGGCACACTAACGTATTTTGTTTCTTTATGACTGTAATAATAAACAAAGTTATTAGAACCCTTTGTGGTAATGGTGAATACATAGGCCTCTCCCAAGGCTCGACAAATCTGTACACTTTGTCTTTCCCATTCAGTTGTTACCAACTTTCCAAAGGGTCAATACAGCGAGTCAAGTACGCTTACTTCTTGATTTGCATTAGTTTCATTCTATTGAGATTACCCTACGTTTTTATTAAAAACGAGCTTTTACCCGCGACTTCGTCCGCATAAATTATATACCAGATTTTAAGTCAGATGATTAGCTATCAAACAAAAAAAGTTTCATCAAAATCGGTTCAGTAGTTTTTGCGTGATACTCGAACAAACAAACACCCAAACAAACAAACAAATAAACGAACAAACAAACAAACAAAAAACAAACAGACAGACAAAAAGTCCAAAAATTTGCGATTTGGAATCAGGGAAGCCTAAAAACCATATCGTAATCTTTTTTTTGTAAATATCTTCAATGTACAGACACACTTCTGTTACAGTTTTATAATAGTTTAGATGTCTCAGCATATATGTATATGTCTTCAGTTTATTTTTTATATGTTGACGTTAATTTTAGAAGTTTAAATTAGCTAAGAAATAATTTTCTAGACCATTAAAAATTATACAGAGTGTAAGTGTAGACCGTTTTATAACTTCGAAGGGTGATTGGTATATGCCGCATATTGGGTGATTGTACTCATAATACTGAACAACTTTCCCCTAGGAAATTAAAGGTAATTTTTTTTCGTGTTTCCCTTTATTTCTTTGGAGAAAGTTGTTCATACACTAAAGCTTTCTTTAAAGTTTAAATTATGGTTAGTTAAGGTCTTACAGTAACAATATTGTGCATTGAGGTTGATAAATAGATTTTAAAGAGTAACAAACTAGAAAGAAATCAATGAAATTTCAATGAGCGTTTTTCTTTTGGTTTTTTAGGGGATCGATAGATGGCGCTACGGTCTGTGCGTATAAAGGTCAAAATTTCAAAACGTGTTTCTTTTAAATAATAAAGAAGGAAAAGATGTTCAACAAAATGCAAAAACATCTTTTGATTGAATATTTCATTATTTAAGAATAATTTTAACCGAAAATATGAAAATCTTTACGTCTGACATGGTTGTATGGGGTCGATCCCTTGGCTTTTAAAAAAGGCAGGCACAGTCTTGACATGATTTTGACAGGATCTCGCCTACGTCTTTATGGAGCGATAATCATGCTATCTGTCGAGTTTTTTAGGAACTAAATTTAAAAAAGAAAAGAAAAACGCTCATTGGCACCAGATTGGTTCCAACAGAAACAGAAACAACCATAAAGGTATCATATAGAGGAACTGACAGCTGAGAGAGCGAGATGTACCTAGCGGCGCCACTGTATAATAGAAAGAGATACGTGACGCGAGGCAATAGAACCGTTTTTGGGAACTTGTCGGCACAATCGACTGGGTAAATATTCGTGCTCTGTGAATAATTAGTGAATCTAAAGTGAAGTCGTAGATTATTTTGTGAAATATACTAACACTATTTCATTAAATTACCTACGATTTCACGTTAGATTCACAATTATACTCAGAACTCGAAGTTTTAGGGTGACGATAAGTGCCGACAAATGCACAAAAAACGGTTTCATTTGACAACTCATGTCAGTTACTCTATTCCGACAGGTATAATAACTTTATGGAAACAACAGACAAGAGAAATGGTTCCGATAGCGGCAGCCAAAAACATGAAACGTCTCACCGCAGAAAACCATATGTCGCCTAGACTTTGCCTTTATCACATAATCAGGCAATATGTTATCACTTATCAGGCCGGTAGATGTCTGCAGCGAATGTGCAGACATTCAAAAATATAAAATGATTACCACATGGTAACAGTATTATAAAGATCAATAACCTTGTAACTGTAACTTGAAGTTTAAGATTAAGGGGTCATCTTTAACTTGATATAAATTAAAATAAGCATCACAATTTATGCTAACTTGATTTCAATCAATTTCCACTCAGGTATAAGCATTAATATTTAACTGTATAATAATTTATTTATTTATTACTTTATGGAAGAATCATTGTACAAAGGACAAACTTATATCTAAAGAGATATTTTGATTATTAATTATTCGCTTTTTAAATCCTACTAATATTATAAACGCGAAAGTTTGTAAGTATGGATGGATGGATGTTTGTTCCGCTTTCACGCAAAAACTGCTGAACGGATTTTTATGAAATTTGGCATACAGATAGACCATGGCCTGGATTAACACATAGGGTACTTTTTATCCGGGTAACGCAGACGAAGTCGCGGGCAACAGCTAGTTGTTTATGAAAGACTTTCACCAAGCAGAGGGACGGACGAAATATGTTAAAATTAATGATATAAAAACTATCTGTTTAGTTATATGCATCTATGAAGCAGGTTATGGATATTGTATTGGAGTAAAGAAACATATGTGGGCGTCCACGCAAGAAGGATCCAGTTGTCGGCATTTTAACACCCCTTTTTTATTATTCCATATGATTATGTGACTGATATAGATGCCGAATCTAACTTTAACTCAAAACCCGACAACTGGACCCTTCTTGCGTGGACGCCCACATATGTCAGTCAGGATAACACGTTGGCAATCAACTGTCTCCGCCTCCCCTATGCTACAGTACAAAGGCGTGAATATGTGTAGGTATGAATAAATAAATACAGTAAGCACTCACACTGCATGTGCCAGCATCTCCAAATAACGTTGTTCAATCGGATCTTGTCTTTCCACCGGAGCTTTATACCTTTGAAACGATTCCATTTTGGTGATGTTAGTTTTTGTCTGAGAAATGTAACAAAACAACATTCTGTGAATATAATTCAGACTTACCATGCTCTTTGTTATCACCCGCAGTCACAAACTAACATTAGATAAGAGCAATTTCATTGTTAAATTAACTATAAAGTTTCTTGAATTAGTAAGGAACATTTTGACTTTATAACAATTTAAAACAGACATTATTAAAAAAAATTAAGAAATGTTTACAATTTTTTGTAATAGTACAGCGTGAGCGACAAAACTGTACTGTGAAAATGTAGAGTTGTCAGACAATCAAGTGATAAGGAAGTTATCAGACTATCAATAAGTCTTCTTAAGCTTATTGCAAATAGCAGTTTGATAAAACATAAGCCTATACTATCTTATCTGCTGTTACTAGAAGCATAACTGTAAGTAAGAACATTAGAGGCACATTTTAAGTTATTTAACATAATATGATAAATTGCGAGTTTGATATCATACTTTGAACAATGAAAATCAATTGACGACTCGGTTGGTGTAATGGTTACCACGCCGGACTGCTAAACCTGGGTCCTGGGTTCGAATCCCGGTTCGGTCATGGATGTTATATGTTCGTGCCGTTGTTGTATGGTTTCCATATTAAAAAGCCTATAGTGCTTAACTTGGGATCATTACAATGTATGTGCCTGTGAGCGTTATTTATTTATAATTCCAAAATTAAACCATACTACATACATATACTTACGACCATACTCTCCTTTGGGGTAGTCAGATACCTTGCTACAACCACAAAACCACCTTTTTAGGTTACGATTACTACCTTGCCACAACTGCCCTACTACTATGATGTTTCTCCATGCGCACGACACGCCTTCGCTGGATAGAAAATTATCTCTTCCCGCGCTTCTTAGAGACTGAGTGTCGCGCTTGCCGCGATATGTAGTATGGAAAAAAGCTGAGTCGCGCGCAAGTAGAGAAATCATACGAGACGGGCTGTACGCTAAAAGATAGCTGTAACATAATTTCAGACCACCCCTAAACGGATTCATCATCATTCATCATCATCAATACACCACTAGTTTTTAATTACTAACATAACTTTAAGGGTGTATTCAGACCACGAATATAAACAACTTTCAGACATGGGTCAAAAACGATAAAATTTTGTTGAACCTCCCATAGAAAATAGATCGGCCGATCCGCACTTTTGAATGGAAGGTCCAAAAAAATTTCTCATTTTTCGACCCATGTTTCTTTGGGAAAGTTGTTTAGATTCATGGTCTGAATACACCCTTAAAGTTATGTTAGAAATTAAAAACTAGTGGTGTATACGTCCCACTGCAGGGCACAGGCCTACCCTAAAGGGACTATGGTCATGAATTCTATCAAACATGGTGTCTTCTTATACCATATTAATTTTTTATAGGTGTCAATAGAATACATACTTGTAAAGACTACAAGTTGTAATAGTTATGTACTTAGTGCTACGCACATTATTCAAGCAAGCATTATTAGCACTAAGACGTAACGGTTTTATAATATAGATATTATTTCATTTCATAATTGTATTTAATGTAGGTACTTTATGAGATATGAAGTTTTAAAAGTTTACAGCTTTGAAGATAAGTACTATGTATTCTTGATCATAATATTATCTAAGGGGCAATTATTTATTACATGATAACTTGATAACTCATTAATTGCACTTTAGTTTTATATCAATTCCACAGAATAGGTAATACATACAGAACGGCCACTCTCCGCCCCCCTCTGACTTCAGATACCTCACCCCTCTCACACTTTATGGGGTAACCTGAGGGAAGCCGAACAAGGGAATGCAGTCAGGCGCGCGCACCCCTTCAATTGGACTACATAAAATTGTGTCTTTTCAGTGCATTAAAAACGTTGAAAAATAACGCTACATTCACATTTTCAGTAATTCTTTAGCTCAAATACTATTTTTAATTACAGAACGAAAAATTAAAAGTATCGAAATGTAGATGATGTTAAATGCAAAGCGCGGCTTTCAACCCTACACGCAATGTCATGGACAGTTTGCACAAAGTGCGCATGTGCAGACGCCATTTCAAAATTAAAAATCGTTCTATTGAGTGCCGGATCTGTGTCAATTCTGCACTGCATGTTGGTCTTCAGAGGAATTAAAAAAATATATTTCATATAAATTATTTGTACACTTACAAGTACAGTGATATTAATAATACAAATTCTCTATATAAGAAACAAAGAAACAGAAAAATGTCGGTTCACTAAAGCCATTTCTAAAATCAATCAACCAGCTAAATTGCATATAATAATAATTGTATATTTTACTCCTTGTATAATAATAAAGAGTAGTATATTAATTTGTACTGATCGAATGCTGATGTGATTTAAAGAGTCTCAGCTTAAGTTAATATAATAGGGGTTATCAAAACAATTAACTTTTATAAGAGATAATTTTTGGGGAACAGTTATTTTTAGCCCTGACCTGGTGACATGTGCTTAATAAATAGTTGTGACTATTGCATAATCCATCTGCTTTTTATTTTCACACATTAATGAAAAATTTGTCACTTTCATGTCCGTTTTTAACGGTGAAAAAAAGACAAGCACCTCTCAAAGCTTAGAGTGAAATCAACAGCCATAAAAACTTTTATATTGTTTTAGATTTTTATCAAACAAAGCAGCTGTAAATGAAACGCAAAAGCGTTTAATAATATTTATAATTAAGTATTCATAGAGGGAACTTATCTCGGCAAGTGACCTGTGTCTTTCGTTCAGGCTGTGATGACCTCTTGTTATCTTTGCACACTAAACATACGTTATTTCCTTGATTTTTAGACGACAACCAACACTTTAGCGAAAAGGCGAAGGGATCAATTATTTTTAAATAATTCCCAATAAACTAGATTCATTGCACACAAATTTAACATATTAACCCCACGATAGGTGATTTGCGAACACCACCTGTCACAATCTGCTACACTACCATCACCATATCACAAAACATAAATAAATTAAATATGTATTAATACCATGTTTTTTCCCTGACCCTGTTTTAGAAATAATTATATTCTTTTATCTTTTTCTTTTCGAAAACCAAAACCCACTCCATTCGCTGATAAATGTATATTTTATCCAGTTTTTCTAAATAGTTACAAAATACTCCTTTTACTGATTGATATTTTTTGTTTCCCTCAAAACACACCTTGGTGGAATGCCACTTTTCCTTCTTTTGTTGTGATAGTTAATAGGTCACAGTCTTATGATTCTAACATGTTTTTATGTTTGCTGTGATCTTCAAATCAAAGCCTAGCCCCATTTATTTGAGTAATTGTCTAGGGGATGGATAAGGTTTCTTTTGATATGCTTTTGTTAATCAACATTCAAGTGAAGATTGGTACGGATGCATAAAAAGCTATTTGGTAGTGATGGCAAGGTTTTTAACCACAGCGGAAAAAAATACAGTATAAATATGTATGTTCTTTGTTTATAGTTTAAATAGCTATTGTTAATGAGTTTGTCAATATTGGTAATGTTCCATGCAGTGTACTAATTTGTTGTCTTATAGCACCTCTGTGCAGAAGACCATGTACAAGTCAGCACCACTGCACTAGCCTGTGTTGTCTTTCCGGCATTGCCCCAGGTCAGGCCCAACTAACAAACTCACACACATACATACTACCTCTAGGTATGTTTTCAGTATAAACTTACAAATTTTATTTATTTATTGATACAAGACAATACAATGTTTAGGAAATTAATAAATATTGATGCATTATAAACCATTACTGGTTTATTAATATAACAGTAGGGACTCAACTCTCGCTTATCATTCTCATACCCCCATTATTTTGGGTCGGCGCAATATGTCATCCTCTTCCATTCATCTCTCTTAACCATTGTTAAACTCTTACTTATTATTAAATTAAGTATACAAAATAATCTTACAAATAGACAGAAAATGACTTCCTTCCCTTTAGCTGGGTGGTTGGTGAGACCTTCTCACAGCTGCAAATAGGCTACTTGACAACTAGTCAAATCAGCTACTCTTTATCGGACGTCAAAACATGCGCTTTGTATGAAGATTTGTACTAAATAATGATTGTGACATCATCAACATTTCATTACTTTTTAAAGTTTATCTTGGTATTAAAAATAGTATTCAAGCTAAAAACTCAACGAAAATGGGAATTTAGCTTTATTTTCTAACTTTTTACTGAGAAGATAAAAATAAAATATATTGTATGTAGTCAAATACCCAATAACATTGGGTTGGATTTTGTAACACACTACCTGTATTTGTTGGAGTCACTTGTCATGCTCAAAAGCCCTCCCACATAATTTGTAGCCACCAGAGATGGGAAAAAATTGTTTTTGTCCCAATTTTTTTCAGTCTTCTCTCCCTCTTTTATTTAAAAAAACTATAGGTAAATACTATTAAAAAATTTTCGCTTCTATATTGTAGCAATGCTTACTTTTAGTATATGAAGTAGATATAAGAACACAAAACAGAGTGAGGTGTCTAGCTTTTCACTCAATGTAACAGATTATGTACCTATGTATTGTAATTTCATTTTTCTATAAGCATCTTGTTAAGATGCCCTGAACTTCATAATAAATAAAATAAATAGATTTATCTAGGAAGGCCTAAACATAATTGTGCTAATTTGTTGACACCATCATATTAATATGTAACTTCAATCTAACTATACAATCATAATCATAATGATAATCATTATAGTTATATGTTCTTGGAAATAAGATTTGATTATAGACCTTATTCGTCAAGCTATAGAAGTGACATTAGATTGATCTTTCTCCGAACATGCCCTTTTGCAAAAAAATTATTCCATCAGTTTGAACATGTTCCAGGACAAAACTGTTCTAGTTAGAAAAGCAAAAAAAAATCATAGGTAAATAAACTTTGTTTTATTGTGAACAATGTGCACTTCAGTTCATTAGGAAAATGATTGTCAGTTTAGAGAAAAAAAATGTTTTGTAACCTTCTTCCAAAGCCGCAAATAAACCATCCCATCTTACCCAAGTGTAGGTACCTTATCTGATAAAACAAAGGTCAGATAGATGTTAGTCTAAGCATCTTCTCCTACATATTTAGAAAAAATCTATATACATAAATACATTGACAGAAACTTGATAATTTATCATGTTACTGATTGGTATTTCCTCAAACAGCAGTTGCTGTACTGACCAATTGAGAGTATTGAGACATCCAACTCAATAACAACTCTATTAACTGTATGTCTTTATAACTACGTTGAATGATCATTTCACAATCTCACATTATATCAAGCTGGTATGTGTGATAAATAAAACGTAAAACGTACCTGTAAGCCAATGTCATGCATCTGAACAGCTTCGTGAGCGATATCTCAATAGAAAGCTGCTGGTGTGTACTTTCATCTTTGTCGGAAGGCACGTATTTCTCGACGGATCTGGGCACCGTGTAAGTGGCGACCACGGACACTTTCTGCACGTTCTGCTCCTCGTCAGGCACGGGCACTGCCAAGTCGTCAAAGTCGTCTTGAGCCTCTGCTTCGAAGTGCGACACCATGAAATGCCCAGAGTGTATGGTCTCCTTCTCCGGCCGAGCCTGCAGTTTCTCCACATGGGTCATTCTGATCGTGTGACCCAGACTACTGATACCGTTAATGTTTTATCCGTTTCACGTTTGTGGTCTATCAACTTTTGGATTTGGCCATATTTTTACTTATCACTTTACTCACATTGTTTTTTTCCATTTGATTTGACAAAACAAAATAATGTTGCTAGTTGAAAGAAAAAACTTACGCTTCTGCCAACAACGGTAGTTCTTTCTATTTCAGAGCTGCGTTCCGAACCTACGCCCCAAGTGCACCCCGAGGAGTGCAACTTTTCGCACAAAACGCCGCCGGTCAGCACTGGTAGCATGCCAACCCGCGATAGCCGTGATAAGGCTTTATTACGTCTTTTATCTCGTTCTTTTGCGCGCGAACGAATGAGACAAAAGACGTGATAAAGCCGTATCACGGCTATCGCGGGTTGGCATGCTATCAGTGCAGAGCCTCGGTGAAAAACGTTCTACCATAGAGCGAGTTGAAAAAACAACCGCACTAAAAGGTCGTGAACGCAGCTCTGCCAACTAGAGTTGTAAATGCTACGTAGCCTACCACTGCCTACGGTAGTCTACCGGTAGACTATGGTAGACTACGGTAGACTACTACCGATTTATACCGTAGATTATATTATATTGTAATATGAGAAAGTACTAATCAATACAAATTAATTAACATTATATAAATATTTTAAAATGTCAACAAAAGACGATTTTAGACTTTAAAGATTTTAAATTATCATTCGTCTATAAATCCTCCCCTCTTTTTTGTTTGTCTCTTTTTGTTTTGATTTTTGAAAATCATACGAGCGACTTGGCAGTAGAAAATGTAAAAATTACTATGGAGATTATGCATCTTTCTACTGCCAAGTCGCTCGTATGATTTTCAAAAATCGCACTTCAGAAGTGCGATTTTTGAAAATCAATAATCATACGAGCGACTTGGCAGTAGAAAATGTCAAAATTACTATGGAGATTATGCAGCTTTCTACTGCCAAGTCGCTCGTATGATTTTAAAAAATCGCACTTCAGGCTCAGAAATGCGATTTTTGAAAATCATACGAGCGACTTGGCAGTAGAAAGATGCATAATCTCCATAGTAATTTTAACCTTTTCTACTGCCAAGTCGCTCATATGATTTTCAAAAATCGCACATCAGGAGTGCGATTTTTGAACACCACGGTGATATTGACATTCGCCTAAGAATTGAGATTTTCATCATTCCGGGTCAAGAAGCTTGAAATTTTCTTCTTGTTCCGAGTCAATTCCGAGTGGTTACGTTTTTCTCTATTTTTGAAATCGTTCGAGAGTCGAGATGAAAGACGTGATAAAGACGTATCACGGCTATCGCGGGTTTTCATGCTACCCATGCTAGTTTGGCAGTCTGTCGTGGCAACCATTAAGGGGCCCATTCACAGTAGTCCTACATGTAGGACTGCGAGCCCACACACTGTCTGCAAGTAGGACTACTCATACATTTTGCTCAAGGACGTCGGACGCCATGCAGGACTACAACACCATTCACGATCCGATATTGGTGTAGGACTACATGTAGGACTACTGTGAATGGACCCCTTTAGACCAACCGGGTCGTCAATAACACATAGCGGAGCTAACTAGTACGCCAACCCGCGATAGCTTGATATAGGTACCTAGCGCTATCACGCTTCCGCTCTTGTTGAAGCAAAGAGAGTTTGTTCTACTTTGTAATCTCTATGCATGTCATCTGCGTAGTTACATGACAGAACAAGAAAAATGATTTCGAATAGAGAATGACATGAGATGTCGGAAAAAATATCTTGTGAGAAAAACCGTGTGTTTTGACTGTTACTTTGTAAAATGCATTGTAATCTTTTGCAATAAATATATTTCCAATTTCTCTGATGTTAATCACTTCATTAGGTTATGGGCAGCCAGCAACGCTAAATAACCATGGCGGATACTGGAGATGGAAATACTGTTGTAAGTACAGTCAGTGGGATTGAGAGACCACAAACTTCTCAAGGAGGTATGAGCGCGGGCCTACCAGCAATAACCAAGCTGGATGGTAGCGCCGACTACAACACATGGAAGTTTATTATGGAGTTGTACCTAATCCACGAAGATCTGTGGGAGTATACCATGACAACACCACCAGTAAGTGATGCATCAGGTCGGAGGAGAGATCAAAAGGCCAGAGCAAAAATCTGGGTCAGTGGGTCATTTTCGGGGCGGGGAGTAGGAGTTGGGGTATAGCCTTCGGGGCACTGAGAAACGCACAGAAAACAAAAAAAAAAAATTTTTCTGCTTAATGGTGATGCCACACTGTTTAGTACATGTTCGGCAGGCAAAGTCTGCAAAGGAGGCATGGGATGCCCTAAAGGCTGCTTTCGAGGATAAGGGCCTAAATAATAGGTGCAGACTCCTGTCAAAACTGGTGAGCCAGAAACTGGAACAATATACTACAGTGAGAGACTACGTAACAGCCATGATGTCAGTAGCTCAGCAGCTTCGTGATCTTGGCAAAGAGGTAGACGATGAGTTGCTCGCAGCCTTAATGCTACAAGGATTGACAGAGGTTTTTCAACCCATGAGGCTTGCAATAGAGAACACAAACATAGAATTAACCACGGATTACGTCAAGACGAAACTGTTTCAAATGGAGGATGCATATAAAGCAGGTTCTAGTGCCGCAACGAATGCACTTCATGCAAAAAGTAAATGTCAGAGAGACAAGCGTCCGCAGAGAAGCACGAACATACCTCGTCCGATGAAATGCTTTATCTGCGATGGACCTCATAAAGCAAAGGACTGTCCGAAGAACCCTAAGCAGAAGAAGGAAGCCTTGACGGCATTGGCGATGGCTACATCAGGGAAACAAGGACCCGGAGAGTGGATTCTTGACTCTGGAGCATCCAACCATATGACGAATAGAAGAGAGTGGTTAACGGACTTTAAGAAACTAGATAAAAAAGTAGAAGTAGCTTGTGCAAATGGAGAAAGGGTCTATGGTGAGGCAGTAGGTAATGTGGTTAATGATGAGATGGGTATTAAAATTAACAATGTACTGTATGTACCTGGGTTAGAAGCAAACCTATTGAGTGTGAGCACGATTGTAAGTAAAGAACTAGTTGTTGTGTTCGACAAATCAGGCTTTAAGATTATGAAAGCTGATGGATGTAAGGTTACTGGTGATGTTTCACATACAGGCACTGTAGAAAATGGTGTGTATAAAATACAATATTGTTCACAGGAAGTGGCTTTAACTTCAACCTCGTCCGATCAAATAATATTGTGGCACAGGCGTTTGGGACATCTAGGCGTACGTAACCTTACTTTGCTAAAGGATAAAATGGCGAAAGGGGTAAGTTTTTCCGGCACAAGTTCTAAGCTAGAGTGCGAAGCATGTGTAATGGGGAAACAGGCAAAACAGCCATTTACAAAGAGTAGTGTCAGCAGGGCTAAGGAGGTCTTGGAGCTAGTTCATACAGATGTGTGTGGACCTATGAGTGAGAAGTCGTACGGAGGGTTACGATATTTTCTTACTTTCATTGATGACCTCACCAGAAAAACTTTTGTTTACTTTTTACGAACAAAAGGAGAGGTGTTCGAGAAGTTTGCTGAATTTGTAAAATTGACGGAGCGCCAAACTGGGAAAAAGTTAAAAATCATCAGATCTGACAACGGCAAAGAGTTTGTCAATACGCAAATGAATGAGTTCTGCAAAGATAGGGGAATCCGTCATCAACTGACAGTAGAATACACACCCGAACAGAATGGAGTTGCTGAGCGAGCAAATAGAACCATTATGGATAAAGCGAGAACTATGCTAGGAGAAGCAAAGTTGAGCAGGCAACTGTGGGCTGAAGCAGTTAATACTGCAGTTTATCTGAAGAATAGATCACCCACAATAGCTGTGAAGAATATGACGCCAGAAGAGGCATGGACTGGAAAAAAGGTGGACCTCAGCCCCCTCAGAGTCTTCGGGTGCAAGGCGTTTCTACACATTCCAGACCAAAAGCGCAAGAAGTGGGATCCAAAGAGCAAAGAACTGGTTCTTGTTGGATACTGTACCGAAACAAAGGGCTACCGCCTATTTGATCCAATCACAACGGAAATACATAAGGGCAGAGACGTTGTATTTTTTGAAAATGCAACATATGGGAGTAAAAATGAAGCACCCGTTATTACAGCTGTTCCTCCGTCAGAGATAGTCATAGAACTGGAAAGAGTTCCAGAAATGCATCAATATGGAGTTCCGGTGAGGAATGCCGTGCATGAACAACATCAGGAGGATGCTGAAGCTAAATTAAGAAGATATGGTTCTCCAAACGAGGTTAATGACGATGACGTGTGGGCAACATCTGATGAGAGAGAGGAGTCAGATAGAGAAGACAGCCTGCCAGCTCATGACAGTGAGTTACCGTCCAGGAGATACCCAATACGAGAAAGGAAAGCAAAACAGCTTCCAGACTTTGTGACTTACCAAGCTGCCAATGCATCTCAAGATCCCTTAACCATTCAAGATGCATTATCCAGAGAGGATGGAGAGAAGTGGAAGGTCGCAATTGAGGAGGAGCTAGACGCCCTCAAGAATAACAAAACATGGACGCTTGTGAAACCACCAAGATCATGCAACATCGTTGATTCTAAATGGTTATTCAGAATCAAAGAAGAGGCGGGGGGAAAGACTCGCTATAAGGCACGACTAGTTGCGAGAGGTTTCAGTCAACGAAGAGGCGTTGACTACTTTGACACGTTTTCACCAGTTGTGAGACATAGCTCACTGAGAGTTTTGATGGCTCTAGCAGCCAACATGGGATTAAACATCGACCAAATGGATGTCAAAACGGCATTTTTAAACGGTGATCTTGGTGAAGTCGTTTATATGAAGCAACCAGAGGGCTTCGAGGTAAAAGGCAAAGAGGATCACGTCTGTCTGTTACAAAAGTCGCTGTATGGTCTGAAGCAGGCTCCACGAGCGTGGAACGCGAAGCTTCATTCTGAGCTAATAAGATTAAAGTTCAGAAGATCGGAAAATGAGCCATGTGTCTACACGCGATCACAGAATGACAAGTTAATCATCATTGCGGTGTATGTAGACGATATTCTGATTTTTTGGAATGACAAGCAGGAGATGCTCAAGGTCAAGAGAGACCTGAAATCCAGTTTTGAGATGAAGGATCTTGGCAAAGCTGAACTTATGCTGGGAATCCATATCGTACAAGATGCTAAAGGGATAAAGCTACATCAAGAGAATTATGTGAAAAAGCTCTTAAAAGCATACAACATGGAAGAGTGCAAACCAGTTGCTACTCCGGCTGTAATAGGCCAAAGGCTAGAGAAGCCTACGGATGTCAGGAAGCCAAATGAGAAGATACCCTATCGAGCGCTGATAGGTTCACTTATGGACCTGGCGGTGTGTACCCGGCCGGACATAGCTCATGTGGTAAATTACCTGAGCCAATTCAATGAGTGCTACGAAGAGCAACATTGGGTAGCAGCTAAAAGGGTCCTTCGATACCTTAAAGGCACAAAGAGTTTTGGCTTGAGATACTCAAAGGAGAAATGCCAAGAAATCGAAGCATACGCTGATGCTGATTACGCAGGAGACAGCGATAGACGGTCGTATTCGGGATCGGTGTTCCTTATTCAAGGAGGAGCTGTGTCGTGGCAGAGCACAAAGCAACGCACAGTGGCTCTTAGCACAGCTGAGGCAGAATACGTCTCGTTATCAGAGGCAACTAAGGAAGCTGTATTCCTTAGGCGTTTTATAGAGGAGATGACTGGCCAAGAGAAGCAAAAGGCTTTAACAGTTTTTTCGGACAGCCAGTCAGCAATAGCTATTGCTAACAATCCAGTGCATCACCAGCGTACAAAACATGTGGATGTCAGATACCATTTTGTACGCAATGCGGTTGAGTCAGGCCTTATAAGGTTGGAGTACAGGGAAACTGAAAGGATGGTTGCTGATGCTCTAACCAAATCTTTGCCGAGAGGCAAATTTGAGTGGTGTGTGAATGCTATGGGATTGTGTGTATGATGAGTGAGATGAGATATGAAGTATGCAGTTTGTATCTGTGTAACTATGCATGAGATTAAGGAGGAGTGTTGAAGCAAAGAGAGTTTGTTCTACTTTGTAATCTCTATGCATGTCATCTGCGTAGTTACATGACAGAACAAGAAAAATGATTTCGAATAGAGAATGACATGAGATGTCGGAAAAAATATCTTGTGAGAAAAACCGTGTGTTTTGACTGTTACTTTGTAAAATGCATTGTAATCTTTTGCAATAAATATATTTCCAATTTCTCTGATGTTAATCACTTCATTAGCTCTTTTTCTATTTGCGTGCGAACGAACGAGATAAAAGACTAAATTTGACAGATGGATGTGTTAAATGTCGCTATCGCGGGTTGGCGTACTAGCCCCGCAGATTGTTAATAACTTGTACTGTGTATTTCTTTTAAAATATTTGCTTATACCTATTGGACCCCTCTCTGTCCAACGCCATCTATTGAGAAATTGGGAACTAGCTTTTTTTTTTCTTCTGGAAAATCCCACATTACCCCAGTGTTCCTTACTCGAAAATTTGATTTCCTCATTTTTCATGAGATTCTGGTCGACCTATTATACGGGTCGTAAACAAGAAAAGTGTTCCGTCATTTGTTGCGCGTAGAGTTGTAAATCTACTGTAGTCTACGAATAATAATAAAAACCCTTTAGACGGGCAACTGAACGCTGCTTTCTATCAAGGCCAAAACGCAAAAATTTTTGGAGGGGATCAACCTAGGGATCAACGCGTGCTCCCTTTTGGCTGAGACCGGATTTGCAATCGTGCTTTCGGCCTTTAGACGGGCAATTTTACTGCCGCGCGATTCGGCCTTGGCAGGCCGCATGCCGTTGGTTGCCCGTCTAAAGGGTGCTTAACTATAGAAAAATAACTTTGTCTTTCCTGTGGACTTCTCTGCGTTTCCTGCATCTTTAAATTGTCTCCAAAAACTCCAAAGAAGCGGCAAAACGTTGAACACCAACGTTTTAATTGCTATCAATGAAAGAACTTTATTGAAGACAACGGTTGTATGGGATATATCCAAGCAAGATATATCCTTAACCTTGAACTGAACCAAAAAAAAAAAAAAGTGTCAGTGTCAGTCAATTGTCAAGTCGACAGTGTGACCACTTTTAGTAGATTTCTACTTTTTTAGTAGATTTAGGGCAAAGAGAACGATAATTTAGTAGTGGGAAATTGTTTAGTAGATTTTGGTAGAAATTCGGTATTCGAAAATTTGATCAAAAACGCAAGGATTCAGGCAAAAAAATCAAAACTGGCAATACAAATAGCTGAGAAAACGTTTCCGGGGGTTTTCTGGAACTTCTAGTAAAGGTTTAGTGGTGTACAAATAAAATTAATCTTATCGCCTTAATGTTGTTTTTTTACAAAAGAGGGCTTATAATTATAAGACACAGAAAACTGTACCAATTTTAAAACCTGCATATGGACGACCAATAATATTTAGTATATGGATTTATTTGAAAATTTAAGCATCGATGTTACAAAGTGATGAAAACCGTTTTTTTTTTTTTCAAAATTGCGAAAATAACATGAGTGATTATGAGCGTTTACATAAAAATGATAATATTTTGTTCAAAAACGTGTTTTATATTGAATTGTAACCATCTAGAACGCATACATATTAGTTAGTAGATTTTAAGTAGAATTTGAAACAGGACTTGGTAGATTTTGGTAGATTTCAGCAGTCATTTTGGTAGATTCTCTGAAAAAAAAGTGGTCACGCTGCAAGTCGATCGTATTTTTTTAATCAAAATTTACCGCGAAATAGTAATTTTGTTTTGATAAAATAATTTTATTTTACTTAAATTCAAACATCGATTTTAAAAATATGAATTCCCCAGGTTCTACAGCGTCTTCGCCAACATTTAAAAACCTAAAATCGAAACACAGACATTCCCCTGTGGAAATAAAAGAAAAATTGAGGAAGGTAGGTGCCTTATCTAAAGTATCGAATGATACGGATTTTGTATTTGATCCGTAATAATCAAAGACATATATATTACGCTAGTAATATATAAATCTATGGTAATAATCTTTTTTAAAGATACTTAGGGCCTGTTCCTGAACCTGTAAAAATGGCGTTCACAAAGGACCAGCGATGGTCAAAATGGTACAGGATCAAGCCTTTCAAGGCCTCAAACACAAAATAAATAAAAGTGAAAATGAGGGAAAATGGGGCCTGTTACCTACCCTGTTACTGTTACACCACTTTTGAATAAGTTCTTGTTAGCTTATCTGACAGCTCGTTTAGCATATTTTGCATGAAATTAAATTTATCAGATGGACCATGGGTAATAATGTCTGCCCATGGTCCACCAACTGAACTAAATTGGGTGGACCACGGCAAAGCACTCAGCACAGCTATCAACAAGTTATTCAAAAGTAAACTGACCATTAGTTAGATTGACTCACTGATTACCCCCAATAGATACCGCATAATGAAGATTTTGTTCACACCCGAAGTCGCAATTTTTGGGGGTAGGTGCGGGTAGCGGGGCACGAAACGGTGCAACGTGATTGGCCATTTCAAGGTTGCAGTACTTCTAGCTCGCTCACTCGCGTTGTTTATATCAGTGAAAAACCATAGATGTGTGGCGAGCGTCGACGGCCCTGTATGCGGTATCTATTGGGGTAATCTGTGGATTGACTTAAACCTACTGCTCTGGATACCAATTGAAACTAATTTATTTAGAAGTTCTGTCATGTCACAGTATAAAACATCTTCATACAATGGTACCAAACAGCTTGTATGTGTGCTCGGCAGTGCATACCCCTCATAGCTTACACACTGACAATATCGAAAGCTGCCAAGGCAGCACCAGACGGGGCTACGCAGAGAGGCGTACATACTGGAGCGCGCACATACAAGCCACGTTTGGTATGGTATCATTGTATGAACATGTTTTACTGTTGTATGCTACGAATAAGAATAACTATGGAAGAATAACTCTAAACAAAAGCAACATAATTTTTGGCACCCTTTGAAAAATGACATTTTGTATGAGTTTTGGCGGCAAGGTGTAGTTTTTAAGGAACAAATTTCGAACACTGTACTTTTTTTGGGGTCACTTTTTGAGCTTGATTTACATTTCTATACATTCTTATTCGTAGGTTGTATGACTGTCATGTATTGGAATAATATGGTAGAACCTCATGGTGGATCAAATGCAATCAAGCAAAACTTTTTTCCAGAACTACAAAGACAAAGTACAAAACTGCCGCAACATATTGATGAACAGATTTCGTGGTACTGCCACAGAAACTGATCTCCGTGACACATTGACTGACATCTATAAAGCCATGTTTAACTTTTCTGATAAACACATGTTGGACGGCGAGGAACAGGACATGTTGGAGGAAATGAAAAGTGAACTCGTACAAGAAGAGCTTCAATGGTTTGTTTTTATCTTTTTGGTTTCTTGTCATTGTTCATAGAAAATGGCACATAAAATTGTGCTGCGCCACACTTCACAGTAGTCTCACTCGTAGCATTGCTTGATGCGGACTATTGAATGTAGTATTGATTTTGAACATGTTACAGCCATGTTGTGCTATTTCGAATCAAATTAAAGATTGAATCAAAAAAATTAAAGATTGATTGATTCAAATAAAATGGTCATGTTTGCGAATGACGTCTCTATTTTCTGGCGTTTCAAGAGAAATGATAGTGCTGACTTAAGTAAGAACGTCGAAGCATCCTTATCAAGGGCCATAAATTGCTTGAATTCTCTTGATTTGTACACAAATATAAATAAAACTAAAGTGATTCATTTTAGAAACTACATGACCCAGGCGGTGGATGTGAGCGTGAACGTAAATGACAGCTGCATTGAGCTTGTACAAAATGCGAAATTTTTGGGTATGGAAACAGATGCTTTCATGAATTGGAAGAAACATGTGGTAGGATTAGAGAGTAAACTAAGCAGTTTTTGTTACGCCTTAAAAAACGTCATGCAAATTTCAACAAGGAAAGCGGCGCTCCTTGCATATCACGCATACTTCCAGTCAAGAGTGTTGTATGGACTGGTCTTCTGGGGGGGATTTGTATATATGATATAATAAGCTACCGCCTTATATTAAAGCTCTCTCAGGCAAAACGTTCCTGAATAAACTGAAATCTGTGCTAGTCAATATGTGCCCGTACGACCTAAATGAATTCTATGATTATGATTTTAGTACGTAGTTAATAATACAAATAAATAATTAAAATTGACATTGGGGATTAAACTGACATGAAATTAATTAGCTTCATTCGTTGCGCGATTATTATTGTACCGGAATGTAGTGAATTTTTTACTTTACTCTATAAAAATGTCTTAGATTTCTTCATTAGATTCCTTCATTGCTTGTTTAAATGCATGATTGATTAGTTTGTATAAATTGCTACACCCACAGGGGTAAAATTACATTGTGACATTCTTATTGTATTCTGCGTAACATCCTACAAAAACATGTAATTTATCGCAATAAAGAAATTGAATTGAATTGAATTGAAAAATTCAGTCTCGGGCGGGACTTGAACCCGCACCCTTCCAAACCGGGGAAGTGCGTTATCCAATTTCGCTACCGAGCCCACTAGCCAGAGAACGAATTTTTCAATCTGTTGCGTCTTGAGGGGACGTGAGCGACATCTACTGGCAGTTATTACAAACTAGCCAACCCGCAAGTTCAGCATTACATTTTATAATCTATGAGAGAGGCTTGATTTTGAGTACAGAATGCAGATTGTGTACATTTGTACCTACTTGTATTATTCTTCTTTTTTAGGGTTCCGTACCCAAAGAGTGAAAACGGGACCCTATTACTAAGCCTACGTTGTCCGTCCGTCCGTCCGTCTGTCCTACCTATTTAGGCCTGTAACTTTTGAACCGTAATAGCTAGATAGTTGAAATTTTCTCAGATTATGCGTTATTGCGGCGGATTTGTTAACAAATAATAAAAATGGCAGAAAGTTAAAAATTAAGGGGGGTTTTCAACAAGAAACTAGTTTTTATCAACGTTTTTTTCTTCACGCTCTATAGTAAAAACGGTAATACATACGAGCGTCAAACTTAGTGTGATTATAGAACATACTCTACAAAATAACAACAAATACTAAAAAACGGCCAAGTGTGAGTCGGTCTCGCGCTAAAGGTCCCGGACAAAAATTTTTTTTTTCTAAGTTAATAATGTTGTGTTCTGTAGTGGTGTGGTACGGAACCCTCGGTGCGCGAGTAGCCCGACTCGCACTTGACCGCTTTTATTATTTTATACACTGAACAGTTTCGGTACTACTAGGGAAACAATGATGTTCAGTGTTTTCAGAATATCGCTGACTACCCCCTCGGGAATACTGCCGTGAGCACTATGCTATGCTCATTTTTATATTGGACAAATATTAACTTTGTTTCTTTAGTAATCAATATTTTAAAATATGAGTAGAAATAGATAATGTATTGTACTTGTAATATGATTGAGTGCAGAAACTTTGTATATGCTGCATATATGCTGACACTTTTTTAAGGCGATGACCAACCTATGAAACTGAACAACTTTCTCTATGGAATCAACATCGAAATCGCGAAAAAAAAACAGTTGTCCCATACGTTTGGCTCAAGAAGGTTTGCAGTTTTGTATGGAAGTGATGATTTTTTTTCGCGATTTCGATGTTGGTCCCATAGAGGAAGTTGTTCAGTTTGCCGGTCTGATCATCCCCTTAAAAAAGTGTCAGCATATTAAGAAGGACCCTATATATTCTGATTATGATGCACCTTTTCATCTCTACAAATTTAAATTACAGGTGGCTTCAGGAATATGAGAAGTCACAAATGGAAAACATTGACTGGTCTACAATGGAGCAAGACAACAACGTCATATGTCTAGTATGCCAAAGAACAAATTTAACTCTTCAAAACGACACCCTATCTTGTTCACATTGTAAAAGTAACATCAAAACGAACAAATCTTTGTTAGATATTAAGAATTTTGTTAAAAGTTGCATAGATAGGCACAATGCCACTTGTAACTATGATGTACAATTTGTAATAGTCCCAGAGATACATGAGAGCCATATTTACCTCATTTGTGAAATTTGTATGGAAATGCAAGTAGTTGTATGATTCACTTTCTGGTCAGTGACAGACGAAACTATTTTCAATGTTTTTTTCTTGAATTAGTGAAAAGAAACCTATTACAGTAGACTATTTTTTTTTTATTTGTTTAATTTGAATTATTGATGTAAACCGTTTAGTAGAATAAATAATACAGGTGTAAATTTTAATGCGTGAGATACTTTAGGGGTTGCTTGTTGCTTCCAGCACTGGTAGCATGCCAACCCGCGATAGCCGTGATACGGATTTATCACGTCTTTTATCTCGTTCGTTCGCGCGCAAAAGAACGAGATAAAAGACGTGATAAAGCCGTATCACGGCTATCGCGGGTTGGCATGCTACCAGCTTAAGCTACTAGTACAGGTTGCTTTAGAATAATCAAACTGAACCTAAAGACACCAACATTGAAATCGCGAAAAAAAAAATAAACAATATTGTTTCGCGATTTCGATGTTGGCTCCATAGTGAAAGTTGTTCAGTTTTAATGTTCTGAACAACCCCGTAGTAACCGTTTAGTATGTAACGCATTTAATTTTACTGTTCAAAATATGAACAAATTGTATTAATTAAAGTTATCTGGCTGCTTGGATTATAAACTGTATGTAGCCGTCCGCGCCGGGAGACTGTGACGGCTGGCCATTACAGACGACTTGCAACATGTTATGTAGAACCATGGAGGACAGAAAGGAGCGGAGGTGTCGGTTCCAAAGCAATATTTCTATCGAAGTAAGTGCCGCCAAAATGCAAGGACGAGGGACAAGACGGTTGCGCAGGTGTCGCCCCTAAAACAATTTAGGGACAGCGCACTTCATCGTTTTAGATGTATTTTATTCACAAAACCACTCAGCAAAAAAGAATGGCGGTCCGCTTCGAATTGAGCATCATAGTAGGCCACGCCAACTGTGACGTCATGACCTATTATAATGGCAACAGATCTAATTGCCTTGTGACACCACCGCTCCTTTCTTTCCTCCGTGTGTAGAACTATATACTATTACCTATTCTATGACCAAATAGTAGTAGTTATATTCATTGATTTTCCAGTAACAGATACTCTTTGAGTAAGAGAAACCCCCCCCCCCCCCCCCGCACGCGCTCCATCTCCATCCGTGCGCCTTCTCCAACAGCCTTAGCTTATTTTATCATTATAAATTAACTATTTTGTATTGTTATTGTAAATGTGTAATGAATAATGATTAAATTAATGCTTGTTATGTTTGAATGAGTCGATTTGTGAATTTTGTGATATTGTCAAATTCTTATAGTACAGTCAAGAGCACGTCAAGCTTGACACTTTGGACTTTGTATCGTTCTTATTTAGTGCGCCATAAGCGTTACAATGGAACTGCAAGTGTAAAGCTTGATGTGCTCTTGACTACACCTACTTATATAAATCTTTATTATTTATTTTACTTGATTTTGCTAGGACTATTCACTATTATTATTGATTTAGCTAATATTCAATTTGATATTAGTTCCATTCACTGAGTTCTTCATGGTGAAATGAAATACAAAAGTTATGTTTGAAATTCATGGTCTTTTTGTTTTACAACCTGTAACGGTCAGCGCACATCTAGCGGAAAAATGCTCGAGCAGTTTTCATTAATAAATGATAATGTACTCTATGACGATTGAAATAGAGCAGGAAATAGCATGCAGAAACACGTCACCGAGATATATCTACAGGGTGAAATTGATATCATTGGCAGCCTTTTAAACTAAGAGTCTACCCATCAAACTGAACAACTTTTACTATGGGAGCAAACCGATCGGAGCAAATAAAAAATCAGTTGTTCCATACTAAACTGCAATGTCGACGCGCGAGTTAAATGTATGCAACAGCAGATTTTTTTTTGCACCGATCGGTACATTTCATAACTTTTCAAAGTTTATCTTGTTATTAAAAATAGTATTCAAGCTAACAACTCAATGAAAATTTGAGTTTAGCATAATTTTCTAACCTTTTTTTTTATTGAGAAGATAAAAATGGAATATATTGTAGTAGTCGTAGAAAGAGAAAGGTACTAGAAGGAAGCACGTGTCTTGTCATATTTACTCAATAAGAGATGCACATAGCAAATTCGCTCTAGTTAAAAAAGAAGATCGCTACCTTATTGCTGTCCTTATCGGCGTAACCACTTTTTTGTACTGACTCCGACATGTCACTTCATATAAATTGTATAGGATTTTATGACTATCGCTATCTCATACCCGGTTACACTGATATTCCGTCTGCGTAAGCGAAAAATTCTTCGTCTAGTATAGTCAAATACCCAATAGTCATTGAGTTCATGATTAATTTATTAATGAAAACTGCTCGAGCATTTTCCCGCTGGATGTGCGCTGACCCTAGGACTCCACTGCAGGCCTCCTTTCCCTGCCCTCGGCGGATTATTAAGACAAGATGCTTCAGACCATCAAACTGAACAACTTTCAATATGGGACCAACATTGGAATCAAGAAAGCCTTCCCCCAGGACACTACCCAGGCTGATTTGGAGGTCTTTAAATAGGCTCCGAACTCAAGTCGGCCGGAGTATGGAGAACCTGTCCAAATGGGGTTTTATCGATGGATCACATGTAAGGTGTGAATGTTGTGTTGCCCCTCAACTATGGCCCACCTCATATCTTGCCCTTCCTGCCCGCAAACTTGCACGCGAATGGAGCTTATGGACGCTGCTGGTCGTGCTATCCGTGTGGCAAAATACTGGGCTGGAAAAATATGTAATGACATGCCATCGACTCGATAGAAGATTGAAATCAAGAAAAAAATCTGTTAAGTATCTTGATTGTGGAAGTTGTTCAGTTAGATGGTCTGAAGCTAGCTGTTAACAGCGATTCACAGACATAATCTGTATCGCTCGCTACAGAAGTGATATCTACGCTACGTGTGCATAGACGGCCCGGTAGCACAGTTGGTAGTGAACCTGCCTGCTGTGCCGAGGGTCGCGGGTACGAATCCCGTAAGGGACAAATATTTGTATGATGAATATGAATATTTGTACCCGAGTCATGGATGTTTGTATCTATATATGTATCCTATATCGTTGTCTAGTCATCATAATACAAGTCCAGGCTAGATTCTGGTACTTTAAATGTGACTAGATAATTTGTGTGACATTGTCCAAGATATTTATATTAATATTTATCACCATGCAGTCTACCGGCGCGATTCAGCGTCGACACCGTGTAATATAAAGTCAGCCGCGCCGCTGCGCTGCATTGATAAAGAAGAAACTCGTTGCAGTAACGCTTTGCACCGATACTCGATGAACGCTTACACTAGAGGAAGGACGAACTCCAGTGCGGAGTGCTGCATGTCTACTTACTTAGGAAAAATATAGTAGAAAATGGCGCGCCGTAGGTAGGTGGGATATCTTCGTGCGGTCTTGGAATGTGAGCCTGTTGCTGCTACTATAGGGCTCGCATGCCATGCACGAGAAACAGTCAAGCGTGCTCTCTTTCGCATATGCAAAGTAACAAAGACAGCTACGTCTCAATTTATGTCATTTTCTCTGGGGTGGTATGTTGGGTCCCCGTAGGCCTCGCATGCCACCCCCGAGAAAACGATAAAAATCGAGACGTGCCTCCATCTTTATTATTTGACGTATGCCAGAAAGAGCGCGCATGACGTTTTTGTCGTTTAAACGCTTTGTCGTGGGTGGCATGCTAGCTGTGCAGCGGCCGAAGTATGGCAAACTTATATAGCGCTATATAAAATGCTTGATATGTCCTATGCCTCACGCGCATCATGGTCTATACAGGGTGAAATTGGTATCATTGGCATCCTTTTAAACTAAGAGTCTATCCATCAAACTGAGCAACTTTTACTATGGGAGCAAACCGATTGGAGCAAAAAAAAACAGCTGTTGCATACATTTGAGTCGAGAAGGCATTGCAGTTTAGTATGGGACAGCTGATTTTTTAGTTGCTCCGATTGGTTTGCTCCCATAGTAAAAGTTGTTCAGTTTGAAGGGTAGACTCTTAGTTTAAAAGGATGCCAATGATATCAATTTCACCCTGTAGATCGTACGCTAAGTATTTACTTTTGGTATTACATGTATGATATACAACGTGTTAATGAATTAACGCAAAACTAGAAAGTAGTTTGTTTAGAATCGAGAGCAGAATCGAATTATCATGGTTTCAACATAGGATTTTTTTTTTTCAAAATATTAAATAATTATTTTGCAAAATTTAAAATTTTCTGAACCCTATGTTAACCCACCGCACAGGTACACTCGCCCTGCTTACTACCAAAACAAGATTATAAAAATGTATCATGAGTACGTTAGCGCTTTCTTTCAGTGCTGAAATGATAACAAATAATTTTTGCCTCAAAAACATGCTTTTTTTTGCTTCAAAACTTAAAATGCGAATAACTTTAAATTTTAACTATCAAAATAATGAAATTATTGTTGCAATCTAATTATTTTGTTATAAATCAGTTGGGGTGTATGAGGTTTTGCGCTAATTCATTAACATGTTGTATAGGTACAAAGTCGCGATCCAGCTGCGAATGAGTCTCCACTCTCCACACTTACCGTTCGCGCCCCGTCGCGGTTTTCGCGCGTGACCCGCGAGTGTAAGTACCAAAAGTAAATAAGTACATGAAATATACTAGATACATGAATATCAAAGGTATTTTAAATCGCGTTTCCTTTATTTTTTTCTGTAGAACAAAGAGCTAATCCTGAAAGCTCTTTGTGCATCTTTCATCCTTTTCTCTAATTCTTAAAGCACTGCCCCCTACATAAGTACGATATCAATGATAAATCTGTAACACAATAAAACTATATTTTACAAAATAAAAAATGACCTTTTATTTCAATTCATGAAGCATGGTAACAAGGTATATTGTAAATTATTACTTTGTCATATAGTCGGGGTTAGAACATTTTATTACACGTGATTAAATCCTACCAAAAGATTAGACTAAATGGTAACTTGTATAAAATGTACATTAATAGTATTATTATTATGTAGTATAAAACAGTACCATCATTTTTTTATCGACATTATTACATGGGCATCTTTTGTTGAATTCATCCTTAGTATAAAATGGTCAACTATGTGAATTATTCTAAACCTGAAAATAAAAATTTCCAGTCAATTCTACTACTTTCGTGTTAAGAAAACAACTTCAGTAGGTACCAATAATAACTAAAGTAAACTGCACATACAATATAAGGTGTATTACCTACCCCTACAATTGATGAATATAACTTATAATTTTCGCTAATGTTAATAATTAAATTAATTGAAGAAACGAAAAGCCCATAAATAAGAAAAACTCAAGCTAAATAAGCCTAGCGCCTCGTGTTCCATGGCAGGTACCAAGCACGCAGTTCTACAATTTAATTTAAACAGAAAGAAATATTTAAAAAAAAGATGAAATATAATACAATCGATGTCTTTTACATGCGCATCTAATAATGTTTTTTTAGGAGTCTGTGTCAATATTCGCGATGTTAATTGTTTGGGCTTTGCTTGTTTGTTACCGAATGCTAATATAAAAATCATCAGTTGTATTATTATTTATTAGTTACTTTCAACTTTTTTTGTTTTACATCAGGTTTAATTTTTTGTTAAAACTATTTGTTTCACAATTTTCAGTGGAATATTTGTATTAGTTTGACACTGATATCAAGTTATGCACCCAAGGCTTAGACAATTTATAAAGGGACTCGCCTTGCGGTAGCATTCCCCCTCTGCCACGGTATAAGAACAATTGATCTTGTGCATTTACACCCAATTTTATACCTTATCACTAAAACTGAACGTTTGGGGTTCACACGAGACTACTTTTCATGATTTTTAACATTCAAAATTAGAATCTAAACTTATGGGGAATAAAATCCAAAGTTGCGGATTTCGTGTTACCTCGCCCCCCCCGCAAAAAGTGGCAGAAATGTTTTGAAAGTAGTAGAATGACACGCGTAACTCGTCCCTATATAAATTGTCTAAAGCGCCGTATTCACGGTCCAGCCCCGCTGTACGCCCGCCAAGGTCATGCACGATGCACGATGCAAAAGCGCTTTATTCACGGTCCATCCTCGCTGTACGTCAGCTCAATCGACGTACGTCAAGCCTACTCACGGTGCTTTTGCATCGTGCATCGTGCATGACCTTGGCGGGACGTACAGCGGGGCTGGACCGTGAATACGGCGCTTAAGACCCAAGGAGTCCTCTACATAGACACGAAACGTTTACATTAGGTCATTTTTCGTATCCAAATCCCAACATCAGATCTTCATAAAATGTATATGGGATCATCCTGACAATATTCCATTCTAAACAGGAAGAATCATCCAATCGGTTTAGAAATGCCGGAGTTTAGACGAACAAAATACTTAAAAAATACAAAAGAAAAAATTGGAAGAATTATTGACCTCATTCTTATGAATTCTGATTAAAAAATACTGTTACATAATCAACTCAAACTGTAACCTAATCAGGCACGTATACAAGATATTTTTCCATAATGATTA
Source organism: Agonopterix subpropinquella (assembly GCA_922987775.1). Lineage (NCBI taxonomy): Eukaryota > Metazoa > Arthropoda > Insecta > Lepidoptera > Depressariidae > Agonopterix > Agonopterix subpropinquella. Next base: position 11,430,563 of record OV277700.1, on the reverse strand, counting down.
ATGACGTAATCCTCAAAAATGCATTTCATTTTTTTATTATTATAATTAACTGATGTTATGAAAACAATATAAGCAAACATCTTTTGTAATTTTGAACCACTATTAAAATAATGGCTACGTGCCAAGTATGGAACACACATACATACTAAATACAATGTATCTAAATAATAATAATATTGCTATAATCTAATCTGTACTTACTATATAGGTAAACCTTGAACTTCCATAAGGTCTTCTTGTTGAGCGTGCGCGTGTGCGTGCGCGTGCGCGTGTGAGTGCGTGTGCGCAGTGGAGGTGGGGACTGCGAAGGCGCCGAGGTGGTGCGGCCGAGGGCGCCGCGGGGAGCGCGCCGTTATCACACGCGGCTTGTGGATCTCGTCCATCACTGACGGAGCCACGTAGGTGAAGCCCTATGAACAATACTTTCTTTACACAATCGGTCTTCTTCTATCGAGCCAAGTATTTCGCCACACGGATACAGTCCTGGATTTCTCAATAGGCCGCGGCCTAGGGGCGACAGCGTCCTAGGGGCGGCAGATTTCAAAGGACGCTCACTCGATTTCAGAGGATAAAAGTCAAACAAGTTCACTGGCTTTCTCATGGTTTTTATACTAATCAAGACCACTATAGAAACTCATTCCTATTGAAAATTATCAATCCTAGGTACCTTCGTCGCGCTTTCCCTTTCCTTGTCTTCGAATACCATAAACTATGATGATATTATAGATGATTTTGCTATTAAAAAGTCCCGTGACAAATATTAATTATATTTTATTGTTTACGCTCTTTCTTAATTACTAATTCATTCGTTAATCTAACTTTAGTGTATATTCCTTACTAAAAATGGAAAATTATTATTTTAGAAAGGTAAATGGGGCGGCGGAAATAAAGTGGCCTACACTCATAAAAAATATAAATCCGGCACTGCACGGATAGCATTATTTGCAGCGTCCATAAGCTCCGTTCGCGTGCAAACGTTAGGGTCAATAGTCGATACAACAAGAAAAAAATTAGGATATCTGCTTGTTGCTTTGTATTTTCCGCCATACGGCTTAGAATAGACCACCAAATTTTTACCAGTGGGTCTCGTACTAATAGAATAAGGTTTCTTATGCAGCGTTTTGTAGGCAAAATGACAAGTGAAGACTGGCGAACCAGAATTTTTATTATAAGTTTCGTTTGCAGTTTTCTAATAATATTCATTGCCAGCGCCCGGCTACAAACTGCTTTTCTATTCTATTTTAAAATTGTGACCTCTTGCCTCCATCTTAGTGTTGATGATTTTGCCAATGTCTAGTTTAAGGGGGTACCGAGCCTATTGTGCTGCCCTCAATGGTATTTTTTTTATTTCTGCACAAACAATATTTCCAAAAAACAAGAATGTCTCATTGTAGTCATTGCTGATTTTCAATAATTTATCGGTTCATTTATCAGATTTGTTTTTATAACGTTTGTAGTTATTATCTTTAAAACCGCTAAAAGTGACAACTTTTGGCGGGTTTAACCAGGGTTGATTGATTTAAATCATTTGATTTAAATCATGATTTAAATCAATGATTTAAATCAAGTGATTCTTTTAATTAAAATCAGTGATTTAAATCAATCTTAACTTTTTTGAAAATTACAATGTTATGGGACCAGAAAAGAAAAATATTTACTAAAGTGTGCAGTTTTTATTCACATAAAGACTAATACAAATTATTTATTATTAAAGTATTTGAAAATAAACACAAATTTCGCTGCTTTTTCATTTCCCAACCTGTTTCGAAGTTTTGACTGGACCAGCCCAAATGTAGAAAAAATCCTTTCTACTGATGCAGAGGAAGCTACAGCTGTGAACAGCTGATAAAAGATAGGCTTAAGTTTACCATTTTCATCCAGGTTGCCTAACTGAGATTTCCACCATTGCAACGGTTTTACATTATTCAATACTTCTTCAGCAAAGACTACTTGCTTGAATGGATCGGCTCTGGCTTTAAATTTTATTATTAAAGGCAGTAGGCCTGTTCCCGAATACTCATTTTGTGCAAAATTTAAAGCTTGCGTCTCCTCTTCTGCTGTTAACTGGAACTTTACTTTTGAAGGGTCTAGCAAATAAGCCAAAAAATGAGCAGGTATTAGTGCCATTTCATATCTACTTTTAAGTGCAGATAGCTGATTTGTGTGACATTGTCCAAGATATTTATTTGTTTATTTATTTATTTATTTATATTTGCATCCCGTTCTTCAAAAGTTTCCTCCAACTGTTTGAAGACTTCAACAGCACCAGACACTGATGCAATTGATTTTTGTAATGTATCTAATGCTATCGCAATTGGCTTGTAAATTTTTAATAAATTCTCGGTTGACCTCTTTATAACCATGCTTGTGACTTTTTGATATATGACGCTATCTATGCTATTTCTGTTATCTTCACAAATTTTATTATATATATTATTGCTTATGCTTTATAGTATTGCTAGTATAAAAAATTGTATTTTCAGTAGAAAGATAGTTAATAAGTCAAACCCAAGATTTCCGGTAAGAAATTTAAAAAAATCAAAAAAATCATGATTTATTTGATTTTTTTAAAAGAATCAAAAAAATCTGTCAGAAACAAAAAAATCATGATTTTTATCAACCCTGGGTTTAACGATAATTGCTACAAGCATAAAACAATACTCTATAATGTTTCGATAAATTGAAAACCAATCAGGGCTACAATGTGACATTCTGAAATGTTGTTTGTTTAGAAATAAAAATATACGATTGAGGGCAGCACAATAGGCTCGGTACCCTCTTAAATAACAATTAAGTACTTCAAAGATTGTTTTTTGGAAAAAGATACAATCTTGAGCCACCATACAAGAGCTTCGTTGCCGGCCGGGAGGGGGGGGGGGGGGGGACTTGCGACCACCCAATAACAGACCTACAACGACACTCCACCCCTTTTTAAAACAATTTGTAAAGTTTTTATAGGCACCTGGAACATTAAGTTGGCACTTTCGCTAAGGGTCGACTCGTCAGGCGAATCAATTGGTGTCTGAAGTGTGAATCTGGTGTCGAACTGAGATACATCATCATCGCTAGCCTGTAAATTAATAAAGCGAAATCAATTAAATAATATCTATACCTACATCTTAGATAAAGTATATGTCTAGATTGATCCTCACGCTTCTACCGTACTAAAATAAACGGGCCCACTTTCTTACGTTGGTGTGCGTGACAGCGTCATACAACTTATATCTCCTAAACTAAACGCGGGAAATGGTTTATCAGCTAACAGTTGGGGGTATTTTTTCGACGCATTCGCAGCTTCGGCTGTCCATCTAGACATATACTTTATGTAAGACCTACACATTATAATAAAATTTTAAACTTGGCGTGGATGTACACACGGCGACACATCAAGCTATACAAAACCAATATAAGCTGGCCGCGCGACGTTATAACGCGAGGACAGCTTATGTTGGTTTTGTATAGCTTGATGTGTCGCCGTGTGTAAATTAATATGACATACATATTTACAATTAATCGGGAGCGTTTAGGATACGTATTGGAATGCATTAAGACCATTTTTAGATTTTTGTCTGTATGTTGTGCACGCATCACTTAAAATCTCCTGAACTGATTTGAATGGGGTTTTCACAATAGGATAAGGGGGCGTTTCTCTTGGGCGTTTGAACGCTGTCAATATCCTCACCATATATTTTCGCCTTCTTTATAAGAAAAGGTATAATTTTTTAGCGCTGCTACAAGCAAGCTTTATAAGCGCTCTGACGCCTTGGAGAAACAGGGCTTAGTTTGGATTAACATTTAGGCTTAATTTCATTGCAATCGGATTATTAAATCCAAAGTTATGAGTATTTAAAGTCAGTGGTCTGCGCGTACGAAGTCGCGGGCGCCGCTAGTAACAAATATATTCATCATCAATCTATCTTCTTCTTATAGTGTGGGCAGAGCCCTGGTGTCAGAGTTTTTTCAGACCGCCTTATACGACCTCTGACGTGGTTTTTATGTAACGACTACTACCACCAGAGATAGTAGCCGGGACCAACGGCTTAACGTGCCATCCGAAGCACGGAATCATCTTTCTTTTCAGACAATCAGGTGATTCAGCCTGCAATGTCCTAACCAACTGGGGAAAAACGCACAAAGTGACATTTCACTAGGTGTCCCCCGTGGGAATCGAACCCACGACCTCCGTGTTGAGAGCCAATGAGAGCTCATAACCGGACCACGGATGCAGGCATCAATCTATGAAAATGGGTAAAATACGTACCAGTTTAGGTTTTATTGGTGGTTCTAGTCTCCTCGCGAATACATCGTCCCAGTGGACGAGTTTGAAGAAGGCGTGACCGCGGACAGCGGCCGCTCCGGTGGCGCCCAGGCGCTGAGTCTCTGACCGCTTCATGAGACGTCTAATCAACTCCCGCGCATCGTGTGTGAGGTACGCGGGCAACATTAATTTCCCCTTTAATATTTTTTCTATAGTCTTTGTACGATTGTCTCCTGTAAATGGTGGCTGGAACAGGTAATTCTATTAAATAATCTGTTACTGGCAATGCGGCCGGCATCTTTAGGACCTTTGAGCCGGGGTCGCGCAGGGCAGTGCATTTAGATTAAGTTAGTGATAGTCTGACGAAGCTTGCATGCGGATTTTATCTTGTGTGCTGCCATTAAGAGGGCTATTACAAGCGCAGTGGCGCCCTCGTCACAATAATAAAGATTTCTCAATAAAGAAAGCCTAAATTAAAAAAGTGCTCAACAGATAAACTACAAAAGCCTTCAAGCCATTTTTATACAATACTTTTATAGGTTCTTAACATTCCACTTTTAGATAATTTCGAATAAAAACAAAAGCGGTCGTTTTTTTTTCTTTTTTCATTTTTTTTGGAGAAATCTTTTTTATTGTGATGAGAGCGTCACTGAGCTTGTAATAGCCCTCTTAACGAAGCTTGTAGCGGATATAGATATGTGTGATTAGTATTTGACGAAGCCTGCGTTGCAGATTCGATTATTTCTGGTATTTTGTGCTTTTGATTTGATCAATAAATACTTTCCAATTTTATCTGTTACTAAGGTTTGAAAATGAAGCAGGAGTGCGATTTTTGAATCTCATTCGCTGAGTTCAGCAGTTTTAAATGTCAAAATAACTTTGGAGATATGCATCTTTCTAATTCTGATTTGACTTTCAAAAATCATACTTCAGGAGTGCGATTTTTGAAAGTCAAATCAGAAGTAGAAAGATGCGTATCTCCGTAGTTATTTTGACATTTACAATGGCTGAACTCACCGAATGAGTTTCAAAAATCGCATTCCAATAATGAATTGGAGATTACCTGTCCGATGAGCATGTCATACATCAAGGCACCCAAACTCCACCAATCTACTGCTTTCCCATGGCCACTTCTGGTCAAGATTTCAGGTGCCCTGAAAAATACAAATTGCAATATTAAACTCTGTACTTATAAACACCTGTTTTATTGTTGTATTGTGGCAAGGTAACACTATAAATAATCATTGTGATACTTAGACAGTTTAATAGGGACGAGTTACGCGTGTCATTCTACTAAGAAAGATTTCTGCCACTTTTTGCGGGGGGCGAGGTAACATGAAATCCGCAACATTGGATTTTATTCCCCATAAGTTTAGATTCTAATTTTTAATGTTAAAAATCATGAAAAGTAGTCTCTTGTGAACACCAAACGTTCTAAGTTCAAAATTATTGTTTCGCTATTATAGGCTGTCTCGTTTAGTGATAACGTATAAAATTGGGTGTAAATGCGCAAGATTAATTGATCTAATACAGTGGCAGAGGGGAAATGCTACCGCAAGGCGAGTCCCTATTTGTGATAACATATTTTTGTGAATAAATAGAGGTTTTTACTAAAGGTACTTACATGTATTCGATAGTCCCACAGAATGTATGTGTAACGATTCCCTCTTGAATGTGTTCCTTACATAAGCCAAAATCTGTGAGTTTGACATGACCTTGTGCATCCAAGAGGACATTTTCTGGTTTTAGATCGCGATAAATTATACCTAGACTGTGTAAATGTTCCAGCGCCAGAATTATTTCTGATAAATAGAAGCTGTAAAATAAATTAACATTGAGTATACAGGGTGAAATTGATATCATTGGCATCCTTTTAAACTAAGAGTCTACCCATCAAACTGAACAACTTTTACTATGGGAGCAATCCGATCGGAGCCACTAAAAAATCAGCTGTCCCATACTAAACTGCAATGCTTACTCGACTCAAATGTATGCAACAGCAGTTTTTTTTTTTGCTCCGATTCGTTTGCTCCCATAGTAAAAGTTGTTCAGTTTGATGGGTAATCTTAGTTTAAAAGGATGCCAATGATATCAATTTCACCCTGTATAAGTGAGTTCTGAAATCAGGGTTCGACATTATCAAGATAATTATTTTCTTTGATAATTATCGGATAATTATCCACGCTGATTCTTAGTTTGAGAGAAATTTCTATCCAAAAGTTCTAAAATTGCAGTTTTTGCTTTAACACACTCGTATCCAAACCAAACAGCACCTAGTCTTCTAAATTATAGTAACAAATTCTTAAGGAAAACAACAGAAAGCAGTGAGAATTTTTTTTTGTGTTTGTGAGCTTCTTTTTTCACGAATTGTGATCGCAAACACAAGGCGTGACATTGCGTGCACAAGCATTTTATTTTTCCCATCAATTTTATAATTATCAACGTATAATTATCAAGATAATTATCAACGTATGATTATCAAGATAATTATCACTTCGTACCCTGTCTGAACTTATTGAAAATTCTCGTAATTCGGGGATTTACGTATGTCGATGTCAGGGAGGTATTATTACGTAAATTCCGAGAAAATTACTTTATAGGGTTCCGTACCCAAAGGGTGAAAACGGGACCCTATTACTAAGCCTACGTTGTCCGTCCGTCCGTCTGTCCGTCTGTCCGTCCGTCCGTCCGTCCGTCTGTCCTACCTATTTAGGGCTGTAACTTTTGAACTCGAATAGCTAGATAGTTGAAATTTCCTCAGATTATGCGTTATTACGGCGGATTTGTGCAAATATAATAAAAATTACAAAAAGTTAAAAATTAAGGGGGGTTCTCAACAAGAAACTAGTTTTTATCAACGTTTTTTCTTCACGCTCTATCGTAAAAACGGTAATACATAAAAGCGTCAAACTTAGTGTGTTTATAGAGCAAACTCTACAGAATAACAACAAATACTAAAAACCGGCCAAGTGTGAGTCGGTCTCGCGCTAAAGGTCCCGGACATAAAAAGTTTTTTTTCTAAGTTAATAATGTTGTTTGAGAGCAGTCGGTTTTACGTATACATAAGTTAGAAAAACTCATTGGTACATGGCATGTTGTCCGTGCGGATTTGAACCCGGACCCCCATAATTGGGAGTCCATACCTCTCCGCAACGCGCCACCGACGCTCCAGGAAAACATCGTGAGGAAACCTGCATACACTGAAGAAGAAATTCTGATGTGTATGTGAAGTCTACCAACCCGCATTGGGCACGCGTGGTGGACTAATGCCCATACACCCTCCTTGAGGGTAGGCCTGTGCCCTGCAAGGGACGTTTATAGTATAGGCTGATGATGATGAATGATGAATAATATTGTGTTCTGTAGTGGTGTGGTACGGAACCCTCGGTGCGCGAGTAGCCCGTCTCGCACTTGACCGCTTTTATTATTATAGTGCTCATCCAATGACAGCATTTTCTCTTACATTATTTATTCTACAAAATATGCAAATTCAAATACTGTATACCTCTTTATTATACTGTACCTACAGTGCATGGTACAATAATATACTCCGCCTGGTACACTCTTCCGATCACGTGATTGACATGTGACTGACACAAGTCTACGTCATCATACCCATGTAACATGTTATGTTGAAATAAAGTGGCAATGTTTTTGTGACGTAGGCTTGTGTCACTCTAGGAAGAGAAGACCTGTTTTTTTAGACTATGCTACATTGTAATAAATCAGTAGAACTAGGCAGACCAATCCAGATATATTGCAATAAATTGTGCTTTATAAATGTGAGCCAACTCTAATAGTTTTCTTACAGCAAACAGTTGACATAATTATGTTTTGCTCTGGCTTCCTGGTCCCTCTTAATAATAAGTTAAATACACAAACTGTACTAACCAAGCGGTATCCTCCAAGAATATACCCTCTCGCTCAAGATGCATGAACAGCTCTCCACCGCTTAAATATTCTAAAATCAAATATAATTTTCCTCCAGTTTGGAAAGCATACACTAGTTCCACTATGAATGGATGCTGAAAATGTGAATGCCAATTGTTAATTTTTCTTTTTGTTTGAAAAATAGTTTACAATTTAGGATCAAATTTTAAATAAATGTATGCCAATATACAAGGTTACATTTTAATTTAAAAAAAAATTGGTTGTCTGTAAAGTCGATTTACGGACGATAGTTTTACGTGATAACGTAATAAAGAAACATTGATGAATATTCGAATTGCTAGCTCTGACGTCACGCGAGAAAGAGAGATTTGTTCCGCGCTCTCTCTTGCACGCACAGGCTCAGGCGGAACGTGACACTTTTTCGTGCGAGCAACCGGTGTTCATCGATTTATAAGACGTTATCACGATAAAAAATTTTCTTTGATTCGTTACTACAACAGTGAAATTACCTTGACTGCTTCTAAGATGTTTCGTTCGGCCTTAGTGTGTGCGGTATCTTTTTGATTGCGAACTATAGATGCTTTCTTCAGCACTTTCATAGCAAAGTGGGCTCCAGCATCAGTGCCAGTGCATTTGCGCACTTGGAACACTTTTCCATAGCCTCCCTTCCCCAGAACTTTGCGTAATTCAAAATCTTGGGGACCGAGACGTTTGCATTGGCCAGGGTTTACAATGTCCTCACATAGTTGTATAGTTTCAGATCCTTCAGCTCTGTGAATAAAAACAATTAAATGTTTAAGAGGGCTATTACAAGCTCAGTGGCGCCCTCGTCACAATAAAAAAGATTTCTCAACAAAGAAAGCCTAAATTAAAAAAGTGCTCAACATATAAACTACAAAAGTCTTCAAGCCATTGTTATACAATAGTTTTATAGGTTCTAAACATTCCATTTTTAGATAATTTCGTATAAAAACAAAAGCGGCCGTTTTATTCCTTTTTTCAAAAATTTTATGTTTAGACCTTTAAAAAACCTATAAAAGTATTATATGAAAATAGCTTGAAGGCTTTTGTAGTTTATCTGTTGAGTACTTTTTTAATTTAGGCTTTCTTTATTGAGAAATCTTTTTATTGTGACGAGGGCGCCACTGAGCTTGTAATAGCCGTCTTAACTACATTTATCAAAAAATTACCTAAGTGGCATTGAATTGTAACTGATACAGACTCAAAAGTGAGACAAATATGGACACAAATATTATTGACCTCATGCAAGAAGCGAGCTATGAAATGAAATCTTTATTTACAATGAATAGGTATATTTAAGTCATTATGGCGATCTTGGGGGAGGCCTATGTCCAGCAGTGGACGTCCATCGGCTGAGGTGATGATGATGATGAGGTATATTTAAGATCTTATAATACAACTAGTGTTAACCCGCGACTTCGTCCGCACAAATTATATACCAGATTTTAAGTCAGATAATAAGCTATCAAATAAAAAAGTTTCATCAAAATCGGTTCAGTAGTTTTTGCGTGATACTCGTTCAAACAAACACACAAACAAACAGACAGACAAAAAATCCAAAAATTGGTGATTTGGAATCAGGGCCACCTAAAAACCACAAAGTAACTTTTTTTTTGTTTTGTTAATATCTTCAATGTACAGACACACTTCTGTTACAGTTTTATAATAGTTTAGATATACATTAATATTTGGTTGGAATTCCGAATGAATATCAGATAGAGTAGAATAGGTAGTTTAACTGCATCTAAACTATAATAAAAATGTAACAGAAGTGTGTCTGTACATTGAAGATATTTACAAAAAAAAATTACGACATGGTTTTTACCTGTCCCTGATTCCAAATCACAAATTTTTGGATTTGTTGTTTGTTTGTACGTTTGTTTGTTTGGGTGTTTGTTTGTTCGAGTATCACGCAAAAACTACTTGAACCGATTTTGATGAAACTTTTTTTGTTTGATAGCTTATCGTCTGACTTAAAATCTGGTATATAATTTATGCGGACGAAGTCGCGGGTCAAGCTCATAAACAATATTTCTGTTTTCTCTTCTCAATAAAAATAATGAAATAGGTATTGATGATGTCACTGTGTGTATTTAGTACAATTTTCATACAGTGCGCATGATTTGGCGTTCTAAAAAGAGTTGCTGATTTCACAAGTTATCAACTAATTCTCTATCAGTAATGTATCTTTAATCTTAGTTTAACCAAATAGATATACATGTTATGTTTTTTTATTTTATTAAGTGGTGTTTTGCTTTGCTTATCTCAAAGATTTGAAGGATTGTTTTATATACAAAATACATTTGAGTTAAAACAAAATGGTGGAGCTTTTAAGGCAAGTCAGAAAGCACCCAACCCAATACACGACCGCCTGCAAGCAGACTTGCAATTCGACTCACAATGTTATTATTATGGCCAGTAGCAATGAGGACATAACTTATGTTTTTAATACTGACTGGTCTCAAAAAGGTAAGGAAAACAAGGTAATGAAACCTGCACTAATTAGATATTTGAAATATGGCTATGACAAACTGCCTCATTAATTATGCCCAGAATGTGACTTCTATTGCATAATAGGTACACCATAATCTTCCACCAACCACAGTGTATTATTATATTATATGTATAAAATAAATAATGAATGCTATAAGTCAATAAAACAAAAGTTACTTACTCTACAAGACTGTGCACATGTAGTTCTGGATCATAATCAACCTGTATAAGAAAATGTATATTTAGAATTATTATTATTTTTTAACTTCAACAAAGGGGCCACAGTATAAGACAGTAATCCATCTATGAAGATGGATTACTGTTTTATACTGTAAGAACCATTGTATGAACAATGGTACCATACGCGGCGTTCGCCTCGTAGCACGCACACACTGACAATATCTCCGCGTAGCCCCGTCTGGCGCTGCCTTTGATATCGTCGTACGTACTGGCGAGTCTGGCGAGCACACATACAAGCCGCGTTTGGTACCATTGTATGAAGATGGATTACTGTCTTATAATGTGCCTTTGCCCAGCAGTGGGACATCGAACAGGCAACGTAAAAAAAAAATATCAACAACAAAAGACAAAAGTTATGACTTATGACATTTATTATACTTTTTCTTTTATTTTTTTTTTTCTTTTTTTTATTCATTTCATGGCTAGTTTGTAATAACTGCCAGTAGATGTCTCTCACGTCCCCTCAAGACGCAACAGATTGAAAAATTCGTTTTCTGGCTAGTGGGCTCGGTAGCGAAATTGGATAACGCACTTCCCCGGTTTGGAAGGGTGCGGGTTCAAGTCCCGCCCGAGACCTAATTTTTCAATCTTTAATTTGATTCGAAATAGCACAACATGGCTGTAACATGTTTAAAATCAATAATATTTGAAATTATGACATTTAGTTGCAATGTTTTTTTAAGTCAGATAAAACTGTCATAAGTTAAAATGTTTCAAATCTAAATAATCATAATTTTTTAAATCATAACATCAACAACATAAGGGTGCTTCCACTCGCGAGTGGCACGCGTGCGCTTTGTGAGCTGCGCATTCGCAAGATGTGGACGAACCCTAAGACCGAATGGACATTGGAGAAGGACTGTACTATAGGTACCGACCGTCGAGTTCAGGGTTCATTTTTTTTTTCCAAAAAGGTCTTATAGTGAAGCTAAATATGTTTTATTACATCAAAAATTTATGAAAAGGCAGATTTTTCAATCTTAAATGAAACCAAAGACAATGGACCTACAGCTTTGGTGCCATAATAATAAATGCTTAAACAGACAAGTTCTAACAGAATATCACTTTTTTTTGGCCGGCACTTTCTTATTTTGGACCAAAACAGATGATGTCTTTTGTTATTGATAATGATAACAGCAACATATAGTCTCTCACAAATTAATTAAGTACCTACCTACTAATTATCATTGTCATCAATGTCATTGTAATCTAAGATGTTTTTATAAGTAGATATGTTGCCCGCGCTCCAAAATGGCAACAAAAAAGTAAGGTAATTGCCCGGCTTTTACATAGTTACCCGCCGTCTAGTGTACGGGCTACACGTCACTTTATCGCGCCATTTTCAGGTGCAGTGATGTTAGCGTATGACGTGTCTATTTGTAAAACGTCATTGATTGATGTATTATTTTGTGAAGAGAAAATAAAGTCTTATTATAATTATAATATAGACAAAATTATGATACAATTTTATTTTGGTTTTTATACAAGACCATGGTAATCTTTTGTATAACTTATGTATGATTCAGTGTAAGTGATCAATACAGGGTGTAAGGAAAAGTATCATTACCCTTTAAACCACATACTCTACAAACTAACAACTTTTACTGTGGGAGCAAACCTATCAGAGCATTAAAAAAAATAAGCTGTACCATACTAAACTCCAATACCTACTAGACTGATGATGTCTTCCTTGCCGATACGGCTACGGAGACTGCTGCTGGAATGATCGGCTTCGCTGATGTGCCCGGTTGTGACTAATATATGTTTTTTTTTTGTTCTGGTCAGTTTGCTCGCATAGTAAAAGTTGCTCAGTTTGAGTATGTGGTTTAAAGGTTAATGATACTTTTAGTACACTCTGTATAAAGAAATTAAATAAAAAGAAGATAACTGAATTTTCTACTGCACTGCACACATCCAGCCGTGACCTAGTTGTCTTTAAAGGTCCTCTGGTAATAATTCCAACATAATCGAAAGTTAATCAAAACACTGTGCTTGTGCTTGGTTAGGAGAACAATGAAAAAAAGATTTGGTGATTTCGATTTTAATTGTAATAATACATTTTTATTCAAGGTTTGTGAACTATCAGTAAACGAAAGAGAAAGCAGGAAGTAAAAATGATAATTATGATGAGCTTTGGTTCAATTTAAACTAACTAAATCATTATCATAACTACGACGTATCCTTGATGATTCGACTCAAAGTTACAGTTTGAGGTTAGGCTGCAGTGGAAATGTTGATAACTTATAACATAAATACCTCATCAATTTCTATAATATCGTCTTCGTCTGAATCTCCAACTGTAACAGTATCCACGTCTAAATCTAAATCAAAAACACCAGCCATATACGATGACATTTCAAGTAATATCACATCAGCAAGATCACTGTGTTCGATTGTATTATTTGGAAGTTAATTGATTTAGTTTGGTGTCACGATTAATATTGTCCTTATTTATAAAACCAGAGTATTATTTTATTCTTAGTTTTAAAGTACGAAACAACTGTTTGGTTCTGTCACGCAATATAGAAATTGAAGTGAAAAAATTACAAAATGTGAGAGAAGCAAGCGATAATCACACGAATATGAATGAATGAAAATGAAACGAGGAATGAACGAATTACGAAATAACATGACAAAGAATGAACGTATGAATAAAAAAAGCTTGGTTTACTAGTGTTTGCCATACCTATTATTTGTTTGCTTGGTAGTAGGTAGTTTTCCTACTACGATTATTTTGTCTTTCGGGGTACCAATACTTTTAAGTTTATGTGTCTGTCCGGGATATTCTATCAATGTTATTAATGTTACTACTATTCTATGGTCTATTTCTTTTCTGTTAAAAAAACTCCTTGAGAATTCCAATAAACTTGTTCTCAAAAGACCATTCGTCAAAGCCAAAAAACTAAGCACAAAAAAACAAAAATAGAGCAAAGGGTTTCGTTCAAAATGCTTTACATGCTTTCGTAACTTAACATGAGAGAACTCTTTTTTATATTCTCATCGTTTCATAGAGACTTTGCAATGATAAAATTAAATTATATTGGAGTGATGCATTTTATTTATTTTATCGATCTGTAAAAATCATATGAACAATATGTATTGATTGAAATACAATATCAATGTCCCGCAAAAAAATAAGCTTCTAGTATAAATGTTTTGAACGCACTTTCCGTTGAGGGAGGAAAGGCCTTCTTGTCAAAACTAGGGATCCGCAAAAATTCAAAAGTATCGATACCTACTCGATACTGGTATCGCAGAAGAAAGTATCGATACCGATAAAAGTATCGAACGAAAAGAATCGATACTACTCAGTATCGAGTACTTTTTTGATCACCTTAGAAACTGTAAATAATCGCAAAAAAACAGTAATAAACAAGCACATACTCAAGTTATTATTATTTGTTTTAAAAACATACAAAATTGTCATTATAATTATCATTAAAGTATCATTTATATCAATTAAATCAAATTGATTTTTTATGTCGGAGAGCAGATAGCAGGGAAAAATATTTGTGTTTTACTGTAAATACTGATTAAGAGTGCATATAAGTACTCTTTTGTAAAGTAAAATGACCAATTAATTTTTAAATTTCCAATCTTAATTTTTAAATTTCCAATCTTCTTCGATGCAATCAGACATAAAAAGTAATTTGTCGATACGCGACCCAGTGAGCCGGTTCCGAGTCGCTGTTACCGTCGCTTCAGCTTTCGAAAAAAGCCTTTCAGATGAGTCTGAAGTGCCTAGTATTAACAAAATATACTGATTTGCCAAACCATATAATTCTGGAAAAACTGCTTTTATCTCACTCCAATGATTAAATCTGTCAAACTTTATAGAGGACACCGTTACACGTCAGCAGGTCTAGCATGATTTCTCAACACGCGCGCGACGCGCCTTCGCTGCATACAAAATAACCTGTTCCCGCGCTTTTCCGAGAGCGAAAGCCGCGCTTGCCGCGACTTATAGAATGGCAATAAGCCGAGTCGCGCCCAAAGTAGAGAAATCATGCTAGAGGGTCTGAAAAAGAAATGGTGAAAACTACACAACTGAGGTGAGGAGACAAAAGTATCGAGTATGTGGAAAAGTATCGATACCTAGTAAAGTATCGGAATCAAAGTATCGAGTACAAAAATACTAGGTATCGAAGAGAAAGTATCGATACTACTCAGGTATCGATACTTTTTGCGGATCCCTAGTCAAAACTTTAAGAAAAAAAATAAAAAAATGAGGGAGTAAACATGTCTTACTAATTACAAATGTGTTTATACTTTTTTAACGTTATTTACTAAGAAATCAGTTTAAAATCAACTTGTCGTAATAATATCTATAAAATGTAATAAAATTTCTGTTTAGTTTACATTTGACTCATAGTTGAAACCTTTCAATGGCTAGTGACAGCGACAAAAGTTCAAGCAATCACAACTTGGACGGTTCATTGAAGAATAACAAGAAACAAGGAAATAGTGCAAATATCGGTAAGCAAATGTTTATCTTTTACTTTGTATTACTTGTTCTTGTATCCAAATCTAATTGGAATTCATAACCTCTTCACATCTTGTGTTTTGGATGGGACATGGCATAAACTGTTACTAGATAGGTACCTACTTATTTCCAAAATAATGTACACAAGCGTTGTGTACTCTTTTCCAGTGTAATGTGTCGGTTTAATCTAATTAGATCCAGGCTCTCCTTGGTTGAAGGTTGTGTCAGTGCTGACTGCAGTCAGTATGTCTTTACTATTACAAATTAATGTTCAGTTCATAGAGCATTTATACTCTTACTCTCAAAACTCGACAAGTGTTTTTTAAAACTGTAATATCAATCAAGCCCTTATACAGGGTGTAATCAAAAACTCTAGTAATACTTAAGGGGGTGCTTCAGACCATCAAACAGAACAACTTTCACTATGGAGTCAACTTCGAAATCGCGAAAATATAATCAGTTATTTCATACAAATCTCCAGTACCAACTCGACTCAAATGTATGGGACAGCAGTTGTTTTTTTCGCAATTTCGTAGTTGGCTCCATAGTGAATGTTGTTCTGTTTGATGGTCTGAAGGCACCCCCTGTTTTGTTACACTTTGAAACAATACAACAATTATTGTTCTTGTGGCACACACATACCAAAAGTGCCTGACGGCTTAGTGAGTTTTAACTTACCGAATAAGTAATAACTACCATTTTTTTTTTTTTTTTTTTTTACAATGTCACACAAATTATCTAGTCACATTTAAAGTACCAGAATCTAGCCTGGACTTGTATTATGATGACTAGACAACGATATAGAATACATATATAAATACAAACATCCATGACTCGGGTACAAATATTCATATTCATCATACAAATATTTGTCCCTTACGGGATTCGAACCCGCGACCCTCGGCACAGCAGGCAGGTTCACTACCGACTGTGCTACCGGGCCGTCGAATATAGATTATTACAACAATTATAATGCAGGTATTCTTTAATATTCTCATTATAATAATAAAAAAACTATTTGTATTGTGTGAATGTATGAATGAATAAAAGGATTCAGTAATACTGGGTTTAGTTACTACAAAAGAGATATACAGGGAAAGATATAGGGTAGGTAAAAACACATTTCAGACCACAGTACAACAAAGAGTATGTAACTACGTACTGTACGGACAATCCCTGCCCTGCACTGGACCAATCCGTTAAGTAATTTATTCACGATTCATCCCAGCTGTACGATAGCTCAAGGCCGCAGTGCTGGATGTAGCATACAGACTATCGATATCTTATTATTTATTTATATCGTGCGCGCATCAAGCGTGAGCAGAGTAATTAAATCGAACGAACACCGAAAAATTTGAGTTCTTCTGATGATGTCAGCAGCAGCAGAAGAGATCTTAAGAATTGATATACTATATGAAACTATGAGTTTAGCATAATTCCAAACATCTGGCTAAAAGATACTTTTGAAATCAATGAAAAGAGTAGCTTATTGTTTTTAGAACAAATTGCTATGAAGCAGAAACACAAAAAAAACGATAAAACTGAAATATATTTGATGCAGTCAATCACCCTATTGTTACCTCCAGTCGGTGGTATGGCAGGAGGCAGGCAGGCAGTAAGCAGTGGTTTGTTGCTTTCTCACTCTCACTCACTCAGTATAACACAAGCTAACCTCTTGTCAGTGTGAGTCGATTTTTATGAAGTTTCCAAGGTGTGGGAAAACTCAAGTAGTATGGTGGGTTTTCCATTCTATTCAGCCAACTTCATTTAAAGCTATTCAGCAGTTTGTTATTAGATATTCTAGACTAAGAACAAAACAACAATTAGTCCGATCATTTTATGGGTATGACCCTGACAGTAATTCACCGATCGCTGAAACTTTGCAGTGTGATAAAGTGAAGTATAAAGATTACGGTTGACACAATATCTAAGAATTTTTTTATTCGGATATTAGGTATTTGTACCTAAACATAAAAATCACTCGTAGCTCTCGGTGGAAAAATGTTCGATCCGAAATTCCTTTGGTATATGTCAGTATATACTAATTAGCATATTATGTGACGGTATGCAGGAACATTTTAGAATTTAGGAAGGGAGAAATATAAAACTACCGTTTTTGTTCCATAACTACTTCAGGAAATTTAGTCGATCAATTTTTGTCTTTTTGTACGTATTAATTACTTTGAATATATCGTCTTGCACAATAATCTAAAAGTTTTCGTTTTCGATCACAGTTTTATTATTTTTGGGCAATAACTTACTTCGGAAAATATTTCGATCTATTTTAATGAATTTACAAGTTACAGTAGACCTAAATAAAACGGGTTTTTAAAGAATCTAATAAAATATAGGCCCCATTTAAAAATCTATATAATTGTTATCATTATCAATTTTCGTACGGCGCGCGCAAAGCCTCGATGAGCCGCAATGAGAGGAGGGGTGCGGAAGGGTGGAGGGAGCGGGCACCGCACCGCACGATTAATAATAAAATACCCACGTTCTATTATGCTACATGTAGCGACACGCCTCACATTTTGTTTTTCAACCGATTGCTACCAGCACTGGTAGCATGACAACCCGCGATAGCCGTGATACGGCTTTATCACGTCTTTTATCTCGTTCGTTCGCGCTCAAACGAAAGAGATAAAAGATGTGATAAAGCCGTATCACGGCTATCGCGGGTTGTCATGCTACCAGTGCAGGAGTGCGATTTTCTAACATCACACGTTCAAACGAGTAGAAGAAAATTTCAAAATTACTATGGTGATTATGCATCTTTCTACTACTCGTATGAACGTGTGATGTTCAAAAATCGCACGTGTTGGTCGATATCTGCGGGGCTAGTACGCCAACCCGCGATGGCGTGATATAGCGCTATCACGCTTCCGCTCTCTTTCTATTTGCACGCGAACGAACGAGATAAAAGACAAAATTTTACAGATGGGTGTGATGTCGCTACTGTGCGTGTACTAGCCCCGCTGGTGGTTTCTGCGGACTACTCGTAAAATCTGAAGTCGGAATTTTGTGGCCGCCAACTTGAACTTTCTCGTTTCTCAAGTGTAGTTCTCAAGTCTCAAACCGATTGCTTCCAAAATTGAAATCTGAATGTCAGCATGGACTCTGAACATGAAACCGATGTCAGATTTGTGAAAAGTAGCCGCCATCTTGAACTTTTTAGTTTGTGGACCGATTGCTTCCAAAATCGATATCTGAAGGTCCGCGTGGACTCTGAACACGAATCCAATGTCAGATTTGAGAAAAGTGGCCGCCATTTTGAACTTTTTAGTTTCTGGTTCGATTGTTACCAAAATCGATATCTGGAGGTCCGCGTGGACTCTGAACACGAATCCAATGTCAGATTTGAGAAAAGTGGCCGCCATCTTGAACTTTTTAGTTCGTGGACCGATTGTTACCAAAATCGATATCTGTAGGTCCGCATGGACTCTGAACACGAATCCGATGTTAGATTTGAGAAAAAAGGCCGCCATTTTGAACTTTTTAGTTTCTGGACCGCTTGCTTTCAAAATCGATATCTGAAGGTCCGCTTGGATTTTGAACACGAATCCGATGTCAGATTTGAGAAAAGTGGCCGCCATCTTAAACTTTTTAGTTTGTGGACCGATTGCTTCCAAAATCGATATCTGGAGGTCCGCGTGGACTCTGAACACGAATCCGATGTCAGATTTGAGAAAAGTGGCCGCCATTTTGAACTTTTTAGTTTCTGGTTCGATTGTTACCAAAATCGATATCTGGAGGTCCGCGTGGACTCTGAACACGAATCCGATGTCAGATTTGAGAAAAGTGGCCGCCATCTTGAACTTTTTAGTTCCTGGACCAATTGTTACCAAAATCGATATCTGTAGGTCCGCATGGACTCTGAACACGAATCCGATGTTAGATTTGAGAAAAAAGGCCGCCATTTTGAACTTTTTAGTTTCTGGATCGCTTACTTTCAAAATCGATATCTGAAGGTCCGCTTGGATTTTGAACACGAATCCGATGTCAGATTTGAGAAAAGTGGCCGCCATTTTAAACTTTTTAGTTCCTGGACCAATTTTTACCAAAATCGATATCTGTAGGTCCGCATGGACTCTGAACACGAATCCGATGTTAGATTTGAGAAAAGTGGCCACCATTTTGAACTTTTTAGTTTCTGGACCGATTACTTTCAAAATCGATATCTGAAGGTCCGCTTGGATTCTGAACACAAATCCGATGTCAAATCGGAGAAAAGTGGCCGCCATTTTGAACTTTTTATTTTGTGTACTGATTGCTTTCAAAATCGATATCTGAAGGTCCGCTTGGACTTTGAACACGAATCCGATGTCAGATTTGAGAAAAGTGGCCGTCATTTTGAACTTTTTAGTTCCTGGATCAATTGTGACCAAAATCGATATCTGGAGGTCTGCGTGGACTCTGAACACGAATCCGATGTCAGATTTGAGAAAAGTAGTCGCCATCTTGAACTTTTTAGTTCCTGAACCGATTGCTTTCAAAATCGATAGCTAAAGGTCCACTTGGACTTTGAACACGAATCCGATGTTAGATTTGAGATAAGTGGCCGCCATCTTGAACTTTTTACTTTCTAAACCGATTGTTATCAAAATCAATTCAGAGAAACTAAACGTCAAAAACTAAAAGATATAATGGCGGACATTTTTTCAAATCTTACAACGGAATCGTGTTCAGAGTCCATGCGGACCTCCAGATATCGATTTTGGTAACAATCTATCCACAAACTAAAAAGTTCAAGATGGCGGCCACTTTTCTCAAATCTGATCACGGATTCCAATTTGGAATCCGCGCGGACCCTCATATTTCGATTTTGGAAGCAATCGGTTGAGAAACAAAAAGTTCAAGATGGCGGCCACTTTTCTCAAATCTGACAACGGATTCTGGTTTGTAGTCCGCATGGACGCTCAGATATCGATTTTGGAAGCAATCGGATGAAAAACAAAAAAGTTCAAGATGGCGGCCACTTTTCTCGAATCTGACAACGAATTCTCTTTTGGAATCCGCGTGGACCCTCAGATATCAATTTTGGAAGCAATCGGACGAAAAACAAAAAAGTTCAAGACGGCGGCCACTTTTCTCAAATCTGACCACGGATTCCAGTTTGGAATCCGCGCGGACCCTCAGATATCGATTTTCGAAGCAATCGGTTGAGAAACAAAAAAGTTGAAGATGGCGGCCACTTTTCTCAAATCTGACCACGGATTCCAGTTTGGAATCCGCGCGGACCCTCAGACATCGATTTCGGAAGCAATCGGTTGAGAAGCAAAAAAGTTCAAGATAATAGCCACTTTTCTCAAATCTGACCACGGATTCTGGTTTGTAGTCCGCATGGACGCTCAGATATCGATTTTGGAAGCAATCGGATGAAAAACAAAAAAGTTCAAGATGGCGGCCACTTTTCTCGAATCTGACAACGAATTCTCTTTTGGAATCCGCGCGGACCCTCAGATATCAATTTTGGAAGCAATCGGATGAAAAACAAAAAAGTTCAAGATGGCGGCCACTTTTCTCAAATCTGACAACGGATTCCAGTTTGGAATCCGCGCGGACCCTCAGATATCGATTTTGGAAGCAATCGGATGAAAAACAAAAAAGTTCAAGATGGCGGCCACTCTTCTCAAATCTGACAACGAATTCTCTTTTGGAATCCGCGCGGACCCTCAGATATCAATTTTGGAAGCAATCGGACGAAAAACAAAAAAGTTCAAGATGGCGGCCACTTTTCTCAAATCTGACCACGGATTCCAGTTTGGAATCCGCGCGGACCCTCAGATATCGATTTTCGAAGCAATCGGTTGAGAAACAAAAAAGTTGAAGATGGCGGCCACTTTTCTCAAATCTGACCACGGATTCCAGTTTGGAATCCGCGCGGACCCTCAGACATCGATTTCGGAAGCAATCGGTTGAGAAGCAAAAAAGTTCAAGATAATAGCCACTTTTCTCAAATCTGACCACGGATTCCAGTTTGGAATCCGCGCGGACACTCAGATATCGATTTTGGAAGCAATCAGTTGAGAAAAAAAAAGTTCAAGATGGCGGCCACATTTCTCAAATCTGACCACGAATTCCAGTTTGGAATCCGCGCGGACCCTCAGATATCGATTTTGAAAGCAATCGGTTCAAAAAAAAAAAACGCACAATTCGTCAGACATGTTTATTAACACACAACTGCTCGGAAGTGCGATTTTTGAAAATCATACGAGCGACTTGGCAGTAGAAAGATGCATAATCTCCATAGTAATTTTGACATTTTCTACTGCCAAGTCGCTCGTATGATTTTCAAAAATCGCACTTCTGGAGTGCGATTTTTTAACATCACACGTTCATACGAGTAGTAGAAAAATGCATAATCTCCGTAGTAATTTTGACATTTTCTACTACTCGTTTGAACGTGTGATGTTCAAAAATCGCACTCTTGGTCCATCTGTGCGGCGTACCGCTACATGTAGCATGGTGGGCACGTGGGTATTTTTATTATTACTCGTGCGGCGCGGCGGCACGACGGCGCGGCGGCGCGGTGCCCGCTCCCTCAACACCCCTCGGCACCCGGCGACTCTTTTTTTTTTTTTGGTTCAATTCAAGGTAAAGCGATTACAGTATCGCATACAACCGATGTCAGGAATAAATACTCTCATTTATAGCAAATAAAACGTTGGTGTACGACGTTTCAACGCTTCTTTGGAGTTTTTGGAGGCAATCGAGAAACGCAGGAAACGCAGAGAAGTCCACAGGAAAGAGGTGAACCGACCGCTTGCCGCGCTACAAAAGAACGGAACACTTTTCCTGTTCACGACCCACACCAACATATTTCACTGAACTGTATATTGTTCACTTGCACGACACTTTGTTACGCAAAACAACACCGATTTTACGAACCAAAACTCACTATAAACAATAAAAATTCGATGAAATATGAGGACTCCAAACGTATCTGTTCAAATCCCGCCAAAAACTCCCCCGGCGACTCATTGAAGATATACGCGCGCTGTACGAAAATTTATTACAAAATGTTGATTTTCAAATCTACATTTTAATAGATACTTTAAAAACCCGTTTTATTTAGGTCTACTGTAACTTGTAAATTCATTAAAATAGATCGAAATATTTTCCGAAGTAAGTTATTGCCCAAAAATAATAAAACTGTGATCGAAAACGAAAACTTTTAGATTATTGTGCAAGACGATATATTCAAAGTAATTAATACGTACAAAAAGACAAAAATTGATCGACTAAATTTCCTGAAGTAGTTATGGAACAAAAACGGTAGTTTTATATTACTCCCTTCCTAAATTCTAAAATGTTCCTGGATACCGTCACATAATATGCTAATTAGTATATAGTGACAAATACCAAAGGAATTTCGGGTCGAACATTTTTCCACCGAGAGCTACGAGTGATTTTTATGTTTAGGTACAAATACCTAACTTCCGAATAAAAAAAATCTTAGATTCTTTGTCAACTATAATCTTTATACTTCACTTTATCACACTACAAAGTTTCAGGGATCGATAAATTATTGTTAGGGTGTCCATACAAGGAAACTGCTCAGTGACTAGACTAAATAATTTATTCATAAAAGCATTAAGATTAAACACAAAAAATATAAAACCGGTCAAGTGCGACTCGGGCTACTCGCGCACCGAGGGTTCCGTACCACAACACTATAAAACACAACATTATTAACTTAGAAAAAAATAACTTTTTTTGTCCGGGACCTTTAGCGCGAGACCCACTCACACTTGGCCGGTTTTTAGTATTTGTTGTTATTCTGTAGAGTATGCTCTATAATCACACATAGTTTAACGCTTGTATGTATTACCGTTTTTATGAGCGTGAAGAAAAAACTTTGATAAAAACTAGTTTCTTGTTGAGAACCCCCCTTAATTTTTAACTTTTTGACATTTTTGTTATTTGTTAACAAATCCGCCGCAATAACGCATAATCTGGCAAAAAAATTCAACTATCTAGCTATTACGGTTCAAAAGTTACAGCCCTAAATAGGTAGGATGGACGGACAACGTAGGCTTAGTAATAGGGTCCCGTTTTTACCCTTTGGGTATGGAACCCTAAAAAACAGTCAGCACAATCGTCCTCAAACAAGAATAACAAAACACACAACAGAAGTACTACTACCACTGCTACTACTGTTGGTAGTAGAACAAAATAAATAATGTTTAATCATATTATTAGTAGGTATTATAAGAATGGAGATACCTATTTATTTTACTCTTTCATTTAGGATTGAATAAAAATGTTTTCCAAAACATAAGCAGTTTTAGAAAAATTATATCCAGGTGGATAAAGTCATGCCCACATCATCTGTCTATCTATACATTTAAAAACTATCAGAAGGCATCCTGTAAATAATGTTTCACAAGATTGTCTATTTATTAAATAAATCGTAAATAAATAAATAAAATAAATCTTTACCTAGACAGATTACAGAAAGCTGAGAAGACCTAATGTACGCAAGGCGACACACCAAGCTATACAAACTAACATAAGCTGGCCGCGCGACGTTATACTTTACTTGACCTACGCGCGGCCAGCTAGCTTATGTACTATGAACAGCTAGCGTAATTTAATTGTATTTAATTTAATTTAATTGTATTGTGTAAATTTATGTGACATTGAACATTTGTAATTTGAATATTAAGCACCTACTAACATAGTTAACATAAGTGTGTTACTAACAAAATGAATCATGGTTATTTGAATAAATACATTTATTATTATGTTGGTTTTGTATAGCTTGATGTGTCGCCGTGTATACCTATAAATTAATGGACTTTTGCTTGTGCGTTAACACTGCATTTATGCTAAAATATCAAGTTGGTAGGAGTAGGTATTTAACACAATCTCGAGGATTGTTTTTTGAGCAATAACACATTTATTTTGAGAAAAGAGAGTGCAGGGCAAAGAGTAATATAAGTATATTAGAAAAGAGAACCCACTCGTGGCAACATTATGCATCCACCTTATGTCAAATTGAAGGCTAGCTAACGCCATCTGTGTTTCTCTGAAAATAATTCTACCTATACTATACATACCTACTTATATGTATATACTTATATACTCATACCGTTGTTTGAATGCAAGTTTTCGTTCAATCCCGCACCGATTGAGTGAAATTCCAGTATCCTTACTATTCCTGTAATCTGTAGATTGGTAAGAGAACAACTGAAACTCCAGAAAATCACTAAATCGGCACAAAATTGAACAAAAACTAAAAACAACACGCACATTATGCAAGGTACGTCGCCATTTTGTAAATTTGTCAATTTGACATTGACATAGACAATATAATCTTTTTTTTTTTCATAGTAAAAGATATATTTAACAGATGGCAGCACTTTCTATGCAAACTGAATCGGAAAAACCACCAAAAGGCAAATGTCCTCCGCCTGGTGCAGGGCCTCATGGCAAGCTCAAGCGCGAACCGTGCGAATACCGCGCGCGCGGCGCGAGTGACTACCGCTCGTGGCTAAACTTACAACGTGATTCGTAAACTTCCTTCGTAAACAGTATTTCTAATGTCAGTGTCAGATTTACACAGTGCTGCCAAGTTAGGCGATTTATCGCCTTTTAGGCTACATCAAGGGGTCTATCGGAGACCAAAAAATACGATTGGCGACCGGTCGCTATTTAGGCTATATCCCAAATTAAAATTGGCGATTTTGGGCTATATTAAGAAAAACTGACTTTTTCGGGTTATTTTAGGCTATTTTAAGAAAAATCTGAAATATTATACTTATTGTAAGTAAAATTATATTATTTTTTATCGCAGACTGCATAAACTGTACACTACAACACTCTATGTAACACATAGCGTACGTGTATGTTATGCGGTACAGCTATTTCTAAATTGTGAGTAGAGTTTGCAGTTGTAAAAAAAAATATTTTTCCGGCACGAGCAGCCAATATACCATTATTTTGGCCAATTTACTGTATTTTTAGGCGACTTTAGGCTACATTACAGGGGAAAAAAATTAGGCAACTTTAGGCTACTTGGCCTGAGATTTTTGGCGATTCTGACTGGCTGGGACTTGGCAACACTGGATTTACAGCATGACATTGACATTTTCATTTCATTCATGTTTGGTTTTGTGAAATGAAACTTGGATTTACTTTGTTTCTGTTTTCTTTCAATAATATAAGTTTGTTAGCGTTAAAAAATTACCGTGTCTATTTAGAATATAATGCCCGAAATATCGGACGATACGTCGGCAAATACAACCCGTGAAGTTACACAAGTACTGGATGAAGTCTTCACTAGAATTCAATCTCAAAGCGCATTAAGTCTCGGTTCGATACAGAAGTATTACTACGCGATGAACTTCACCTTAGAGAACAGCACCACCGAGAAAGTATCACCAATATTAGATGAGATCATGCAAAGAATTATCTCTGAGAAAGAACCAAATGATTCATCACAGAAAGATTTCCTGTTCGTTTTATTAATCGTCTTAATGATTGAAAACGGAATGTTTCCATTAGACGATGACAGTGAAATGCTAAGTGCTATAGAAAGAATTAACTCTGAACAATTGACGAAGTGGAAAACACCCCTGGGAGTAATGGAAACAAAATTTCTTCTGAATACATTTGAGAAGCTTCCATTAAAGTTGGTAATGAGTCCATTGGGGGCTGCAGTTCTTGTAAATGTGATTATTTGTGACATGAACAACGAGACATATTCCGTGTGTTTACCCGTGAGTCGCTATGTCGTCTCCCCTCAAGCTTCTACGATACCGATGATATTCCGTGACTTGAAACATTTGTCAATGTTATTCAAAAACAAAATAGTGACACCAGTGAAAAGTAGAATACTAGATCATTGTGGTTACCCTAGTGCGAGTTTAAGCGGAATGCCAGAAGAGGTGTTCTCCAAAATAATTCAATGTCTTCATATATCTGACATAATAAATGTTTCACAAACAAGTAGAAAAATGAAATTGTTATTAGAAAATGAAATACTATGGCACAAATTATACAAGAGGGATTTTGAAAATATAGCACCACCTGATGGAAGTGATTGGAAGACGTTGTACCGGGATAAATATATTTTGAACAAGGACCAGAGGTTAAGGAGTCGCAGTGGAGCGGGGACCATGCATGACAATATGGACTACTCAGATTATGTTTCTTATATTGACAATCCTATGTGGAATGTGGTTATATGAATCATACTTAATTTATGTGCAATTGTGGTGATACTGAATAGATGTTTAGGTTATTATATATGACTGATTTATTGATAAGGTTTTGCCAGAATAATAAGACTTGAATTTTATTAAATATTACGTTTTAAAAACCAAATGCCGGCCCTAGCATGCCACCCCCGAAAAAGCGAGAAAAGTCTAGATGTGCCTCTAATCTAATCTTAAAATTGTTTGTGCATCACATCTCATGTCAATGATTTTGCCAATCTGCAGTAAAAATTGTAAATGAGTTTAACCCGGTGAGCACCCACCTATAAAAAAGCCTTAAGATAAAAGAAACCTTTTTTTTTTTTCAAAAGGTATAATTTTATACCAGCTTTAGCTTTAGCCTACTTTTTCGAACGGTACGGTTCGACCGGAGCTCGGCAGGTTAATATTGTGTGATAACTGATAAGTTATTTTTGCTCTCAACTCAGGGATCTCAATAAAGTTACACTGACTGAATGCTGTCAGGCTCGCCGAATATCTGGCCAATAAAATGTAGAAATAGTAGAACAATTGACACGAAAAGAAAAAGAACTCAGGGATTGGTTTACGAACAAAAACACACTGGAGCCACCATAAAATGGTGGAGCCTCATGGCTTGCCGCAGAACAGGCTCCAGACACGCGACTGCCCAGTAACAGACTTGCAACGCAACTCGAGATGTGCCTGTATCTTTGTTGCATGCATGCATAATGAGTGTGCATGAAGTTTTCCTCGTTTTGTCACTTTGTCGTGCGTGGCATGCTAGACCTACAGAGAATTTATTTTGTCTACTATTTATCCTTTCTTATCAACCTTTTTAATTGTACCTAAACCTACTGAAAACATCTTAATATTTAATTTATGAAACAAATAAACTTATTTAAAAAATATATGTTTTTGTTTGTGTTTCACCATTTGAATTAAGGAAATGTTTAAAAAAAAACCGCCAAGTGTGTGCCTGAGATACATGATACGTGTCTGTAGTAATCATTGTTAAAAAAAAATATTCTGGCTTGTCGATGTCTATGAAAATAAAATACACTAACACATTTTGTTGAGAAAAGAGGTGTTCAACATGCGTACCACTAACTTTACTATACTTATGTTCTGGGCTAGTGTGGTGGAGTATGAAACACCTATCATCTTCTGTAATGGGATTCATAGGTCGATAAGTTCGAGCGTTCGATCCACATAGAGAAGGCTGTCGGTTATAGCCACTACATCTAATCCACCTCTGATCGTATCGGGCTCCTATTCCGTCATATACAGGGTGTAACAAAACACCCTAGTAATACTTAAGGAGGTGCTTCAGACCATCCAACTGAACAACTTTCACTAAGGAGCCAACATCGAGAAAAAATAAAAATAAACAGCTGTCCCATACATTTGAGTCGAGTCAGTACTGCAGTTTTGTGTGATACAGCTGATTTTTATTTCGCGATTTCGAAGTTGGCTCCATAGTGAAAGTTGTTCAGTTTGATGATCTGAAACACCCCCTTAAGTATTACTAGGGTGTTTTGTTACACCCTGTATAGGAGGATAACGAGAGAGAGCATGTGTTTAGTGCATACACTTCAAAATATCCTGCATACCTCACTGCTTTTCTATAAAGATTAGCAGTTGCCATAGTAGTTTAACTTGATTAGGAATTCATCACTCCATCATAAACAGATCATGATCATCATGAGAGAAAGGTATTCATCAATCCATCATAAACATAAACAGATCATGATCATCATGAGAGAAAGGAATTCATCAATCCATCATAAACATAAACAGGTCATGATCATCATGAGAGAATGATGATCATTTAGTTTCAGTGTCCCACTGTTAGTCAACTATCTCCCCTCTTCAATCTTTGCTGTGGTGTTCTATAGTGGACCATCCTCAGGAAGGCATCTCCTATAATTTACTCACTTGATTTGATATTCATACATAGGTGAGAGCGAGGACAAAACAAACCTGGGTGCGCATTCGGGCAAAGGAGGTCGGCATTTATCAATACCATTTGATTCAACAGCAACTAATGGTGATATAAGTGAGTAATTCATTTTTAGTTTATTATTTTCTTATTTTGTGTATTACTCTTACACTACAAGACTCCTTGATTGTTGATGGATAATGTGAAATGGATCAAAAATAATTGTAAGCAGGATTAACGCCGCCTTGGAAATGCGCTTATTGAGAAGTATGTGTGGTGTGATGGACAAATTGAAAAATAGTGTTACTAGAGAATGTTGTGGTCTGAAAGAGGATGTAGTCACAAAGATAGAGAAAGGTATGTTGAGATGGTTTGGTTATATGGAAGAATGGATGGGAGCAGATTGACGAGTGCAATCTATAAGTATACAAGCAAGCGTAAGTGGAAATATTGGAAGGAGACGGCCGAGACGTACATAATTATACTGACCAAATTGGCGACGTGCTTAAAAAGGCCCAAGTCAGATCTACCCGAATCCGACGAGCATGCATGAATGGACTTATGAATGTGGAGGAAGGAAGAGAGGTTTGTCAGGATCGTAGCAGGTGGCGTACCGTTGTCTCTGCCTACCCCAGTGGGAGACAGGCGTAGGCGTGAGAATATGTATATTTATGTCTATATTTGATTCATATTTTAATTGCAATAAATGAAATGAAATGTTTTTTGAGATAAGTATGAAAATGTTTGTTTATCCTTATTGCGAGATTTTTTTAATCTGACGCAGAGACAGAGATATTATCAGTTATTTAATTTATTGAACTTGCCAATACACGAGTGGCATGATTAAAGCGATACAGCAATAGCGTAAAAAGCATATTTAAATACTTAAATGAACATTGTTTTACAAGTTCGTGAAAATTGTCAACTGCGAACTGTAAAGCTTTTTGAGCGACGTACAACATATTACGTATATTTCGTACACGTGTTTACAAGAGGGATGATAGCTCACAAAGGGGGCGGGGGCGCGGCGCGACCGTAGGCATGGTGGAGCTCGGAAATTAGGTAGGGAGAGGGGTGCGCGCTTGAGATGCGCCGCGCAGCCTCCTAGTAATCTAGCCTCTGTGGCGCCGCCATTGGCGAATTGACCTCACGTTGAGATAAGTGGACGCCGTAACGAGTGGTGCGTAGATGTAGGGACCTGTGCCAGGCTGTAGTGCTGATGGCGTCGCGAAGGTGAGCGGCGCGGTGGAGGGCCGCCGGGCACCGCGCGAACGGCCGCCGTGGCGGTGCTACGGACCCATGCTCACCCACAGCCGATCTGACGGCGACTTCCCCATATACACTCGAGGTGAGATCGCCTTCTTTCTAAATCACTGAACTGCTTCAGGACATTCTGGAAGATGAACCTTACAGCCAGAGTTGTGACAGTTCATACAACATGTTCAAACATTTTCTTATCTTCTTAATTTATGTATAACAATAACAACAATGCATATTCTACATATTATGAAGATACTGTGGATGTTCTACATAACATAATTTGAATTTATGTTCAATCAAGATCTTTTATGGCTTGTTAAACGATGGGGCCGATTCAATTAAATGTATAGCATCCGATCGTGGATTGTCCAAGTGAGAGATTTATAAATCAATATTCTAGCGTCCCACTGTTTACCGCTCACTCATTGTTATTCGCCCCTTTTCTCCACTTACTATCAAATACATCATTCATGTACGACACATTAAGTAGATATAAACATTCAAAGGGTTTTTAAATAAGGTTTCTGCACGAGATGCGGTACAGTTTTCCATTTTTATGTCATGTAAAATTATCTTTTTAAATTCAGGCTTCGCTGCTTACATTACACGCTACGCAGACTCCTAGTATGAAAATCATGGTCCGTTTACTTTCTAGGGCAATAGGTATCTATTAATAAGTAAAGCCTATACGCTTAATCTACTCGCTCACCGCTAACGTTGCGCACTGTGATCATTGAACCAGCTAATCTAATGTTTTTAATGTCACTTGACATCATTAATTGCGTTTAGTGACTCAGGAGGTGTATGAAGTCAAATCTAATGGTATTTAAATGACACGACCCTTTGAACATTCAGCACACCTTAAATGTTGGATACACATCATTTGTGGCATCTATGTAAAGAAGGTAGCTTCATTATGATAATTTTTTTAAGACTGATAACTAATTCTGAATGTTTTTTTGAGCATGTACATGTTATACTTAAGGGCACTCTACTTAAGCTGCAGGTTGCATGCAATTTTAAATACATTGACTAGCAAATCTTATAACTATTATAAAACTGTAACAGAAGTGTGTCTGTACATTGAACATATTTACAAAAAAAAAAATTACAACATGGTTTTTACCCGTCCCTGATTCCAAATCACCAATTTTTGAATTTTTTGTCTGTCTGTTTGTTTGTTTGTTTGTTTGTTTGTTTGTTTGTTCGTTTGTTTGTTTGGGTGTTTGTTTGTTCGAGTATCACGCAAAAACTACTGAACCGATTTTGATGAACCTTTTTTTGTTTGACAGCTTATCATCTGACTTAAAATCTGGTATATAATTTATGCGGACGAAGTCGCGGGTAAAAGCTCGTATGAAATAAACTTGAAACATAACACGCTCACGCAGCAATGTACTGCATAATGTAAACCTGTACCGAGTACCTAATAAGGGAAATGAAATGTCAATTTCGTGTTTCTTAAATATGTATATTGACCTTGCGCTCTACAAAATATCTAAACAATGCGTGGTCTGACGGTATGATACTGAAAAACATATTGATAAGCCATTCACTATCAGTTCCCTTCTATCTAATCTACCAACTCGATATGTAATGTCTTAGTTACTTTTTAAATTTCATTCCAAGTAGACATGGAAGACATTTGAGGATCTTGCCTAGTATGTGTGTGGAAAATGTAGTGATGTGTCGCCATGGATGATTTGAATCTTAAGACCAAGTCCAAGCGTAGGCCGATAGACGATGATACGAAAAGTGACAGTGGAATCATAGATGGAAGCGAACGGACTTGTAAGTCGTTAGTTTCAACAACGGTTATCTTTAATTTATTTCTATTTGACACGTAATTCCACCCTGAAACTTCAAGATGCGGTGATACTTGACACATAAAGAAAATTCTTAGTTGTAACAAGGTTTCTGACCACCCTGAAGGGAATTATGATCGTAAGTTTATGTATGTGTATGTCGTAGCTAAAAAAGACCACAAATTCATCCTGGAGAGCGATTTTTGAAACTCATTCTTTGAACTCAGCAGCTGAAAATGTCGATATTACTATGGAGACGTGCATCTTTCTACTGCTGATTTGACATAAAAAAATCATACTCCAGGAGTGCGATTTTTGAAAGTCAAATCAGCGGTAGAAAGATGCGTATCTCCATACATTTTCAACTGCTGAGTTCAAAGTATGAGATTCAAAAATCGCACTCCTGAACCTGTGACTGTGTTAAAATTGCTAGCAGCTACCTGCAGGCGTGAAATGAAAAATATTGGAAAGAACCCTACATCGATCAGTTCCGGTAGAGTTGGCTTTAAACTGGGGTATTCCTGCAAGGTAAAAATGTGTGGTTGTTGACGAGTCGGGGTGCCGCGTGGCGGGACACCGGTGGGTAGTACACCTGCCCTTAGGGACGCGCGGGGTGCGGGTGCGGGGCTGCTGCAAGCATGTGAACCGGTGTCGATGCACGCGCATTGCACATAAATGACCACTCAAACCTACATACTACGTCTGTATGTCAAATTCAAGATCATAAACACGCTCGTCCTACTTGAGATAGATGCAAATTGAATTCAATCCCAATTTAAATTAGAGCGTGAAATGTTCGATATGAACACTCAACAGAATTGGAAAAAGTTTCCAGCGGTGTTAGACGTACTCGGTGTGCAGTAGGATGAGCAGTAGTTTTTAATTTGGCATTTTCCTTGTTTGCCTGTACGTTAACTTGCACTACCTACCAATTAGTGTAAACTTCTTTTGAAGTGAGATTTTTGTGAAGGATTACGATCCATTCATCATTGGTATGATACACTAATGTACCATAAAATGAAAATATTCGTTTAAGTAGATACAGGTCTATATTTCCTATTACAGTTTCGAAGGAAGCTTATAAATGCAAGCCTATCTTAACATCTCACGACTAAACTTAGTCAACAGGCGTGATAACAAATCGAGCAAAACGTTCATAACCCGGCTGGGCGCCGCCAGTTGCCTCTGTGTTGATGTGTAGCGAAGGCTCGCCATGCTGCTGTAGCATGGAGCGGCGCGGCGCGGCGAGACGAGGCGAGTGCATTGCAACATGCAGGGTAGGACAGAGGCAGGCAGGCGGGCCCCCACCCTGCCCCGCGCGGCGTCTCGGCCCGCGCGCCAGTCCGCCGTTGTGCGTCCCTCGCGGCGCAGGCATTTCGATATGACCGCCTCGTGATTATCGTTGCTAGTACCGGTTTCGCGTGTGCCTTTGTTTTGTGCTCATTGACAGTGTTGTGTTGATTCAATGCCGACGATGTTTAGCGTACGACATGGCCGAACGTAGTTGACATGTCGCTGAGCGCGCCCGCCCAGGCGGTGCGCGGGACCAGGACCAACAGCCTCGACCAACTGGATTTCCAGGAGCGCCGGCAGCTGATCGCTAGCTCCCTATCTCTTACGGACTTCTTGCACGTCGGGGCGAAGGAGGTGGCTGCGGTCGCCGGTCAGTCCCCTTCTCATTTTGTCTCGCACACCCAGTCGCATTCCTAACAATAGCTTTGCGAAATCAAAGACTTCGTGCACGACATTTGGCCTCTATACATAGCGTGCACCTAGAACTCGCGCGAGATGCGAGCATTAATGAATGTATCGAGACAACTCTTCATTTTTGTGGTGCCTCTACCTATTATTAGACTTGTTCTTCAAAATGGCGATGATTTCATTTATTTACCATAATTTACATGTATACATATCAGGGCAGACAGCAGGACTAAGTAGAACTCATAATTCGCAAGCCGGTACACAACTCTGGTATTATAGGTACCTAATCATCGCCTAAATAAAACACCAATAGTCTTAACTAATCGACTATGTGCTAATCACTATCGTACTATACCTATTATTTCCCTATCCTATCTCGTCGTTTGCTGCTGTTTTACGATGCATGAATGTCCAATCATTAACAATCAATTAATGCGTAGTTTAGCAGCGGGTAGGTTGGTATGCTATCTTTAATGAATGAATCTTCATCCGCGGAAAGCTTTGAAACACGATATACGCATATAATGTGGGTTCAAAAAGGTACTAGAATGCGTATAAAAACTCCTAATTTCAACAATGATATCACTTGGACGCTACCTGGAGGAGTGGTTAAAGTTGGTCACGGCATCGGTACCGTGGCCCAATACCTGCCTACTTATCATTAAACCCTTGCGTGTTTTATGTTTTTTACGTTTTACTTAGTCACTGTTTTGAAGAGAAACAATTAGGTATTATGTTGGTTTAGGTGTATGGAGAGCTATCGTAAATTGTGCTCGTTAAAATGAACTACCGATCACAATTTGTAATGCAGCATTCCCAGGCTTCCAAATATGGTCACACGGAAAGCCGATTTGACCTCAGGTTCGACTTGGAAATCATGCTCAAGACAGCCTTTGATAAGGTCATTTTGTAAGGCCATTTCTAGTTATCTGCTGAGCCTGTATAATACTTACCTGTCCTCAGTTACGAACGAGAGCTAGAGAATGTATAAAAAGTAATAAACATTATCGCCTCTTGTTTCATCTGATAACTCGTTTCTAACAAGTATACAAAACAAGAACAAAAGAGAGACCGTATGTACCCACCATGTTTTCCCACATACTATTGAAAGTGAAAATACGATTTTCCACTCATCATTATAGTGATTTATAACACGTATCGTGTACTACGTTTACTCTAACAACATTTTTAGATTCTGCTGTAATTACGGCAGCCTTAGGAATCCACAGAACGGACAGATGAGATCTAGTAATGGCACAATTTGCGGCGTCATCATTCTTTATACTGTACCATACAACAATATATACATAGATATCATTGATTTTTATCTCCAGCGTATTATTTACGGCATGGTGATGTCACAGTGCTGTTTTCGCTGGTACTACCATTTATGAATGTAACTGTAGTTTGTGATCTTTAGCTATAATGTGGGGCATCATGAATACATTGCTGAATCACAACACCTATTTAAAATTTGACAATAGAAAGCGGTGGAGTTTGGAAGCTTGCTTTATTTAGTACAGCGTTTGCGTTTGAAGGCAAGCTAATAATGTTCATGGTTAAAATCATGAATTCCTTCAAATAAGAGTATAAGCTTGGCAAATTGCAGATGTTTAACAAGATTAACGGGAACAAATGACACTGTTATTTGGCTAGTCACGTAGGATCGGACAGGCTACGGGTCAAAATAAGTGTACCTGCCAATTGGACCTTTTCCAACTAACTTTAACAGTACCTCGTTAGGTTTAATTTCATTAAACTACGTTAAACATTGATTATCGAGAGGTGACATGTTTTGAAGATTGAAAACTTTGAACTTTGTAAAATTACACTTGATGCTTCACCGTTGTTTAAATAACTCTAATAACGACGTGCACTCTAACTAGTTAGTGTTATCCTTGAACAGTTATTTATCTCAATCAAAGAGGTCAGTAGCGGGCATTGTTTAGCCTAGTACCTACTACCTATAATGTTAGATTGTACGTAAATATTCTTAAAGGATTACAACAAATTTGGCCTCACTCCCAAACAAGTTTACTAAATACTAATGAGTTACTAATGACATTCATGAGCGCGTCCTTATCCAAGATAGGGTCGAGTTAGTGAATTCCGTGTTCGTACAAATGAATCTTAGTGAGTCCTCATTTGTATTCAATATGTGCACGATGCAAATGTTCTCAGTTACGCAATAAGCTATGCTTTGCTATGACTGTGATTCACTGCAATTGTACTTACATTGGATGTTGATTAATTCAGAACCTGCACTCCTATTGTCCTATACTAGATTTTTGCACTTTATCTATGTAAACGTATGTTTGAACCATAATAAAACTCAGAGCCTTGACTTTCATTGTCTAACGAAATATCAATCATGTTATCGAACGATGGAACTTACCTACGATTATTTGTGAATATGCCCTTAGTTAAACTTGCTATATTGTTTAAATCGTTTATGATGATGGATGTACTATACCGTATACAGGTGTAAACATGGTTTGTTCCTTTGGGAAAGTTGTTCTGTATCATGGGTACAGTCACCCAACTGCCTCCGTGGTCTAGTGGTTAAGAGCATTGGCTCTCGATACGGAGGTCGTGGGTTCGATTCCCACGGGGGAGACCTAGTGATATGTCACTTTGTGCGTTTTTCCCCAGTTGGTTAGGACATTGCAGGCTGAATCACCTGATTGTCCGAAAAGAAAAATGATTCCGTGCTTCGGATGGCACGCTAAGCCGTTGGTCCCGGCTACTATCTCTGGTGGTAGTAGTCGTAACATAAAAACCACGTCAGAGGCCGTAAGGCGGTCTGAAAAAACTCTGACACCAGGGCTCTGCCCACACGATAAGAAGAAAGTCACCCCTTAAACTCTTAAAGTAATGCAACTGTTCACCCTAACACTGTATAAGTCGTCGTACTTCTTTTTGAATGCGAATGCTCTCATTAGACCAGGGTTGCCAGACGTTGAAAAATTTGTTAAAAATAAAATTTTAATGTTGTTTACAACGAAAAAAAGAGGATAAGAGCAGCTAATACGAGAAAAAAATCGAAGTACTGATCGATTTCATGTGGATTTCCCTTGGATTTCCCAGCAAACTACAAACTAACCATACAAACGTCGCCTGTAATGGAAAATTATGACATAATTTCTCTTAAAGTCAAAAGCTCGTACATATTTGTACGAGGCTGACATAATCCTTGTACCTCGTACGGTAGACCCCAAATCTCGTATTTGTACGAGGAACCTCGTACGTCTGGCAACCCTGCATTAGACTAATCAATGAAGCTATAATTCGATTTATTTACTGCGGAATCTCTATACAAGGCGTTAATAAATGTCGGAATGTTCATAAATAGCGGTCACGGTCTCGGTGCGGTGGTAAGGACGCTAGTTGCGTTGGAGCTGCTGCGTTTGCCGCACCATCGATCACTGTGGGCGCTTACAGTCGTCTCGCCGAGACGCGTGACTCACGTACATAAGATACCCAAAGAAGTCTTACATATCGAACCATTGTCATCTCTACGACGAAGACATTAGAACTCTAATGCGAGACTTGTTTCGTAGCTAGTATTAACTCCTACTTGCGGTGTAGACGTGCGAGGCTCATCGCTTTGCTCTTCGCAGAGGTGTCGATGCCATACCTACGTGCCCCACTGAATTTGAATGCCTACATTACGCCCACATTGTCCTATGATTAACGATCAAACATTGTATTGTGAACTACGCCGCAGATTGCAAAATTTCCATCAAATAATTTAATTTTGAAATCAACCATCGCAAACAAGTTCTCATCACAATTCATACCTTATCGTACTAAATGGCGTTTGTTTTATCAGTCGTTATAGTTTGTCTTCGTTATTTTCGTACCATATGTTTAGCATAGTTGAATAATTTACTGCTGCGATAAGTATAATGATGTCTTGTAAACGAGGTTTTCTTATCATATCTGGTTTTCTTGTTAAAGGACCTCAATTCTCCGTAATAATTATTTCTGTCACAGATATAGTAAAACGCAATGTAAATAAAGTATTATACCAATACTAAGTTATTTCGTGAATAGTTGTTGAATGGATGCGTTATCCTGGTCTTCCGCTTATGAACAAACCACTGTAGTTGAGGATTCAAGCTAAAGTTATTTCGACTCACCAATGTTGCCTTTTGAATAACAATGACATGTTTCGTGATTTGTTTTATGCATGCTTTGATGACTCTTGACTTTCTTACGATCATCCGGTTACTTGAGCATTTTCTAATGTTAGCTGACATCTTAACAATACAGTCATTTGTTTTAAAGTCTTATAAATCAGGATTGGCATACGCAGAAATTGTACGTACCCACATGATGTAGAGATGAGTTTCTCTTTTAAAGTAATACTTAGTTGCCGTTGGTATTGTGATTGTCACGGGCAGCTCTTAACAATAGATTGTCGACGCAATGGGGCCGTTGATTGTGTCGATGTATGTATGAGTGTATTGGGTAGATGCTGCTGGTTGCTGGTACTATTATCTTTATTGACGTGGGTTTTCTCCACGTCCATTACTTTGCTGCTGTTCAGTTTCAATGTATTGTCAGCTTATTTGTTGGGGAAACCTCTTCATTTTGAAATTAACGTATATATTGACCAATGCAATATTTTTTTAATATTTGTATTAGACTTGAGCATACTTTATATTTATAATATCCTTAAATATCAGCAGTATATCCCAACACATATTTATTAATAAGTCACATAGAAACCTCATTAGATCTAAATTCTAAGGTAACAAAATATCTAAAGAGGATAGTTTTTGCTGCGCGCTCTAAACGAAAATCTGAAAACATACTAGATTGTTTCTGAAAAACTTCATTGACTTTAATTGGTTAGTATTGAAAATATAACCAAACTTCGTTTGTATGGAGCGCGCAGCAAAATTATCCTCTCATCTAGTCAACCAACAATAAATTGCTTGGTTATAGAGGCAGCTATTAACTTGCTATTAAGAAGATTGATAAGCTAACAGTTATCAACAAAAAAAAAACGTTTTTGCAAATCTGTAGCTTTCGATTTCACTTTAATGTCACAAGTAGTCACAACATTTTCGTGGAATACATTATTTTACGTTACTACGCGAAAATTGTAATGCTCATATTATTATCTACAACTGCCTCCGTGGTCTAATGGTTAAGAGCATTGGCTCTCGATACGGAAGTCGTGGGTTCGATTCCCACGGGGGACACCTAGTGATATGTCACTTTGTTCGTTTTTCCCCAGTTGGTTAGGACATTGCAGGCTGAATCACCTGATTGTCTGAAAAGAAAAGTGATTCCGTGCTTCGGATGGCACGTTAAGCCGTTGGTCCCGACTACTATCTCTAGTGGTAGTAGTCGTTACATAAAAACCACGTCAGAGGCCGAAAGGCGGTCTGAAAAAACTCTGACACCTGGGCTCTGCCTACACGATAAGAAGAAGATTATCTACAAAACAAACCTATAATAAAATTATAAAAAATCTAAAGCTACGAATCTAATTATTTATCACCAATAAGAATAATATACAAGGTGTTACAAAAGACCATCAAACTGAACAGCTTTCACTATGGAGCCAACTCATCATGAAAAAAAAAACCTGGAGTGCGATTTTTGAAACTCACACGTTGAACTCAGCAGTACAAAATGGCAAAATAACTATGGAGATATGCATCTTTCTACTACTGCTGATTTGACTTTTAAAAATCGAACTCCTGGAGTAGGATTTTTGAAAGTCAAATCAGCAGTAGAAAGATGCATATATCCGTAGTAATTTTGACATTTTCAACTGCTGAGCTCAGCGAATGAGTTTCAAAAATCGCTCCT
Organism: Agonopterix subpropinquella; assembly: GCA_922987775.1. Lineage (NCBI taxonomy): Eukaryota > Metazoa > Arthropoda > Insecta > Lepidoptera > Depressariidae > Agonopterix > Agonopterix subpropinquella. The sequence goes on along the minus strand of OV277700.1, from coordinate 11,391,457 downwards.
GGACGGATCGTACTTCCAAGTTAATCTATCTCGAAATCTATCTAGATTTCTAGTCTTTTTTGAGATAGCAGTAAATAGGCCAAAATGTCCATGCTACCTGGCTTGTTAGCTAAGTAGATAGACGTTGGTAGGAGATAGGATGGGTGCAATATGAATAAAACCGGTCAAGTGCGAGTCGGGCTACTCGCGCACCGAGGGTTCCGTACCACACCACCACAGAACACAACATTATTAACTTAGAAAAAAAACTTTTTTTGTCCGGGACCTTTAGCGCGAAACCGACTCACACTTGGCCGGTTTTTAGTATTTGTTGTTATTCTGTAGAGTTTGCTCTATAATCACACTAAGTTTAACTCTTGTATGTATTACCGTTTTTACTATAGAGCGTGAAGAAAAAATGTTTTGATAAAAACTAGTTTCTTGTTGAAAACCCCCCTTAATTTTTAACTTTCTACCATATTTGTTAACAAATCCGCCGCAATAACGCATAATCTGAGAAAATTTCAACTATCTAGCTATTACGGTTCAAAAGTTACAGCCCTAAATAGGTAGGACAGACGGACGGATGGACAGACAGACGGACAGACGGACGGACGGACGGACAACGTAGGCTTAGTAATAGGGTCCCGTTTTCACCCTTTGGGTACGGAACCCTAAAAATGTAATCTTTAGGGCTCCCCGCTCCCTCTTGGCTCCTTGAAAGTTATGTAATTTCTAGTGAAACTAATATAGTAATAATTTTTATTTATTATTCTTTGCAGTCAAGAAACAGAATGGTACGGCGGTGCGCACGAACAGCCTGGGCTCGGGTGCGCGGACGCCGCCCGTCGAACGCACCAAGTCCAAGTTCTCGGCGTTCGGCAGACTCTTCAAACCGTGGAAGTGGAAACGGAAAAAGAAATCTGAAAAGTTCGAAGCTGCTTCTAGAAGTTAGTAAACCTTTGTCATGTTTAAAGATACCTTTTATTTTATACCTACTACTACTGTGATACTACTGTGATAGCCGCCTCCGTGGTCTAATGGTTAAGAGCATTGGCTCTCGACACGGAGGTCGTGGGTTCGATTCCCACGGGGGACACCTAGTGAAATGTCACTTTGTGCGTTTTTCCCCAGTTGGTTAGGACATTGCAGGCTGAATCACCTGATTGTCTGAAAAGAAAAATGATTCCGTGCTTCGGATGGCACGTTAAGCCGTTGGTCCCGGCTTCTATCTCTGGTGGTAGTAGTCGTTACATAAAAACCACGTCAGAGGCCGTAAGGCGGTCTGAAAAAACTCTGACACCAGGGCTCTGCTCACACGATAAGAAGAAGACTACTGTGATTTATACAAGGTGTAACAAAATACTCTAGTAATATTTAAAGGGGTGGTTTAGTAGACCATCCCCCGCGGCATGGCGGCGCGATACATATCTATCGCACCCTACATCTCTTTCTTTTCGCGCGCGAACGAACAAGCCAGCAGGCGCGATAAAACCTTTATCGAGGCGCCATGCCGCAGGCGCATGAAACTGTACTTTCATAAAACGATGACAAGATAAATCGGCTGTCCCATACATTTGAGTCTAGAAGGTACTGCAGTTATGAAATAGCGGATTTTTCTAGATCAGGATTACGTTTAAAAAAAAAAATTATTCTACAGGGTGTTCTCTTCTTCATTACACCGTATCTTTGTATTTACCTTTACAAATGCTCAATTGTAAGAAATAATATAAATAATTAACACAGAGTCAAAAGCTAGAGCAACAACTTTTGAAGGAACATTCAGATTTAACAGTACTCCTGTTGCACACGCAAAAAAATGGCGTCGCTTGTGAAGTTTTAAATTATTTTTGAAAATACTCTCTGTTGTAACATATTTGTAACAAGTTCTTTCTATTATTTGCAGCGTTAGAGAGGAAGATATCCGTCCGAGCGAATAGAGATGAGTTAGTTCAGAAAGGCATCCTGTTACCGGAGAGTCCGGTCACGCCTGTACCAGAAGACAGTAAGTACACACACCTTACCTATGATTGCATAAGGGTTGAGACACATTGACCGACGGCATACAAAAAGCACGTTTAGCCTCCTGCGTACGCACGGCGACAGATCAACCTACCCATAGTTCGACCTTATGTCCATGAACATAGAGTTCAACTATGGGTAGGTTGATCTGTCGCCGTGTGTACATCTGTACTAATACTGCGTACATAAGAAATAATGCCGGACATAAAAAAATGTTTTCTGAGGTTTCAGAATATCTCTGACTGCCCCTTGGGGACTTTAGTCGTGAGCATGCGTATTTTTGGTGTTTTGTTGGCAACTAAAACACTACAATAGATTTTATTATTTCTTATGTCCTACGTGAAGTACAGATGTATGCAGGAGGTTAGTATGGGACGCCGTCCGCATCCTACGCCGTCGACGTGGCGAACGGCGCCGAACTCGTTCCCATACTAATCGTAGCTTTTTGTATGGGTCCGCCGTCGGTCAATGTGTCTCACTCTACCCTGAGGGTTGATCCTCATCTGGCAGCACCGCATCGCATTTTTCACGCTCTATTATTTTCTGTCGCTCAGTAACGTCATTTGCTAGAGCGAGAAAGATTGCAGCACTGCCGGTGCTGCGACGTGCGGTCGTGTTCCCGCTATCTTATTTGCTCTAGCAAATGACTTTCCTGAGTGACAGAAAAGGATGGAGCGGCGGAAAAATGTGATGCGGTGCTGGCAGATGAGGTTCAACCCTGTCTCGCCATGTTTCAAAGCGATATCGATTCGGTAATAGCTATCTTTTCGCTGATTATTTTGATTACACAGATCAACAATAGTAGATTATGTACCAAGGGGATAAAGCAGTGTCTTTCATCACGGGCGCGATATTGAATCCCGAGCGCAACGAGGGATTCTAGGGTTAACTCCCGAGCGCAGCGAGGGAGTTTAGAGTTAACTCCCGAGCGAAGCGAGGGAGTTAAGACTAGAATCCTGAGTGAAGCGAGGGGTTCAAGCTCGCCCAAGATGAAAACACGTTTATCCCCGAGGATCATACTCTACTTTTCACACCCTCCGCGAGAAAATAAAAAGCAATACTTACTGTTAGAAGCCCAGGGGAGCGTGTAAATTCTCTATGGTTAGAAACCAATTCTTTTATTAGAGTTTATAACAAAGTATTAGAGTTCAATAGTATAATAGTATTTAGAAAACACTATTTTATTAAATTCAAAGTGAAAGTAGATATTTGAAAAATTAGACCAGGAGAGCGATTTTTGAAACTCATTCGATGAGTTCAGCAGTTGAAAATGTCAAAATAACTATGGAGATATGCAACTTTCTACTGCTGATTTGACTTTAAAAAATCATACTTCAGGAGTGCCATTTTTTAAAGTCAAATCAGCAGCAGAAAGATGCGTATCTCCATAGTAATTTTGACATTTTCAACTGCTGAACTCAGCCAATGAGATTCAAAAATCGCACTCCAGTTGTGGAAAGAAAAAATATATACGGTCGAATTGAAAAACCTCCTCCTTTTTTGAAGTCGGTTAAAAATGTAATATTTTTTTTACTTTGTTCGTAGCACTACTGGTAGCAATAGGTACAGAGATTTACAGTATTCGCGCCTTTTTTTCTTTTTTTGTGTTCAATACTCGTGGTGGCCAGTTCGAATTTCGAATTAAGTTCTTTTTGGTGCAGGTCTCCATGATAAGTTTTCATACGAATTTTAAGTAAGGGTCGTAGTAAATATTAAATAATCTGTGGATGCGGTTCCATATTCAAATCTCATTATTGACCAGCGGGTTATAATGAAATTCAGTACAATATTATTGCCCGGCTAGTCCCAGGGCTATAATGACTTGCTTTAGGTTCGAGTTACATGACATATAATGTTCCATTTTCGAGCGGGTGGTGTGAAAAAAAATTTTTATTGTTCTGATTCTCTATTTATATCTACGCAGATTGTTATTATTAAAAATTTTAAGAATTGACAAAAAACTAAAATACTGTTAATAATAATTTATTTATTTAAGTTTATTTATTGAATCACTGAAAGTTATAACATCATAGTACGAGCGTCAAACTTGGTGTGTGTAAAAACTGGCCAAGTGTGAGTCGGTGTTGTACTAAAGGTCCCCGAGAAAAAATAAATGTTTTTAAGTTAATATGTTGTTGTGTGGTACAGAAACGGAACCCTCGTCGGTGCGCGAGTAGCCCGACTCGCACTTTACCGGTTTTATATATAGGGTCCTTCTTAATATGCTGACACTTTTTTATGGGAATGATCAGACCATCAAACTGAACAAATTTCTCAATGGCACCAACATCGAAATCGCGAAAAAAAATTTTGCTTTTCCATACAAAACTGCAAATTTATTCGAGCCAAAAGTATAGGACAGCTGATTTTTTTTTCGCGATTTCGATGTTGGTCCCATAGAGAAAGTGGTTCAGTTTGATGATCTGATCATCCCCCTAAAAAAGTGTCAGCATATTAAGAAGGACCCTGTATTTGACTTACGAGTATTTTACAACTGAGGACCGACAATAGGACAATCGAATCATATTTATAACATATAATTAATATAATTCCTTTTTGATATGTAGTGTTTTGCTAACGTAGTGAACACGTTACCATAAATACCATTAATCAAAATAGGGTAAAAGCGTTTGAATTAGACATAACGCTTATAGCAATTAAGTAGGCACGAATCAATTACCTTTTCTACCCATCAATATAATTCAATGCTTTCCGAAAAATTTAATTGATTGCTCTGAATCATGCACCACACCGTAGTATGGTTTCGAGTCTTAGGAACCTCCTCAAAATTAAATACAGAATAGCATTTATAAATAAATAAATAAAATAAATATCTTGGACAGTGTCACACAAATTATCTAGTCACATTTAAAGTACCAGAATCTAGCCTGGACTTGTATTATGTTGACTAGACAACTATATAGAATACATATATAGATGCAAACATCCATGACTCGGGTACAAATATTCATATTCACATTACAAATATTTGTCCCTTACGGGATTCGAACCCGCGACCCTCGGCACAGCAGGCAGGTTCACTACCGACTGTGCTACCGGACCGTCAATTCATTCCGTCATTAGTTAACATTTAATTGGATTTAGGGGTTCCGTACCTCAAAAGGAAAAACGGGACCCTTATAGGATCACTTTGTTATCCGTTCCTGAGAAAGGAAATGGGGAGAGGTATCAAGTTGAAATTAATATCAAATACTAAAGATCTACGGTCCATTGGAGGTATAAAAAATACAAGCTTCTATGTCACAGCAAATAAAAGATACGACCATTTATGGCACATATTTTGATAGAATGAATAGAATAAAATAAAGTTTATTAACACTATTAATCAGTTTGCTTACAATAGTTACCATATTTCATAACGAAGCTAACGGGCCGGGTTCAGTATGCGCAGGCAGAAACTGAACAGCGCTGTTTTTCTATTTTATTTTTATTTTATTTTATTTATTTGGAAAATCTACAGCGTTATAAATGTGATTATGCTAACTTACAGTCTAACAGAATGGCCAATTACAGATTTTCACTTTCATACCTTCATTTCAACCTGGAGTGCGATTTTTGAATCTCATTCGCTGAGTTCAGCAGTTGAAAATGTCAAAATTACTATGGAGATAAGTACACATCTTTCTTCTGCTGATTTGACTTTCAAAAATCGCACGCCTGATGTATGATTTTTGAAAGTCAAATCAGCAGAAGAAACATGCGAATCTCCATAGTAATTTTGACATTTTTAACTGCTGCACTCAGCGAATGAGATTCAAAAATCGCACTCCTGAGGGTCTACCCGCACATTCGATTCGAACTTTTGCGTGAATGTTTTCGTTCCAATTTCAACTCTATTACATAACCCAGTAAAATTAGATAAATCAGAAGAAATAATTTCCGGAGTTTTGGAACTTTTTTTAAACGTTCCTTTGGTACGTAATATTGAAGAAAAAGAAAAGTCCTGGTGAGTGGGGGGTGAGCTCGAGGAAGGGGGGGGCTCTAAAGGTGACTTTTTTCAGTTTTTCGCTTATTTCTCGAAATCTGAAAGTCGTATCGAAATATTTTGTATGGACAAATTAAACCTGACAAAATTTCCTACAAAACAAGTAGTATGCATTTTTTTCATAGGACTTAACCTTTGAGGGTTACGGGGCCGAGAAAGCAACAGCATTTCGAAAATTATGAAATTTGTATGGCGACCCTCATGAAAGTTGATGATAAAAACAAAATGATTTCATATTCTTAATCAGCAGCCCCGAAAACCCCCAGGTACAAATTTTCAGTCGGTTCGGGGAACCCTTAAAAGCTGCATTGGCGTTTGAAATTTCCATGGCAGCCATCTTGGATATCGCAATTTTTGATTTTTTTAACCGCCAACCAAATCTGACCAGGGTCTTCTATGACATTTGTTCGAGGTCCATAACCCTATCTGTTATAGTCTCCGCGGGCCGTTGACCTCATCCATCAGGAGTCGACCTTCCGAGGAAGTCAAAGTTTTTCCTGTATCACCAAAGCATCCATATGATGATCCCCAAATGTCATCCTTGTACCGTAAGGGGAATCTGGAGATCAATTGGATGTATCTGGTTGACCCCCCCCCCCCTCCCTCTCCCCCTACCACATAGATATTAGATAAATACCCGTATAAATTGTTCACCGGGTTTCCCCCATTCAGCGTATAGTAAAATGATTTTAGGGATCATCATAAGGATGCCCTGGCGATAAAAAGAATATTTCGACTTCGTCAGAAGGTCAACTCCTGGTGAGGTCAACGGCCCGCAGAAACTATGACAGATAGGGTTATGGACCTTGAACAATTGTCATAGAGGACCCTGGTCAGATTTGGTTGGCGGTGACAAAAATCCAAAATTTCGATTTTCAAGATGGCTGCCATGGAAATTTCAAACGCCAATGGAGCTTTTAAGGGTTCCCCGAACCGACTGAAAATTTGTACCTGGGGGTTTTCGGGGCTGCTGATTAAGAATATGAAATCATTTTGTTTTTATCTTCAACTTTCATGAGGGTCGCCATACAAATTTCATAATTTTTGAAATACTGTTACATTCTCGGCCCCGTAGCCCTCAAAGGTTAAGTCCTATGACAAAAATGCATAGTACTTGTTTTGTAGGAAATTTGTTCAGGTTTAATTTGTTCATACAAAACATTTCGATACGACTTGCAGATTTCGAGAAATAAGCGAAAAACTGAAAAAAGTCACCTCGAGCCCCCCCCCCCCTTCCTCGAGCTCACCCCCCCGTCACCAGGACTATTTTTTTTCTTCAATATTACGTCCCAAAGGAACGTTTAAAAAAAGTTTCAAAACTCCGGAAATTACTTCTCCTGAATGGTATATTTCAGCTTAATTTTACTGGGTTAACAATGAAGTGCGGGCCGAAACAGTGGCGATTTAGTGAAGATCGAAAGTGCGGGTAAGGGGGCTGGTCCTTCCTTCGTTATACAGGATGAATTTAATATCATTAGCATCCTATTAAACTAAAAGTCGACCCATCAATCTGAACAACTTTTACTATGGGAGCAAACAGATCGGAGCAAAAAAAAACAGCTGTTCCATACTAAACTGCAATGCCTACTTGACTCAAATGTATGCAACAGCAGCTTTTTTTTGCTCTGGTCGGTTTGCTCCCATAGTAAAAGTTGTTCAGATTGATGGCTAGAATCTTAGTTTAAAAGGATTTCAATTTCACCCTCTGTACTTGTCTAAATACACCCTTCAATCTAGTTAAAATTCAAAATAAAGATAATAAGATTCATAATAAGATTCAAAGTAAAAAGTTCAAAAATTTTCTAGTAATTTAAAAATAGGGCTGTACTGTAGAATGATTTGGTTTTCTTATTTTTAGAAAATTCATCTCGTTCCTCAAAGATTCCATATTAGGTCAGTTCTCAGTCATGACGGAGACGGACAGACCTAAACGTATTTATTTTATTTAATACGTATTAGGGACTTCCGTCAAGTTGACTTATGATTATGACGCATTAACTTTATGATGTTACGAGCTTTTACCCGCGACTTCGTCCGCATAAATTATATACCAGATTTTAAGTCAGATGATAAGCTATCAAACAAAAAAAGTTTCGTCAAAATCGGTTCAGTAGTTTTTGCGTGATACTCGAACAAACAAACACCCAAACAAACAAACAAACAAACAAACGAACAAACAAACAAACAAACAAACAAACAGACTGACAAAAAATCCAAAAATTGGTGATTTGGAATCAGGGACATCTAAAAATCATATCGTAATCTTTTTTTTGTAAATATCTTCAATGTACAGACACACTTCTGTTACAGTTTTATAATAGTTTAGATTCGTTTTTATAATATTCCAATGACCCATTCGGTTAATATCGCATATTTTATTTCCTCGGAAAACCTTGTTTTCCCAACTAATCAATCTGTATTTTCGCACCGATAATAACTTCCTGAGGTCATTAGAAACAACAAAAAGCTTTTCGCAATTAGTTAGCTGGTTTATGATGATGATGATGACGCAGGCATGGAAAAAATGTATGCAATCTATTCTTATCTAATAGTATAAGAGATAAGTGTACTTTTTGCAACCAACAGCAGCAAGGCTGATTCAGTGTTCATGGGGTGTAGAGCATCTCTGTGATGGGGATGGACCAGGTCTGCCTGCATAACTCCAGTCGGTTTAGGAGTTACTGATGATTAAAGGTCTGTACAAAATTAACCATCAGCTGCACGGCTGATCGTATGTTATTGTTGTAGTATGCACCGTAGCTACGTGAACAGTACAAAAACTGACATGGTTCATCAGTCGGTTTAGGAGATACAGCCGTTCAAAGGTCGGAACTTTGACTGGCTGTATCTCCTAAACCGACTGACAGAACTTAACAGTTTTTGTACTGTCCACATAGCTACAGTGCATACTATAACAATAACATACGTAAATTTGTTTACAGACCTTTAATCATCAGTAACTCCTAAACCGACTGGAGTTATGCAGGCAGACCTGGTCCATCCCCATTACAGAGATGCTCTACACCCCATAAACACTGAATCAGCTTTGCTGCTGATGGTTGCAAAAAGTAAACTTATCTCTCGGAATACAAGAATTGAACGCTTAAACTATTAACTACAAACATTGTTTCGGCATTGTTTGAAGAAGTTATACCTCTGGTATAACATTGCCGAACAATGTATACCTAAAGGGTGTAACAAAACACCCTAGTAATATTTAAAGGGGTTGTAAACAACCCCTCGACCATCAAACTGAATAACTTTCACTATGGAGCCAACATAGAGGAAAATTTTTAAATAGACGCTGTTTCATACAAAACTAGTACCTACACTATCGACTCAAATGTATGGGATGGCATTTTTTTTTAGTCTAGACTACCCCTTTAAATATTACTAGGGTGTTTTATTTTATTACACCCTGTAATTTTTTTTTCGTTTTTTTTAAATCTAAGCTATTATAAAACTGTAACAGAAGTGTGTCTGTACATTGAAGATATTTACAAAAAAAAAAATACGACATGGTTTTTACCTGTCCCTGATTCCAAATCACAAATTTTTGGATTTTTTGTCTGTCTGTTTGTTTGTTTGTTTGTTCGAGTATCACGCAAAAACTACTGACCCGATTTTGATGAAACTTTTTTTGTTTGATTGCTTATCATCTGACTTAAAATCTGGTTATAATTTAGTAATCGTAGAATATAATATTGATTCGCTATAATTTTAATTTGTATCTATGTTTGCACATAAAAGTTCTACCTCCGATTCCTTATTTGTCATTAAATATGCTTACATGTTTATAACGTACTATGATTAGGAGGAAAATTGTAGATACTCGTGTATCCTTCCTTATCGTAACCACAGTTCAGTAATAGAAAATAAAACATTAGTAATTGCGATTAGGCGCACAAAACAATTTTTATACTAATAATAGTTGGTTGTGTCGTCCTTCAAGTGTCGAAGGATGTTTATAATAGGTATTGTAAATGTTAAGTGTAAAATATTATAGATCTTTTGATGCTTACAATAAGAAACAACTAATTCGCTTTTAACGGTTTAACCGGTTATGCTTAAAACCATTATCAGCTACTTGAAATAGGTATATGATTAATTTCAGTTTTCAACAAAAAGTATAGACCAATATATAACAATATTAGCTGAAACTATTTTAAGGGGATGATCAGACAGACCATCAAACTGAACAACTTTCTAAATAAGACCAATATCGAATTCGCGAAAAAAAATCAGCTGTCCCATACAAAACTGCAAACATAACTCAACTCAAATGTATGGGACAGCAGATTTATTTTTTCGCGAATTCTATATTGGTCCCATGGAGAAAGTTGTTCAGTTTGATAGTCTGATCATCGCCTTAAAATAGTTTCAGCGAATTTTGTCAGAGTTTATACAGGGTCCAACGTAATATGCGGACACTTTTTTAAGGGATGATCAGACCGTCAAACTGAACAACGTTCTCTATAGCACCAACGTCGAAAACGTGAAAAAAAATCTGCTCTTCCATACAAAACTGCAAACCTGCTTGAGTCAAATGTATGGAACAGCAGTTTTTTTTCGCCATTTCGATGTTGGACCCATAGAGAATGTTGTTCAGTTTAATGGTCTGATCATTCGTTTAAAAAAGTATCAGCATATTAAAAGGGACCCTGTATAATCATTAATCATGTAATTTAATATTGGAGCAAGAGCACACATGGAGCTGAGACGTCGTACAAAATATTGAATAATTAAGATAAGATAAGATAAGATAAATGTTTATTTTTAACTTTTGCTTAAAACTATAACATTAAACGGAAAGAAAATCGACAATGAAAATGATTAATGATTTTTTGATTTATTTTTAATTGTTAGAATGTCATCAAAATAAACAAAAAATATAGTTTTACATACCTACATACATATTCTCACGCCTTTGTCCCATGGGAGAGGCAGAGACTCCAGCCCGCCACACGCAAAGTTTCCGACACACTTCTTTCGCCTCATCCATATTCATACATCATTAATTTTGTTCTAATTACGTAATAAACGTTTTACGGTTATATTTGCAAAAGACTGTCATACTAACGCAAAAAGTATGACAAACTATTCATAATTCACGTTCACTTGAACCAGTAAACAAAGGTATTGTCATAGCGTAAACACAATAAAGTGGGTACGCTTAGTGGCCATGTTGGGTCTATGCTTGCGCGGAGTGCGGGGGGGCTCGCGCGGTGTGCGGAGGGGTGAGGCAACGGCCGTTGGGGTACAGCGCGCAGGTGGATCGGTACTGGGACCGCGCCCCGCGCCACCCGCACCCCCCGCACGATTGGCCTGTCGCGACCCGAGAGCGCCCTCACTATTAGTATTATATTCACTTTGGTATTGTTTTGCGCAGATGAGGATTTGTCGCCGACATACGAGGAGCAGCGGGGTGAGGCGGGGAGCGGGGCGGCGCCGGCGGGGCCGGACCGCGGGCTGGTGTCCATGCACGCGGCGCTGCAGGCCCAGCTCGCGTCCCAGCTGCAGCAGCAGCAGGCGGCGCTGGCCGCTGCTGTCGCCGCCGCCGCCGCCGCACATCATCACCATCAGAACAATAATGTCATTGGTATGTTTTTGTTTTTATAATATTTGTGACGTTCTGTGAGAAATGGGACCTTGTTGTCGGTTTTAGTTTCTAAGATATCTATACAAGTGGAGTCTTGTAATTGCAACTATGGAGCAATTCCACTTATAAGAATTATGATTCATTTCTTCTCTCTATACAGGGTGAAATTCATATCATTAGCATCCTTTTAAAATAAGAGTCTACTTATCAAACTGAACAACTTTTACTATGGGAGCAAACCAATCGGGGGAGCAACAAAAAAAATCTGCTGTTCAATACTAAACTGCAGTGCCTACTCGACTCAAATGTATGCAACAGCTGATTTTTTAGTTGCTTCGATTGGTTTGCTCCCATAGTAAAAATTGTTCAGTTTGTTGGGTAGACTCTTAGTTTAAAAGGATGCTAATGATATCAATTTCACCCTGTATACACATGTCTAGTCATCTAGTAGGCAGGTGTTGGTATAAAGAGAAGAACTGAATCGTGATTCTTATAAGACCCACTGCTCCATCGCTGCAATTACAAGACTCCACCTCATATATAGATTTTGGATCTATTAATAACTCCATTCCAACGACAAGGTCCCTTTGCCCTGAGAACGTCACATGTTGTCTCGCTAAAATGTCTCAAATGTCTAAAAGGTCTCTACGCGCTCTATGACTTGCGCGGCGTGTATTCTAGGCTCTTTTTTTAGGAATCTGGATGGGTAGCACTTAATGGTCAGCTGAAAGAGTTATCGTTAATACAGGACGTACTACTAGGTCCTACGGCCTCTATTTCAGTCCACTTCTTTGTTATTTACACATAAGTGGCCTTATAAAGGCCTCACATCACATAACTTTAGCTATGTTCTATAGATGGTTGTTTAAATTTAAGTTTTCCTGAAATGAATAACATAAACGGGAAATAAAGGGACCAGAGGAGGAGGAGGGCGAAGGGGGAATATGATAAATACAAAATTGTCACTGCAAGTAAAAACGTAGTAACAACGGTACATCCTTATTGACGCTGTTTTACCTGACTTGCAAATCCTTAGAACTCCATAAAAGTATGAAATTTTTCTGTCAGGCATCGTTATTGTAGGCGCGTTTCTTTCTTTGAAAGAGCAGTAAGTGCACTGGACTACAAAGGTTTCGTTTGTTCAGGTTACTCTTTCTTCCCAGCGAAGGACTATTGTTGTGAACTGCAAGGGTAAAACTTAGACTGGTTTAATATATAAGAACACTAGTAATTTTGCGTACTATAAAATTATGATTTAAGAGACTAATCTCCATTCAGGAATTCGAGCGACAAAATGTAAACAACGGTGATACCAGTGTAGAAAATACCATCTCGAGACGGAAGAAAACTTATCTCCGGAATGAATTACAGTAAATTATCTATTCTATTCGCAAAGGATTACGACAAATGATATGTTAATTTTGTATGGAAAATAAATTTAAAAAACGCAAGTTATAATTTATTTTAGATTAAAAGAAAGCGTGACTGTAAATATTTTATTTCGTGGTCTGGCAACAATCAGATATTTTAGACCTTTGGCTCGTTTTAACAAAGTGCTTAATAAAAACATTTTTTATTGTAAACAATAACGTAAAAGCGTTTATTGATTGTTTAATACCTTCGTCTGAGTCCGTACGCTATGCGCGGATGCTACGCATAGCACAAAAAGCCCACACAGACAGAGTAACGGGCTACATAACATAATTTAAAAATTTCATTCAAATTGTCACGATTGTTTTTATTATTTACGAGCTTTTACCCGCGACTTCGTCCGCATAAATTATATACCAGATTTTAAGTCAGATGATAAGCTATCAAACAAAAAAAGTTTCATAAAAATCGGTTCAGTAGTTTTTGCGTGATACTCGAACAAACAAACACCCAAACAAACAAACAAACAAACGAACAAACAAACAAACAAACAGACAGACAAAAAATCCAAAAATTGGTGATTTGGAATCAGGGACCTCTAAAAATCATATCGTAATCTTTTTTTTGTAAATATCTTCAATGTACAGACACACTTCTGTTACAGTTTTATAATAGTTTAGATAGATAGACAATACATTTTTAATGTCAACGCAATTTATTATATGCGGTGCCGACATACTTTTATTCTTAAAAATGCACCAAAGGTTTCTGATCATGATCACGTAAAGTTACTTTGACAGTGACGTTTCTTTGTTTACATTTTGTCGCTCTAATTCCTGAACGGAGTATAGGTGGCGTTCACAATTTGGTGGCTTGGTTTAACCGCTCGCAACGAGATTCAACCCAGCTTTTTAGATAACAACGAACTTTTGACCCGCGACTTCATCCGCGTGGGTAACCCCGTTACGAGTAGATTTTCGAAAAATCCTTTCTTAGTGCACCCTTACATCTTCAGTAGAATATAAAATAACGCTCACAGGCACATACATTGTAATGATCCCAAGAAAGCACTATTAATAGGCTGTTTATTATGGAAACCATACAACAACGGCACAAACATATAAACATCCATGACCGAACCGGGATTCGAACCCAGGACCCTGGTTTGGCAGTCCGGCGTGGTAACCATTACACCAACTGGGTCGTCATATTTTACACATTTCATGTTTCTATCTTCAGCGGCTTAGGCTGTGGCTTGTCTGTCAGTCAGTCAGTCACGAAACTCTTTTATAACTATTATGATAGATGATACAATGGGTGGTTCGATAATGGCCTCGATTCGGAGTGTACCACGACTAAACTAAACTAAATGTATTCCTGTCACTTTCTAAAATAAGATTAAGAAAAGAGACAGAAAACCAACAGCTGACTTTAGTGCTGTCAAAGTGACGTTAAACGCCCAAAAACGACTTAAATAAGATGGCGTACATTATGATGGCATCTTATTTTGCGCATTTAACGTCACTTTGACAGCACTAAAGTCAGCTGTTGGTTTTCTGTCTCTTTTCTTAATCTTATTTTAGAAAGTGACAGGAATACATTTAGTTTAGTTTAGTCGTGGTACACTCCGAATCGAGGCCAATATCGCGTCTGTTTGAGTTCAAGGGTTATCCTTAATAAGTTATTTTCATACAACTTGTCACGTGATTCCTGATTAATGGGATATAAGCCTATCCCATTTCTTCCAAGTGGGTGTCGTACGAGGTGGGGATATAGATTCTTTTGCTGTGTTATTGTTGGGAAAAAAGCTAGCGGATGGGCATCGCGTGGGTACTTCTTTCTATCATAAAGAGGTATTCTCACGACCGTTTCCTATTTGGGTAGGCGGAGGCAACAGAACGCCACCCTGCTACGATCTTGACATATCTGTCTCGCTTTCTCAAAATTCATAAGTCTCTTCATGCATGCTCTTCGTTCCATCGGCATCGTGAAATCCTGGATAATAGGGGAGCGGACTGCATTAAATATATTTAAGTTTTATCTTCTTAGTAAAAAAAACATTTGAAAATAACGCTATACTCACATTTTTAGTTTTTTTTAAGCTAGAATGCTATTTTTAATAACATGATGAACTATAAAAAGTAATGAAATGTTGATGACGTCACTTGTGGGTATTCATAATTCATAATCGTTTATTGCTCACACAGAGTACATGATAGGTGGTAACAATAGGTGAATAAGTTACATCTGTGAATCTTATAAGTTAAAGGCATTGCAATTTGAGAGTACAGTCCAATTTCTCAAATATAGATATACAATTATATAGCATGCAGTACAAATTTAAAATTTTATGCGCTCATCATTTGTTATTTGATACAATTTTTCATACATCGCGCGCGTTTTGACGTTCGATTAAAAGTTGCTAATTTGACTAATTGTCCCGGACTCTCCGATCCCCTATTATGCGTCTTTTATGCTTAAAAGATGATCTTGGTCAAACGGCACTTTAGGTAGGAGGATAGGAGGTAGTTAAAGGAAAGATTCTGACTATCCCGAAACCCAATATGTGAGATTGTGTTTGTATCATAGCAAATAAATTATTTCCATTTCAATTTACGGATATCACGACAATCTCGACAGCCCGGTAGCACAGACGGCGGTGAACCTGCCTGCTGTGCCGAGGGTCGCGGGTTCGAATCCCGTATGGGACTAATATTTCTATGATGAATATGAATATTTGTTCCCGAGTCATGGATGTTTTTGTATCTATATATTTATTCTATATCGTTGTCTAGTCATCATAATACAAGTCCAGGCTAGATTCTGATACTTTAAATGTGACTAGATAATTTGTGTGACATTGTCCAAGATATTTATATTTATTATTATTTATTATTAATGTATCGTTTGTAAAGTAGATGTGTTCGAACAGCTGTTAGTTTTTGGCAAAACAAGAGTTATACTTTATGTGATTGATATCTATGTAATCTCTAATGCGGTGTTGATAAATTGCCGCTATCGATATTAACTTTAACATCAATCATCGGCATTTTGCGCAAGAGATTGCACTCTAATGTTATTTATATTCTGTTTTAATACAACTGAATAGATAAGTGTTTAGTAAGGCAAATGATAATAGAACAAACTTAATGTTACTTGTAAAAAAATCTCAATTTTCTAAATACTATGCTAGAATAAAAGCTGACCGCATTAAACCACCTTTTAAACATTTCTTTTATGACCGAGTAACAGTACTCATTATCACTGTTCCTAATTAGACAGAAAAAAAAGAATCCTCATAATTTTGTCGGTTAATGAGTTTCAAATGAATTTGTAAGTGGTCTGCGCAGTCAGTTGTGTTGTGATTGTGATTAAAAGGCGGACTGTGTTAAACGCTTGGTGTTGAGGGTTTGAACGGGATAGTGGAAAGGAGTGGCGCGTGGCGGGAATTAGCGACATCCTGGCAGGACGAGGAGATCGTTGACCTGCACTGGTGGCACTAGAGACTGACATTCTGTCACCGAATGACGTCATGGGTCCTTCGATCAGAAGCAATAGCATATGATCAACTTTAATTAATAAGTAATTGCCTCGATTCGGACTGTGCCACGACATAACTAAACTAAATTTATTCCTGTCACTTTCTAAAATAAGATTAAGAAAAGAGACAGAAAACCAACAGCTGACTTTAGAGCTGTCAAAGTGACGTTACACGTCACGCGGTTTTCTGTCTCTTTTCTTAATCTTATTTTAGAAAGTGACAGGAATAAATTTAGTTAAGTCGTGGCACAGTCCGAATCGGTACCATTGTAGAACTAAAGGGAATGGAATAGTTTAGTATTTTTCAAGATCTTTTTAGAAAACAATTTTTAAAGAATAGCAGAAAGGTCTGGCTGGACACGTGAAAAGAAAGCCACCCGAATATGTAGGAAATATGGCACTGCAACTGTCGATTCCAGGACAGAGACCAAGAGAACGTCCGAAGACTAGATGGATGAACACAGTTCGTTGTGATATTAGCGGAGTGCAATGTCTCCGAAGACGACGTCTGAAATAGGGCAAGGTGGAGAGAACAGACGCGGAAGGCTGACCGCACCACCATATCGGATTAAAAGCCGGGAAGAGAGAGAGAGAGAGTAGAATGGTGAAAAAACATTCGAAAAATTTAAGAAAGTAAGAATAGACAAAGATTACATTTGAATGGATAACCGTATCTTTGATGCAGCTGGGATTTTATCTTTATGTTTAAGAATCTATTAATTATTGTACAAAAGTGATTAAGGCTTTGACTGCCAAATGACCGACAAACAATGGAAAATCTATTGTTATTGTGACCCGCCGGCGTTCAACGTGTTAAAAATGTTTACTTTGTTAAGAGGGCTATCGGAGACCAGTGGCGCCCTCATCACATTAATAAAGATTTCTCAATAAAGAAAGCCTAAATTTAAAAAGTGCTCAATTGACAAACTACAAAAGCCTTCAAGCCATTGTTATACAATACTTTTATAGGTTCTAAACATTCCACTTTTAGACAGTTTCGAATAAAAACAAAAGCGGCCGTTTCTTTTTCTTTTTTCAAAATGTGTATGTTTCGACCTTTAAAAAACCTATAAAAGTATTATATGAAAATAGCTTGAAAGCTTTTGTAGTTTGTCAATTGAGCACTTTTTAATTTTGGCTTTCTTTATTGAGAAATCTTTTTTAATGTGATGAGGGCGCCACTGGACAGCCCTCTTAAGAATCTATTAATTATTGTACATAAGTGACTAAAAATTTTTACTTTGTTAAATGATTATACAACAAAACGTAGGTATGCTTAGTCAACTGAAAACGTTACGTATAGCTTAACTTATACAAACACGAGCTTTTGATCCGCGATGTCGTCCACGTGGATTACCCCTTTAGGGGTACAGGGGTAGATTTAGTGCACCCCTACATCCTTTGTAGAATATTTATTCCAAATTTCATGTTTCTATCTTCAGCTGTTTAAGCTGTGCGTTGTCTGTCAGTCAGTCAGTCACGGAACTGTTTTATAAGTAGGTATAGATGGACCCTTTGTACCCTTCTCATTCTTGGTACAAATTGATGTGCAAATCATTGTGCACATAAAGAATATTTATGTAGCTATGGGTAGAGTCTGAAAATATCTTATCATTCTCGCCTGAAACACTATCAATCGTCGAGATAATTGCCAACGCCGAAATGTGTGTCTATAGCTCGGACCTAGTGAAGCGGCAAGGGGGTCGTGGAAGTCTAGATCGACTGGGTGTAGTATAGGCTGTCAGGGTGCCGGGGGCTGGGGCGGGACGGGCGGCGGGGCGTGGAGACCGCGGCGCGCGCCTCAGTGCTGGCCCGCCCGCGCCCGCCGCCGGCCCGACCCGAGCGCCGCTGCCCGCTGCCCTAACCTCTCACGATCACCCGCGGCCATAACCAACCACCTGTCAAATCACACTACCAGCATCACCGCTCATTTATCCCCCTTTTATTGTTTCCCTTTCTAACCCTTTCGATATCCGTTACGGTCTTAATTCGTGCTGGAATATAGCACGGTGTGATGTGTTTGTTTATATTAGTTTAATGATATCTTCACTGATATGTCATGCCATGAAATACGTGATCTTTATTTTGTTACGTTATGTATGTAGATGATGTTTGCTTTCGTGATAGTTGCTGTAGGTACGGTGTTTGCGACCTAAATGTCACAATGCAAACTCTCGTCTTCATTGTTCAATGAAAGTCAATATTACGAACGTGTACCTATCGCATAGTTTTCTGTTCTCATAAAAAGATGTAAATATTCTCATGTAGACGTATATCGACGTGTTTTAGTAATGGTCGCAGCTAGTCGCGAGGCGCGAACGTTGCGGCGGTATCGATCCGCACCGGCCGGCAACACGCGATAGAGCCCGCTGCAACATTATTGTCCCACGACTTTTATTCCTATGAAACTATAAAGAACTAATTTGTTTGTTAATTTAAACTTCTTTATTGCTCTATTGTTTACACAGCTGACCTGTTAATACCACTCATACATAACAAAGACCAATATGTACAGGCTAACTTAAGTACAAGAAAGTGCAACTTTATCATTAATCGACAATAGTAAATTGTAAAATAGTGCCTTATCTGCACTGTAATATAGAACATAATTTAAGTTAGTGAGTTAACAATGTGCATATCCAAGAGATGGCAATTGCAGCCGATGAAGGGAGACCCAGTATGATGGGAAGGAGAGAAGTGAGGATGAGCGGGCGAGGGAGGGTTAGGCGCGGTGGATGATCTCGGGCGCGGTGTCGCGAGCGTCGCCCCGCGGCCGGCGCGTGCCGCCGCCGCGTGCGCCTGCGCCTGCGCCGCGCGTTTCTGTCATGGGATACATCATGGGCTGCGCTTGCTTGAGAGGTGCGTAGCACGCTTTTAGGTTTACGGCTTTCTTTCTTTTCGTGTCAATGGTTCTTCTGTGGTGTTTTTATATTTTAGTAGCCAGGTGTTCGGCAAGCCTGACGGCGTCAGGAGCAGCTGTATTTAAATCCTCTCTCGTGCCGGTATTTGGGCACAGCGGACATTCCAGCAGGTGACACATCGACTGGATAGGTTCGCCGCAATCAAACTGTGTTAGACCAGATCCCTATAGTACCCCCAAGGCCCCAATATGCTTCTTGACAGCTATTCAAATCAGCTACTCTTTATCGGACGTCAAAATGTGCGCTTTGTATGAAGATTTGTACTAAATAATTAGTTGTGACGTCATCAACATTTCATTACTTTTTAAAGTTCATCTTGTTATTAAAAATAGAATTCAAGCTAAAAACTCAACGAAAGTGGGATTTTTTTACTGAGATGGTAAAAATAAAATATATTGTATGTAGTCAAATACCCAATTGCACAGTTTCCGGCTGAAACTTTACTTTATTCGTGACTGTAGGGCTTGAAATAATGTACTATTGATACCGGTACCAGACGTAGTACCTGTACTATAGAATTTTTAAACAGTATCGTTATTATATCTGTACCAAACAAATATTTACGTTAGAGTGAGAAAGCAGATCATCATCTCAGCCGATTGACGTCCACTGCTGGACATAGGCCTCCCCCAAGGATCGCCAGAACGACCCGTCCTGCGATGCCCTCATCCAATGGAGTCCCGCCGCCTTCACCAGGTCGTCAGTCTACCTTGTAACCAGTGGGGGCCTAACCAGGCTGCGCTTTCCGGTACGCGGTCGCCACTCGAGAACTTTTCAGCCCCATCGGCCATCCGTTCTGCGAGCAATGTGCCCCCCACTGCCACTTTAGTTTAGCAATTCTTTGGGCTGTATCAGTTACTCTAGTTCTTCTGCGGATCTCTTCATTTCGGATTCTATCTCGCTGGGAAACTCCGAGCATAGCCCTCTCCATTGCCCTTTGGGTGACTATCAACCTTTTTATAAGGCCTTGAGTAAGCGACCATCTCTGTTCTATATGTCATCACTGGTAACACACACTGGTCAAAGACTTTCGCCTTTATTAGAAAACAGATGTAGTACCTGAATTGAGTACCGGTACTTGTTACGCAGAGCACCGGTATGCGTCTGGAACCACTACCGAAATAGCAAGAACCGCTAAATACCGGTACAGAACATGTTATTTTGGTACCGGTCCTAAGCCCTGTTCGTAAGGGCCGACATCGTCTGGAGCCGTTAACCATAAGATGGTAGTGGTACTTTAGACTCAATATTAATGCACTAGACGGCATAATGTGCTGTTTTAGGTTGAAGCTAGGATCCCTTTGTTTTGACGATAAACCCAATGTTCCAATGCTTGTTTGTATCAGGCACATAATCATAACTATGTTCTAATATTTAACCGCATCCCTCGTGGCTGCTAAGCTCGAGTAGTTAAAGGAATAGTTGGCCTTTAGAAGGAATGGTGTACTATCATCTTGATCTATCATTTGACGACCCGGTTGGTGTAATGGTTACCACGCCGGACTGCCAAACCAGGGTCCTGGGTTCGAATCCTGGTTCGGTCATGGATGTTTACATGTTTGTGCCGTTGTTGTATGGTTTCCATAATAAACAGCCTATTAATAGTGCTTTCTTGGGATCATTACAATGTATGTGCCTGTGAGCGTTATTTATTTATTTTATCTAGTTGATCTTGGAATACAGACTGAATAATGTGTTGTTTTAGGTCGAAGCTTTCCCTTTGTGTTGACGATAAACACAATTTTCGAATGGTTATAGTTCCTCGCGCATGAATCATGACCATCATGAGCCATGTAGTACTAATATTTACCCACATCCCCTTTGGCTGCTAAGCTCGGGTAGTCGACGAAGAATAAGTCGACGTTGGCCTTTAGAAGGAATGGGATCTTGTTGAACTTGGAATTCAGACCACGATTAGACACACAAGAACAAGAAGTCATGTTGTTCATCTAAATATATTATCGAAGGCTTATTATGCTGTATCAACTGGAACGACAAAACAAGTTTCAATAACAATGTGCAGAAGCAATTTACCATACTGGTACACCGAGAGACTGATAAGAGCAACTGCGCAAGTCATAAATAAGTTGAACGGCTCATAAGATAACTGCGGTAAGCTAACAGACGGTTGCTCCAGTTGGAGTGACTAAGTATCTTATTCTGCGGCGCCCGTATCTCTCTAATCAAGTAGAGTCCACTCGACGGCCTGCTGGTTTGTTCCGTAGAGATACTTAACTTATTATTCAGAAATTTCACATTACAGTGTGTTAGGGTAAACAGTGGGGTTATTGTACCCATGATACGGAACAACTTTCCCTAAGAAACCTATAGACAATTAGCAACAAAAAAAAAACTACTTTTAATACAAACGTACGATCACCTGATCTCTTTTGAGAATTTCCTATAGGTTTTTTATTTTTAGGGAAAGTGGTTTAGTACCATGGGTACAATTACAATCACACCTCAAAGTAATGCAACTGTTTACCCTAACACCCTGTATACTTATAAAAGAGTTCCGTAACTAATTGACTGACAACGCACAGCCACCGAAGATAGAATATACAATTTGGAATATACAGGGTGTAAGTGACAGCCTAGCAAATACTGAAACGGTGAATTCAGACCATCAAACTGAACAACTTTCACTATGGACCCTCCCTCAGGAAACGCGAAAAAAATCCGCTGTCCCATACAAAACTGCTGTTCCTACCCGACTAAAATGTATGGGACAGCTGATTTTCGCGTTTCCTGAGCTAGGCTCCATAGTGAAAGTTGTTCAGTTCGATGGTCTCAGGTCACCGTTTCAGTATTTGCTAGGGAGTCACTTACACCCTGTATATTGTTCAGGGGGCACTAGGAAATGATTTTTCGATAATCGACGCCTGAAGGGCCCACGCGGACGAAGTCGCGGGAAAAAGCTAGTAAGTATAATAATGTTGCGCTCGTTGGTGTAGTGGAGCTTAGTTATTAGAAACGATCACAGAAGTTAAGCTACGTCAGGTCCGGTCAGTCTTTGGATACCACTTAGGTGGTATTTCACATCTTCGTGCTTTAGAACGCCAGTTAAGCATTTGGTCACGGACAGTTCCGTCAGATGAGGGTGTCACTGTTCGTTAATCCTGGTCAGAGGCTTATTCTTCTTATCGTGTGGGCAGCAAGCCCTGGTGGCAGAGTTTATGCAAACCGCCTTCGGTTTTTATGTAACTACTACTACCACCAGAGATAGTAGCCGGGACCACCGGCTTAACGTGCCATCCGAAGCACGGAATCATCTTTCTTTTCAGACAATTAGGTGATTTAGCCTACAATGTCATAAGTCATAACCAACTGAGGAAAAACGCACAAAGTGACATATCACAAGGTGTCCCACGTGTCAAGACCACGGAGGTAGTTAGAGGCCTAGGCGGCGGTTTGAAAATTATCTGACAGCAAGTTGACCACTAACTTGCCTCCACCAATCCGCACTGGGCCCGTGTGGTGGAGTATAGCCCACTCCCTCTCACCATTATTCGGGAGAGGAGGCCTTTGCCCTGCAGTGGGATCCTACAGGCTATAACTAATTATAATAATATTAGGGTCGTTACTGTGCGACGGTTGAACTAACGAACTGTTACCTCGAGCGCCAAACGCAATTATCTATCTACTCAAGCAGAATTCGCTCTCTGGGACTCTGTTTTGCACGCTGATTATCTTTGGGTACTAATTAGACTTTACTTTATAGTACTATACAGGTTTGAAACGCTCAACAAACTTTTAGGGGTTATTTTACTGCTACTGTAGATAATTAAATTACTGTATAGTTGAAACCTTTGGAATGAAGGTTTGTTTACTTTCCAAACAATGTTTTTGCTTCGCTTATAGTGCAGTTAATATTAAAATATATTTTTTAATAAGTATTCCTGAAATATATTTTATTTACCTACAACATGCAATAATTACCTTCATGAATCATTATTAAGTATCGGTCCCTTAGGCAGCGTTTCATCAGATCTATCGGAGATAGGGAGGCGGTGAGCTAGGAAAAAATCCACCAAGAACTCTTTCACTCGATGGCCTCACTAACTCGCATAGCTCTGTTGGATAGTCAGCCTAAAATGTTGAATGATTTCCATTTCACCCTGTATCGTACTATGATCAGTAGACTGTGCAGCATAGAGATCTAGAGAGATGCCAACCAACGCGCTGAGTACGAAACCTAGTGTCGCATTACCACCAGTACCACGCGATAGAAAGTATTTTGTTAGCTTGAATGTGCTCATTATCCATAGCGGTATAAGAACTCAACCTTCGAGTACTACGCAAGCATTGTAAACTATTTACACATAATATCTCGACTGGCTTTCAGCGTCATACTATATTGAATCCTTACTGTCGCGAGCAATGTGTTCCGTTTTTGCGCATATTGCTGCGACACTGGCCCCGCCCGCTTTTCACATCTCCCTTTTGTGATCTGTGCTGTGCAGTCACTTAAAGTTGTTCAGTTAGGTTAGGTATAGCGCAGTGGTCCGACAATAATAGTTTATTGAACAATTATGGCGCTAACATCAACATCCTATCTCTCTCCTCTCTCCAAGTCCATCCTCCAGCCGACAGCATCAACGTGGAGGAAGCGTTGGACCTGTTGTAGCTTAATAAGCTTGATGACGACTGGGTAGCGAAAACGGTACCGATTCGGACTGTTCCACGACTTAACTAAATTTATTCCTGTCACTTTCTAAAATAAGATTAAGAAAAGAGTCAGAAAACCAACAGCTGACTTTAGTGCTGTCAAAGTGACGTTACACGCCCAAAATAAGATGCCATCATAATGTACGCCATCTTATTTAAGGCGTTTTTGGGCGTGTAACGTCACTTTGACAGCACTAAAGTCAGCTGTTGGTTTTCTGTCTCTTTTCTTAATCTTATTTTAGAAAGTGACAGGAATAAATTTAGTTAAGTCGTGGCATAGTCCGAATCGGGGCCAATATCTCACCAAACCATCGCATCTAAAATCGGAGCCTCAGCCTCGTCTGGCCTCCCTGGAAGATCCCCGACAATCTCTGCGCACGATAGATTTAATACGATAAAACATACATACATACATACATATTCTCACGCCTGTCTCCCACTGGGGTAGGCAGAGACAACGGAACGCCACCTGCTACGATCCTGACATACCTCTCTAGCTTCCTCCACATTCATAAGACCTTTCATGCATGCTCGTCGGTTTCGGGTAGATCTGACCTGGCCCTTCTTAAGCACGTCGCTAATTTGGTTCGTATATGTACGTCTAGGCCGTCCCCTTCCAACATTTCCACTTACGCTTGCCTTATAAATTGCTCTCGTCAATCTGCTCTCATCCATTCTTTCCACATGACCAAACCATCGCAACATACCTTTCTCTATTTTTGTCACTACATCCTCTTTCAGACCACAGCGTTCTCTAATAAAATAAAACGATAAAACGATAAAACGCACCTGTAATACGCGGATATATTTAAATGACAGCTGTCACGTGTGTTGTGTCGTGTCGGCGGGTAATCTGACAAAAGTCAATCGTCTGTGTTAGGCCTTAGCCTAAGTATCTGCCCAAACAGATAGTCCTCTCGCTGCAGTCTCGCTGGCTCGCTGCCCTGTTCACTGGCTCACTTGAATTCTGATACTGTACGTTTGACTTTCTAGCGTTGCAGTTTATCAGAGTAACGGCCTATACAGGGTGTAAGTGACAGCCTAGCAAATACTGAAACGGTGAACTCAGACCATCAAACTGATCAACTTTCACTATGGAACCTACCCGACTAAAATGTATAGGACAGCTGATTTTTTTTTACGCGTTTCCTGAGGTAGGCTCCATAGTGAAAGTTGTTCAGTTTGATGGTCTGAGTTCACCGTTTCAGTATTTGCTAGGCTGTCGCTTACACCCTGTAATCTGTATAACGTTATAATAATTAATAATTTTGTAACACCAATGTGGCTTTATACAGGGTTTAACAAAACACCCTTGTAGCACTTGACTTCCAAAGCACGTATTTACAAGAAATACTTAGATCTGCAGTATATTATTCTGAAGCTTGTTCAACGCGTTAATTTTATGGATCATCGATATTTCTGCAAAATTAATATAGTTTTGGCTTTAACAGTTTTTTTTTGGTTTGACCAATGACTTTAATTCAAATCTTCGTGATACCATATCTTATTCCGTAATGCATTGTGCGAGTCTCGGTGCTACATCAATTCGCTTCAATAATGCAAGTAACTTGTTACTGTATTCATGAATTTAAAACGTTAAACTTGGCCGGTTTTTGTTCTGTCACGAAAGGGCAATGGCAGACGGAAATAATCCTTATGAGGCATCGATGCCAAAAAACTTCTTACAGTGACGTTAAAATATTTTATACATACTTTACGTTAGTTCCTTACCTGTCTACATATAAATAAGGAAGAATTTTACCATTATCAGGCTATATAGGATGTAAGGATGTAACAAAACATCCTATTAATATTTAAAGGGGTGGTTTTAGTGTAGATAATCGGATTGGTCAACTTTCACTATGGAGCTAACATCGAGAAAAAGCTATCTAAACTATTATAAAACTGTAACAGAAGTGTGTCTGTACATTGAAGATATTTACAAAAAAAAAAATTACGATATGGTTTTTAGATGTCCCGGATTCCAAATCACAAATTTTTGGATTTTTTGTCTGTCTGTTTGTTTGTTTGTTTGTTTGTTTGGGTGTTTGTTTGTTCGAGTATCACGCAAAAACTACTGAACCGATTTTGATGAAACTTTTTTTGTTTGATAGCTTATCATCTGACTTAAAATCTGGTATATAATTTATGCGGGCGAAGTCGCGGGGTAAAAGCTCGTTTCATATAAAACTGCAGTACCTACTCGACTCAACAGCAGATTTAAAAAAAAAAATTGGTGTTATGTTACACCTTGTATAACGTTATACATGGCACAAGCCTACTCTCACTAAAGTGCAAGAAACTGAAAGCAAGTTTTTTTCAGTATGTATTTTGTAAGCCACATGTTAGTTTAACATATTTCACTTTTATCATAATAGAACAAGAACAGCCTGCGTAAAACAACGACAGAATTTCACAGTAAAGCTCTTTTGTATAACGGGATTACGAAAAAAAGCATTACGAATTTACTCTAAGAATATCAGCTTGCAAATTGTGTGTTCGCTCTCATTCATGACTTGAATAATAAATAAGCATGGGAGCAAACGGTTCGCGGTGCACTTGATACCTACACAATGACGTCAGTGGGCTGCAGATGCTATTAAGTACCATTTCGCGTGGGAGGTTCACTTGTGCGGTTGTGTGCCAGTGCCACTGAATTTGCCGCAAGTTCCACGTATAAACCCTCTTCGAATCTCAAAGGAGTCTACTCTTATATTATTAGGGGTATTTAACAGACTTAAATAAGGGGCTATCAATTCTTCGTATGGCCATGTATGGCTTTTGTTAGGGTTCCGTACCCAAAGGGTAAAAACGGGACCCTATTACTAAGCCTACTTTGTCCGTCCGTCCGTCCGTCTGTCCGAGCTATTTAGGGCTGTAACTTTTGAACTGAAAGAGCTAAATAGTTTAAATTTTCACAGAATGTGCGTTGTTACGGCGGATTTGCTATCAAATAATAAATATGTCGAAAAGTTAAAAATTAAGGGGGGTTCTCAACAAGGAACTAGTTTTTATCAACGTTTTTTCTTCTCGCTCTATGGTAAAAACGGTAATACATACAAGCGTCAAACTTTGTGTGATTATAGAGCAAACTCTACAGAATAACAACAAATACTAAAAACCGGCCAAGTGTGAGTCGGTCTCGCGCTAAAGGTCCCGGACAAAAAAAGTTATTTTTCTGAATTAATAATGTT
Source organism: Agonopterix subpropinquella (assembly GCA_922987775.1). Lineage (NCBI taxonomy): Eukaryota > Metazoa > Arthropoda > Insecta > Lepidoptera > Depressariidae > Agonopterix > Agonopterix subpropinquella. Next base: position 11,364,157 of record OV277700.1, on the reverse strand, counting down.
GTGTTCTGTGGTGGTGTGGTACGGAACCCTCGGTGCGCGAGTAGCCCGACTCGCACTTGACCGGTTTTATTTATTGTACTTGAGCTTTTGACCCGCGACTTCGTCCGCGTTACCCATTTAGGAGTCGATTTTCGAAAAATCCTTTCTTAGCGCACCCTTACATCCTCTGTTTAATATACGGGGTGTAACAAAACACCCTAGTAATAATTAAGTGGTGGTTTAGAGTCTCAACCAATTATTGTTCAGTTTGATGGTCTAACCTTAAGACCATCAAACTGAACAACTTTGACTATGGAGCCACAACGACGAGAAAAATAAAAAAAAATCTGCTGTCCCGGACATTTTAGTAGTCGGTACCACTGAACATTATAAGAGGCGAGGGGTTAGAAATGCAAAGTAGCGCTTTTGCTTCGGAGATGGCTGTCGCCTCTTGTCTTTCCGCTCACGCTGCTACAATTACTCATGCCCTCTCGCTCGCACCACGCCGCACGCCTTATGGTGTACTTTGCACTTCTATCTAGTGTCCGACCGAAGTTTCGGTTTCGGTTTCGGATTCGGCCAGTTTCGGCCCAAATTTGGAGTTTCGGTTTATTTTCGGTTTCGGCAGAAAAACGGCCGAACCTACGACCGAAACCGAAACTAGGTTCGTGAGATATCGTTCGGGCTTCTGAGGCTTAGTGGGGAGCGTGAGCACTCCCCGCACCCCTGTTTACGTCTTGCGCTGTTTGTTTTGTGGTTTGAATTTAGAGGTTATTTTCAATTTATGTTATATTATTTCCAATCGGGTAATATTATTTTATTAAGCTACCTTTTTGATGAATAATCAATTTCATTTCAATTATTGTGTTTTTATCCAACGTGTTTGATATTTTTGCAAAGTTTTAGCACCTATTGACACAGCTATTGATCTACCTAGTAAACTTTGTTTTCGATTAAAATAACATTTTTACAAACTGATATTGATCTGGCTTTTGTATTGTCTCTGCCTACTCCAATGGGAGACAGGCGTAAAAATATTGTAGTAGGTACAAATAAATAAAATTTCAGTTTGTCACTTTTAGGCAAAACTTATATTATTCAGGTGAAAGTAGGTATACAGGTGTAAACTTAAATGCGTTACATACAAGGTATTACAAAAATCAAAAAATACAAATAAACATTTAAGGGGGTGGTTTAGAGTCTAAAGTCTAGTCTAAACTATAGACAATCAAACAGAACAATTTTCGCTATGGGACCAATATCGAAATCGCGAAAAAAAATCGGATATTCCATACTAAACTACAAATCTACTCGAGTTAAATGTAAGGGATAGCAGATTTTTTTTTGCGATTTTGATGTTGGTTCTATAGCGAAAGTTGTTCAGTTTGATGGTCTAAACAACCCCCTTAAAAGTTGTAAATTTTTATTTTTAATTTTCTAACACCCTGTATTATGGGGTAATTCAGACTATCAAATTGAACTACTTTCACTGTCCATGAGACCAATAAAAACAATAAATGATTGTTATTCCTATTCCAACATCGGAAAGGGAAAAAAATAATCAGCTGTTCCACATTTGGGTGGAAGGCCGTTGACGTTTTCAATGGAGCAGCGGATTTTTTAGCGTTTTCGATGTTGGCCCCATCCTAAAAGTTGTTCAGTTTGATGGACAGAAGCATCACCTTTAATATGTAACGCATTTAAATTTACACCCTGTATTCAGTGTTTATGTTCATGTTTATAAATATGCAGAAACTAAAGGCAGTTTAATTATTCTTGATAAAATAAATTTTAGATTTCAAAAAGAGATGGTCATACATAATCAAATCACCTACTTGATTTGATGTTTTAAAAACTTATTTCACTGATTTTTTCTGTGTTAAAATACCTCACCTCACCCCATATAGGTAGATATAGATATGTACCTACACACCTACCATGTACCTACATTTGTATGGGTAACATAAAGGATTCTTTTTTTTTTAAGTTGAGTGTAATGTCTTTCGCCAACAAACTGTTCTGCAGTTTGGCGAAATGTACCTAATGTAATTTGTACCGTTTGTAATTTAGAAAATTTTAAATAAAAGAAAAAAAAAAGAACATGTTCCTACAGTAGAAATAATTGTTTTCAGAACAACAAAACTACTAAGTAATCAGTTAATTATCAAATTAACTGCTTCTGTAAACATAAAACACATATTGGCAACTATTTACATTGAACAAAACTTAAAAAGTGGGGCAGAATCGTGTCATAAGGAAGTTTCGGTTTCGGTTTCGGATTCGGCCGAAACTGAAACAGAAACCGAACGTCGGTTTCGGTTTCGGTTTCGGTTGTAAAAAGTAGGTTCGGTCGGACACTACTTCTATCACCTCTTATAATGTTCTGTGGTCGGTAACTTTAAGTATTACTATGGTGTTTTTTTACGCCTGTATATTCCAAATTTTTCTATATTCAGCGGTTTAGTCTTTGCGTTGTCTGTCAGTCAGTCAGACAACGCAAAGCCTCTGAATAATTCTCAATCGGCGATGGAATTGCTTTGTTTCGATGTACCCCTTGCATGTATAACTGATTTCTGATTCAAAATATTATACCTCATATAATTATTTCAGCACTGAATTTTATTTTACATAAAATTTTAAATTTAAACCGACTTCAATACCATCAAACCCAGTCGCCAATTGTGTCGGTTTGACCTGACACCCAAAAAAAAAATTTTTTTTTGTAGATGCTCATGTAATAATAGACAACGGTTTGTTATATAATTTTCAATTTAAACTTTTTAGTATAAAGTAGTTTTAATTTTAATTCGATTTCCGAAAATGTTTTTTAGATTGAAATGTAACTTACGAGTATCATCTTTTCGCCTTATCGTCATAGAGATTTGCAATGTTCTCGTGAATACGAACAATTTGCAGACCACGCGGACAAAGACTCAGGCAAAAGTTAGCTATTCATATTTCAAGCTCGGAAAGTTAAAGTTAGAGGCGCTCAATCAACAACTGTGCTGGCGCAGACAAAGTTTCTGAAACACTCGATCTTGTCAGTGAAATCTATTCAGAATTTCAACAACATCGTTTAGTAGTTACCCAACTGTCTTTTAATAATTATCTTGTACTTAAGACCACTTTTGCAGGGTAGGTTTTTGTCGAGGATGATTTGTTTAAAGGTTTGATTTGATTCATAATGATGAATCAAATCAAACCTTTAAGGCTGGGTATTAGTAGAACAAGCCTCTCTTTCTAACAAGCAAACTTTCGCAATTAGCCATCCCGCTTCAATTGAAAGCAAGATCGCAAAAAAACACATTTTTCATCAATATCTTTTCTCTTGGGTGTTTGGGGAAAAATCCATCGGGTAGAAGCCCTGCAATAATTATTTACCTTTCAAATGATGGTTTATTCAGATGAAATGGTGTAGGGTGATTCTTGTAAAACTGGTTATAAATCTGAAATCGAGCTTACTTTGCTCCTCTTTTCTATCGAGAAAATTTAATAGAATCGTGTTTTCAACGGTTGGATGCCCTGCAGAAAGAACGTATCTACACTGTTATGTGAACTATATATATTAAATGTAATAATTTGGTTATCAAAAATCGGTTCGAAAACAGACAAAATAGGTATGACCCCCTCTTAAACAAATTTTACTAACTAACCAACTTTTACTATGGATGATGTGATGATGAAATAATGATTTCATCATAATATCATCCATAGTAAAAGTTGTTCAGTTTGATGGTCTGAAGCACCCCCTTAAATATTACTGGGGTGTTTTGTTACACCCTATAATACGTCCCACTACAGGGCACAGGCGGGGTCTCGGGGAAGTATGGGAGTTAGTCCACCACGCGTGCCTAACACAGATTAGTAAACTTCACATACGCATCAGATTCATCTTCAGCGTATGCAGGTTTCCTCACGATGTTTTCCTTCACCGCTTGAAAGCAGTCGGTATTAGGTGCGTAGACAAGATAGAAAAACTCTTTGGTACATGGCATATCGTCTGGTCATGTTTGATTAAAACGCTTAATTCGAAATTTTTTAGAAAAGTATACTATACTTATCGTATCTTCTATTGTGGAACTGGGGTTCGTCTCTTTCTCTAATAATAAGTCGAGGCGAAATCCTAACATAAAAATCGGCAAGCATAAAAATACCAGCCCTTTCAAAATGTCCATCATATTAAGAGGGGGTCATACCTATTTTGTCTGTTTTCGAACCGATTTTTGAGAACCAAATTATTACATTTAATATATATAGTTCACATAACAGTGTAGATACGTTCTTTCTGCAGGGCATCTAACCGTTGAAAACACGATTCTATTAAATTTTCTCGATAGAAAAGAGGAGCAAAGTAAGCTCGATTTCAGATTTATAACCAGTTTTACAAGAATCACACTACACCATTTCTTCTGAATATACCATCATTTGAAAGGTAAATAATTATAGCAGGGCTTCTAACCGATGGATTTTTCCCCAAACACCCAAGAGAAAAGATATTGATGAAAAATGCGTTTTTTTGCGATCTTGCTTTCAATTGAAGCGGGATGGCTAATTGCGAAAGTTTGCTTGTTAGAAAGAGAGGCTTGTTCTACTAATACCCAGCCTTAATATGCTGGGTCCTTTTTAATATGTTGACAGTTTTTTAAAATGATTAGACCATCGAACTGAACAGGAGTGCGATTTTTGAATCTCATTCGCTGAGTTCAGCAGTTGAAAATTTCAAAATTACCATGGAGTTACGCATCTTTCTACTGCTGATTTGTCTTTCAAAAATCATACTTGAGGAGTGCGATTTTTGAAAGACAAATCAGCAGTATAAAGATGCGTAATTTTGACATTTTCAACTGCTGAACTCAGCGAATGAGATTCAACAATCACACTCCTGATCTTTATAGGAGCAATATTGAAATCGCGAAAAAAACATCAGATGTCCATTTGGGTCGAGCACCTAGGGAACTATACAGGGTGTACAATAAAATGGGACAGCTACTCAAAGGGGTGCTTCAGACCATCAAACTGAAGAACTTTCTCTATGGCACCAACAACGAAATTGCGAAAAAAAAACAGTCGTCGTTTTTATGGAACAGTAGATTTTTTCGCAATTTCGATATTGGTCCCATAGAGAAAGTTGTTCAGTTTGATGGTCTGAAGCACCCCTTTAAGTAGCTGTCCCATTTTATTGTACACCCTGTATACTATTACCTATTCTGTGACCTCTAGGTTCACAATTCTGTGACCTCTAGGTTCACAGTTTAGTATGGAATTTCTAGATCCTGTAGAGAAAGTACTTTAGTTTGATGGTCTGACTATCCCGTTTAAAAATCGTCAACATATTAAGAAGTACCCTGTATATTACTTATAGATCAAGTTCTGTCTTCTTCTTCTGGTTCCTCTCCATTACTGGAGGTTGTCAGTCAGCTCTGCATATCCTTGTCTATCTCTCGCCAAACGAAACAGCTCTTCGACGTGGGCGAGGCCAGTCACTCTTTCAGGTTCGCGAGCCCCCAAGTTATGTCTTTATCTTTTAATAGGCAGGAGGTGGGCACACTCCGACAATTGAAACCACGCACAGCCTCCACCCTCATTCTAATCACAATAAACTAGGTCAGTTATCAGTTTATCACACTTTGCAAACATCTTTAATGTGATCATAAATTATTAATTTCTCGATCCAGTTCGGAGAAATGAACTCGACTCAATTGCTTATTTATTGCCCTCAGATTATGTACCTTTGCTTAACATTGCTCATTTGTTTGCCTAACCATCAAGAGTTTTATATTATTATTATTGTTTATTAATGATATCGAAACTTTGGCAACTCCATTAGGATATCTGTCTCGTACAAAACGTCCGTTATTTCTAGTAATGAAACCAAAAGGGAAAAAACGTTCGAGGAGAAAGAAGTTTGATCGTTAGGATTACGACGACTGTTCTCAAGGACGTTCAACGTTCCGATCGTCCTTCGCCTTTCGTGAAGGACACGTGGATGAAGGCCTGGGAGGAAAGGGGAGTTCTATTGCAATTAGGTGCGAACATTTTCTTTTATTTCTAGCTAGAAATATATGGTTTGATTTAATTTAAATAATAGCACAGAGAGACCTACAGTTTTAATCAGGTTTCTTTTGTGTGAAACTTAGCGTATTGATGCCAGGTCAGCGAACTCTTAAAGCCAGAGTGGTGTCTAGTTTTCTCGTTAACACGTTGCACGAGAGCTAGATGAATGGTGATAAATTAAAAATTCAAAACAAAGCTAGGCGGCGCGTGGGCGGGCGGACGGCAGCGGCACAGCGGAGGGCGGGCGGCGATCGAAGAGCGCGCGCGGTGCGGGCCGGGGGCGGCGTAACGATCGCGATGCCGGCCGCAGTCTTCCAGCGGGCGCGTCGCGAGCATGAGCGACGTCGGCACGCTCGCCGCCATGGACGCGTTCGCGGGCGGCGCCAGGCGCAGGCCCGCGCGCCTGCCGCCGCCGCCGCCGCCCGCCTTCGTGCCGCCGCCGCCGCCGCAGCGACACGACCAATACTACGTGCGCCGCAAGTCGCCCGTGCCGCGCCACAACCACAACCTCACGCTGTTCGCGCGCAACAACGGTACCAGCACCATGCACCATGCACATGCACCCACCCCATGCTCGCCCCATGCTGCCACCGTCGCGTCGCGCCGCGACAATGTCAATGTCACGCTCTCATCACTGCATTCTCCATCTTCATCTCTCTATTTTATGATTTACTATTTTCTTCGTTACTGAAACAGTTAAGTTTTTTAGCCTCTTCCATAGCCTTATGTTTAAGTTGGCTTCTAAGAGATTTTAACTTTCGTTGATCTTAATAAGTTGAAGATATTATTTCAATATAATAACTATACATACACTATACGCTTCATTCGTACTTTAATATTATGTAGATCTTCGTCCTACTGATTATGAACTAAACATACTGATACATATTTAATTATCTAATTTGTCACTTTCAAATTAACTAATTTTCGAGATAGGCTTTCCAAATTAAATTAGTAAAATGTTGCTTCACATTCAGCTTGGAATATATGGGGAATTGACCTAGAAACCCAGTTCTATGACTGCTGAAATGAAAAATAATGTTTCAAACTAGTTATTGTCAAGCTACTAAATCAGTGTCGCGCTTTATAATATCCTTTTCCCTTATGTTCACTGATTCGTTATTAAAAGCAATTTTTATAAGAAGATCACGTCTGTAACCGCGTGCACGATTTTTTATAAAATATTCATAGCCAGCTGGTTTTGGCGCACGACAGGTCACTGACCCCTCGCATGCCACCCTTTCCTGTGAGAATAGCAACCTTATGCTTTGGGGCTTCAAGCATAGTTCTCTGTAGTCTACTGAATAGTTCGTTGAACCCATCTTACATAAACTTAATTTGCGATCAATGTACAAGAATCGTAGATAATTTATCTGAACTGTACTTTGCCATCTATTGTTACACTTTTTCGGTTAACATTCCTCGTCGTCGTCAAATCAGATAACGTCTGTCAAATAAATGATGGCGCTCCATCATAATCTTTGAGTTTAAGTGCAGAAATATTATACGAGACTTAAATATACGAATATACTGACATGTTTGACTGATAGCTGTTGAATTGCGCTTTTTGCTACATATTTTATCATTGTCACATAGATATTTATCAATAGCATATAAGGTCATTCTTAATAGGCTTACGGTTTTTTAAGGGGATAATTAGACCCTCAAACTGCACAACTTTCGCTGTAAGACTAACATCGAAATCGAGAAAAACAAATCAACTGTCCCATACATTTGCGTCTTTTGATTGCAGTAGATTTTTTCGCAGTTTTCAGGTTCATTTTGTTGGTCTGATCATCCCCTTAAAAACCGTCAGCATATTAAGAGAGACCCCCGTATAAAGATTATATAGGATATAGATAGAGCTTACCACCACACCTTTGGTCTTGATAGACTTTAAACAAAGGTTACTTATCGAAGTCATCGATTGCCAAGTTAACTTATCTGATTATCTCCTCAATTGGGTACTTGCCATCGCAATAAAAGCAAAATTATCATAAAAGAACATCATATTTTTGGGAGAATGAATCAAAAACAGATAAACTTTTATAGAAAAACAGTTTATTCCATCGTTAGCAATATTATGTAAACATTATCTTTAAATAAAATCAGGAAACAAAGATAGGCTAGGCTGTTATTTATTTATTACATAAGCATTATCAGCAATAGCACCACATAATAAATTATTATATAAAATCATAAAGTTATTTCAACATAAATTACCTGACAAGTTAAGTAATGGCAAGGTGTTGCCGTGTCCGAAGTGAAATCACGACTCACCCGTTTGCCGGTATTGCAGGCACTTTTATAGTACAAGCGGCACGGTGGGAGTGGTAGGGAGAACACGTGCACGAACAATTTACATAATTTAGCTACTATTATTGTTTGTGCACGCATTAGGATTATTTTTAGAAGTAAAAATTACATAAATTAAGCAAATAATATGCCAATCTCCCACACGGCCATTCTGACGAGCAGCCAACAGATAGGCTCGCGAATATCATAGTTTACAATTTAAAGTATCATCATCATCACAATGTAACAAAAATATGATAGATATCATATCATCAATAGGTAATCATTAATTAGAAAGCAAAATTTGATTCGCTTTAAAAATTAAATTTTAATTGCCTTGGTAATAGCCATCAATAGTTCGACACGGCTGAATACATAATGATTGCCTCGGTAAAAGCCAACAACAGTTTGGCACGGCTGAACACATAATTATTGCCTCGGTTAAAGCCAACAATAGTTTGGCACGGCTAAATACAAAATGATTGCCTCGGTAAAAGCCAACAATAGTTCGACACGGCTTAATACAATGATTGTCTCGGTAAAAGCCAACAATAGTGTGGCACGGTGAAATACAAAATGATTGCCTCGGTAAAAGCCAACAATAGTGTGGCACGGCTAAATACAAAATGATTGCCTCGGTAAAAGCCAACAATAGTGTGGCACGGCTAAATACATAATGATTGCCTCGGTAAAAGCCAACAATAGTGTGGCACGGCTAAATACAAAATGATTGCCTCGGTAAAAGCCAACAATAGTTCGACACGGCTTAATACAATGATTGTCTCGGTAAAAGCCAACAATAGTGTGGCACGGTGAAATACAAAATGATTGCCTCGGTAAAAGCCAACAATAGTGTGGCACGGCTAAATACAAAATGATTGCCTCGGTAAAAGCCAACAATAGTGTGGCACGGCTAAATACATAATGATTGCCTCGGTAAAAGCCAACAATAGTGTGGCACGGCTAAATACAAAATGATTGCCTCGGTAAAAGCCAACAATAGTGTGGCACGGCTAAATACATAATGATTGCCTCGGTAAAAGCCAACAATAGTGTGGCACGGCTGAATACAAAATGATTGCCTCGGTAAAAGCCAGAATAGTGTGGCACGGCTAAATACAAAATGATTGCCTCGGTAAAAGCCAACAATAGTGTGGCACGGCTAAATACAAAATGATTGCCTCGGTAAAAGCCAAAATTAATTTGGCGCGGCTATTAGGTATTGCCTCGGTAAAAAAAAACCAACATTAATGTGGCACGGCTATTAGATATTGCCTCGGTAAAAAGACCAACATTAATGTGGTACGGCAAAAGAACAATTATGAAACTTATTACTTAGCATACCACCAGATGTCTGGCCAGGACTCAAAGAGCATACAGAGTAATAGGTTCCCAATAAAATAGAGTAAACATAATTACAAAAATTCAACTTAGTTAATTTTTCAATGATTCAGTGAGTTGATCTGGATCGAATGGAGGTAGGTAGATAGATTTTCTTTAGATTTCTTGGGCGTGGTAAAGGTTGTACTACAGGTGGCGTAGGAATTTAAAGTTGTCTGGAGAAACATGGTCATCATATTCATGAGCCATGGTTTTTAAAAAATTCAAGTGGAACAAAATTACGGTTCTTATACTTGACCCATTCGGATTAGTTGCCCTTGCACCGTCATCATACGGTTGCACAGGCATAAAATGTGGAACGAGCACCGGTGAGTTTGGCACATTGGTGCGAGCACCGGAATAAGCTGCTTCAGGAACATCCTCAGGAGTTGCGGCTGACCCTCGATGCTCGTTGTGTGACATGGCTCCGTGCGTAGGTATCTGACACTCACAAAAAAAAGGTGATTAGTACAAATATTTCCTTTCGATCCCACTTCTGATTTGGGAGAATGAATCAAAAACAGATAAACTTTTATAGAAAAACAGTTTATTCCATCGTTAGCAATATTATGTAAACATTATCTTTAAATAAAATCAGGAAACAAAGATAGGCTAGGCTGTTATTTATTTATTACATAAGCATTATCAGCAATAGCACCACATAATAAATTATTATATAAAATCATAAAGTTATTTCAACATAAATTACCTGACAAGTTAAGTAATGGCAAGGTGTTGCCGTGTCCGAAGTGAAATCACGACTCACCCGTTTGTGTGGATTTTCTTCTCGCGGCCCCCCGAAGGGGGGTCGCGGGGAGACAGTACCGAGGCGTTGGCCTCTTGCCTGTGGTTTCTGTCGCCGGCCGTTGATGCGGCCGGGTCCTTGGATTAGCGCCGAGGCGCTTTGTTGGTTTCTGTCTTCTGTTTTCTTACCTCCTGCGCGGCCAGACCCACTAGGTGAGACCCCGTTGGGGGAGGCCCGGTGAGTCGCCAGCAGCAGGAAGCGTGGTGTCTCTTCCGGGGGGTATGGTGTCTATCAGGTGGAGGGAAGCTCGACTGCCTCTATGACTAGGTCACGCGGCAGGAGCTTCCGGTCTGGAGGGCGCGCGTGGTGCGGAGCTATCTCCCGAATGTGCGGGAGGCTCGACGCATCCGCGCGCGCGAACATCCTTGTGGCCAGGCGTCCGATGAACTCATCCAGTGTCTCAATCTCCAAGTCCCTCTGGATGGTGGCGTTTCTGACAAAACGCGGGGCGTCTATGATCGTACGGAGGGCCAGCGATTGCTGTGCCCTCAGTCGGGCTCGATGGGTTTCGGCGGCCAGCGCGTACCAGGCTGGGGCGGCATATGTAAGCCGCGGCCTGATGTACGTCTTATAGACGCCTATCTTTGCGCGCAGAGGGAGTCGGGACGAGAGAACTGGACGAAGGAGAGCGCGAGCAGCGCGCACCTGGCCAATGATTTCTTTAATGTGGTGCAGCATCGTCAGGCGGCGGTCGATGGTCACCCCCAGGTACTTTACTTGGGGGGACCACGCGACAGGCTGTCCGTAGAGCTGCACAGGAGGTGGTAGGTTGGGTGTTTGTCCGATGACTATGGCCTGCGTCTTTGCCACGTTGACTGAGAGTCTCCATTTTGCCAGCCAGGCTGGGAGGGCATCTAGTGTGGTCTGCATCTTGCGTGCTGCGTGGGCTCGGTTTATCGACGACGTGTAGTATGCAGCGTCGTCGGCGTACAGGGCAAGATGAGCTCCGCCCTCCACTGGGATGTCGTCTGTGTACCTGGCGTAGCACACTGGAGACAAGCAGCTGCCTTGGGGAACTCCGGCTTCGATGGGGCGCTCGTCCGAGGCTGCATCTTCCACTGCCACTTGAAAGGTGCGTCCTGCCAAGAAGGAGGCCACGGTCTTAACGACTCGACGTGGAGTCGTAGAGGTGGCCAGCTTGTGGACGAGTCCTGGATGCCAGACACGATCAAAGGCTTTCTCCATGTCGAGGAGTACGGCGACTGTGTATTCCCTCTTGTTTGAGGCCACTGTCATGTGGTGAAGTACCCTCGACAGTTGCAGTGTCGTGGAGTGTTCGGCTCTGAAGCCGAACTGCTCGTTCCGTGGCGTAATGTGTGGTGTCAGGTGTCGCAGCAGTAACTTCTCGAACACCTTGGAGGTGGTCGGGAGCAAGGTGATAGGCCGATAGCTCTCAGGCTTCATGATGTTTTTCCCCGGTTTCGGCAGCATGATGACGCGGCCGAGCTTCCATTGCTGTGGGAAGTGGCCCGTTCTCAGGATCCCGTTGAAGAGGCGCGTCGCGGTCGCGATTGCTCGCGGGGGTAGGCGTCGCAGGGCTTCATTTGGGAGGTTGTCAGGACCTGGGGCCTTCTTTAATTTTGTGCGCTTCATCATGCGCTGGACTTGGTCTGGGGAGAAGAAGATGGGTTCTTCATCTGGAGCTATCGGCCGCGCGAAGTAGTCGTCCAGGTACCTCTGGATCTCTGCTGCGTGGTCGGTGTCATCAGACGGATTTGGCTTGAACTGCCGCTCCAAACTCTCCGCGAAGATGTTGGCGCGGTCTTCTGCTCTGTAACGGAGGGTCCCGTCGTTCGCTAGAAGGGGTCTGATGGGTGCAGGTGACCCAGAGAGTTGGCGGCAGAGTCTGTGTATTGACGTCCAGTCGTCTCCAGCCGATTCAATGGTGCGTTGCCAAGATTCGGTTCTCTCAGCTTGAAGAGCATCCGATATCTTGGCGGCCAACGCGTTCAGCTGGGTTCTCATGGCCGGGCAGCGAGAGTGTTGCCACTGCTTCCGTAGGCTCCTCTTTCGAGTTAACATCCTCCCGATATACGCCGGGAGGGTGGAGTTTGATGCTCGCTTCGGAGCATCTCTGGAGGCATGATGTAGGGCGTCCCGTATACAGTGGCTGAAGTCTTCTGCCGTCTCGTCGACGTCTGACGGGGTAGAGACTGGACGGGTAGTGAGGTGCTGTGTCACATACTTCTCGAACTCTTCCCAGTCAGTGAGTCTCCTGGGTCTGAGTGGAGGCTTCGCAGTTGTGGGCTCAGTTAGTACTACGAGCACTGGCTGGTGGTCCGAGATCATGTGATCATCCAGCACCTCAATCATGGGCCTTGTCTTGAGGCCGCGGATGAGAGTCAGGTCTATGACATCCGGCCTGTGGGCTGCAGTGTACGGGTAGTGTGTCGGTACTTCTGTGCCCAGTACTTCATAGTCTTTTCTCTCCGCATCATCGAAAAGGCGGCGTCCATTTTGGCAGGTTTTGTTTGAATTCCAGCCCGTGTGTTTGCTGTTGAAGTCCCCGGCGATGATGGTCGGGTGCGGTGAGTCCAGCAGGTTGTGGACGTCTGCCATCTCCAACTTCGTGCTCGGAGGCTTGTAGAAAGCAAACACACGGTGGGGGATTCCATCTAGGCATAGCTCTACACCTAAGGCATAGGCAGACTGGAGCTGCGGTGTTGGTAGTACCTGGTGGGCGAGTCTCCTCCTCACTAAGACGGCTAGGCCTCTGAAGGCTGCGCCGGAGGTGTCAGATATCTCGTCTTTCCGGTAGATATGGTAGTTGGGGAACCTCAGTCTGCTAGTGCTCCTCAGGTGTGTCTCCGAGACGAGCACCATATCGGCGTTCTGCTCGGATGCCACTGCACGCAGGAGGTTGACCTTTTGTGGGGACAGTCCGTCGGCGTTCCAATGTATGAACCTGCAGTGGCTAGTCATGCCTTCTGCTGTTGTACTCCCTGATCCTCTGCAGGATCATTGGGAGGGGGTCGCGGCCGTCTAGCAGCTCCAAGACTACTCCGTCACCCGTTTGCCGGTATTGCAGGCACTTTTATAGTACAAGCGGCACGGTGGGAGTGGTAGGGAGAACACGTGCACGAACAATTTACATAATTTAGCTACTATTATTGTTTGTGCACGCATTAGGATTATTTTTAGAAGTAAAAATTACATAAATTAAGCAAATAATATGCCAATCTCCCACATATTTAAGTACGCATTTATATTTAGAATTCCATTTGTCCATGCCTCTTGAAACATGTAGGTTTTGTCGAAATAACAAATTCAGCGGTTAGCGAGGTGCGCCGAGGATTATGCCGCCGGCGCCGCCCACACGGCTCGCCTTTCATAACTTTAGCATAATGTATTATCCTAAACTCCTTGTGTGTTGCATACATTATTCGTGTTTACTCTTGTGTTGTCAAATTATTCGCTTTAATTTGTCTAAAGGGACTTCTAGTTATTCATGAGTTCATGACATAAGTTAGTTAAATAATAATTACAGTTTGTCACGTCTCTGAACGATGAAACTTGTGATTCTAGTAGGCATGATGTCAATAAATTTTAATAGAACTATAGGAACTTACGTTCCTATAGTTCTATTAATATTCATAATTTTTAATTAATAAATTGAGGGTTCATTTTTAGATGATTCTAAATTGCTAATGATAAAATTACTCAAGTTACTTTAATGCTCTTGTATTTTTACGTCCACTGATAGCTCTCAAGACAAAGAATTGCATGCCATTGACTCGACAGAACTGAATGAAACGACAAAAAATGTTGACATTAAAATTACTTTTTTAAATCGACGCTTGCTCATTTATTTCGGGGATTGAGATGCGTCAAAGGATTGGCGGGTGTTTATAAGGCGCATGCGGCGCGTCGAAGTCGATAAATAACGCCAAAGCACCGCGCCGCGCCGTCACGAGACCTTGTGACAACTATTTGCGACTCCTGCGCCGGCGGCGCGGCATGGCGCGCGACATCTCACTAACCACGGTTTAATTGGTCTCCTGTACGTCGATCACCACATTCCGCATCGTTTACACGTTTTACGATCGGTGGCCTTGAATAAAAATAGAATAATTTACAAGTATTATTTCGTTAAGAATACGCAATGGCACGTGCAGAAGTAATATGCTTTGTCGCAATTATCGACTTTTGAGCAAATCAAGCTAATTTCAACCTTAAATTGTTGCAACCTTAGATGTCTAGTAGCGTTTTTGTCTTGCTTTATATTATCAATTTACACCTATACTATATCTACAATGCTCCCATTGTAGATATAGTATAGGTAGTCCTATGTCCAGCAGTGGACGTCCATCGGCTGAGATGATGATATAAATTATCTATCTACATCGAAATAAAAAAAGAAATTCTTGCCGTACATTCAGTAACATGTTCATAGAAGGTCGAATGTATGATAAAAGGTAAAAGCAGTAACGCAGAGAATGTGAAAGGCAGCTTCCGCGAGGTCCGGAGCTCGCAGCCGCGTGCCGCCCTTGACCCGCCGCCGCCCAGCTTCCGCTGCACCGGCAGCGGCACCGCCCGCCCATCGAGCCACGATAACTAACGCTCCTATATTCTCTTTGTTTTATTTGTATTTTTTCCGTTAACCTTAAATAACGTGGCTACCTCTGGAAAATTTCTAAACTTAATTTCTCATGAATTGGGTCTTTGCCTACCTTGTCAAATCAGCAACTCTTTATCGTATATCAAAACGCGTGATTTAAGTATGATAATTTTACCGAAATGAGTAATATGAAGTCATATTCATAATTCAAGCTAAAATAATATTGTAAACGTGAGTTTAGCTTTATTTTAAAACGTTTTTTAACGATAAGATAAAAATAATACATTTTTACTGTAGGTTTCTAGAATAATTTAATTTTGTATTTCAGACTGATGTCAATTTGTAGATAGATGACAACTTGATGACTATTCAAAACGAAAATAAGGTTAAATAAATGGACCAAATGTCTCTTCCACTACAAATTTTCTCACTTAATTTATCTTTGATGTCTTCTTTTATTACCGAGTGTAAGGTTTCATCTTAGTTTATGTTCGTTCCAAGCTTTCAACGTTTCTAGGGCAAGGATAATGAATCTGACACTTGAGATATTTCGGGCTATGAATCACTATATAATGCGCTATTTTTGTCGTTAATCTCGTTATTTATTGGTAAGTTTAGATCGGAGATTAGTTTGGTTTTCCTCACATTCCAAAGTGATGGCACGTCCGTCGTATGTTATCAATCCAGCCGTAATAGTCGGTCTAAGAGAACGCGAACGGCTTTCTTTTTAGCGCAAGTTCTAGCGTTGTAATCCAGATCCTATAGGAATTTTATGATACTTGACGCATATTTTTGGTGAAGCGATGCGTCCTCCTATAGATTTGACACTCGTCCGATTTAATTACACGTTTAGTACAAACAAATACCTACGCATGCTTTATCCCCAAAGGGGACAGCAGAGCCCCAGGTATACACCAAAGTGTACACCGAAGCCAACTTTTACATAGTTGAAAAGGGTAGCATAAGTCGTCATGACAAATTGTTAGTCAGGCGCCATAATTTGGAACACTATTTCCCATTGCGCTGTTCGATTTGTACGCCTTACATGGACCTGCATGAGTCTTCACGACACAAGCCGACATACGTCATAGCTGTCAACACTCCATGAAATATTGGATTTAAACAAAAATTAAGTCCGTGCTATTTTGATTTTGACTGAGCGAAGCCCAGGCGAAGCTTATTGGATTTTCGTGACTGGTATTCTGTCTGCCCCAGGCTGCCAAACAACCAAGCTTCTTCAACATATTGAAGTATGGAAGTGACGAGACTCCTATTAGGATATCGTCGTAAGCTACTTTAAGACCGTCGATGTGTAAACATTACTTTTACGAGAATCGATAAAAACCATTGCGAAATGTTGATGGGCAAGTACATTGGCGATCTTGTAGTCAGTAAATCAGTTAAACATCGTATGTAAGTTGAATTTAGAATCGATTGCTGTAAAAAAGGGAATTTTACAAAAATTTCCACATAATAAGTCTTAGAGTAGCATCGACGATGACCTCCATCATATCCCACATTGTTTAGATAACATCAACTAAGTTTGAAAACACAGGAACGTGCTATTTGTTTTGTTTAGTATTTCACTGACATGTGTCTCGATCGTAATATTATAGCGGCTGCATGTGTTCGAAACGGAAAACACCCATTAGTCAAAGCCAATGATTCATTTGTGTACCTATTGTAACATAATAACAAGCGTGCGTTCACGTTATTCATTTGTAATTCATGAACTCGCGAGTATGAGTAGTACTATCCTAGAGCAAAATATAATGTAGGACAGGTGTCTCTTTTTTTTCACTATAGAATTCCGTCCGTTCCTAGCGACAGTTTATCTTTCCACTATTACAAGAAAGAAGAAGTCCGTAATCGTCACACACGCAAAT
Source organism: Agonopterix subpropinquella (assembly GCA_922987775.1). Lineage (NCBI taxonomy): Eukaryota > Metazoa > Arthropoda > Insecta > Lepidoptera > Depressariidae > Agonopterix > Agonopterix subpropinquella. Next base: position 11,347,200 of record OV277700.1, on the reverse strand, counting down.
AATTATTATATTTGTATCACGAATTCCTTTGCTTTGGAATGTTTGCTTTGCATACAGACATACAGTACCCACTATCTTTTAGAGAATATCACAATTTGTGTTGCAATCTGGATTATTATTTTGATATGCTATTTACGTACGGGTTAGCTGGGATAGCCGTGTCGTGTGGGGTTTTTTTTGTACGGGGACTGCTAGCTTCACAGGGTTTTTATTGTAAGTGTAATTGTTTTGTGAAGAGGGATTCTGCGTACAATACCTACTCGTTCCGCACCAGTCTTCAGCCGCCCACGTGTCTCTCGTCACTTCACTGTCGCGAATGTTATCTCATCGTCAACGAATTCCAATTTCTCGCGAGCCAATATTGTGCGACCCACTTTGTTCGCTTCGCTAATTCTATTTATTTCTCCTCGACAACCGACGTTTGCCGTTATCGCGAATTTTTATTGTTTTCGTTTGAATAATTGAATGACTTATAAAAACCATTTATTTCTGATAAAATAAAAAGGAATGTTTTAATTTTATGTTCAATATTAGAATTTTTCTCTTTGATATCAATTTTCAATTCAATTTACTACCTTGTATTGATATTCAATTGTTAAAAATATCGTTGATTGACAGTAGGTAAAGAAAAAACTGCAAAAACCTTTTGTGTGAATTTTATGTTATTCAGGAATTTGTATTGCAACCAAATCTATCTTAATCTAAACCTATTCCATCCAACAACATAGAAACTATATTTACATTTTCTTACTGCAATATTCATACGTAATTTGCCAAATGCCAATACATATTCTATGCTCAATCTCGCTTCGACATGTGAACACAAAACAGGTACCTGATCAATATTTGTGTCTGCTCGAAACACTGCCAATTCAAAGTGATAACTCTGCGACAAAAGTGCCAAACAACTCTAAATGTGGACGGGTGGCGAATCGGAAACACTTGGTACATAACATATGTAAACAGGCCAAATACTTGAAGAGTCAGTAATATATTCAGTTTTTGTGATACTAAATATAATTTTAACGATCTCGTTTAAGAATTTTGCGTCGTTTTACGTGGCGAGGTGCGAGGGTGCGTGGTGGCCACCGGGCACGTCATTTATCGGTCGTTCCACACCACAAAGTCTTCGAACTTGAGCCATTTCTACACTTATGTCGCTGCAATAAGAATTATGTCACGGAACTTCGTATGTGGAATGAACTACAGCCGTCCATCTCTCGTAGTCTTGACATTGTATGACGGCTATTAGTGGTAACGCTTCATCCTTCGCGGTATTGGCATAACTCTTGAGTTACGTCATTCCACTTCGACGGCCTTCTGACTATAATGTGCGATGGTTAACTCGTGCCTTGCTCGTCCAATTTAATTATCTTTGGAGGAGTCCATAAATTATTACGTGGCGCTAAATGGCGGGGGGGAGGTTGTCGTCAGATGTCACTCAGGACCACGTGAAGGGGAGGGGGAGGAGGTGGTTCCCGAAAGATATTTCCATGTTAGGAGGAATACTAGAAATCTCAAAATATGTCGCGTAAAGTTATGGATCTTTTAGCTATAGGGTCCTTCTTAATATGCTGATTTTTAAGGAGATGATCAGACCGTATAACTTAACAACTTTCTCTATGGCACCAAAATTAAAATCGCGAAAAAAAAATCTGCTGTTCTTTACAAAACTGCAAACCTACTTGAGCCAAATGTATGGGAGAGCAGATTTTTTTTTTTCGCGATTTCGATGTTGGTCCCATAGATAAAGTTGTTCAGTTTGATGATCTGATCATTCCCTTGAAAAAGTGTCAGCATATTAGGAAGGACCCTGTATAGATTGTTTGTTGACATAAGAAGTAACGGTTTTCTTTGGTTCATTATTTCTTTTGTTTAGTTTTCACTTATTGATCTCAACAGTCTCAACCAGCTTTCTTGATAAACTTACTTACCTAAGCTCCCTATCTTACTGCATCAAATCACTCTCAAACTCTTTCAGTGTTAAGTTTCACCAATGCTGTTGTTCCACTTTCCATTTCCGCATTATGTAGGTCTGAATGAATTTTCTCGCTTTTTATTATTTGTAAACATTCGGTACAGTTTTTTTTACGAATAAATATGCGAATCTAATTAAGGTAAAAAAAAATGTTAGTAGACTACAAAAATAAAACAAATTATGATATTTGTTGAGGATTAGAGTTTAAAGGAACGATCATTCAAAAATTAAAGATATGTTATCAAAATTAAATTAGCAACGAAGGTTGAAGATAATTCAGCAGCCGATAGTGTCGTTCGATTAGCACGTGACAGCGGGTGGGCTGGAAGTGGTTACATAATGCTGCAGCTCGCGACGTCCTCGACGAAGGTGGCTCGGCCAAGGGCGGCTGATCGATCGCAGCGGGCCCGCCCGCGCCCGCGCCCGTACCCGTCCCAGCCACCCAGCCACCCAGCCAGCATCCAGCGCGCCCGCGCACCACCCGCTCGCCTGTTGAATAAACACTCCGCAAACGAACCGAAACTATATACGACCCCAATCATAATTTATCGGGAAAGTCAACAAGGCCGTCTTACTTACTGATCGGGAATTCTTTGCGTTACTTTCTCGTTCCCTTAGGAGTTTAATCGACCCAGTAGGTACTCAATCGAATTGAAAGTATTTCATGAATTATTTATTCCTGTTATAGGTGAACGAAGCTATTATGCATTCATTTCTGAATAACAATATCGGTTTGGTAATAAATTAATACAGGGTGTAACAAAACACCCGAGTAATACTTAAGGAAGTGCTTCAGACCATCAAACAGACCAACTTTCACTATGAAGCCAACATCGAAATGGCGAAAAAAATCGGCTCTCCCATACATTTGAGTTGAGTCGGTACTGCCGTTTTGTATGAAAACGCAGTTTTTTTTCGCAATTTCGAAGTTGGCTCCATAGTAAACGTTTTTCAGTTTGATGGTCTGAGGTAAAGTATTACTAGGGTGTTTTGTTACACCCTGTATGTTTTGTTTTTTCTCTTATAATTTGCAATGCTCTATCGACGTGTCTCTCGTATTAGGTACGGCTGGTACCGCAATTCGCAATAATTTGGCGACAATATTTGATTTGCTACTCAAATATAAAAAAAAAATTCTGAATGACATAACTTGACCCATTGGGTAATTTTGTGCGGTTTTTTCATAGATATATTGTATGGTTTTGTGTATGTTGATGTTTCGTAAGCTGTATTTGAAGTCTATGTTTTAGTGTTTTCTTCTAAAGAATTTTCTTTACCGTTTAATACGTCCATAAAGCCACCAACTAAACCACAGCAGGGCACGATGGAAAGCAGTTACGGTCTCTTTAAATTTCCGCTTGAACAATTTACAAAAAAATTCAGGTTCTATGTTCCGCTTCAACAAGAATAGCTCGAACAAAGTTCCTCGTGGTCAATTTACAACGAAAATTGCTCTCGAGCTATCGGTGTTCGCTCAGGAATGTACACAGAACAGACTAGTATGACCGATCTATCTTATCTATGTTTGAAAACACATTAGATTCACGATTGTTCAGGAATTTAAATGGTTTCGTAAAACTGATGTCCAATTTGCAAGGAAACTGTTAAATTTGTAGCTAACTAATGCATTTCTGCCTTCAAATATTGTAGGCAATTTTTTATCATTTTCTTTGCAACTGTGATATTGGGTCATGAAATGGCAAGGCTGGCACTGCCTGGTGCTACTAAGCATGTATTGCTTCAGATATCAAACCCGATCGATGCATTTGTTCACAAAGTCAAATGCATTTCATAATTCAGTTCGATAGGTTCTGGAAATAACAGCTGACATCTACATCGAAAAGCAAACGGAAACCGCACGTTTCCTCAAACAGATGATTACTTTATTATGTTTATTTGTTCTTTTATCTCGCGTAATAGAATCAGAGGAAGCGTCATTAATACTATTCCATGCGGCCAAGGCCAGCTCGGGCGCCAGGCGTGAATGAAGGCGCGTGTTACAGCCGTCATTTTGTCTATCCCCTATTATTAGCAACGTCGTCGTGACGCTCATCCATCAATTCATGAGTCTACTTCCCGTTTACTTCCACAACTACGACGATAGGAAAGATGCAATAACTGCTCGATCAACTCGTTATTTATAGCCATACTTATCTCATGTTTCTAGCAAGTTAGTGAGGAATGGGATAGTCTTTCGTAACGACTTAGTTTCAAAGAAATGATAAATTCGGGACGTGTCGTCCATAATTCAGATATTATGACTCGTCAATCAAATATACTATTATTCATCTTTGTGATTTCCCGGCCTGATTACCCACGGTCTACTCGACTGACCCACTTCTTGAATAGGCACTGGTTTTCTCAAGAATCTTTGTCAACTGGCCTCTGCGGTAACCTTCTTTGAGTCAAGTTATATTAAGATGTAAATCTTGTATAGTTTCAGATTAGCTAACAAGCGGCAGTAACCTCGACCTACTCATTTACTGTACCTAATGTCGTTAAAACTGTTCCGTCATTCAGATCAGACTGCTGCCAAATTATCTGTTTTCCTCTGAGGAGGATATTATGTTTGCAAATATAATAACTATAAATATTAGAAATAACATTTATCTGTTTTATTTTCAGAACCAAAGAAAGACAAATTGGAAAATGGTGGAGAGCTGATGAGGCCAGAACGGCCCAATTCCTTGACAGCAGGAAAAGTCCCGCGGCGGATATGCTATCAAGGGGACGTAGGTTAGTAAAGATCATTTGCATTGCACGCAGGGCCGTAGCTAGGGGAGGGCATCGTGGGGCAATGCCCTACCTTAAAATTCCAATGCCCTACCTTAAAAATTACCCAAACATTTTTATCCCTCATCGTGAAATTTCGAGCATACCTACTCTCCCCCTCCAACTCCGACTTTAGTAAAATGTTGGGAACTGACAGAATTTTGGTTACAACAAAGTTACAGTGCTGTGCAATTTCGGAGTCGCTTCGCTCGCGCCTTTGAATGGTGTTTTGAGTCTTAGTGAGTGAAATTTCGAGCTCGCTCCACTCTCTCTAGCGTTTTAATGGTGTTATGATTATGACAATAGAAAAGCTAATGGAACTCATATCATCACCGTTTTGAGTCTTTTAGTGTGAAATTTCGAGCTCGCTTCGCTCGCTCCAGCTTATGATATGAGCGTAGGTAGGCTAATGGAACTCATACCAACACCGTTTTGAGTCTTGTAGTATGAAATTTCGAGCTCGCTCCACCTTTGATATTATGAGCGTAGGTAGGCTAATAGAACTCATCCCAACGCCGTTTTGAGTCATGTAGTGTGAAATTTCGAGCTCGCTTCGCTCGCTTCAGCCTATGATATTGTGAGCGTTGGTAAGCCAGTGGAACTCATACCAATTACAACACAGTTTTGAGTCGTGTAGTGTAAAATTTCGAGCTCGTTTCGCTCGCTCTAGCCTATATTATGAGCGTAAGTAGGCTAATGGAACTCATACAACACTGTTTTGAGTCTTGTAGTGTGAAATTTCGAGCTCGCTCCGCTCGCTCCAGACTTTACATGGTGTTTTGGAAGTAAGTAGGCTATTGGAACTCAATATCACCACAGTTTTGAGTCTTTCCTGGAGTGAAAATTTCACAGACACTGAATTATGTTACTCATACAAAAAACTAGCCATTTGCTTCCGCCCTACCTTAAAACTCCTGTGCCCTACCTTCAATCCAGTTCTAGCTACGGCCCTGATTGCACGAGTTTTTCCTTCGCCATTATTAAGCAACCTGTACGCGCAGAGCGTATTAAAACGGTCCCTAACTGACTTTTTAATAGGCCGGGCCACATTATCCAATTATACGAAATGCTCCTATTATACAAATTGCTGTTTAAGCTATTGCCAGCGGAATGGTTTTGCCCGAATACAATTCCACAAAATGTTATTCAATTTAAGAGAAATACCGTGTTGACACTGTTCTCACATACGACGGAGAAAATAAATGTTGCACAATCTGAATATGTACGGGAATAACTCGAGCGAAAATACTTCGCCTTGCACGGACATAAATGTGCAGCGATTATCTAAGTAGTTGTGTTTATGTGCATAATCCTGTACTGTACAATATCTACTCCGCATAGATAGAATTGCTGTGGTGACGTGACTGTAATACATGCTGCAAATAATTGATTTATTCGTATTTCGGTGACGTGACTTGAAGCGGGCTTGCAGACTGCACCACAAGGTCTATCTTTTATTCCGAGAGATAAGTGTACTTTTTGCAACCATCAGCTGTAAGGCTGATCGTATGTTATTGTTGTAGTATGCACTGTAGCTATGTGAACAGTACAAAAACCGACTGACAGAACTTGACAGTTTTTGGACTGTTCACATAGCTACAGTGCATACTACAACAATAACATACGATCAGCCTTACAGCTGATTGTTAATTTTTTACAGACCTTTAATCATCAGTAACTCCTAAACCGACTGGAGTTATGCCGGCAGACCTGGTCCATCCCCATCACAGAGATGCTCTACACCCCATAAACACTGAATCAGCCTTGCTGCTGATGGTTGCAAAAAGTACACTTATCTCTTATATTATTTTATAACAGTCTTGTTCAAGTGTTTTTTAATCTTTTGTGTTTTTTGTGTGAATATTTATGTTACGTTTCGTCTGCCAAACCGCCACCATGGCACGAAAGCTATATTTGTAAATGTTGACGTTCCAGTGGGTGGTTACGGGGACGCGGGGCGGGACCACGGCGACGGCGGCGACGAGCCCCTCGTGTTGTCCGAGCTGCCTGAGCCCCCGATCGCGCTTTCGGAGATCGGGCCCATCCCGCCGCCGCCCATGTTCAGCTCGCCGAGCCCCACGCGCCACCAGCACCACAACCAGCACCACAATCAGCACCAACACCAGCATCAGCACCAACACCAACATCCGCAGCACTCCATGCATCAACAACGTCCTCACTCTGACTGTGAGTCACACAGTCTGTTTTGTTGCTCTTGTAATGTCTGTGTCCATCTTTTGTTCTTTTGGAGCATAATTATTATATACATGACTACTTGTCACTTTTGAAAATCTTAGGCTCGGGATTCAAAGCGGAACGGAGCGCAGATGTGTAAAATCAACCAATAAAATAGCTTGATTATGTCAAACGAGAAATTCGATTGGTTGATTATATACAGATCCTCTCCGATTTGGAAGATTCCGATCCTTATTATAGGCAAGCCTGACTCTCACACCTTATAAGGTCAGAATTTAAATGGGTTTATTGGTTTTCCATTAAGTACCTACTATATTCGTGGTATTCGTGGACTCTAACAATGTTTCTTCTCAACCATCAGCCGAAGAGGAGGACGATCAAGACGAGGACGACATAGAACCTCTAACGATGGCAGACACGACACGCGTCGAAGAGATCCCTCCCAAGGAGCCCTCTTTCGATCGGCTGCCTCTCAAGTCTGCTCTCAAGAAACGGCCCGCCCCCTCCGCTTCCCCCTCCGGCACTCCTCTAGCAACTCCACTCGCGCCGCGTCAAGACCATCATCATACCAGCTTCAGGTCTGTATCTAGTATTTACAATGACACATAAAGACTATCACAGTATAACTAATAGGTACAAACATTGCTTCCCTGTAGTACTTGCCAACTTTTGGCGATCGATGAAATAGATTACGTCGTCGATGATACAAACTTTGTTGGGAAGTAGAATTCTGGTATAAATTGCCCCTAACAAGAAACATCGAATGAAAACAAATTTTTGTGATTTGCTTTTAAGGGGCTATGTGAAAAAAATAGGATTCTTCAAAGCTTCATATATCATGAAGTACTAACAGTAGGAGTATGATTTTCGGATATGTGTAAATTGAACATATAATTGAAGTTTTGATTAGAGCCAAAACACGATTAAGACACATTTTCTCGATAGAAAAACAAGCCAAAGTAGCCTCTGTTTTTATCTATAAACGCTTGGAACTGCTAAACGGTGAATAATAGAAACACGAGACTTGATTTAAAAAAAAGAGATTGATATTTTCTAAATTTTGATTAGAGCAGAATTGAAATAACATAAATAGTACAATCACAATTAAATAAAGTTTGATTTGGCGCTCGATTCGCTCCAGGCGCGCGCGGCGCCCCATCTCTTTCTCTCTCTCTCTCTCGGCTCTTAAATGTAAAAGAAATTAATTTTAATTGGCTTATGGGCGTGATTGTGAAATTGTATATTTGTTTCCACCATGCGCCGCCGGGCAGACGGCCGCCGCCCAAACCGAGGATCCGCATATGGTAAAAGTCGCTCAGATATCAATGTTGTCGAACCACGCCATCTCGCCAGAGGCCTCCCGACGGCCCGCTTGCCTTCCGACCATGCATCGTGCATTGCACGCTTCCGACTATCATCTCTGTCTTGTTGTTATACAACGTGTTATAAAGTTTACACAACACCTGAAAACCTTTTGTGCAGAATCGATAATTGAACAATATTTTCACGTCTAGAACTAGATAATCTGTGACAATGTCGAAGTTATTTATTTATTTCGGCTTGATAGCTCAGTTGGTTATGAACCTGCCTGCTGAACCAAGGGTCATGGGTTCGAATCCCTCAAGAGGCAAATATTTGAGTTTATCGAACAAATAGTTTTACGATCGAAATCATAATACAAGTCTGGTCTAGATTCTGGTAGTACATACGTCAATTAGAACTAGATACTTAATCTGTGTGATAAATTGATAATGTTCAAAATATTATTATTTAAATGAAAAAGTTAATTTTGTGAATGTGAAAAATTATTTTCCGTTTCTTCATACAAACATCGACGCCGTCAGTGTGTATGTACGAAAACACAGTTTTTTTTCCTCCATTAAATTAAAAAGGTTCATTCATATCAAACGTTGTTCTGTTAATGATTCCTTACAAACGGTTACCAGGTTTTGTGTTATTTTGTTAACACATTGAATTGTTCGTTATAAATAACTATAATGCTCTCCTACACAAACACGCCATTATGTGCAGTGTATACCCAACGATACTAACATACACGCGTGTTGTGATGCTTAACACGAATAATGTCACAGACCAAAGTCACCTTAACATTACCACTGTGGGACTATGACTAATCGATCCCAAATACCGCACAGTATGACGACTAAATTCATATTTTCAGACACATGAATCATTTATGAATTTTCCTTAAAGAAATATACGTGGTATCTTAAATTATATATTTTGGATATGGGTAACCATCATTTAGCTCTATTGTTATTTATTACCGTTCTATGTTGCATGTAAATGTTATGATTATTTTATGTTTTAGAAAAACAAAACATTAATCAATACATTACCTTTATTCTGTTTGTTGTTTAATCTTGAGTTTGTTCGATATAATTGTTTTTTGCATATTGATTCGATTAGATGTTTTATTTATTTATTATTTTTAGTTCGCATAATAGAATGAGATGTAGACGTGTTAAAGAGGATAACAAGTACTCCTTAATTAAGCCTTGGTGGATACTAATTCCACACCCAGACATGACATGTTAGGCATTCTTTGCAAATCATACTTGGCTTGTAGCACTGTCCACTTTATCTCTTAATTTGCACCTTATGAACACTGAAATAACGTTGATAATATGACGACAGTACCCGACCGGTGCGGATGGGCAACGCGGCGGAGAACAAGGAGAATGCCCGCCCGTGGGAGGAGCACCGGGATGACTACGCGAACGAGTCCGTGGCGGCCAAGCTCGCCCGCAAGGAGAGCCTCAACATCAAGCTGGCCTTGCGTCCCGACAGGCAGGAGCTCATCAACAGGTAAGTGCGATCAGGAACATTAGTCCGCTCGTCAGTCTTCGTTTGCGCAGAACATACCAGAGTCCCCGTCAAAACCTGAAGATCATGTCAGTACAAAGTTGCGGTAGAGTCAAAGGCTACAAAATACGGTGCTACTCAATCTTTCAATATCTCGCACTGATGGATGCTTCGCCGGCGACAAGCGTGCGAAAACTATAACCAAATAGTGGCAAGGGATTTAAGGCGCGCGAACGTGGCACATCCTTATTGTTCAATATCATCTCGCGTGCTATTAAATTTTTTACTTGCCAACATGGTATTACTGAGCAACAAATTATTAATTTCTGTCGCACATACATTTGTAACCGCATAGAGAAGAAAAAGCCGAGTTGCGCACAAATAGAGAAATCATACTACACCTGAGTTCGTCAGGTGTATCTTCGGTAAGCGTCGTCACAACCATTGCTAATCTCTTCACTACAGCATGACTAATTGTCATACGATATAGTTCATACTGTTGTTGTTCAAAAGAAGAAGATAATTATATAGTCCGAGATCCGACCGTAAAATTATGCACCTATTTAATAGGCGACCGAAATGTGATTCTAGTGTATGTTTAAACAGGGGTTAATTCAACGCTGTCAAGTGGCCTAGAAAAATCTTGTCAGTTTTTAACCTAGCAACCCTAGAGTAGCGGCAGACTGAAAGGTGGCAACCCTAGTTTTTCCAGTACTTCAGATCAGTCTCCTGATGGCACCTCATTTACTCCTCCAACAGACAGGTGGAAAAAGTTATACCAAAAATCATAATGGAAAAGGTACTTGCGGCAAGATTTTTCTAGGCAACTTGGCAGCGTTGAATTAACCCCTGTTTAAACATACACTAGAATCACATTTCGTTCGCCTATGAAATAGGTGCATAGTTTTACACAATTGTAGTCTGCCACTTAAAATCCTAGTATACAACGCGACGCGCGTCTAGGCTCTGTCGAACTATTTATCTTACTCTGATGCAAGTATTGTGAACCAGCCTGCGTAACATGACAGAGGTGATAGCGACACAGGTCACTTCTAAACGTCAAATTTGCTGTTATCTCCATAGTATCTCACTCAAATTTGACGTTAAGAAGTGACCTGTGTCGCTCTCAAATCTGTCATGTTACGCAGGCAGAGCTAAGACGCGACCGCCGCGGTACGCTATCTGGTATCTTTACTCGCGAAGTCACAGCTTTCGTTGTTTATTGGTATCTACGTAAACGCTATGCACGATATTGGTACCGATTCGGACTGTGCCACGACTTAAATTAACTAAATTTATTCGGATCTCGGTCTAATAGGGGCAGTCGTAACATGGTTCGCTTTTAGGATACCTATTTCGGTGGAACATGTCTAGTTTTTATACGTGGCTTGACTTACATCCACAAATAGTAGGTATTAAAGAAAGAAAATATTAAAAAGGACACTTGATATAGATAGGCACGTCAGGGTGAAATTGATATCATTGGCATCCTTTTAAACTAAGAGTCTACCCATCAAACTGAACAACTTTTACTATGGGATGGGAGCAAACCGATCGGAGCAAAAAAAAAATCTGTTGCTGCGTACATTTGTGTCGCGTACGCATTGCAGTTTAGTATGGAACACCTGATTTTTTAGTTGCTCCGATCGGTTTGCTCCCATACTAAAAGTTGTTCAGTTTGATGGGTAGACTCTTAGTTTAAAAGGATGCTAATGATATCAATTTCATCCTGTTGATAGATAGATAGATAACTCATTTATTTCATCAGAACAATACAGGATAAACAGTGACAGACAAAGGCAGTAGGTAGGCAACATTATGGAGTCCGCATAAGGAGGTCCGTGCAAATCTGCAACAGCAACAGGAAGCTCCCACGATGGACCAGACAATAATAAACACGATATTGTAGGTATAGGTGTTGGAATATGTCACCGTGCGACCTGTATTGCGCCGATGAAAAAGGTTCTGACTCAGCATTTATGCGTATTATACAGGGTGTAACAAAACACCCTAGTAATACTGCAGGGGGAGCTTCAGACCATCAAACTGAACAACTTTCACTATGGGGCCAACATCGAGAAAAAATAAAAAAAATCACCTGTCCCATACATTTTAGTCGAGTCGGTACTGCAGTTTTGTATGGGTCAGCTGATTTTTTAATTTTTTCTCGATGTTGGCCCCATAGTGAAAGTTGTTCAGTTTGATGGTCTGAAGCACCCCCTTAAGTATTACTAGGGTGTTTTGTTACACCCTGTATAGTACAAAAATTATCTAAACCACGGGAAAAAGACGTACGTTAGATTTTAAAGATGTCAATTAGAATCATAAACACTCGTAAAATTATGTAATTGAAACCTTGAATGGTTTACTACACGATATTGTTGGCATCTAAACAAGTCGAATATAATTTTTTTGGCACGGAACCCTCAGCACTGACAGTGACAGTGATTTTTCATTGCATAGTGTTTTATGTTATTATTTTTAAGGTTGATGTTACACACAAAACAAAATCACAAAGATTAAATAAACGGTAAAAAGGTCGCGTGTTTATCTTTATCTGTTTATTTACGTGTAATACGTACCTAAATAAAGTCAACTTTTTATAGACCGCGGTAATTTAAAGGTTGATCGGACCATTCGTGTATAAAGCCCGTCACACACGTAGCTATCTAAACTATTATAAAACTGTAACGTAAGTGTGTCTGTACATTAAAGATATTTACAACAAAAAAATTCGGCATTGTTTTTACCTGTCCGTGATTCGAAATCACCAATTTTTTGATTTTTTGTCTGTCTGTTTGTTTGTTTGGGTGTTTGTTTGTTCGAGTATCACGCAAAAACTGAATCTTATAAGTTAAAGGCATTGCAATTTGAGAGTACAGTCCAATTTCACAAATCTAAACTATTATAAAACTGTAACAGAAGTGTGTCTGTACATTGAAGATATTTACAAAAAAAAGATTACGATATGATTTTTAGATGTCCCTGATTCCAAATCACAAATTTTTGGATTTTTTGTCTGTCTGTTTGTTTGTTTGGGTGTTTGTTTGTTCGAGTATCACGCAAAAACTACTGAACCGATTTTGATGAAACTTTTTTAGTTTGATAGCTTATCATCTGACTTAAAATCTGGTATATAATTTATGCGGACAAAACCGCGGGTAAAAGCTCGTAATAAATAATATATCAACAAACAGTGAAACATGTATTTTCGTAACTTATTATTAAATAATAATAAAAAAATACAGTTGGACTGTTCTAACACATGCAAGGAAAGATATGCTCGTCTCACTCACACGTTGCTCACGTACCCAAATATACGTAATTAAGACGAGCATATATCATCTTGCGTGCGTTAGAACAGTACAACCGTTAATATAATATACTAAGTATAAACTTATGACTCTATCTATATTATAGTTCCTTTTTAGGGTTCCATACCCAAAGGGTGAAAACGGGACGGAACCTTATTCGTAAGCCTACGCCAGCGGCCTACGCTGTCCGTACGGTTGTCCGTCCTAGCTTCAGAGGGCTGTATCTTCTGAATTGTAATAGGTAGATAGATGAAATTTTCACAGAATATGTACTCGTATCATAGTATTGGATTTGATGACAAATAAATTGACTGGCCAAGTGTGAGACGGTCTCGCGTTAAAAAACAAATATTGTTTTTGGTAAGTTTATACACCACTAGTTTTTAATTACTAACATAACTTTAAGGATGTATTCAGACCATAAATCTAAACAACTTTCCCAAAGAAACATGGGTCGAAAAACGAGAAAATTTTTTGGACCTCCCATAGAAAATCGAAAGGCCGATCCGCACTTTTGTATGGAAGGTCCAAAAAAATTTCTCATTTTTCGACCCATGTTTCTTTGGGAAAGTTGTTTAGATTCATGGTCTGAATACACCCTTAAAGTTATGTTAGTAATTAAAAACTAGTGGTGTATATTGTGTGGTAGTACGGAACCCTCGGTGCGCGAGTAGCCCGACTCGCACTTGCCCGGTATTATTTAATGCAATTATGTTAATACGCAAAGGCACGTGCAGTGCTAGTAAATGTGTGAAAGCGCACGAGAATACCGCCCCGGTGGGACTTGACTTGCGCCTGGGAGTGTTATTTTAGTCGGCATCGTCACACCGACACGTTATTATCGACGTTTATTTCTTCCTGCTTCTGAGAGCCGGCGAGATCTTGGCACTGACATTGTTATTACTCAACTTCGAGCTATTGACATTGACAGAACTTGCCGTCTTCAAAATATAGAATAGTACTGGGAAACCCGACGCAAATAAGCAGTTTATCAAGAGTTTATCAGAAAGACGGCGTCGCGTGTGCTTCCCAAATCATCTTAATTAAACCCTACTCTAGATTACGAGTGTTGGGTTTTAGCCAAAAGTTTATGCTAATCGTCCATTATGAAAACATTTTCGATGTCATATATAAGCTTTGGCAAATTTTATATCGTTCGGTCGGGTGCCAGTGCGCGGGCGCAAGTGGAGCGGACTCGTTTTATTGTTAGTGTGCTGTATCACCTTGAGAAGAAAGTTACGTCAGTGTGAACTAGATTATCAATCTTTCTAGTGTCTTCAGTGTAGTGTGCTCAGTTACTGTGTCTAAATGTTGTTGTAAAGACACGCCAGACTGTTTTTTCTGGACAGTCAGCTTTATCTTACTTCTAGCTCTCGTTTGTAAGTTGTTTGTTTATATCTTGTTTTTATGTCTTTATCAATGAGTGCATTTTAGCTTAGGTTTTACTATTCGAACTTTAGAGAAATGTTCCCGCGCGTTTATAGGGTTCCGTACCCAAAGAGTATCAACGGTACCGTATCAGTAAGCCTACGCTGTCCGTCCGTCAGTCCTAATTTTTTAAAGAGCTGTTACTTTTGAACCGTAATACCGGTTGTCATTTTCACAGAATGTGTCATTACGGCGAATTTGCTAAAAATAATAAACAAAATAAAACCGGTCAAGTGCGAGTCGGGCTACTCGCGCACCGAGGGTTCCGTACCACACCACCACAGAACACAACATTATTAACTTTGAAAAAAAAACTTTTTTTTGCCGGAACCTTTAGCGCAAGACCGACTCACACTTGGCCAGTTTTTAGTATTTGTTGTTATTCTGTAGAGTTTGCTCTATAATCACACTAAGTTTGACGCTTGTATATATTACCGTTTTTACGATAGAGCGTGAAGAAAAAACGTTGATAAAAGCTAGTTTCTTGTTGAGAACCCCCCTTGATTTTTAAATTATTGTCATTTTTATTATTTGTTAACAAATCCGCCGTAATAACGCATAATCTGAGAATTTAAACTATCTAGCTATTACAGTTCAAAAGTTACAGCCCTAAATAGGTAGGACAGACGGACGGACGGACGGACGGATGGACGGACAACGTAGGCTGAGTAATAGGGTTCCGTTTTCACACTTTGGGTACGGAACCCTAAAAAAGGAAGAATAGAATAAAATTAAGGGGTCTAAGAATTTTTCTTCATTTTTAGTTTTTGCTCTATCGTAAAAGCATCAAACTTGTTGAAGCTGCTCACGTGTGAAGTAGTGAAAGATAGTCTCCATTGATAAGGAATATAGACCTCTACCTCTACCGGTGGCGACCGCGTACCAGAAAGCGCAGCGTGGGTAGGCCCCTCACACGGTGGACCGACGACCTGGTGAAGGCGGCGGGAAAACGTTGGATGAGGGCAGCGCAGGACCGGTCGTTATGGCGATCCTTGGGGGAGGCCTATGTCCAGCAGTGGACATCCATCGGCTGAGGTGATGATGATGATGATAGACCTCTACCAACCGGTGATAGGATAGCATCGCAATGTCTGATGTAAATTAATTGGTCACTAGGAACATCCTGGTGGTTCAGAGCGACCACGAGCGGCAGGAGTCGTGGGAGGCGATAGGCGCGCGGCTCATACGGCGCCTGTCCATGCGGCCCACCGCCGAGGAGCTCGTCGAGAGGAACATACTCAAAAGTAAGCTTTATTTGCTTTATTCACTAGCTATATTTTAGCTTGTGTTTTTCTCCGCTGACCAAACATTGGAAAGTATAAAAATAGCAGCCTCTAAAGTAAGTTGTAAATTAGTCGTGAAAGAAATTGATTATGTTTGTATGTTTCTGATAGTCTAGGATGACAAGTTAAATATTGTAGTTTGTGGAAGTTTTGCGTTGCTTTTTCAATAAAAACACGTCTGTGACGCGGCTGTGATTTATAAAAGATCAATAAAATATTATTTTTGTGCTCATGATACTGAACAACTTTTCTCGTGGAAACTAAGGGAAAAAAAAGAAATGTTTACTTGTCATACTAAATGCAATCAGTTGATCGAACGTTTGTATGTCTCGTTGGCGAAAGTTGTTCAATATCATGAGTAAAATCACCCTTTAAAGTTTAAAGTAATGACACTGTCGACACTTACACCCTGTATTTTGTAACTATAGCTGATTCAATTAGCTTACAAATATTATTTTAAATTCTAGGCCAATCACCCGCTGAAGAGAAAAAGCAGAAAGAGGAGAAGAAACGGTATCTTCTGCGCAAACTCAGTTTCCGACCTACCGTCGATGAACTCAAGGAGAAGAAAATCATACGTTTTAGTGATTACATTGAAGTTACGCAGGTATGTATCCTATATTGTTTAAGCTAAAGATTATAATTATAATTAATGTTCCATTTATTTCGGACAAATTCCATTAATTTTATTATATTATAGCTTATAGGTACTCTTTTACCTCCTTTGTACTTCTCGTAGGACATAAGAATAATAAAAAAAAAAATTTAAATTTAATTGAGGTACATACATACTCGTACAGGGTGTAATATTTACATTACATTATTAACATAAGAATGGTATATACAAAAATAAATCGATACCTAATTTTTAAAGTTGTAAAAAAAGAAATAATAAAATCTATTGATAGTGTTTTAGTCGCCAATCAAAACACCAACAATAGATTTTCTTATGTCCTATGGGAAGTACAAATGTACGCAAGAGGTTAATGTAGGTATGAGACTTAGGCCGAAAGTCAGTCCGAACGTCTTTTGAGCGTGAGCTTCGACAAAGTAGGGTAAAAAATGTATGGAATTAGACATATGGGGAGCATTTAAAATTAGAGCTGCGTTGATAGGCAATACACAGATTATTTTTTAATCTATTCTGAGCATAGATTCTATGGCACGGCTCGAGGGCACTACAATAGGTTTTCGTCCAGTGCCTCATGATATTCATAGCCCTGTGTAGGCTGTGACCCTCTTACTGGAATGATTTTAAGTAGATTTAAGTGTTAAAAACATAGACATCAATGGCATCTTATTCCTTTGTGATAAAGATTATATCAAATCGTATTGAACTCAAGACACTGATTGATGTATATAGAATGCAGTACTGATATTTTTCGCCGCTGAATTTTATCCTGTGGCAATGAACATGATTTATTTATCTCTTATTGTAGCCAAATTATGTTGAAGTCAGTCCAGGGAAGTTGGGCGTGACTTCCTATGAAACATAAACGTGTGCGTTAGCACACGCTTTTAAATGATTGACGATTTTTTTGGGTCATAGTCATCATCATCACCTAGGACCACAGGCCTATGACGGCCTATCCTCAAGTAGGGTGTATGGGCGGTCCACCATGCATGCCCTATGCGGATTGGTACGAAGTCTACATATACGCATCAGAAATCTTCAATGTACGCAGGTTTCCTCACGATGTTTTCCTTCACCATTTGAGAACAGTCGGAAGTACGTACATAAGTTAGAAAAAGTCATTGGCATGTCGTCCGTGCTGTTTCGAACCCGGACCCTCATTGTTATGTGTCCATACCTCTCCGCAACGCGCCACCGACGCTCTCGATCAATCTTTATAATATTACGAGCTTTTACCCGCGACTTCGTCCGCATAAATTATATACCAGATTTTAAGTCAGATGATAAGCTATCAAACAAAAAAAGTTTCATAGAAATCTGTTCAGTAGTTTTTGCGTGATACTCGAACAAACAAACAAACGAACAAACAAACACACAAACAGACAGACAAAAAATCCAAAAATTGGTGATTTGGAATCAGGGACATCTAAAAATCATATCGTAATCTTTTTTTTGTAAATATCTTCAATGTACAGACACACTTTTGTTACAGTTTTATAATAGTTTAGATTCTGGTTCCGAAAAGATATCCTATTTATAACTTTTGCCGCTCAAGGTGCGTTGATTAAGCTCTGCGATGACGGGGGGACGCGATGATTAGTCAGTATTTTGGCACTGTCGCACGCATTAATTATCGATTTTAGCATGCCCTACCAGGACACCTTCTTGTCAGGGTTAATTAGTTATGAGATGAAGTGACCATAATTTTTTGTAGTATAAGAAAACTTGCTATGTAAAACCGTGCGTAAAAACCACTTTAGATGTCAACCATGTCACATGCATAATTATTTACATTTTCACCTGATTTACCATCACTCTGTCGACTCTGTAGTTTGTACATGGTCTTTAGACCGATTATAGAATCGTGAAGGGCATAATTATATTGATAGATTGTCTTGTTTCTAAAAAAGGGTATTCCGAAAGTCAACCCCTGAAAGTTGAAAATTGGGGAAGAATACAGTAGCGAGCGAATGACGCCGGTTAAAGATAGCGCCAAATTTCTTTTTCGCTCTGAAGTTGGCGTTAGCGCTGCGCAGTAGCAAAACATCAATGAAGAGTATACTAGATAGAAAAAAAAGGTTAGGCCTAAGAGCAAGGATATCCTTTATTCAAAGGCATAGAGGGAGCCATACCATTGCAAGAATGTCCATGTGACGTTTGTGTTTGAGTGTGTGGTGTCAAATAGTATGGACAAAAGAGACCAATTAGACCAAAGTGACAACTACCCTAATGTTTACGGTCACTTTTCACACACACTAACACAAAAGTGACAAGTGAAAACTGGACAGCCGCATAAACATAGATCTATAGTTCCGCCTCCTTCTACTATTAAAGGTAGGTCATAAGACAAAAGAGACTAACTACAATCGTAAATTGATGCGGTCTCTATGCTTTAGAATAAAGGGTACCCTTGCTCTTAGGGTTAGGCCGACCTATATCTAGCTATCTATCTATCCGACTAATAAATGTAATTGTTGTAGGCGCACGACTACGACCGGCGCGCGGACAAGCCTTGGACGCGGCTGACTCCGCGCGACAAGGCCGCCATCCGCCGCGAGCTCAACGAGTTCAAGAGCTCCGAGATGGCGGTCCACGAGGAGAGCAAGCACCTCACTAGGTAACTACACTAGACCATGCTCCTCACTCACTATCCTGCAATCCTGGTCCGATTTAGGCTACATTACTCCAGCTATATATGAATTGGTAACCTTAATGAAGCAATCTAGATCAAATCGAATTCTTTTAGAACGGTAGTAGTGGCTAGCTTGTTTAACGAATGTGTATGAAGGCAAGAGAAGGATGACAGGGGCGTGATGTTATTATTTTATTTTAGTCGTTCCATTTCGCAGAAATAGTAATGTAAGAATTAAGTAATCTACCTACTAATAGAGTTTTTATAATGTGTTTACCTATGAATTTTGTACAAAAGATGTTATGTTCTCGTATTAGAATGTTTTGGTTTTCCGGGTTCGGATGACACTAAATACATACAGCCGGATTTCCGAATTTCAGTCCTCGGTGAAATCAAAGAATCGTACCTAAGAATATGATATGATTTTGACGATCCCTGGACAGCATGTTAGAACATAATACTGATGAGGTTTTGTACGTGTGCAGGTTCCATAGACCATGACGGCTGTGCCTTAGACCCGGACAGGAGCGCGCAGACAGGGCGCGCGCGTGAGCCCCGGAGCCGCCGCGCCCCTCGACCCAAGCTCGCCCCGCGCCCTCGCCCCGCGGCCGCACCTGTGATCTTAAACGTTATTTATACTGACTTCTTCCGCTTCCGGAGGATTCCTATGCAATAACTTACCAGGACGCATCGGTAAAGTGTTGAATATTCTAAAGTTGCTTTATACAGCTGTTTCGACGTTTTTGTAAATGCGTACCGTGAGTGCAATCTTGTTTATAATTTACCTCTTATAAAGTAGTTATTGCCGAGTACAATTTATTATTATAATTATTATGGTATCGTTTTATGTTAAGTTGACGTATTCTAAGCGTACCTATACATTCTTTTAATTGACCTTCGAGAAAGGTTAGTGATACTGATGATTGTGGTTGAGATATGCTCTTGAAGCTCGGTCGAATGAGTTATTTGATATGTGAGACGATTCCATCATAGGAAGTTACGAAATGTATACATGTGATTTTTCTTACATTGCTAGCTTTTAGCTTCGTAGTCATTAAGCTAGATTCGATTTAATCATATTTATTTCACATTATATTGCTGTTTTTGGTCACAATTTGGATTTAAAGATTTTTGTATGTTGATTGGCTTTGTTGAGGGCGTACAATGAGTTTAAGACTATTTGTTTAATTAGTGGCAACGAATGCATTCTATGGGTATAAGTACAGTTATTTCGTGCTAATTAAAGTTAAACTTAGAATGCTTTTTTTTGGAAATTCAGTTGTATATCTTGCTGTCAACGATGAATGAGATACTACCACAGAGTTTCACTTGTTTCTATAACAAGCGATTAAAACGCACAGCAAAGGAAAGTACGAATACAAAATACCGTGATAAAAACGATAGTAGCGTTGTTAAAAAACATTTGAGATAAGGAAATAGGTGTTATATTGGTAAAAATAATGTCTCTTAAACGTTTTATAGTGTGCTTCCAAATTAAAATGCTGTGCAACGTAACAATAACACTTTATTGGTTGAGCGGGCTCATTTTCCGCAACTCGACGACTTAGGCGCCTATAACACTACTAGAACGGATTACTTTAATTACGTAGGGTTTAGTGATTGCTCTTCTGCAATACCACTCTTATTGTAGGATGCACAACTGTTGATTTGCTTAACATGGTCAAAAGTTTTATATACGTACTCAAGACATCGTCAAAATAAGTCTTAATTCGGTCTTATAATCACTAATATACCACCTATTGTCTCATCCACTACAGGTCGCGCAGCAGATAATGAACGCTGAACTTGAATGCGCAGAAATAAAAATTCGGGTCTATTTGGTGGGGGGAATGGGAGGTGGCTGACGCGCGAACGCCATTGGCTGATAAGTCGCCTTTTACGTCTTTAACCTGCGGGAAAAATCCTTAACACTTTCCGCGAACGTTCATTATCCGATGCTTGACCTGTACCTATTTTATTTAATGTACTAGATATTTGTATCGTATTCTACATCTCAAAAACGTGATGAATGATGTGAAAAGCGTTAATTTTCGTGATAATTTGGTAAGGAAACTGGTCCAGTAATGCAATTCCTAAGTACAGGGAAAGACTCAGTGATCGTATAACGCACTAATTGGTCGGAGAGCGGAGCTCAATGTAGAGTTCACAAAATTAGTCCCACGTTAGAATCGTTATGACTACGGTATAAAGTTGATAATGGCTTGATCCATGGGACCGTGGCTGGCACTATAGGAGTTGAGTAGATATTTACAGTATTCATTCTGTACGTCACGACATCGACACGAGAAACCTCGGCGGGAACAACTTTTTAGTCATCATGTCGCCATAGCGAAAAGGTAATATAGTGTTGAAGCTCAGCGGTCGCGTCAGGTGAATTGAGCGCGGTGTGCGGAGGCAGTGCTCCGTCACTCGCGTTTGACTGCTGCGGTGAGTACGTACCTACGGCGCCGCGTATCTCATGAGATACTGGCTGTCGCGCATTGACATAAGGCGCATTTTAGTTCGTCCTGAAGCGCAAAGTTCGAAATCCTATAAAGTGCGCGTCATTGGGAGTGTTACAATAGTAACTATTGAAAAATCTGTGGCGGAGGCTGGAAGAGTGCGTCGCGATACCGACTTTGCTAGCGCGCGGTATCGACAAAGAGAAATCAATCCCATTGCCCCGTATCGCTCCCACCGCGCTCAATAGACCTGTCGCGACCGCTCAGCTTGCTTCACCACTATACTGTTTATTCGCTATGATGTCGCTCTAGCCTAGTCTAGCACTAGCATAAGTTATTCAAAGTTGAACGAAGTATTGAGTAAAGAAATAAAATATTAAACTGAAATAAGCTCTTATAAAGCTGTAGCTGTTAAATAAATTATACGCCTTCTGAGATTACACTATTATTTCATTGATAATATACTATTTATTTCTCGAGATGATTGTCATATACAGAGCAATAATAGTTGTTTGAATTGAATGTTGAATATGTTCGTGGTTTTAGTGTTGAAAACATTTTTTACATAACTCTAGAAGTAATTTCTTCGTAGAATAACTCATAGATAGGAATCTGTTCAATATGGATAATTTTATAAAAAGCAATGTATTGTTCAGTAGGGGTGCCATTTTACGTGACGTATCTTCTAAATTAAATACACCATGGCCTTCATTATTATGCAAATTATGAGTACAACTTGAAGTAGCGATACGTTAAATTTATAATATTAACACGAATTAACTTCTAGTTATTGATGAATTGGATGCCAATTCTCGTTAATCACTGCTACAATTAGCGACATTTAGGGCCTGTGTTACCAATTCTGGATAAGTTCTTAATAGCTCTTCTTTCGATCGAGATCATTTGACATATTTCGTTTGAAAGATAAGTATGTCAAATGATCTGTCAGATAAGCTATCCAGAACCTTTTCAGAAGTGGTGAAACAGTCCCTTAGGAGCTGTTTCTCCAGTTCTGGATAAGTTATTAATAGATCTCCTTGCAGGTCATTTTAAATATAGTATAAAAGATATGTCAGATAAGCTGTAACAACTTATCCAGAGGTGTCCAAGTTTTTGAAGAGTGAAGAAAGCAAAAAGTATTGGGGCTAACACAATAGATCCCACTGTTGCTGGCTTGCCAGCCCCCACAACACGATAAGATAAGATGTCCAGAGGTGGTGAAACAGGCCCTTAAACTTACTAATAACATTGCTTGTAATAGCTACATTTGCATTGTACTTGTAAATTGTAATTAACTTTGTGCAACGGAACCCTATTCGTAAATATAAGTTTACGATGAGGAATATTATTAATCCTTTAAGTGTACTTGCACGGGAACTAAGGTCCATGGTGACACAATCATAATCCTGCATTAGTTTAAAGTTTAAAATTTTGTATTAATACATTTTATAATAACAGATGTTTACATTATTATCCTCATATTATGTTAAGTCAGTGCGTAATCACATAACATTATGCAAGATTATGATAGCAAGCTACAAAAAATGTAAAAAAAAATATGATGGTTATTCTTGAGACCATTCCATTATAGAATAATATGGAAGCCAAAATGACGACTTATTTTTCTAAACGATTTTGTTAGATTTGCAATTAAACATATTAAGGTAAATTGTAGATGTTTATCGATATTATAATACGTAAGACACTCAGATTTCCAAAGATCTAAGGCTCAACTAAATTCTTTTATAGCTAAAATAGCTTACATATTGCCATCCTTAAATGTGTATGTATATTGCGATATCTCTTCACCGTCTCTCACTTTAGGGATAGACAGGCATCAAATCACAAGCATGTATAAACGGGACTCGGTATTTTACCGATCTATTATTGTGATAAGACTTTCTTAATTAGTAGTATTTTTATTTTTAAAACACTTTATATGTATTAATATTTTTACAACTGGTATTTTAATTTGAATGCTGAACGGTGCTACGTATCAACTAGCATTATGACGCATTTCAATATTTTTTATAATGGTATGTATTCGAAATCGTTAACAGTTTACTATTACAATAACGAAGTAAATTATTATTTTAAAAGCTAGAGAAAATATTTTTTTACATCGCGTGAAGTTAAACATCGGAAACAGTTGGATGACTTAGTTCCAATTTAAATGTTAAATTACATGTCTGGGCACTGAATGACGATAATTCCATTATTAGGGTCATTCCTTAGATTTGCAGTGTCATTTTTTTGATAATTTGGTAAAGTCAAAAATGCGTCATGTTTTAGTTATGTGCATATAATCATTATTACTACGAGTATACTTATTATATAGGACGGTATTTAACTTGGCAACAAAATTGTATGTAACATTGATTAGAATGATTCTAAAGCAATTTATCGTTAAACATTTGGATGATGTCTGTATATAATTTTATAATGATGTAAATTATGGAATCTCTTTATTTCCATAGATGATATCGCGCGTATCTGTTTGTGCTATTACGATCTATTTGCTATCTTCAGTAATCTGTTTACTGTTGCTTTTATTTTAAATATCGTGTAAATTATTAATGACATGTTGTAATAAGTATATTTAATGATAGCCATAAAATTACTTGTTTTATATAACATAAGTTTGTAAATACCATGATTATACATTAAGTTTTATACTTGATTGTTTTTGTTTAATCTCCAATACCCATATCCACCTGACTACTGCAGATGCAGTCTGCAACCTGAGTAACTGGACGTTAATTTGCTATTTAGTCAACATATTTTAACAAAGCATTTAATAAAATCAGTTGACCGAATAACATAAAAATTACATATAAGGTGCTGAATAGTGAATACAATGAAAGACAAATGTCATTGTGACAAACAATCGTGTGATGATCATCAAGACAGGTGCTTCCAAAGATGCCAATAACAGTAATCACTAAGAGAGTATTGTTTTGGAATAGCAATAGAATATTAATGAAGGCTTTGACCCATGAGGCTGTAGAGACTTTCGATGGCGCTAAACTATGGCTGTGCGCCAGAGTTGAGAGAAAGTTAACTGTAGTGCGTGCCCGTTACCGCTGCGCCAGCGCTCAGTCAACACCAGCCTGGCAAGCGGCGCGCGCGACCGCTGTACGCCGCTCTGTAGTCCCCCGGCGAGCACGCACGCGCACAATGTTTACACTATACTATACAGCGATCCGGCAAAACGACAACAGAAAGCGACAGTGTTAAAAGTGCATTGATAAACTTGTGAATAGTGGACTGTGTACATAAGGAGCTTTATGAGAAAGGTCATAGTGTAAAGTGCACCGGCCGGAACAAAGGATCGTCCGATGACGGTCTCTGGAAACATGAAGGAGAGCAAGCCGCGGAGCGTGAACAACACATGGGAGTCGGAGGTGAGACGCGGTTTCTTTTCTATCATTGTTTAACAAGATGCTTAATTATTAATCTGGCACGCGTGTGATTCAATTGTTATTGTTTGAATCATTTGAATGGGGTATTTAAATCATTAATTGTGTGACAACCTCTCATTTAAATTATCGCTTTCTCTTTAGACACTTATACAGTCGTATAACATATAAAACTCGTTTAACGTGATTTGATTATAGAGAGTTCTTAAAAATATACATAATTGGTCTTGCCTGTTCTAAGTATTTGATAAACAAAAAACTTGAATACTTAAATATCAATACAAAACCGTTTAAAGAATAAAACGGTTGGATAACAAATTGAGGAAATTACCTATTAGGTACTGGTACCCATAGTTAATAAAAAAAAAAGGTACAATTAAATAAGGGTTATCTAAAGGACACCCAACTGGGTGTTCTTAAACCGGAATCCTCAGTATAAACAATTAAACATGATATCAGCGTAGACCGAATCTTGATATCCAAAATACCTATTCATACAAGGTTGCCTATATAATATTAATAAGTTATGGATCCATTCAAAACTGCAGATTCCACTGATCAAACTGAAGAGACTATAAGAAGGTCGTTGGGGCAGTCTTCGTGTTCCAAGGGTGTATTTTAGTAGGTACCTCCTAATCGATTTATTAGTTAGACCAGATTCAACACTAAGGGTATCTAGTAATAGATACTCTTTTTTATACTGTGCTAAGGGCCTGTTTCACCACTTCCGGATAAGTTCTAAATAGCTTATCTGACGGGGATCGTTTGACATATTTCGTATGAAAGATATGTCAAACGATCCGTCAGATAAGCTATTTAGAATTTATCGAGAAGTGGTAAAACAGGTTCTAACATTACAATAAAGACTTAAAAAATACAACTTTTCACAACTGCACTTCCACATAAAGCGCACATAGGTGGGTGAGACATGGAATTAGTTTTCGTATGGCTACACTCAGCGGGACCCCGTGTCGTAGAACGATGCGAGTATGTCAGGGATTTCGTTCCGAATTTGTTCTATCGAATCCAATTTCATGTCAAAAGAGGAAATGATATAAGACAAACAAAAAACGAAATAAGTAGATATTTATAATAGATAACATAAATGGATATTAGGTACCTTATAGGTAGCCCATAGGCTATAAATGAATGGTGCCAAAACTTCTCCGGTTTTAATTTTTAAGACCCAACCCCATTAATCTCTATAAACCTACCTATAACAGCTTAATAGGGACCCAGCAAAATATTGTTTATGTATGGATGAATAATTGAATATGATGATTGGTGAATCCATGGTGAATCTACAGGGTGTACAATAAAATGGGACAGCTACTCAAAGGGGTGCTTCAGACCATCAAACTGAACAACTTTCTCTATGGGACCAATATCGAAATCGCGAAAAAAAAATTCGCTCTCCCATACAAAACTGCAAACATAACTCGACTGAAATGTATGGGACAGCAGATTTATTTTTCGCGATTTCGATATTGGTCCCATAGAGAAAGTTGTTCAGTTTGATGGTCTGAAGCAACCCTTTAAGTAGCTGTCCCATTTTATTGTACACCCTGTATACTTTAACATAAAAGCACCGGCGTTGGTCTGACGCTGACGTGCACCTAGCCATCTAATCCAATCTAAGATTTTAAAATCAAGTAGGTAGTCACTTTATAATTAAAATCCATCTAAGTACATAAGTGTAAATATTAGCAACCTTACCGACGTAGTAGGTAGGTAAGTTACCTAACCTATAGTTAAGTATATTTTTGTTAAAAGGAGTGTCTCAGAAAATAACAGTTCGTAGTATTCTCAGAACTGGCTTAAGAGGACTAGACAAATAGTCAATACCCAATACACGACTTAGGTACTTTAGATAGTATTGGTTCCACATTCATTCGTGAGCAGGAAATTAAAGAGCTTGTCCGATCCGTCTGCATGTTTTCTGTCCTTGTGTACCTATTTGCGGCTGCCTCTCACTTATTGGTACCCAAGAACCACATGTAAGACAAGACACGACTGCAAGTAATCGATAGCGACACCGATTTACTAGACATTGAACCAGTTCTCAACCAGGAAGTTTCTAAACTACGAGACACTACAAAAAATTTTTGAACCGCAAATCATACAGTACTGATATAATTTATTAACGTTACGTTAACTGAGAGAACCTCGTAGGTACGGTTGGCTACTGCAGTAAAATAACTTTACAGGCAATGTAGGTACCTATGTGATGTATGAATAACTAGTGAAAAATATATTGAACGATGATCGAATGCCTGGATACTCAAAGCTGCAGCGCAGCCTACCTACTAAATTTATGCTATGTGTAAAAAAATTTGTATTCTTAGAGATATCTCAAAATTAATAAAGCCAAAGCACAAAGAAAGGTCTTGCTCTTACCCTACCGGTGCGTTGGTTTCGTTTCGACCCTCATTGGGGGGACATTTGACATACGTTAAATGTTGATAATGTCTATGTACCAACCACCGTTACCATCCTCTAAGACTTTACCATATGAGCGATTGCAGACAGGCAGTTTTTCCGCATTCGCTTTCGATTATCGCTTTGCTAATGAAGCTTTGCCATTCTTACTAAGAATAGTACCTACTTTAATGAATTATAATATTATAGGTAGTAAAAAAGAGTCCCCTGTTATTATGATTGATTAGATGATTAGATATATGATCTTCGGATGATTAAATTTGTTTCAAATAAGTATTTTCTAAGCTTTCCCCTGGAGTGCGATTTTTGAATCTCATTTGCCTCAGCAACTGCTGAACTCATTCAGCAGTTGTAAATGTCAAAATTACTATGGAGATATGCATCTTTCTACCTATGATTTGACTTTCAAAAATCATACTACAGGAGTGCTATTTTTTAAGGTTAAATAAGCAGTAGAAAGTTGCGTATCTCCATACATTTCAACTGCTGAGTTCAACGTATGAGATTTCGCTGAGTTCAGCAGTTGAAAATGTCAAAATTACTATGGAGATAAGCATCTTTCTGCTGATGATTTGACTTTCAAAAATCGCACTCCTGAAGTATGATTTTTGAAAGTCAAATCAGCAGTAGAAAGATGCGTATCTCCACAGTAATTTTGACATTTTCAACTGGTGAACTCAGCGAATGAGATTCAAAAATCGCACTCCTGATGTTAAAAGCTACCCATCAAACGTAAACAGCAGAGATAATATGAAGCGGTTCGATGCGGTTCCACAATTCGACGTCGTATTTTACCTTCGTAGATACGGCACATCTAACAGTAGTTATGTCAATATTGTTTAATTACTATTGAATGATTATAACTACATTCCCACTGATTCCCACGGCTATTTGATACGATGAAGGTCAATTCTTTGACATAGGGTCCATCTCTACCTATTTTAAACCTATACTGTGTTAGTTATAGGTGGTTTTGCAAGTTGGTGCAAGTGACTAATCAATGATCACGCCCATTCTGCGTAGGTTATGTGACCAAGAGATTCACTCATTTACCTAATTAAACGTTCGCCATTGTTTAGCTGCCTACATTATTTTTGTTTGCAACAACAGTACGGAGTATATTATAAGATTTTACAAACAAAAGTAAGATGCGAGTGGGAGGGATGCGCTTCTGTTTTCTACCTACGAGAATCCTAGACCTATTCTGAGATTCTACCTACGATTTTATTGTATTACACATTTGTAATGCGTAATACAATAAAATCTATAATATAGCCGTGGTGGTCCAGTGGCTAGTAACCTTGCCTGCAGGAGGTAATGGTTCGATCCCCATCCAGGAGTGCGATTTTTGAATCTCATTCGCTGAGTTCAGCAGATGAAAATTGTCAACTGCTGGAGTGCGATTTTTGAATCTCATTCGCTGAGTTCAGCAGATGAAAATTGTCAACTGCTGGAGTGCGATTTTTGAATCTCATTCGCTGAGAGCAGTTGAAAATGTAAAAATTACTATGGAGATACGCATCTTTCTACTGCTGATTTGACTTTCAAAAATCGCACTCCTGGAGTATGATTTTTTAATGTCAAATCAGCAGTAGAAAGATGCACGTATCCGTAGTGATATTGACATTTTCAACTGCTGAGTTCAAAGAATGAGATTCAAAAATCGCACTCCTGGACTCCTGGCCGATTTTTACCAATGAGCTTTTCGGAATGTATGTACGATTTGTAACACCACTGGCTTTTCGGTGAAGGAAAACATCGTGAGGAAAACTGCATGCTTCAATGTCGAGGCATGTATTGTACCTACTGTCCGTTACAAGTGGCGACGGGCTCACTCCCCGTCACCTCATCGGGGAATATAGTCGTGAAAACATGCTTATACTTATACATTTGTAATGTTGTAGCGAGTTTTTGCAATGATGGGGTGAGAAGAGGGCTAATGTGCGTTAACGTGTCCTATACGATGCAATTAACAGTCGTTTCGGTAACAGCGGACGCAAAGTACGGAAGTGTGTCACTAGAAGTTAACGGCACAGCGCGGTGCGATCCGTGATCCGGGTCGCTGGTCACAGACTGCCACTGACATTTTTTAATCAACCACGTGCTTGGATGCGTTTCCAAGACTTTTTGTTGTTCTATCAAATCCTAAATCCAATTAAAAGCACAGTTAATG
This sequence comes from Agonopterix subpropinquella, assembly GCA_922987775.1. Classification (NCBI taxonomy): domain Eukaryota; kingdom Metazoa; phylum Arthropoda; class Insecta; order Lepidoptera; family Depressariidae; genus Agonopterix; species Agonopterix subpropinquella. The sequence goes on along the minus strand of OV277700.1, from coordinate 11,317,644 downwards.
CAACTGGCTTTACCCCGGAACCGACAGAGTATCGCACTTTGCAGAAGATATAAACACCAAACGCGTAAAAGACACAATAATTGTGATAATTAATAGACGCGAGTTTTAAATTAGCTTTAACACGATTTAATCGGTAGGTACACAATGGTCATTGTTTGTACTATTATTATTTTATCTTCGTCTTCGACACGGTAGAGTCGACCCCACGCTAAACGATATCATTACGAAACATGGTGAAAGCATACTCAATTAAGTTTTTTAGAGTTCGTTCTTCGTAATAAACTTTTTTGTCGTAATAAATGTAAAAAATACTGTCTGACAGTGCCCTTAAAAATACTATCATAGCCATTTAAAAATTTTATCGTATTTTTTATACTTCAAATGGTTTTAGGCTCGGCTGTTTGCTATGGTTGTTTGTGTTCCTAAATACCTAGCCAGTAATTTTCATAACGTTTTGTAGGCTAGGCTTCATTACATTATCCATTATTAAATCGATAAAAAGTAAAATCTATGACGAATAAAAATAGCTTTGGTTACTATTCTTCTTATGGTGTGGGTAGCAAGCTGTGCCAGGAGTGCGATTTTTGGAACTCATTCGGTGAGTTCAGCCGTTGTAAATGTCAAAATACTACATATACTATACTACATATATATGGAGATACGCATCTATCTACTTCTGATTTGACTTTCAAAAATCCTACTTCAGGAGTGCGATTTTTGAAAGTCAAATCAGCAGTAGGTATAAAGATGCGTATCTCCTTAGTTATTTTGACATTTACAACGGCTGAACTCACTGAATGAGTTTCAAAAATCGCACTCCTGGTATGTGAGAGTTTTTTCAGACCGCCTTACTACTACTATGTATTATTATGTAAAATCTAGTTTCTACCTAACCGATGGATGACCAAGTTGGCATTTGAAAATGTCTATTAGCTTTGTAATTTTTTATTAAGTTGCAGACAACTCCGAAAGTTCACGACCTTAAACTTAGTCATGAAGCTGGCAAAATCATGATTCATATAGGTACCTACCTATGTTTTAAAAATAGGTAGGTACCTACGTATTTAGCAGGTAGGTAAGCTTATTATTTCTGTTACATTATAATTTTCAACTAATAGTATAACTAGATGGACTAACCCTTTCAAAATGTACTTAGATACCTAGTTAAGATTAAGATAGAATAACCAGATTAGGTATACGATCTCAGTAAGTGTTACTTTACTGCGTATAGTATTACTTAGTGAGAACTAGGTGAGCTTTGAATAGCAGTATCTAAGTAAATGGAGATGTGACTTCACTATACAGACGTGGACATATTATTGCAAAACCATCGGTAACTTAGGAAATAGTAACCGCAGCTTCGTGAATGTACACAACAACACATTACAGTAAAATTGTCATATTAAAATGTTGGCTATTACTTACTATACTATATTTTTATATACCTACTAGTTTTTGCTTGCGATTCGTCTGCGTGGATTTCGGCCAAGCACGTATCCAGATTTGTTTCAGGAGTGCGATTTTTGAATCTCATACGTTGAACTCAGCAGTTGAAAATGTATGGAGATACGCATCTTTCTACTGCTGATTTGACTTTCAAAAATCGCACTCCTGAAGTATGATTTTTGAATGTCAAATCAGCAGTAGAAAGATGCGTATCTCCATAGTAATTTTGACATTTTCAACTGCTGAGCTCACCGAATGAGTTTCAAAAATCGCACTCCTGGGCGGATATTCATATAAAAAGAGTAAGTGCTGTAACCACTTTTCCACCTATTATTTTGGTCGAAGCTTTTCCATACAAATATTCGGATAAATCCCACCTATCCATCGACAGCTCGTTGCACCGCTTTAGGGGTTGAGTCTCGAAAAATTCTTTGTTAGTGCACCCCTACATCCTTAGTAAAATATTATAGGTATTCCATTTCAGCGGGTTTAGACTAAATCTATGTTTTCTGTCGGTCAGTCACGGATTATCTCTCTTTTTTCTATCCGTTGTCCCATATTGTATCTTTATAGATACTTATTTGTATTTAAATGTATAAAAAAAAGAACAAACTTCTTTGCAACACGCTTCGTCAAAATTGCAAAATTTACGTAGGTAGGTATTTACAACATAAATGCTTCGTCGAAAATAAATAAATAAACGCAGGATCGAAAACTTAATCCTTTAAGTAGGTACAATAATATATAAGACGAGCTTTTAACCGCGACTTCGTCCGCATAAATTATACACCAGATTTTAAGTCAGATAATAAGCTATCAAACAAAAAAAGTTTCATCAAAATCGGTTCAGTAGTTTTTGCGTGATACTCGAACAAACAAACACCCAAACAAACAAACAAACAAACAAACATACAAACAAACAAACAGACAGACAAAAAATCCAAAAATTGGTGATTTGGAATCAGGGACATCTAAAAACCATATCGTAATTTTTTCTTGTAAATATCTTCAATGTACAGACAAAAGACAACCACCAACTCGGGCCATTTTTGTACTACCAACTTTTTCTACAGCGTTATAAAAATATGGGAATAATAGTTCGCATACTCATATTACTAAAACTAATTATTTCAACGTTATATTTTATGGTACAAACGAGATATCTTGAATTGAATTTGGATATTTTTGTTACGAAATGTGAAAAAATGACGAAAAAAACACAGAACAAGTAGTCACAAACTTTTTGAAAAAAGAAGGCCTTGACAATAAATTGATTGACATATTTTGACATTGACCACTTGACATTGACATAATTTTTTTTTAGGTTTTATTTCTCTAATTCTCTATTAAGGCCCCTCACACAGGTTCGATTTCATCGAGCGATAATATCGCTGCGATTTTACAATTTTTATTTTCAGTACAGCATTGGCTTCTAATTTTTTGAACACGATTGGGTTTAATAGCAAAACTAACATTTAAACCAAGATCTGGTCCTAAAGCCAGGAATGTCTCCATATGAGGGAACTCTTTCTTTTTAGGAAAGCCTTTCTAGCGACAGTTACCAAAAGTATGTCTATCTCAGACTATACTTATTCATTCTCATTGGTGGGGCGGACGCGTGACGCTGATCGCAAAATCGCACCTGTGTGGTAGGAGTAGGACATGCAACGCGGTCACAAAGTCGGCGGGATATTATTGCTCGATAAAATCGCAACTGTGTGGCGGGGCCTTTAGTATAGGTAAATGGTGAAATAAAACAGTATTTGATTAAAAAACATAATTATTATTCATTTTCCACATCTTCTTTAACAATTATTTATCATCCAGATATATGCAGCAAGAGGCTCAATATTTGTCTGGTATCGTGCCCAACCCATGTACCAGACTACCTTCAGTATGCACAACACCCCACAGTCCTTTTACCACTAACACTGCTACAATAATAACACAAATGCTATCTTCCTACGACTGTATCACACTTTCATTAATAAGTAGGTATAAAGCAGAAAAACTAAAGCGCAGCCGAATCGAACAAAAACATCAGATTATTCCACTGGATAATTCAGAGAAAGTACTCTTTGATTCAGAGCCATTTCAGAGCAAAATTCAGAGTGCGCTATCCATAAAGGAAGTAATGTGTAGTTTCACCTCCTTGAGGATTACCTCCTTGATGACGCTATCATTAACCAAGAAGTTTTACTACAGTAAAGATCGCTTTTTTATATTGCTAACTGCGCTATTTGTAATTACTTCGAGCCTGTCATCATATTACTTTAAATATTTTGTAACACGAAACGACTTTATTTGTAGCTATTATAGCAATTGGTTTGTATTTTTATTATATTTGTCTAAATTAAAATGCGTATATAAAAGCTATCACATGCATATGCATGCATATCACAAATTGGCCTGACGGCCCATACATTGATGAATGATGTCTTTTCTGTTACAGTTTTATAATAGTTTAGATTAGATAAGTATAGAAGTTAGAAGAATCTGTTAGTTATTAGAAGTATTACCTATATAGTAGTATATAGTTATTAGAAGTTAGAAGAAAGTAGAAACCTATCGTAACTGCAATGTAGAGATAACTTACAATATTAGCGTAAAATATCTGTCTAATTTTGCAGTAAGATGATCATGAGTGTAGCATGGTTAATTCGAATAATGTTCGATTAGATCATCAAAAATTGTTTGTTTTGTAACGGTTATTATAGCTGTAAAACCGAATTAAGTTCCGATAAAAAATAAGCTTAGCTCAGGCAATGGGGCGTAGAAACACTCTCAAGCCAGCGTGAATTTTTGAAGCCAACAAATTAATGATCTACATAACATATTAGTAGGTAATTCAGCATGACAGCAAAGCTTTGATAGTTTTGTTGAACGGATGGATCCTTTGGAACGTCGCTATACTTATAGGTGGGTACAGTCAAGAGCACGTCAAGCTTGACACTTTGGAGTTTTAAAGAAGTTTGGCGGAATCCCATGTAATTTGAGACCCAGACTTAGAGGTACCATACATTAATAACACTTAGTAATACGTGTAGAGTGAAATAAAACTAACAAAAAAGTAAATTGGTTGTAACCTGTAGAAGTTGCGGGAAAGTTCTCCTTATGATACCTTTTGTATCAAGTGTGTGAAACTCATAATCTTTCTTATTAGATAGTCCTCTCAATCTTCTACACATTCATTGTGTTTATTTTAATGAAAATTCACGATAACTGTTTCATAATTTGATAATGGAAGAAAACGAAATCACACGCACTATCAGTTTAACCAAGCCAAATACGTTCCGTAACGACCAAAATACCTCAGTGATAATATTAGATGAAAATAGCTGTCGTGGTTGCGTTTTGCTACTGCTTTTTGGACGATTTGTCTATTTTACTAGTAATTTCTACTTTTGAATCCGGACTTCTGGAGATGTGGAAGTTTTTTTAAAAAATGCCTTAATTTTTTCTGTCTATAATAATTATGACCGCAGTCCTGAAGTAAAAATGGCTGGGTCCAAATCTGCCAATCTTCTTTCAACTGTCGAACCTTTGCCAAAACATAGAAACAAAAATATCAGAATTTAATTGGTTAGGCGTGGAGACATACAAAATACTTCATATTGTGGTTGGTATTATGATTGGTACACCTAAATAATTATACTTCTCAAAGAAGTTCATATTTAACACAGAATACGGCTTGCCGTAATAAAGAAGACGAAATAAGCTTATTCACAACTTCTTAAGTATCTTCGTAGGCCGTAACTAACAAACTTGTTATACAAACATTTTGAAACGTTTATTAAGAACAATAGACAACGTCAAAATTGTTGTAGAAATTATAAGTAATAGCTCTATTTTATTTAAACTTAGATACCTAATACAATACACCTGTTGTTTGGGCTGGGTAGTCGTGTGAATTGGTACGCAATGAAAGCCATTTGTCATTGATGCTTCGCGCTTTTACCACGTCTCTCTCTCTATCTAGTGAAATAATCTCGATTTACAATTACAATGATTCATCGCTTTTGTAATTTATACAGTTTTCCAGACGGTATGCGAATACGATGTTGTCGTAAATGTCACGGGGAAAGTTAGCTAATAGTCTCATGTCATACTTTTTTTTGTAAAACGTTTAATAATCTGAATTATGTTGTTATAAACTCATCTTTACCTAGTAGGTTTCAGTTTTATCAATAACGAGCTTTTACCCGCGACTTCGTCCGCATAAATTATATACCAGATTTTAAGTCAGATGATAAGCTATCAAACCAAAAAAGTTTCATCAAAATCGGTTCAGTAGTTTTTGCGTGATATTCGAACAAACAAACACCCAAACAAACAAACAAACAAATAAACAAACAAACAAACAAACAGACAGACAAAAAATCCAAAAATTGGTGATTTGGAATCAGGGACAGGTAAAAACCATGTCGTATTTTTTTTTTGTAAATATCTTCAATGTACAGACACACTTCTGTTACAGTTTTATAATAGTTTAGATATTTACCGCTAAATTCAGTCAGACACTTACCTAATTAATGTTGCTCTGACCACCCCGAAAGGTAATGGTCGTTAGTTTATTATATTGCATTAAATTCATATTTTAGAGTCTATCAACTGTGCTTATCGATTATGTTTTTAATCACGAGGAGTCAAACAATTATTCTGTCTAACATCTCTAGCTCTATTAGATTTGTCTGTATATGTATGTATGTATCACACATTCGACACTTTCCGAAACTGCTAATTGCCCGTTACACGCCTCGGTCAATGTGTGGTACGATTCATAACGGCTTCAAAATCGTAGAGAAAACAACTGTAAAATTGCTTTATACTTTCTCACCATCAAGGTACCTTTACCTCTATCTTTATTATAGAGGACAATTCTTGAAAGATTGGATAGAGAAACCTCTATCCAATCTGTTCTATCGCCGCAATGATCGTCGTTTATTTCTGAGGAGCAATGTTTACATTAAATAAGCGGGTTTAGCAAAACGCTATTATCGGAAAATGAGCACGTTCAGAACGAAAGTGAGGGCGTTCGCATTGTAAAGTTAGAGATCTTAATAGAAACCGGCGAAAAGGCTGTCGTCGGCGTGCTCGGAGCTCGGAGCTCGGAGCTCGGAGCACGGAGCCCGGCTTTGTTGCGGCGACCGACCGAGCAAAAACGTGCGCCGGGATCTAGGTCGCGACTCGCAGCAAGTGCATGCCTCCCTTGCGCAGAGGGGTCAATTTTATACAAATCGAGCTTTTTCCCGCGACTTCGTCCGCATAAATTATATACCAGATTTTAAGTCAGATGATAAGCTATCAAACAAAAAAAGTTTCATCAAAATCGGTTCAGTAGTTTTTGCGTGATACTCGAACAAACATACACCCAAACAAACAAACGAACAAACAAACAAACAAACAAACAGACAGACAAAAAATCCAAAAATTGGTGATTTGGAATCAGGGACATCTAAAAACTATATTATAATCATTTTTTTGTAAATATCTTCTATGTACAGACACACTTCTGTTACAGTTTTATAATAGTTTAGACTTTGACGCAAAATACGCGTAGACGGTATTAATATAAGTAACTTTGTATACAACGTGTTAATAAATTAGCGCAAAACCTCATACACCCCAACTGATTTATAACAAAATAATTAGATTGAAACAATAATTTCAATTATTTTGATAGTTAAAATTTAAAGTTATTCGCATTTTAAGTTTTGAGGTTAAAATGATTTGGTATCATTTCAGCCATGAATGAAAGCGCTAACGTACTCATGAATACATTTTAAGAACCTTGTTTCGGTAGTAAGTAGGGTGAGTGTGCCCGTGCGGTGGGTTGACATCGGGTTCAGAAAATTTAAAATTTTTATAAAAAAATATTTAATACTTTGAAAAAAATTACCTATGTCGAAACCATGATAATTCGATTCTGCTCTCGATTCTAAACAAACTACTTTCTAGTTTTGCGTTAATTCATTAACACGTTGTATACAGGGTGTAAAAAGACTACTCCCGAAAACTGGAACTATGGATTCAGACCATGATACCTAACACTTTGGCACTGAAATTTATTTTTTTTATTTTCACAAATTTAATTTTTTTTCGGGCTTTTATTTCTACAATTATGAACATTAAAGCCAGTTTTACCAGTGACATAATGCAATACAATTTTAATTGTTAAACACAGGCATTTCGAAAATAGCAAAAATCCGCAATGTAAAACGCACTCATCAAACTCGTCGCCAAGCTACGGTCGCGCGCCACACAGCTGTAAGGTCACTGCCCGCTCACCCGAGCGAGTTACGCTTTACATTGCGTGGCAAGAAAATGGAAAAATCACGAATAATTTTTTTAAAATTTAAAAGGTTAACGCCATTAATTTTTATATAGGTTCAGTGATATGTTCTTAAAGTTTTCGGGAGATGTCTTTTTACACGGTGTATGTAAATTTTTGAAATTTTTCATTTTCAAAGCTTTATATCTTTGTAATTTTATTATAAATTGCAAATGTTATTTGATACGTGACATCTAGATTTTATAACCTATTTTTCCATATACAGGATGTAACAAAACACCCTAGTAATACTTAAGGGGGTGCTTCAGACCATCAAACTAAGCAACTTTCACTATGGAGCCAACATCCAGAAAAAATAAAAAAAATCTCCTGTTCCATACAAAACTGCAGTACCTACCGATTCTACTAAAATGTATGGGACAGCTGATTTTTTTCATTTTTTCTCGATGTTGGCTCCATAGTGAAAGTTGCTCAGTTTGATGGTCTGAAGCACCCCCTTAAGTATTACTAGGATGTATTGTTACACCCTGTATAAAATATTACTTTAATTAATTCCATCTACGCGTATTGTGCGTCAAACGTTTGTATGCTCTACGACTAGTTTTTAATTATTAACATAACTTTAAGGATGTATTCAGACCATGAATCTAAACAACTTTCCCAAAGAAACATGGGTCGAAAAATGAGAAATTTTTTTGGACCTTCCATATAAAAGTGCGGATCGGCCGATCGATTTTCTATGGGAGGTCAAAAAAAAAAATCTCGTTTTTCGACCCATGTTTCTTTGGGAAAGTTGTTTAGATTCATGGTCTGAATACACCCTTAAAGTTATGTTAATAATTAAAAACTAGTGGATATCCTGACACTTTGGTGTTTTAATGAAACTTGGTAATCAATTTTCCTTACACGCTAACCACCACCACACCACCACTACAGGGTGAAATTGATACCTATCATTTGTATCCTTTTAATAGGTACTAATACTAAACTGCAATGGCCTCGATTCGGAGTGTACCACGACTTAACTAAACTAAATTTATTCCTGTCACTTTCTAAAATAAGATTAAGAAAAGAGACAGAAAACCAACAGCTGACTTTAGTGCTGTCAAAGTGACGTTAAATGTTACACAATGTGACATCTTATTTAAGTCGTTTTTGGGCGTTTAACGTCACTTTGACAGCACTAAAGTCAGCTGTTGGTTTTCTGTCTCTTGCCAATGCCAGGCCAATGCCTACTCGACTCAAATGTGTGCAACAGCAGATTTTGTTGTTGCTCCGGTCGATTTGCTCCCATAGTTTGTAAACGTTGTTCAGTTTGATGATATCACCCTGTACATACATACACCACCTACAACCACCACAACCACCTATAAATGTGATATGAACAACATAAAACCTGATAGAGACGTGTGGGAAATTTTTGAAATATTTATAAAAAATATTATTTCTTGTTTGATAGAAGGAATATACAGGGTGAAATTGATATCATTGGCATCCTTTTAAACTAAGAGTCTACCCATCAAACTGAACAACTTTTACTATGGGAGCAAACCGATCGGAGCAAAAAAAAAATCAGCTGTTGCATACATTTGAGTCGAGTAGGCATTGCAGTTTAGTATGGGATAGCTGATTTTTTAGTTGCTCCGATCGGTTTGCTCCCATAGTGAAAGTTGTTCAGTTTGATGGGTAGACTCTTAGTTTAAAAGGATGCCAATGATATCAATTTCACCCTGTATATTCATGGAGAGTTCTAAATTTCTTAAGCTGCATGGATAGAAAACTCGTGCAAATATCAACTTGTACTAACATAATCTGTGCTCTTGCAACATGGTAAGTTCTATTGGCTCTATTCTCGCTTTATTCGAGTTAGTGACCTTGTTTGTGAGGAACTTTAAAATATTCTTTGTTCCGAATATTTATCCAAATGCCACTTGTATGTCAGATATGTCACGGTATTGTGCTCAACAACGAGCGTTTTGCTATGCGTATTTTGTAGTTGGAATACAGATACATTATTTAGTAGCTATGCTATTTACTTCGCTGCGAAATACCGCGTACAATATGTTTCGAAAGGAAACAAAACACTCAGCTTAGAAATAACAAAACTCAGTTTTATTTAGCCGTAGGTTATTTAAGTTTCAAAACCCGAGTGGAGTGGTGTTGCAAGCTCGCCACGAGCTTATACCACGAATGAAGGTATTTAAAATGGTGCAATTGAAGCGTTTAGACCTTAGATAGTTACCTGCCTACGTACACATAATATTTAGGTTAAAGTACTCAACTTTACTAAGTTCCTATACCTACCTACTTACATCCGTAAATTAACAAGATTAGGAGAAGGCTTGACCAAGTCTTTCCATAAATGGTAAAGGTAGGCACTTAGATAAACTTATTGCATGGATCGCAGCTTACCTTAGTTTGGTACTTAACAATTTGAGATTTATTAAATGTATACAGGGTGTAGTGTAACAATACACCCTAGTAATACTTAAGGGGGTGCTTCAGACCATCAAACTGAGCAACTTTCACTATGGAGCCAACATCGAGAAAATATAAAAATAATCACCTGTCCCATACATTTTAGTCGAATCGGTACTGCAGTTTTGTATGGGACAGGTGATTATTTTATATTTTCTCGCCCTGTATAACCTCTACTACTGAGAGCGTAGGTGGCGCGTTGCTGAGAGGTATGGAAACTCAATCTTGGGGTCCATGTTCGAATCCGCACGACATGACATGTACCCTACCAATGAGCTTTTCTAACCGACTAGCTGCTCTCAAACGGTGAAGGAAAACATCGAAACCTGCATACGCTGACTGAAGAAGAAATTGCAATGCGTATGTGAAGACTAACCAATACGCATTGGGCACGCGTGGCGTGGTGGACTGACTCTCATAAGTTAGCGCTCTCACAGACGAGCAACACTTTGCGGTCGCCGGGTGTCGCGGAGGGTCGCGACAGCAAAGTATCGCTCGTCTGTAAGAGCCCTTAGGCTTGTGCCCTGCAGTATGAGACGTATACATATAGGCTGATGATGATGATAACCCTACTACTTACTATCTACCTAACCAATAACAAAAAGTTTTAACATTTAATATTGCATTTTTAAGTAAATGTAGTATTCATTCCAAAATTCCAAGGATCTCAAGTTAAAAAACTCGTTTTTGAATTATTGATTTTTTTTGTGAAAAAAAAAAAATAATAAATAATATATACGTTTTTATTCTAATCGTTTTTTCAGCGACTGGCATAAAATATCGAATTAAACATAAAAACATCAACATAAACATTTATTTCCAAAAACGCATGCTTTTCATTAAGGCTACTCCTCCCGTCTGCAAGGCTCTCTTTCTTACAAGCAAACTTTTGCAATTAGCCATCCCGCTTCAATTGCGCGGCTCCGGTCAGAATTTTCCGTTTTCTTTGAAAACCTGTATGATTTTATATATATTTTCAAAAAATAAGAAAACCACATCATTTTATATTGTATTGTGAAGAATATTGTAAATTTTCATATTCTTCTGATCAACAAAGTAAGAGTAAAACGGTTACAACTGGAAAAAAAGAGGTGACTTTGGAGTCGTTTTTCTTCAGTTTTATTAATTAAAATAGATTTCGAGAAAAACCACATCACTTCTCATATCCTGTAGATTGTTCAGTTTTATTTTCTGCTTAAAAAGTGCCATAGTTAATGTATAAAATGGTTACAAAGTTACTCAAAACCGGGCGGACGCCCCTTAAGAAGGAAACATTAACCTTAAGGCTTTATTGTTGGAAAATGGCTCTCCTTAATAGGTACCAGTATGAATCTATCTGATCTGACATTCAATTAAATACCTACGTTTGTATCGGGGAGGTCTTTGTTGACGCAACCCGAGCAATTTACCGAAGGCTTTGCCATTTGATATAATAGCTTGCGTTCTTATCGAAACCGAAACTATTTCAGAATATTACGTAACTATTCATGACCACAAATCGTTCACAAAAACTGTTTGTTCCTAAGCGCACTACTAAAGTAAATCATGGCAATCGGTGGTCGCGGTGCCGGTGGCCGATTTATATCTGATTTCTGTCGACTGATTAAGGATTTCACAAAGAGACCCAAAATAAAATTTTTTTGTTTGTATTTCCTGAAAGCGACTATTTCGAGACTGCAACCGCAGACCGCGCATTGGTCTATCCTTTTAAAATCTTTGCCCATAACGCAATGTTTCAATTATGTGGTTATATACCAGCTTCGTCATTATTATCAAAACAGCTTTGGGATTCCTAAGGAAAGTATTTTATTAAGCAGATTTAATTTTAGCACATAGGTAATTTAAGTTATGTAGAGAACCTATTGTTTAAATACCTACATACACGTTTACTAAATTGAAATTTTTAGGTAGACTACCTATGTATAAATGTATTTATTAAGTGCCTACCTACCTCTAACTATGTAAAAATGTTTAATGTAGATTGTAGAGTCATTAGGACTCGATAAAAGATACCAAGCTCTAACAATAACGAATGTTGTCTGCTTTTCCTATTGCATCATACTTAAATAGGTACATAATTAAAAGATAACTTATGATAAGTGAGTACGTATGTGTACAATATAATACGTTGCTGTTATAAGGTAATTAAATAATTATGTCAAACAGCGAATGGCGAAAGCAGCGGACAAGACATTGCTAGATAGAACCACAACTATGCCTTTGAGACAGGGAAACATAACATATCTAAAACAATGGCTCAGAAAAATCGACACAAAGCAGTAGAAATAGCTGGGAACGTAACAAAATTTACATTACTAGGTTTATTTATGTTTGTCCTTTGTCCTCAAAGTAGGTATGTTGCTTCAAAGACGTATCAAATGATGTGTGCTTACATCATTAATACAAAAAGAGATCTTACGTGTGTTAACTACAAAAGAAGATGGATTGAACCGTCAATGAGTGAACCATTTAATCTACGAGTAGTGCGCTTGAATAAGAGTGGCGGGCAAAAAGTGAATTGTACAATAGATCTCGTCCAAATTGTACAATTACCTACTAATTGGTTATGGATGTCACGATTTTGTTTTGTTATTCTTTAGGCAATGGCTGGTCAGTGTTTACTGAGACGGTATTTGTAACTTCGGTAGGTAGGTTAGTTAGTTATTGCATTTTTCCTAGACAAAAATGGGGCTTTGGCACCGAAACTAAAAAACATGAAATACAATACCTGCTTTATACAGAGTGTAACAAAACACCCCTAGTAATATTAAAGGGGGTGCCTTGAGACCATCAAACTGAACAACTTTCAATATGGAGCCAACATCAAGAAAAAATTAAAAAAATCAGCTGTCCTATACAACACTGCAGTAGGTACCTGCCGAGAGTACCGACTCGACTAAATTGTATGAGAGGGTTGATATTTTTAATTTTTTCTTGATTTTGGTTGTTAGTGGTTAGTGAAAGTTGTTCAGTTTGATGGTCTAATCTTTTACCCTTAAACCCTTAAACCCCCTTTTGTTACATCCTGTACCTACTTTCAATTTTATTTTTACCAAACACGCATTTTATCAGTTCTTTTACGTGCGTTTAACTTGTGGTTAAATGCACGTCATAAGCAGATAAATAATAACATTATGTCACGTCGTCTTGTCACGCAAAATGGCTAGACATACAATTAAAAAAACATTTTAATTAACCGCTGCATTAGCATTTCTAACTCTAACGTAAATGTTTACACAGCTTGGCTACGGCTGGTCACGCAGCGGGCAGCGGCGATGTCGGATCCACAGGCCGCCGGAGTCCACCATGTCGGTGAGCAGCGACATCAGGTTCACGCGGCGGAAGCTCAGCCGGTCCTGCAGAGGATGCTGTGCCGCACTGGCTGCCATGCTCATACTGATGCTGTTGACAGCAGTCGCAGTTTACCTTGGTCGTAGGTATCTTTTGCCTTCTCCTTAAATGTTACTTAAATGTACCTCTAATGTATCTTCAATTAAAAATGAAAACAACGAAATAGTATAGAGTTAGAGGTACCTATAAGAACACTTAAAGATAAAAACCGATCAAGTGCGAGTCGGGCTACTTGCGCACCGAGGGAGGGTTCCGTACCACACAACATATTAGGTAATTAACCGACTTCAAAAAAGGAGGAGGTTTCTCAGTTCGACCGTATATATTTTTTTTTTTTTTTTTATGTGTGTTCGCGGATAACTTCGTCGTTTATGAACCGATTTTGATGATTCTTTTTTTGTTGGAAAGGAGATGTCCCGAGGGTGATACCATGATAAGGAAACCAGGATCTGATGATGGCATCCCAGAGAAATCGAGGGGAACCTTCGAAAATTGTACTGCTGACTAGTGCGTTTTTTAATTTAAAGCACTCCTATTAAATCGAACTAATGAATTCACCACTGAAAATTGTGAAATAAACAAAATTTTAACAAAAGTGAAAAAATAATATTGCAGCCTATGACTTTTTCGTTCGTATCATAAGAACATTAATTTGTTTTATTGAAGTCGCTGTCAAGCCAAGCCAAAAAATGCAAGCCATGTCGCGAATCGTACCGGCTTGACAGCGACTTCAATAAAACAAATTAATGTTCTTATGATGCGAACGAAAAAGTCATAGGCTGCAATATTATTTTTTCACTTTTTAGTTTTTTTGAAGGCGGTTTTAATTTTTTGTTATTTAAAAAAATGTGTTGTTTTCTGCGGGACCTTTAGCGCGAGACCGACTCACACTTGGCCGGTTTTTATTATTTGTTGTTATACTGTAGACTGCTCTATAATCACACCAAGTTTGACGCTTGTATGTATTACCGTTTTTACGATAGAGCGAGAAGAAAAAACGATAATAAAAAGTAGTTTTGTTGTATGAGGACCCCCGTAAATTTTTAAATTGTTGACATTTTTATTATTTGTTAACAAATCCGCCGTAGTAACGCATATTCTGTGAAAATTTCAACTGTCTAGCTAATTACGGTTCAAAAGTTAGGTACAGCCCTAAATAGGTAGGACGGACCCTAGAGGAGCGCGTAATTTCTCTATGGGAGGGACGGAAGGACGGACGAACAATTTAGCATAGCATAAGCATATGCTCACGACTATATTCCCCGAGGGGGTAGTCAGAGATATTCTGAAACTTCAGAACAACCACGAGTCACTAGTAGTACCGAAACTCCGTCCAGTGTAACGGGGAGTGAGCCCGTCGCCACTTGTAATGGACAGTAGGTACGATACATGCCTCGAAATTGAAGCATGCAGGTTTCCTCACGATGTTTTCCTTCACCGAAAAGCCAGTGGTGTTACAAATCGTACAAAAATTCCGAAAAACTCATTGGTACGAGTCGACCTGGACGGGGATCGAACCAATCGCCTCCTGCACGGCAGGCAAGGTTACCTACTCGCCACTGGACCACCACGGCACCACGGCTTTTTGTACACGCACGAACAATGTAGACTTAGTAATATAGGGTGCCGTTTTCACCCTTTGGGTACGGAACCCAAAAGAAGGTCGTTGGGTGCAACCTCATACACGATAGACATTTATGGTCCCAAACCAAACTCCCAAGCATACTGGCAGCTTTGAATAGTCAAGCTAATTCGTTGGCCAAGGAAGCTGCCAGCTCTACAGTCCAGAATCTTTTAGTATCTAGATCTAGATAGTTAATTAAGCACAATCTGAGATTAACAAACGGGTGTAATTAATTAAATCCTGTGATGGAGAGTTTCATTTTGTCATTTTAAAAATCCATCAGAAAATCCTTGCTTGCTGTTTTGCTCGGTTTTAGATTACAATGTATAAGGTAGATCGTAAAAACAATCATGGATTTTTGTGTCTTCGATTAGGTCCTCAAAAGATGCTTTTTGCCTGCCTATTAGGGTTTCGGATTCTTTCTTCTCGAGGCAAGAGAATTCTAGTTTCAAGTTGTTGAGAATACTATTAGTTTAAAATAACAATGTGCATGACCTTGAAGGGCCGTTCGATAACTTCACTCAGTTGCAAAGGAATATAGACTCTATGTAAAGGAAATAATCATTTGAATGACTCGAGTGAAGTTCGTGTGATTGAGTGACGTCACATTTGCAGGCGAGGTCATGCACATTGTTATTTTAAACTGATAGTATGTTTTTTTTGTTACTTTTTTTCTCAGGTAGGTACATAGGGTAGGTACCTACATCATTATTATGTTAGGGCAGATTTTTCAATCGCCAGGAGTGCGATTTTTGAAATTCATTCGCTGAGCTCAGCAGTTGAAAATGTAAATATTACTACGGAGATATGCATCTTTCTACTGCTGATTTGACATACTTCAGGAGTGCGATTTTTGAAAGTCAAATCAGCAGTAGAAAGATGCGTATCTCCGTAGTAATTTTGACATTTTCAACTGCTGAACTCAGCGAATGAGATTCAAAAATCGCACTCCAGGATTTCTAGTTTCAAGTTGTTGAGAATTAAAGAAAATGTTTTTTTTGTAACTTTTTTCTCAGGTACTACATTTTATTAACTGTAATTCACCTGTAATTATAGACATTATTATGTTATTAACAGATTCTTTTAGGGCTGATTTTTCAATCGCCAGCTGAAATTTATTTGTATATATTTTATCGATTTCATTAAATAAAAATAAGGTGTTTTTCAAAAATCACCTGATGAATGTGTAGGAAGCTAGAGAGGTTAGTCTGGATCGTAGCTGGTGGCGTTCCGTTCAAAGAGTACCTACTTGTTCCGTTGTGCCTACCGATGGGAGACAGGATCACTGAGCAAGTAATATTACTATGGGCAGGACGGGCGAGTCATATGCAGTTTCGAAAACTGTCGTAGCGAAGCACGCTGGTGCGAAAAACTTTTTAACTGACAGGCGTGAGAATATGACGGACGTATATGACGTAAATAAAGAGAAATTAAAAAAAAAATTGGTAATCCAAAAAGTTTGTATTTCTCGCCTCCCCGTATGTTTCATACAACCAAAGAGTTTTCATTACATCTAATAAATCAGAACTGGCAGCTATCTGTCAGAAAAAATTCCGTTAAGCCAAATACTTCAATTAAAAAGAAAAAAGGTTTCTTATTTTTTAGTTTTTATGGCTTTTGATATTTTTTCCAAGACTTCTTGCCAGTCCACATAAAAAAAAATTGAATCCGATTAAATTTTTGACCGATATTTAAATTTTTAATTTACTTTTTGTACAATGCATGTACAGTCAGCAATATCAGCTAAGACTTCGGTCGCTAACTGACCCACTAACCAGCTATGCTGACGCCTGATAAGGCAATAACCTAGTTTACCTTTTTAAGAGCGCTTCTATCTGTGATAAGCTTCGCGCGCTTCTAGCATGTTTCTATGTGATTAAAAATCGACTCCCGTTTAAAACAAGACTTTTGTTATTCAATGCATTCATAGAGTCAATAGTTTCATATGGAATCTCAAGCTATGGACGGACCTATAAAACATATTTAGACTCAATATTTAGTTTACAAATAAGATTGCTAAAGTTAATAGTTCCATTGCATATTAGACTCGAATGTTCAAATGATTATACGAAACTATTTAATTATTGTAAAACCCTTCCCGTTCATGACAAAGTAAACTTTAACCTACTCAAGGAACAATTTTTTAATTATAGTATTCAACACAAAATATTACACTCTATATACACGCGACAAATAGCAAAAAGTAAACTGGTTACGCCGCATGCAAGTAACTGCTACGGCGAGCGCACGAGCTCCTACCTAATCCCGCGGCTGGTTAATTCCCTACCTACCGACTTGCGCGACTCCATAACCAATAAAAATATCAAACATAAACTAAAAAATTACTTTCTGTCACGGTTATGATTAAGTATGTGTCATTATTTATTAATACAAATAAACAATAGCGTTTTTAGTCGTATGGGAGGACAGCCGGAATCGTGTTGTTTTTAACTATAATGTACCTACTTGTCTAGTTCGTAAGTAAAATTGTACTAACGGCAACCGCAGAATGACTACACTCATCACATTCAAACCCTCGTAGTTTAAGTGGTGTTTATATCTATGTACTGCATTAAATTTGTATTTTTGGTAATAAATAAAAAAAAAAAAAAAAAAAAAGAGGGCTATCGCAGTCCAGTGGCGCCCTCATCACATTAAAAAAGATTTCTCAATAAAGAAAGCCTAAATTAAAAAAGTAATTAACACGAACACTACTAAAGCCTTCAAGCCATTGTTATACAATACGTTTGTAGGTTCTAAACATTCCACTTTTAGACAATTGCGAATAAAAACAAAAGCGGCCGTTTTTTTTCTTTTTTCCCAATTTGTATGTCTAGACCTTTAAAAAACCTATAAAAGTATTCTATGAAAATAGCTTGAAGGCTTTTGTAGTGTTCGTGTTAATTACTTTTTTAATTTAGGCTTTCTTTATTGAGAAATCTTTTTTAATGTGATGAGGGCGCCACTGGACTGCGATAGCCCTCTTAATATTAACTTTATTTTAAGCAATATTCATCTAGGGTTTTTGAAGTCAATTAGTTTACATTATACCATTTTTACAAGCTTTTATTTAACTTGCTTGTTTATTTATTTATTACATCTCAATAAATCTCTTTGATTTAACCCCCGCGGGCACTCACAGCATAGCATTAGCATTTCGGAACATTAGCAGTTCACACTTTAAAATTTTCTGAAAAACGTTGGATTTATGGCTATAATAGTATGTAGAACTATTTATTACCTATTCTGTAACAATAGCTTGGCCGCAATAAAATTAAAAACTGTCAAATACAATAGAAAAGTCAAACAGGAAAAGGAATAAAATCTCATTCAACCTCTATTTTATTTTTCAGTACTTACCTACTTTTGATATATAAATTTTATAAATTTAATTTAATTTAATTTTTTATAAATTTTGTCAAATAACTCAAGAAATAATGGATAGAAAAATCTGATAATTTTGATATTTAAGCTTTGAATCACATCTTCAAATGGTTTTCTAATTTTGGTACATTTAAAATGAAATGTTGTCAATTGAAAAATCGGCCCCAAATTAAACAAAAAACAAATGTGACACGCATATTTAGTTAGTGTTCTTTTTTAGGGTTCCGTACCCAAAGGGTGAAAACGAGACCCTATTACTAAGCCTACGTTGTCCGTCCGTCCGTCCTGTCCGTCTGTCCGTCTGTCCGTCTGTCCGTCTGTCCGTCTGTCCGTCTGTCCGTCTGTCCGTCTGTCCGTCTGTCCGTCTGTCCGTCTGTCCGTCTGTCCGTCTGTCCGTCTGTCCGTCTGTCCGTCTGTCCGTCTGTCCGTCTGTCCGTCTGTCCGTCTGTCCGTCCGTCCGTCTGTCCTACCTATTTAGGGCTGTAACTTTTGAACCGTAATAGCTAGATAGTTGAAATTTTCTCAGATTATGCGTTATTACGGCGGATTTGTTAACAAATAATAAAAATGTCAAAAAGTTAAAAATTAAGGGGCGTTCTCAACATGAAACTAGTTTTTATTAACGTTTTTTCTTCACGCTCTATCGTAAAAACGGTAATACATACAAGCGTCAAACTTAGTGTGATTATAGAGCAAACTCTACAGAATAACAACAAATACTAAAAACCGGCCAAGTGTGAGTCGATCTTGCGCTAAAGGTCCCGGACCAAAAAAGTTTTTTTTTTCTATGTTAATAATGTTGTGTTCTGTGCTGGTGTGGTACGGAACCCTCGGTGCGCGAGTAGCCCGACTCGCACTTGACCGGTTTTATTGAATTGATTTCTCGAGTTGAGACATTTTTCACGTCTCTCGACTAAGGCCAGATTTCTCGAGAAATCTCGAACAGAAACCTATGCACAATAGTTGCCTGAAGTACCTACTAAGACAAATGAACAGGTATCTGCAGAGTCTAAATACTATTGTATGATGAGCTTTTTACGATAGTGATGTGATCGGTGTGACCCCCAAAAGGCGGAGGTACCTAAGCTATAAAGCGTTTCAACATAATCCAATCTTAAATCCATTTACTAAAGGTTCTCCATAAAGGCTAAGCCATCAGAGATCGTGCGAACATGCATAACCTAGTATTTGCGATGCAAACTATTCTAAACTGCCAACCACGCCTTGGAAACAAACATGGCGATCGTCTCGGTAAAATAGAACTAGGTGAACGAATTTCAAATCGCGTGTCCTAAATATGATTTTTTTTTTAAAGTTTTGGAGATTTTAGTGGGGTTCAACCCCCACTAAAATCTCCAAAACTTAAAAAAAAAAATCATATTGGCTATATCTATATCATGGCTTGCCTCCAACTTTATATTTTTCCATAATTGTTGTCGCACCTTGAAACCTCAAATGATCACAAAAGCCAGAGTTAAGCGTTTCAGAGTCTATTAAAGAAAACAAATTCAGATCACAACAATCCTTTTATATCTTTATAACCGGCCATGTTACGATAAACTGACCTATTATGTTAATCACTAGTACACAGTGTAAAACAGAGAATTGCTTCCCGCTGTCTGTCTGTTTGTCCTTATGTATGCTTGGATCTTTAAAACTACGCAACGGATTTTGATGTGGTTTTTTAGGGTTCCGAAGTCAAAAAGGAACCCTTATAGTTTCGCCATGTCCGTCCGTCTGTCTGTCCGTCTGTCCGCGGCTTAGCTCAGAGACGCTTAATACTAGAAAGCTGTAATTTGGCATATGTATACATATTTATCACGCCGACAAAGTGGTAAAATAAAATATTGAAAAAAAAAAATTTTTTCAATATTTTATTAGGGTATATATATATTTAGGGTACCTTCCCCACACGTGAATTTTTTTTCTCTCGTCTATCCGATGTTGTGGGATATCGTTGGATAGGTCTTTTAAAAATAATATTGTGGGTTTGGCAAGACCATTTTTCAATTTAGGGATCCGTTAGCGAAATATTAAGCTTTAAAGCGAAAATTTTGGTTAGAGTCAAGTGTCCTCTCCCAGCTAAACGGTTGTAGTTGGAGATGCGAAAAATTCATGGCAATAGCATATGTAACGAATTTAAAAGGAAAACTATCACCGCTAAGTAGGCTTTACAAGTTTACGAGTAATAGTCAACCAAATAATAAAATTTACTTTTTAGACTTTATTAGCCCTTAAACCGTAGTATAAAACAATAAGTCTCTTCTAAGTCCATATTATATTGTAACAGGCAACTACGGAACCCTACCCTGCGCGTGGTCCGACACGCACTTGGCCAGTTATTTAATAAATAGAGTGATTCAAGAGGAATTATTGCACCCGTGCGAAGCCGGGGCTGGTCGCTAGTCTATCGATATTCTTCTTCTTATCGTGTGGGCAGAGCCCTGGTGTCAGAGTTTTTTCAGACCGCCTTTCGGCCTCTGACGTGGTTTTTATGTAACGACTATTACCACCAGAGATAGTAGCCGGGACCAACGGCTTAACGTGCCATCCGAAGCACGGAATCACTTTTCTTTTCAGACAATCAGGTGATTCAGCCTGCAATGTCCTAGCCAACTGGGGAAATCGATATTAAACAGGTTTCACAAAGCGACACCCCTTTTGTGAAAGTTCGTCATGTCCAAAGACATTTCAAAAAAAAAAAATTTAGTTTGATATTACCTTAGATCAAACCTCGCTAATGACAGAGTTATTTGATTGCTTTGTTAGTAAACATCTAGTATGGTAAGCATGTTATAAAGGTATGGTAAAGTTATAATGTTATAAAGGAGACATTTAGCCAGTCACCAACACCAAGCAAAGGCCGTGGGCCAAGCAAGCGGCCTTGTTGCGTTCTCTACTCCACGCCACGACAAGTGCACGGTGTAATGTATCATTATGATCTAAGATATTGAATAATGATTAGTTTACAGACCAGCAATCAGTCTCTAATCAATGTGGGTGTTTTGTTTTGTTAAGGATACCTACTTACATAATTTATTAACCTAAATAGTTCACGATCAGTGTACATCAGAGCGTCGGAAATATCAAAATACCCTCACATTCGAACTTTGCAATTGCGTGAACGTTTTCGTTCCAATGTCAACTCTATTACAATGAGGTGCGGACCGAAACAGTGGCGATGTATCGAACATCGAAAGTCTGGGTACAGGGCCAGATTAATTAAATCACAGTTAAATCACCTTACATTAAGTCAGGTATCAAACCGTAGTATTTCTTATTCTCATTAAACATGTATCGAAAGTAGATATTTCCTTTTAAGTACAAGGGTTCCGTGTTTTGTTTTGACCGTATCAACCTGAATTAAGTACCTGCCTAAGGCCGGGTATACAAAGGTAAACAGTTGCACTACTTTAAGGGGTTATTTTACCTACCCATGATACTGAACAACTTTCCCTAAAAAACCTATAGGAAATTCCCAATTCTTTTATCGAGTTCATTTAGTAAGACATTCGATTCGCGGATTGCATTTAGGTAAGAAAATTCCAAAACCTTTTGGTAATTTCCTATAGGTTTCTTAAACACCCTGTATAGGTAAGCTGTACCTACCTAACTACCTATATCAAAGTATTACATCTTTTTTACAGACATGTACCTGTTTGGAGATCCATTGAACCGGCAAACGTTCCGGGGATCCTTCGTGGTATCTTCATGGGGGGAGGGGGGGCAAAAGGGCAGGGAACCTGAGCCAGGGGGCAATCGCACGCGCGAGGGCGACCTGCGGCAGGCGCTCGTCGATGTATATCGCAGTTCCGAGCTCAGATCCTGTTTTGTTTCTTCAGATATTCTTGCTTTAGATAAGTAAGTATAATATCTATAGCTAACTAATGACTCGCTCGGCTGAGTTCGTATGAGAGCAAAAGCTAAGAAAGTGCTAACGGCCCCGGTGTTTTCATTAAAGGTTATGAAGTCAATGCGGTTTTATGTTGTTTACAGGAAATTATTTAAGTAGGTATAAACTTTAATATTTTTCTGTTCACTGGATAGTCCGACTTGAGCTCTTTATAATTACCCGACTGCGCCAGAAGGAGGTTTAATTCTTTGAACCGGATCGTAGCTTTAGCCCATTCTAACAGATAGTATGGCCTGTTTTGTTTAATAATAAATTATATCAGAATATTATGTAATTAATTCATAATGTAAGTAGTGCGTAAAGTTATTTTTTATAAATTCTTAATAGGTACCTACAATTTATGTTTGTTTCGGTAACATAATAGGTAATTAGTTTTTCGAACAGTCATAAAAACAAAATGTTTCTCAGACAGACGGACTTAATGATTTCAGAATGTGCTTAAGTAATGTTTTTGCCTCCTTTTAAACTTACATAAGCCGTTGCTCCAATTTCAAAGAACTATTTTGTTGCGAGCTTGCGACCACGACCAGCATAAATTTATTGTTCGATGACCGAAATTTGCGGAAATCACTTATAAAACCATAAAAGCGAAAAGTATTAAACATGTAGCAATAAAAAAGTTGTTTAAAAGATAAAACATTACTGCACTATATCAATTTATGTGGGAGAAAGTTTAACTTTCTCCCACATAAACGGAGGTTGCGATCGTGATTCATGATTGAGCGTGCTGTATTTGCCTATTTATATGCAAACTGCGCTATGATACCTATCTTCTATTCGAAAAATAAAAGAAAATAATTGAGGCCATTAAAACCTCGTGAATATTGTCGGATAATATTGATGATAGTAATCAAGTAATCGTTGAGTAAGAAGATACTTTATTGTGTGTTAATTATGTAATAGACAAAAGTAGGTAAGTATACCTAGTTTAGTTTGAAGATAGCATTAAAGAAACTAAACAAACACAATCGGTGAGATATGACTAGCGATATATGGGCATTGTGATTATGAACGTGAAAGTTTCGTACGTGCCCCGTATCGCAGCTTCGTGCTTTCTATGCCGCGCGCGTTATGGGCTACATTCAAGGTTGTTCCGGATGATTTCGTGGCCGTTATAGCCCTTTCTTTTCGTGAGACGCATTGAAATACCTGCAACAATGCAACAAGACACAATTTACACCTAATTTAGGTACTTACATCATGTAACATTCAAAATCAAATTAGGTATTTTGTATATAAGTACAAAGGTACCTATACCACAGTATAAGAAAGAATGTCTACGGGACCGTGTGAATTCTCTATGATTACTACATACCAATACTTTCTTAATTATTTAGGTAACCACGGAAGCTGTTGAATCCTTTAAAAAAAAAGAGATTCTACGCATTGTCATAATGGTATCGTGACTTACCTTATTCTTTTCCTCATCTCAAGCGTAACATCCTTATCTCCACATCTTACAGCGTTGCAAATTCGTTACATAATGAGAATGCACATTATTTGCAGTGCAGAGGAAGGCGTGAGAGTACACTTCGAGGTGTCATTCGAACCAATCTTCACGGCCGTCAGTACTAGTGAGGTGACCTCAGTATTGGCACGAGAACTCGCAGCTCCCACCGTTTATTTCAAAGAAATCACCACTCTACCTGATACGCTACATATTGAGGTAAGTAGATAAATCCTATCCTACCTTAGATACTGAACGACACCGTTAAAGACGTTCTTCAGTGACATCATTAGCATTACCTAATAGGTACTGCACATAACACAAAGTTGGGTAACAGAAGATAGAGAATTATGTGTTTACTTTACCTTCCTCATTTTCCAGGAAAGCTCAGTGATATCTTCGCAAGCATTGAAAGAATCGGACCTAACGTTAGCAGAAACACCGACCACTGAAGAGATAGCGACAGAGGTCGAAGAGGAGTTGCGGGAATGTTCGCCAGTGACCTTGACTTTATGTTCACATTTGCCATATAATTCGACGTCGTATCCCAACCTCGTGGGGCATTCGTCCAAAGACGCATTACTGCGGGATCTTGTGGCGTTCAGGGAGCTGTTAGATGCGGAGTGCTCACGTCTTGCTCAGGTGAGGACGATATGCATCTAAGTACAAATGAATGAAAAGTGTTTTGTGTTTAGACATTTAACAACTTGTCAGATTGGTTTAGATTTCCGTAATTTGCCTCTGTGTGTCGTATGGCAACTAGAGCGTTGAATCTGGAGGAAGATTCTCTGCGTTGTCTTTAGCACAGTACCTAAGATTAATATTATAATTATCGTAATGATTGCTCTTCCAGGACTTTGTGTGTCAATTGCTGCAGCCACGTTGTGAGCAGGGCAGGCTCGTGCGTCCATGTCGCGCGTATTGCAGAGCATTCCACGCTGGCTGCGGCGCCAGGCTGCCTGATCGACTGAAACCACACTTCGATTGCTCACGATTTCCTAATTACTTTGGACCAGGCTCTTGTGCTCCAGAACCAGGTAATTCAATCCGTCTTGAATCCGTTCGTGAAATATCATCGGCAATGAGAAAGCTATGCATTGCATGTTGCGTTACACAACATTAAATTAAGTTAAATGTCGCCACAGTTTCATGAATTACTGGTGCATAAAAATCTGACCAGTATCTTATTATTGTAATGATACCACTGGCTTCTAGGTTCAATAACCCCAAGTGTAAATTTTTAGACTGTAGCGCTGGTCTACAGCGGCTGGCGTTGTCTCGTCGTGCTTGCGACGGCATCCCGGATTGCACCAACGCCGAGGATGAAAGGCAGTGTGCACACTGTGCTGCCGCCGGAACTAGTGGCCTGCGATGCGCACTCTCCGCAAGATGTCTTCCCGCACACTTGCGATGCGACGGCACTCCCGACTGCCCTGATGGAAGCGATGAAACTGGATGCTGTTAGTAAATTTAGAAAGCTAGGTACCTCAATCACAGTGCCCAGTTAAATGTCCCTTGTTGGGCGCCATTTTTAGATTGTTATGCATGAGCTTTATTTCTACAATCGCTGTCAGGTCTTTGTTATAATTTCTCTCTTATTATCATCTTATTTAGGAGCCACGCTCTTGTCGGTGGAGTATTCGCCAATCCAGTCTCTTTTCCACTAGTGCCTCGTGTTCCTGAAACGATACGACATCAAACTTTTCACCTCTTCATTCTCTCTAATGGTACAAAAATGACGATTTCCTACAACTTATTCTACCTTCCTCTTCTACTTTCCTACTCCTATTTTAATTCCAACATACCATGTGCGTTATGTTAACTTGTGTTGTGAGCCATGCATAGGTACTGTTCGTATGCTGTTTATTTATATCTGTTTTTATGCAGTGTGGGTCTCCCGATCGCTGGCTTCGTGGCGTCGAGAGACAGCGGAGACAACTCTGGGAGCCGTCCGCAGTCGTGCCGGGTACGCCGTGTGGGCGGAGCGAGGTCGCGCCGGCAAAGTGTGCGCCGCGCCTTACGAGGACGACAAGCGAGCTCTGTCCAGCGTAGCCTCGTCTTTATGCAGAGCGTTGACTTTCAAGTAGGTTTGGTTTACTCTCCAATAAACTCTATGCATATACCATGCTTACCTACCTAATCAAATCACAATTTTTTTTCCTGTCTACTTGATACTTAACACTTTAACTGCTGACGACCTACCTGGTAGGTCAGCGACAAATGGGCCGCAGTGCTGAAGAACCCGCGTAGCGAGCCGGTTCAATTGCATTTCGCCTATGCTCATGACCTACCGTGCGAGTCACCGAAAACCTTACGCCTGTGCGGGTGACCCACGACGCGAGCCACATTATCGTTTCAACGTTACGACTGTGCGCACGACCTACGAGGGGGGTCAGCGCTATTACATTTCGTCTGTGCTCATGACCTACAGCGCGAGTCACCCAAACCTTACGCCTGTGCGGGTGACCCACTAGGTGAGCCGCATTGGTCTTTTTACGTTACGACTGTGCGCACGACCCACGAGGGGCGTCAGTTTCAGCACTGCGCGAGGATCATGGTTTTGAGCTTAGCAGCGAAAGTGTTAAGTATAACATTGATGGTCTGTCAGAGTCACAGACCACCAGGGAATGCCAGGTAGGGGAAAGTGGAAAAGCTGAACACATCATTAGTAGGAACATAGGTACCTGTTATAAATCAAAATGGCGCATTTTTCTGTCGTCCTGTCTGTCTGTGTAAATTAATTTCCGAAACGTAGGTAACACCTACCAGGACGACAGAAAAACGCGAGTATATTTATCGTAGGTATTTTGATACGGTCACTAATAAGTATGATTCATGAGGAATAATTTCCGTAGATACTATCCCTGTGAAACCAGGGCGCTTCGCTAGCAGTTAGGTAATTTATATAACACTCCGCTACTCTATGCCATCCTTATTCCTGCACATTCTTGTCTCCTATTTAACCACTAACCTATGTATTACAGAGCATCGATAAGTGCAGAGGTGGTGCCGGACATTGAAGATGAAGTCAACGATGCGAACATATTCCGGAGGAGGGAAGCAACAGAATACGTTGAAGTTGTAGACCCTTTTGCACCCGAAATATCGTTTCTTAAAAGCGAATGTCCCCAACGAAGAGTTATCAAAATTGTTTGCGATCAATTAGGTGAGTTTAAGTTAAGACAGGTAAAATCTACAGAAGGAATTTTCCTGGTGAGATAGCTCGATTATCTGAAGATTATATTATACCTATCTACTGCTGCAGATGTTTTTCACGAGTTAGATGTTGACTCCATAGTGAAAGTTGATCAGTTTGATGGTCTGAAGAAACTTTTATAAACTAATTAATTTTACACCCTGTATAGTTTATAAATAATTATCGCTATTAGGCGACTAGATGCATTGGTTCTGTTGTGATTCAAGCCCTGACCCTCTAGCATGATTTCTCTACTTGGGCGCGACTCGGCTTTTTGCCATACTACAAGTCGCGGCAAGCGCGGCTTTCGCTTTCCGAAAAGCACGGGAACAGGCTATTTTGTATGCAGCGAAGGCGCGTCGCGCGCGTGTAGAGAAATCATACTAGACCTGCTGGAGAAGCTGATATTAGGATCCAGATCAAACAAAAACGGCCCAATACATGACTGTAACCAAATAACCATCTCACTGACCGTATAGTATAAATAGCGAACGAATTTAAAAAGAAACAATTGACTTAAGATTTCGTCTAACTAAATAGGTATATTGATAATTGACTTACCAATTGATCACTTTGGTTATGTTAGGGGGGCCATTATTTTATTCAGGGTACAATTTGGATAAAATTTTATTTTATTTTATTGTATAAATTCTATAAGTCTTTTTTTACCGTTTTATGCCGATTTTTGTTCATCATTAAAGACATTTGCAGCGATGTTTTCTTGCTACTTATTACATTTATTGATGTTTTTTCATCAAAATAACCACTGCGTTACCGTCCCTCAAAATTATATTGCATTTCATACCACAAACAACTGAGTTACCGTAATTTGCAAAAAAGTATAGTATTTTACTTTAAGTCCTACGTTTTTCTAAGACTGGTTTCTTAATCGGTAGCTACCGATAACATACCGATTTTGGAATTTACCTATTTTAGTAACAAAATCGCCTTTGTTCCGTTGCCTTTGAAGGGGGACCGGATTATTTTACCCTGAATAAAATAATGACCCAGCTAGGGACAAAACACTTAGTTACCTACGTAAATTGTATGAGGACTAAAGTAACAATATGAATGTTACAGAATGTGGTGTGGCATCGGCGAGGGGTGATCGTGCAGCGAGCGGAGTGGAGGGCCTGGCGCGGTCCGCGCAGCCGGGCGACTGGCCCTGGCACGCGGCGCTGCTGCGCTCCCACGTCCACGCGTGCGACGCCGCCCTTATACATCCCTCCTGGCTTATTACCACTTCGTCTTGTTTCCAGGTTTTTAGTACTTACCTACCATTCTCAGCTTAGGTACCTACATACATTATAATATCATTACCCAAAGAATGATGAAGTTTACCTTATCGTTTCGTTGTATCGTTTTTGAGAGCCCAAGATCATTAAGGAGCTCCAAACACAGGTGTTTGGAGCTCCTGAGCTTTCTGCTAGTTAAAACGTACCTAACTAAAAAAATAACTTTAAAATCACGGTCAAACAAAGCTCACCTTGCATCCAATAAGAATCTTCAAACGCGGTGCACCTGTTAGTTCGCTCATTAGCAGTAAAAGAACGGCTTTACCAAATGCGGTATCTTTTGTAAAAGATCACTTTAAACACTTTCTAATCTTTTAGGGTCAACCAAAAGCAGAATGGACGGCCAGATTAGGAACCGTACGAATACAAAGCACAACCCCATGGCAGCAGGAGCAACGAATAGTAGGCATGGTGCGATCTCCAGTAGAGGGCAGCATGCTCGCGCTCGTGCGACTTGAGGAACCCGTCGAAATGACGGACTTCGTGCGACCAGCATGTTTGCCCGAAGCTGGTGCAGTCGGCGGCCAAACTGTATGCAATACCCTGGGCTGGACGAGGAATAGAGACCAGTTACAAAGGGTCCATGTCGTAACTAGTCCGATGCATAGCTGTGAAAATGTCAGCATAGCTACCGTCAATGGAATCTGCGCAGAACCGCTGTATGATCAAGACGACTGTGACGTAAGTAGATCGAGTTTATCCAAATCGTTATTAACATGTAACATAAGAACATATGTCCGTGTGGTGTCGGCTAAGAATAGCACCACCTCATTTCCTCTCGTGGGTGTCGTAAAAGGCGACTAAGGGATCTACCGGAGGATGGGCAGCAGCATCCTCTGAGTTCACACATTCAATCCAACTGCGATCGCCAACCCGCCTGCCAAGCGTGGCGTGGCCTATGTCCAGCAGTGGACGTCTATTGGCCGATATGATGATGATGATGATAAGAACATATCAGACGCACCCTTTTTGCGCCGCTTTTTGTCCCGTGGCCAGGCCATAAGATGGGAAATGCCCATGATGACGATGATTAAGTACATATAGCCATTATAAATATACTTGGTTATGTTGTGCTTTATTTCAAATGAATTTCAGATTGCTTTTGTGCACTAATTGCTTTAAAACATCTATATAAATTAACGTATTAAGTTTCGCGGTAATCCCCAGTAAGTGATTAAAGAAAGAAAGACAATGATTTGATTATTTTTGTTACCACAGGAGGAAGAATATGCGGGAAGCTCGATGATGTGTTTTGATGAAAAAACAAAGCACTGGTCATTGATGGGCATGAGTGGTTGGCGCATAGCCTGCTCCAAGATCGGGCTGGGCAGGCCGCGCATCTACGACGCCGTCACGTCCCACGTCGACTGGATCCGGAGAACCATCTCCAACTCTGCTAGGTGACAATCTGCCATTTCGACTTCATAAAGACTGTATTGGATGTATGCTATATTTGTTTGTGTATTGATAAGTTTTAAGTATGAGATGTAAATTTCATGTTCAGCTTGATATTCTCTATTCTAAGTTACTTATTAAGCTCCTCTCCTTTTTTATACAGCAGAAAAATAATGGTTATTTTATGTCAGATTTTTATACCTGTTAATAAACAACTTCAAATTACTTAAAAAAAATTAGGCTAGTCTAGAATTAAGTTAATTTATTACAAATAAAATGTACAATGTAATTATTAACAAATGATCTATTGTAAATATTACTACTAGACAAAAGTAAGTACCAAATTTAAAAATAAATTTGTTTTATTGTTTGTGTCTGAAATTATTATGCTAAACTAGCTTTAAACTGGAAGATTTTACCACAGAGTAAAATACCATACATAGTAAAATACCAGAGTAATTTTACCAGCAGATATTTCGTAGCAAATAAGGTGGTCAAATATTTCGGAGCAGTTCTAATTTTCAATAATTTCTTTACTCATAACCAATCAAAAATATAGGAACGCCTAGAACATCAAATATATCTACGCAGTCATAAACATCTGAACAGTTTCGGAAAAAAACCTTACTCCGTTGTTTTACATTTTAATTTTAAATAACATGGTAAAGAAATTATTGAAAATTTCCTGTTCAGATATTTATGACGAAATACACGTTTAGATATAATTGGTAACATTTACTGTAAAGAATTTAATGAAAATTAGCACTGCTCAGAAATATTTGGACACCTTGTATGCTACGATATGTCTGATGGTGACTGTACTATAATTACTACTTTTACTAAGACTGCTACTAAATTCCATGATTCTAAAGGATATTACACACCATATTGGTATTTTTCTGTTTATTTTGTTTAGTAAATATAACCTACACAGTTAAGGTAAGGACAGGGATGTGTCGATGACCCACAATGTCTTATGAATCCATTCTCTAAGCATAATGTTTTATACAAGATAACTTATTGAGTACAACAACAATTTGTCTTTTTTTGTCTTAGATAACACTACCATCTGAGGATCAAGATTAATAAATAAATAGCCTGGTAGCTTTAGAGTTTAGATGAATTAGGCTAAAGTACCTTATACCTATACAGAGTAAAATTGATATCATTAGCATCCTTTTAAACTAAAAGTCCACCCATCAAACTGATCAACTTTTACTACGGGAGCAAACAAAAATCAGCTGTTCCATACTAAACTGCAATGTCGACCCGCGAGTTCGCGACTCAAATGTATGCAACAGCTGATTTTATTTTTGCTCCGATCGGTTTGCTGCCATAGTAAAAGTTTGTGAGTTTGATGGGTAGACTCTTAGTTTAAAAGGATGCTAATGACATCAATTTCACCCTGTATAAATTAAGCTAAGAACTGACTTATTCCGAACAACCTTAAGCATGAAACATGCAGAAGAGGCGTAAAGCAAAGGCTCGGGACGGACGCGGCACAGCATTGACTTATAGACGCCGGATCTAATACAAAATTCGAAAAAAGTGTCTAAAACAAACATACAGAAACGAAAATGTGTTAACTAGTATTATAATTCAACTTAAAACACAAACTGATGAAACTTTATTTGCTTGCATAGTTTTTACAAATTCTTACAGCACAGCATCACAGCATGCGCGTAATCCATCGGTTTCAAGCAAGCAATTTTGGTTGGGACACTTGTGCGCAGACCCTACGTCCAGTAGTTGGTAAGTCAATGCGGTGCAGACATCCGTGCCCCCCATCTGCCCCTACCTTCGCCTTGTGACTTTTGTGTATGTTTCACGCCTTAGGAAGGAAAGCAAGGCAATGGGTCAAGAGATATTGACAATCCCTATGTGACTTGAATAAAACAATAAATTATAACACTCTCATAACTTTTACTAACTATGAATTAAATACTTTAACATCTAAATAACACGACTACTTCAAAACCCCTTCTTCCTTCAGTTCTTTTCTTATCTGCATTTGTACATTTTCCGGAAAATTCTTCAGTTCCTTGTTAATGTACTCGTTCAGGTCTTTTAGAGGTTGATAGTGGTTGTGGACGAGCTGCGATCCGGCTAGCATAGAGACCATCGACGCCATAGAAAACGCTATATACTGACCCCAAGTCACTCCCGCCGGCATCTTAAGAAGCAGAGTACTTTCTGATCTTTTCTTCAACTATGTCGTGCGCCTGTCGCCTTTTGAATGTATTATAAAAGTTTACTTCTCCAACCTTCCAGTTGATCATAGAAAACTCTAAAGCAGCGCCAAGTACGAAAAAGATAGGTAGAAACCTATACATGCCAAGAGTATTCTTACCAGGCCATTTGTTCACTAGTTTATGGATCCAACCAATCCTCATTGCACTCTAATGATAGCTACAGAATGTAGAGTGAACAAATGAACGAAAATTATACCATGAATTATACTGTAAAACAACGTTGCATAATTTTAAAATATTTCGAGAGAAGATCCATAAATAATAACCTAAAAACCCTGGTTGGACCCAGGGTTGGATTTTGTACTATAATTATAGTATTTATACTATAATTTCGCCCTTGGTACTATATACTATCCACATCTAAGGATAGTACGCTAAAATACTATAATTTCAAGTTTGGATCATTGGGAAGCTCTCAAGCTCTATTTCACCGATAATAATGACACTTTCAGAGCGCCAGAGCGCGATATCTGGCCAAATAATTCTTGATTTGCTAAAAGACCCATACATGAAGCTATATTATGAATTCATGTCCTGAATTATTAGTTCAAACAATTTACTAAAGTGTCTTTAATGCAATCTCAATACATATTTTTCCTAGACTACCTACTTACCAAAACTAAGATACGAAACTGCCACGGATTAAGATAGAACTAATAGTAATATTCAAGAACTGATGAACTTAGTAGAAGAGGAGTAGGTAAATTTTGCCTTGACTGGTGTTGATTTTAATGAATATTATGTTAAATATAAAAATAATTAAAGTGTAGGTACTATAATTTTTTATAAATACTATCCTTTTTCTTTTTTTGTGCTATCTTTTTCAACGTCCCTAAATCCAACCCTGGTTGGACCTGTCACTGTCACCGTGTCCTGTCACTGTCACCGTGTCCTGTCACTGTCACTGTCAGACATATTAAGTGCGATTTTTGAAAATCATACGAGCGACTTGGCAGTAGAAAATGTCAAAATTACTATGGAGATTATAACCCGCGCGGATAAAGAAACGATCTATAAATGGCGGACGGCCTCGGTTTATCTCGCTCACATCGTCGCTCTGTCTATACTCGCACTCACGCTTTTTGACGTTTCGGCCGCCATTTATAGATCGTTTCTTTATCCGCGCGGCTTATATGCATCTTTCTACTGCCAAGTCACTCGTATGATTTTCAAAAATCGCACTTCAGAAGTGCGATTTTTGAAAATCATAAGAGCGACTTGGCAGTAGAAAATGTCAAAATTACTATGGAGATTATGCATCTTTCTACTGCCACTACACTTCAGAAGTGCGATTTTTGAAAATCATACGAGCGACTTGGCACTAGAAAATGTCAAAATTACTATGGAGATTATGCATCTTTCTACTGCCAAGTCGCTCGTATGATTTTCAAAAATCGCACTTCAGAAGTGCGATTTTTGAAAATCATACGAGCGACTTGGCAGTCGAAAGTGTCAAAATTACTATGGAGATTATGCATCTTTCTACTGCCAAGTCGCTCGTATGATTTTCAAAAATCGCACTTCAGAATTGTTCTTCTCTGATAAATTTAAGGCAAAGGGATTTAGCCCATACAGCCGATGTCTTTAGTAAAGTTTTCTCAATGTTGGTAGCAATTAAAAAGTTATGGTGTTCGACTTTTTGACGCTTCTGTTGAGTTTTAGGAGACAATCGAAAGACGCAGGAAATGCAGAGAAATCCACAGGAAAGCTCCAACCAATCCAACCGCTTTGCCGCGCTAAAATCACGGAATACTTTTCCTGTTTACGACCCATACACCAAATTACACAATCATATTAACTTCGCTCACTCTGTCCTAAAATTTGTAATTTTTCCTGATAAATCGTAGAGGATTCCCGAGATTCTGGCTTGCCGCATGCGGGGTCCATTGTATCATGTGTACTGAAGTTCTATTTTGTTAATAAAGATATTTGTATTTGTATATTTCACTGAACTGTAAATTTTTCACTTGCACGATACTTTGTTTCGCAAAACAACACCAATTTTACGAACCAAAACTCACTATACACAATAAAAAATCGATAAAATATGTGAACTCCAAACGAACGTAGCTGAAGAGATCCCGCCAAAAACTCCTGTCACATTGCGTATTGGTGTCATCGTGTCATCTGATTGTCACTGTCATTGCACTGTCAATAGGTGTCCGTTTCGTACAAGAAGCTTAAAACGCTTAAAATATCTGTAGGTTTTTTAATCTTTTTGGCTTCGTATCAGAATGTGTGAAGTGAACCACATTTCAAGAGTTATGCATAGATATAGTACTTCCTATCAGTTCCTATCTCTATGGAGAGTGAGGTGAGGTGATTGATAACCAGAGAAAAATAAATTACTGAAGACAACGGCTGTAAAGGCGAATTCCCATTGCCTTTCCGAAAGGAAGAACTCAAGAACTAAACAACAACGACTGAAAAAGAAAAAAAAAACAAAACGTCAAAAAAAAATTGTTATGTTTTTGTTTTGTGCAGTGCTGCCAGACGTGCGATAATTATCCTAGATCCACGATATTTTTGAGGGTCATGCAATAGAAAATAAAAGTCAGGTATCGCACGATAATTCACAAAAATTCCACGATAATCTACGATAATTTTTAAATTTAATGAAATCTGTGTATCAAATCACTATTTTCAACCATATTATCCGTCAAATACCAATGATACATCATTATTAGCGTTTAAGTACCGCGTAAAACAGTTTACAAATACCTATTACTAAAATTGAAGTTCTAATGAGAAAAATTGGGACAAAAATATTTCCTCACTGTGACGTTTCAATCAAGAGTTTTTGCTAAAATTCCCTAAACATCTCGTACTTGCCTACCTATAAATAGGTAACATTAAATTGTGGCATGCAATATAGGTAAGAATGACTGAATTTGATTTAGGTTTATTTAGGTTCTTCAACATTTAGGTTCTAAAATACGACATTTTTTGGAATTTGTGATGCGATAAAAACACGATAATTTTGCAGTCAATCTGGGATAATTCTTAAGTATGGATCTGGCAACACTGGTTTTGTTTGTGTCGTGATTTGCTAAGGTCTGTAGTCTCCTTACAAAATGTCTATGAGTGCGTATTTCAACTTTAATAACCTACCAAATTTACCAGTTTAGAAGAGTCAAGATAATAAAATGATGCTCAAAATAATTAAGATACTAATTATTACGGTTAAAATTGCACGTATTATTAATTAAACATAATCGTAAACGTGGTCGAAACGAATCATGTTATTTGATAATTTGAAAAAAGATATTTATAGCAGTATTGTGTAATTTTGATTTGGCAACACTATCTAACCCGTCATTTTGATATTTTGAAAATTATTTAATTTTGATATAATTTATGTTTTTTGTTATTAATATTTCGTAAACGCTAAATTTCTTATTGTGATTTGTTGCGTAAATTATTATACTATACAGTTTACTACTTGAACTTGAGACAAATTCATTTTGAGATGTCTACATACGCCTACACAGTAATCGCACAATTTCTTGTTGTGATTTTTAAACATTAAACTAGTTGAACTTGAGACAAATTATTCATTGTGAGATGTTTACATACGCGAAGAAGAAGATACTAAATGCAAACAAGAAGTGTGCTAAATGTGGAGCTAAGGCTGCTCAAGATGGTTCAGTGAAATTCCATCGTTTTCCTAAACCGGGATCAACAAATATTTTGAGGTAGGTTTACCTACTACCATTACTGTCTACCTACCTACCTACTACTACTGTCCTTTAGGACAGTCCTTGGGGAGGCCTATGTCCAGCAGTGGACGTGGAGGCATATGTCCAGCAGTGGATTTTTGTTTAAATTATTTATTTGTAAACAATGTGTGTGTGTGTAATGTGTATTATTTGTTTGTTTGTTTATTATTTAATTGATATTAAAATAATTAATTAAATTGATAAACAAGTAGGTACAATTATTTACAATTTCATTTTCATTTAATATTTGAGTTTTATCATTTTAATTAAAACACCCTCTTTTGGGTTATTGAGATACGATTTAATGAAAACACAACCATCCAGAACTCCTTCTTTCCTGCCCTAGAAGTACTCGATTCGAAAGCTAGATGGCATTACCGTAAACAATGAGCTATAGAAAGAAAAGAGAGCCGGCGACAGACTAGGACCTATGTGAAATCTTAGAAAGAGAAGGCAGTAGAAGAAAAGATTTTTTTTTTTTTTTCAGAAAAAAAATATATTCTATGCTACTAAACAAGCGATTCTAGGTAAGTATTAATGTATGTATGTAAGCCATGGCATTCTCAGAGTCAGAAATGCCTCAAAGATTTCTATAAAATCTCGAACTAGTGGTTTTGGAGTACAAAATCAGTCTCAACTTTAGAAAAAATCTTTCCTTTTATTATTGTATATTATTATTAAACGGTTTTAAGGGGTCCTAGTCAAATAATCACCACTTTATATTATTATTATTATGAGTTTATATTATTTTATTGTGCTTTTACACATAACATAGGTTAACGAAATAAAGGACCACACCGTAGTCACATAACAGAAGACAAAATATAAAACACAACAGAAACAGAAACAGAATAATTCAGTATAAGTAATCGTATTATTATTATTTGGTTGTAAGGGCTTAGTCAGTGACCAATAGCTACCGCTAATAGCCCATATCTATTGTAGCTGTAATTCTTGACCTAAAGACAGGCCATCTTAGGCCCACTATAATCTATATTCTTGCAGAATTATTCAGAAAAGAAAGATTGTTTTTTAGTTATTGAAACAACAATATATGAAATAAATTTTGCATTGATTTAGAGTGTGGTATATAAAGTTTCCAAAACAATTATCGTTCGGTCATAGCTACCACGATTTCTTTCTCGTTCGAGCTCTACATTTGTTCGTTCGGAATCGGAACGACTACTGACATCCCTTGCACATTCACGCACAGAGAGTTAATGTGTGCGTGTCAGTCGCGCTTGCTTATAGTGCTGAAGGTACCTACTAAACCGACTGGAGAAATCATGTTATTGTACTGTTCACCTAGCTACACCATGCACTATGTTACAATATCCTATGATATGAACGGCAGCTGTATCTACTAAGCCAACTGACGTTATGCGGGCTTCAATTACATCAAAGAATTAACAGAGATGCTCTACTCTACACTACACCTTATGAATACTGAAACAGCCTTGCTAGCGATGGTTTTCAAAAGTACGCTTATCTCTTATACTATTAGGGCATCTACCAAATAAAGTGTAAAGAAAAAAAAATTATGTCCATTGCATGTCATTTCATTTTTTACTAACCTTTATTAACATTAGAGCAAAAATTTAAAGAATAAATAACAATAAAATTTGTTATTAAACGATACTGATCGTTATTTGTTATTGTTTATTCTTTTTTTATTATTTTTCTTTATTATTAAGTAACAAACATTGCACTAAAAAATTAGGGGCCTAGTGCCCTAGTGCCCTAGTGCACATAGTACCTAAGTATATTTTACTAGCGGCCCGTCCCGGCTTCGCACGGGTGGACGTTTAATCTTTTCTAGCAATAAATATAGCCTATGTTACTCAGGGTGAATGCAGCTTTCTAATGGTGAAAGAATTTTTTAAATCGGCCCAGTACTTTTTGAGCCTATTCATTACAAACATACAAACATACAAAAATAGGTACAAATCTTTCCTCTTTATAATATTAGTGTAGATGTACCTACTACTTATGAATCTCAGCCTAAGACCTTTTAACGCGGTGGTTGACTCAAAAAGCGATCTATGTAATGTTCAAAAGGAACACAATACGTACTGTTTAAAGTATTGCATTCTGCTGCCAGTCTTAAAATATACAGGGTGTAACAAAATAACCTAGTAATACTTAAAACATCTGCTGTCCCATACATTTTAGTCGAGTCGGTACTGGAGTTTTGTATGGAACAGCTGATTTTGTTTATTTTTTCTCGATGTTGGCTCCATAGTGAAAGTTGTTCAGTTTGATGGTCTGAAGCACCCCAATAAGTATTACTAGGGTGTTTTGTTACACCCTGTATATTATATATTTTTTCGTTGGCAATTATATGCAACCAAGAGTACCTATTATTAGCGTTAAGCGTATTTAAAATTAAAACTAACTTATACTTAGTTCCAAATATAGACGAAAAGATTTTCCGATTCCTTTTTAGCTTTCTGGCCAATTCTGAGTACCAAATGTTATTTATTTATTAGAAAGATATACTATCCGACATATCTTGAACAGTACAAAAGCTATTCTAAGAATAAAGAGAGTAAGTGTTTCAAATATCTGTTTCTGTATTGCAAAATAGCCTTAAAATTTCGTTGCTATTTGGAATGTAGTATAGATATGTAAATAACTAGCTCTCATAAAAGTGCATCTTTAAACCTATACTATTGTGAATACAAAACTTTTAACTTTTTCACTAGTATTTTATTTATAAAGATAAACACAAGGTAGAACAAGCACAATATAATTACAAAATATTAACTTTATTGAGCTAATCAAGTAAAACTGAATTTCAATTTACAATTTATTTATTCCTTATTTCACAGTTCGTTTATTACGATTATCAGCAGAAATTCAGTAACTTGATTAGCTCAATAAAGTTAAGATGAAAATATTAAAATTTTGAAACAAAAGAAAAAAATTTTTTTTTCTTCTTTAGTTCACGTATAAACAGCGATGTCGCTGTAGTATAAAATGTGTAGTGTGTATGTGTGTGAAGGGGTCGTTTTATATGTATGGAGTTCTCATTCTTCTCCCGCCTAGGGAGTATTATATTCCTCAGTGTGACCACTTTTAGTAGATTTCTACTTTTTTGGTAGATTTCGGGCAAAGAGAACGATAATTTAGTAGTGGGAAATCGGTTAGTAGATTTTGGTAGAAATTCGGTATTCGAAAAAATGATCAAAAATGCAAGGATTCAAACAAAAAAAATCAAAGCTGGGAATAAAAATAGCGGAGAAAACGATTGCAGGGGGTTTTCTGGAACTTCTAGTAAAGCTTTAGTGGTGTACAGCAAAATTAATCTTATCGCTCAATGTTGTTTTTTACAAAAGGGGGCTTTTATAAGACACAGAATAAACTGTACCAACTTAACTTGCTTACATAGGGACGACCAATAATACTTATTTAGATTTATTTGGAAATTGAAGCATCCATGTTACAAAGTGATGAAAACCGATATATTTTTACAAAAATGCGATAATAACATGAGTAATGATGAGCTTAAGTATGAAAATGTTAATATTTTGTTCAAAAACGTGTTTTTTATTGAATTTTGACCATCTGGAACGACATAAATATTAGTTGGTAGATTTTAAGTAGAATTTGAAACAGGACTTGGTAGATTTTGGTAGATTTTAGGAGTCATTTTGGTAGATTCTCTGAAAAAAAAGTGGTCACGCTGATATTCCTTGATTTGAACACTGATTTTATTTTATTAAAACTATAATAAATAACTATGCAATTCACAATAAAACAGAAATGAAGCAAAGATAACACCACGACTTATTAATGTTACAAATTATCAATGTATGTGATGTACAAGAAATGTGCAGGAAAAGACGAATACAACAGAAACTTTTTTGAAACTGTATCCCCAAATAAGCTGACTGAAGGAAGGAAGGTAAAATTATTCACTAGAAGCTGGGGGCTCCTAACTGAATATTACTTGGAATCTGTGAAAATTTCATGCACCGAGTCCGGAGAACTGAAGTCCGTAGCTACATTGAAAGTGGGGGACAGATCGGGTCAAATAGTTTTCGTCGTCCGGGGACCAAATATTGGACAGTTATTTGGACTGACTTCCGATGAGTGGCGCGAAGTCGAAAGATTGTGTGGACCTAAACACCAATTATTCTACAGGTTCTTTAAGGAAGGTCTTAGTAAAAACTTCAGTTTCGAACAGAAACTGTTTTATAATTTCTGTATGAGTAATCAAAAGACTGATGTCCTGGTGGCTGTGTTCCAAAGATGTGTCAATGTGAGGAAAAGAGATAAAAGTAATGCTTTTTTAGAAATATTAGAACTCAAAAAATGTGATAGTAGTTTATTAGATATTTATGTTGATCATTTGAGAAAGAATGCTGAAGTTTTATAATGTTTGAAAATGTTCTGTCACTTATCATTAACCTCTAGTATGCCGGGAATAGGGATCCTGAAAATTCATATCTTATAAGGAATAAAAAAAAGGCTAACTTCAATACCAAAATGTTAAAACAAAATTACAATCAAACCATAAAGTTATTATACCTGTCGGAATAGAGTAACTGACATGAGTTGTCAAATGAAACCGTTTTTTGTGCATTTGTCGGCACTCATCGGCACCCTATAAAACTTCGAGTTCTGTGTATAGTTGTGAATTTGATGTGAAATCGTGGGTAATTTAATGAAATAGTGCTAGTACATTTCACAAAATAATCTATGACTTCACTTAAGATTCACTAATTGTTCACAGAGCACGAATATTTACCCAGTCGATTGTGCTGACAGGTTCCCAAAAACGGTTCTATTGCCTCGCATCACGTATCTCTTTCTATTATACAGTGGCGCCGCTAGGTACATCTCGCTCTGTCAGCTGTCAGTTCCTCTATATGATACCTTTATGAATCAAACAGAAAACAAAAAAGTTATAAGCGATTGAAAAACGTTTTTTATCATCTTCTATCTCTTTCATGCAAAACAGATGTTTGTATGACACTTTGTTATTATTTTTATTAAAATTTTAAACACTTATATTTTTTTTTTTTTTTGAAGATATTAAAAAATCTGTTTCACTTTATTGTTTAAGATATCAAACAGTTTTTAAAAAAGAAATAAAATTAAAATTGTCATCATCCCTATTACAGACACAATAGAAATCAATTGTTTCGTCGTGCAGATCCGCATTCCGGCATACCAAAGGTTAAACCATGTATGACTAATGTTCATAATGTGTGGAAACCTCTTGGGGTAGTCTATCTTGCTCTAGCATACATAATTATCTTTTTATGCTTTTTTTCTGTTGCACTCACCCCTTCGAGTTATTTCCACATGTTATGAAATGTAGCCCTAGTACAGAACATTAGATAATATGGACTTACAATATTTTTATAATTAATAATTGGATAAGAACAATAAAAATATGTTAATTTCATTTTAGTGGAGACTTTATTTAAATTGTATTTGCTGGAAATAGGCTGGGTTCTGTAATTCCACATAAAACTACTTTGTGTTTGTGTAATATAATAATGCTATGCAGGTACTAATAAATTGTAACATCATCATCATTATAAATTAAACTGAAATGATTAATTTTTTGATGACTGGAAAATATTACTTTTTATACTAAAATGAGTACTATAATAGAATAGAATTATTGTTTATTTTGACATAATTTAGAGGACAGGTTAAAATATAAATTATGATCTGTACTATGGTAGGTGCACAGGGAAGCTATAATGTATATTACATCCCAGGATATTCGACGATTCGATTATTCGACGGCCCGGTAGCACAGTCGGTAGTGAACCTGCCTGCTGTGCCGAGGGTCGCGGGTTCGAATCCGGTAAGGGACAAATATTTGTATGATGAATATGAATATTTGTACCCGAGTCATGGATGTTTGTATCTATATATTTTATGTATTCTATATTGTTGTCTAGTCATCATAATACAAGTCCAGGCTAGATTCTGGTACTTTAAATGTGACTAGATAATTTGTGTGACAATGTCCAAGATATTTATTTATTATATACTTTTCTAATGCACAGAAATTAAATAAACTTGTCTCATTCCTGCGCAAGTAAGAGGAAGATATTTGCATCCTTCGTATGTGTTTTGTACAAAATTTCCTGGGATATAATATACCCACATTGTAGCTCTTTTATGAATTAGCCTTAACAGTGTTAAAAATACTGTATCATTAGCTTTATCAATTATCACTTAAACATATTAGTTACTGGATTTTTAAAACATGAACTAATTAAATTGTGGTTACCTATAACACATTCTTTTTAATTTTTAATTCTGTATTGAATAATTATGATGAATGACATTCATCAACAAGATGATGAATTATTTGAGACACATTTGAGAACCGACCATGGAGCATACAAGATATAGGGTGTTAGAGTAAACAGTGGCATTACTTTAAGGGGTGATTGTCCTCATGATATTGAACAACTCTCCGTAAGAAACCTATAGAAAATAAGCAAAAAACATTTGGACTTTCCATGCTAAATGCAATGAGCTGATCGAACATTTGTATGAAAAGTTTGATTTTTTTTTGCGAATTTCTCTTTGTTCCTTTGGGAAAGTTGTTCATTACCATGAGTACAATCACCCCTTAAAATGCAACTGTTTACCTTAACACCCTGAGTATGGCACCTACATTGTTTAACATTTTTAGTGTTCTGTTCTAATCATAGAGAATTCTCACGCTCCCCCTGGGGTTCTAATACAAAGGTGATTCTCCTCATTAGACATTGAAAGGAGTAATTATAGTGATCAACCTGCTGTTCAAGTTCAAGCTCCCATAAAAGATGGCAAAATTTAAAAGGACACAAACAAAGCTTTTACAGAATTCAGTGCTGCACTATGATTTGCTCAGCTAAGGTTAAATGTTTAACAACAAGGCAAAATGCGCGTCATATTATATCTTATTGCAAAAGCTCGAGCATGCGTGGGCTGCGCCTGCGTCTGGGTGGTAGCTTAAAATCAGCAGTGGGCGTTGACATCGAGAAGGAACGGTTTTTTGCTAACAGAAGGCAATAACGATATTTAAATTTGTTTTGTGGGCTAAGAGTAAGACTGCGGTTCGTCGCACGCGCCTTCAGACCTTCAGTAGGCTTTGAACCGGCGCGCAGAGCGAACGTGAACGTGCGGTTTGAACGAACGAGCTTAGTGCTCCCGAGTGTAGCTGCAACGAACGAGACGCGCAGACGCGACGCACTGACATGGAAGTGGCGGGTCAATGGCGGCGGGAGTGGGCTGGCACCGCCGAATATGGGAAGGTGAGGTCACAGACCGGCTACCCCTATAGAGCTTACAAGTTTGCAGATTTTTTACTTTTTGCTTAAGTTACATTCCTTCCCAATAGGGGGCAATCCTTAAGAGAGCCACTTGAAGTTTCAAAACTTACCAGACAAATCATTCTTCTCTAAGCTTAGGCTAAACTGGAAACTAAAACTGGCATAGATCTTAAGTGTGCTTTCTAGTTATTAAGTAAACTAGGTGTTACATAAAACTGGATCACATTGAATATGCAGTCGACAGAATTTTGTACTGGCTAGGTAGATATTTTGTTCTAGCTATACGTCGAATGCACTTGGCACTTCGATAAAATATTTTATCGATGACTTGGCATATTAATTTTTCCCTTTTATAGATGATTTTATAAATTTCTTTACTGGTGAGACTTATTCCTGTCCGTAGGTATTTATCATTATTTTTATTACTTTATATTTGTTTGTGTACCGTAATACAGGTGTAACAAAACACCCTAGTAATACTTAAGGGGGCGCTTCAGATTATCAATCTGAACAACTTTCACTATGGAGCCAACGTCGAGAAAAAATAAAAAAAATCTGCCATCCCATACATTTGAGTAGAGACGGTACTGCATTTTTGTATGAAAAAGCTGATTTTTTTTCGCGATTTCGATGTTGGCTCCATAGTGAAAGTTGTTCAGTTTGATGGTCTGAAGCACCCCCTTAAGTATTACTAGGGTGTTTTGTTACACCCTGTATACTTTTTTGATGGTATATTTTATAATGTTGTATACCTAGTCATACTGCCACAAAGAATTTGTACACTGATGAAATGTGTATAAGTATTCTGAATAATAATATGCAATATTGTATAATGTCTCTGAACACCCCCTTGGGGAACATAGTTGTAAGCATATGGTATGCAATGCTATCTACCTATATTTATTTTTGTTGTCTCATCTTCGGGAATATTAGTTTTGGGATATTTGGTCCACACATCGTAAAGAGCTTAAACGATAGCTTTCCAATCCAAAGTTTAGGTACTCCTGAAATTACACTAGTGTAGGTTAATCACTGTATTGTATCTTACCTACTAAGACAAGAACAGTTTTAAATGATAATACCTTAAGTTATTACGGCTGTTCGATTTACAAGCGGTCATTGCCAAAAGTATAGAGCCGTCGTCGTTTCCTTATACGGCTTTAAAACTCAAAACGACGAGACTGCTCAAGCTACCACATAAATTACGACAATAGCTCTAAAGTCTACCAGTATAAAGCTCTTTATCGTAAAATATAACATACCTAACCTGCCGAGCCGGTTCACCACGTTTTTTTCTTTGTTCCTTAATTTTTATCAAGGATATGCTATCTGCTCTGTAGCGATAGGTACACTAACTATACTTATATAACTATCTCTACGACGAGGTTCTTATGTCATTCGTTCACATTATAATATGTA
Organism: Agonopterix subpropinquella; assembly: GCA_922987775.1. NCBI lineage: Eukaryota > Metazoa > Arthropoda > Insecta > Lepidoptera > Depressariidae > Agonopterix > Agonopterix subpropinquella. Next base: position 11,273,141 of record OV277700.1, on the reverse strand, counting down.
TTTAAAAAGCAGGGCCTTCACCTTCCAAAACTGTAAACCTACTGGACCCAAATGTAGGTATGGGACAACTGTTTTTTTAGCGATTTCGAAATTAGTCCATTAAAAAAAGTTTGTTAGTTTGATGCTTTGGTTTGATGGTCCATCGAGTTGTTACCTTTGCAGTGATTTCTCACTGCATCAAATTCTCTCTGCAGTGATTCTCTCTGCGGTGAGTCTCTCTGCAGTGAATCTCATTCCCTTAAAAACCGGCAGCATATTAATTATTTTATTTATTATAAATATTGATTTCCTTATCCAATATATGGTTACTTTATCGCTAACGCTATCTCTGCATATTTATTAAAACGAAAAGTACAAAGTGCGTATCCACGACATATATCCGCAACAAGCTTCGTCAATTTCTATACCTACAATCTATAAACCTCCTCCAAAGCCTCTCCCTGCGGGACGGTCCCTAGAACGCTGGCAGCATTCCCCCTTTGAATTGCCAAGCTTATACGCTGACGAAGGTAACTGCCAGCCCTCTTATCACCAGTGGACTCTATAAGGCGCGCAGATATGTCTCTCACAAGCTGTTTTGCATCGGGTCCCCATGGTCCTAGGGTCTCAACTCCCAAAGGTACAAACATGTATTCCTCTCCTATATCAACGTAACTCGTAACGTCTCTCTCTGCATATTATACTACGTGTTAATGAATTAACGCAAAACTAGAAAGTAGTTTGTTTAGAATCGAGAGCAGAATCGAAATATCATGGTTTCAACATAGGTAATTTTTTTCAAAATATTAATTTTTTTTTTTTGCAAAATTTAAAATTTACTGAACCCGATGACAACCCACCGCACGGGCACACTCACCCTACTTACTACCAAAACAAGATTATAAAAATGTATCCATGAGTACGTTAGCGCTTTCTTTCAGTGCTGAAATGATAACAAATCATTTTTGACTCAAAACTTAAAATGCGAATAACTTTAAATTTTAACTATAAAAATAATTAAATTATTGTTGCAATCTAATCATTTTGTTATAAATCAGTTGGGGTGTATGAGGTTTTGCGCTAATTTATTAACACGTTGTATACTTAATTTAACTTTATTAAGTTTTTGCATAAAAAAATACACGTGACGTGTGACTAGGACTAGGTTGGTAGGTAGGTACCTACTATGATTGCTTAAGTACCTACATAGGTACGTGATGTACAGATTGTGTTGCGTGACATGAAACAATCGCAGGCGAAATAGGAAGTTCATCCGATCACACAATAGCGATCTCGATTCAACTCACAACTTTGATTATCGCACGGTGAAAGCGGCAGCGGCAAGGCGATACGCGAGGAAGCTACGAACATCTCGTTTGCCATTTCCTATTCATTAGAAGATATCTTATGATGAAACTGAGGAAGGAAATGCCATATCTACGGGAAATAACTTAGTAATTTTTCTTGTCAGCAACTGGTATTTTTGCAGCAAAACATAAACAAAACTTTATAAGTACCTATTCATAATTGTGAATGAAAAGTTTAAAGAAAACCTAATTTTGAATGTTGAATGAATAACAATTAAAGCAAATAAACTTTTGCGAAACTAATTGATTTGTCCATAAGAGCAAAACCCACGATTTTAAACATACAAACCGCCCATACAATGGTCTGTTTTTTTATCGTTTCGGTCGATTTCAATAAAGATGTTAACCATGTAAAAAAGTTAGTTTAAATATCTCGAATTGAATAGAAGGCGTGGTAATTTATGTACCCCTATGGAATGGTGCAGAATAGATACTCAACTTATGAAGTATCATACCATACAACATGAGTGCGATTTTTGAACCTCATTCGCTGAGTTCAGCAGTTGAAAATGTCAAAATTACTGTGGAGATATGCATCTTTCTAATGCTGATTTGACTTTCAAAAATCATACTTCAGGAGTGCGATTTTTGAAAGTCAAATCAGCCGTAGAAAGTTGCGTAACTCCACAGTAATTTTGACATTTTCAACTGCTGAACTCAGCGAATGAGATTGAAAAATCGCACTCCAGATCTACCGTCCGTTCATACTTAAATAGGTAATACTTATACACGCAAACATGTCAATGGCCGTTTCTTACGTTTACTAATACTTACGAAAAAAAACTAACAGCCGTAGGCTTTGATTTGCAATTTAGATTAGACTCCATTGATATCTACTCCCCAAGTAGGACGTACCATATTGTTAACAAAAAACAAACTAATGGATTTTTTGTTATAAAATCGTTGTCAATTTTAGATAGAGAGGCTTTAGTAAGTACATTGTGACCTTTATTGCTGAAGGCCAGAAGCTTCTATTCAGTTTCTCTTAACTGAATTTTAGTTAAACTTAAAAACACAGTTTAAGTTACGTAGTAAATTAATATTTCTATGAGTTTAAGTAACTCCGGAAAAATTTAATTTTTTCACAATAGGCGCAAGTTGAACTCACCAGTTGAAAATGTCAAAATTTACTATGGAGATATTCATCTTTTTACTTCTGATTTAACTTTCAAAAATCTTACTTCAGGAGTGTGATTTTTGAAAGACAAATCAGCAGTAGAAAGATGCATATCTCCATAGTAATTTTGACATTTTCAGCTGCTAAGCTCAGCGAATGAGATTTTTGAAACTCATTCTTGAACTCAGCAGTTGAAAATGTATGGAGATTTGACTTTCAATAATCGCACTCCAGCATAGGTAGCATGCCAACCTGCGATAGCCGTGATACGGCTATATCACGTCTTTTATCTCGTTCGATGATGCTTATCTCCATAGTAATTTTGACATTTTCAAGTGAAAAATCCAGGAAAAATCGCACTTCTGAGCATTAATTAAACATTAAAGTCGACGTTTTTATAAAAGTCTAAAAACAGTGTCTAAAAACAATTCGAATTTCAAACAAACATGCTTGGAAATGTGAGCATTATTTTGACAACCTTCTTCGAGATAAATTGCTCTGAAATTGCTGTACTGGCCAAATACATGCGCGCAGCGGCCGGCGTGATCTTTTTCTCCGAAACATGGCGACCAAGGAGGTAACTGATCAAGGGTTTTATTTAAACGAACTGGCTTGCAAATAGAAAGCTGTTTACTGAAAAAAAAAATTGTTGTTCGTTGTTCGTCATTGATTTTGATAAAAAGAGTTTTAATTTTCGCGAATTATTTTAGAAAATGTACTGTTTTAATTTCCGCGCATTGTTTGAGAAAAGTACTATACAAGCCTTGGCCACAACTAGGCATTGATGGACTTACACGTTCGACCATCAATGCCTCTGTTGCTGGCCGCTGCAGTAATGTACTATTTCAGCTCGTGAACCGAAGAGGTCAATTTGTAAGTAAATTAAAAAAAATTATAATGTGAGCGCTGATCTCTGAAATTCGTGCCATCACGCCATGCCGTATTTTTGAAATCTTTAAATTCTTAACACATTCTTAACATTCATTTAAAAATATACTATACCTACAGATAAGATGTAAGCACATGATACCTTCTGATTGACTGAGCCCCGATTACCATGAAGAAAAAAAACATAGTTATACCACAGAATAAATACTAGGTTATACGTACCTACGTACCTAGTTACTATAAGGGTCAGCTCACACCTAGCGGAGAATTGGGTATTTGACTACATTGAATATATTTTATTTTTATCTACTCAATAAAAAAAGGGTTAGAAAATAACGCTAAACTCCCATTTTCATTGAGTTTTTAGCTTGAATACTATTTTTAATAACAAGATAAACTATAAAAAGTAATGAAAATGTTGATGACGTCACAACTCAATATTTAGTACAAATCTTCATACAAAGCGCATGTTTTGACGTCCGATAAATAATAATAATAATAATAATCATTTATTCAAGTGACCAGGACTCGTTTTGTTAGTAAATAAAGAGAGTAATAAAGAGTAGCTGATTTGACTAGTTGTCAAGTAGCCAAAAATTACTAATTGATAATGAACTCAATGACGATTGAAATAGATTTGGAAATAGCGTGCAAGAAATAATGACAATACGTCACGGGGATATCTTGCAGGCTATTTCAACTCTATTTCAATTTAACTCTATTGAGTTCATTATCAATTGATTAATGAAAACAGCTCGAACAGTTCTCCGCTAGGTGTGTGCGCTGACGCTAAGTTAAAAAATAAAAAAAACCGGTCATTTGTGAGTCGGGCTACTCGCGCATCGAGGGTTCTGTTCTGTACCACACCACCGCAGAACACAACATTATTAACTTAGAAAAAACACTTTTTTTGTCCGGGACTTTTAGCGCAAGACCGACTCACACTTGGCAGGTTTTTAGTATTTGTTATTATTCTATAGAGTTTGCTCTATAATCACACTAAGTTTGACGCTTGTATGTATTACCGTTTTTACGATAGAGCGTGAAGAAAAAACGTTGATAAAAACTAGTTTCTTGTTGAGAACCCCCCTTAATTTTTAACTTTTTGACATTTTTATTTGTTGCAAATCCGCCGTAATAACGCATAATCTGAGAAAATTTGAACTATCTAGCTATTACGGTTCAAAAGTTACAGCCCTAAATAGGTAGGACAGACGGACGGACGGACAGACGGACAGACGGACGGACGGACAGACGGACAGACGGACGGACGGACGGACAACGTAGGCTTAGTAATAGGGTCCCGTTTTCACCCTTTGGGTACGGAACCCTAAAAACTACTTAATCCGATTTTATTTGGTTTTTGCATTGTGACATTATAGGAACCGGTTGATATAACATTTGTATTTATACATATTGTGCATAGATAAGCCAGCAACCTGATGCCGATGGGTCAGATCACAGATGAGATCAATAATTTCAAAAAAGTAGCACCTATGTACTTTTCCGCCTGACCACCACTAGGCTCATTTTTGCTTGCATACTAAAAAATAAAAGCGATGTTTACCCCGCCCTATTGATGAATAGACCAATTAATAATAGTTTCTGAACAATAAATTTTGGGCGAAATTATGCGATTTTTTTCTTAAGTGGTCAGGCGGAAAAGTCCCCGATAGTACACACGGCGACACATCAAGTTACCCAAAACCAATATAAGCTGGCCGCGCGTCGGCATAGTAATGTATAACGTCGCGCGGCCAGCTTATTTTGGTTTTGGGTAACTTGATGTGTCGCCGTGTGGTATGTACATACCCATCGTAATACGTAGGTAATCAATTTTTAAGAAGAAACAAGAAAAGGAACACCTAAAATGTTATAAATCGTTAAAAAAAATCAATAACTTTTTTTTTTTTTTTTTTTGTTGTTTTACTACTTGGATCTAATTTCAATTCTGGATATAGGCACCATTATTTTAACATAAACTGAGTATCCTTATAAAAGTTTGTAATCGCGCGTTGATGTCTTTGTTATGCGTAAAAGATTTTTTTCATACAAAAGACATCAACGAATCACATTTTAATCAGGCACTAACATTGATTAATAAATAATAACCTAGCCTAAGTATAGGGACAGTATCTATCTGGTATAGGCACAGATTATTTTAATAGTTACTACCACAAGTACTGGAGTGCTATTTTTGAATCGCATTCGCTGAGTTCAGCAGTTGAAAATGTCAAAATTAATATGGAGATCCGCATCTTTCTACTGCTGATTTGACTTTCAAAAATAGCACTCCTAAAGTATGATTTTTCAGCAGTAGAAAGATGCATATCTCCACAGTAATTCTGACATTGCTGCTCAACATCAACTACTGAAATCAGCGAATGAGATTCAAAAATCGGACTCCTGGAGTGCGATTTTTGAATCTCATTCGCTGAGTTCAGCAGTTGTAAATGTCAAAATTACTATGGAGTAGGTATGCATCTTTCTACTTATGATTTGACTTTCAAAAATCATACTACAGGAGTGCTATTTTTTAAAGTCAAATCAGCAGTAGAAAGTTGCGTATCTCCATACATTTTCAACTGCTGAGTTCAACGTATGAGATTCAAAAATCGCACTCCAGGTAAGTACATACCTATTTATGATATGAAATTATATTTTACACACTTATTGAAATGTTTCATACATTTCTAAGATTGTCCTTATATTACCTTGGTAAGACATAACGATTGAACACAAGGATATAATGATCGGCATCTTCTACATAACTTCTTTAAACCTATTACCATAAAATATTCATTCGATTGACATGACAATGCTTGTTCCTTGCACACAATTGAATATTAAACAAAGTGACAAAGCTTTAAGCTGCTTGATAATCCAAGTTTGTTGGTACACTTTATTCTATACGTTTATTAGGTACGAGCTTTTACCCGCGACTTCGTCCGCATAAATTATATACCAGATTTTAAGTCAGATGATAAGCTATCAAACAAAAAAGTTTCATCAAAATCGGTTCAGTAGTTTTTGCGTGATACTCGAACAAACAAACACCCAAACAAACAAACAAATAAACAAACAAACAGACAGACAAAAAATCCAAAAATTGGTGATTTGGAATCAGGGACAGGTAAAAACCATGTCGTAATTTTTTTTTGTAAATATCTTCAATGTACAGACACACTTCTGTTACAGTTTTATAATAGTTTAGATATAACTGAGAACAATGGATATGTCTGACTGACATCGTCATTCATATTGCCGTAAACATCTTCATGTTAAGTAGGAATTGACTGCGACTACCGTATGTATACTAAGGTTCGGCGCAAACGAGCCACCGCCCACAGCCACCGGTGGGACATTCAGTTCACACGCTTTTTCATACATTTTGAAGAGACTCTCTACACACTAGCGCGTCTATCAGTGTCTGCGACCGCGACCGCGGCAGCTCGTTTGCGCCGTGCCTTACCTAACCTGGGCCTCAATTGCGCAATTTTATACGGTTTTGGTTTGGTTTTGGTTTAGTTTTGGTTTAGATTTGGTTTAGCTGAAGTAAAAAAGCTATCGCGATATTTTTTTCTGAACGGTTAAATCGCACAATACAGAAAATTCGATCGAACGGACATCAAACGTTACGCCAACGTATCTTCCGAAATAAAGCTAAATCGTTACCGTTAATATAATTTGCGCGATACGAATTGTGCATAACGTAACGTTTTTGGTTGTGGTTTTGTTTTGGTAGTATCGTTCAAACTTAGGGCGATTGAGGCCCTGTTATTATATTGTCGAAAGTTGCTAACAAATAGAGTTTCAGCGGGGCTAGTACGCCAACCCGCGATAGCGTGATATAGCGCTATCACGCTTCCGCTCTCTTTCTATTTGCACGCGAACGAACGAGAAAAAAATACGTGATATTAAGTGATATAGCCGTATCACGTGCAACGGGCAGAGGCTGATAGGTTTTAACTTTATAATAGTTACCTCTTAGTTAACGTAGTTGTCTTGTTAGGTACAGTTATGTGGTTAGCTCTATTGATTTGGCAAATACGGCTATTGTTGAATAGTGACTTTTAAAAGTTGGTACGTTCTTCGCAATTCCATACAAAACTGCAAACCCACTTGACCGAATTATATGGGACAGCTGTTTTCTTTTCTCGCGGTTTCGATGTTTATCCCAAAGTTGTTCAGTTTGATGGTCTGATCATCTCCTTAAAAAATACTCATTATTTGCAATAATTCATATTCAAGATGTTAACAAATGGGAGTAAAACCCGAAAAAGGACGTAACTCTATTCCAAAATCGGGTTAAATTCTTTGCATGGTGGGTGAAGCCCTGTCCGCTGCGTTGGACGCTACTAGAAACGGCATGCTCAACACTTTCCATATAAATATCACACAATTTCTATGCAAAAAAGCAGCATAGCCAGGGCTTCTACCCGCACATTCGAACTTCGCGATTGCGTGAACATTTTCAACTCTATTACAATGAAGAGCGGACCGAAACAGTGGCGATATAGCGAACATCGAAAGTACAGGGCCAGGGCGGCAGATCCTGTGCTGTGAGTGAGATCGATCACAGAATACTATAATGTCAGGAGTGCGATTTTTGAATCTCATACGTCGAACTCAGCAGTTGTAAATGTCAAAATTTCTATGGATATATGCATCTTTCTACTGCTGATTTGACTTTCAAAAAAAACACTCCTGAAGTATGATTTTTGAAAGTCAAATCAGCAGTAGAAAGATGCGTATCTCCACAGTAATTTTGACATTTTCAACTGCTAAACTCAGCGAATGAGATTCAAAAATCGCACTCCAGATGTATAAAATTGGGTGCAAATGTCAGACACCGAACCCCGTTCCGCGGAAGACAATTCCATTGTGGCACTGCTTGAACTAAATAAGACCCCAATTAGCGCTAGGCAAGGCAAGGGTATAATTAGCAGTATTATAGAGTTATCATACTAAAGCAGCTAACGAGTGCTGTCGTGTTGTAGAGGTTGTTGGCTCCGTTCTGCGCGGGTCGTGTGCGGCTGCCGGAAATCCTGCGCAAAGGCCGCGGCGAGGCTGCGCCCGCGCTGCGCGTGCGCATCCGCTGTGCCATATTATTTGTTCAGGCAACCACGTCGATTTTCATCTGCCTAACGCCCCTTAATGGCCGGTTATTTAACCAGCATTAATAGCTGATCTTTTTAATGATTGTTTATTTACGTACAAGCAACTGACTGCGAGAGTACCTTTTCCAGGTAGATAGGTATAGGTACTAAAAGTAGTGCATTACCTACCTAAGCAGGTTGTTTACCCAAAACAGGGTGTAAACTTAAATGCGTTTCAGACCCTTTGAATCCTTATATATCCGTTACGCGTGTAATTCTACTAACAAACATTTCTGACAGTTTTTGCGAGGGGCGAGGTAACATGAAATCCACAACTTTGGATTTTATTCCCCATAACTTTAGATTCTAATTTAGAATGTTAAAAATCATGAAAAGTAGTCGCATGTGAACCCCAAACGTCATAATTAAGTTCGTAATTATTGTTTCGCAATTATAGGCTGTCTCGTTTAGTGATAAGGTATAAAATTGAATGTGCACATGATCAATTGTTCTTATAACGTGGCAGAGGGGAAATGCTACCGCAAGGCTAGTCCTTATAATAAATTGTCAAAGTTCAGACCATCAAACTAAACAACTTTTATTACGGGATCAACATCGAAATCGCGAAATAAAAATCTACTGTTCCTTACATTTTAGTCGATTAGCCATTAACATTTTGTATGGAACAACCAATTTGTTTTATCGTCTTTTCAATGTTGACCCCTTGCCTCCGTGGTCTAATGGTTAAGAGCATTGGGCTCTCGACACGGAGGTCGTGGGTTCGATTTCCACGGGGGACACCTAGTGATAATATGTCACTTTGTGCGTTTTTCCCCAGTTGGTTAGGACATTGCAGGTTGAATCACCTGATTGTCTGGAAAGAAAAGTCATTCCGTGCTTCGGATGGCACGTTAAGCCGTTGGTCCCGTCCCGGCTACTATCTCTAATGGTAGTAGTCGTTACATAAAAACCATGTCAGAGGCCGTAAGGCGGTCTGAAAAACTCTGACACCAAGGCTCTGCCCACACGATAAGAAGAATGTTGACCCCATATACCAAAATATTGCTCAGTTTGATGGTCTGAAGCACCTACTAAAGTATGTAACGCAATTATTTATAGCAGCAAGTACATTGTAGTTTTTTTGGTTGCGTGACAAATAAGTCTTGAGCCTATGATTCAATGATGATAAAACTTATTTTTTTTGTTTCACAATATGATGATTTATGGTGTAAACTATTTACGCAATATTAATGCTTAATTTCTTATAAATCGATGTACCACGTATGTAAATTAGTGGGAATGGGAATCTCGGACCAAACGCTGCGTCATTTGCAGATAGGTTATTAACATAAAAATATGACTAAGATAAACTTCCGCAAAATACCTGATTTACCTACATAGGTACCTTTACCACGACGATCACAATAAAGTACCTATGAACTTAGGAAGTTTTGGAGAGGTAGATATGCCGAACGGATTTCCCGGTCGATATAGTTTCTCGTGAATCCTCAATATTGCGCGAGCGCCTTCGTCTCCGCAAGTCGATGAACGGAACACGTCACCCCCCCCCCCCCCTCGGCCCCTCTCCCACGCCCCCTCACCGACCATACCTTCACACCTTCTAATAAACTCTAAATTTGTAACAAGCTGACCGTTATATCCTCGGCAAGTATGTGTTAGCGGTGCAGTGTTGTTTGCAAGCTTGTGTCTTAGATCAGTGGGCTGCGACCTCACTTTTGATTTTGGTTGGCGTTCAATAATACCGCGAGGGTGACGTCAGCTTATCCTTTGAAATAACTCTAGCCTTGATCCACAACAATGTCAGTAAAAGGCCGCCGGTAGTTTTTAGCAATTATCGGTATAATGTTATTGCTTTACCGAATTAGCAGTTATAAATCTGTAAATCAGCCTTCGGGAAAGGCGCACTGCCATTTTCAGTCTGGTTTCTTTTACAATGGTCAATGTTGAGTAATTTTGATCACAGAGGAGTAGACGGGTATCAAAAACCAAAGGGCAAGATTTGAAAAAAAAAATACAGATAAAAAAATACTATAAAAGGAATACGTAGGTACCTATAATAAGCTGTTCGAGTACCTGTGCGTACTGAAAAAGTAAATTGCCACCTGGAGTGCGATTTTTGAATCTCATACGTTGAACTCAGCAGTTGAAAATGTATGGAGATACGCATCTTTCTACTGCTGATTTGACTTTCAAAAATAGCACTCCTGGAGTATGATTTTTTAATGTCAAATCAGCAGTAGAAAGATGCACGTCTCCGTAGTAATTTGGACATTTTCAACTACTGAACTCAGCGAATGAGTTTCAAAAATCGCACTCCTGTATCTTTTCTTAAAATCTCAGACGTTGTTTTTACATACGGACAAACATGTCTACATATGGACAAAATATTGCTAACATTTTTTAAGGAACACTTTAAAGTTGAGTCACCTTTGGGGTCCTCGGGTGTTTCTTATGACCCTGTTTCCGGGCTTGCCGCACAACCGTTTGGAATTAGTAGTAAGGAAGTAAGGGGTGCGATTAGAGGTATGAAGCGGGGGAAATCTCCTGGACATGACGGGCTTAGTGTGGAACATCTGAAATATGCAGGCTCTCACATTAACAGATTGCTAGCCATGCTATATACTTTTTGTGTAAGACACACATATTTGCCACCAGATTTAATGAAAACAATAGTAGTACCGCTTGTCAAAAACTCCACTGGGGACCTGACTGATAAAACAAACTACAGACCTATCTCTCTGGCTACAGTCATTGCAAAAGTTCTAGATAGAGTAATAGATTCACACCTTAGTGCCCACATACAACTAGAGGACGCTCAGTTTGGTTTTCGGGAAGGTTTATCCACGGAAAGCGCGATATTGTCACTTAAACATACTGTAGACTACTATGTAAAACGTAAAACACCTATATACGCATGTTTTCTAGATTTGTCAAAGGCTTTCGACCTAGTATCATATAACATCCTCTGGAGTAAACTAAAGGAGACTGGTACTTCCCCTGAAGTGATTGATATTCTATCGTACTGGTACAATGGTCAAAGAAATGTAGTAAAATGGGCAAATTGTTATTCGGAGGAATATGTCTTGAGTTGTGGTGTTAGACAGGGTGGCATATCATCCCCGAGGCTTTTTAACTTATATGTTAACCAGTTGATTGGTAGGCTGAGCAGCATGCATGTCGGTTGCCGTATTGATGACATTAGTGTTAATAACATAAGTTATGCGGACGACATGGTGCTGCTCAGTCCATCAATGGGAGGCCTGAAGCAACTGATAAAGGTTTGTGAAACCTATGCTGTGGAGCACGGATTAAGGTACAATGAGAAAAAGAGTGAGTTTATGATTTTTAGAGGAAAAAACAAACAACCTAACTGTGTACCGTCGCTTACTCTTAATCAAGTTGTTTTGAACCGTGTTTCACAATTTAGGTACCTTGGCCACATTGTGACCGAGGATTTGAAAGATGACCTGGATATCGAGAGGGAACGTAGGGCTTTGTCGGTTCGAGGGAATATGTTGGCACACAGATTCACCCGCTGTACTGTTGATGTAAAGCTAACACTCTTTAGAGCTTACTGTCAAAGTTATTACACGTGTGGTCTGTGGGCCAATTTCACACAAAAATCGTACAATGCCCTAAGAGTCCAATATAATAATATCCTCAGGGTCCTGTTGGGGCTCCCACGATTCTGCAGTGCATCTGGCATGTTTGCAGATGCACATATAGATGACTTTTATGCGATTATACGCAAAAAGACCGCGTCTGTTGTGCGCAGAATACGGGGGAGCCCGAACAGAATCTTGAAGATGATCGCTGATCGGATGGATACAGCTATCCTCGGTCGTTTCATCGATCTGCATGTGAGAGGTGTGGATCGTTGAACCGATCCAATTAATAATTCTTTGTTTGTTTTATATGATTATACTAATATTAGATGTAAGCTTGTGCTACTAACAAAATATGGGCAATTCTTAGTCTGAAATAAAACATATTTTTTTTTTTTTTTTTTTTTTATTATTTTAAAGGCATCATTTCCCAATCCGATTGAGATAATATATCAACAAATTCCTCAGGAAGGCATAAGCAATGCTCCTTCTCAGAAATCTCACAAAACCAATTAGATTCAGATAGAAAACTTGAATGTAAATTAATCTTCAAGTTGCCTTACTTGGAAAGTTGGCGTTTCCAAGTTAGTAAGCGGTGTTGTCTTAGTGATAGGTAGGTACATGGTAGAACGTTAATGGTTTAAAAGCTTTTGACTGATAACTTGGACTTTATTGAACAGTCGAAGTTGTATAAAGACATTATAACAGACTATACTTCGCGCCCCCAGCTTTGCATGGCTATATTTATTTACAATGGCCCATTTTTTTGCCTTGGCCTTTTTTATAGCTTATGTTCATCACGGATAATGTAGCTTTCTAATGGTAAAAGAATTATTTAGATCGGTCCAGTAGTTTCGGAACCTATTCAATACAAACAAACAAAAAATCAAATCTTTCCTCTTAATATGTATTACATAGATTACAAACTAGAGTGTAAAAATAAATACTTAGGTATGTACCTAGTTACTTACATTATCTTAGATGCTTCAGACCATCAAACTGAACAACTTTTCACTATGGAGCCGGTATCGAAATGCTAAAATGCTGTTCCATAGAAAAATAGCAGTTCTTTTTTCACATTTTCGATGTTGGCTCCATGGTGAAAATTTGACAGTTTGATGGTCTGAAGCACCCCCTTTAACATGTTCCCCCAAGCCCTTGCATTGCTTTAATTTACACCCTGTATACTATGTATACATACCAGCTGTAGCCCGCGACTTTGTCTGCGTTAACTTTAAAAAAGTACCTGTAGGATTCTGCATAGAAACGGAACGCAGTTCCTGCGTTTATTGAAACAAATGTATAGAGACAAAAGGTGTCATAGACCACAGATTACTGATATGTAGCAAGCTACAGATGCGACAGTGAAATTTGCACTTAGTTCCATTGTTTCCGTTGTGGCGTTCTGTCGTCAAACTAATGTATATAGAACTTGTAGTTATAGGTATGTATACACTGATTCCAGGATGCAAAAATAGGGATATTTGACCAAGGAACAAACTATTCAACGATATTATTATGTCATACGACGGAGAAGAATTGAGGCTTCTCAAGGATTCTAAACTCAAGCTAAAATACCAGGAAAATCACAAGATATAAGCTTCTGACGCAACAACACGGCATGAGGCTGCTGTTGTTGTAAGTTCAATATGGCGTTGTATCTCGTCGTTGAGGACGATGGGAAACAGCGCCACAACGGAAACAATGGAACTAAGCTGTCATAGGCCTGTCATAGACAAGGTAGAGGGTTTGTCACTTTTCTCGTTGTGAATAAAGAAGCAAATTGATCTGATTAAATTCTGTTTCTGTTTTGGTTAAATCCTGGTAAAACCTCATACAAACGACACAGTAAACAACACTGGCGACGAGCAAAAGAAAATAAAATGGCGTTAGCATCGCTGGCGGACACGGGATCTGTTACCATACAGCCGTTCGACCCGCACACCGATAACGGCACATGCGGTGAAAGATGGAAAGCCTGGCTTCGGAACTACACATATTACATTGATGGCCAAATAGGACTAAACAGCAAGCAAAAGTTGGCAAGGTTGCTGCACCTCGGGGGCACGGAAGTCCAGGAAATTTATGAGATAATAAACGAGAATGTTGACGAAAATTTGAAAGGAAAAGACGACTTCGAAACTGCTCTGAACCTTCTAAACGAATATTTTGTGCCAAAAGTTAATGTAGCATACGAGAGACAGGCATTCAGGGCACTGGAAATACAACCAAATGAATCACTTGGACAATTTGCACTCCGCTTACGGAAAAAAGGAAAATATTGTGGTTTTAAAGATATTAACGAGTCTATAAGAGACCAAGTAATAGAAAAATGTGGTAACACCGAATTAAAAAGAAAATTGCTGAGAAAAGGAGAGATAAATTTATCAGAAGTACTGGAGATAGCAAGAATATACGAACTGGATCAGCAGCTTTTTACAAATTCTAACCCCAACAGTCAAAATAACCCCGATTTGAATCAAGTCAAAACAAAATATCAATGTTATCGCTGTGGAAGAACGGGACATTTGGCGAATAGCGATGAGTGTCCTGCAAGGAGTGAGATATGCACTAAATGCAAGCTAAAGGGTCATTTTTCAAAATTTTGTAAAACAAAGAATGTTCATAGAAAAGAAGGCAAAGACAAGAAGCATAATGATCAAGAAGCAAAGAAAAAGAAGAAGCGGTATGTCAAGTATGTCATAGAGGAAGAATCGAGTAGCTCGGAACAGGACAGCGAATCTGAAGAAGAAGAGGACCCTCTGGCAATAAATTCTATATTCATGACAACATGTGAAGAAGGTAAATGTGACATTCAGGTTGGTGGAAACTCTCTAAATGAATTTATTGTAGACTCTGGTGCGTCTATCAACATAATAGATAAAAATACTTTTGAGAAACTCGTAGAATCAGGATTGCAATGTAAAACAAGTAAAGTCAGTTCACGGAAATACTATTCTTATGGTGGTAAATTAATTTCAAACCTTGGCACTTTTAAAACAACAATGTATTCACCGGACACTAAATTGAAAGTTTATGCTGATATTCTCATTTATAATGGGACAGGTCCATCCCTATTGGGTAGGCAAACATCTATTGATCTGGGATTATTGAGACTTGGGCCAGACATTAATCATTTTGTCAATTCTGTAAAGCCTGTAGTGCTACTTACCAAAGATACTATTGTAAGAGATTACCCTGGTTTGTTTGATGGTATAGGGAAACTGAATAACTTTAAATTAAAAATACCTATAGACTCCAATGTAAAACTTGTAGCTCAACCGGTTCGACGACAACCATTCAACCTGAGGGACGCTGAACATAGACTGATACAGGAATTAATTGACAATGACATAATTGAGCCAGTGACAGGTCCAACCCCATGTGTGTCACCTTCTCACTTAGTACCAAAACGGGAAAAGGATCAACATAGATTGGTTATAGATATGCGACTAGCTAACGAGGCAGTGTTAAGAGAGAGGGTACCGCTACCTACTTTTGAGGAGTTATTATCTGACCTTAATGGATGCAAGTACTTCTCTACTCTAGATATCAGGTGGGGCTATCACCAGATTGAGCTTGATGAAGAATCAAGAATCATCACTGTGTTTAGTTCCAGTCGTGGTTTATTTAGGTACAAGCGACTTTTCTTTGGGATAAGATGTGCTTCAGAAATGTTCCAGAGAGTAATTTCTCAACTGTTGCAAGGAATTGATGGTGTAGCCAACAGTCAAGATGACATCCGTGTTGGAGGCCGTACCCGAGAAGAGCATGATCATAGGCTGAAGCAAGTACTGGACAGATTGCATGCAAGTGGCATAACACTTAATGAGAAAAAGTGTTCATTTGGAGGTACCGAGATAAATTTCTTAGGTCATCACTTGTCTGCTGAGGGTATAAAGCCAACGGAGACCAATCAGCGTGTTGTAGGTGAGTTCAGAGCTCCACAAACCAAAGCAGAGGTGCAAAGCTTTCTAGGACGTGTGAATTTTTCGGCGAGATTCATCCCAAATTTCAGCACTATAACAGAACCTTTGAGAAACCTAACTAAGAAGAATACACATTTCACATGGAATACTGAGCATGAACGGGCATTCCAACAGCTGAAGCAACACATCATGAAGGCTCCTGCACTAGGATTCTATGACAAGGAAGCCGAAACTACATTGGTTACGGATGCAAGTCCTGTAGGCATAGCAGCTGTGTTAGTTCAACACCAAACGGTCGACAACCTAAAACAACCAATAATAATTAAATATGCAAGTACAGCTTTAACACCTACGGAGCAGAGATATTCTCAAACTGAGCGTGAAGCATTGGCCATTGTTTGGGCATGTGAACATCTGTACATGTACTTGATAGGTAAGCAGTTTACAATTGTATCAGACCACAAGCCACTGGAAATCATATACTCACAAAGATCCAAGCCAAGTGCCAGAATACAGAGATGGGTTCTTCGACTGCAGCCATTCACTTTTAAGGTTATTTACAAACCCGGAAAAACCAATATTGCTGACCCGCTATCAAGACTATTGGACACCCAAAACAAACCAATCACGAGTAGTGAAGATATCTTCTGGCTAGAGGACCACAGCCCGACAGCTGTACCCATAGAAACTATCAAAAAAGCTACCTTGGAGGATGACGTTTTGATCTATCTGAAGACGGCTATTGAAGAAGACAAATGGCCTAAAGAGCTAAGAAGATATGAGCTAATAAAAAATGAGCTTTGTGTAGTGGATGAGATCATCTTACGTGGTACAAGAATTATTATACCCAAAAGCCTTACAGCAAAAGTTCTTGAAATCGGTCATGAAGGACATATCGGAACGACCGGAATGAAAGCTAAATTGAGGAGTAATGTATGGTGGTTATCTATGGACAAGGACATAGAGTACTGGGTTGATACTTGCAAAGGATGTAGGCTTGTTCGAAAGGCAACCCCACCAGAGCCAGTAGTATCGTCTGAGCTACCTAGCAATGTATGGGAACTAGTAGGTATAGATTTTCTCGGACCACTACCATCTGGTCACTATTTGCTCTTGATCATTGATTACTACAGCCGTTACTATGAAGTGGATATAGTAAAAGGTCCAACAACTGAGAATACTATAAAGGCGTTAGAAAGCATCATAGCTAGAGAGGGCATAATGGACACAATTGTGTGTGATAATGGACCAGCTTTTAGGAATGAGAAATTCCAAAAGTACCTAGACAGCAACGGTATAAAGCTAAGACACACAACTCCACTGTGGCCACAAGCCAATGGAGAAGTTGAAAGACAAAACCGAAGCGTACTGAGACGTTTACGCATTGCACAAGCATCAAACCTGGATTGGAGACAAGAACTACAAACATATTTGATGGCATACCGAACAACACCTCACTCGGTAACAGGAGTTCCACCTGGAAACTTGTTTAGAGGGAGAGTTATAAAGACAAAGCTGCCTCAAATAGAGAAGCTGAAAATGGAAGGGAAAGATGAAGAAGTAAGAGATGAAGACCGATACAAGAAGTGGTTATCCAAGAACTATGCTGATAACAAACGTCACTCTAAAGTCAGTGATATTGAACTTGGAGACAGAGTGTTGGTACAGCAACGAAAGGAAAATAAGTTGACCACTCCGTTTTCACCCCAAGAACATACTGTAGTTTGGAAAAGGGGAAATTCTGTAGTAGCACAGTCACCTGACGGTAGAGTTGTAAGAAGAAACACTTCTTTTTTCCAGCGTGTAAAGGATAGAGATCTTTCAGAGATTGGAAGGCAACCACAGGACATGGACAGAAAGACCAGGAACAATACAAAGGAAAACAAGAAGGATGGCACTCACAGAGTAAAGGAAGGAGATGGGAGTAGAAGTAATGGAGAGGACTTTGACCTTTTGGATCTGACAAATACTCAGGACTTGACTTGTACACAGGACTTGACGAACAATAACTCTAACATGACAATAAACAATGAAACTGGACTTAACAAATCTAACAAGAGGACAATTAGGCAACCAGTAAAGTATAAAGACTATGTGTTGAGCTTAATTTTGGATTGTATGTTATAACTTAAGTTTGTCCTTGTAAAATTATTTAGCATTGATTTTCAGTTATTGATTTGATATAAGCCTTCTCTGTTAACTAGGCAAGTAAAGCAAATGTTTATTAAGCAATCCTTTATTTGTGTAAGTGTTGTTATATCAGAGACTATGTATGTTAATACGACAACAACTAGTTATAAAAGGTAATTGCTTTGTGTGACAGTTTGTGTTACTTTCCTAATGCTATATTAAGTAACAGTTTTCAAAAAACATTCTAAGGAAGAAAGAGATTGTAGGATTCTGCATAGAAACGGAACGCAGTTCCTGCGTTTATTGAAACAAATGTATAGAGACAAAAAGTGTCATAGACAAGGTAGAGGGTTTGTCACTTTTCTCGTTGTGAATAAAGAAGCAAATTGATCTGATTAAATTCTGTTTCTGTTTTGGTTAAATCCTGGTAAAACCTCATACAAACGACACAGTAAACAACAGTACCTACCTATGCTGTGTTAATCCAGAACATATTCTATCTGTGCCTTTCAACGAAATCCGTTCAGTGGTTTAGGAATAGGTACCTGAAGTGCGATTTTTGAACATCATACGAGCGAATCGGCAGTAGAAATATGTATAATCTCCATAGTAATTTTGACATTTTCTACTGCCGAGTCGCTCGTATGATGTTCAAAAATCGCACTCCTGTGCGTGATCGAGTCACAAACATCATCTTAAACTTTCAAATTTATTAGTAGGATGTCCATTTGAAGAGATTAAAGAAAACATTCGTGGAAATTTGAATGAACTAAATCAATTAGGTACCTAAGTATTTTCTAAGTTTATTTAACAGTTGCCCAAAACAGGAACGAGTGGAAGAGCAGGGGAGAGGCCTTTGCCCAGCAGTGGGATGAAATAGGCTAATAAAAAAAAAAAAAAAAAAAAATGTAACAGTTAATGAAAAAAGAACAACGTTATTTATAGTTAACCTTACCCCATCTATTAAAATAAGTACATAGAATAAATAATAATGAACATAGAACATGTAGTAGAGTAGGTAAATTTTCTATTTGCTTTGCTGGTATATACTAGTACTGAGTCTCTAGTAAACATTTAATGTGTTTGACACCCACAAGTGAGTTCATTGGAAAGATCGCAATCACAACGGAGCGTAATTTCATTTCGCCCCCGCATCGATCACGTCACTCCCAACAAATATATAGGTAGGTATACCTACTGGTTTATAGGAGACGAAGGTCACCATATTGTACTGAACCATTACTTGGTTCTTTTATCGGTTGGTAATTGATCCATTGAAACAATTTGAGCTTAATGCGATGATGACATCATAACGTGTTTCAAGCTTTTTATTTACCTAATTGATATCCAGTATGATATCATTAGTTCAGACTCAGTTCAGTTCAAATCATCGAACTGAATAACTTTCACCATAGGACTAACATTGAAATCGTCAAAATAATCAGCTGTTCCATAGAAAACATCAATAGCGACTCGACGATGTATGCAAAAGCAGACTTTTTCACGATTTCAATGTTTGTCCCGTAGTGAAAGTTGTTCAGTTTGATGGTCTGAAGCACCCCATAAAGAATGTACCGCATTTAAATTTATGCCATGTACATGTAGAACTAAAAAATAAAATATAACAAGTTCAAAGTCAGACGAAGGAGGGCTGAGCGAAGAAGAGAGAATCGCTTTACAGGAAAATGAAGCTATTATTTTGAATAATTTTTTCACATTCCCGCACATCTCTGGTCGGCCTGCAGCTTAAGGCCTTGATTTTTTAATGCCATGAGATCCGAGATTTAACGAAACAAAAAAATGTTGATACTTCGCAAGAAAAAAATGCGTAAAGCCACGACACCGTAATCCCTTAAAGTGGTCAGAAGCCTTGCTACAACTACTATCTTTTAAATAGCTACAATAATTTAACACTTTTTGTATCATCAACATCATCATCATCAGCCCGTATCCATCCACTGCAGGGCTACTCCCCATTTTGCCATCCCTCTGTCCTGCGCCAATCTCATAATACGCATTAATACATAGAACTTTGCTTTTTAGCAAGATATTAATGTAGTTATGGCCTCACCACATTTATTACAGCGCATGGTCAAGCATACGATACGGCACATGTAACATATTCAACATGTTACTGTATAAAGTTTATGTACCGAGAACTTGAACAGTTATGATAACTGTTGCGGCCATCATGACCAAAAGCTTGCTCATGAATATTTCATACGCGAAATCACTTGAAAGCGGACGTGAAAGGAAACAATATGAGCGGTCATTTATCTTTGTAGACCTCTCAAATATTTGCCTATTTGTTCTGTTCTGTTGTAGTCATGTCGTAGTTTATTTTGTTCTAAGTGGAACACTTTGACACCATAGTACAGAATAAATACTAGTAGGTACTTACTACAACATAGTCTACGGGGTGTTAGGTTAAACAGTTGCATTACCTTAAGGGGTGATTGTACCCATGATACTGAGCATCTTTCCCTAAGAAACCTATAGGAAATTCGCAAAAAAATTAAATCTAATTTTAATTTTCGATCAGCTAATAGCATTTAGTATGGGGAATGCAATTTTTTTTTTTAAATTTCTATAGGTTTGTTAGGGAAAGTAGTTCAGATCAATCACCCCTTTAAGTACTGCAATTTTACCCTAACAACCTGTTTATTTCAATAAAACTACATTAAATTCAATCAATTTTCTGCTTACCCATACAGGGTGTAACAAAACACCCTAGTAATACTTAAGAGGGTGCTTCAGACCATCAAACTGAACAACTTTCACTATGGAGCCAACATCGAAATCGCGAAAAAAAAATCCGCTCTTTCATATAAAACTGCAGTACCGTCTCGACTCAAATGTATGGGATGGCAGATTTTTTTTATTTTTTGTCGAAGTTGGCTCCATAGTGAAAGTTTTTCAGATTGATGGTCTGAAGCACCCCCTTAAGTATTACTAGGGTGTTTTGTTACACCCTGTATAATGAGATGTAACGTTTTAGATATGTAGATAAAATACTTATATCTAAAATCCCTATCTGGATGACCATCGAGTAAATGTTTCCAACAATAAACAAGAATAAACTGCATATTGCAGGTGACGGAAGGCGGAGTGACGAGGCAGGTGGCGCGGGCCATGGAGGTGCTGCACGCGAGCGGGCCGGGGGCGCGCGTGCGCGTCATGCGGGCCGCGTACCACTCCTCGGCAGGTCCCGGCGCCCCTGCCGCTTCCTACCTCATGCATTCCTCACGAAGGGTTAGTACTGCCACAGAGTATAATTACTGTACTGCTTTCACACTGAGCAAATCGATTCATTCTTTTTAGATGTCGTGTTTGTCATACTATTCGATATTACTTACACAAGGTATAGAAATTATTGATGTATTGCGATGGTCCTCAGCAGTGGAGAGGCGAATTGAAGGTACTTGATGGCCGCTTTGAGGTCAGCGTTTCAGCAATCTTCTTATGTACAGTTTCTAATTGCGCAGTCATGTTGGACGAACGGTCAACAAGTTTGGTTCCCCACACAAAAGTCATACATACATACCTAATCTTTAATTTGTGTCTCCATGTCTACTGTGTAACTTCGTCTGTTATCATTTTATAACATAAATATGTTTTGTTTTCCAGGTCATATCATCAGGATTCAATTTACTAGAACCTCCATCATTTCAAACTAAACCTTTGGAGATCTGTTCTAAACCACTAGAAATATCATCTACTCCACTAGAATCGTCACCCGAATCTAACACAGAAGGTGAAGACTACAAAGTCACAGAACCAGACGACTTTGATATCTCAGAACCATCGAAATGGAAGAGTTCAAGCGGCGGTTCTTTACGAATGCCAAGTGAAGAATCATCTTCTACCGATAACGCCAGTATTATTGATCTCGACTCACGAAATAGTCACCGAAGCGCATTTAGAAAATACTCCTACGATTCTGAAAACAGTGATTTCCAATCTATTCCTTCTAGAAGAAATAGTTCACGAGCATCACCTCTCTTAGACGCCCCAGTAGCATTAAGTACTCTGAAGTACAAATCTCTCCTAAATGGTAGTAACGAGTGGAACAACAGAAGAAAAAGTTATAGTTTTGAAGATACATCCCCAATAAATGAAACAATCTTACACAGCAACGATACGATAGCAATGGAATCATCGACAGACAGCGGCATTTGTAAATCAACAGAAATAGTAAACGATACAGACAAATATTATGATCAAAAAGAAAGAAGACACGATGACACCTTTCAAGACTGGCTCTCTAAAAATAGATCATCTACGTCATTCTTTAAAAACTCGCAGTTCAAATCCTACAGAGAACATGACGTTGTGTTAGAGGATCCACAGGAGAACAATATTACATTACAATCACCCGGTAAAGTATCAATAACAGTACCGATAACTATCGAAGGTGACGAAAATTACCCTTACAAGAAATCTAGCGCGAGTGACGATGGTGATCGACGAGTTAAGAGAGTTGAATTCTGTAAAACTGAACTGCACTTCGCCGCTGAATCAGGAAAAGTTAACATCATAGCAACCGATGAAAAACCACCGCCTTCAAACGATTTTAGGAAAAGAAGAAGCGCATTTGTTCCCATTAACGCAAACTTTGAAAAACCTATCACGCTGTTCGGAGAAACCAGTAAGGATTTGTGTCCAATTGAAACTGACGATTTTTCAACATGTACGAGGAGTGAAATCAGTGAATCTGATGAGAATACAGCAGCTACAAAAAGTATTCTCAAAAATAAAATTCCGAAACCCAAACCATATCTTTTAGGAGAGAACATGGTATTTGGGCGTTCTAATGATCTTCTAGAAAAGAAAGATGATCATACGAGTTACGAATCTACCGTACCAACGGCAATAACATTGATTAACAGGCAACTGCAATCAGAAAGGAGATATAGTAACGATACTACTTCCAGCCATTCAAGTGAAACGGATACAGGTGTCATTAAAAACTCTGCCTTTAGGACAACCAACAAAGGTGCGTATAGAAAATACTAGGTTAAAAACATAATTTGGTTCACTAATAGAAACTAAGATGTTTATATTTGTTGTTTTTGTTTCAGGTCTAGCAATTAATGACACCTTGAAGCTGAAGAAGAACATTTTTGAATCAGAGAAAAATACAATAAGAAACGTTCAAATTAAAGAGACGAGTACTGATACTGGTTCTGTAAAAAATAAACTAAAAATATTGCAAATGTCACCCATACAAGGGAGAGCCAAAACTAGGCAACTTCGTGACAGTGATCTGACGTACTTCGGAGTAAGTAATAGTCAGAAAAATAGCGACGATGAACATCCCAAATACGAGAAGACACTATATTCTGAAAGCAATCGTTATGACGACATATTCCGTTCCGTCAAACTAATACAACAGGTTTCAAATAGCGTATGCAATAGCGAAGCCGAATCAGAGGATTCACCAGAGTATCAAAACCTTCCGGTAAAGGCTAATTTCGCTCCAATACCAACTCCAAGGACAGGATTGAGGATCTTAAAACCTGTAATAGAACAAGACAATGAAACCAGTGTAAGCAGGGTAGAAACGCGACGATCAAGAGTTAGAAGACAAGAAGAGTCAATAACTCCTTCGAGTCGAAGTATTTCTGAACCTCCGAAAACCAGCAGATACAACTCGATAGAAAAGCTACATCGCCGACAGGAACATCTTCGTAAACACATCCAAGGAAACGTCTCTCCAACTCCATCACCGAGGTATGTGTTGTGTATTATAATAATTTTTGACCACAAACTTATTTTGTTGCAATAATAACTCAATAAGTAATAAAACATTTCAAAACCGATAATTTTGTTTTAGGACAAGAAAAGACTCATCAGAAGACGAAAGTATCAACATCAATGAAAAGAAACACAATGCAATTGTAAAGCTTAATCTGGCCGATACTATATCAGAAGAAAGCGAGCCAATGTACGCAAACTTCGGTGCAGCAGATAGAAGAAATCAAAAAACCATAAAAAGAACTGATTCAACCCGTCGCAGCACAGAACAACGAAGGACCCAAATTAAACCAGAAAATAATACGAACAAAAGGGAACGAACAATAGAAGGCATACGATCAGACACCAATAACAGTTCCAGCGAAAGACGAGAGAAAAGAGAAAAAGTTAAAGAACAGAGAGCAGGTACTGACAAAGATAAGGACAGTTTACAAAAGAAACAGTCCTCTATCAAGAAAAAGCAACGAACAGAAAAACTTGCAACACCAGATTATTCAAATGAGAGCCGGCGAACTACATACGATAAATCGAATAGCCGAAAGACAAACTTATCATCTAGGGATAAAATAGATGAAAATAACACAACAGAAAAATTGAAGACGGAACACCGAAGTAGATCTTCGCATCGACACTCAACCTCAACTAAACCTGTTACTGTAGAACTAGTTCCGAAAGATTCAAGTAAAGCTGTCAAGGAAGATTCGAAACCATTAGAGAAAGACATTCTGGAAAATGGTGTCGCCAAGTACCACACTAGAGAATCGTCGAAAGATAAAACAAGTGGCAGGAAAGAATCACCAAAAGGACGACTAAAAGTGAATACGCATGTCACTGACAGTTATCGCAATTTATCATCGACAAGAGCTAAAGAGATCATTATTCCGGAGAGAGTACCTAATGGGACATCAGACAGCCATAGGTCTAAACGTAGTGAATACGTTATCAATTACGACGACAAAAATGGTACAGTGTCTTCAATATGTAAAGTGTCAGGATCTTCCAAGAAGAAAAAGATTCTGAAAGAAGGTCCTAAAGAATATAAAGAAAGGAATAAAACTACAGAGAAAATAGCCTTGCGTAAGTAAGTCGTGTGCATGCTCTATTGAAAATTCTAACAAAACTATAAAATATTAAAAATAAACGTCTTTCAGTGCAGTTCCCTGATCGGCAAAGAAACCCAAACGGACTGAGTTACGCGGATAGGAAATGGAAGAAAATGCATGTACAACGATCTTGCCAACTGTTATAGTCTTGAATGATTGCTAGTCTGAATTTGAAAGATGTTTGGTTATTTATATTTCCCTGAACGTATGTTTAAATGCTATTTGCGCTTTTGTGATTTAAAATAATGTTAAACGATAACAATGATCTCACATTCATCTATTTAAGAAATGACCATATTTGTCAACCTAACTTCTTCTTCATAAAATAATATAACAGTAACATGATATTAATTACGAAATAAAAATTGTATTTTAAGAACTATGCAATTGTTTTATTTTAAATCTTAGCTTCTTATCTAGATGAACAAATTTACAGTGTTACCAATGGATCCTTATCACATTTGCTAACAAGAACTTCTACCTCATTATCCAATCTATTCTGAAGTTGATTCGAAAACACCCGTAGAAAGCCTCTTTCTGAATCCGAGTGATTTGTTAGAATAACAGATATTCCTTTTTGAGCTGCATCCAGTACATCGTGATGCAGCATTTCACCTATAACAACGATAAAATAAGTCATTGGAATGTAAACTAGAATTTCTCTTGCTGGAAATATCGAATCAGAAGCGTGGAAAACTGTTTGCAAGAAAGCAGTATAATTGACAAGCTATGGTTTATTTCCATTTATCAGAAGGAAAGGAAGCTCATCAGCAAAAGTGCTTCCACATCATCTTCCCGCAGGATTATTATAATCTCACCTGTAAGATAAAGATCAGCAGCAACCCCCTTCAACACTGAGCTGCCGGAGCCGGCGCACAGAGCCACGGTATTCACTCTGTCGTCCATGGCTTTACCCTTGCCGATGGCGAAACGAACGTGCCCCAATCCAGTAACCTGCTTGACTGTAGCAACTGCGTCAGTTAAAGATATGGGTGCTTTTAATTTTAATAATCTGTAACAAGAATTGTTGATTTTGAGTGATAAGACCGCCTTAATGCTGCCAATGTTCGTTTTAGGGTTTTTTGTCCTTTGAAAGTTTTCATGACTGGTTAGGCTACAGTTTTGTTCCAGTATATACCTATTGTTTAAAGAAGTTCGTTGGATTTCTCTGTAGATACCGAATACCGTTGTACCTAGATGTCGCGATCTGATATTTTCGGAGATGCCTACTTTTCTAAAAGTGAGTTTCAAAACCTCTTGCTACTCTAAAGTATAAAGTTGAAACAAATAAAATTAAGTATGAATATACTTAACACTTGTCTCGTAATATGGCACACGGCTCATCTCTGTCAGTTTCTCTGATTACTTTTACCGCCTAATATTTTATGATTTCCAATAATTTGAAGTAACTAATATGAACGGTATCGCAAGTGACTCGTACATGCTGGCAGTGGCACATTAAAATATTTTTATTTCTTTTAACTTTATACTACTACTACTATATAGCAACCAGTATGATTCTCGCAGAGGTTCCGTGGATGGATGCAGTAAGAGGAAGATTGAAAAAATTATGGATGGATTGTGTGAAGGTTTATACGTTTACTAAAGGAGTGAGTGCTAGAAATGACGATTTTCAATTCGGTATATCGAGTTTTTTTTGGGAGGCCTGAATCGAAAACCATTTTTGTCACCGTAAAATTGTAAATAACGTTCAATTATAATCTATCCCGCTATTTGGATCTAGCTATTTTTTAATCAAGCAAAAGTTTTTCTCCATGATGTTTGAATGATTTTCTCACAACTACTTGTAAAAGTAGGAATACAATTGATAAACTCGATGAATCGCAAAAAAATGAAATTAGTTTCTTAATATAATGTCCGTAAAAAATAGTAGTAGCTCACCTCCCAGCTCCGACGTCAGGAGTTGGTCCAGCGAGTATAGGCGTGCAGCTGGTGGTAGTGAAGGCGGACGCCAGCCAGTCGTTCACCCCGCCCCGCACGCTGTCCCAGCTGGTGTGGGGGGAGTACAGAGAGATGCGGCTCTCCAGCAGGAATGACACCACGCGCTCCTTCCATGCTCTGACAAAACATATATATTTAGTTTTTAATCCAGTTAGAAAATTATTTAACATTTGGCATGATAACTGATCTATAGGGAGCTTAGACAATTTAATAGAGACGAGTTACGCGTGCCATTCTACTAAGAAACATTTCTGCCACTTTTTGCGGGGAGCGAGGTAACATGAAATCCGCAACATTGGATTTTATTCCACATAAGTTTAGATTCTAATTTTGAATGTTAAAAATCATGAAAAGTAGTCTCGTGTGAACCCCAAACGTTCTAAGTTCAAAATTATTGTTTCGCTGTTATAGGCTGTCTCGTTTAGTGATAAGGTATAAAATTGGGTGTAAATGCGCAAGATTAATTGATCTAATACCGTGGCAGAGGGGAAATGCTACCGCAAGGCGAGTCCCTATTAAATTGTCTAAGATAGGGAGAAATCGATGTAGTTGGCATCAATTTTAATTATAGTACTCTGTGCTAAGACAATACGTCATGGACTATACATCAAACTATACTTTTACTATGGAACCAACATTAAAATAGCGAAAAAACATAAACATACATTTATGTCAGTCTCCACTAACTTTATCCTATGGAGCAGCAGAGTTTTTACGATTTCGGGTTTGCTCTTATATTAGGAGCATTCCATGGTCACGTAAGCGACAAACGTACGCGTTTTTTGAAGTTTACTCCTTTTTAACACTTTAACTGAACCTTGCAGAAAATAATCAATGGTACCTACATATAGTTTAGGTAAAGCTTAACAAATACATGTAATTTATATTTAATAAATTTTGAAATTATCTGACTTATAATTCAAATAAAAAGCGTCACGTAAGCGACACTCAGTCAACCGCAGTCGTAAGCTATGTGATAATCTTGTAATTTTTTGCGAACCTATTAAAACAAGGGACATATTTTTATATGTAAACACTAAAATAAAGAATAAATTTTTATTGAACACGCTTTTTATGAATATTACAATTACAAGTTTAGAAAATCAAAACAAAAACGTTGTGTCACGTAGGCGACAGGCTTGTCACGTAAGGCGACACGTACGATTTTAAAATATAAAGTTAGTCGTTTTTGGCCGGAATACTGTTTCTTCTGTACACAGGGCGTTTTTTTGCCTTTGTACGACTTCTCTCTTCGAAATGCGACGATTTCAAAACATCATCATCATCATCATCATCTCAGGCCATGGAAGTCCACTGCTGGACATAGGCCTCCCCCAAGGATCGCAATAACGACCGGTCCTGCGCTGCCCTCATCCAACGTTTTCCCGCCGCCTTCACCAGGTCGTTTCATTTCAAAACATGTAATTTTGATATCCCAGCGCAAGCATCCACCTTTTCCCATGAACGTTTTCGACGCCATGCTAACATTCATGCCTGGACAAGTGTACACTACAGGGTGAAATTGATATCATTAGCATCCTTTTAAACTAAGAGTCTACCCATCAAACTGAACAACATTCACTATGGGAGCAAACCGATCGCAGAGCAAAAAAAGTTATCTGTTCCATACTAAGCTGCAGTGCTTATTCTACTCAAATGTATGCAACAGCTGATTTTTTAGTTGCTCCGATCGGTTTGCTCCCATAGTTAAAGTTGTCCAGTTTGATGGGTAGACTCTTAGTTTAAAAGAATGATAATGATATCAATTTCACCCTGTATCTGGATCTGAAGAAGAAATCTCTCACTGTCTGTTCATTTTCGCGTTCTTGATTATCGATCAGATTCAGATCCCTCTCCATCTCTTGTGCAAGTTTTATTCTCAATCGATTGTATACACCGTGAACAACAACTTTTTGTTTAATTGGGCAGGATGGTATTTTAACACTGCTTTGCTATAGCAAAGCGGTGTTATAAGACTTATAAGTCTGCTTACATTTATAAGGGCTAATTGAAGAATCACCTGCAGTTGATGCTTCCGAATTATCTGATCTGTTCAAATCTAGGTGTTGCTGTCGTTTTCTTTCCCTTTCTTGCCTCTTATCATTCTGTTTCTTTATTCGTAATTCTTCAAGTTGTTTTTTAGTAATTTTTTCCTTTTTTTCTTTTTGAAGCCTTTTAATCCTCTCAATTTCCTTCTTTTTGTACTCTGGATCATCCTTCTTTTATTGCCAAATTTTCGCATCCGTAAAGCACTCGCACTAGGCTGTGGTGGATCCATCATAATTCTAGTGTTTCGTTAGGTATCTACGATTTTCAATAAATTCGTCACGTAGGCGACAACACATGTAAAGCCCAATAAATTTATTCAGACAAGCACAATGTCTTGATAATCCACCGCAAACTGATACTTCTAGTGGGTTATGTTTATAAATAAAATTAAAATCACACCTACCCGTAAGTTTAGTTTTTACGAGACTTAATGAGTTTATTTGTAACGTAAGCGACGCGATCCAGATGCGATGTAATTTTTGAAAACATTTTTACAGATTTTCGTCCCAAAAACAAAATTCACTTTTTATATTGTAAATAAGAGTGTCAGCTTTATTGTCAAACAGGAAATAACAATAGAATTTCTACAAAAAAGGAAATATCAATCTTCGAATATGGTCAAGTTTTCATACTGAACATTAGACTAAGAGAGTAGTGTGTATTGGTCCGGATTTTATGAGAAGTTTAAAAGTAAAAGAAAAACTACTGATGTATACACAATAACTAATTAACTGCCTTGTTAATACATACTTGCAAAATTATTAAAAGTGTAATTTTTTTTTAAATAAAAAGTTACCGATTTCCATGGAATGCTCCATTAAGTTGTTTAGTTTGATGTGTAGAGTCTTAGTTATATACAGGGTATCCAATTAAATGCAACAAAACAACTTTCACTATGGAGCCAACATCAAATCAAGAAAAAAAACATCTGCTATTCCATAGAAAATTACAATATTTACTCCACTAAATATGTACGAAACAGATTTTTTATCGCGATTTCAAAGAAGAAAGACCACTTACCATACATTCGTTTACCTGTCAAACTATATTTTTATTTAGTTGAAGTCGTATAATACTCAACGGTTGAAGTATACAGTTAATATTGATACAGGAAAAACATTGGTTGATTCCATTTACATTGGCAATAATTTATTTTAATTTGATAATGAGGAATAAAAGTTATACATGTTAAAGTTGTTAAATTATTTGACAGGTAAAAAGTGGAGATCCTTCTTTGGCCGCATTGTAAAAGTTGTTCAGCACGGCTAGCATGCCACCCACGATAAGCGTTTAAACGAGAAAAACGTCATGCGCGCTCTTTCTGCACGGCTAGCATGCCACCCACGACAAAGCGTTTAAACGAGAAAACCGTCATGCGCGCTCTTTTTGGCATACATAAAATAATAAAGATGGAGGCACGTCTCGATTTTTGTCGTTTTCTCGGGGATGGCATGCTAGGCCTACTGGCATACGTAAAAATAAAAGGATGGAGGCACATCTCGATTTTTATCGTTTTCTCGAGGGTGGTATGCGAGGCCTACAGTTAGGATGATCTGAAGCAAAGTATTTTTAACGCATTTAAGTTGACACCCTGTATATTATAATGTTAACATGTCGTACAAGGACATTCTCTGTAAACTTGTAAAGCCCGCACTTCACTCTCGCCGAGAACGAGAACTTTCAAGGAAAATTACTATGGCTTACGACGCCACGAGAACAATGAATGGCATCCACACTCTAGTTCTCGGCATGTCTCGCCCGTTCTCGGCGAGAATGAAGAGCCGGTGTAAGGATATTTTTAATTATTACTCTTTATTGGTATTACGTGGTATTATTAAAGAAAGAAATTACCTTTGAACGACAGATTTGAGAGGAGCAAATATAGGAGGATGGTAAGATACAATCATTTCACATCCATTATTCTTTGCCTCGACCGCTACATCTTCTGTCAGATCATTGGTTAACAAGATTTTAGTAATATTCCTGAAAAAAAATTAATAGTTTAGTTTGCCAAATCTTATTTACAATTCAGATAAGAAGATAGTAAAATCTATGCGCGCGAAAAAGACAAGAAATATACATAGTTTCGTGCATATATTGTCTTCTCTTTCTCGCCTATATGTTTGTCCTTCTCTTTAATTCATATGACTGGCAATATCTTGTGTCTTCTCTTTTTCGCGTATAGGTTTGTCCTTATTTGCATTTGCTTAATATGTTTTCGAGGGTGGAAAAACAATATTGTTTAAAATAATATTAAAAAAGGTTTTTAATAATTAATTCAACTTGATTACCTATGAAAAGTTATTCCTTTACATTTGCTTACATTTCTTGAATTGTTTGTGCAGTAACTCGGTACACATCACGGCATTTTTTATGCAGATTATTTTTTTTTTCAATCAAACTGATACACATGACCGCAGTGAGAGAGTGACTAAACCATAAAGGTATTATACTACGTAAGAGAGACGGTGACAGCTGAGAGAGCGAGATGTACCTAGCGGCATGCCTGTATAATAGAAAGAGATACGTGACGCGAGGCAATAGAACCGTTTTTGGGGATTTGGAGTCCTGGTAAAAATTCAGTTTCTGTCAATAATCGTGAACCTAAAGTGAAATCGTAGATAATTTTGTAAAATATACTGTTTCATTAAATTATTCACCATTTCACGTTAGATTGAGAATTAATACACAGAAATCGAATTTTTACCCTGCCGAGGACTCCAAAAAACGTCCAAAAACGGTTTCATTTGACAACTCATGTCACTTACTCTATTCCGTAAGGTATAATATCTTTATGGACTAAACGCCAGATTACTAAATAGCCGCAGTTGAATGGGACAACGTCATGAAGTGCGATGTTTACTCTATACATAAAGCTCAATGGACAACACTCCAGATTATTGCCAGCATGTTGTGGTATAGATATTGTATAGATATTTTTTAATAAGTTTGTAATTGTGTTAACAAAAATCAATTTACCTTGGAGTATAAGGTTCTACCAATAATCCGCTATTGTCCCAACTTTCAGCTAATTGTTTTGGAGCAAAATTTTCTAAAGCAGATACCACTCTACTTAATTTTACTCCAACTCCTTCAGCATTTGACATTTTCGTGGATGTTGAAGAGGAATAGTACTTAATAAAGACAAATCTCTTTGTAAGAAGTTCCCTTCCTAATTTTATCGGCATCAGATAAAACTGAAATTCACAAAAAGTTTTATAAAAAATATAAAAAAACGTAGCAATGATGTGTTAAAGGTAAAATTACAAATTCTGAAATTCTATGTTTGGCAAAAGAAACATCAATTATGTACATTTCAATATAACATTTTATTTTAATAAAAGCATGAATAACAAGTCTGAAAAACAAATGTTAACGTAGCCTATCCCAAATAGCCTAATAAAATTACAAATATTACATTTTGTTGCTTAAATATTAATCCTCAACTTATTTACTTAACTATATGTATATCTAAAACTATTCGGAAAAACTCCATATTTTAATTTCACCGCCATCACTGCAAGAAAGTAATTCGTAGTTTCCAGTGGGATTCCAAGCAACACAGTTAACATCCTGAGAGTGAGCGTTCTGTTTTGTGCAAATTAACTCAAACGTAGGCGCATTGGGGTCTGAATCTTCAGTTTCTTTAAAAACCCTTATAATGTCATCTCCACACGCAGTAGCTATGAGCCCAGTCTTGTGACACCACGCTATATCATACACACATCTCGTGTGATAACCCGACAGTGTACAAACACACTTCCATGTTGAATCTCTGTCAGCCACAACTACACCTTCCTGATTATCTGGTTTATACTCTTTCCAAATCTTGACAGTTTTATCATCACTGCAAGTGGCAAGTCTCTCTCCTGTTTTGTCAAATGTTAGACTCCATACAGTGGACTCGTGTGATTCTAGGGTCGCGACACAAATCCAATCATTGTGCGCCGAATCTTCTTTATACATCTTTACTGTGTTGTCATACGAGGCGGAGGCCAAGACGTCTAGCGAAGGATGCCAAGCAACCTACAAACATAATTATTCATGAAACAAATTGCTATGCTTCGAGAAATTTCAATAGTCAAGAGATTTCAATACAAACTTTCTTCACATCTTGATTGTGGGCATTTAGGACGGCTTCGCATTCATACTCGTCATCTCCGGCCACCTCCCACACCCACACAGACTTGTCACGTCCACAGGTTGCCAGTAGTTGTCCGGACGGCGACCAGGCTACACCTTTGACCTCATTCTCATGTCCTTCTAAGGTTGCATTGCATTCAAACTGACCTAGTGAAATAATACTGATGTCAATCAATTGTATTCATTTACCATCATCATGCTAAGGTTCTAAGTTGGATACAGACCACTTTTCTTATCCCAGATGGCTGTGGTTGCGTCAAAGCTGGCGGAAGCGAGGAAGTTGCCGCACGGAGACCATGCCACTTCTCTGATAGTGCGCTGGTGCCCATCCACTAGTACAGTTTTGATAGTCCACTCGTGGCCCTCTCTGCTCCATAACTTAATTGTTTTGTCTTCACCGCATGAAGCAAATATATTGCCCTGAGGGTGCCAGGACACGTTCCAAACAATGCCTTTGTGACCGGTTAAGGTTTGCAACAACTCTAATCTGGCCATCTTTCCTGTTTCCAAGCAATTTTGAACACTTAGGTTTATCTTTCTTGAGCGCAATCAATCTTCACACAAATATGATGAAATAAATAATAGATTTTCTGTACCAAGAGGACTGTCTATCAAAAAATATTTAAAATTGGTACTTATGTCAAGAATCAAATACTTTAAAGTACTATCAGTTTAAAATAACAATGTGCATGACCTCGCTCGCAAATGTGACGTCACGCAATAACACGAACTTCACTCGAGTCATTCAAATGATTGTTTCCTTTGCATAGAGTCTACATTCCTTTGTCAACCGAGTGAAGTTATCCAACGGCCCTTCAAGGTCATGCACATTGTTATTTTAAACTGATAGTACATAAAATATACATGCATACAGAAAAAATGATAATTTTCACCAGTACTTTTTCCTTTGAGGTTAGTTTTTAAAGACATTGGAATAGAATTATATATAACTGTTATTTCTTTGGTAAATCTACTAAACAGTTGTATTGTAATTTGTACCTATCCTAAACAAAACAAAAACAGAATTGTAAAGAAATAGCTGATTGTATTTATAAAAACACAAATCTAAGTCCGTGGTTATAGGTTAATAATATTGAATTTAAAATAAGTATTACCTCTGGCAGCGATCGGTAAATAGATGGATAGATAAAGGCAATGTAATTACACTTTGTAATTTGCAAGCGATTGATCAAAATAGCAGCAGAGCATCAGAATTTTTCAATTTTTGTAGCTCTTTTTTTTTTTTTTTTAATTTATTCGAGGCATTCGTCCGGTCCGTTTCAAAACGATTAAAATCACTCGGATCCATAGATAAGATACTACTTTACAGGAACGGGGAGTTTATCTATCTCACTCTAGCACCATACTTCGTATGCTTTTTCTCTTTCGTATGGGCATTCTGAGCTGAGAGATTTTCACACGTTATGAAACGCTAGCCAAATGACAAACTGACACTGACATTGTTTTTTTTCTTGCTGCCTGCTGCCTGATATCCAAAGGGATTCAGCCATACGGCCATTATACAAAATTGATTTCTCTGCATTCCTGCGTCTTTCGATTGTCTCCAAAACACCAAAGAAGCGTCAAAACGTCGAACACCAACGTTTTAATTGCTTATAAATGAGAAAACTCTACTGAAACTTTCGACTTTATGGGCTATAGAGATCCCTTTGCCTTGATTGAAGTAAACCAAAAAAAAAAAACCGGTGCTGCCACCTTAGCGCTTTCGGCGCTAGATCTAGTGCTTTTTTGGTATGTTTAGCGCCGTATCTAAGAATTTAGCGCCTAGCGGAGAATCTAGCGCTTTTTTAAATCTTAATAAAGCAACATTATTTGTGCTTGAATATGCAATATTTTGTGTTTTTTAATTGGAATATGATAAATATCACAGCCGTGGTGGTCCAGTGGCGAGTAACCTTGCCTGCCGTGCAGGAGGCGATCCCCGTCCAGACCGACTCGTACCAATGAGTTTTTCGGAATTTATGTACGATTTGTAACACCTCTGGCTTTTCGGTGAAGGAAAACATCGTGAGGAAACCTGCATGCTTCAATTTCGAGGCGTGTATTGTACCTACTGTCCATTACAAGTGGCGACGGGCTCACCCCCCGTCACACTGGACAGAGTTTCGGTACTACTAGTGAAATGTGGATGTTCTGAGGTTTCAGAATATCTCTGACTACCCCCTCGGGGAATATAGTCGTGAGCATATATGCATATGATAAATATTGATAGCATTTAGTGGTCAAAATATGTCCATAGAGCATACAGTGTACGAGAGATCCAAATACGAACGCTTATTTGAAGTGTTATCATTAATTTTACAAGCGACTTACGAATTGACCGACTTAAGTTGACTAAAAAATGGGTTTTGGAAAGGCTGATAGGACTATTTAGAGACTTTTAAAGGACTATTTATGTGATGAGAATTTAGCGCCGAATCTAGCGCTTCTTCGAGCTGCGATAATTTTCGAATCTAGCGCTTTTTTCACAGTTTTAGCTCCCAATCGATTTTTTGAGGTGGCATCCCTGAATCAAACTTCAATCGAAACGAAATTTTAACCTTACTTTTTCCAAATTTCCCGTAAACTAACCGCAACGTTTTCCTTTTCAATTTCAACGTAAATTGCAAACAATACTCGAGTTCAGTGTTTTCCATAACTACTTCTTTTCGTGGCTTTTCACCAACTAGTGGTTCGCCGACAAATCTTATCTATCCATCGTCGCGGGTCATAAAAATAATTCTGGCGATCCCTGACCACTCCCGGCTGTTCACGGCAATGGAGAATAGTAATAAAATAATTCCACCTCACCTCAATGCAGAAGTATACAGAACAGACACAACTGGTACCAAAACGGTGTCTTTTCTGGATTACCTACGCCTTCACAAAGGTAATATTCCGGTACTAATCTTCGAATCGAGAAAGAACCTAAGGCTTGTTAAAAATAAGCTTGCCTTAACTCATTCGCTGCTGACAACCTCGCAATACTACGGCTACGGCTGGCGTACTCAGGAACCCGGTCAGTGAGTCATTCCCGCCTAGCGAGATAGTTTATATCACTGGCAGTGTTAGCATAGCACACAACCATTTCATATTTTAAGACCAGCAGCCTAGCTAGTATGCCAGCGTGATATAGCGCTATCATGCTTCCACTCCCTTTATATTTGCACGCGAACGAACGAGATAAAAGACGTGATATAGCCGTATCACATGTGTGGGTCTCGTGTGTGTTGTAGGCATGGCGATGAGGTAGGTAAACACAGACTCCACTTTACAAGTTTAATGACTTAGTATTGCATTATATACAGGCAAGCAGCAAGTGTATTTAAATAGGTAGCCTTAGTTTAGACCGCGTAAGCACTAGGTAGGTATAATAAATAAATAAATAAATATCTTGGACAATGTCTCACAAATTATCTAGTCACATTTAAAGTACCAGAATCTAGCCTGGACTTGTATTACGATGACTAGACAACGATATAGAATACATATATAAATACAAACATCCATGACTCGGGTACAAATATTCATATTCATTATACAAATATTTGTCCCTTACGGGATTCGAACCCGCGACCCTCGGCACAGCAGGCAGGTTCACTACCGACTGTGCTACCGGGCCATCAAGGTATTTGCTAAGCGTAGCTATACAGGTCCGATGCAGCAGGCGTCCTGAGCGGCTCTGCGGCAGGCAGCGGCCGAATGAAGCTCCGCGGCTGGCTGGCACCCCGCGCGTCGCCTCGCCCGGTTTGGGCGTAGTGATGCGCGCCCGCATCATTAGTGATGGGCTCCCACATGTGCAATGTTAAAAAAATTATCTTCTTAACCGACTTCAAAAAAAGGAGTAGGTTCTCAGTTCGACCGTATATATATATATTTTTTTTTTTTAATGTGTGTTCGCGGATAACTTCGTCGTTTATGAACCGATTTTGATGATTCTTTTTTTGTTGGAAAGGAGATATCCCAAGGGTGGTCCCATGATAAGAAAACCAGGATCTGATGAAGGATAGCAGAGAAATCGAGGGGAACCTTCGAAAATAGTAGTGCCGACTAGTGCGTTTGTTAATTTGAAGCACAACTGTTAAATCGAACTAATGAATTCACCACTGAAAATTGTGAAATAAACAAAATTTTAACGAAAAATTAAAACCGCCTTCAAAAAAACTAAAAAGTTAAAAAATAATATTGCAGCCGATGACTTTTTCGTTCGCATCATAAGAACATTAATTTGTTTTATAGAAGTCGGTGTCAAGCCAAGCCAAAAAACTAATGCAAGCCCTGTCGCGAATCGGCTTGACAGCGACTTCGATAAGACAAATTAATGTTCTTATGATGCGAACGAAAAAGTCATCGGCTGCAATATTATTTTTTAACTTTTTAGTTTTTTTGTTTTTGTTTTAAAATTAAATAATTCATTAATGAAAATTTTGTGAGAATCCAAATATTTGGCTGTTGCTTGTATGGAACGAAGGTTCATTGACATTTGCTGCTCTGCCCACACTGTGCCAACAGCACAAACAGCAATTGGACGTATGCTAAGGTGCAGTCTATGCAGCATCTTCTTATCGTGTGGGCAGAGCCCTGGTGTCAGAGTTTTTTCAGACCGCCTTTCGGCCTCTGACGTGGTTTTTATGTAACGACTACTACCATCAGAGATAGTAGCCGGGACCAACGGCTTAACGTGCCATCCGAAGCACGGAATCATTTTTCTTTTCAGACAATCAGGTGATTCAGCCTGCAATGTCCTAACCAACTGGGGAAAAACGCACAAAGTGACATATCACTAGGTGTCCCCCGTGGGAATCGAACCCACGACCTCCGTATCGAGAGCCAATGCTCTTAACCATTAGACCACAGAGGCAGTTAGATGCAGCATAAAATTGGCACTTGATACAGTAGTTACAGTACCTGGCAAATGAGAAGGCCTACTCATTAGCGCTTTCAACACAGATTACTAGTCAAATAAGATCTTTGCCGGCCATTATATTAATTTACCATTGTTGTTCTTCATTGCAGATGGCAGCATGCTTGTAGGATGTTCAGAACTGACAGGGAGGTACTGGAACGGTAGTGTCAGTGTGTTTGAATCAGTGATAGAAGGACAGAAACTACACAGAGAACAAAAAAACAGTATAACAATCACTAGTGGCACAGCCGATGGGTGTTTTATTGAAAAATCTTCAAAGGTACAGTACCCAGCAAACAACTTGAAAAATAGGGGGTGAGAGGTATAGCTAGTAGCACTTTTGCCTACTAATTTTATTCTGTGCTCTCAAGATGTTTGCTGTCCATTATCCTGTTGCTGAAATAGTGAGATCCATTGTAATTTAAATGCTAGTGGATGTGAGGAAACTTGTTTAGATTTCCAGACATGAGCTGTATCCACTGTGTATGAAAAAGTGGTGACACTGCTTCTGAAGTCTATATGTCAAGTACACTTTTTTCAGAAAAAAAAAACTTTTTTTTCATAAATATGTATCTTCAATGTAAATACCAAGAACATTGTATATAGTATTCTATAAGTGGACCAAACTCTTTCAATGTTGTTGTAGGCTGACAACCAAGCAAATGTTTTGCCTCGGAACACCAGTGTCTCTTTCTAACGTATTGCCAACACCCTAGTTAGAAAGGGACATACAAGTGTTCTGGGATTCTTACTGGTCTCATTGCCAGCACGGTACTGCACAATCTTGTTACTGTATAACATGTTTGGTAAATACACACTTCTACAGTTTTACGGTAGTAGAGATGTATACATGGTGTTAGGGTAAACAGTTGGACTACTTTAGGGGGTGATTGTACCCATGATACTGAATAATTTTCCTGAAGAAACCTAAGAGAAATTCACAAAAAAATTGACTTTTCATATAAACGTTCGATCAGCTGATTGCAATTAGTATGGTAAGTCAATTTTTTTTTTTCGAATTTCCTATACTTTTCTTAGGAAGAGTTGTTCAGTATCATGGGTTGTACTCATTACCCCTTAACATATTCGCGGACAGTGAACGAGACACAATAGAACTAATTATTGTTATCACTGTCCACAAATGTGTTAAAGCAATGCAACTATTTACCCTAACACACTGTAGATTTATTAATAAAGTAGAAATGGAACCTAGATAATCAATTAATCATAGTCTATTGTGCTCTATCTTTTTAAACTAAAAACCTCTATTTTCTTTTAAGGTCTTTGTCTGTGAAGATAGTGGAGCAGTAAGTGTATGGAGCAACTCCGAGGATGCCTGGAAAATGTGGAGTCTGAGTGTGTCGGCCGCTGAGCATGACGATGCTTGCCTCGGAGTTGACTGTCTGATACCTGGCACGGAATATGTTACTGTCGGAGCTGATGGAAATATTAAGGTAATTGGCTAAAGTATATAGGAGAGTAACTTCATCTTCAGCCTCCATTGTTCCACTGCTGGGCACAGGGTAACCCTGGTGAGGGACTATGGGTGTAAGTTCCCTATGTGTATTGGTGTAGATTTGTGAACTTCAGTGTCAATATACACATGAGAATTTCTTCAGCATACAACCTGCATATGCTGAGCTTTATCAGTTCAGACTAGGCGGAATATGCTCTTCCATTCTAATATTATTCCTTTTAAACAGAGTTAAAAATGATAAAATTTTACTGCCGCATACTGTTTTAAGCTCTGTTTGATTCGAATAAGATTGATATTTAATTACCACTTGAAAAGTTATCATGCATTTTCTGACTAGTTTGAATCTGAATTGACCCTAAGAGTACTCTCTACTTATTGTATTTGACCTGGGTGTCCTTACATATTCATTATGTTTAATATAATTTTGATTTGCTTTTGACCTGCAAATCAATACAACGTGTTAATGAATTAATTCAAAACCGCATACACCCCAACTGATTTATAACAAAATAATTAGATTGAAACAATAATTTCATTATTTTGATAATTAAAATTTAAAGTTATTCATATTTTAAGTTTTGAGGCAAAAATGTTTTGTTATCATTTCAGCACTGAAAGAAAGCGCTAACGTACTCATGGAAACATTTTTATAATCTTGTTTTGGTAGTAAGTAGGGTGAGTGTGCACGTGGGGTGGGTTGACATCGGGTTCAGTAAATTTTAAATTTTGCAAACAAATTATTTAATATTTTGAAAAAAATTACTTTTGTTGAAACCATCATAATTCGATTCTGCTCTCGATTCTAAACAAACTATTTTCTAGTTTTGCGTTAATTCATTAACACGTTGTATAAACCATATTATTTCTAATGGGACATTTACCCTCCTGGTTTAAATTAGTTTGATTATTATGCTAGTACGGTCTAAAGAAAGTTTATAAAAAATATTTAAAAGTTTTCTTTTAAATACAACCCGGGCGAATTAACTTGGCACCTGAATTTGACACCTCTCCTGCTACCCCCCGCGGGACCCCGCCGTCGCCGTGCGAGGCCGTAGCATAGCATTTCAGTTACCGTTGCACGTGTCTCTGCGCTTTAGCATTTTCGAGTTATTCTTTCCGAGTTTTTTTTTTTTCGAGCCACACGCGTGCAAGGTGCCAAGGGTGCCAAGTTAATTCGCCCGTGTTGTAGGTAGTTTCGGTTGCCCGAGGTGATCGAAATTGAATAACATTGCTTTATCTTTTAGGTGTGGGATATCAATGAAATGATTTGCATAAGAAATTATAATGCAGCTCATACAATGGCAATCAGTGGTATAGCAGTGAAACCTCAATCCAGTACATGTTTTGCTACTTGTTCTTTGGACCAGTACATGACTTTGTGGGATGATAATATTTCTAAATCTGTTATTGGTAAGTATTTTAATTTTACCTGTTTAATCATTAATCAACATAAGTTATCATAGTCT
The DNA here is from genome assembly GCA_922987775.1 of Agonopterix subpropinquella. Taxonomy (NCBI): domain Eukaryota; kingdom Metazoa; phylum Arthropoda; class Insecta; order Lepidoptera; family Depressariidae; genus Agonopterix; species Agonopterix subpropinquella. The sequence goes on along the minus strand of OV277700.1, from coordinate 11,232,143 downwards.
TTAATCTTTATAAAAAATTAAACTAAAGAGTACATTTCCCCTTTTTAGGGTTCCGTACCCAAAGGGTAAAAACGGGACCCTATTACTAAGCCTACGTTGTCCGTCCGTCCGTCCGTCCGTCCGTCCGTCCGTCTGTCCGTCTGTCCGTCCGTCCTTCCGTCTGTCCTATCTATTTAGGGCTGTAACTTTTGAACCGTAATAGTTAGATAGTTGAAATTTTCTCAGATTATGCGTTATTACGGCGGATTTGTTAACAAATAATAAAAAACCGGTCAAGTGCGAGTCGGGCTACTCGCGCACCGAGGGTTCCGTACCATACCACCACAGAACACAACATTATTAACTTAGAGAAAAAAAACATTTTTTGTTCGGGACCTTTAGCACAAGACCGACTCACACTTGGCTGGTTTTTAGTATTTGTTGTTATTCTGTAGTGTTTGCTCTATAATCACACTAAGTTCGACGCTTGTATGTATTACCGTTTTTACGATAGAGCGTGAAGAAAAACCGTTGATAAAAACTAGTTTCTTGTTGAGAACCCCCCTTAATTTTTAACTTTTTGACATTTTTATTATTTGTTAACAAATCCGCCGTAATAATGCATAATCTGAGAAAATTTCAACTATCTAGCTATTACGGTTCAAAAGTTACAGCCCTAAATAGGTAGGACAGACGGACGGACGGACGGACAGACGGACGGACGGACGGACGGACGGACAACGTAGGCTTAGTAATAGGGTCCCGTTTAAACCCTTTGGGTACGGAACCCTAAAAATGTCAAAAAGTTAAAAATTAAGGGGGTTTCTCAACAAGAAACTAGTTTATAAAAACTAGTTTCTTGTTGAGAAACCCCCTTAATTTTTAAAAAAACGTTGATAACAACGTTTTTTCTTCATGCTCTATCGTAAAAACGGTAATACATACAAGCGTCAAACTTAGTGTGATTATAGAGCATACTCTACAGAATAACAACAAATACTAAAAACCGGCCAAGTGTGAGTCGGTCTTGCGTTAAAGGTCCCGGACAGAAAAAGTTTTTTTTTTCTATGTTAATAATGTTGTGTTCTGTGGTGGTGTGGTACGGAACCCTCGGTGCGCGAGTAGCCCGACTCGCACTTGACCGGTTTTTATTTTGTTTATTATCGACACTGTCATTCCAATTAAGAGGATAGGCAGGTACGGTTTTTTCCATACAAACGTATTCCCCTGTTTCCTCCCTGCACTCGCGGCATGACGGCGCGATAAAGCGCTGTCGCGCCCTAGCTCTCTTTCTTTTTGCGCGCGAACGAACGAGTTAGCAGGCGCGATAAAACGTTTATCGAGGCGTCATGCTGCGGGGCGCCGCGATAAAACGTTTATCGAGGCGTCATGCTTGCGGGCGCTGGATAATGACACTAGAGCAAAATATTTTTTACCATACAATCTATGTTACCTCTTCTATGCCATACAGTTTTTGAGAGTTACGCGGTTATTATTTTATCGAAATATCGGGAACTCACAAATACCAAAACGCGGTAAGAACCCGTTAAAATGTTTAATTCTCTTCTATGTCCCTTTGTTTTGCTTTTTTGCTCTAATTAATTACTGTAAGAACTAGGGACCTTCGAAAATGACAAATTTTACCGCACGTTTTTAGACATCCAGTAAATCAATTTAACGAATATAAACAAATAAATCAAAACATACAAACTTAGACAAAGTCTTTCTCATATTATTCTTGAAAGAATTATTAAAATCTGTTGTTTTGGAGGGGGAAACAGGGGGGAATTAGAAATGCTGATTTCGTCGATTTTATGTAGATAAAATCGGTCCGAGCTGCAGTTGTCACGTGTCTCTTTCGCACTCTAGTCGGCGTAGAAAATGTCTCCTTTATTTTTATAGTTGTAAGGTTCATCAGATATTCTTTCATTGCCAACCGTACCCCTCTTGACAAACTGGGAACATTGTATTAACATAAAAATTATGTATTTTCCAGATTTAGCAACAAATGACTGTGGCATCCGTTGTTTACAATGGCTCGATGAGAACCGTATAGTGTATGGTGACGAAGCCGGAGTATTAAGACTGGTTGATGTGAGGAACTCTGAAGATGTAGTCAAACTATGTGAATTCCCCGCTGCTGTACATAAATTAGCTGTGCATTCTGAGTAAGTTTTTATCTACCCTCTTGTTTTTAGTGTTCCGTTCCAAAATTGGCAAAACGGAACACTTATGGAATCAGTTCCATGTCTGTCCGTCCGTCTGTCACAGGCATTTTTCTCAGAGACCGTAAGACATAGGAAGTTGAAACTCGATACGGATATAGCAATTGCTGGTCCAATATCATAAATGAAGTAAAAAAAGCTATTTTTTTATATTGGGGGCAATTTGGGGAGTCAAAAAGGGTAAATAAAAAAAAATGTCTACCCTATTGTGTGGGGTATCAATTGAAAGCTAATGAAAATACGAGTCTAAAAATATACTTTTCAAAATTTTTATAAAACCTTTGTTTAAGAAAATTTTCAATTAAATCCGAGAAATTGCTGTCCCCACCTCTATCTCAAAAAATATAGCCGTATAAGATCTGAAAAAAAATCATGAACATCAGAAATAACGTGTAGATGGCGGGAAAACTATCAGGGTGGCTCTAACTTGAATAGTTTTTTTTTCTATACCCAAAAAACTAACACTAGTGAGACCAGTGTAAAATGATCTTCAGTTACTATGTGACCACATACTACGTAAGTGTCAATTTATAGTGGGTGTAATCAATGACCCATATTAAACAACTGGTAGTACGGACTTAATTGCCCGAGTCCCGACTCGTACTTGGCCGGTTTTTTTTTATTATAAGGCGTTTTAAATGTTTAAAATATTTTAATCGCTTCGATGTCGCGTACATTTAGTTTACGCGTGACTTCGTCCGCCACAAACTATATCAGATTCTAAGTCAAATCATAAGCTTTCAAACAAAAAAATTAGCGTCATAATCGGTTCATTAGTTTTTGCGATCAAACAAATAAACAGACCGACAAAAAATCTAAAAGTGGTTGATTTGCAGTCTGAGACACCTAAAAACCATATAGTAAACTTTTTCTTGTAACTATCTTCAATGTACACACGGCGACAGATCAACCTACCCATAGTTGAACTCTATGTTCATGGACATAAGGTCGAACTATGGGTAGGTTTTCACCGTGTGTACAGACACACTTCTGTTACAGTTTTATAATAGTCTATTTAGATTAGGGTACCTACATACAGTAAAAGAGTTTAAAAGTGTTGATTTGACAGCTAAATAAAGTTAAAGCTAATAAAGTTTATTTTCGATATGTATGAATGAGATTGAAATTATGTCAATTCGGCTTCTTACGGTGATCTGACGTTGCTACTTTGAGCTTCTATCGTCATGCGCGCCCCCTTTTGCAAGTCGTTGCGCCTCGTTTACAGTAAACAATCCACAAACCCCTATTAATATAGCACCATTTTTCAGGTCTCAAAAACTAGCAGTATGCTGTGATAATAAAATAGTATCAGTTTGTGAGATAACGGGAGATGGTAAGTCGCATGTAGAGTACCATGACAGACATATGCACAGTAACTACGTGCGAGGGGTCGCCTGGGACCCGCGGGAATTGGACCAACTACACTCGTTGGGGTGGGACGGCGAGATCAAGACTCACAAAATTGCATCAAAATAGATTTAAGCATTATTTTTTATAAAAAATATATAATTCCCACCAGTATCAGAATTATGTTTTTAATTTCTCTTAAATTAAGTATCAGGAAGCCTGTCCATAAAATAACGACGATTTCGGTGCAATTTTGATTTGTATATTGAATGGCTGTACAGGGTGTAAAAAAACACCCTAGTAATACTTAAGGGGGTGCTTCAGACCATCAAACTGAAAAACTTTCACTATGGAGCCAACATCGAAAAAAAAATAAAAAAAATCAGCTGTCCCATACAAAAGTGCGGTACCGACTCGACTAAAATGTATGGGACAGCAGATTTTTTTTATTTTTCTTCTATGTTGGCTCCATAGTGAAAGTTGATGGTCTGAAGCACCCCCCCTTAAGTATTACTAGGGTCTTTTGTTACACCCTGTATATTGAATGGGGGCTTTTCTAACAGCTAATTTATAAAGTAAAAAGTCTCATGCCTCGATAGGTGGCGTTGACATGACATGGCTCGAAAGATGGTAACTAGGTCAAACATAAGTAACAAAAAAATTTTTGTCACTATGTTTGACGCATCCTTCGACGATTTACCATTTGTTGTTTTCCTGCTTATTTAGAAAAAAAAATATATTTTATTAGTATTTTATTAATAACGAGCTTTTACCCGCGACTTCGTCCGCATAAATTATATACCAGATTTTAAGTCAGATGTTATGCTACCACACAAAAAAAGTTTCATCAAAATCGGTTCAGTAGTTTTTGCGTGATACTCGAACAAACGAACACCCAAACAAACAAACAAACAAATTCTTTTTTCAAAAATTTACAGTTTTATAATAGTCAAGATGAGGTGCTTTGATTTGATTTGACGTGGTCGTTCACTCAAGGCCTCATAAAAAGGCTGAAAGTCACCCAAAGGGCAATGGAGAGGGCTATGCTCGGAGTTTCCCTGCGAGATCGAATCAGAAATGAAGAGATCCGCAGAAGAACCAGAGTAACTGACATAGCCCAAATAATTGCTAAACTTAAGTGGCAGTGGGCGGGGCACATTGCTCGCAGAACCGATGGCCGGTGGGGCCGAAAAGTTCTCGAGTGGCGACCGCGTACCGGAAAGCGCAGCGTGGGTAGGCCCCTCACACGGTGGACCGACGACCTGGTGAAGGCGGCGGGAAAACGTTGGATGAGGGCAGCGCAGGACCAGTCGTTATGGCGATCCTTGGGGGAGGCCTATGTCCAGCAGTGGACGTCCATCGGCTGAGATGATGATGATGAAGGTGCTTTTGCTCAGGCATATCTCGTCAAGATTATTAGGTACGCAATATAGCTTGAAGCGTGAAGTTCGAGAACTTGCATGACAAAAAAAATACTAATCAAATTAAATTCAACCTTATGATTATGAGTATTATGATTGAATTTTCACTTATAGTGACTTATGACCTTTTTGTGAACGAAATGTATGTACAGATATGGTATATCGACCATGTCAGTAGCAAGCAAGCTGCACCTGTATTGTATTGTAGTTACTTCTATTAACTTAAACAATTTATATAGGGACGAGTTGCGAGTGTCATTCTACTAAGAAACATTTCTGGCATTTTTTGCGGGGGGCGAGGTAACATGAAATCTGCAACTTTGGATTTTATTCCCCATAAGTTTAGATTCTAATTTTGAATGTTAAAAATCATCAAAATTATTGTTTCGCTATTATAGGCTGTCTCGTTTAGAGATAAGGTATAAAATTGGGTGTAAATGCACAAGATCAATTGTTCTTATACCGTGGCAGAGGGGAAATGCTACCGCAAGGCGTGTCCATATATAAATTGTCTAAGTTCTATTAAGTCCGTCCTCTGTTCTGTAAGTGACTTAACCAAAAAATAAAAACAAGAAAAATGTTCAAGAAGAATTTATTAATACATGAGGTTATTAATTAATTAGTAGGTGATGAATGTCGGTGGGAAGTAGGAGGTCAATGCGTGGAGGGGGAGGGGGCGCGGCGCTCGGGGGACGCGCAGGGGGAGGAGCCCCGGCGACTCGTGTTGCCCGGGCTCTTGAGGCGCACCATCGTGTCCAGGTGACGGAACCTGTAAGCACCAGTAGTTGTTAACAGTTGACCACTTAACAGAGAACATGCAGCTTACAAAATATCTGTCAATCTCAGTTGTTCCTTTGGTCAGATCCATGACGGATCTAGTAAGACTTTTTTGTTCTCACTAGATCCAGTTTTGAAGTAGTGAATCATTGGCCAGGAGTTCGATTTTTGAAACTCATTCTTTCAACTCAGCAGTTGAAAATGTCAATATTACTATAGAAATATGCAAATTTCTACTGCTGATTTGACTTTCAAAAATCATACTTCAGGAGTGCGATTTTTGAAAGTCAAATCAGCAGTAGAAAGATGCGTATCTCCATACATTTTCAACTGCTGAGTTCAGCGTATGAGATTAAAAAATCGCACTCCTGATCCATGATGGAACTAAACTAAGATTTTTTTTCTATTATTAGATCCAGTTTAGAATTTAGTAAATTTTTCTTAGTAAAACAATTTTCAAATGGATCTAAAGAGAAAAATGTTTTCATCAGATCCGTTTTCAATAAATATTTTTTATAAATAAATCAAATGACAAAAAGTCTTACTAGACATCATCACATCATGGATCTACTGAGATTGATCGCAAAATATAAAGCCTTACCAGAAATATTAAAACTGCTTTTGGGGGCGCGCGGCGCGCGGGCGGTATAATCGACTTACTTTTAATCTTAATACAGGGTGAAATTGATATCATTAGCATCCTTTTAAACTAAGAGTCTACCCATCAAACTGAACAACTTTTACTATGGGAGCAAACCAATCAAAACAAAAAAAATGCTGTTGCATACATTTGTGTCGCGTAGGCATTGCCGTTTAGTATGGAACAGCAGATTTTTTCGTTGCTCCGATCGGTTTGCTCCCATATTGAAAGATGTTCAGTTTGATGAGTAGACTCTTAGTTTAAAAGGATGCTAATGATATCAATTTCACAGAATGCCCTTCAAAATATTTCAAAACAAAAATAACAAAATGGCTTTTATCTTGTTATGATAATGAACCATCCACTTGTTTTCTAAAGATACCATATTTAGAGGGGTTCTTCAAAAACAGGTTAACAATGCAAATTATATAGTTTATAGCTTGCAATATGTACCTAAGAGGTAAATCGTTTGCTGGCCGTTCGTGGTCGACACTCTGGAAGAAGAACGCAAGAGGCCAGCTGATCCACGAAGCTTGCTTTCTGAAAACAAAAGACAAATTATTATCCTCAAATGTCTTCAAATAATTTGTGAATGAGGAATTGATTGCAGACCCAACACATCTACAACACCTTCCACTTATTTATCTTTTTACTCACTCTAGCTAGTCAGTGACGTTTAGGAATATAATATTATAACCCGCGACTTCGTCATATACCGTTATATACCAGATTTAAGTCGGATCATAAGCTATCAAACAAAAAAAGTTTCATCAAAATCGGTTCAGTAGTTTTTGCGTGATGCTCGATCAAACAAACAAACACACAAACAAACAAACAGACAGACAAAAAATCCAAAAATTGGTGATTTGGAATCAGGGACACCTAAAAACCATATCGTAATCTTTTTTTTGTAAATATCTTCAATGTACAGACACACTGTTACAGTTTTATAATAGTTTGGTTGGTTAGATAGATAAAACGATAAAACGTTTTGATCGAAAAAGAGAGCATAGATTGCCGATTTTTTTAAATCTTATACCAGTCTCTCAACCCACCGCATAATCCATAGCATAGTCTAAAAAAACAAGGTCTTCTATTCCCAGAGTGACACAAGCCTACGTCACAAAAAATGGCCGCTAAACATGGTAAAAGGGTATGATGACGTAGGCTTGTGTCAGTCACGTGGTCAGTCACGTGATCGGAAGAGAATACCAGGCGCAGTATATTATTGTACCATGATCCATAGCAACGCCTTATGGTCTACTTCATTCGTACAGTAATATAGCCATGCTTATACAGGGTGTAAGGAAAAGTATCATTGTGGGGACTCTACCCTCCCCTCTATATTTAGATAACGTATTAGCGTCCCTGCATCGTAGGCGCAGGTACCGCAGTGTTCTCCACTGCGCGATCCCTTACACACGTTCACCCTAATTAACTCCGTAATATTATAACCATAAATGTAACGTAATTTGTAATTGTTTAATACCTAACTTGTGTACATGTAATAAATATTATCAGTGAAATATACGTGCTATCAATTTCATCCCTCGCAAGAACATTATATAGAACACGCAAATAGAGACTTACAGTATTGATCCTAAGATCATAACGTAAATAGGGACACATAAATAAATACCCTAAATCATTAACCTTTAAACCACATACTCTATCCATCAAACTGAACCACTTTTACTATGGGAGCAAACCAAAAATCAGCCGTTCAATACGTATGAGTAGAATAGGCATTGCAGTTTAGTATGGATTAACAGCTAATTTTAAAGGTTAATGATATTTTTCCTTACAACCTATATAGTGTCGATGCAGAAAATTTCGTTGAAGTGGTGCTGAAGTGACCAGGCATGTAACTAGTATACTACAGTTTCAACTCGTTGTAGCCCCAATGGTGTCCCTTCAATCACTGCTGTAGCTGCACACTGAGCAATACAGTGTAAATAATCTGTCACTTACGGTGTTGAGGGTTGCAGCTGCACGGAGTCTGTATCGGAAGGCGTGTCGGGGGTGGTGGGCGCGGGCGCGGGGGGCGGGGAGCTCGGCGTCATCGGCGCGGGCGGCGGCGTCTTGTTGATGGCGGGGTTGTAGATCTTCGGGTCGCTGACCATGCGCACGAAGAACGAACGCTTGTGCGCGAGGGCGGCGCGGTTCTTTTTCGCACGCTCTTCGTTGAGGTCCTGTGGGATAAATGGGCGCTTATTTTTTTTAAACGAATAAATATGATGGACATTGTAGCACAGATTTTGGTAGGTATATTGGGACAGGATCCCAAAGTTCCCAGGTATCTTTTCTATCTCCTCCATGATTTCCTGAATGAAATCTGTAAGTAGGTATGGGTTTTTGTGTCAAACTTATCGACAGGATTTACTGTAAGCAAACCTTATAAATAAAATTCAAAATAAACCTAAACCTACCTAAATTTTGCATGAATAAATTAATATAAATACGTGTTAGTCATAAATTTTTTTTAAATAAAAACTAATCGTAGTCGTAGGTAATTTAAAAGTGATTTCAACTTGAGTATTTCTACACTAATATTATAAAGAGGAAAGATTTGTACCTATTTTTGTATGTTTGTATGTTTGTAATGAATAGGCTCAAAAAGTACTGGGCCGATTTAAAAAATTCTTTCACCATTAGAAAGCTGCATTCACCCTGAGTAACATAGGCTATATTTATTGCTAGAAAAGATTAGACGTCCACCCTTGCGAAGCCGGGACGGGCCGCTAGTATTTCATAGTTGGTTGTTGTTATTTAGTTATATTTTAGTTAGTTTTTTTTTTTGTCACAAAATTATCTAGTCACGTTTAAAGTGCCAGAATCTAGCCTGGACTTGTATTATGATGACTAGACAACGATATAGAATACATATATAAATACAAACATCCATGACTCGGGTACAAATATTCATATCATACAAATATTTGTCCCTTACGGGATTCGAAACCGCAACCCTCCGCACAGCAGGCAGGTTCACTACTGACTGTGCTACCGGGCCGTCGTTATATGTTAGTTATATAGTTATATTTTATTGTTATATCTGAAATAAATGATTTTCATAGTTCATAAAATTGAAGTCATCACATCACATAGGTACCTACAGAAATTTTTTTTTTTTTAAATGTCTCACGAAAACGCTATAATAGAAGACCATAAATGCATACCAATTGATTCCTACGCCGAGGTAATAATAGTCCAGCATTTTAGATGAGATGGAACATTATGAATAAACTATTACCTGTAGCGAGCGGTGGCAGTTAATGCCCTAGGCTACGTGCATAAGGACCTACGAACTCTCTTCTACGTATGGTGAATAAGTTTTAAGCCTACGTGTATCTTCTTGTAAATTATCGATGATTATATAGGGTCCATAGACGAAGAATTTTTCGCTTCCTACGATAGGGTCCTTCTTAATATGCTGACACTTTTTTAAGGGGATGATCAGACCGTCAAACTGAACAACTTCCTCTATGGGACCAACATCGAAATCGCGAAAAAAAAATCATCACTTCAATACAAAACTGCAAACCTACTCGGAGCCAAACGTATGGGACAACTTTTTTTTTTCGCGATTTCGATGTTGGTCATCGCCTTAAAAAAGTGTCAGCATATTAAGAAGGACCTTGTATAATAATAGTCAGTCAATAAATACAATGCACTTACCCTTTCTTTGTCCGGTCCCTCCAAAAGTTCCGTAGCGAAATCCGTGATAATGTCCCACGCGATTTCTGTTGCATTGAAAATATACAACGTGTTAATGAATTAACGCAAAACTAGAAAGTAGTTTGTTTAGAATCGAGAGCAGAATCGAATTATCATGGTTTCAACATAGGTAATTTTTTTCAAAATATTAAATATATTTTTTGCAAAATTTTAAATTTTCTGAACCCGATGTCAACCAACCGCACGGGTACACTCACCCTACTTACTACCAAGACAAGATTATAAAAAAGTATCCATGAGTACGTTAGCGCTTTCTTTCAGTGCTGAAATGATAAAAAATCATTTTTGCCTCAAAACTTAAAATGCGAATAACTTTAAATTTTACCTATCAAAATAATGAAATTATTGTTTCTATTTAATTATTTTGTTATAAATCAGTTGGGGTGTATGAGGTTTTGCGCTAATTCATTAACACGTTGTATATATTTTTTAATAATCGTATTGTACCATTCAAATTAATCAAGCCAAACCCAGATTTATATTGGACATAGATATACAAGGTGTAAAAGAGGGTATTTATTTATTGCTTAGACCATCAAACTGAACAAAGTTTTATTACGGAGCGGACATTGAAATAAAATTTAAAAAATCTGCTTTTCCATACAATGGAGTTCGTACTACAGTTTGTATAAAACTGCTGATTTTCAAAAATGTATTTCCTTATTGGCTCCATAGTGAAAGTTGTTCAGTATAGATGCCTCAACGAGGAATAAGCCTAATAATTTCATAAACAAAGTGGATGGCATACACACTAGAACTACTATTGACTTATGCGGGGAAGGGGGCACGCACTGGTAATTTTACCTCAATTCAATACTAAGACGAGACAAACCTAATACAACCTATGGGTTGTATTGTATGCAATACCAAGCCATTGTCCGCCTTATTGACGTGTCATTAGCATCGCGCTCGTCTCCTTAGGAGCTCCCCAAACCCCATTAAGTTTTATGCCCTTTACAAGAACCAAGAATACAATGTTAGGTACCGATATCTTCACGAGTGGCATGCTGGTTGACGACACAGAACCGAATGACAAACCGCTCGCGGACCGAAGCCGGCACCATGTGCATTTTAGCAGAGGCGTTGATGTTTGTCAGCAGCTTCTTGTTCAATTCGTCCACCTGCTCGTCCGTCTCTTCCTTACCACCCACCAGCCGGAAGCATACCAACCCCAACTGAGAAACATACGTCGGTATTATCATATCTAAACTATTATAAAACTGTAACAGAAATGTGTCTGTACATTGAAGATATTTACAAAAAAAATTACGACATGGTTTTTACCTGTCCCTGATTTTAAATCACCAATTTTTGAATTTTTTGTCTGTCTGTTTGTTTGTTTTTTTGTTCGAGTATCACGCAAAAACAACTGAACCGATTTTGATGAAACTTTTTTTGTTTGATAGTTATTATCATCTGACTTAAAATCTGGTATATAATTTATGCGGACGAAGTCGCGGGTAAGAGCTCGTTTATTATACGTAGGTACCTAAGGCCGTGTGTGAAGAAAGGAGGTGGTTCATTTTATGCGAGAATGCTTCACGTAGGATTTGTACAAGGCAACTAAGGGATAGTGTTTTATGGGCGAAAGGCTAGCCATCTATCACCACTTGAGTTAACGCGTCACTCCAATTTTCATAATTAAACCTTCAATAGTCTAAAGAGCCTTCTAAAAACTGCTGTTTTAAAAGAACACGACGTAGTTATAACAAAAATTCTGAATTCTGACCACCCCTATGGGGTCGTGAGTTTATGTATAGGTAAATGTATTGTAGGTATGTACCGTCTGTACTACTACGATACTAATAAATTATCAATCCCTAAGGCGGTGTCCTATTGCCATCGCACGCGCGATGGTGCGATGCGATGTGATCGTACTGATGGGTAATTCTCCGAAATTTTACAAATCGTTGAAATTTTTCCATAGAAAAATTAGAAAATTTGAAAAATTTCGGAGAATTACCCATCAATACGATCACATCGCATCGCACCATCGCGCGTGCGATGGCAATAGGACACCGCCTAAGGCGCTGTCCTATTGCCATCGCTCGCGCGATCATGCGTTCGTCCGACGAAAATCATTGTGCCACTGTGCGTTTAAACATACTTATATCTGAATAAAAATAGAACAATTCGATCGCATCTCATGATAGCACGACCTTCTATAGGATATTCGCCGGACGAACGCATGATCGCGCGAGCGATGGCAATAGGACAGCGCCTAAAGGGTAAGGGGTACAAAGGGACGTTGAAGTTTTCGAAATCCACGCGAACGAAGTCGCGGGCAAAAGTTATACCTAGTCATTATTGAAACTTCATTAAAATCCTACATGACTTATTTACCTTGACTTGATTGCAGACTTCGAATCTGTCGTCCTTTTTGACCATTTTCTCAAAATACTTGGCGAGCTCGCAATGTCTCCGCACGTATTTCTGTAGGCCGCTGATGCCGTAACTCCTCAGCATGAACCAGAGCTTCAGAGATCTAAAGCGGCGACTCAAAGGCACGCCCCAGTGACGGTAGTCTATAGCCGTGTGATCATAGCAATGCTGCAAGTAAAGTGGGTCAACAACGAGCGCCGAGGTCAACAGGTATCGGTTGGTGACCCATAGTAAAGAGCAGTCGAAGCTGGTAAGCATTAGTTTGTTAGGATTGGTGTTGAAGGAGTCAGCGTATTCGATTCCGGAGAGATTGTGTTTGTGTTCTGGGCAGAGGAACGAGCTGCCGGCGTAGGCTGCGTCCACGTGCAGCCACACGCTGGGGAACTTGCGCACCACCGGCCCGATCTCCGGCAGGTGATCGAACGAGCACATTGAAGTGGTGCCTAAAGTAGTCGCCACGAAGAAGGGCACGCGACCGGCCTCCTCGTCCTCTTCCATCGCCTTTGAAACAACAACTTTTAATATAATAAGGCTAAAAGTGAGCATTGCCACCAACGCGAACTTAAGGTGTTTTCAGTCCATACAAACGTTTGACACACAATACGCGTAGACGGAATTAATAAAAGTAATATTTTATATGGAAAAATAGTTTATATAGTTTATACGCGACATCTAGATTTTATAACCTATTTTTCCATATACAGAGTGTAACAAAACACCCTAGTAATACTTAAGGGGGTGCTACAGACCATCAATCTGAACAACTTTCACTATGGAGCCAACGACGAGAAAAAATAAAAAAAATCTGCCGTCCCATACATTTGAGTCGAGACGGTACTGCAGTTTTGTATGAAAGAGCGGATTTTTTTTTCGCGATTTCGATGTTGACTCCATAGTGAATGTTATTCAGTTTGATGATCTGAAGCACCCCCTTAAGTATTACTAGGGTGTTTTGTTACACCCTGTATACAAAATACAAAGTTAAGTACTTATATTAATACCGTCTACGCGTATTGTGCGTCAAAGTTTTGTATAAAATTGACCCCTCTGCAACCGCCTTAAAAAGGCGGTTTGTAGTTGTAGCAATGTCTAAAATGTCCACCCGAAAGGATATTAATGCTTAGTGAATTAATAATTATGCTAATATTAATGACTATGATACGAGAATTAACTATTTGACGTCAGCTTAATACTTAGACAATTTAATAGGGACTCGCCTTGCGGTAGCATTTCCCGTCTGCCACGGTATTAGATCAATTAATCTTGCGCTTTTACACCCAATTTTATACCTTATCACTAAACGAGACAGCCTATAATAGCGAAACAATAATTTTGAACTTAGAACGTTTGGGGTTCACACGAGACTACTTTTCATGATTTTTAACATTCAAAATTAGAATCTAAACTTATGGGGAATAAAATCCAAAGTTGCGGATTTTATGTTACCTCGCCCCCCGCAAAAAGTGGCAGAAATGTTTCTTAGTAGAATGACACGCGTAACTAGTCCCTATTAAATTGTCTAAGGCTTAATACCTATCACGGACTGTTCAAAAGTTGAGAAGCAGAAATATGCAGGGTGAACGGGTGGTGGACTGGTGGAGGTAGCGGGTAATTGCACTCATGATATTGATCAGGTTGTTCGGTATCATGAGTACAATCATAAATCATTTATTCCTTGCTTGATTGTGTAGGTACAGTGAATTCTTATCTTAAGAGAATTCTACTCGGAGCGCGCTCCATACAAACGTAGTATGGTGATATTTTCAATACTATCTAATTAAAGTCAATGAAATTTTTCAAAAACAATCAAGTAACTAATCTCTATGTCGGTATGAAGTCAGATTTTCATTAAAATATACAGTTTCAATGCTAGAATTAATTTAAGATTTGTATGGAAATATTTGTGGCACTGTAACTTTAAAACTATAAATTTTATCGAAAATCTGACTTCATACCGACATAGAAATTAGTTACTAGATTGTTTTTGAAAAATTTCATTGACTTTAATTGGATAGTATTGAAAATATCACCATACTACGTTTGTATGGAGCGCGCCAACGGTAGAATAGCCTTAATTAAGGTTTCAACAATGTACCTCGTCGACGTGTAATAAATTTAATGTTAGTTGTACCTATAGGAACTTCACAATCACCCTTTTATCTCACAACCTTGTTACATAAATTCTGATTTGATTCCGATGTATGAATTTTTAATTAAATCGTTTCTAATATCCGTAATCCAAAATCCAGCCCATAATAGAATAGATGGAATTCATGATAAATGATATTTCGAACGGTCTCAATTAAAACGCTCTTTCATAAGAGGGCCGTATCGTGAAATTCAGTATTTGCGGCATAGAAAGTGGCATACAATGCGGCTCTATTACCGCCCGGCTCGCCACGTATTTCCGGCATCCACGGCCGAGTCATTAAATGCGCGACGTGGCGCCTCCGGAGTCCGGAGGCCCCGCCCCTCTGCCTCCTCTTCAATTACTATCCGATTATCTCCTCGCTCTTTATTGTGATTTTAACGGTAGATCTTAATTTAAAACTTAAAGCCGTTGGATCAATGAGTACAAGCGTCTTAAGAGGATAACCCGCGATCGCGCTCCATACAATCGAAGTTTTATTCCATTTTGAATATTAACCAATTAAATAAATGTATAATATCCGTGTTTCTGATATGTCAGTTTAAATGTATACAGGGTGTTAGGGTAAACAGTTGCATTACTTAAAGGGGTGACTGTACGCATTTTACTGAACAAAGAAATTTATAGGAAACGAGCTTTTACCCGCGACTTCGTCCGCATAAATTATATACCAGATTTTAAGTCAGATGTTACGCTACCAAACAAAAAAAGTTTCATCAAAATCGGTTCAGTAGTTTTTGCGTGATACTCGAACAAACAAACACCCAAACAAACAAACAAACAAACTAAATTCTTTTCTCAAAAATTTACAGTTTTATAATAGTCAAGATAAGAAAAGAAATATTTGGACTTTCTAAACTAAATGAGACTAAATGCAATCAGCTGATCGAACGTTTGTATGAAAATTGAAAAGGTGATTTTTTTTCCGAATTCCTCTATGTTTCTTTGGGAAAGTTGTTCAGTTGTTGTTGTTGTATCATGCGTACAATGGCCCATTAACACTTTAACTGCTGGCTACCTACCTAGTAGGTCAGCAACAATGGGCCACAGTGCGCACGACTCAAACGTTGAGTCAGAATTGTATATCATTGTTTTGAGCTTAGCAGCGAAAGTGTTAAAGAAATGCAACTCGGTCTACCCGAACACCCTTTAGTTAGTTAGTGGTACTTATCACTATCACAGAGTACTATAATTACTAGGTGGTATTATCTCGAGAATGTAGTATCTTGAGAATGTGGTGTTTTTAAAGTTACGATTACGAGTATATTAAATCCTTGAGCCAATTTAATTTTGGGACTACATACTTATACATTTTAACAGAAATCTAATCTGACAAACGACACACATATTAGTTTCTAGATCGTGTTTAAAAATGCATTGAATTTAATTGGTTAATTCAAAATAGAAGCAAACTTCATTTGTAAGGAGTGAGCTCGCGGGAATATCCCCTTAACTGTTCTACTTCCTCACTTTTAAAATAAAGGGTCAGGCACAAAATTAAATTTAAATCGCCTATCCACTACAGAACAAATTTTCCGCCGTTGAATAGTAATGAGGTACTCACCTCTCTCAGCGTTTCGCCCCTAAGTGACCCGTGCTCATCGGGCTGTAAAATGCGGAGTTTGACGAAGCAGATCATGGCTGCCTTCTCGACGCAAGAGTGCGCCTCCTTGGAGCAGTAGGCGATGAGCTTGGATAGGAGGAGGCCCTCGTCCACTGTGGGGAATTGATGCTTCAGTCTCTTGATTCCGTTGGCTCTTGCCGCGAGCATTGATACGAGCACGCATTCGCTCGCTGAACCCTAAATCAAAATATTGTTATAACGTTCCTGTATCATATTTTTGCGTAAATGCTGTTTCTTTTAGCTATAAAATGAGTTTAAAAAAAAGCGGTCAAGTGCGAGTCGGGCTACTCGCGCATCGAGGGTTCCGTACCACACCACTACAAAACACAACATTATTAACTTAGAAAAAAAAACTTTTTTTGTCCGGGACCTTTAGCGCGAGACCGACTCACACTTGGCCGGTTTTTAGTATTTGTTGTTATTCTGTAGAGTATGCTCTATAATCACACTAAGTTTGACGCTTGTGTGTATTACCGTTTTTACTATAGAACGTGAAGAAAAAACGTTGATAATAGTTCAAACAACGAATGATTCTGGATGGAAAAGTCGAAAGCAGAAAATTTGACTTAGGAGCTTTGTTTGGACTAGTTAGGAGATAAACATACTAAAAGTCCTGACCCCTCCGAGGTGCGCTCGAGGGGGGGGAGGGCAAAGAAGGTCCCATTTTTTTGGTTTTTTGCTTACATCTCGTAATCTACAAGTCATATTAAAAAGTATTATAAGTACAAATTAAACCTGATAAAATTTCCTACAAAACTAGTTCTATGTATTTTTGTCATAAGACTTAACCTTTGGGAGCTACAGGGCCGAGAAAGTAACAGCATTTTAAAAATTATGAAATTTGTATGGTGACCCTCATGAAAGTTGAAGATAAAAAGAAAATGATTTCATATTCTTAATTAGCGACCCTGAAAACCCTCTGATACAAGTTTTCAGTCGATTCGGTGAACCTTTAAAAGCTGCTTTGGCGTTTGAAATTTCCATGGCAGCCATCTTGGATTTCGCTATTTTATTTTTTTTTTACTTCCAACTAAATCTGACCAGGGTCTTCTATGACATTCGTTCGAGGTCCATTACCCTATCTGTCGTAGTTTCCACGGGCTGTTGACATCATCCACCAGGAGTCGATTAATATGCTTATATAATCTAGCTATTACGGTTCAAAAGTTACAGCCCTAAATAGGTAGGACAGACGGACGGACGGACAGACGGACAGACGGACGGACAACGTAGGCTTAGTAATAGGGTCCCGTTTTCACCCTTTGGGTACGGAACCCTAAAAAGTAGAAAAGAGGAGTAACTTTTGTGTTTTTTTTATCGAGCGAGCTTGTTCCAATTATGTATAATACTGAATAACCTTCATGACTAGGAAGTTCCTATCCCCAACTGTGATATACAGGGTGAAATTGATATCATTAGCATCCTTTTAAACTAAGAGTCTACCCATCAAATAAACTACTTTTACTATGAGAGCAAGCAAACCGATCGGCGCAAAAAAAATCGACTGTTGCATACATTTGAGTCTACGCATTGCAGTTTAGTATGGAACAGCAGTTTGTTTTTGCTCCGATCGGTTTGCTCATATAGTAAAAGTTGTTCAGTTTGATGGGTGGATGCCAATGGCCAAAGTGACGTTAAACGCCCAAAAAAGACTTAAATAAGATAGCGTACATTATGATTACATCTTATTTTGCGCATTTAACGTCACTTTGACAGCACTAAAGTCAGCTGTTGGTTTTCTGTCTCTTTTCTTAATCTTATTTTAGAAAGTGACAGGAATAAATTTAGTTTAGTTAAGTCGTGGTACACTCCGAATCGAGGCCAATGATATCAATTTCACCTTGTATATTTTATTCGAATCAAAATGACCTAGTTTCTATGGAAAAAATTGACCACGCCACTAACAAATTTGTGACGGCCGCCCAATAGTTCAGTTGGTAGTGAACGTGCCTGCTGACCCGAGGGTCGTGTGTTCGAATCTAGCGAGGGGCAAATATTTGTATTATAAATATGATAATTTATATCCGTGTCATGGATGTTTGTATCATAATTACTTATGTAGGTAGTAACCTATATTGTTGTCTATAAGGCGTTGATAAATTTTTTATTTATAATAATTTCTAGGCTAATTTCTGATGCCTACTTTAAGTGGGAGTAGATAATTATTTATCTGTGTCAATGTCCAAGATTTTTAATTAAATAATCACCTCAATAACACCGCCTCCTTTACTGCCTTCTTCGAGTGCTAAAAATCCAGGTGGCAGTCCAATAGCTTTACCTGAAATATCATTAATATGTTTTAATCTGTGTCATGATACATTTTTTCTTGAAGTCTAATTTAACTTTATTATACAGGGTGTAACGTACTTCTTACTAACAAATTTATTATACAGGGTGTAACCTACTATGCGTTACATACTTATACCTATTAAAGTGCCCTTCACATAAAAAACTGAATAAGTTTTCCTATGGGAACAATATTGAAATCGCGAAAAAAACAGCTGTTCCATACATTTGGGTGGAGTAGCCAAAGACATTGATATTTTCTATGGAACAACCAGGGACCTGAAAAAAAGACGGACGGAATCTCGTCTAATCAAAAGTGAAGCACCCATTTATACGAGTGTGCGTGCTGTCGCCCTGTCGCGCGGTACATAATGGCGGCGGGTTGTCGGACCCGCGCCTAGAACTGGTGCGTCTGTGTGAGAGTAGGTCCCTTGTAGAACAAACGAAATTGTAGGACCTTGCATGCTGCACCTCTTTTTAGAGTGACATTACGTCCGTATTTTTTTCAGGTCCGTGGGAACACCTAATTCTTTTTTCGAGATTTTTATTTTTAATGTATTTTTTTATTAAAGAAACAAACTGTCACTTGAAAAATATTAATTTTTATTTTAACGTACACTAAGTAGTTGAATACACAAGGAAACACCTTAAATTCCTTGAGTTGATATTGATATTATAGTAAAAGTTGTTCTTCTTGATGACCTAAAACCCCCTAAACTAAAGTATGTAACTCATTTGAAGTTATAAGCACAGATATTGATTTGAAAGCTACTTGCCCATCCAGTCTAACATGATGATTTCCAATTCTGTGCAAGCCGGACTCGCCGCCTGTAACAAATGAATTTTAGATCTATTTTATTTTCCTGCAATAGTTTTTTTACGGATATGTAAACGATAAATAATGCCTAGCCTAGTAAAGTTTTGTCATTGGTCTTTTTTTACTATAATTAATTAATTATCTAGTTCCTATACCCATTCCAAGATCAAAAATATTTTCATCATTCAAAAGTAGAAAGCTGTAAGATAAATAAAAATCGGTCAAGTGCGAGTCGGGCTACTCGCGCACCGAGGGTTCCGTACCACACCACCACAGAACACAACATTATTAACTTAGAAAAAAAACTTTTTTTGTCCGGGACCTTTAGCGCAAGACCGACTCACACTTGGCCGGTTTTTAGTATTTGTTATTATTCTGTAGAGTTTGCTCTATAATCACACTAAGTTTGACGCTTGTATGTATTACCGTTTTTACGATAGAGCTTGAAGAAAAAACGTCGATAAAAACTAGTTTCTTGTTGAGAACCCCCCTTAATTTTTAACTTTGTGACATTTTTATTATTTGTTAACAAATCCGCCGTAATAACGCACATTCTGTTCAACTATCTAGCTCTTACAGTTCAAAAGTTACAGCCCTAAATAGGTCGGACAGACGGACGGACGGACGGACGGACGGACGGACAACGCAGGCTTAGTAATAGGGTCCTGTTTTCACCCTTTGGGTACGGAACCCTAAAAATACAAATTTGTTGTCTTGCTTATTTTAAAAAGAGAGTAAATGCATTACTCGCTGCATAACTCATACACAGTTTCTATTTATGATGGAACAGATGAACCAGTGCTGCCAAGTTAGGCGATTTATCGCCTTTTAGGCTACATCAGGGGGTCTATCGGCGACCAAAAAATACGATTGGCGACCGGTCGCCATTTAGGCTATTTCCCAAATTAAAATAGGCGATTTTGGGCTATATTAAGAAAAACTTACTTTTTCGGGTTATTTTAGGCTATTTTAAGAAAAATCTGAAATATTATACTTATTGTAAGTAAAATTATATGATTTTTTATCGCAGACTGCATACGTCTGACGTCATCAGTGACGTCATTAACTTGCGCTTACGCCGCACACGAAAAATAGGTAATGCAGCAAATGCATGTCAAATTGACAGCTAGTTCAAATTGTACAATTAATTGTTTAGCAGTGTATTCGTACTTACTAATTTGGACCGACCGGTAAAGCGTGTGCATAGCGTTTGCACTATTGGCATAATTCGAACCGTAGCATATGTGTACTGTAGCTAAAAATTTAATCGTACAAATCTAACTAATTCCTCCCGCGGCTGAGTAATTCCTGCAATGAACAATATCAGCTCACAATTCACAAAGCGATCCGTTAAAAAACCTTTTTTATATGGGAAAGCAAAACAGTGTTTTATATGTGGTCGATAGATAGGTACCTTGATTATTTGTGGTTGGGCTATTGCAAGCAAGGGTCGTTGTAACACGGAGACCAGCGCTGGTCCTTTTGTGTTCGCCCCAAGCTCACCCATATTTACGCATACCTCCGAACTTATGGTATTTTCTTTTCATTCTCGGGAATGCAGGTTTCCTCACGATGTTTTCCTTCACCGCCGAGCTAGTAAATGATAAATACAACCGTACATAAATTCCGAAGAACTTAGTGGTACAGGCCAGGAATCGAACCGCGGCCTCAGAATTGAGGCGCTAGCTCTCTTCCGTATGGGCTATCATCGCTCTCTAGGTATATAGGTACCTTACTAAGTAATACCAACCTACAGGCTACAGCGGCATGCAAAAGCCGTATCTTCAATTGCATTGTTATTTACAACGACAATCAATACCGGTGCAATCGATGACTCGTTCTTACTACGATGTGCTACGATGTAATAAAAAATTATGCTTCGTTTTCATCGACTGAACGTTACCTGACTTTCATTTGAGAAAAGCAGATTGCATTTATATGGATACGCTCGGTTGGTCTACTAATGAATGAAGAATTTTTGTATTTAAATTAATTAATAAAACCGGTCAAGTGCGAGTCGGGCTACTCGCGCACCGAGGGTTCTTCCGTATCATACCACCACAGAACACAACATTATTAACTTAGAAAAAAAAATCATTTTTTGTTCGGGACCTTTAGCGCAAGACCGACTCACACTTGGCCGATTTTTAGTATTTTTTGTTATTCTGTAGAATTTGCTCTATAATCACACTAAGTTTGACGCTTGTATGTATTACCGTTTTTACGATAGAGAGTGAAGAAAAAACGTTGATAAAAACTAGTTTCTTGTTGAGAACCCCCCTTAATTTTAACTTTTGCCATTTTTATTATTTGTTAACAAATCCGCCGTAATAACGCATAATCTGAGAAAATTTCAACTATCTAGCTATTACGGTTCAAAAGTTACAGCCCGAAATAGGTAGGACAGACGGACGGATGGACAGACGGACAGACGGACGGACGGACGGACGGACAACGTAGGCTTAGTAATATGGTCTCGTTTTCACCCTTTGGGTACGGAACCCTAATTATACAGGTGTAAGGGACAGCCCCCCGCAAACTGAAACGGTGAACTCAGACCATCAAACTGAACAACTTTCACTTTGGAGCTACCTCAGGAAACGCGAAAAAAATCAGCTGTCCCATACAAAACTGCCGTACCTACCTACCCGACTCAAATGCAGTGCCGGATTAACCATATAGGCAAAGTAGGCACGTGCCTACGGGCCCGCCACCGCCAAGGGGCCCCGCAGCTCGTGAGAAAAAAAATCATTTTGTATTTGAATTGAATAAAAAATTAAGAAAAGATTAAAAAAAAATTGTTTCATTTTCATAACGTTTCCTTTAATGATACCCCACATGATAATTTTTGAATAAAATCTAATCTTTTGACTCCTAAGCTCAATTATAATAATACATATTTTTTTGACTGCACTCTTCTAATTGGGCCCTTAATTGATATAAAAAACAAAGTTTCAGCTTCTTATAATATAAGAATTTTGTATATTATATAAAAATCTCATTATCTCCAAGATAAACGAGTTTACGAGTGTTACAGACAGATGTACGGACAGACATCGAGGTGATTCAATAAGTGTTCCGTTTTCCCAATTTTGTTATGGAACATTACACAGACTACACTATAGGTTTTGGATCGTGTTGCAACATCCGTCATTTTAGTAGATATGTGCTGTTTTATTGCGACCACCTAATCTGGAAAAGAATCATTGTTACGCCCATGGGCAGGGGGGCCCCGAGACTTGCATTGCCTAGGGGCCTCTGCATGGCTTAATCCGGCCCTGCTCAAATGTAGGCCTGACCGAAAATCAAAGTTATACTAAACCATATGTTATGTAGCTATAGAGACATTATGTTTAACTAAACACGTCTAAAGGGGTTATCCTTTAGAGACATGAATGCGTGAAATTTTAGGAGATGTTTCCCGGATCTTTCCCGTTTAGGACACGGACGGTATCTACGCGAAAGGACGGGGCTTTCTCCAAGTAGAACCTCAAAGGTAAAAGACGATCACAATTTCCCATAATATTTGACGAGGTTCGCGAGGACTGACTGGCAGGTTTTTATAGTGGGCTTTTTAAATTCTAAAGTAACGTCACGGTAACGTTTCCATAATAAATTCGTTATTATCACACAAGCATGTTGTTTCAGCAATAAACCTTTGTATGTGTAATTTTATCAAAACTTTATTAATCAGCAAGTTTTTTTCATTTTGCTTCGAAAATTAAACCTTTCAAGTTTAGTGAAGGGAAAGTAAACAACACGGCATGTAAAAAAAACAGTAGGATGAACAAAAAATTAGGTTTAATATGTATATTCATGCGACGCTCCGGTTTCGCGCGGGCTTGATTCAATTAAAAAGTAGCCTTGTTTTTGTTCACGATTCAAATCTATACTGTTTGTTAAAAATTAACTCAAATCGAGTATTTTGAACAATTTACAAATCTGCTGTCCTTCATTTATCGATTTTGGAATAGGTTCCTTATAGGGTTTCAGGTTTTGCGTCCATATCATTTTATGATATAAGTACAGGGTCCTACTTAATATGCTGACACTTTTTTAAGGGGATGATCAGACCGACAAACTGAACAACTTTCTACATGGGCCAACATCGAAATCGCGAAAAAAATATCTGCCGTCCCATAAATTTGGCTAGATTAGGTTTGCAGTTTTGAATGCAAACCGGGGCCCACGCCCCTGGCGCCGGCATCATCAAGAAATTGAAAAAAAAAATGCACTTGACAATATTGCAAAAAATCTTGTGCTCGCTTCGCTCGCTCCTAATTTCAAATCTAATTGCAGTCATCTCATTATATTGCAGTGAAATCTCGAGCTCGCTTTGCTCGCTCTTGGTTTTAGATCGTATATGCAGTCATCTCATTATATTGCAGCGAAATCTCGAGCTCGCTTCGCTCGCTCTTGGTTTTAGGTTGTATTGCAGGCATCTCATTATATTACAGTTTACGTTAGCGAAGCGAGCACAAGATTTAAATCTTGACCCCCCTTTCCTTAAAACCCCTTTCCGTTGCAAAAATGAGCGAGTAATCGAGGTGGGGCATACAGACAGACAGAATGGACGAAAGTATTAGGGTTCCTTGTTTGACTACGGAACCATAAAAATCTGCTGTTCCATACTAAACTGCAACGCGTACTCGACTCAAATGTAGGTATGCAAAAGCAGATTTTTTTTGCTCCGATCGGTTTGCTCCATAGTAAAAGTTGTTTAGTTTGATGATAGTAGACTCTTAGGGCTCTTACAGACGAGCAACACTTTGCTGTCGCGGTGGGTCGCAGAGCGTCGCGCTCATACATTTTATGGTCGCACGACACCCGGTGGCGACCGCAAAGTGTAGCTCGTCTGTGAGAGCGCTTAGTTTAAAAGGATGCTAATAATATCAATTTCACCCTGTATACAGGGTGTTTGGTAGAACGATGTAGATATTTTCTGAGCTGATTAAGAGCACCTTTATGAACATTTTAAACTACATTCATATAGTATTAGTTCGTTTTTTTGTTTATTGCGGGAATCGGTGCGGTTAGAGGTCCATAACATACAAGTTAGTGCCTCAATCAGTTTGATTTTGGCTTTAAATTAATCCTTAATTCACAATAAGTTTAAACAATAATTGGAAAGGCAATCATAAAGAAATCTTGATTTAAACTTGTCACAAATGAATTTTTTTGTAAAAATGTTTTTACTCTACCGATCATTAAAAAAAAAACTACACGTGGAAAATTTGTTCAAATCATTTAAAAACTACTTTGGTTAGTACACTTTCAATTAATAAAAAAATTATTAGCAATAAGCCACAACTAAAGCAACAATTGCATTTTTTCATAAGACGGTAGAGAAAACTGAACATCAAATAAAAATTAATAATCTTAGTTCCATCTCCCATATCACATTTTAATCATTGAATTATTATTATTATCTAATTCACCGGTCGTGTTTAAAGTGTAATTGACGATTTCGAACACATACTCGAACTAAGTGTCGTGTTTCTGTGGTAGTTATACCCTGTCACATCTCTCCTCAGAGAATGTCAAGAGACTGCTCAATTTTTCTTATTTCTGGTCACGACTCACTATTTCTTCGACGTAGATAAGTTCCTTTAGTCTTCCCGATTCAGCAAGTCTCAAAATTTAAAAACTATGAGACTTGTCATAATACTATATGTGGTTCAAAATGTTCATAAAGGTGCCCTCAATCAGCTCAGAAAATATCTACATCGTTCTGCCAAACACCCTGTATAAAGCTTACTTCTTACTGACGTGTAATCTTATGCAATCACCACTCTCGGGCTCTCGTACTCGCACCACATAACATCGATCAATCACAAGATGTCCCTCATGAGCGTCAATAAGTAGGAGTAGATACTACAACTAGACAGATTGCATACTTTACAAGTTTACTGTATCTACGAACTGTTTAATAATAAACACAAAACTTGAAAACCGTCATAACTGAACAACATTCGATTAGGTACGTACGTACCTCTGCGTATGTAACTTTTTAAATTATCAAAAGAATATTTTTTTTCGAAAATCGGCACGGCTTTATCTGAAAAACTGTTTTCTTAGCGTAGTAAAATATTTTTCATTTTCACATTTAGGTATTTATCGATTTCAATTGTTCATTTGTTACAGCCCCCTTTAAATATTACTATAGGGTGTTTTGTTAGACCTTGTACAGGGTGTAAGGGACATTCCCTCCGCAATCTGAAACGGTGCTCAGACCACCAAACTGAACAACTGTCACAGGGTGAAATTGATATCATTGGCATCCTTTTAAACTAAGAGTCTACCCATCAAACTGATCAACTTTTACTATGGAAGCAAACCGATCGGAGCAACTAAAAAATCAGCTGTCCCATACTAACCTGAATGCCTACTCGACTCAAATGTATGCAACAGCAGATTTTTCTTTTTGCTCCGATCGGTTTGCTCCCATAGTAAATATTCTTCAGTTTGATGGATAGACTCTTAGTTTACAAAATTTTAACAAAAAATTAAAACCGCCTTCAAAAAAACTAAAAAGTTAAAAAATAATATTGCAGCCTATGACTTTTTCGTTCGCATCATAAGAACATTAATTTGTTTTATAGAAGTCGGTGTCAAGCCAAGCAAAAAAATGCAAGCCATGTCGCGAATCGTACCGGCTTGACACCGACTTCTATAAAACAAATTAATGTTCTTATGATGCGAACGAGAAAGTCATAGGCTGCAATATTATTTTTTAACTTTTTAGTTTTTTTGAAGGTGGTTTTAATTTTTTGTTAAAATTTTGTTTATTTCACAATTTTTAGTGGTGAATTGATTAGTTCAATTTAATAGGAGTGCTTTAAATTAACAAACGCACTAGTCGGCACTACGATTTTTGAAGGTTCCCCTCGATTTCTCTGTGATCCATTATCAGATCCTGGTTTCCTTATCATGGGACCACCCTCGGAACATCTCCTTTCCAACAAAAAAAGAATCATCAAAATCGGTTCATAAACGACGAAGTTATCCGCGAACACACATTAAAAAAAAATATATATACGGTCGAACTGAGAAACCTCCTCCTTTTTTGAAGTCGGTTAAAAAGGATGCCAATGATATCAATTTCACCCCGTAGTCCTCCTACCTCAGGAAAAGCGAAAAAAATCCGCTGTCCCATAAATTTGAGTCGGGAAGGTAGGTACAGCAGTTTTGTATGAAACAGCAGATTTTTTTTCGCGTTTCCTGAGGTAGGCTCCATAGTGAAAGTGGTTTATTTTGATGGTCTGAGTTCACCGTTTCAGTCTGTGGAGGGCTGTCCCTTACAACCTGTTATGTACAGAGACTACAAATGTCTAACTTGCTAAATAGCCCAGTCATTTTACGGTTTGAGCTGGGACTAATTACTAATTGGTTTTTTTTTCGGTACAATATTTAAGAGCCAATTTGAACTTAGAAATGTACCAAAATTAAAAAAGAATCTCGTTAGCAACAGTTCCAAATTTAAAATGTTGGAATTATCTCGTTATGGAAAAAACTGATGCTAATTTCTTTTTGCACATGTTTAAGGCATTATCATTATACATATTTCAAACATGGTGTAAATATTTTTGTCTACTTAGAAGGTTTGGAAAAATACATTCGTATTTTCTAATAAACACCTCTTTTTTTAAAATTTCAATGCCCATTTTATTGCTAAAAATAATTTACATTGTAAAATCTTATTCAAATGAGTGCATAGTATTAATATTATTAATTTAAAAGCCTTCTGGGACTCACAATTTTGATTTCTATGTTGCGTAGCGATTTTTTTTTTATTTTTTTTCAGATAGTCTTTTTGTCACTAAATAGTACCGGTTGCAGATTAAAAGTCCAATTAGTAATTACTTCCCACCTCTCTTAACAAAAGTCCGTAAAATGACTGGGCTAAAATACATCAAGTTATATGCTCCGCTACATTCGTTGGTAATTTCTAGCTTCGTTAAAACACGTGTCTTTTTACCCACACTTATAATGTTATCTATATCTGTGCCATGCAGGCCTGTAACAACATGAGAATAGCTTGAAGATAGGTATTTTTAAACTGGCGTAGAACAAGCCAAGTAAAAAAACTGGCCAAGTGCGAGTCGGATGCAAGGAGGGTTCCGTGCCTCCATACAATATTACCAAAAAATTGTTTTCTTCGGCATTATTAGGATGGGTCTGACACGCACTTGACTGGTTTTTATTATTTATTGTTTTATTTTAGTTTTATTTTATGCTCTATCATCAATTCATTACACCATGTTTGACGCTTGTATTCGATTGCCGTTTTTACGATAGAGCAAAATCAATAATCTTGAAAAATCTTTTCATGTATTGACCTACCTCCCTTCACCTGAAGTGAACCTGCCTGCTGTGCCGAGGGTCGCGGGTTCGAATCCCGTAAGGGACAAATATTTGTATGATAAATATGAATATTTGTACCCGAGTCATGGATGTTTGTATCTATACATGTATTCTATATCGTTGTCTAGTCAGCATAATACAAGTCCAGGCTAGATTCTGGTACTTTAAATGTGACTAGATAATTTGTGTGACATTGTCCAAGATATTTATTTATTTATTTATTTAATTATTATTTGCTAGACAATCCACAATAACAACACATATTGTGTGCAAATTTCAACTCTCTACCTATTACGGTTCAAAAGATACAGCCCTTTATAACTAGGACAGACACAGCGTAGGCTTATTAACGGGTCCCGTGGCATCCTGTGGTCACGGCACGGCACCCTGAAAACTACGAAACAAATTACCCAAGAGAATCCGATGCAGCCGATGCCAGCTGACAGCATATCACCCAGGATCGAGGGGTACGCGTTGCCCGCGGGGAAGTAGGCGTGGAAGCGCGGGTGCTGCCAGTGCGTCACCCCGGGCATGATCTTGGTCTCCACGTCGCTCATGACGTCATCCCAGGACTCGGGGTGGTAGGGCGCGTCGGCCGGCAGCGCGTTCCGCAGGTACCCTGGCTCCACGGATGGAGTCACCCGGCGCGAGCGCAGCGTGCTCATGTACGTACAGATGTAGTCCACCATCTCTTTGCCGCGGACACGGAATTCATCGACATCCATTCTGGTGGTGATATCTAACCTTCTAGTTGTAGTACTAGGTGCCCAAAAGATTGGTTTTTTAGTTTAGTTTTACAAAAGCAGAAAATGAAAGTTATTAGATTTGTGCTTTGAGACGAAGTGTAAAAGTTTTCATCGGTTAAGAAAAGGAAATAAGTCTATGATAATTAGAAAAGTTTCTTTAACAAAATGCCTAAGGCGAGGATATTAAAAGTAACGTATTTTAAACTTTTGAAATATCCAGGAGAAACAAAAATTCGGTGATAAAACTTTTGGGCCACCTTGTACGGAAAAATAGATATATGAAGGTATGGATGGAGAGGCTGAGATGTCAGCGCCGCGGCGGTCTCCGGCTGACTCGTCGACCACAGCACCCTGTGGTCGAGGAGGAGGGGCGCGGCGCGGGAGGGGGTCGGGGGCAGACGCGTGAAGGCTCTTGCCGCGAAGCATCGTGATACTCTCACATTATCAGAACTCGCGATTATCACGCCTGTTCTTCATAAGGCGGTGTCCTATTGCCATCGCACGCGCGATGGTGCGATGCGATGTGATCGTACTGATGGGTAATTCTCCGAAATTTTACAAATCGTTGAAATTTTTCCATAGAAAAATTTGAACATTTGAAAAATTTCGGAGAATTACCCATCAGTACGATCACATCGCATCGTACCATCGCGCGTGCGATGGCAATAGGACACCGCCTTAGTCTTCGTTTTAGCAACAAATTACGTACCTAAGTCATATAAATCCTGTTGCGTTCCTATAACGTTGTAGTTACCTTCATTTTAGAAGCATGCGCGAATGTGCAGTGCGTAAAAAAGGTGAAATATTAATTTGTTCCGCAACATTTGGAAACTCGTTTTAGGATACAGGGTGATATTTATATCTTTAGCATCCTTTTCAACTAAGAGTCTACCCATCAAACTGAACAACTTTTACTATCGGAGCAAACCGATGATCGGAACAAAAATAAAATCAGCTGTTCCATCAATACTAAACTGCAATGCCTACTCGACTCAAATGTATGCAAAAACTGATTTTTTTCCGACCGGTTTGCTGTACAGGTAACTTTAAAAAAAAACATCTATTTGCACAAAATTAATTTCTTTTTAATGTCGCTTAAGTACTTTTTTCACTTTTCCTGTTGACTGTACCTATAATTTTATTTTTTATCAGGTTACGAAAAATAATCCGGTATCACCATCTGGTGTAACTTGCTACGACCACTTTAGTAGTCCAGTACGAGCCTAACGCCCCACCTACATAGCCTGTTACGTCTCACCTACGTAGCTCTCTACGTCTCACCTACGTAGCCCTCTACGCCACACCTACGTAGCCCGCTACGCCCCACCTACGACGTAGCCTGCTACGCGTGTAGCCAGCAACGCCTCACCTACGTGTAGCCAGCTACGCCTCACCTACGTGTTGCCAGCTACGCCTCACCTACGTCTAGCCAGCTACGCCTTATGTAGGTAGGTCCGCTTTCGTAAACGCACTTTTATCAAATCTATGACACTTGTTTGTTTGTCCGATTTTGATGAAACATTTTGTGTTTACTAATCACGCTTGAAAACTGGTACCTACATAATGATTTTTCACGATACGATGACGGGAACCGGTGCGGACGCAGTGGCGGGCAAAATCTATAGTGAAAGTTTGAACCCGCTTCGCTCATGGCTGGCTGTAGCCTTCGTCCGCTTGTGGCCGACGATACGCCGCACGCCCGCGCCGCGGCCCGCAGCCCCTCGTTCAGTACTTGATGCCACTCCATTGCCTTCGATGAAAACGGCTGAATATGGCACCAACTCTATTCACATACGTATTTCAACAATCGCATCAGCACATTCGTTATTTTTTTTATGATTGGGGTGAAATTAAAACATTGTAGTGTACTTTTAATTCAAATATGGGATGTTTTCTTATGAGACTAATACGTCTCATAAGAAAATACGGAATGCTTGCACGGAGTAATTTCTATATTGAGATCAGACATGAGTTTATGCATATGCTACCTATATTTACGTATTTAACTAATTACTAAAACTTGATTTCAGTTATAGAAAGCATGTTGTTATTGTTGCAAAAGTACGTAATGAAGACAATTTTAGTTTAAGTAGTAGGTACCTGCCTATAATACTAAAATTGTCTTCACTATACCTACCTACTTTTGAAATAGGTATATATTTTCCTCAATCTAGTAATAAATATCTTGGACATTGCCACACAAATTATCTAGTCACATTTAAAGTACCAGAATCTAGCCTGGACTTGTATTATGATGACTAGACAACGATATAGAATACATATACAAACATCCATAACTCGGGTAACTGGTACAAATATTCATATAAGTACATCATAAAATATTTGTCCCTTACGGGGTGGGATTCAAACCCGCGACCCCCGGTACAGCAGGCAGGTTCACTACCGACTGAGCTACCGGGCCGTCCGATTACTAATTCTCTCCTATTCTGCTCAAATTCGTACACCAAGGTGATAATATAAATTAGACTCCACTGCACTCAGCTGATCCACATTACCTCTAAACATAACTCTATCTATATGATCAGGAAATGGAGAAAAAAACATCGCTGCTGGTCATTTGAAAACTTAAATGCCTACTCTAGCTACAATCCAACATAAATGTTAATTATATTTTCGCGATTACGACAAAGGTAGACCCCGTAGAAACAATCGTTCAGATTCACTTATGGTCTAAACCAGGGGTGGCCAAAACGTCGACCGCGGTCGACCGGTCGACCGCACCGTGTTTTATGGTAGCCCGCGAAGAGTTTAAAAAGAAAGATTTTTATAATAATAGTGGCGAGCTGACGGTGAGTGGCGACACCGCGGACCCCTATCCAGGGGGACCATACAGACATGCGCTCACACACACACACACACCCACACACACACCCCCACACCCACACACACAGTTACACACCCCCCTACCTCTGGCTTGCCTTCATTAGCCGTCCAGAGTGGAATCGCAAGAGCAGAACCTATGCTCCAGGTTGGAGTAACGGCGCACGTAATGGCGTAATAACGGGGAAACCCGCTCACGGGGGTAAACCCCGCGATGGTGAAACCGGAGCCGCACCTCTCGACAACCTTCAGCCGCTCAATGAGATGTTGCCCCATTGTCGCACTTTGTGCGTGCGGCCGTTTTATGGGGCCCACTCGACGAGCCGGCGAGTCACCGCCTGCCCTATTTACAATTTTGAGACTAGTTGTCATGGCAGGCGTCCGTTAGTCTCCTCCCATAGCCCAGAATCCATCCATCCAACTTTCACCTCCATAGCCCAAGACCTTATTTTTCCATCGCGGCCATAGCGCCGTACTCCAATAGTCTTTACACAAATGGCGGGGACCATCCCCGTGGGTATCATGTTGTACGCTCGGAGATGGTATCCGCCATTTGTGTATCCCTTACATTTAGATTAACTTGTCTTTTGAACGGGCCTCTACATGTTGGCTTCGGCCCCATGCACGCCTTCCAAAGGTCCGGGACTTAATTGCCCGTGATTACGGAACGTAAGACATACAATAATAATAATAATCTTTATTTCAGACCGGAGTCCATAATAGGGTTAGTAATACAAAAACAATCTAAGAACTATGTTAGTCGATACATTTGTGAGAACAATTACTATTTGTTTATTTTGTTCCCTCCTGAGTCACCGGATACATGTCTACTGACCCAGTGCTTCAAAAAAGAACTATCCAGCCTATCCACAGTGTTAAGGAGACTGTTAGTGCTGCCCCGCACGCGGCACATCAGGGAGGCCACTCTTTTCCGCACGATGGCATGGAAACCATCAGTGTGTGCCTCCGCAAATATACCTGATGCACTACAAGAGCGACGCAGCCCCAACAGCATCCTGAAACCGTTATTATATTGGACACGCAGGGCTTGCAATGCTTTCTGAGTATACTTGACCCACAGGCTGCATGTGTAGAATGATTGGCAGTATGCCTTAAACAGTGTAACTTTTACGTCACTAGTGCAACGAGCAAACCTGCGAGCCAGCATGTTGCATCTAACTGCCAATGCCCTGCGCTCCCTATCTATGTCAAGGTCGTCTGACAAGTTCTCTGTTACCCAGTGCCCCAGGTATTTAAATTTGGCGACTCGGTTTAGTTGGGTTCCGCTTACGAAGATTGGTGGTATATCCTTCGGGCATTTATTACCAGCCTTGAAAACGAGGATCTCGCTTTTCTTAGCATTATACCTGAGGCCATGGGCAGCAGCGTACTGCTCGCAAAGAGCAAGCAGCTTTCTCAGAGCACTGATGGAAGGGCTCAGTAGCACCATATCATCGGCGTAGCTAATGTTATTTACCAAAGTGCCATCTATTGAACAGCCGACACCGGCGCCACTGAGCCCCACCATCAGTGCATTCATATACAGGTTAAATAGCCTTGGCGAGGATAATCCAACCTGCCTCACTCCACATTCCAACCTGTACATGCTCGAGAACGAGCCAGCCCACTTCACCTGGTTGATTTGGTTACCATACCAATACTTAAGTATATTAATCAAACCAGCCGGTGCATCCGTCTCACAAGCCAACTTCTCTCACAGCTTTTCATAGGACACCAGGTCGAAGGCTTTTAAATCAGGGCGCAATTTTCTAAAAATCTATTTTAATTTCCTAAAATTCAGAAATATCGACTCGGCAGTAGAAAAATGCATAATCTCCATAGTAATTTTGAAATTTTCTACTGCCGAGTCGCTCGTATGATGTTAAAAAATCGCACTTCTGCTGTATAACATGTGGAATTTTAAAGACTGTTTTAGTATTTTGAAACTGTAAAAGAAGTCGAAGCTAAATCTGTTGTGGTGCGAGGAGGAAATAATATTCAAACTCTGATTGATGCCTAAGACATATTTTTTGAAATTGCATGTTTTGGAAACAGTGGCAGGTTTCCACATTACAAGTGGATTATGAATCAGCGTTTTCTATGAAAAAATATCCACCACCAAAATAAACAAACATTTTTGATCGAATAAATATGTCAGAACGTTGGGTCCTTGGGGCCCAGAACCCAGAAGCAAAGAAATTCATTAAAGAGTTGTCGATGCGTCTCCGCGAGACCACCGGTGACCTTAGAGGTGGCAGCTTCCTTGGCCAACGACTCAGCTTGGCTGTTCAAAGGGGGAACGCTGCCAGCATGCTTGGCACCATGTCTCGCGAGGATGCATCCGACGACCTTTTTTATCTTTAGTATTTATTTAAAATAATGTATTGTCAGAAGTAGGTATAATTTTTGAAAGTAGACCGCTAAGTATATCTGAGATTCAATGTAGACCGCGTACTTGAAAAGTTGTGCCACCCCTGGTCTAAACCTACTGATTCTTCAGTCTTTTTTATACACTTACGATAACGAACATTAATAGCATTTTAAAGAAATTGCCTATTACAGTTTGTAACTGCTTTTGGTTTAATTATGCTTTTTGATGACTTTCATGAAGTTAAGAGCTCGTCTGTCATTTTAACTCTGGTGCTGTTATTAAAATGTAAGTACTTACCTGTATAATGATAATGAGTAATCCAATACCTATCCTTTCCCAAAATTAATTCTGATGTGCCTTAAGTAGTTAAATTCTTAATAAAAGCGGTCAAGTGCGAGTCGGGCTATTCGCGCACCGAGGGTTCCGTACCAGTGTCGTACCACACCACTACAGAACACAACATTATTAACTTAGAAAAAAATACTTCTTTTTGTCCGGGACCTTTAGCGCTAGACCGACTCACACTTGACCGGTTTTTAGTATTTGTTGGTATTCTGTAGAGTATATGCTCTATAATCACACTAAGTTTGACGCTTGTATGTATTACCGTTTTTACGATAGAGCGTGAAGAAAAAACGTTGATAAAAACTAGTTTCTTGTTGAGAACCCCCCATAATTTTTAACTTTTTGACATTTTTATTATTTGTTAACAAATCCGCCGCAATAATGCATAATCAGAGAAAATTTTAACTATCTAGCTATTAAGGTTTAAAAGTTACAGCCCTAAATAGGTAGGACAGACAGGACGAACGGACGAACGGACGGACGGACAGACGGACAGACGGACGGACGGATAACGTAGGCTTAGTAATAGGGTCCCGTTTTCACCCTTTGGGTACGGAGCCCTAAAAATGAATCGTTCCGTTTTTGTTTTTCATTGTTTTTTAGGGTTCCGTACCCAAAGGGTGAAAACGGGACCCTATTACTAAGCCTACATTGTCCGTCCGTCCGTCCATCCGTCCGTCCGTCCGTCCGTCCGTCCGTCTGTCCGTCTGTCCGTCTGTCCGTCCGTCCGTCCGTCTGTCCTACCTATTTAGGGCTATAACTTTTGAACCGTAATAGCTAGATAGTTGAAATTTTCTCAGATTATGCTTTATTGCGGCGGATTTGTTAACAAATAATAATAATGTCAAAAAGTTAAAAATTAAGGGTTCTCAACAAGAAACTAGTTTTTATCAACGTTTTTTCTTCACGCTCTATCGTAAAAACGGTAATACATACAAGCGTCAAACTAAGTGTGATTATAGAGACAACTCTACAGAATAACAACAAATACTAAAAACCGGACAAGTGTAAGTCGGTCTTGTGTTAAAGGTCCCGGACAAAAAAAGACTTTTTTCCTAAGTTAATAATGTTGTGTTTTGTGGTGGTGTGGTACGGAACCCTCGGTGCGCGAGTAGCCCGACTCGCACTTGACTGGTTTTATTAAGTCTGAGCAGCCGACCGATTATAAAAGAAATATTAAACAGGGTCTATATCATGAAGAAGGTATATATCTCATATATCTACTACAACCTAACTACGAGTAGGTATACCTATCTACTAAGTAGTGGACTTAATTGAATTGTCCGTGCAAAGCCGAGGTAGATTAGTTAGTTTTATAATTTCATATCAGGTACCTAAGTTAAGTTTAAGTATAATATGGGACTTTGTAAGTATAAGTAGGTATTACCATTAAAAAATATCAGTGAACTGGAGTGATAATGATAAACGGTGATAAACACACAGATGTAAGTTGCATGACGCCTCACACACACCAACCTAAGAAAGTTGGCCACTTTTGTTTTATACGGTAAAAGCGTGAGGGTCTATTTAGACATATATTTTATCTAAGATTAGTATATTCCTTGAAAAAGCCTGACTAGAAAAGTAAATAATAATTTTATTAAGTATCAGTTGATAAACAAAAATAATACAACAGAGAACAAACGAATGTGTGTTTATTAAAGAACAAACTAAACACAAAATTACAAATTGTTTATTAGTAAATTGTTGTCTTTTTTTTTTTTTTTTTTTTTATGTGTGTGATAGGTAAGCATTTGACCCCAATCTCACCTGATGTTGAGTGATGATGAGGCCGAAAATGTAGCATGCTTACCTAGAAAGATGCCTATTCACTCTCGCCTTGAAGAGGCCCAGGTTGTATTGCTCAGGGAACAGGTCCGCAGGCAGGGCATTCCACTCCTTAGCCGTGCGCATTATAAAAGAAGAAGCAAACTTCTTCGTGCGAATTGCTGGTAGGTCAACGACATAGGGGTGGAAACCCAGTCTGCGTCTCGTCCCCCGCAGATGAAAGGGAGACGGTGGTATCAGATCGTGTAATTCAGTCGCACACTCTCCGAAATGTATCCTATAAAAAACAGACAGACAGGCTACCTTGCGACGATGCTCAAGACTTTGTAGCTTCGCCACCGAGGTTGGATCACCTATGAGCTTCCTAGCACGCCTGTCGATTGAGTCCAGCGCGTTATGCTTATTTGCTGTACAAATATTGTGTTGTACCCATAGAAAAAGTATATGTCTAGAATGAGCCTCACGCTTCTACCGTAAAAAACAAAAGGGGCCAACTATCTTAGGTTGGTGTGCGTGACGCGTCATACAAATTATGTCTGTGTGCGTATATGGATACTGTGCTGGTTGAATTTTTTTTTCTACGTGTTCGTAGTTTCGTCCGTCTATCTTGACATACAGGGTGTAACAAAACACCCTAGTAATACTTAAGGGAGTGCTTCAGACCATCAAACTGAATAACTTTCACTATGGGGCCAAAATCGAGAAAAAATAAACAAAATCTGCTGTCCTATACAATTTAGTCGAGTCGGTCGGTACTGCTCTTTTGTATGGGACAGCTGATTTTTTTTTATTTTTTCTCGATGTTGGCTCCATATAGTAAAAGTTGTTCAGTTTGATGGTCTGAAGCACCCCCTTAAGTATTACTAGGGTGTTTTGATACACCCTGTATAATTTATCAAAGGTTGTATACCATGGATCACCTTCCTGGTAAGTACCTATATTTTTAATTTGTATAGGTCAAAGAGAATGGAATCACTACGTTTTAGTATAGGTCTAAAACTACTGTTTGCCTCTAAAAGAATAAAAAAAAACTGTTTAGGAGGCGCTACAATCTACAAGCTGTAACCTTACTTACTAAACCTTTAATTTTCATATTGCGAGTGCACAAATTAGTTCCGATAATTTTCCACAATATGGCAAAAATGGAAAAGTTTTTTTTGCTTAAATCTACCCACCTTCTCACTAAGTATAGATCATGATAACCATGCAGTCAGTTTATATTCGTTTTATTTAAAATATTTGTAGACTGATCGGAACGCGAGTTAACTTTCCAGATAAGAACTAAGGTTCGCTTGCAGTTTTTCTTAAGAGGGCTATTACAAGCTCAGTGGCGCCCTCGTCACAATAAAAAAGATTTCTCAACAAAGAAAGCCTAAATTAAAAAAGTGCTCAACAGATAAACTACAAAAGCCTTCAAGCCATTGTTATACAATACTTTTATAGGTTCTAAACATTTCACTTTTAGATAATTTCTAATAAAAACAAAAGCGGCGTTTTATTTCTTTTTTCATTTAAAAAACCTATAAAAGTATTATATGAAAATAGCTTGAAGGCTTTTGTAGTTTATCTGTTGAGCACTTTTTAAATTTAGACTTTCTTTATTGTGAAATCTTTTTTATTGTGACGAGGGCGCCACTGAGCTTGTAATAGCCCTCGTTAACACCTCGAAATAATACGACATAAGTAAGTTACGTGTAATTAAAGTTCCTTAAAGATCACTTGAACCCTGGCTAATACGGAGCCGATCCAGGTGAGAGGCAGGCTCGGAGAAATTTTTGGTAGGTACCAAACATTCCTTGTTATTGTTACACTTATATTTTGTTTTATAAATGGATGCTGAAAAACGCCTTAAATAAGATGGCGTACATTATGATGGCATCTTATTTTGGGCGTGTAACGTCACTTTGACAGCACTAAAGTCAGCTGTTGGATTTCTGTCTCTTTTCTTAATCTTATTTTAGAAAGTGACAGGAATAAATTTAGTTAAGTTAAGTCGTGGCACAGTCCGAATCGGGGCCATTGAATGTCCTGAATCCGTCCAAGCCTGGTTGAATGAAGCGTCGCGTCGCGTCGTTGGAGGCACGCCGAGAAGTCGCCGCCGCGCCGCGTCGGAACGCGCATTCTTCCGCCCCCCAGAATACCAATGCCATATTATTATGTGTGATCTCCGCTCCCATTGCGCAATATACGAATACACCGCCATTGACGTCTTATGACCCAGATCACGTGTTCGAGCAAATTATTCAATAAAACTCATCTTAGCCCTAATTCAAGTGGTTGATCCCTAGGTTTTTTGTCGGTTGACTGAATTTGTATTGCGTATTGTTGGTTATTAAGTACTTTAATATTAACTTATTGACTAACAAACTTCAAGAAAGTAATACTTAGGTAAGTACCTAAAATGTACTTCTTCTTATCGTGTGGGCAGAGCCCTGGTGTCAGAGTTTATTCAGACCGCCTAACGGCCTCTGACGTTGTTTTTATGTAACGATTACTACCTACATAGTAGCCGGGACCAACGGCTTAACGTGCCATCCGAAGCACGGAATCATTTTTCTTTTTCAGACAATCAGGTGATTTAGCCTGCAATGTCCTAACAGCTGGGGAAAAACGCACAAAGTGACATATCACTAGGTGTCCCCCGTGGGAATCGAACCCACGACCTCCGTATCGAGAGCCCAATGCTCCGGAGGAGGAAGGAGTAAGGAGGCAGGTAAGTACCTAAAATGTACTTATACAGAGTGTAACAAAACACCCTATGTGAAAACTTGTTCAGCTTGGTGGTCTGAAGCGCCTCCTTAAGAGCCTATGTCGAAAAATAATTTAAGCGAAACAGGCGTGGGATAGCTTATATCACGGCCTGATGCGAGAGAAGGAGATGGGGCGGCGCGCGCGCCTGAAACGAATCGAGCGCAAAATCAAACTTTATTTAATTGTGATTGTACTATTTATGTAATTTCAATTCTGCTCTAATCAAAATTTAGAAAATATCAATCTCTTTTTTTTAAATCAAGTCTCGTGTTTCTATTATTCACCGTTTAGCAGTTCCAAGCGTTTATAGATAAAAACGGAGGCTTCTTTGGCTTGTTTTTCTATCGAGAAAATGTGTCTTAATCGTGTTTTGGCTCTAATCAAAACTTCAATTATATGTTCAATTTACACATATCAGAAAATCATACTACTACTGTTAGTACTTCATGATATATGAAGCTTTGAAGAATCAAATTTTTTTCACATAGCCCCTTAAGTATTACTAGGGTGTTTTGTTACACCCTGTATTTGGAAATTCTGCAAAACTTACGAGTAGGTTATTAGGTTAAATAGTTGCGTTACTTTCAAGGCGTGATAATATTGTACCTATGATACTGAACAACTCTCCACAAGAAACCTAAAGAAAAACGTGGACTTCCATACTAAATGCAATCAGGTGATCGAACATTTGTATGAAAAGTTGAAATTTCGTTTTGCGTAGTTTCCTTTCCCTTTGTTCCTTTGGGAAAGCTGTTCAGTGTCATGTGTACAATCACCCATTAAAGTAATCCAAATGTTTACCCTCATCATCATCATCATCATCTCAGCCGATGGACGTCCACTGCTGGACATAGGCCTCCCCCAAGGATCGCCATAACGACCGGTCCTGCGCTGCCCTCATCCAACGTTTTCCCGCCGCCTTCACCAGGTCGTCGCGGTCCACCGTATGAGGGGCCTACCCACGCTGCGCTTTCCGGTACGCGGTCGCCACTCGAGAACTTTTCGACCCCACCGGCCATCGGTTCTGCGAGCAATGTGCCCCGCCCACTGCCACTTAAGTTTAGCAATTCTTTGGGCTATGTCAGTTACTCTGGTTCTTCTGCGGATCTCTTCATTTCTGATTCGATCTCGCAGGGAAACTCCGAGCATAGCCCTCTCCATTGCCCTTTGGGTAATGTTTACCCTAATAGTCTGTAAATATTAGGTACGAGCTTTTACCTGCGACTTCGTCCGCATAAATTATATACCAGATTTTAAGTCGATGATAAGCTATCAAACAAAAAAAGTTTCATCAAAATCGGTTCAGTAGTTTTTGCGTGATACTCGAACAAACAAACACCCAAACAAACAAACAAACAGACAGACAAAAAGTCCAAAAATTTGTGATTTGGAATCAGGGAAGCCTAAAAACCATATCTTAATCTTTTTTTTGTAAATATCTTCAATGTACAGACACACTTCTGTTACAGTTTTATAATAGTTTAGATTGTAAAATCTAGTCTGTCTTGACTCTTGAGCTACGAGAAGCATCAGTTCTTGGTGTTATTCCTGTATTATCGGTAATAGTGCCGCATCAAATTCATCGACAGTATGATATCGCGTAGCAGCGTAGCTACAATGTAGCAGACGCGTAGCCCTGAATTTTTCATGAAGAACATGAATGGAAGCGATCGCGGACATACCTCGACCATTTTCCGATTCATTGCATTCAGTAGGTATTACGATCACCAAATAGCATTCGAATAGCGTCCAATGCTGAAGAATTATCCTATTTATAGCCCAGTCATTTTACGGTTTGAGCCGGGACTAATTAATAATTTAATTTTTTTTTCGCTATTATATTGAAGAGCCAACTTGAGCTTAGAAATGTACTAAAATTAAAAAAAAAAATCACGTCAGCAACACTTCCAATTTTAAAATTTAGATATTATCCCGTTCTAAAAAACCCGATGGTAATTTTTTTTTGCACATATTTAAGGCTTTACTATTATACATACTTCAAGCATGGTGTAAATATTTTCTCCTACTTAGAAGGTTTTGAAAAATACATTCGTATTTTCGAATAAATACCTCATTTTTTAAATTTCAATGCCTATTTTCATTTGCCTATTTTGCCATTCAAATGAATGCATTGGTATTAATTTTATTAATTTAAAAGCCTTCTCGGACACACAATTTTGATTTCTATGTTCGTATTTTTTTTAAATATGGTTTAGGATAGTATTTTTGTCACTAAATGGTGCCGGTTACAGTTTAAAAGTCCAATTAATAATTACTCCCTACCCCGCCTAACAAAACTCTGTAAAATGACTGGCCTATTAGTGGAACGTAGTTTTTTCTCGCCGCCTTCGCAGGCAAACCTTGTTGCATACCTACCTACCTACTGATCGAGACTAAAACAATTTAGGCCCTCCTTGGCATAATCGAATTGGTCGCCACGAACGCCTCGAGCGCTGCATTCCATCACAATTACTGTACACAAATTTAGTTACATCACCGACGTTTTATTAGATAAACTCTACAAAATTATGTTTTAAGTTCTAATCGTGTAAAGAATTTTTACTTTTAGGTAACATTCTTGGTACCTATAAAGTAGGTATTAATTCATCAATTTCCTTCCAAATAATTATATTAACTTTATTAAGGCCCGATTCGACCAAACGCGAGTAAAGGTACTCTATAGTAAACTGATTTTGCGTTTGCGTTGAAAAAAATAACTGAAAAGCGTTATTTTCAAACCTTTATTTACTAAAAGCATAAGCATATAGCATATGCTCACGACTATATTCCCCGAGGGGGTAGTCAGAGATATACTAAAAGGATATAACTAATATGTATTTTATGTCCGCTACCCTATTCTGTGTGAAATGCCTGTTAGGTGCTCTGAAGATCAATAATATGTTTTTCCATTTGGGGTTAAAAAAAAAATAGGTAGTAGGTAGGTACTTGCTGAAAATTGTCTTCTAAGTTGAAAACCAAACTGTGAACTTAATGCCTTATTTCTAAGAAGCGAGGCGTTCGACAGATATCAAGGAAATAAAAGGTGAAGTCGTGCAGCGAGTGTTCTTCTAGAGAAAATAGACTCGTTGAAATCTAATTTCGCGTAACCATAACGGGCAGGCACTTGAGCCCGATGAGCTATCCGCGACAGACGCTCCGCTCATATCAATTCCTTAATTGAGACGCGCATTCGCTCCAACGCGCCATCTCAAACGAACGCCCCCTCAGACGAAGACTTCTGGAAATTCTGGAATATTTTTACACATTGTTCACTGTTGAATGGCTGCCGCAATCGCAAAGTAACTTGGGAGTGTAGTAAAACACAAGATGGAGTTAATTAAGTTTAATCTTAGTTTCGATTCGCTATTAAGGCGGTTGCAGAGGGGTCAATTTTATACAAAACTTTGACGCACAATACGTGTAGACGGTATTAATATAAGTAACTTTGTATATATGGAAAAATATATTATAAAATCTAGATGTCGCGTATCAAATAACATTTGCAATTTATAATAAAATTACGAAGATATAAAGCTTTGAAAATTTTGTATGAAAAATTACAAAGCTTTATATCTTCGTAATTATATTATAAATTGCAAATGTTATTTAATACGCGACATCTAGATTTTCTAAACTATTTTTCCATATATAAAATATTACTTTTATTAATTCCGTCTACGCGTATTGTGCGTCAAACGTTTGTATGGACTGAAACCACCTTAATTTCTAGTTTCTACGTTATGCTTAGCTACCTACTCAAGATATCACAATAGGTAATTATTCTGGTTACCTAGCAGGTACCTGTCTATGTCTACTTGTCATCGTCGTCATCATAATTGTTGAATATCTCAGTAAGGGAATAAGGACCCTCATTGCACTTGGGACCGTCGCAGGAGTAGTTGTCGAATTCACAGAACTCTCCCATCACCATCTGTCGAAAATATAAAGAATGTAGCTACAGGGTAGTAACAATTTCATTATAATATTAGCGACCCGCCCCGGCTTCGCACGGGTGCAATGCTGATATAAACCTTCCTCTTGAATCACTCTATCTATTTAAAAATACGCATCGAAATCCGTTGCGTAGTTTTAAAGATATTAAGCATACATGGGGACAGACAGACAGCGGGAAACGACTTGTTTTATACAACGTGTTAATGAATTAACGCAAAACTAGAAAGTAGTTTGTTCAGAATCGAGAGCAGAATCGAATTATCATGGTTTCAACATAGGTAATTTTTTTCAAAATATTAAATAATTTGTTTGCAAAATTTAAAATTTTCTGAACCGGATGTCAACCCACTGTACGGGCACACTCACCCTACTTACTACCAAAACAAGATTATAAAAATATATCCATGAGTACGTTAGCGCTTTCTTTTCATGCTGAAATGATAACAAATCATTTTTGCCTCAAAACTTAAAATGCGAATAGCTTTAAATTTTAACTATCAAAATAATGAAATTATTGTTTCAATCTAATTATTTTGTTATAAATCAGTTGGGGTGTATGAGGTTTTGCGCTAATTCATTAACACGTTGTATACTACTAGCGACCCGCCCCGGCTTCGCACGGGTGCAATTCTGAATATTAAATTTAGGTACTACAGAATGTCTTTTGTGCAACGTTCACAGCTTTTTTGGCATTAGACAAAATTCAAAAAATTCTAAATTTTGAATTTTGCCATATTTATCTATATTAAATGCACAATGTATTTAAGGCATCGTAGTAAATTAATATTTCTATGATTTAAGGTACTTAATCAGATAAGGATTAATGCTGTATTGCTTAAAATCGCTACGTAAATTATTACTATTAAAATATATTATCATTATTTCTCGTAACAAGTAAAGGATAAAAAATGGTTATTAAGGGTTATCCCTAAGAGATAGACATATACCATCGTGGACTTTTTTGTAGGCCTTTTTAAGGTGTACAATACTGTTATACATTATTTTGATCTATCTCGTAGGGTTCAGCCAGCGTTTGCAATGTAAGCGCAAAAAAATGTGGTTATTTACGACATCTCATTAGAAACCTCTAAAATTATCAGTGTAAACTCTACTATATTATACATGTATTATACATATAAACCTTCCTCTTGAATCATTCTATCTATTAAAAAAACCCCCATCAAAATCCGTTGCGTAGTTTTAAAGATCTAAGCATACCTACATAGGAACAGACTATACTATGTAGTGATGTAGTGATTATCATTGCCTACAGGTATGTCTAGATAGGTACCTATTAGCAGTTAGGTATGCATGCGTGAATAACAAGTGACAAAGTTGACAAACGGGAACTTTGATCAAGTACGTTTTTAGGGAAGGTTCCGTAGTCAAAAACTCGCGTCAGGACCGTGACGTCACGTGACAATTCGTAAGATCTGTTAGTTTTCACTTCTGCCGGCACTGCCGGAGTGCAACCCGTTTTTTTTTAAATCTATAATCCTACGCTTGTTATCATGGTAAAACATAATTTTGCCGGCACGATCCCTCGATCACACTTTCAACGATATTGATGGATTGTGTCCACTCAATGTCACGATGTAGAGAAGACGCTAGAATGTAGAGTTGCTTATACATATATAGCAGTATACCTACTCTAAGAGAGCCAGCTATTCGAGAAATTATTGTCTGAACATTTCTTATTCAAGATATATTTTATACAAAACTTTGACACACAATACGCGTAGACGGTATTAATATAAGTAACTTTGTATATATGGAAAAATAGGTTAGAAAATCTAGATGTCGCGTATCAAATAACATTTGCATTTTGATTTATTATAATTTTCAAAGCTTTATATCTTCGTAATAAGATTATAAATTGCGAATGTTATTTGATACGCGACATCTATTAGATTTTCTAAACAATTTTTCTATATATACAAAGTTACTTATATTAATACCGTCTACGCGTATTGTGCGTCAAACGTTTGTATGGACGATAATATATACAGGGTGAAATTGATATCATTGGCATCCTTTTAAACTAAGAGTCTACCCATCAAATTGAACAACTTTTAGTACCTATGAGAGCAAACCGATCGGAGCAAATAAAAAATCAGCTGTTGCATACAATTGAGTCGAGTAGGCATTGCAGTTTAGTATG
Source organism: Agonopterix subpropinquella (assembly GCA_922987775.1). NCBI lineage: Eukaryota > Metazoa > Arthropoda > Insecta > Lepidoptera > Depressariidae > Agonopterix > Agonopterix subpropinquella. Next base: position 11,187,437 of record OV277700.1, on the reverse strand, counting down.
GGACAGGTGATTTTTAAGTTGCTGCGATCTGTTTGCTCCCATAGCTGTTCAGTTTGATGGGTAGACTCTTAGTTTAAAAGGATGCTAATGATATCAATTTCACCCTGTATATGATAAGTCCTTCTGTAATATTCTGGAATCTTACTTATAGTAACTAAACATTGGTTAGGGAATACAATTTCGAAAATACATTATATTTACCCGTGTAGGATGTTCAGGGAAGGGAGTAGGGTTGCAGACACACCGGCCACAGACGCACTTGCCGCGGCCCGTGCACTCCTGGCCATCTGTCGCCCCTGGCAGAATGCAGTTCTTCTCTATGTCGTCTCCCTTGCACGCGCAGTTTGCGTTTTCTTCGTAACCAACTGAAATGGGATAAGTTAGGTAATCTGTGTGGGCGCATTTATAACAATACAACCTGGGCGAATTAACTAGGCACCTGGCTCGCACGTGGCTCAGAATTTGACACCCCTCCTGCAGTCCTGCTACTCCCCCGCTGGACCCCGCCGTCGCCGTGCGAGGCCGTAGCATAGCATTTCAGTTACCGTTGCACGTGTCCCTGCGCTTTAGCATTTTCGAGTTATTCTTTCCGAGTTTTTAATTTCGAGCCTTCCGAGTTTTTAATTTCGAGCCACGTGCGAGCCAGGTGCCAAGTTAATTCGCCCGGGTTGTATTTCAATTGACACAGTTTTCAGACGTTACTGAAATGTGGAGTGGATCTTTGGAATATGATAAGCACGGCTGTGAGCATACTACCTATACAGGGTGTAATGGTTTAGACTATATACCATCAAACTCAAGAATGTCATTGACTAAACTGAACAACTTTCACTATGGTGCCAACATACAGAATAAAAAAAAATCTCCTGTCCCATACATTTTAGTCGACTGCCGACTTTTGTATGGAACCGTTTTTTTTTCCTTGCTTACGATTATACAGGGTGTAACAAAACATCCTAGTTATTTTTTTAACTTTAATTCGATGTTGGCTCCTTGGCAAACTTTGTTCCGTTTATTGGTCTAAATATTACTATATCTAGTTCTAGGGTCTTTTGTTACACTATGTACTTACTTATCTCTCAGTAGAGAGTAGTAGGTATATTCCTTTATGTATCCAGGAAGCTGGAAATAGGTATTTTTATCTTGCTACTTACAGCCTATATTAGTTTAATACAAGGTGTAACAAAACACCCTAGTAATACTTAAGGGGGTGCTTCAGACCATCAAACTGAACAACTTTCACTATGGCGCCAACATCGAGAAATAATAAAAAAAATCTGCTGTCCCATACAAAACTTCGTACCGACTCGACTAAAATATATGGGACAGCTTATTTTTTTTATTTTTTCTCGACGTTGGCTCCATAGTGAAAGTTGTTCAGTAAGTATTACTAGGGTGTTTTGTTACACCCTGTATATGGTCTGACTTATCCTAACACAGTCCTAACACATTCACTGCTGACGATCTACAGTACGTTTCTAAAAGTCTATATAGAGCCTTTTTCCAGTCACGCACGCGGGTTTGCGCCCGCGTACACGTGTAACTGGAACAATTATACCTACTAATGCTCAAATTGTAAGACTTACAAAATATATAGATACTAATAATAATAAACTCACAGCCATGGTCCACGACATCTGTACTGTTATCCTTACAAAAATCTTCGAAAGTCGGCAATTTCTTAGAAAAACATTTACTCTCTGCCTCACACCAGGAACAATGCGGTAACAGGAGACAATCAAAACACGTCTTCTTTATATTACAGACCCAACGCTCATCTAAATGAAATACATTTCTACTTTTTGCTGCTGCCAGCCCAAAAGAATAAACTACCCCGAGAGTGATAAACAGAAATTTCATTTCTGCGAACTTAATGTAGATACGTGTTTCTATTTCTCTCTATAGATACTATACTACCGCTTTGAGATAGCTTTAATAACCGATTTATTAATACGCACTTACTCAGTGATCGATAACCTTTAGTCTACATCATTGCGCAAAGTGTGTATGGCCCCATTCAAAGGTCTCGGTTGTATATTGCGGCCCGATAGAGGACGAGAAGAAGAGAGAAAGAGAAGAAGAGAAGACTCCATCTTTTAGTTTAGGATAGCGGACTTGAAAATAAATTATTAAGAAAAACAAAAAACCCGACTGCATTAAAAAACTACTATACAGGGGTAACAAAACACCCTAGTAATACTTAAGGAGGTGCTTCAGACCATCAAACTGAACAACTTTCACTATGGGGCCAACATCGAGAAAAAATAAAAAAAATCTGCTGTCCCATACAAAACTGCAGTACCGACTCGACTAAAATGTATGGGACAGCTGATTTTTTTTTTTTTTTTCTCGATGTTGGCCCCATAGTGAAAGTTGTTCAGTTTGATGGACTGAAGCACCCCCTTAAGTATTACGAGGGTGTTTTGTTACACTCTGTATTAACTGAAAAGAGAAAAACAAGCTCTTATATTCACTAATCAGCAAAAAGAGCAAATATAATTTTAATGCTATTATGTAGGTATCGCAAACGGGGACAAAGAAGAATTATAAAACATACTTACCTTAGGTACCTCTTCCTTGGTTTGTCCCCGCCTGCAATACCTACCTAAAAGCATTAAAATTATATTTGCTCGAACTATAGAGCTGATTAGTGAATATAAGAGCTTGTTTTTCTCTTTTCAGTTAATATAATAGTTTTTTAATGCAGTCGGGTTTTTTGTTTTTCTTAATTAAGTTTATTTCATACTTTTTAGTCTTGTGTCGAAATGGTAGCATAAAAGTACTGTAATATATATATTTTGGAATCGTCTGTTCACAAGCTTTCGTTTGATATCCATATTGTAATTTTTAACAAAAAAAAAAATTTATTCCCCCTCTTTTTTTTAATTCGCAACCCCTTTATTAAAATAATATAGCCTATGTCACTCTCACGATTTTTACGAATCTAACGAAACCTCATACGTCAAAATCCATCAAGCCGCTTAGGCTGTAGGCCGTGCCAAAGAAATAGACATACAAACATACATACATACATACATACGCTCGAAAAACATAACCCTCCTTCTGGCGCAGTCGGGTAAAAAAGGTCAGCAGCTTTGATAAGTTGAAGCTGAAAATAGGTATGACGCGTATGACGCCTTACAAGCGAGCGGTGAAACATGAAATAATTTTTTTTTTTTGTGAAAATGTTCCTTAGGACCATAGAAGTATACCCTTACAATTCCTGACTCCTAGGGTGCCGGCTTCCCCCCTCACCCCCCCCCCCCCCAAATATGATCCGATATACAATATTTTAAATTGTACTCGAAAACGGTTATAGTTAGGCGAAAACTGTCAAAAAAGCAAATAATCCTCATTAAATTACCTATCAAACGGTACTAGTTTATTACCAATTTGAGTTGTATTTTTTGAGATAATATGCTTGAAATATGAAACAGAAAAATTAAAAATAACCAAGTTTTAGCCGGCACCCTAGGAGTCAGGAATTCTAAGGGTATACACTAGAATCACATTTCGTTCGCCTAAGAAATAGGTGCATAATTTTACGGTCGGATCTCGGACTATTAATATGTAGTTAGGAAAACACCCTATCCGTGTATCCGTGAGCCGGCCAAATGACATTGATTGCCTACGTAAATGAAATGCATGGCACACGGTCGAAAAAGTTATGCCAAGCGAAGATCAGTTGAATTATGCACCAAGAATTGGCCGGAAGTAAATTTTTTCGAACTTCCGGTAAATTAAGGTGTAATTGACGTCATCATCATCATCTCAGCCGATGGACGTCCAATGCTGGACATAGGCCTGCCCCAAGGATCGCCATAACGACCGGCCCTGCGCTGCCCTCATCCAACGGGTTCCCGCCGCCTTCACCAGGTCGTCGGTCCACCGTGTGCGGGGCCTACCCACGCTGCGCATTTCGGTACGCGGTCACCACTCGAGAACTTTTCGGCACCATCGGCCATCGGTTCTGCGAGCAATGTTTCTGCGGATCTCTTCATTTCTGATTCGATCTCGCAGGGAAACTCCGATCATAGCCCTCTCCATTGCCCTTTGGGTGACTTTCAGCCTTTTTATGAGGCCTATTGAGTGAGCGACCACGTCTCTGTTCCATATGTCATCACTGGCAACACACACTGATCGAAGACTTTCGTCGTGTTAATGAATTAACGCAAAACTAGAAAATAGTTTGTTTAGAATCGAGAGCAGAATCGAATTATCATGGTTTATCATAGGTAATTTTTTTCAAAAAATTAAATAATTTGTTTTTAAAATTTTAAATTTACTGAACCCGATGTCAACCGACCGCACAGGCACGCTCACCCTACTTACTACCAAAAGAAGATTATTAAAATGTATCCATGAGCACGTTAGCGCTTTCATTCATTGCTGAAATGATAACAAATCATTTTTGCCTCAAAACCTAAAATGAGAATAACTTTAAATTTTAACTATCAAAATAATGAAATTATTGTTTCAATTTAATTATTTTGTTATAAATCAGTTGGGGTGTATGAGGTTTTGCGTTAATTAACTTCATATGACATCAGTAATTGACGTCATATGACATCATTATGAAACTCGTGGCAACATAAAGGTAGCCCTCATAGAAATATTAATTTACTACCTTAGAGGAAGTTTACTACGTAAAACCTCGACACGCAGGCAATGACATTAGCACGCAGGTAGTCTAGGGATGACAGATGATGCATGATGCAGTGCGATGATAGTCCTTCATTCGTAGAGAGGGTAAACACAGGCACATAGTTAGAAGACCGTGTTTGGGCTCTTTAGATAGCGTTTCGTGAGTAGCCTCTGTGCATGAACTGCTGATGGTCTGATGATGGAGCAGAATAACATCGTGGAGAACACTGCGAAAAAATAACGTCATATCAGAGGCTGAATGGGCTTAAATCCGTTGCCTTTGGTAAAAAAAAAGCAAACGTTATATAAACGTCAATGTCAACAAAAGGGTTGTCAGATTTCAAATTTTTCTGCGATTATGGGGAAAAATTTGTTCTCTGGGGAAATGAAATCGTGGGAAAAAAATTATCAAAGTGGAGAATTTCGAATGTTTTCTTAATCAATTTATCATCGTAAATAAACAACATAACTAAGGTGTTCTGTTATTTATAGCTTGAATTACTATCTTGGTTCGATACCTGTGCCCAGGCGTAGGACAGTCGCCTTTTGGTGGCTTTTTTCGATTCAGTTTGCATAGAATGTGCTGCCATCTATTAAATACTTCGCAGAACTATGAAAAAAAATATTTTATTGTATATGTCAATGTCTAAGCAAAGAGTTTGAACTATTCAGCCTCTGATATGACGTCATCACTAGAAAAACTTTGAAAAATTATAGAAAATTAACTATAGCTTGGATATCGAAAATAATGAAACTCGTTGTTCAAAATAGCCTAATCTACGAAATTAAAATGTAAAAAAATACCTGCAAAAACTTTACATACCGAATTGAAAAACAATGAAAAATGAATAGCTGTAAGATCTAATCACCCACAAACAACCCCTTACAAATATTCGGATTTCGGGGTGGGGGAGTATAGTAAACTGCCATAAGTAGCCAGCACATAAGTGCGATTTTTGAAAATCATACGAGCATCTTGGCAGTAGAAAATGTCAAAATTACTATGGAGATTATGCATCTTTCTACTGCCAAGTCGCTCGTATGATTTTCAAAAATCGCACTTCTGGTAGCTTGCCAACCCGCGATAGCCGTGATACGGCTTTATCACGTCTTTTATCTCGTTCTTTTGCGCGCAAACGAACGAGATAAAAAACGTGATAAAGCTGTATCACGGCTATCGCGAGTTGGAATGCTTGATTTAGGTACCTACGCTTGCGCTTTTTTATGTAGGTAGGTTATATTTTTTTATGTTTAGAAAAGTATTTTCTCAACTCAAATATTATGAGAATATATCGTCTCCCTCAGTATTCTTGAATATTTTATCTAGTGAAATCATCAATTGAATAGGTACATGATTGGAATTAATTACTTCACGCGACAAAAAATCGTCACAAAGATGACGTATTTTCTTGTATTTTTAAACATTTTTCTCGTGTTAGAAGAACTTAAAATAGTTTCCGGTTTTTGGTATTTATTGGCTATGTGCGAAGTGGGTGTTGGGAACTGTCAAGTCGATCGCAGCGCCCGGGGTGGCAGAAATTTTTACTTTTGCCGGCCAAGCTTTGAAAATATGCTTGAATCTATGCAAATCCGCACACAAACTTAACACGAAATCTCCAAAATTGTCAAGACTACAAACTTAAAATTTGGCATGGAAGTTTCTATTGGCATCTAGATGCCCACTTAAAAAGGCTTGACGCATTTTAACCCCCCAAAGGTGTTAAAACTGAGGTAAAAGTTTGTATGGGAATTCCAATACAAATTAGATTTTGTCAGTGGCTTCGTCCGCATCCGCTCCCGTCATCGTACCGGAATAAAATATAAGCTAGCTTTTAAGACTAATAATAAGCTTTTAAATATAAAAAGTTTTATCAAAATTGGTCCAGTAGTTTTGGCAGAATCCCCGAACAAACACAGACTTTTACAGTACTATAATAGTGTAAATAGATCGTAAATAATTCACGGCTGTCCGAAAAAGTTCTGTCTGTACGCCGCGCTAGTGTGGCGCTAGTGTCGTGCACATAGCCAATACTCACTATTAGTTTATCTAGTGAAATCATATAAAAAGTACTTTTGTTAAAACTCTTTTTAATTGAAAATACGGCACGCGCAGTCACGCACGCACTTTTTGAAAATCATACGAGCGACTTGGCAGTAGAAAGATGCATAATCTTCATAGTAATTTTGACATTTTCTACTGCCAAGTCGCTCGTATGATTTTCAAAAGTCGCACTTCTGGGCAATCGCGTTTCTCATAGAAAATATTCGTCTGAACCTACAAAATTAACTTGGCACCAGGCTCGCACGTGACTCGGAATTCGACACCCCTCCTGCTACTCCCCGCGGGACCCCGCCGTCGCCGTGCGAGGCCAGTAGCATAGCATCTCAGTTACCGTTGCACGAGTCCCTTTTTTCTCGGAACACCGTCTGTTTTAAAAAAGTTGTCCTGGCAACACTGAATTGACAGTAAATAAAAATAAAAAAATAACCTCAATCTCAAGAATAAAGACAAAAATATTGAAAAAGAGACAAATGGAGAATTACTTCAAAGGTAAAAATGTTGAGGAAGATCTGGAGCGTAATAAAATACCCATAGAAAATCTACCCAACGATTTTCTTTGGATGCAAGTAAGTTTTACTATTTTACATGTAGTTCTAAGGTTCATCCAAAGACATATATATTATACGCTAGTAATATATAAATCTATGGGTTCATCTGACCTACAGAACTTACACCCTAGGTGCACCCCGAGCGCAACTTTTCGCACTAAACGCCGTTCAGAGCCTCGGTGAAAGACGTTCTACCATAGAGCGAGTTGAAAAAACAACCGCACCCAAACGTCCTGATCGCAGCCCAGGGCTGCGTTCAGAACCTACACCCGATGTGCACCCCGAATGCAACTTTTCGCACTAACGCCGTTCAGAGCCTCGGTGAAAAAACGCTCTTTGCATCTCGGTTGTCACAACTCGACCGTTCCAAACCTCTGACGGGTTGCAACTTTTAACCGTCTAATTCAATGGTTGAAAAACACTCTGACGTTTGGATTATCAGTGGTCACTTGACTTTTCGCTCGTTTTGAATTAAAAGTTTGTTTTCCAAATTATTTTTTGATCCGTTAACATGGAAGAAGAGTTTTATTGTATTTGGAAATGATGGAAGCCCTGGAAGCCCATTTTACCGTCAATGTCAAAATTTGAGGTTATAAAACAACCGTGATTGTTCCGTACCTTAGAGCGAGTTGAAAAAACAACTGCACAAAAACGTTCTGAACGCAGCCCAGTTCCCTCATCTGTGAATCCCGAGCTTGATTGAACTTGTCACATTCCACCAAAAGATGATAGACATCTACTACATTACATTCCTCGCAATTTGAGGAGTCAGTATTTTCATAAGAAATGTTGGGATTGGGATCTTGACACGGATGTTGTGGGTTCGATTCCAACAGGGTGGCACCTAGTGAAATGTATCTTTGTGCGTTTTTCCCCAGTTGATTAGGACATTACAGGCTGAATCACCTGATTGTCTGAATAGAAAGATGATTCCATGCTTAGGATGGCACGTTAAGCGGTTGGTCTTTGGCTTTTTTATTTACTTCAGCTAAACCAAATCTAAACCAAAACTGAACCAAAACCAAAAACGTTCCGTCCGAACGGTAAAGCCGTATAAAATAGCGCAATTGAGTCCCTGGTGGTAGTAGTTGGTACATTAAAAAACCACCTCAGATGCCATAAGGCGGTTTAAAAAATCTGACACCAGGGCTTGCTGCCCATGCGATAAGAAGATTAAGAAATGTGATCTTTCTCAATGGCATGTGTCCAGATCGAAGTCTGTGAGCAACCAGCATCAACTTCCTTCCCATTTTAGAATTTTTATTCTATTTTTGTTTAGGGACCTTTGTATCTATTGTACATGTTGGTCCCATCGTACCCTATGGTACAACTAACACTTATTTACTGAGACACTGATGAGTTCACAAAGATGAACAGACTCCTTGCAGCCTCCGACTCCGGTGATGCCAAAATAGAGTAGAATTACAATGGAATATTATTCTTATAGACATATAGTATCTTTGTATATGTATATGTTTCAGGTTAAAGGGGGAAGCAAGATGACTAATTTATTGTCTCACGCATCTGGTATCCTTGAAGATAAGGCGGCAACAGCGGTTGTCTGGAGCGGGGCTGGAGTAGCCATTCCAAAGGCAATCTCTTGTGCAGAAATACTCAAAAGGCAGTTCTCGATTCAACATCAAGTGACAAAACTCACTTATAAAACGTAAGCTTATTGTTACAATAATGAGCATGAACTAGAGGTGAGAGCAAGATCACTGCGTGCCCATACACCTCCTCTGCGAATGCGAAGTGCTCATTCACAGCAGGAGTCGCCATCTAGGTGGATACGTAATAACACCTACTGACATTAGGGACCTCCCCTCCAAAACCATAACACGGTTCATGAAGTCCGTGGGCCTAGGAAATGAACTTTAGGTCTAGGGTGACAGCTACAATAGATCTATTCAGGTCGCAGTAGCTATTGGTCATTGTTGACCAAGCCCTTACAACCAAAATAATAATAATAAGATCACTGCGGAAGGAATGGCCAGTGGGTATGGTATGTTCCACAGATTACCCCCAATAGATACCGCATACAAGGCCGCCGACGCGACGCTCGCCAAACATCTATGGTTTTGCACTGATATATTAGCAATGCAAGTGAGCGAGCTCGAAGTAGTGCGACCTTGAAATGGCCAATCACGTTGCATCGTTTCGTGCCCCGCTACCCGCACCTGCCGCCAAAAATTGTGACTTAGGGCATTTACAAAATTTTCATCATGCGGTATCTATTGGGGGTAATCTGTGTATGTTCCTAACCCTCCCTGTTGGGAGTAGAAAGGGGGAACCTCCCTTAATTCAAGTTGCAGGATACTAAACTTTTTCAAAAATAGTTTTTAGGCTTTTGTATTGTGTTAGTCAGGTTACTTTTTTGGGTTCCGTACCCAAAGAGTGAAAACGGGACCCTATTACTAAGCCTACGTTGTCCGTCCGTCCGTCCGTCCGTCCGTCCATCCGTCCGTCCATCCGTCCGTCTGTCCGTCCGTTCGTCCGTCTGTCCATCTGTCCTACCTATTTAGGGCTGTAACTTTTGATTTGGTAATAGCTAGATAGTTAAAATTTTCTCAGATTATGCGTTATCATGGCGGATTCGTTAACAAATAATAAAAATGTCAAAAAGTTAAAAATTAAGGTTCTCAGCAAGAAAGTAGTTTTTATCAACATTTTTTCTTCACGCTCTGTCGTAAAAACGGTAATACATACAAGCGTCAAACTTAGTGTGATTATAGCGCAAACTCTACAGAATAACAACAAATACAAAAAACCGGCCAAATGTGAGTCAGTCTTGCGCTAAAGGTCCCGGACAAAAAACGTTTTTTTTAAAGTAAATAATGTTGTGTTCTGTGGTGGTCTGGCACGGAACCCTCGGCGCGCGAGTAGCCCGACTCGCACTTGACCGGTTTTATTTATTTTAGGTTTTCTTGATTAGGAAATATTAAATTTTTTGATGAGTGTGTGGTGTAAAGATTGTAATGTTGGTGGAAGTGTATAGGTATTTAATGTTGTTGCATTAATGGTTTCAGAGTTGATGAATTTTGGGAGCCAAAAGTAGATGGCCTGGAAACAATAGTGGTCAAGCGTCAAATACCAGTGATACATATTTATCTTTCAGTTGAGATGATCCAGAATCAAAATCAGCTGGGGTTAGTACATCCGAGAGTTATTGTGTAAAACCGTATCCAAATTCCTTTGTACAGGTCACGCATTGGTTTATTGAGCGCTCTGGAGTGCGATTTTTGAAACTCATTTGTTGAACTCGGCAGTTGTAAATGTCAAAATTACTATGGAGATACGCATCTTTCTGCTGTTGATTTGACATTAAAAAAAAAAACTCCAAATCAGCAGTAGAAAGATGCGTATCTCCATACATTTTCAACTGCTGAGTTCAACGTATTTATATTTAAATAATCGCACTCCTGAGGTTAATGACGTGAAAGGCGACTGATCGGCCAATGGAGCTTGCGCGACGATTGCCTCCCGCTTCCCCTCGCCACGCCTAATAGACCCAAATTCTGCATATTCAAGGTCACCGTTGCGTGATCTGTACCTGAGCAAAATAATTTTCCATTGGTATGGTATGATATGTGAATAAGGTTTATTATGCCGTTTTTTTCGTCACTTATTGTATCATTCTGAAACCTTAAAAATGGTAAAGTAGAGCCTCAATTACTACCTCAAAAGATAGTTGATAGTTATTATTTATTTATAAAACACATTTATAACTAAGTTTCTGACCCGTTTTCTGTTTCTGAGTTTCTTTCCTGAAATAGAATACACAGACCTGTGTTTATATACTATTGTTAAACAGGTTTCATAGAAGATTAGATCTGTGAAAATTGTAAACTTGACTTAGATGTACATTGACATTGAAGATATTTGCAAAAATATTAATTGCAGTAATGGAATGCATCAAGGCCATTTATTAGAATATTTTTCATTTGTCTGTTTGTTTGTGCATGCATCACCTAAACTACTCGCCCGATCTGGATGGAATTTACACAAAAGCATAGGGCTAAGTTTGAATTAACATTTAGGCTGTTTCATCGCAAATGGTTCATTAAATCAAAATTTATTGAGTATTTATTAAAGTCGTAGTAGCTAAGCTAGTATTCAATAATGACAAGATTACCTGTAAAGCATGAGTAAATACTCAACAGAGAGCAATTCTTGAACACACAAAATGATCATGTGACGCACTCGCCCATAGATTGTCCTCTGGCCGAGCCAGTTTTGTCCTGGGTAAATAGATGAACTCGTCTGTCAATGGGCACACACACACACCAACACACACACACACACGCACACACACACACACACACCCACACACACGCACACGCACACCCACACACACACACACAACGCCGCGCCTTACAATATACATATAGGGTATATTGTAAGGCGATTGTATGGATTTTTGTCTGTATGGGTATTTACTCATGAGCCTGTTACTTGTCTATGTATTCAGCATAACCATTTGTACAATAGTGTTAATATAAATACTTCTTTTCAGATACCAAACATTGCAAGGAAAAAAGTTCTGGCAAAAAGAACAAACTAGCAGTAATTCTAAACAATATCAATCATACAAATCAAGAAAACCTTTCAAACAAAAGAAACCACAAGCTAATTAGGAGGTTCATCATTTTATGTTTCTATGATTAATGATAATTGGGCCATTATTTTATTTAGGGTAAAATTTGGATAACATTTTATTTTCTTTAATTGTATAAATTCTATACTAAGTCATTTTTTACCGTTCTATGCTGATTTTTGTTCATCATTGTTTATAGCAATCATTAAAGACATTTGCAGCGATATTTTCTTGCTACTTCTTTTATTTATATTTTTTCAGCAAAATAACCACTGCGTTACCGTCCCTCAAAATTATATTGCATTTCAAACACAAACAACTGCGTTACCGTAATTTACAAAAAAGTATAGTATTTTACTTTAAGTCCTACGTTTTTCTCGGACTGGTTTCTTATTCGGTAGCTAACGATAACAGTTTTATTTTGGAATTTACCTATTTTACTAACAAAATCGCCTTTGTTCCGTTGCCTTTGAAGGGGACCGGATTAAAATAAAAAAATGACCCAATTATTGCCTAAGTGAAAAACTTGTCAATGAAATGTTAAAGTAAAACAAACAAATAAAATATTACAAGTAATGTATATTTTTTAGATGTGTGTACTACAATGTACATATTTTAAGTCCTTCAAATGTTTAAAAATACATGTTATACATAAACTTTACACACTATAAGTAATTGATAACATTTCTACTGGTAAATTTGATATTACCTATTTATCTCATTACAGTAAAGTATTATTTCACTATTTGTCACAAAGTAGAAATTGTGGTAGAATCAAAATTACTAATAAAATGGTCTCGATTACAACAAAGATAATATGGAATCATTCGGCTTTCTAATAAAAAGACTTAAGAGGGCTATCGCAGTTCAGTGGCGCCCTCATCACATTAAAAAAGATTTCTCAAAAAATAAATAAGATGCTCAACAGATAAACTACAAGCCCCGCAAGTTGATTGCGATGGAACCTTGTCACAATAACAGCTGCGTGACGTCATCCGTCGCAAAAAACTAACGTAAGCGCGGGCTGACCTTGCGAACGGTACTACGGTGCACGTCGACTACGTCAAAATTACGTCACCAAGATGGCCGACAATCGCAATATCAACTTGTGGGGCTTATACAAAAGCCTTCAAGCTATTTTCATATAATACTTTTATAGGTTTTTTAAAGGTCTAAACATACAAATTGAGAAAAAAGAAAAAAAACGGCTGCTTTTGTTTTTATTCTAAATTGTCTAAAAGTGGAATGTTTAGAACCTATAAAAGTATTGTATAACAATGGCTTGAAGGCTTTTGTAGTTTATCTGTTGAGCACTTTTTTAATTTAGGCTTTCTTTATTGAGCAATCTTTTTTAATGTGATGAGGGCGCCACTAGACTGCGATAGCCCTCTTAAACAGCACACTCGTTGCTTGTCTTAATATATGAAACTAGAGACGTGCCACGCCAACACTGCTGGAAAGCGGTATAAGGGTTGAGCCTCATCAGCTAGCAGCATGGAATATTGGCATTTTTTCACGCTCTATCCTTTTCTGTCGCTCAGGAACGGCATTTGCTAGAGCAAGAAAGGTCGCAGCACTGCCGCGTGCGGTCGCATTCCCGCTATCTTTCTTGCTCTAGCAAATGACGTTCCCGAAAAACCGAAAAGGATGGAGCATGAAAATATTTGATTCCGTGCTGCCAGATGAGGTAAACCCTCCCGCTAGGCGGGTTCCTGAGCTTACCAGACACCTTATTACAGACCAACAAGCGTGTCAGCAATAAATGTGTTAAAAATCAAATGGTTTTGTTGGAACAAAATAGTTTTGGTTACTCTATTTCTCCCGGGGGTAATTTATATCAATTGATTTCTACTGGATTACTGGAGCAAACTTATTATTACTGACATTATAAAACATGTTGTCATATAGATAGGAGTAACATATTGATAGAAATTACCCTTAGGGATATTTTTCATCAACTAACAGCACGTCTAGTATGATTTCTCGACTTGCGCGCGATTCGGTTTTTTCCATACTACATTTCGCCACGACTTTCGCTCTCCGAAAAGCGCGGGAAGAGGTCCTTTTCTATGGAGCGAAGGCGCGTCGTGCGCGTGTAGAAAAATTATACTAGACGTGCTTAACAGTTTTAGAAATGTTTACCTTTAATTCGAGATTAGCTTTTATGTCAATGCTCAGGTTTCCAGGCCTTGTGTACATAATTGAAAGGAGATAAGTTTTTCTGTAGCAGAGAGCTCACAACGTATGAATGCACAAAACAGCTTTACTGGGACTGAAAAATGATTCCCACTATAATAGTCCTATGAGACTGGTCAATACAACTAGTGGGAGCAAATGATTTAGATGTGCTCAGCACACCCATGATTTTACCTTTCTTCACACAAGGAAATTCCCCCTTAGAGGGGAATATATGTCCATAACAATAGAAAAATTATAAGTTAATTTAGTGGATACAATCTCTTATCATTCTTCATTAAACAGTAATTTTTTAATAATACTTAGAAACTGAATTATTACCATCTAATGAGAGATAAATGCCACAATAGTAATCTATTGTGTTGTAAGTTTGCCACTTAATTTGTTCATTGAATCTCAGGCTTCTGATTCTCCTACAGGAGGAGCGATTGGCGCTTCATCTTCAAGCTTAGGCAGTATCAAGATTTCCTTTGAGATAATGGAGTATTTTGTGACAAAGTATGTAAACCGTTTGCATAAGTGGGTTTCTTTCTCAAACGCATCAAATATCGCACGGTGATGGAAATAAGCGTGTGAGAAGATTCTGTAGACTCTTCTACATACTGAGCCCAGTTTAGCTACAGATGATTCCTTAATGCTGACCCTGAAATTGAAATGTACAAAATAAAAATTGAGGAGTAGAGTAGCTCAAGCATGAAGAGTTTTTCATACAGAAATGTAAAGATCAACTGGCATGTTTCTATAATGTGGGCGAAAGATCAACTGGCATGTTTCTATAATGTGGGCGCTAGTCTTCGCTGCAAAGTTGTGTTCAAATATGATTTATCCCATTCTTTCTTAATAGAGGAGGAAAGGGATTACACTTGGGACAACCTTTGCAGCTAAGGCTGTGGAGTATGGAAGCGTAATACAGCGCTATCACACCTTCACTCTCTTTATTGCTATGGTTCAAAATGTGCAAATATGCGCTATCGGTAGAGATAGCATGCACACAATCGGTTCATAATGCGCGAATGTGCAGATACTTTTGCTATCTGACGTCATACGTCATTAACTTGCACTTACGCCGCACACGAAAATTAGGTAGTGCAGCGTATGCATGTCAAATTGACAGCTGTTTCAAATTGTACAAATTGTTTAGCAGTGTATTCGTACTTACTAAAACCGACCGGTAAAGCGTGTGCATAGCGTTTGCACTATTGGCATAATTCAAACCGTAGCATATATTTGCGAGTGAACAAATGAGATAAACATGATATAGCTGTATCACACACAACATAACATGGCTTCTGGTGGCTGTATAAAATGGTGTATATCCTGATGAATCTATAACATACCTGCTTGGAAAGTATTTATTGCTATTGAGCAAACAAGCGGCTCCGTCAAGAGTGTGTCTAGTATAATCGATAGCAGGACATTCTTTAGGGGTCTTGTGAGCAGCGCAGAGGAATATCCACTGTTCTGTAGCAGTCATTTGTGTGCATGTTTCTGGTTTGCATTCACTTTGCAATCTCACAGCCAAGCCATTGAGTTCCATGCAGAACTGTCTGAAAATTTAATTAAATCTCTACGATTATAAAACTGTGAGAACAGTGTCTGTAGATTGAAGATACGAACAACAAAATTTATGTTTTTTTATTTATAAATTAATGGACTCTTGCTTGTACCACTGCATTTTCCCCAGTGTCAAAAGTAGTTTATTGGGAGAATCTATCCCAATCTCAGGGATTGTTTTTGGACAAGAACAAGAAGAGATTGAGGAATGTGGAGCCTAGTGGCAGGCAAAAACGCGACGTGCGAAACCACGCGAGATCTGTGCTCGGGTCAGTTCCTGCAACGTGACTCAAAAATTATGTTATTATTTTTAGGTGTCCCTAACAAAGCACAAATTTTTTGTCTGTTGTTTGTTCACGCATCACTTGAAAACTACAGGACCAATTTTGATAAAACTTTTGGTGTTTGAAAGCATAATGATTAATCCTTTGGTAACCACCGGCTCCCTGAGGAACCACCCCAGCCGTTGTCATTGATTGTGTCCCGTTTTAGTCAGGTAGGTCCAGAACGGTTAATCTTAAAATCCAGTATGTTATTTTTTCTCGCTACAATAAAAGGAACCCGTGCTGACGAACTCGTGGGTCAACTCTAGTGTTAAATAACTAAGGAGTCACATGGCAAATTTAGCTGCAAGCGGTTGTCATTCGCATCGTGTTCGCGTGCAGCTTGCCACGAGGCTCTGCCATCTCCTCTCAAATGTATTTTAGCTCAATAAACAATCCTTGACGTTGGGATAGCTGATAATCTCACAAACTACTAGTCCGATGGCAGATCTCAGGAATAGCAGAAATGCAGTGCTAGTTGCAAGCAGAAGGCCATTTATGGTCAGTGGGTTATTACCAGTGATCGGAATAGGTAGAGTCGATTAGGTTAAAGGCGTAAATATTTGTGTGATGAATATTAATATTTCTATTCGATTCATAGGTGTAGGGCATCTAACGTTTATAATGTTTATTTTTTTAACTTTTGCTTAAAACTATAACATTAAACGGTAGACCAAAAACGAGGCAAGCCTGATACGCGAGGTCTACGATTGGGTATCCTTAACAATAAACAAAAAATTAGATGCATTACAAGTTAGATAATTGACAATAAGTTACAGTTACAGTACAATTGAAACAAAGTGAAAGAGTGTGTGTGTGTGTGTGTGTAGAGGGGGGGGGGGGTTGTGTAGGTGTGTGTATGTTTGCCTTGTATGTTAAGATATACCCTTGATTATGTCTTCAGTTCCATCGTAAGTCAAAGTCTGCAACCAGTTATTAATCTCAAATTTAGCACGGCGTACTGATAATGTTTTTATGTCTAGAAGTTTACAAACTCCGTTGTATATTCATTCATTCATCTATAAAGGGTGTGCACCCCGTTTAATATAGAACGCATACAATTTTACGCCCTGTATAGATACAAACACCCATGAATCGAATACAAATATTAATATTCATCACACAAATATTTACGCCTTTAACCTAATCGACTCTACCTATTCCGATCACTGGTCATTATGTATAAATAACGAATTCTCAAAATAATTTATAGCCTCCAGTAACTAAGTGTATAAATTCGTGGCAATACCTCAAATGTTCGTACTTCCATACGCCTTCATCTTGAGCTTCAGGCATTTTGAGGATGGCTTCTAGGTTAGAAGGATCTCTGCGAATAGTCTGCTGTATGAACTGTTGAACAGCCAAAGTACTATCCATCTCTTCAAATGGCTCATCGGGCCAGCGGCAGAAGTCCTGCGAAACCCAGAAATAAGCAGTTACATACAGGTGCGACTTGCCACTTCCGACACAATGTAAATGTTTCAACACAATTTCTACCTTTGCTTTGGAACCAGGGCGATTGCGCCTTAGTATTTGCACACCGTCTGCCATGTTCTATTATATTTTTAGCGAAATCCTAACTATTTATCGATCTTTACGAAGTGTTTCGTACCTATATCAGAATAACCAAAGACAAAACTCCGCCATTTTTGTTTGACAGAACAATGTCAGAACAGAAGTGCGATTTTTGAAAATCATACGAGCGATTTGGCAGTAGAAAATGTCAAAATTACTATGGAGATTATGCATCTTTCTAAGATCTTTCTACTGCCAAGTCGCTCGTATGATTTTCAAAAATCGCACTACAGAAATTGACCGTTTTTTTTTTAAATACTTTTTTTTTTTTTGCTAAATTCTTCCTTTATTATTGTTTAAAGTACGGTTTAAAGTCTAATATACTTATATTACTCTTTGGTTTAAAGTGAGTTTTGATTCGTAAAATCGGTGTTTTTTTGCGTAACAAAGTGTCGTGCAAGTGAACCAAGTGAACAATATACAGTTCAGTGAAAGATGATGGTGTATGGGCGTAAAGAGGAAAAGTGTTCCGTCATTTTTAGCGCGGCAAAGCGGTCAGTTCACCTCTTTCCTGTGGACTTCTGTGATTCCTGCGTCTTTCGAATGTCTCCAAAAACTACAAAGAAGCGTCAAAACGTCGAACACCAACGTTTCGAGGCTTAACATTCATCTTCATCTATCAATCATTCTCATCCACCATCAAAATTAAGAATTTTAAGAGGAAAACGTAGATATTACTTTAAATGATGTAGTATCCGGAGCCATAAAACACATTGAAAAAAAAAAAACGGGCGAGCAAGTGCGGAGTTTGCTTGCCGCCATTATTTTGTTCGTTTGTTTCTGTATTTGATATTTGTGAAAAGTTGGTTTTTAGTGATATTTGTGACATAATTTCGTGCGGATTGTGTACCAAACGGTTGCGTAGATCGACCAACATAACAGGAATCTCAAATACATACGAAGAAAGAACAAAAGTTTTGGTGCAAGTTTACTCGTATGGTGGTTTTGGCGGCATCGCGCGAGCTTACAAAATCATCCACAATTTCATCGTCATCCTATCATCCCATCATCCCATCGTCATCAGGATGGTTTTGCACGGGAATCATGAGGATAAGGATGGGCTTTGTTTCTTAATTTTCTGGATTCGTTTTTCGTGGCTATTATTGTGTTAATGTGGTGAAATTAGTTTAATAATGTGTCATCAATGAAGAACAATATAGTAAAAGTGAGAAATAAAGAAGGCGCTCCCGTTTGATTCGGATTGATCCTCGCGTAAAACTTATCTTGAGCTTGGAATGTGTGTATCACCCACACATTTCAATATTTAGGTGTAAGATTAGTTAAGTTAGTTTTAAGTACAAAGAAAAATGTAACTTATGACCATGCTGTGAGGGCTGGTTCCCATTGCATTTCCGAAAGGATAAATTGTATAAAAAAAAAAAAAAAGAGTGCTGTGCGGACAAAAGTGCGATTTTTGAAAATCATACGAGCGGTTTGGCAGTAGAAAGATGCATAATCTCCATAGTAATTTTGACATTTTCTACTGAAAAGTCGCTCTTATGATTTTCAAAAATCGCACTTCAGGGTGCGGAGACGGAGAGAAGAGAAAGAGAAGTGAAGTGAAGTGAGGAGGCAGGTCAGAACTCAGGCCTATGACAGCTTTAGTTCCGATAGATGCGTTGTGGCGCTGCAGTCACATTTTCCCTATTTTCCCTTATCCACTCAAGCGTCCGGCACCGCGCAGTGATTCTGTCCGTAGGTAGCGTCCCAAGCGCCGATCGCGCGACGCGTACGTCAATGGGGAGCGAACTTCGCGATAAAAACGGTTACATATCAAAAAAAACTACCGCTATAAAAAAATATTTTTTTTTGACAGAAAGCTTGATAACTACAAAATTAAAATAAAGAGTACAGCCTGTAAAATAAGGCTTAAAGTTTGTCCATTTTGACTGGAGTCCTAAATACGAAACTGTGAAATCACGTAGCCTGTTAATCGGTAATCTAGAACATATTTCGCATTATTTTCTTGTACAAGTCTCATTATCGTGATATCAATGAACTATTTATCCTATTTGCACAGTCTTTTTCCAAAACTATGCTCAATTATGGTCAAAATATATCACTGAACTTGCCAAAAGACTGAACAAAACAAAAATTTACGCAAAAATTAACTTTGACATTTTTTAAAATATATTTCTGTACTATCCTGTACTATGTCCGTGTGGTGTCGGCTAAGAATAGCACCACCTCATTTCCTCCACTGGGTGTCGTAAAAGGCGACTAAGGGATCTACCAAAGGATGGGCAGCAGCATCCTCTGAGTACACACATTCAATTCAACTGCGATCGCCAACCCGCCTGTCAAGCGTGGCGATTATGGCAAATCCCCCCAATTTTGGGGGAGGCCTATGTCCAGCAGTGGACATCTATCGGCTGATATGATGATGATGATGATGATGACTATCCTGTAGGAAACAAACGTTTTCTATAGATAGTGTAAGGATATTAGCACCACCTAGCATCGAGTAGCAGAACTATTTATAGCTGCGTTCAGAATTAGAACGAAAAATAAACATCGCTGTTTTTATGGGACTATAGTTCCAGGGACGTAAACGGCTAACGTCATTTTTGGGACTATAGTCCCATGGGACGCTTTAGTGGTTATAGATAAAACCGCAAAACCTCATCATAGGACGCCATAATCGCCCCATTGAACTTACAGCAGCAGCAGCGTCATACCGTGTTGTTGCTTCAGCGGGGCTAGTACGCCAACCCGCGGTATATAACTCCACATTTAACACATCCATCTGTCAAAGGAGTTGGCAAAAAAAAAAAACAGAATCGCCAGAAACGTCATATGTGCCGTTTTTACAGGCATAATATTTACATTAAAAATATATAATAATTTACTGCAAAAACGATGCCGTATAGGCACTAGATATTTTTGAAATACAAAAAAATATATATTTTTAGGTTTATTAAAATCTATTGTAGCCGTGATCTATGATCTCTTTGGGGTCGATAAATATAAAAAAAGTGTTATATAAATATGTAATATGGTATACATCTATAGAATTGGATGACTAAATAAATAACACCAATTCTACGTTTAACAGCAATTTAATGCAATAAGAAAGAAACAAGAGTAGATAGAAAGTATGAAAGCGTTTTGAAGATGAAAGTAGAATGATACGAAAGATTACAGAAAGATTGACTCGAAATTAAACAATGATTATTAGAAATATGAGATCGATAGCGGAAGCGGTAAGCACGGGAGCGCGAAGCGACGTGCGTCCTCGCTGAGTGGCTTTGGTGAGTGTCGGTCGCAGGCGCAGGCCGACTGCCTGCAGGTTGCGCCGCCGCCTCCTTCGCCCCGCAGTGTCCCCCGCGAAGTAGTGACTCCATCTTCACGGCCGGACAAGTAGTGTGACCACGCCACACATCAAACATATTTTATACTTGTTAACACTACACGAACAATAATGAATGATTAACAGTATTGCACCAGAATTGCACCAATATTGCACCAATATTGCACCAACATTGCACCAATATTGATCCAATATTGCACTAGTAAGTATTGCACAGATATTTCAAGGATATTGCACCATTATTGCACCAACATTGCACCAATATTACACCAGTATTGCACCAGTATTGCACCGATATTGCACGAATATTGCACGAATATTGCACCAGTATTGCATCGATATTGCACCAATATCGCACCAGTATTGCACCAGAATTGCACTGATATTGCACCAATACTGTACCTATTGTTACCTACTGTTACAAAATAAAATAAAAAATATATATATCTTTTCTTGTTTTTTTAAACATAATTATGATAGTTACACACGCACCCCCACACCACACACACAAAATATGTATAAATATGTTATTAAAGTGATAGTGATAAAATAAAAGTCAAGAAAAATCATTTTAAGTTATACAGCATAATAACTTCTATACTACATGGGTTAGGAGGCTGATTTTTTTGAAAACATAATAGGGTTACTATGGTGAACCCATTTTTATACATTTCGTTGCTGGTGATTCTGGGTTTTTTGTCTATGAAGTTTTGGCCAAGTCCTTTGTATGTTGTGTGACATAATAATATCGTTGATTAGTTGGTTCCTTGGTCAAATATCCCTATTTTTAAGAGAATTCTGTTGGTGCTCAGGTGCTCTTCTTCAGAAAGGGCGATAATGGCGTATTGAGGCCCATATATAGGCCCATATATAGGCCCATTTCCCTTCTTAGTCATGTCTATAAGCTGTTTTCGAGAGACATTACGAACCGTCTCGCGCACAAGCTCGACGACTTCCAGCCCGAACATACCAGTTTCCGAAAGAGCTTTAGCACCGTGGACCATATACGCTACGGCAGGTTATACATAAGACCGAAGAGTATAACCTGCCCCTTTGCTTGGCGTACGTGGACTACGAGAATGCCTTTGATTCGATCGAGACTTGGGCTGTACTTCAGTCTCTTCAGCGATGCCAAGTAGACAACCGGAAATCTAGGTGCTGTAATGCTTGTACAAAAACGCCAGTATATCAGTCCGACTACAGGACCAGCATGGGTAGTGTGATACGGCTTTATCACGTCTTTTATCTCGTTCGTTCGCGCGCAAACGGAAGAGATAAAAGACGTGATAAAGCCGTATCACGGCTATCCTGGGTTGTCATGCTACCATAGATATATTATACCTACAGAACAAGATACACAATCAGCGGTCAAAAAATGGCAGACCCAAATGAGGTACTTTACGCGCTGCCTCTCTGACCGTAAACATACGTAATACGACTAAGTTTAATAGTCAAATATCACGTACTAGTATCAACCTACAGCACTCATACTTATTTTGTGTGGCTTATCATTTGTCTCTGTTCCGGGGTGCGATTTTTGAAAGTCTGACGTTCAAATCAGCATTAGAAAGAAAGATGATCGAAAGATCTCCATAGTAATTTTGAAATTTTCTACTGCTTATTTGAACGTGTGACTTTCAAAAATACCACCCCTGTCATCGTCTGATAGATGACATCTTGTTCCTTTTTCAAAATGCTGTTTTAAAAATATATATTTTTTTAAAGACATGTAAGAAGTATTTACAACTTTATACCTGGAAAATAAGGTATATGTTCCATTGATATGTATTACGCGAAAAGATAACAGAAAAAAGTCTAGTGATTTCAATCTCTTTTCAAAAGTTTAAAAAGTATGTGTCAATTCGGACAAAAATTTGCTATGATTTTGTATGAGATTGTGCATCTTGTTCTTTTATAATATATCTATGCATGCTACCCATGGATGTGATTACGTATCGCCATCACGGGTTGGCGTACTAGCCCCGCTGGAAACAAATTACCTTGACGACAGCAGCGCCACAACGGATCAGTTGGAATTAAGTGGAAATATCACTGTCGATGTCGCATCTGTGTTCAGTCTGTGGAGCGAACTAAAGTGATGGAGGGTGGGATGTGTTTGTAATGTAATGTGTAAAAGCAACAAGTGGATAAGTTTTTGCGTTGCACAAGGATAATTCGTGTATTTCGTTGGAAATAAGTGTAAATCATATTGTTTACGCATGTAATATGCAGAGCGAATCTCTGTGCGCGACTTTCTAGTGCGAACCAACTCCAGTAATTTTTGGTATCTCTTTATATTATCCTTTGCCTGTGTTAGGCAAATAATTTTCCAATCATTTGATAACTAAATACAGTAAGGTATCGTTGGGGCTGCGTATCTTGTGTAGAAGACATGCCAGTAATACCGTTAGCCGAACATTTTATTTAGTGTTTTGGTATTTTCGCCGCTGATTGTTGATGATAAAATTATCAGTCATTCAAGCAGTACACCGCGGGCCTATCGCACATATTGCGTGCGTCCTAGTGGGTAATCCGGATTGACGATCCACATTTAGTTATTGTCAATATTGTGTTGCTTTATGTTGAACACATTCATACTGTTTTATCGTATTGAAGTATTTTTAGAACCTGACTGTGCTATTGCGGCTTGACGCCTTTGTAAACAGTTGCTTATGAACATAATATACTTGTAGTGGTGCAAAATGATATATTCAGTGCTTTTATAATATCGTTGGACTCTTGTGTTGGTAATACTATGGATTTATGAGGAGTTGGGAGTCTTCCATCAAAGTATACAATTTGATATTTATGGTAAGTGATATTTTTTCTAAAAAATATATTTCTTTTAGTACCTAGTAGTAACATTATCAAATGTTTTATACATAAGCTCTGTTATCCTGGTGTTTTCTAAATTCTTATGAGAATCTTATAAGTCTTGAATCAGACAAACTTCTTTGTGTGAAAGAGGAAACATTAACGTTTTACCCGACTGCCACAGAAGGAGGGTAATGTAATGGTTTTTGTGCTTAATATTTTCACACTACACACCTTGGAGACCAAACATGGGAGTTGCGTTGTAGATCTGCTATTGGGTACCTAGTTGCATGTCTGCTACCTGCTCCCTGGCCTACAATGAAGCTCCAATTCTATGGTGGCTCAAGACAGTGTTTATTTTTTCAAAACTAAGCTTTTTTAACTACATATTGGCAATATCATCAACCCTAAAGCAGGCACTTCACTCTCACAAGAACTTTGCGGAGTCACTTGCAGGAACTGACCCGAGCACACGTCTCGCGTGGTTTCGCGCGTCGCGTTTTTGCCTGCCACGAGGCTCCGCATTCCTCAATCTATTCTTGTTTTTGTCCAAAAACAATCCCTGAGATTGGGATAGATTCTCCCAATAAACTACTTGACACTGGCGGAAATGCAGTGCTAACGCACAAGCAAGAGTCCATTAATTTAAAAAAAAAAAAAAAACAATGCGAGAATTCTCGGCGAGAACTTTCAAGGAAAATTACTACGGTTTATGAAGCCACGAGAACAATGAAGGGCATCCACACTCTCATTCTCGGCTGTTCTCGACGAGAACGTAGAGCCCACATAAGATGGCCGCCACAATTTTAAAATTAGAATACAGTCCTGACGCACAACAGCTCTTCAGAGAGTTGTCGTCATATCTGGTCGAGGTTTTAGGGGACCATAGAGCTGGTGCTTACCTCAGACAAATAATTAGTACCAACACACAGCGAGGTGCTGCTGCCAGCGTCCTGGGTACTCTCCTGGACAACTGAGACCTCAAATGCATTTTCTATCTGTTGTAAGATTCAGTTCTTTTGTATAGTTGTATAATATTTTTTACAATAATCTTATTTGTTAAGTTCATATTATTTATTTATCTAGTCATACTTTAACACATACATTGGTACCGATTCGGTCTGTGCCACAACTTAACTAAATTTATTCCTGTCACTTTCTAAAATAAGATTAAGAAAAGAGACAGAAAACCAACAGCTGACTTTAGTGCTGTCAAAGTGACGTTACACGCCCAAAATAAGATGCCATCGTAATGTACGCCATCTTATTTAAGGCGTTTTTGGTCGTGTAACGTCACTTTGACAGCACTAAAGTCAGCTGTTGGTTTTCTGTCTCTTTTCTTATTTTTATTTAGAAAGTGACAGGAATACATTTAGTTAAGTCGTGGCACAGTCCGAATCGGGGCCAGTGCCAGACAAGACATCGGTTATAATAGCTGGGAATGGGAACCAAAACTTTTTAAGGCTAATTTTTAAGGCGAAGTGGCCGCGCAAAGCAACGTTGACTCACCTCAAAAGCCGTCAGTTTCCTGACTACTACAAAATGAAAGGGACGCTCGCTCGGATCCGAGTGGGAAGCACGCTACTATAGCCCTGCCCCCCTCGGATCCGAGTGGTGAGCAAGGAATGTGTTAATGGAACGTGTGTGCCTGGTAATGTTTTTTTTTTTTTAACTATTGTATTGCTCTTGACCTCAATCCAGCCCTCAGGACGAAGATGGGGTCGTAGATGTAGCGAGCTTACCCAGAAGATGCCTATTCACTCGTACTTTAAAGGAATTCAGGTTGTAAGTACTCAGAAATACTGACGCAGGTAAGGCATTCCACTCCTTGGCTGTGCGCATTATAAAAGATTCAGAAAGGCTTGGTGCGGATATGTGGAATGTCAACCAAGGGGTGATATCCCGCGGTGCGTCTGGAAGTCCGATAGTAGATAGGATGTTTCAAGAGATAGACATACTTTTTGGTATCATCAGCTACAAGGCTGATTCGGTATTCATAGGATGTAGAGCATCTCTGTGATGGGGATGGACCAGGTCTGCCTGCATAACTCCAGTCGGTTTAGGAGTTACAGCTGTTCAAAGGTCTGGAGTGGTTGCTAAAAATGAATATGCTTGAATTTGCAGGTATTTTTGTAATATGCACTGTAGCTATGCGAACAGTACAGAAACTGACATGCTCTGTCAGTCGGTTTAGGAGATGATTACAAAAACTATATCTAAACTATTATAAAACTGTAACAGAAGTATGTCTGTACATTGAAGATATTAACAAAAAAAAGATTACAATATGATTTTTAGGTGTTCCTGACGTTCCTGATTCCAAATCACCAATTTTTGGATTTTTGTCTGTCTGTTTGTTTGTTTGTTTGTTTGTGTGTTTGTTTGTTTGTTTGAACGAGCATCACGCAAAAACTACTGAACCGATTTTGATGAAACTTTTTTTATTTGATAGCTTATGATCTGACTTAAAATCTGGTATATAATTTGAGCGGACGAAGTCGCGGGTTAACTCTAGTCTTAGACAATTTAATAGGGACGAGTTACGCGTGTCATAAAGTGGCAGAAATGTTTCTTAGTAGACTAAGAAACATTTCTGCCACTTTTTGGGGGGGGGCGGGGTAACATGAAATCCGCAACATTGGATTTTATTCCCCATAAGTTTAAATTGTAATTTTGAATGTTAAAAATCATGAAAAGTAGTCTCGTGTGAACACCAAACGTTCTAAGTTCAAAATTATTGTTTTGCTATTATAGGCTGTCTCGTTTAGTGATTAGGTATAAAATTGGGTGTAAATGCGCAAGATTAATTGATCTAATACCGTGGCAGAGGGGAAATGCTACTGCAAGGCGAGTCCCTATTAAATTGTCTAAGACTCTAGTCTATTATAAAACGGTAAATTTAAAAAAATGTTGTTTTTGCTTGTGTGTTTGAACGAGCATCACGCGAAAACAACTGAACCGATTTTGATGAAATTTTTTCTGTTTTGATAGCTTATGATCTGAATTAAAATCTGGTATATGTTTTGTGCAGACGAAGTCGCGGGTTAGCGCTAGTCTCTTATTTAACAATTGTTTTTGTATTGTGTGTGGTATATAAGGGCTTGACGGGTTTTAACCCATTCTGCTGGGGTCTGAATCTGACTATTTAACACAGTAGGTTGTCATTTTATGTAACAAACCATCTAAAAGTAGTAAAAGACATTGCCCACGTGACATAGTGTATTTGTTTCGGGTCGTTTCGCAGCTAGCTAATGTGTATGATTGAAGAATACAAATTGTATGATAGCTGAAATTATAAACAGGATAGGAGGAATTTCGTGCTTCCCAATGAAATGGAAATTATCCTTTTCTGCAGTGGGATTTCTTAAATAAAACCGGTCTAGTGCGAGTCGGGCTACTCGCGCACCGAGGTTTCCGTGCCACACCACCACAGAACACAACATTATTAACTGAGAAAAAAAACTTTTTTGTCCGGGACCTTTAGCGCAAGACCGACTCACACTTGGCCGGTTTTTAGTATTTGTTGTTATACTGTAGAGTTTGCTCTATAATCACACAAAGTTTGACGCTTGGATGTATTACCGTTTTTACGATAGAGCATGAAGAAAAAACGTTGATAAAAACTAGTTTCTTGTTGAGAACCCCCCTTAATTTTTAACTTTTTGCCATTTTTATTATTTGTTAACAAATCCGCCGTAATAACGCATAATCTGTGAAAATTTCAACTTTCTAGCTATTACGGTTCAAAAGTAACAGCCCTAAATAGGTAGGACAGACGGACGGACGGACAGACGGACAGATGGACGGACGGACGGA
Organism: Agonopterix subpropinquella; assembly: GCA_922987775.1. Lineage (NCBI taxonomy): Eukaryota > Metazoa > Arthropoda > Insecta > Lepidoptera > Depressariidae > Agonopterix > Agonopterix subpropinquella. The sequence continues at coordinate 11,160,001 of OV277700.1, read as the reverse complement.
CGGACGGACGGACAACGTAGGCTTAGTAATAGGGTCCCGTTTTCACCCTTTGGGTACGGAACCCTAAAAATTCAAATTTAAATTTACCAGTTTTGTACGGGAAACGGGATTGGGCAATGTCTTTTAGCAATTAATCTCTATTCTACATTCAATATCAAATGTAATCCCTCCACTATCACAAAATGAAAGCAAACCATTGAAATGAAACGTTTTGCCATCTGTTTGCAATAAATCATGTGACTAAAGTGAATGCAAATATTTGTTTACAGTTATAAGCTATCCACGGAAAGACTCTAAACTTATTAGAGTATACAGATATATGCTTAATTTAATGTATCAACATAAAGCAGTCAATTGAACATGGTCTTATTGGAAAGTAAGCAAAATGGGTTTCATAAAAAGTATTATACAGGTTGTCTCAAAACTCAACGTCAGGCTGAAAACAAGAGATATGCAAGTTTATAACTGTACAGGGAATGTATTTAAAAAATCGAAGTTTTTGAAATTTTGAGATTTTTTTAAACATTGTTAAAATTGCCACCCAGCACCGAACTTTTAGACTTTTAGATGAATACAAAGCACCCATCCATCTCCCCCCCCCCTTAAAAGTTTTAATGCCGGCTCTTCATTCTCGCCGAGAACGGGCGAGACAGGCCGAGAATGAGAGTGTGGATGCCCTTCATTGTTCTCGTGGCGCCGTAAGCCATAGTAATTTTCCTTGAAAGTTCTCGCCGAGAGTTCTTGGCGAGAATGTAGTGCGGGGTTAAGGCCACTCCTCCCATTTGCAAGGCTCTCTTTCTTACAAGCAAACTTTTGCAATGAGCCCACGGACCTGAAAAAAAGACGGACGTAATGTCACATTAAAAAGAGGTGAAGCATGCAAGGTGCTACAATTTCGTTTGTTCTACAAAGCACCTACACTCACACAGACGCACCAGTTCTAGGCGCAGGTGCGACAACCCGCCGCCATTTTGCCCCGCGCAACAGGGCGACAGCACGCACACTCACATAAATGGGTGCTTCACTTTTGATTAGACGAGATTCCGTCCGTCTTTTTTTCAGGTCCGTGCAATGAGCCATCCCGCTTCAATTGCGTGGCGCCGGTCGGAATTTTCCGTTTTCTTGGAAAACCTGTATGATTTTTAATGAATTTTCAAAAAATAAGAAAACCACATCATTCTATATTGTATTGTGAAGAATGTTGTAAATTTTCATATTCTTCTGATCACCAATGTAAGAGTAAAACGGTTACAACTGGAAAAAAAGAGGTGACTTTGGATTAATTTCAAATATTATTGATTTTAAACATGTTACAGCCATGTTGTGCTATTTCAAATCAAATTAAAGATTGAAAAATTCAGTCTCGGGCGGGACTTGAACCCGCACCCTTCCAAACCGGGGAAGTGCGTTATCCAATTTTGCTACCGAGCCCACTAGCCAGAGAACGAAATTTTTCAATCTGTTGCGTCTTGAGGGGACGTGAGCGACATCTACTGGCAGTTATTACACACTAGCCAACCCGCAAGTTCAGCATTACAACTGAAATTCATACGGTATAGATGACACACCCTGTTCCAATTTCAAATATTATTGATTTTAAACATGTTACAGCCATGTTGTGCTATTTCAAATCAAATTAAAGATTGAAAAATTCAGTCTCGGGCGGGACTTGAACCCGCACCCTTCCAAACCGGGGAAGTGCGTTATCCAATTTTGCTACCGAGCCCACTAGCCAGAGAACGAAATTTTTCAATCTGTTGCGTCTTGAGGGGACGTGAGCGACATCTACTGGCAGTTATTACACACTAGCCAACCCGCAAGTTCAGCATTACAACTGAAATTCATACGGTATAGATGACACACCCTGTTCCAATTTCAAATATTATTGATTTTAAACATGTTACAGCCATGTTGTGCTATTTCAAATCAAATTAAAGATTGAAAAATTCAGTCTCGGGCGGGACTTGAACCCGCACCCTTCCAAACCGGGGAAGTGCGTTATCCAATTTTGCTACCGAGCCCACTAGCCAGAGAACGAAATTTTTCAATCTGTTGCGTCTTGAGGGGACGTGAGCGACATCTACTGGCAGTTATTACACACTAGCCAACCCGCAAGTTCAGCATTACAACTGAAATTCATACGGTATAGATGACACACCCTGTTCCAATTTCAAATATTATTGATTTTAAACATGTTACAGCCATGTTGTGCTATTTCAAATCAAATTAAAGATTGAAAAATTCAGTCTCGGGCGGGACTTGAACCCGCACCCTTCCAAACCGGGGAAGTGCGTTATCCAATTTTGCTACCGAGCCCACTAGCCAGAGAACGAAATTTTTCAATCTGTTGCGTCTTGAGGGGACGTGAGCGACATCTACTGGCAGTTATTACACACTAGCCAACCCGCAAGTTCAGCATTACAACTGAAATTCATACGGTATAGATGACACACCCTGTTCCAATTTCAAATATTATTGATTTTAAACATGTTACAGCCATGTTGTGCTATTTCAAATCAAATTAAAGATTGAAAAATTCAGTCTCGGGCGGGACTTGAAGGGTGCGGGTTCAAGTCCCGCCCGAGACTGAATTTTTCAATCTTTAATTTGATTTGAAATAGCACAACATGGCTGTAACATGTTTAAAATCAATAATATTTGAAATTGGACCAGGGTGTGTCATCTATACCGTATGAATTTCAGTTGTAATGCTGAACTTGCGGGTTGGCTAGTGTGTAATAACTGCCAGTAGATGTCGCTCACGTCCCCTCAAGACGCAACAGATTGAAAAATTTCGTTCTCTGGCTAGTGGGCTCGGTAGCAAAATTGGATAACGCACTTCCCCGGTTTGGAAGGGTGCGGGTTCAAGTCCCGCCCGAGACTGAATTTTTCAATCTTTAATTTGATTTGAAATAGCACAACATGGCTGTAACATGTTTAAAATCAATAATATTTGAAATTGGAACAGGGTGTGTCATCTATACCGTATGAATTTCAGTTGTAATGCTGAACTTGCGGGTTGGCTAGTGTGTAATAACTGCCAGTAGATGTCGCTCACGTCCCCTCAAGACGCAACAGATTGAAAAATTTCGTTCTCTGGCTAGTGGGCTCGGTAGCAAAATTGGATAACGCACTTCCCCGGTTTGGAAGGGTGCGGGTTCAAGTCCCGCCCGAGACTGAATTTTTCAATCTTTAATTTGATTTGAAATAGCACAACATGGCTGTAACATGTTTAAAATCAATAATATTTGAAATTGGAACAGGGTGTGTCATCTATACCGTATGAATTTCAGTTGTAATGCTGAACTTGCGGGTTGGCTAGTGTGTAATAACTGCCAGTAGATGTCGCTCACGTCCCCTCAAGACGCAACAGATTGAAAAATTTCGTTCTCTGGCTAGTGGGCTCGGTAGCAAAATTGGATAACGCACTTCCCCGGTTTGGAAGGGTGCGGGTTCAAGTCCCGCCCGAGACTGAATTTTTCAATCTTTAATTTGATTTGGATTAATTGTTTTTCAGTTTTATTAATTAAAATAGATTTCGAGAAAAACCACATCACTTCTCATATCCTGAAGATTGTTCAGTTTTGTTTTCTGCTTAAAAAGTGCCATAGTTAATGTATAAAATGGTTACAAAGTTACTCAAAACCGGGACACCCCTTAAGATGTTGCTTTCACACTATGCATCCGATTGGTTATGCATTCCCGGATTTCCTGGCATCCCGAAAAATATTTAAGAGGGCTATTACAAGCTCAGTGGCGCCCTCACCGCAATAATAAAGATTTCTCAATAAAGAAAGCCTAAATTAAAAAAGTGCCCAACAGATAAACTACAAAAGCCTTCAAGCTATTTTTATAGAATACTTTTATAAGTTTTTTAAAAGTCTAAACATACTTTTGAAAAAAGAAAAAAAAAACGGCCGCTTTTGTTTTTATTCCAAATTATCTAAAAGTGGAATGTTTAGAACCTATAAAAGTATTGTATAACAATGGCTTGAAGGCTTTTGTAGTTTATCTGTTGAGCACCTTTTTAATTTAGGCTTTCTTTATTGAGAAATCTTTATTATTGTGGTGAGGGCGCCACTGAGCTTGTAATAGCCCTCTTAAAAACGAATATTTTATGAAGCCGAATTTCATAGACAAAAAATGAAGCTTAGGCAAATATGCATCTGAATATCCGATCTCTACTCTCCAGTCATCATCCCTACCCATGATTCAAGTTTAAATAGAGTCATATCATGCATGTTTTGCCTTTCATTGTTTAGAAGTTTATTTGTCTGGTTTGCCTATAAAAACTACAACCATTTTTATGTGGATAATGACAGCTGAATCAGATTATGTAGCTTAGGAACCAGCAAGAATAATAGTAATACAACATTCTTTACTGTGTCACAGTACGTACCAAATACAGGAAAAATATAACATAAATCACTATCAGTTCTAAAAATCTAAAAAAAATCCCGCCTCCGCTAAGCTTCTTAAGTACAAACAAATGTACCTACCATAAAGGTATCATATAGAGGAACTGACAGCTGAGAGAGCGAGATGTACCTAGCGGCGCCACTGTATAATAGAAAGAGATACATGACGCAAGGCAATAGAACCGTTTTTGGGAACTTCTCAGCACAATCGACTGGGTAAATATTCGTGCTCTGTGAATAATTAGTGAATCTAAAGTGAAGTCGTAGATTATTTTGTGAAATATACTAACACTATTTCATTAAATTACCTACGATTTCACGTTAGATTCACAATTATACACAGAACTCGAAGTTTTAGGGTGCCGATAAGTGCCGACAAATGCACAAAAAACGGTTTCATTTGACAACTCATGTCAGTTACTCTATTCCGACAGGTATAATAACTTTATGGTACCTACCCAGGGGTAGGTACTCAATAAAGAATTTATTATGTATTATCATAGAGGAAGGAAGTACAGAGTAAACATCGCGCGTCACGACGTTGTCCCATTCAACTGCGGCTATATAGTACACTGGCATTTAGTCGCTCTCTCACTGCGGTCACGTGTTGCAGTTACATTGAAAACAAATCTGCATAAAAAATGCCGTGGTGTGTACTGAGATACTGCACAAACAATTCAAGAAATGTAAGCAAATGTAAAGGAATAACTTTTCCTTAGAACTTTTCATAGGTAAGCAAGATGAATTAATTATTAAAAAGAATTTTTTAATATTATTTGTGGAAAAGAGAAGACAATAGATATTGCCAGTCATATAAATGATAGTGAAGGACAAACCTATAGGCGAAAAAGAGAAGACAATAGTATGCACGAAGCTATGTATATTTTTGTCTTTCTCATGCATATAGTTTTTACTATCTTCTTATCTCTCTCTCTCTGCAATCTTCTTGCACACGCCCCCCTCCCCCCCGTTTGCCTCACCGGCTGCCGCACATAGCGCATGAATTTTGTTTGTTGCAAATCTCTATACTTCCTTCCTCTATGTGTATTATTCATTTATTATAACTAATCAAATCAGTTTCTGGAAAATGTAAACAACTTTAATCTGTTTTCCTGGAAAATGCCTTATACTTTTCCTGTTTTAAATAAATAAATGAAATAAAATAGGTAACATTTATTTTCAGTCTATTGCATAAGCACATAATCCAACTCATGACCAATTATTTCATTTGGGTCGGTCAGAAACTTTGCTACAACTACCAACTATTTATCTAAGAGTCGTTTTACAGTTAAGTGGCACCCTCATCACAATATTAATAAAGATTTCTGAATAATGAAAGCCAAAGTGCTACCCTTTACTACCATAGCCTAAAAAATAACTTTCAAGCTCAAATTCACATTACGACGCGACGGGCGGGCGCGGAGAGTGCAATGTAAAATAATAGCTATTTCAATACCGATAGAGTCCACAGAAAGCTCCGTCTCCGTCCGTGGTATTATTTAACACTGCACCCTCCGCGTCCGCCCGTCCGTCGTAATGTGAATAGAGCTTAACAGAGCAGGAGTAACGACGCGTCATGCAAGTACCCCTTAGGGCAGACAAGATACATCAATTCTATGACTTAATAAATTTCTCGATACTCAACCTTTCGGCTGACATAACCTCAGCTCAGGGTTAAAAGCTCCCATACAAAGAAATAAAGAATAAAATAAAAGAACTTTCAGATTCCTGGGTACCTATAATAAAGGGTGATACCCTGTAACCATTATGCACCACTTGATTCGCCAAATTGATACAAAAGAAGGTGATCATGATCATTCCATGCCAATAAACTGCTGTGGAGTTTGGCGTGGTAATTTTTAAGACACACCATGTAGCCATTGAAGTAAAAAATTAAATTTAAAAAAAAAGTTGACAGAGAGAACGCCCATACAGGCCCCACAGACGGACGGACGGGATCCTCCGCGCCCGCCCGCGGTCTTAATGTGAATTGAGCTTTATGCGCCAAGTGGAAAAGAGTTTAAGGCGATTTTGCTATGCCACGGTGCCATGATAGCCCACAGGCCAGGAGTGCAGTTTTTGAATATACTCAACAGACACACACTTCACACTTTCCAATTCGAATACTCTCTCTCTCTCTTCCTGGCTTATTAATCCCATGTGGTGGTGGGGTTAGCCTTCCCCGTCTGTTCTCTTTCTGACGTGTCGTCTTCGGAGACATTGCACTCGGTCATATCACTGCGAACTGTGTTCATCTATCTATTCTTTGGATGTCCTCTTCGAATTCTAATCGAATGCCCTCTTAAGTCGCCGGTTACTCTAGAGTAAACTGATTTTGTGCTTTACCAACCCTAATCTATGAATAAGTTGAGAGTAAATTTTACACGGCCAATTTTGACGGCTTATATCCCGACCGAGACTAATGAAATGTTAATGTCACATAATAAAAAAAAATTATAAAAAGAAACCTAACATACATCTAACAAATTAAAACTGTATAACCTCACATTGCTATAAGTATGGATACAACGACTGGATATTTATCGTCATGTGAGATTCAAAAATAGCACTTCTTTACGTCTTATGGTTTTGGAATAGTTGAATATATTTGTAGCATTGTCATAAAAAAAAATTCCGAATTTTGTGTAATTTCTGAGTATTCCAGCAGCCAGGGCCTCAATTGCGCAATTTTATACGGTTTTGGTTTGGTTTTGGTTTAGTTTTGGTTTAGATTTGGTTTAGCTGAAGTAAAAAAGCTATCGCGATATTTTTTCTGAACGGTTAAATCGCACAATACAGAAAATTCGATCGAACGGACATCAAACGTTACGCCAACGTATCTTCCGAAATAAAGCTAAATCGTTACCGTTAATATAATTTGCGCGATACGAATTGTGCATAATGTAACGTTTTTGGTTGTGGTTTTGTTTTGGTAGTATCGTTCAAACTTAGGGCGATTGAGGCCCTGGTATTGCTGCGCAAATGATAGCTTCTTTCTATTAACTAGCTTGCCTTCCCTATAAAACCCAGAAACGGAATCAAATTTTTGTGCACAAATAATGTTTGAGACGATCTCACATATGCTGTGTAATCTGTGTCTATGATTATAATATGTAGGCAGTATTTAGGTATGACATAACACATGTATATGAGAAAACATGATTATATTATACTACCTATATAATAACTGTACGGTACTAACCTAACGATATTCTGGCGCCATGTAAGTGATGAAGTGACAACGAAATAGCAATATTTTCATACTTACGACTTTATTGTTGTATAGCCTTAGACAGTTTATATAGGGACGAGTTACGCCTCTCATTCTACTAAGAAAAATTTCTACCACTTTTTGCGGGGGGCGAGGTAACATGAAATCCGCAACTTTGGATTTTATTCCCCATAAGTTTAGATTCTAATTTTGAATGTTAAAAATCATGAAAAGTAGTCTCGTGTGAACCTCAAACGTTCTAAGTTAAAATTATTGTTTCGCTGGCTTTAATACTATTTTCTCCTGACCGATTTCGGTCACTGTATGCTGTAATGCTGTATGAGTATACTATACGAATCTCTTAAACCGTAATAGGAAACGATTTGAATTTTCATAGAATGTGTTATTATTTTGTCTTTGCTAACAAATAATAATGTAAACTGTACTGTAATAAGAGAAATCAAACCAATGCAAAATACAGTTTGGAATCAAAGTAAATCACTGTCACAAAACAAGTTTCACACCTTCAAAGGAAATCTCCTAGAGTCCCACTGTGTCGATCCGTCGGTCGATCTATGTTGTCTGCACAAGCCAGTTTTCAAAGCTGGTAGCATATATGTTTCCTCGCTAAGCCGAGCTTGAGGTTGAGGCTGGCTGATTTAGAATTCGAGTTCCCGCGTGTAAAAATTCATACGTTTTCAACCCTTCTCAGACTCAATACTGAGAAGAAGTCTCTGAGGCCCGTAATAATAAACCAAACTCCAATGTTAGCGCGTTCTTCAATCAGTTAAGTAACACCTAGGTCTTAGGTATTTGTCAGAGTAATGACACGCTAGAATTTGACATTAATCGGGGCACGTATTAATCAGATACAAGCGTAAGTTGAGTCTTACGCAGCTAAGGATTGGACTTCATGACACTGGTTATAGCGCAGCAGCACTTGACATCGATCGCTTCATTAATACGGGGCTCGTATTAATGGATCTAAGGTCGAGATTCAGATACGTCTTTTGAGCGTGAGTTGAGTCTTACGTGCCTAAAGATTGGACTTCATGATACCGGTTATAGCGCGCCAGCACTTGACATCGCTTCATTAATACGGGGCTCGTATTAATGGACCTAAGGTCGAGATTCAGAGACGTCTTTTGAGCGTGAGTTGAGTCTTACGCAGCTAAGGATTGGACTTCATGATACCGGTTATAGCGCGCCAGCACTTGACATCGCTTCATTAATACGGGGCTCGTATTAATGGACCTAAGGTCGAGATTCAGAGACGTCTTTTGAGCGTGAGTTGAGTCTTACGTGCATAAAGATTGGACTTCATGATGCCGGTTATAGCGCGCCAGCACTTGACATCGGTTCATTAATACGGGGCTCGTATTAATGGACCTAAGGTCGAGATTCAGAGACGCCTTTTGAGCGTGAGTTGAGTCTTACGTGCATAAAGATTGGACTTCATGATGCCGGTTATAGCGCGCCAGCACTTGACATCGATTCATTAATACGGGGCTCGTATTAATGGACCTAAGGTCGAGATTCAGAGACGTCTTTTGAGCGTGAGTTGAGTCTTACGTGCATAAAGATTGGACTTCATGATGCCGGTTATAGCGCGCCAGCACTTGACATCGCTTCATTAATACGGGGCTCGTATTAATGGACCTAAGGTCGAGATTCAGAGACGTCTTTTGAGCGTGAGTTGAGTCTTACGCGGCTAAAGATTGGACTTCATGATGCCGGTTATAGCGCGCCAGCACTTGACATCGGTTCATTAATACGGGGCTCGTATTAATGGACCTAAGGTCGAGATTCAGAGACGTCTTTTGAGCGTGAGTTGAGTCTTACGTGCCTAAAGATTGGACTTCATGATGCCGGTTATAGCGCGCCAGCACTTGACATCGCTTCATTAATACGGGGCTCGTATTAATGGATCTAAGGTCGAGATTCAGATACGTCTTTTGAGCGTGAGTTGAGTCTTACGCGGCTAAGGATTGGACTTCATGATGCCGGCTATAGCGCGCCATCACTTGCCATCGCTTCATTAATACGGGGCTCGTATTAATGGACCTAAGGTCGAGATTCAGAGACGTCTTTTGAGCGTGTGTTGAGTCTTGCGCAGCTAAGGATTGGACTTCATGACACCGGTTCAGTGCCGGGAAACCGCCTGTGGAATTTAAGTGATAACTCGATGTCCGCCAAGATTTATAAGTTGAGTTGAGTTGGTGCCGTGTGAGTCTCATATACCTATTGCAAGAGTATAATTTTAACGTTGTGTCTGCGAACGATACGTCGTCTGCGATGGCCCATTTCTCTTAAATAGGTATACTCTTCGTCCAAAGAAGAAGAAAAAGCATCAAAGGAGCGAAAGAGTCATACTGTCACAATGAAAATGGCCTTCCTCGAGATACTCGTTTATTCACTGATGTTATATGACTAATGCTGGAACGAAATATCGTTCTTCCTCGTTTATAATGTAACTCGGGAGTTTTGAGAACCAAGTTCCTTCTAGTCATAATGTGCCACAAGAAAATTGACGGTAAAATGGTTGCCATTTTGCCTATGGGCGTAAGTAAACACCGTAAAATGTAACCGTTGTTTGCTGCCTTTATTTGAATAGATACAGGCTCTCGTAGCGCCAACCGCACGGTTGCAATGGCCTCGATTCGGAGTGTACCACGACTAAACTAAACTAAATGTATTCCTGTCACTTTCTAAAATAAGATTAAGAAAAGAGACAGAAAACCAACAGCTGACTTTAGTGCTGTCAAAGTGACGTTAAACGCCCAAAAACGACTTAAATAAGATGGCGTACATTATGATGGCATCTCCCAGGTAGATCATCACTGAGATTGCTCCGATCATGACTAAACTCATTTAACCAGTTGTAAACAAGTGTCAAGGGAAAGGGCTTCATCATGAAATACCTATCGAAGTTTATCATTAACTTATTTATGGACTAGGACCACGACGATAATCTTAATAAATTGGGGAGAAAACATTTTTCCTTGCTAAATTCGTTTTGCCTCGCGACACGCACTTTTCAAATTGCCGCCAAATCGTTAAAACAAATGACAATCGAATAAAATTTTCGGCTATAGGTTGATAAAGAGTTTCTTATTCGTAATTAAAATAATTTTTTCATTGGCATTGTCACTAACTGGTCCATTCCTGAAACTTTCAGTGTCGCCCTCGTAGGTGGATGTGAGACACAGACTCTAGGCACAGACTGCATCAGTAGGCCTAGCATGCCACCCCCGAGAAAACGACAAAAATCGAGATGTGCCTCCATCCTTATTATTTTACGTACGCCAAAAAGAGCGCGCATGACGGTTTTCTCGTTTAAACGCTTTGTCGTCGGTGGCATGCTAACCGTGCAGGTCGTTCAATGAATTCATGAGTAAGAAACTAAGATTATTCTTAGTTAGATTATGCTAAGATTCTAAGATTATTCTTAGTTTCTTAGTTGTTCTTATGAACACACTTGTTTGGAAGGAATCGTGCAGCGCTGCTGTTGTGTATGTCATTCTTTAATATTAAACAGGGTGTAAACTTAAATGCTTCAGACCATCAAACTAGGAACAACTTTTATTATGGGACAAACTTTGAAATCGCAAAAAAATCTGTTTCAGACATTTTGGTCGCGTAGGCTTTTTCGCGATTTTAAAGTTATTTGCGAGTTTCCGTAGGTTTCTTAGGGAAAGTTCTTCAGTATCATGGGGACAACCACCCCTTAAAGTAATACAACTGTTTACTCTAACACCCTGTACACAGGGTGTAATTTTAAATGCATTACATACTTAAAGGGATGCTTCAGACCAATGTGACCGAATTTAGTGCAATTTTTGTTTTGTTTCAACATCCCCGTTTAATTAGCGATAAGCGTAATATACGCGTCTGGGATCAAGTTATCGCAATATTATAATCGATGCGATACGATAATGTCGAGGGTGGGGGTGGGGGTGGTCGATTTTTATTATCTTAAGAGGTGGGTGCGGCCGGGAGCGGGAGCGGCAGGCCAAACACCGACGAGGCGAGATCGATATTTTCAAGGACTATTGCTGGCTACTTTTCACTAACAACGACAAAATTGCCAATAACCTATGCGTCCATTCTTCTTCTTATCGTGTGGGTAGAGCCCTGGTTTCAGAGTTTTTTCAGACCGCCTTACGGCCTCTGACATGGTTTTTTATGTAACGACTACTACCACCAGAGATAGTAGCCGGGACCAACGGCTTAACGTGCCATCCGAAGCACGAAATCATCTTTCTTTTCAGACAATCAGGTTATTCAGCCTGTAATGTCCTAACCAACTGGGGAAAAACGCACAAAGTGACATATCACTAGGTGTCCCCCGTGGGAATCGAACCCACGACCTCCGTATCGAGAGCCCAATGCTCTTAACCATTAGACCACGGAGGAGGACAAGGAGGATGAAGCATTGACATAAATCATTTACATAAAACAACATTAATTACGAAGTTTGTTTCTGAAAACAATGAAGTCTTTAAGACATGGACAGTACATCATCAACGAAGTTACAAAACACTGCATTGATTTACAAGTTGTAAACAGCATAAAATTTAATTGGATTCTATAAATTTCTATTATGGTAAATATTCTAATGAATTATAAGTAATTACGATTCCTTGCGCAGTTGTAATGAAAATTAATTAATTATATAATTTCGTAGTGCGCGTTTGTGACCACGTCTCTTTTCGAAACTTCTTTATGATTATGATAGTTTACTGACCTTTTCACTCTTGACGAATGTCCCAAAGAAAGTTGACAGTACGGTGCGTGGTCCAAGGAACGAGTAAATCGATATTTAATTTAAATATCATATGTAATAGTCGAGTCGATGGAGGTCTAAAAATGCTATGACCTCCAAACCCTTTTTTTACCCTTTTTTATTTTGCTCTATCGTTAAAACGAAAATGTATATATTTCCGATTTAACGGATCAAACTTCGTGTAATTATAGTAAATACTTTAAAGTAAAACAACAAATAATAAAAATTGGCCAAGTGTGGGTCGGGCGCTAAATTGTATAAAAAATTATTTTTTTAAATTTGACCTACTTTATGCTCTCCCGATTTTTTACTTCCCATACTATGAAATGATTCCTACATAAAACTGGGTCGAACAGCGTAAAAAAAAAGTTGAATTTTTTTTTCACATTTATCACAAATCACGCTTGACCAAAAATTTGTTATGCCAAAATTGTGTTCACAAAAAGGACCTAAGGATTCCTAAGACAATTCCCCTGTATCTCCTGTGGTTGTGGATTTCCCCATACTGTCCTTGTTAAAAAATACAATGTAATGTTTTGTGGTACGGAACCCTCGGAATAATGGAGAGCGGCAAAGAAAAATGGGTAAACATTTTCGTTTGTAATGTAACTAACATAATGCAGAAGGTTTCATAAAAGTTTACTCAAAGTAATTGGGTTCCGAGGTGAAAACCTCTATCGACTCCACTATAAGTAGATAGATAGATCCCATGACTGGTCTATTCAGATTTTTGACTGCATCGTATTTAACAAGTAAACATGCACTTTTACTATGTGTTTTATTTATCAGATAACTTTTTAAAGAATCTTTCTACAATCTGTAAGGAATGATAAATAATATAACAACAATGTACCTACCTACCTATCGTCATAGTACAATAGAATCGGTCGCATCTAAAAATAGTTTTTAACGAGGAACTATTAAATGATTATTAATGATGCTAAAATTAGAACAACAACATAAAAACATATTTACCTATGTTCTTTGCTTAACAAATACCCTAGGTATTAAATATAGTACCTAATTAAGTTCTAACTTGTTTGTTGTAATGTAAGCCTATTTATAATATTATGCTTACATTTTGTTACTTTTTACCCGACTGCGCCAGAAGCGTATGTATGTATGTATGTCTATTTCTTTGGCACGCCCTACAGCCTAAACGGCTTGATGGATTTTGACGTATGAGGTGTCGTTAGATTCATAAAAATCGTGAGAGTGTCATAGGCCATATTATTTTTTTATGGCGTCTGCGAATTAAAAAAAGAGGGGGAATAAAATTTTTCTTTTTTTGAAAAAAATACAATATCGGTATCAAATGAAAGCTAGTAAACAGAAGATTCCAAATATGTATATATTATAGTACTTTTATGCTACCATTTCGACACTAGACTAAAAAGTATGAAATAAACTAAATTATTACGAAAAACAAAAAACCCGACTGCATAAAAAAAACTATTAACTGAAAAGAGAAAAACAAGCTCTATAATCACTAATCAGCTATAACAACACTGAGCAAAATATATAATTTGAATGTTATTAGGTAGGTATTGCAGGCGGGGACAAACAAAAGGTACGTACAAACGTTTCATAATTCTTCTTTGTCCCCGTTTGCGATACCTACCTAATAACATTCAAATTATATATTTTGCTTAGTGTTGTTATAGCTGATTAGTGATTATAGAGCTTGTTTTTCTCTTTTCACTTAATAGTTTTTTTTATGTCAATAGGGCCTTTATTATTCTGACGATTTTTAAAGGGGATGATCAGTCCATCAAACTGAACAACACCAAAATCGAAATCGCGAAAAAAAATCTGCTATCACATCATTTATGGAAAAGCTTTTTTATCTGATCATTCCCTTAAAAAACAGAGTCGTATATTGGCTCACGCGGATTTTATTTCATAGTAAAATACAGCTTTTATTTCCATTTACGGTCTCTAAAACGGCTAAAATTCTAAATGCCATAAAACATGTGCAGTGATAAATCACTAGTGAATTAATTATTTTGAACCATTTAATTAATTACATAATCGTAGAACTACCGTTATTCAGTACCTACATTTTTGTCATATAAATAACAGTAACACAGTACCTATCTGTATTGTGCGAGTATACTAAGTGACTTGTATACTGAATCAGCCAGCCTCTAGCTTATGTATTCGGTGAGCTATTAATAACTTAGCAAATATGTAAGCAAAGTCGAGGTTACAAATATTAACTTGAGAATAGGGAGGGAGGTACCTACTGATGTGACGTCGCGTCTGATGTATCATAGCAGGAAAATGGTACCCATTCGGACTGTACCACGACTTAACTAAATTTATTCCTGTCACTTTCTAAAATAAGATTAAGAAAAGAGACAAAAAACCAACAGCTGACTTTAGTGCTGTCAAAGTGACGTTACACACCCAAAATAAGATGCCATTATAATGTATGCCATCTTATTTAAAGCGTTTTTGGGCGTGTAACGTCACTTTGACAGCACTAAAGTTAGCTGATGGTTTTCTGTCTCTTTTCTTAATATTATTTTAGAAAGTGACAGGAATACATTTAGTTAAGTTAAGTCGTGGCACAGTCCGAATCGAGGCCAATGTGTACTGGAGTGACTCTCATTCATTTCATGGGAGAAACTCATTCTTTGAACTCAGCAGTTGAAAATGTCAATATTACTATGGAGATATGCATCTTTCTACTGCTGATTTGACAATAAAAAATGATACTTCAGGAGTGCGATTTTTGAAAGTCAAATCAGCAGTAGAAAGATGCGTATCGTATCTCCATAGTAATTTTGACATTTTCAACTGCTGAACTCAGCGAATGAGATTCAAAAATCGCACTCTTGTTATATTTTTAGATTTCGAAGTATGTAGACTCATATTTTGTGACATTTGACCTGAAAGAGATACAATACCCCATAGCAGTATAAACAACTGAGTCGTGGTTTTCGATTTTAATCGATCTTCCCAAATATTGCTGTATTGAAGCTATTTTTGGAAAATTGCATTTTTACACCAATTTATTTTAAATGTTCCCCCTTTTTTTTTCTTGTAATAAAACCGGCTAAGTGTTATGGCGCCTAGATTTAAACCTAGATGCTTAGATTAGAATAATTTAGTCGGAAGTTTGCAAAAAGCCTAATTGGTTTTTGCTCAAACACGGCGATATAAATATAATCTATCGCGCTTGAAGTGATTGTTTTGAATTGTGAACAACTAATAAAAATTATACTGATACGTAGTAACTTGTACCTACTTAATATCTACTGATTGATGCATTAGACCGGTGTTTCCCAAAGTGGTCTATATCGACCCCCAGGGGTCGATTACGACCTGCAAGGGGTCCATGTCAGCGAGAAAAATAATTGGGGGTCCATGAGACTTAAATGGGGGTCCATGAGAGTGAATCCCATTTGAGTTGGTCGTGACCATAATTTTGACTTTCCATGAACGAAAAAATCCACATAATACAGATAGTACCTATATGTACTCATTTGCCACAACCGCCAGTCTCTCACAAAGACAGTAAATGCCATGCATGTATACTTCTTTGATGTCATACCTTGTAAACGCCTTTCTTTTGTGTGAGCCAATAAATACATTATTACTTCAAATATTATTGATTTTGAACATGTTACAGCCATGTTGTGCTATTACATTATTACTTTTTTTACTCACATAATTCTTTCCTATAAAAACAATATACATCTATCTATCTTTGACGACCCGGTTGGTGATGGTTACCACGCCGGACTGCCAAACCAGGGTCCTGGGTTGGAATCCCGGTTCGGTCATGGATGTAATATGTTTGTGCCGTCGGCGTCGTTGTATGGTTCCCATAACAAAAAGCCTGAGGCTTACTTGGGACCATTACAATGTATGTGCTTATGAGCGTTATTTTTTTATTTGTATTTTATCAATAATCTGAAGGCAGGAACGTATTCTGATACGGGAAAAATGGGCATAGTGCTAAGGCCAGCCCGTTTAGAGTGGGCGCGGCGGCCTGCAGAAGGATTTTAGTGCCCTACAAAATTATACACCCAGAGGCACGACCGAGCAGAGGATCCAAAGGCGCATTATCAAATATACGACATAACTTCGGCGTCGCCAAAAAGTAAAAAAAATTAAGAGCATGCTACGCTCGCTGCTGATTTTTATTTCTATTCAATTCAGGTCAGTTTATGGCCAAAAAACGAATAAAACAATTTTGGGAAATAAAGTCATAAATAATTTAGATTCGTTGGTTCTTTCTATGAAGTTTCGAGAGAAAAGTGCAAAAAATTTCGAGCTCGCTTCGCTCGCTTTATTTCTGTTCTTATTACACACACACACACATAAACACTGTCAAATCATATTGCGAAAAAGTTTTTATGTTCGCTTCGCTCGCTCTGGTTTCTATTTTATTACGGTTGCATTAACCGAAAGAGATAAATACAATCACAGCCAAGTCGTGCTGAGAAATTTCATGGATAAGTTGTATTGTTGTGAAATTTCGAGCTTGTTTCACTCGCTCCATATTTACAATTTTGCTACTGCTCGCGCGATAGTATGTTCTTCTCATCACAGGTCTGTAAAATTTCGTGCTCGCTTCGTTCGCTCCAGATTTGGATCGAACTCTTGGTAGTACTGTCATAAAATAACCAACAACTCTTTAGACTTATCTGTTTAAACCTTAGAATAGAGCTGTTGCTGGCACAAATCTTGGCTACGGGCCCAACGGCAAGCTGGAATATTAGGAAATATGGGGGTGTCTGTAGGGGGTCTACCCAAAATCACAAAAGTTTGCAAGGGGTCTACGGGACAAAATAGTTTGGGGACCTCTGCATTAGACCAACAGTTGAATAGCCCAGTCATTTTACGGTTTGAGCCGGGACTAATTACTAATTGGTATTTTTTTCGGTACAGTATTTAATGCCAATTTGAGCTTAGAAATGTACTAAAATTAAAAAAGAATCTCGTCAGCAACAGTTCCAAATTTAAAATTTTGGTATTATCTCGTTATGAAAAAACCTGATGGTAATTTTTTTTGCACACATTTAAGGCATTATCATTATACATACTTCAAACATGGTGTAAATATTTTTGTCTACTTAGAAGGTTTTGAAAAATACATTCGTATTTTCTAATAAAAACCTCTGTTTTTTTATTTCAATGCCTATTTTATAGCTAAAAATAATTTAAATTGTAAAATCTTATTCAAATGAGTGCATGGTATTAATATTATTAATTTAAAAGCCTTCTGGGACTCGCAATTTTGATTTCTATGTTGAGTAGTGAATTTTTTTAAATTTGTTTTCAGATAGTCTTTTTGTCATTAAATAGTACTGGTTGCAGAATAAAAGTCCAATTAGTAATTACTTCCCACCACTCCTAACAAAAGTCCGTAAAATGACTGGGCTATGAATGCCGATTTGGTTTGCTGGCAAAACAGTTGTAGTTGCTGTAAATGCAATCAGAATCATATTACCTTTTATTTAGTTCTAAAAATAGCTCGAGAGCGTTATCGCTGACGTTATCTCAAGGCGAGATCGTGTTCGTGCCGCCGGCCGCCGCGCCACCGCATGCTAGTTGTCACTGAATGCGCCCGCGCAGCCCCGCGCGCTGCCCGCACCGCGCCACCGCCAACATGTGCTGTCTGTTATTCCTCATGTTACTTTCACACTATCTGTCTTAAAATGTTCTCTTCTCTTATCTTATTTGAACATTGTATAAACAAAAATAATGGTTATGACGAGCTAGTTTTATCTTTAAACAGTGATTTAACTACATAGAAATTACACGCTCCCGTAAGGTTTTAACAAATGAGCGCAAAACCTATAAGTTTTTTCTCCAGAAACTATGCATAGAAATCATATGCAGGGTAAGCCCTTTGCGATGACTGACTTGTTCATTCTAAAGTAGTCAATTATAATCAGTCTATCGCTCTCATATACAGGATGAAATCCTTTTAAACTAAGAGTCTACCCATCAAACTGAACAACTTTTACTATGGGAGCAAACCGATCGGAGCAAAAAAAACTGCTGTTGCATACATTTGAGTCGCGTATGCAGCGGCGGGGCGGGTGCAGTTTAGTATGGAACAGCTGTTTTTTTTTGCTTCGATCGGTTTGCTCCCATAGGAAAAAATGTCCAGTTTGATGGGTATTGGAATGGAATTTGAAGTATAATTGAATTGAATTGAATTTGCTGTAGCTTCAAGGATGTTCTTAGTTACGCTAGCCTTTCTAATCTTTTGTTTCCACCGTGTGTAGGAATCTATCAATTCGCTGCAGTCAGGTACCGCGACAATATTGTAAATATAAAGCGTAAGCTTAAGGGGCTATGTAAAAAAAATAGGATTCTTCAAAGCTCCATATATCATGAAGTACTATCAGTAGGAGTATGATTTGCGGATATGTGTAAATTGAACATATAATTGAAGTTTTGATTAGAGCCAAAACACGATTAAGACAAATTTTCTCGATAGAAAAACAAGCCAAAGTGGCCTCCGTTTTTGTCTATAAACGCTTGTAACTGCGAAACGGTGAATAATAGAAACACAAGACTTGATTTAAAAAAAAGAGATTGATATTTTCTAAATTTTGATTAGAGCAGAATTGAAATAACATAAATAGTACAATCACAATTAAATAAAGTTTGATTTGGCGCTCGATTCGTTTCAGGCGCGCGCGGCGCCCCATCTCTTTCTCTCGCATCAGACCGTAATATAAGCTATCCCACGCCTGTTTCGCTAAAATTATTTTTCGACATATTAATTGAGACAAGTACAAAATGTAAAGTTAACAGACTTACAGGAGGCAGCGTGTTGTCAAAACAGCGGCACGTCAATTGGACTAATCGGTGGCCGGCTGCGAGCCAATTATTTACTTGACAGTATGGAAGCAATTCCTACATTTGAGGGCGGAAAGCGAGCTGCAGGAAGACTTCCCTTTATTGAGTTACAGAAATAGACACGCTCATTGTCGCCGTGCATCATGCTGGCGCTGTGGTGTGGGCTCCGTGCTGTGACCACGCACTTTTGTGCAGATAAAGCCTTTATCTTCTTGATAATCGTACATTTTTGTTTAAATCTAAGCTTATTAAAGATACCTTTCTTGGTTCAGTGCCGCCCTTATCACAAAATTTAAGATTTATCAATCAAGAGGACTTAAAAATAAAAAAGTGCTACTCGAACTTACTGCAAAAGCCTAAACTTTAATTTAGGTTTAAACTAAGGTTTAAAATGTTTCGAACCTATAAAAGTATTGTATAATAAAACCGATCAAGTGCGAGTCGGGCTACTCGCGCACCGAGGGTTCCATACCACACCTCCACAGAACACAACATTATTAACTTAGAAAAAAAACCCTTTTTTTGTCGGGACCTTTAGCGCAAGACCAACTCACATTTGGCCGGTTTTTAGTAATTGTTGTTATTCTGTAGAGTTTGCTCTAAAATCACACTAAGTTTGACGTTTGTATGTATTACCGTTTTTACGATAGAGCGTGAAGAAAAAACGTTGATAAAAACTAGTTTCTTGTTGAGAACCCCCCTTAATTTTTAACTTTTTGACATTTTTATTATTTGTTAACAAATCCGCCGTAATAACGCATAATCTGTGAAAATTTCAACTATCTAGCTATTACGGTTCAAGAGTTACAGCCCTAAATAAGTAGGACAGACGGACGGACAACGTAGTTGCCGTTTTCACCCTTTGGGTACGGAACCCTAAAAATAACTATGTATAACTCCTCTCAATAACATTAGGTTGAAAATTAAAATTCAAAATAAGAACTTTTTGGGCAAAAGTTATTAAAAACATTGAATGATTGATTTTAAAATTCTATTGTTTTTGGTAGTTACACCTCTGTTAAGAAACAATTAAACATGTTGTGGTGGAACGGACCTCTCGGTATCTATTATAACGCTCCTTATTGCACTTGGCCTCATTTCTATACTTTTAAATTGATAATGATAAGTACCTATCTACAATACATCATAGTACTTAAATGTATTATCGTACGATCACTCTCTTATCGTAAGTAATAGGCAGGACAATGACCCATAGTTTCAAGTGCTTCATAATAATTATATTGAAAACCTAAAAGATCAGGTAGGCACGTGTGTTTACGAAAATCGCTCGTGAACTTTTAATTTTTAAGAGGATAGAATGCACCAGGATGGGTAAAAAAACATTATCATATCAACAGGCAAGGTATTTTCTCGATTGTACTGTTTTCTATTACCATGTGGACGCGTTTTGACTCAACGTTGCTCCGTGCCGTGCCCGGTAATGTGGATAGATTTTTCCTTTTCTTATCCACGCACGGTCTGGCAATATTCCGTACGTCAATTCTGATTGGTGTACGGGATTTTTCTGACAGAAAATTCTCATAATCTGCGGCCGACCGCCGAAATGATGGTATTTGTTACATCTAAATCTAAACTAATAAAACTGTAACAGAAGTGTGTCTGTACATTGAAGATATTTACAAAAAAAGATTACGATGTGGTTTTTAGGTGTCCCTGATACCAAATCACCAATTTTTGGATTTTTTGTCTGTCTGTTTGTTTGTTTGTTTGATCGAGCATCACGCAAAAACTACTGAACAGATTTTGATGAAACTTTTTTGTTTGATAGCTTATGATCTGACTTAAAATCTGGTATATAAGTTATGCGGTCGAAGTCGCGGGTAAATGCTCGTTGTAACTAAAATGTGTGACGGTGTAGGTGGGGGTGCCGCGGTGAAGGCGACGGCATGTGCCGGGGCGCGGGCGCGCGGGCGCTGGTGCTCGCGGCGCTGGCCCTGCTGGCCGGGCCCTCGCTCGCCGCCAAGAAGTACAGCATCACCATCGGCTACCTGCCCTCCATCAAGGGCGAGATGCGCGACCGCCAGGGGCTCGCCATCTCCGGCGCACTCTCCATGGCCCTCGATGAGGTATGACCTAAACATTTATTGTAGCATTTTAAATCGGATGTACCGACTGCTCTCAAACGGTGAAGGAACACATCGTGACAAAGCCTGCATACGCTGAAGAAGAAATTCTGATCCATATGTGTTGTGTCCACCAATCCGAATGCGCGGTGGACTAATACCATACAACCTCCGTGGGGGGTAGTCCTGCAGTGGGACGTACAATGATGATGATGATTTTAGATCAAACTTCTCTGTTCTTATGCTTTTGTTACTGGATCCGTGACAATCATGTAGGTACCTGCTCACTGAGTTAGTCTTTGTCCGATTTAATGCAATCTAAAGGGAGATCGAATACTTCAAAACAATGTAGAGTTTTCAAAATGTAGAGTTTTCAAGTATCATGGTTAAAGTCTAAAACTAGGCAAATATTTGTTATAAGTTATCATGACACGTTTACATTGATTTACCTTCACAACGAATTAATGTATTACGAAAAACAGCTAAAACATTTCACAATATAGACTCGTACAATGATAAACTCTGTTTGTACAACACAAAATCATATTATCTACATTTCCGTAGCTATTTTTAGCACAAGACTTGTTACTTGAAACTTTTAGAATTCATTACCTACAAACTTGCAGTATCTATAAATAAATCTGCTATTGGAATCCCGCCGTCTCTTCAAAATTGCAAATACACTGTCGGGGACAAATATTTATGGCTTTCCACTGTTGTATGAATGTGAAAGTAGGTTGGTTAAACTGCGTGTCCATTTTGTGTAGTGCTAAATGAATATTATCATGAGAATTGTTTTTCATCTGCCGGAGATAACAGATTTCCTCTAAGTCGCTGCATATTTGTTTATAATGTAATTTCCAGTTAATAGTAAACTATAATTTCCAGATCAATAACAGCCCTGATATATTGCCAGAAGTGGAAATATTGTTGGAATGGAACGATACGCGATGCGATACGGTGATAGCTACCAAGTTGATCACGGACATGAGCTGCGCCGGCGTGGTCGCCTTCTTCGGTCCCGAGGGGCGGTGCAACACAGAAGCAGTCATCGCACAATCTAGGAACCTACCTATGATCTCTTACGTGAGTTTCTACAGCAGGGTTTCCCAACCTTTTTTGCGTCACGCCCTGTTATAATAAGTATTATTTGCATGCCCACTCTATCGAAAGTTTAACGACACACGCAGGTGGAACGGTGCTGTCTCAGACCTGAAGCTGAACATGTCGGTAACAAGGAACGAATGGGTGAATTAGTTACTGAATGAATGAGTGAGTTAATAAAATGAATTAATGAGTGTATTTATGACGTTAACTGAATTTTTCTTTTTAAAATGCAAACGCATTGTGTACGATCTCACTACGCACTCCAAAGGTGGCGCGCCCTACTCGAGCCAAATCTCACCACATCTCACCAAGAGGAAAGGGTCTGAAATCGCCAAAATCACCTCACGTAAATAACGTCCCCATTATTGTTCCGCAATTATAGGCTATCTCGTAAAATTGTATGTAAATGCACGCATGCATGCAATGCTAGTCCCTTCCCTAGTTATATGGTCTAAGATCTTGGTATTTGATTTTTTTGTTGTTGTCCCAAAACAAAAAAAAATTGGTGAGGCAATGTAAGTCCTACTTTTTCAACTGCGACCTATCTAAAACCTGAGTCTATTAAAATTATGTTAAATTTGAATGTGGCTCCTATGTTTTGAATCTAATAACTCTTGCGTCGGATTGAATAGAGAGATTTTGCATTATTTGCTTTTTAGGGTTCCGTACCCAAAGGGTGAAAACGGGACCCTATTACTAAGCCTACGTTGTCCGTCCGTCCGTCCTATTTAGGGCTGTAACTTTTGAACCGTAATAGCTAGATAGTTGAAATTTTCTTAGACTATGCGTTATTACGGCGGATTTGTTAACAAATAATAAAAATATCAAAAAGTTTAAAATTAAGGGGGGTTCTCAACAAGAAACTAGTTTTTATCAACGTTTTTTCTTCACGCTCTATCGTAAAAACGGTAATACATACAAGCGTCAAACTTTGTGTGATTATAGAGCAAACTCTACAGAATAACAACAAATTCTAAAAACCGGCCAAGTGTGAGTCGGTCTCGCGCTAAAGGTCCCGGACAAAAAAAGTTTTTTTTCTTAGTTAATAATGTTGTGTTCTGTGGTGGTGTGGCACGGAACCCTCGGTGCGCGAGTAGCCCAACTCGCACTTGATGGGTTTTATTTTATGTTATGTGGTAAAAGAAACCTTGACCTGATATTTTCTATTTCCAGAAATGCTCTGATTACCAAACGTCGTCACTTTCAAACTTCGCGAGACTGGAGCCACCTGATACCCAGGTACATATTATTATTAATATAATACATTACACAGGGTGCCTACGTGGTCTAATGGTGAAGAGCATTGGACTCTCTACACGGAGGTCGTGGGTTCGATTCCCACGGGGGATACCTGTCTGTGTATGTGATATGTCACTGTGTGTTTTTCCCCAGTTGGTTCGGACATTGCAGGCTGAATCCCCTGATTGTCTGAAAAGAAAAATTGAAGGAAACGGATGGCACGTAAAGCCGTTGTACGCTGCAGGACCGCCGCGCGCGATCGCGTTCCGTCTATCTTATTTGCTCTAGCAAATGACGTTCCTGAGTGACAGAAAAGGATGGACCGACGGAAAAAGGCAATGCCGTGCTGCCAGATGAGGTTCAACCCTAAATGTCACTACAGTATTAAAGCAAGATACTTTTTAATTTCAGGCAACAAAATCAGTGATATCGCTGCTACGGTACTACAGATGGAACAAGTTCTCGATTCTGTACGAGGAGCCGTGGGTGACGGTGGCCCTGACCCTGGAGAACCACGCCAAGAAGAACAACATGACGGTGAACCACCAGCGCCCCGTCATAGACGGCTTCAAGTGCTGCGAGGAGAAGATGACATGCTGCGCGCCCGGCTTCTGGTATCAGTTCATACAGGACACTAAGAACAGAACGAGAAGTAAGTTACACCACAGATTATTTAATAGTTACAAACGTAAAGGATAGGTTACACAGTGCGAGCAGCTGCAGTGACAGTAGACAGCTACTGTGCCTGTGTACTCATATGACAGTAGCTCGACTCGCCTCGCTCGGTCACACCATGCAAAAAATCGTGCGAGTTGACGACCTAGTGGCGTGCGAGCCGATGCTTGTGGCATGGTGGGGGAAAGCGAATGACGACCAAAACATGTTGTAGTAACTGGGACGCGAGCAACTGACCCACTCGCACATGACAGTAACTCGTATGATGCGATCACACGGTGTGAGTAACTGCACCTCAGTAACTGACTATACTCCGTTCAGGAATTAGAGCGACAAAATGTTAACAAAGAAGCGTCACTGTCAAAGTGACATTACGTGGTCAGAAACCTTTGGTGCATTTTTTAAGAATAAAATTATGTCGGCACGGCATATAATAAATTGCGTTGACATTAAAAATGTATTGACTATCTATAAATAATAAAAACAATCGTGACAATTTGAATGAAATTTTTAAAATAAGTTATGTAGCCCGTTACTCTGTCTGTGTGGGCTTTTTGTGCTATGCGTAGCATCCGCGCATAGCGCACGGACTCAGACGAAGGTATTAAACAATCAATAGACGCGTTTACGTTATTGTTTACAATAAAAAAGGTTTTTCATTAAGCACTTTGTTAAAACGAACCAAAGGTCTAAAATATCTGATTGTTGCCAGACCACGAAATAAAATATTTACAGTCACAATTTCTTTTAATCTAAAATAAATTATATCTTGCGTTTTTTAAATTTATTTTCCATACAAAATTAACATATCATTTGTCGTAATCCTTTGCGAGTAGAATAGATAATTTACTGTTATTCATTCCGGACCTGGCCAACCTGTTTAATGCTATTTTCAGAACTAACCACTTCCCCACCATCTGGAAAACATCTCAGATTATCATGATCCACAAGAATGGAAAGCCAGCTGATGCCACCTCCTCGTACCGCCCAATCAGTCTCACACCGGTGTTATCTAAACTCTGGGAAAGAGTGTTCCTGAAAAGGCTAAAATTGAGCCTCGAAGAGAAAGACCTGATTCCCCAGCATCAGTTTGGCTTCCGGGAACAACACTCAACAGTGGAGCAGGTGCACAGGGTCTACCACTCAATCAGACAAAGTCTAGAACACAAAGAATACTGCACTGGAGCATTCCTGGATGTTCAGCAGGCCTTTGACAGAGTCTGGCATAAAGGCCTCCTGTTCAAGATCAAAAAATTTCTGCACCATTCTGTGTTTCCCCTAATAGCCTCTTACCTATCTGATAGGTCCTTTCAAGTAAAGCAAGGTGATGCCAGATCTGCACTCTACAACTGTAACGCAGGGGTACCCCAGGGCTCCGTACTTGGTCCCGTGCTGTATAACATTTTCACAAACATAACTGTTGCAACATATGCTGACGATGCTGCCTTCCTCTCGAGCAGCAAAGATCCCATTGAAGCTAGTACTCTCCTTCAAGAACAATTGGATGCTACCCACTCCTGGCTAACCAAGTGGCGAATTAAAGCAAGCGCACCAAAATCTCATCACATCACTTTCACACTAAGGAAAGGCAAATGCCCATCAGTCAAGCTTGGACCAGAAATCCTACCAGAAACAACGTGTGTGAAATACCTGGGCTTCCACCTTGACCAACGCTTGACATGGAAAGATCATATCAAGGCAAAGAGAGATGTGATCAACAATCGGTTCAGAAATCTCCTTTGGTTATTGGGCCGCCAATCAACCTTAAGTCTAAACAACAAACTATTGGTATATTGTTCCATCCTCAAACCAATCTGGCTCTATGGCATCCAACTGTGGTCAACTGCAAGCAAAAGCAACATCCAATGCCTGCAAAGGGTTCAGAACAACATACTCAGGACCATTGCTAATGCTCCCTGGTTCTCTCGCAACTCCGAAATTCACGAATACCTGGAAATACCTACTGTTCTCCAAGAAATAGAGCGGCACAAACTAAAATACAAAGAGCGGCTAAGAAGTCACCCAAACATGCTCGCCAACTCGCTGCTGACAGCCAGCAACACTAAAAGGCTGAAGCGGAGTCATGTGCTCCCGAACTAGAAGAGGGTAGGGCGCTGGCCCTGTCACTCTTAAAAGCCAGTAAATCTTTTAACAAATCTGATTATAGTCTTTCGACTGATGGCAGATAAAAATTCAACAAAAAAAAAAAAAAAAAAATTCATTCCGGAGATAAGTTTTCTTCAGTCTCGAGATGGTATTTTCTACACTGGTATCACCGTTGTTTACATTTTGTCGCTCGAATTCCTGAATGGAGATTAGGTCAGCTCGCATGCCAACTCGCACTGCGTAACCTATCCTTAACAGATACTTGCACTCAACCTGATTTAGCGCGCTTTTTCGAATTTCGAACCTTGCGCTTCTGGAACAAAAACTAAAATGCGCCTTATGTCAATGAGCGAGAGCCTGCATCTTGAAGTTAGTCCCCACCTACGTCCCCACAGTAAAAGCGGTTCAGTTTGATGGTCTGAAGCACTCCTTTATTACTACTACTACATATACAGGGTGTAACAAAACACCCTAGTACTTAGGCAATTTAATAGGGACTCGCCTTGCGAAAGCATTTCCCCTCTGCCACGGTATTAGATCAATTAATCTTGCGCATTTACACCCAATTTTATACCTTATCACTAAACGAGACAGCCTATAATAGCGAAACAATAATTTTGAAATTAGAACGTTTGGTGTTCACACGAGACTACTTTTCATGATTTTTAACATTCAAAATTAGAATCTAAACTTAGAGGGAGATTACACGGTCAGTATTTCATCAGTCTGATCCATCAGTCTGGTCATGTATATTTGATTTGAAGGGAAACTGACTCGAGATTGACCCGACTGACATGGCGCTTCAGTATATCAGTTTCCCTTCAAATCAAATAAACATGACCAGACTGATGGACCAGAATGACGAAATACTGAACATGTAACCGGGCTCTTATGGGGAATAAAATCCACTGTTGCGGATTTCATGTTACCTCGCCCCCCGCAAAAAGTGGCAGAAATGTTTCTTAGTAGAATGACACGCGTAACTCGTCCCTATTAAATTGTCTAAGCCCTAGTAATACTTAAGTATTAAGGATTAGGTAGGATAGGTATAATTACTGAAGGACCCCCTTAAGGGGGTCCTTCAGACTTTTGTATGGGACAGCAGATTTTTTTTATTTTTTCTCGTCGTTGGCCCCATAGTGAAAGTTGTTCAGTTTGATGGTCTGAAGCACCCTCTTAAGTATTACTAGGGTTTCGTTACACCCTACATTTTAGTTAACACTTTTATAACTTTTTTTTGTTTGTTTTCAGTTTACGTATTCTTGGGATCAACGTCGGGTCTCATAGAGATGATGACTGCCATGGAGTCGCTAAAACTGTTTGCTAAAGGAGAGTACATGGTCATATTTGTCGACATGATGACTTATGCACCAAACAGAGAATCACTTAAGTACTTGATAAGTAAGTCCTGTTTAATTCTTATTATCACGATAATTATAAGTTGATAATTATAAAATTCATCGGAAAAAGCCTCCGTGGTCTAATGGTTAAGAGCTTTGGCTCTCGACGCGGAGGTCGTGGGTTTGATTCCCACGGGGGTCACCTAGTGATATGTCACTTTGTGCGTTTTTCCCCAGTTGGTTAGGACATTGCAGGCTGAATCACCTGATTGTCTGAAAAGAAAAATGATTCCGTGCTTCGGATGGCACGTTAAGCCGTTGGTCCCGGCTACTATCTCTGGTGGTAGTAGTCGTTACATAAAAACCACGTCAGAGGCCGTAAGGCGGTCTGAAAAAACTCTACTGCCCACACGATAAGATCGGAAAAAGAAAAAGCTTGTACACACGGCGACACATCAGGTTACGCACCCTATACAGGGTGTACAATAAAATGGGACAGCTACTCAGAGGGGTGCTTCAGACCATCAAACTGAACAACTTTCTCTATGGGACCAATATCGAAATAGCGAAAAAAAAATCCGCTCTCCCATACAAAACTGCAAACACAACTCGACTGAAATGTATGGGACAGCAGATTTTTTTTTCGCGATTTCGATATTGGTCCCATAGAGAAAGTTGTTCAGTTTGATGGTCTGAATCTATCTATCTATCTATCTATAACGTCACGCCTCTTTCCCAGTGGGGTAGGCAGAGACCAGGGCGCGCCACTTACTACGATCTTTACATACCTCTTTTGCCTCATGCACATCCATACATCTCTTCATACATGCCCGTCGGTTTCGAGTACTCCGCACCTCCCCTTTTTGTAGGACGCAACTGTATATTGCCCTGTATACTGCCCTTTAAGTAGCTGTCCCATTTTATTGTACACCCTGTATACCCATAACTACACTACGTACAAAACACAAAATAGTGCGGTAGAGAGCCTGCATAGACGCGGCTGCCGGCGCGGGCGCAGCGTGCTGTGAGATGAAACAACAACAACATACCGCACCCTTTCGCACGATTCGCAGCGTTCAACTTCTAATAGTTCAAAGTCCAAACAGGGTAACCTGACCTGTCGCCGTGTGTACCTACTAGGAATGTCACGCCATGTGTATCCGATTACGATTTACGAAAAATATATACGGTCGAATTGAGAAACTTCCTTCTTTTTTTGAAGTCGGTTAAAAAACAATGAATGAATGAATGAATGAAATTATAAAGAAGCTCACAAGCACGAAATAGTTTTTTACCATAAAGTTATTATACCTGTCGGAATAGAGTAACTGACATGAGTTGTCAAATGAAACCGTTTTTTGTGCATTTGTCGGCACTTATCGGCACCCTAAAACTTCGAGTTCTGTGTATAATTGTGCGTTAGATTCACGTTAGTGAAATCGTAGGTCATTTAATGAAATAGTGTTAGTATATTTCACAAAATAATCGACGACTTCACTTTAGATTCACAAATTATTCACAGAGCACGAATATTTACCCAGTCGATTGTGCCGACAAGTTCCCAAAAACGGTTGTATTGATATGTTTTTTACTCTGTTTTCTGTTGTTTTTCTCAATAATTTGTTATTCATTGAGGTACGAAACGAAAATGCCGAAGACTAGGTGCTGGTTGGTTTGGATATGACTTGATAACGACGGCGACGACTTGACGAATTATTGAGAAAAACTATTGAAAACAGAGAAAAAAATAATTTCTTGTTCGTGAGATTCTTTTTTTGCGAATCGTTATCGGATACACTTGGCGTATATTGCTTGCAAGCTTTTTGATATGCTTAATGATAATTATCTTGATGATAATTATCCTTTTGAGCTTGTGTATGTTAAAGAGTAAGTGTCAATTCATACGTACCACAACCACACCACAGCCATAACCACACCACAACGACGCCATGTGGTCGGGCGTATATTTTGTATTGAAAATGAATATTACAATTTACACGTACCACATTTTGCCGTTGTTATCGACCACCTGTGTAATACGACCACATCGCAACCACATCGCGACGGCAACGCCACCACCGGCGGCGGCACCGCGGCCACATCGCCACGACATGCCGTCAAGCCGTGTTTCCTCTCCGAAAGCCGGAGTATAACTCACATGACCACGCGGTTACCACATCGCAACGACAGCGACAACGCAACCACATCGACATTTTGTCGGTACCACAACGCAACTGCAAAAAGCCGCTGCGACACTATTCACACGTAACCACAGCTTGACCACATTTTGTCGCTGCGACGTGGTGTGGTTGTGGTACGTGTGAATTGACCCTTAATGCTATCTCCGTTACAGAAACTGAGGATCGTGGCGCTACGACGGTGTGCCCGAAGTCGGCCGATTTCAAGAAGCGCGCTCAGTCACTATTAGTGGTGGTGTCTTCGGAGCCGGAGGGCACTTACGAGAATTTCACGTCTAAAGTACGAGAGTACAACGCTAAGAAGCCGTTTGAGTTCGAACTGCCTGATATATTTGGCAATAAGTTTAATAAGGTATGTTTTATTTTTATTTTAGACGCGTTTCCACTGAATCTGTGGAGCACTGCCTCCGTGGTCTAATGGTTAAGAGCTTTGGCTCTCGACACGGAGGTCGTGGGTTCGATTCCCACGGGGGACACCTAGTGAAATGTCACTTTGTGCGTTTTTCCCCAGTTGGTTAGGACATTGCAGGCTGAATCACCTGATTGTCTGAAAAGAAAAATGATTCCGTGCTTCGGATGGCACGTTAAGCCGTTGGTCCCGGCTACTATCTCTGGTGGTAGTAGTCGTTACATAAAAACCACGTCAGAGGCCGTAAGGCGGTCTGAAAAAACCTCTGACACCAGGGCTCTGCCCACACGATAAGAAAGAAAGAAGAGAAGTGGAGCAGAGATAATTAGTTTGTTTAAATTCGACATCTGGTTAATCTGATTAGTCTACACCTAAATGTCTCATCTCCGCTCCATTCCGTTTTAGTGTAATCTCACTCTCTCAACAATTTTTACCTCTCATAATGTTATTATAACTACAGACTTTGAGAGTGATGTGATCACAACCAACAACGCCCAACGTGTGTGTAAAACTTCGCTGGCTTAGCGACTAAAAGTGAGACTTTGCATTCGAAACGAGAGAGTGAAATTTTTTCTTGATTTAGTTAGTCCCTTATCACACGTTCCGGTGGCGCCGGGTACCCGGCTACCAATGTATGGGCCTACTGGGTAAATTGTGTAAATTGCGTTACGTGTGAAAGCTAACGTATATAGACATATTAGCCATGGCTTCTCCTGACATACTGATCCTCACCCATTATTTCTAGGTATCCATGCGGCGGTTTACTTACCTCGACAATAATGGTCACATTAATACTACGGGTGAAATTGATATCATTAGCATCCTTTTTAACTAAGAGTCTACCCATCAAACTGAACAACTTTTATTATGAGCGCAAACCGATCGGAGCAACAAAAAAATCTGCTGTTGCATACATTTGAGTCGAGTAGGCACTGCAGTTTAGTATGGAACAGCAGAATTTTTTGTTGCTCCGATCGGTTTGCTCCCATAGTAAAAGTTGTTCAGTTTGATGGGTAGACTCTTAGTTTAAAAGGATGCTAATGATATCAATTTCACCCTGTATACAAATTGCACTTTCAATCAGACTTAAAATTTTACGACTTATTATTGACTACACTGCCGCTGCTATTGTTTTCTGATATCGAAAAGTTGAATAATTCTTTTTCAATTCGTATTTCAATGAATTGACAAC
Organism: Agonopterix subpropinquella; assembly: GCA_922987775.1. Lineage (NCBI taxonomy): Eukaryota > Metazoa > Arthropoda > Insecta > Lepidoptera > Depressariidae > Agonopterix > Agonopterix subpropinquella. The sequence goes on along the minus strand of OV277700.1, from coordinate 11,128,408 downwards.
TTATGACTTGCAACCTACTAACTGACTTTAGTACGATCGCGTACCGGAAAGCGCAGCATGGGTTGGCCTTCTACAAGGTGGAGCGACAACCTGGTGAAGGCGGCGGGAATTCGTTGTGGCGATCCCTGGGGGGAGGCCTATGTCCAGCGGATATCCATGTCTATCATCTGAGATGATGAAATTGACAATCGATTGCACATAATGAATGTGTTTATTGTTACAGTTTGTTTCTATTTACGCTGCATATTTATATGACTCTGTAAAGCTTTATGCGACTGCACTGGATACTATAATTAAGGAAGATATCAAGAATGGAACTTTAACACAGAGCAGGCTGATGAGTATTGCCCAGAACGGGTCCCGTATCGTTGCGAAGATGATTCAAAGCTCACCGTATAAAAGTAAGTGTTAACTCTTCTATTAACTAAGGCGGTCTTCAGTGGGTAGCGCTTGAGGTGACAGACGACTATATGACTATCCCCGAGGATAGTGTGACATTAGCTCCCTGTGTGACCCAATATCTGTGACGCTTCTGAGGGTTATAGCTGATGTAAATAGTACAGGCAGGTACTTCCTGCCTTTCATGGCGTCAGCTGTATCTATCAAAACAGCAATTCGTCTGTACAATGGCTTTTGTGGAATTAATAAATATTATTCTTTTAAGTAATCCGAAATAGATACCTATAGATATATTTCTTCTACATAAATAACAGGTTTATCAGTGGATTTGTATCCTGACACATGCTTAGAGGAAATATTGTTTCGTGAATCATATTTTAACCACAGTTTCGATTGATGTCAGAAAGCGTTGAGGAAATTTGTCTAAAACTTCTCGAAGAGTGGTCGTTTATGATATTATTAGTATAAATATCATCAGGCAATAGAACAAATTGAGCGGTTTTCTTTTATACTTAGTGTTTGTAGAAAATAGTGCATAATTACAGCTTTAACAAGTAGACGACGGATATTTTGTCCGCCAGACATATCTGCATATCCGAGCACACACATCTGTGACAATAGACAGTATGGAACTATATGGGATAACGCACACGGTAGACAAATAGTTCGTCTTAAAATCCCATACTGAGGCTAACAACCTTTCTGCCGGCAGATAAAATGTCCCTCCGTAGTCTGCTCGGCGATTGAATTTTTTGAAAGAATTTTTTCCCTGAATTCGTTGTCGTATTTTTATGGCTCTAGGTAATTTTTCCGTGAACAGTGAATTAAATAATGATGGTTAAAGACTATCACACTAGAGATTTTTGAGCGTAGGCGTTGTCGGTACGATATAATCGCGATATCGCTGCGACATCGCCGCGCTATCGTCGCGATATTTCTGAGATCAATAATCACGGGGGAATCGCGGTGATGTCGCAGCGATAACGCTCAGTCAACGCCTGTGCTTAAAAATGGCGTCATCGCTTACGCTGAAAAATTGCTTGTGTGACAGGTCTCTGAACACTGATCATTTCAATATAATTTGCCAGGTGTGTCGGGCATGTCGATACGTCTGGACGAGCGAGCGGACTCCGAGGGTAACTTCTCAGTGCTGGCGTTCAAGCAGATGAAGTTCAACGACGAGAACATCAACTGCGATCACACCATGATCCCCGTCGGACACTTCCAGCAGTCCAACAAGGAGTTCCCTGTTAGTATTGTCACAGACTACCTTATTACAAGAAGACTTTACATCCATAGAATGCGCGCTAACATTTATTAATACGTACCTACTAAAGATTGATGCAGGTGAGGACTGTGTTTAATGTAAGAAAATTTGAATGCTGCGCGCATCGGATAAAGCCGATATTACACTGAACCGCTGAAGGTCTTATAGTGGTTACAGTCCAATCAAATAAGTATGTAACTTATTCCAATGTGATATAAGTTTATATTGTTTCGGGATCTCTCGAGCAGCGTGTGAAAAGGCTGGAGAGGTTGTAGGTTAGGGCAGAGAAGTGATTATTTTTGATTATCTATTATATTGATTTTATTTGGCATTTGCTCTTTGATACAAAATTTCGGTTTGCTATTCGTCGGTAAACTGACAAATATAACATTCATGTGGGTTCCCCACACATTGGACTACCTTACAACGATGGCCTGTAGGGTAGGCATGTAATATATTAATGTAAAGCTTTCTTACAGGAATACAAACTGAACCCTCGTCTGCCCATCGACTGGCCCGACAGTGTGAAGCCAGAAGACGAACCTTCTTGTGGCTTTCTTAATGAAAAGTGTCCCAAAGACGAGTCTCAAATAACTTCGCTTGTGGTCGCCGGGACGTTAGCGGTCACTCTGTTCTGTGCTCTAGTGGTTACTATAAGTATATATCGCAAATGGAAGATCGAACAGGAGATCGAGGGATTGTTGTGGAAGATTGATTCTCAAGAGATAGCTGGCTATCTCGGCAGTGGACTTGTATGGTCGCCTAGTAAGGTAAGCTTGAATTCTAATGTTTTATTTATGAGAGGACTACTTGAAATAAAATAAATCAATGGTTATTGCTATGAATAGTTATATTTAAGATTAATTTTTGTTTTCTGACCCCACTTCTGAAGCCGTAGCATGCTACACGTGATACGGCTGTATCACGTCTTTTATCTCGTTCGTTCGCGCGCAAATAGAAAGAGAGCGAAAGTGTGATAGCGCTGTATCACGGTGGCATGCTACCCATGCTGATGGTATCGGTCTTCCGTTCCATCAAACATAGGATGGTAAGGACGAGAGAGTGCATGTGTTTAGCGCGTGCCTTATGCACTTTTAAATATCTTGTGTACCTACTATCGGTTTAAAATAACAATGTGCATGACCTCGCTCGCAAATGTGAGTCACTCAATCACACGAACTTCACTAGAGTCATTCAAATGATTATTTCCTTTGCATAGAGTCTACATTCCTTTACAACCGAGTGAGGTTATCGAACGGCCCTTCAAGGTCATGCACATTGTTATTTTAAACTGATAGTAACTGTTTTTTTATAAAGATTAGCAGTCGCTGTAGTCTGAATCGACAAGGAGTCCACCATTATCATCATCATATTATTTGCGAGAAAAAATTAGGTTAATCATCGTGACTTACAACAAACGTACGTCGTCGTACGTACGCCGTAGGTCATCGTTGCACTTATTTGAGTTTCTGATATTGTAGCTGTGTCTGCTACAATTGAACTGCGATGACCGTGGCCAAACATTTACCTTTCGTTACGGTACACTATAGTACATTCTGTTATAATATTGTATTGATTGTTCATCTGTTTAATGCAAACGTTTAAATTGTTCCAGTTAAGTTTAGCAAGTGGTATATCGTGCGACAGTAGATGTTGCACGCAAATATTTACAACAACGGCGCAGTACCGCGGTAACGTCGTTAGGATAAAGGAGTTGAAATTCTCCAAAAAGAAAGTAAGTTATTTGTTGTCTAAATGCCATTCCATTCGTTTTTAATATGACCATACCTTTTTTATATCCTACTAGCTGACCCGGCGAACTTCTTACCGCCTCAGAATCAGTTTTACCCGACACACACTTAGTCGTGTTTTTGTTTATAAACCTTCCCTAGCATGTACACAACAACCCACCAAAGTTTCATCGCAATCGGTCCAGTCATTCTCGAGTGATGTCGTGACCAAGGGAAATAGGGATTCATTTTTATATCCTACATAGTATAAAACAAAGTCGCTTTTCGCTGTCTGTCTGTCCCTATGTATGCTTAGATCTTCAAAACTACGCAACGGATTTTGATGAGGTTTTTTTTAATAGATAGAGTGATTCAAGAGGAAGGTTTATATCAGCATTGCACCCGTGCGAAGCCGGGGCGGGTCGCTAGTTATCCTATAAATGCCTTAGGATACTATCACTCAGATTATCAAATTCTAATCGATGTTATAGCTAGACTATTCAAACTTAAATCATGTAATCTATGACATTATATTACTCGAATACCACACCCATTCCGGAATTCAAACCATGTTCATTATGACAATAGGACTGGGCGATGACGCTCGCTTTGCTTACAGCGGTCACTCAATGACGTAATCGCTGCTCGTTCCACCGCGCGCTGCAAAGCCTTTGTGTTTTAGCAAAGTGCAAGTTCTGTACGTAGGGTACTTGCTTGCTTACAGGACATTTCACGCGAGGTTATGAAGGAGATGCGTCTGCTGCGCGAGCTGCGGCACGACAACCTGAACTCGTTCATCGGCGCGGTCGTGGAGCCGCTGCGTGTGTTGCTCATCACAGACTACTGCGCTAAGGGCAGTCTGTATGTAAGTATCTGTGTTAAACATAGACAAATAATTTTTCGCTTACGCTGGTAGACGGAATGTCGGTGTAACCGGGTATGAGATAGCGATACTCATGAAATCCTATACAATTTATATGAAGTGACAGTTTTGAGCATAAACATATTATACTTCCGAGTAGACCAAGGAACTCCTCATTATCGCATCATCGAAACCGAAATGTCAATATGTGCGAAATTGATAAGAGTGTGAGTTCTAGTGATGTGACATTGACGTATTCGCGATTATCGATATCAAAACCATCGATATCAGATTATCGACTACTTAGTAGTCGATGTGATTTTGATACCGATAATCGCGATTACGTCAATGTCACATCAATAATTATAGTAGTCACTACTACTATTATATTTTTATATTATGAAGTCTAAATCGGCTAGGCTACAATCTATCTACCTACACTGTTATAAAACTAACTTAAGGGGCCATAGGTTCAGACGAATATTTTCTATGAAAAACGCGATTGCCCAGCCCAGCCCAGCCCCACGAAAAGTGCGTGCGTGTGCCGTTTTTTCGATTAAAAAGAATTAACAAAAGTACTTTTTACAGATTTTTTTATGATTTCACTAGATAAACCAATGGTGAATATGTGAATATAAATACTAAAAACTGGTATCTATTTTAAGTTCTTCTAAAAGGAGATTTTTTTTTAAAAATACGAGTTCAAGAAAATACGTCACCTTTTATGTAATTTTTAAAGATTCAGTGTTCTGTTCAAATTATAATCAAAAAGATCTTGTCTGTTATTTTGTTAGTTCTTAAATAGAGTACGAATATAATTTACTTAACTTTGCTTTTTTATTTATTACATTATGTGGTCGTATTTACTCACTTTGTACTAAACAACGACAAGTGGACCTTTTTACTAAACTTTGTATCAATTCTTTGTTTAGATCGTAACTTTTTATTTTATAAAGTTTCACATATAATTATATGTGGATTTCATGCAGAATATCTTAATCTACATTAATAAATCAAAATCTATGTAACAAATAAGTAGAAGTGTTTTTTATCGAACTTTAAAAATGCTTTTTCTCAAAACAAGCTTTTTCAGAGTTTCAACTACAAATGTCAGATAAAAAAAAAACTATGCCAGTTTTTGAAAATTTTATTAATCAATATTATCAATTGACTATTCTAGATTCCGAATCTAGTCTTAACTCTATACCCCACTACTGAACCCTTTATGTTTGGACGCCCACATATAACGAATAAACACCTACCAACACCGGGACAAATTCAGTAGGTATAGATCCTTTCTATTAAAGACGCCGATCGGTGATTTCGTGGCACGAAACAGTTTTCTTTGAAATGTCGACTGCATACCATATATTTGTTTTAGGCTCCTAGCGTATTCTATTTGACATTCGTACCCATTTTTTGTATCGTTATTGCATTTGCAGGAAATCTGGAAGTTACGAAGTTACCCAGTCAATAATATTAAGCATTACTTTGCCCGGTCGCACAGGGCATAAGTGCGCAGTGTAATATCGGACCCTAAAATCAGACGTGGTCCATTTTTTGCCAGAAATACAGGGTGTACAATAAAATGGGACAGCTACTTAAAGGGGTGCTTCAGACCATCAAACTGAACAACTTTCTCTATGGGACCAATATAGAAATCGCGAAAAAAAAATCAGCTGTCCCATATATTTCAGTCGAGTTATGTTTGCAGTTTTGTATGGGAGAGCGGATTTTTTTTTCGCGATTTCGATATTGGTCCCATAGAGAAAGTTGTTTATTTATTTATTTATTTAATAGGTACACCAACAGCTTAAAGTATTTCGCATTACAAACAACATTTCCATATAAATCTAGTCGCTAATACATAGGCCAATTAAAGGTATACACAACATTCAAAAATCACATGGTATTACAATCATGATTAAATCTAGAAGCAGTAGAAATTACAACATAACAATTTAGAAGAGGACAGTTGTTCAGTTTGATGGTCTGAAGCACCCCTTTGAGTAGCTGTCCCATTTTATTGTACACCCTGTATAGTTAATAACATTTTGAATACAAGATTGAAACTCCCGATTGTCTGCGATTTATAGTTTGAGAGACAAAAAAAATCTGAAAATCGCCTACTTTTTATGCCGGATATCAGAAAATAAAAAAAATTAAAATATCTAAACCTGTTACTGCTTTGCTGCATATACATGTCGAAAGACCTTTAATTTACACGTGTTTTAAGAATAGTTTGAGACTCTTGCAGGTCGTAGAAATTTAAATATTAATTATTTAATATTTTTCTTCTTTATTTTTTCACTGAAGTCAACCATATCGGGTAAAAAAAACTATCAACCAATTCCATGGACTCTCTAATATAATATTATAGATCTAAAGTTTGGGTTAGAGTTACATACATACATATTCTCACGCCTGTCTCCCACTGGGGTAGGCAGAGACAACGGAACGCCACCTGCTACGATCCTGACATACCTCTCTAGCTTCCTCCTCATTCATAAGACCTTTCATGCATGCTCGTCGGTTTCGGGTAGATCTGACCTGGCCCTTCTTAAGCACGTCGCCAATTTGGTCCGTATATGTACGTCTAGGCCGTCCCCTTCCAACATTTCCACTTACGCTTGCCTTATAAATTGCTCTCGTCAATCTGCTCTCATCCATTCTTTCCACATGACCAAACCATCGCAACATACCTTTCTCTATTTTTGTCACTACATCCTCTTTCAGACCACAGCGTTCTCTAATAAAACTATTTTTCAATTTATCCATCACATTTACACCACACATACTTCTCAATTGTCACTTTTAATTCCTCAGAAAATATCCGGAAATCAGTAATATTTCTTAAAGGACTTTAGTTCGCTTTTATTAAATTCGGATACCAATATGGAATCGGGAGTTTCACTATTGTGTTCAAATTGTATTTATTAACTATCTATTTCTGGCAAAAAATGGGCCACGTTCGATTTTAGGGTCCGATATTACACTGTGCAATGTAACAAAATATCGCTAAATTATTATACATTTTAATGTGTCGAAAGAGAGGGATAATGATTTTTGATAAATCTGTCAATCTGTCAGTATGTATCATGGGTTATGGACATGCTAAATAGTAATGTTATAATGTCGCAATTAGTAAAACCATTCCGTCAAAATCGGCGTGTAAGAATTTTTCTGACAGAGATTTTCTGGCAATATTTGGCCAGGCTAAATCCGCCTTTCAATAAGTTAAAAAAATAACAGAAAATCTCACGTGACATGAACGGAGGGAGCTAGGTGGTAGATTAGAAAAATAAATTTCAAAACTATCGACATATCGATTAGATTTTGGACAATCTCTATGCGAAACGGTTTCTTTTTCACGTACACAATATTTTTTTATCTTACACATAATTATTTGAAATGATATATTATTTAGAAAATAGGACGTTTACTGCATATAATGAATGTATTACGAAATAATTTTAAGAATAAAATATATGAGAAAAAGTGTTGTTAAAGTAGTACTGTACTAATCCTATTTACCTTCTCTAAATAGTGGTGTGAGGGCACTAACCGGATTGATACTACTTAAATAAGTAGCCAGGACCGTTTATGTTTCTTTGGTCTATGTTTACAATAAGCATTATTCCAGGCACCAAAACCTAAAATAAAATCATTATTAACATGCTTTTTTGCTACACTTTTTTTTGTAAAAATAGAATAGCGTATATAAGTTGCTACCTCTGTAATTTGAATAGTAATAGTCTGTAATAATATTTATTTTCAGGACATAATCGAGAATGAGGATATAAAGTTGGACAGGATGTTCATATCTTCTCTTGTTCATGATCTCATAAAGGTAAACATTCCTAAGCCGAACATTTAGTACTGGCCTAATATAACTTTGCTAACAAGTGACATGTTTTCAGGGTATGACGTTCATTCATACTTCGCCATTAATTTATCACGGGAACCTCAAATCTTCTAATTGTGTTGTTACGTCGAGGTGGATGCTTCAGGTATTATAAACTTTACTTTGTTTGTTCTTATTACATTAATTTATCATAAAACTGAGTGGTATAATTATTTATCCGTTTTTACTTACAGCTTACAGATTTTGGTCTTCACGAATTACGATATTGCGCAGAAAATGATTTTATTGGAGAACATCAATATTATAGAGGTATGTTTGCTTGTTTATTTTTATGTTTTCATTCTTCTATAAAAAAAAAACTTGCACGAACTCTGCGACCAAATATAGGGTAGACAAACAGTCTTATACAAAATCACATCCAATCTGCGGCGCCGCGTTAATTCATACTTACACAGATATAACCACGGTATAGTCGTTCACACATATGCCTCGTCCTTTCCAATTAAGCGTCTTGAATACGTCTTCCAGCGCATTGGTGAACAGTTTCGGGGAAATAACATCCCCCTGTCTCACTCCTCTTAGCAGTTGGATCGGCTTCGTCTGCTGATCATGTACTTGAACGGACATAGTGGCGGCGTCATACAGACATCTGAGCACCTCTATATATCGCCAGTCTATCTGGCATCGCTGCAAGGATTCCAGAACAGCCCAGGTCTCGATCGAGTCGAAGGCTTTCTCATAGTCCACAAAGGCTAGACACAGAGGCTGATTATACTCTTCAGTTTTCTCTATAATCTGCCTTACCGTGTGGATGTGGTCTATGGTACTGTATCCTTTTCGAAACCCGGCCTGCTCCGGGGGCTGAAACTCGTCGAACTTTCGAGCGAGACGGTTCGTAATAACCCTCGAGAACAGTTTATAGACGTGGCTCAGAAGTGAGATCGGTCTGTAGTTCTTGAGAAGGGTTTTATCTCCTTTCTTGAAGAACAAGACCACAACACTTCCGCTCCACGCCTCCGGTGTTATGCCATTGTGAATGACGGAATTAAAGAGCTTTCCTAGGGCCTTCAGGACAGGAGTACCTCCAGCCTTCAGAAGCTCTGTTGTTATTCCGTCTTCACCCGGAGCTTTGACGAGCTAGACGTATTCAAGACGCTTAATTGGAAAGGACGAGGCATATGTGTGAACGGCGAGTACATCTCACATCTGCGCTTTGCGGATGACATTGTCGTCATGGCGGAATCGATGCAGGACCTCAGTGGCATGCTTAGCGACCTTAATGCCGCTTCCCGACGGGTCGGTCTCGGCATGAACTTAGACAAGACGAAAGTCATGCTAAATTCTCATGTCGAGCCAGAGGCGGTATACGTCGGTGAGGCGGCGATAGAAGTTGTGCAAGACTATGTCTACCTTGGACAGACTATAAGACTAGGTAGAAACAACTTCGAAAAGGAGGCCGCTAGGCGCATCCAACTGGGATGGGCTGCTTTCGGGAAACTCCGTCATATATTCTCCTCGGCTATACCACAATGCCTCAAGACGAGGGTGTTCAATCAGTGCGTCCTGCCAGTAATGACATATGGTGCGGAAACATGGACCCTGACGATAGGACTAGTTCATCAATTCAAGGTCGCTCAGCGAGCTATGGAGAGAGCTATGCTCGGTGTTTCTCTGAGAGATCACATTAGAAATGAAGTGATACGTCAGAGAACTAAAGTGGTTGACATAGCTCAGAAAATTAGCAAGCTGAAGTGGCAATGGGCTGGTCATATCTGCCGAAGAACTGACAACCGGTGGGGTGTCAGAGTTCTAGAGTGGAGACCGCGAACTGGTAGGCGTAGTGTCGGACGCCCTGCTGCCCGCTGGAGAGACGACCTAAAAAAAGTAGCGGAGAGCGACTGGATGAGGAAGGCCGAGGATAGAGTTTTGTGGCGCGCCTTGGGAGAGGCCTATGTTCAGCAGTGGACGATGATAGGCTGATGATGATGATGAACCACGGTATATACCTTCTCAGCCTTTCATTTTAACATAGACCTTAATGCTCAGTAATAACGTCGTAAGCCATTTGTTTTAGTTTTTACTTATTAAAAAATATTCATTTTGAAATGACCTTTACTGCGTAGCAATAAAGTACAAAATCGTCTCAAAGGACATGCGTGTAACGTCATTTTGGAACTGCGCTCACCAAGGTCATCCATCACCGAGAACAGCACACGCAGGCGCGAGACGTGCTCATTTAATTTGGTGTGCGTTAGAATAGTACGGCGACATAATCCTCGGTTCTTTTTCGCTTATACTCGCGTAGGCGAGAGTGAAAGCGATAGTTGCGTGCTTGCCGCGTGGTTGTAAATGAACAAAAATATTGAAAAAATACGATTAAATGCCATGATATATTTCAAATATTGAAGATTATGTGATTACAAAGCGATACTTACTGAAAGTATGACACTCCATCTTGTTTTTTGCACTTTTCGTGAGTTGTTTTTGCAGGCACGGTCGATTAGCGACTGAGAGCGAAACAAGGCACACTGCCAGATTGTGCTTTGTTTTGATGGTGCCATTTTCCGAACGGCGTTTCAAAATCTACCCTATCTTGATCGAAGCACGAACTGGTTAAAAAGACAATGCAATTCATATAATCAGTCGCAAAGTCTGTAACTGGGCGGTCGCCTGCTCTCCGGCTTGCGTCGAAGCTCCAGCATATTGTGATGGCTCAAGTGTGTGTTTTTGTTGCATAAAACAATCTCAAATACAACAAACAACAAATATTCATTACCGAACAAAGTAAAGCATATGCTTTCAAATATTTGTTGTTGTTTGATGTTTTTGCCGATTGGCAAAAACATCAATACTACGATGGAGCCACAATTTAAAGATTAGAATATAATGCTTTACAAGGTGTATTAAAACACCCGAGTAATATTTAAAGAGGTGGTTTAGATTATACCATCAAACTGAATAACTTTCACTATGGAGACAACATCGAGAGTAGGGTTGTTTGTTTTTTACATCCTGTATGATGATATCAAGATTTACACAACGTAATATACGAATAATTGTTGTTATAGTAAAGATCACTTGGTAACGACGATCTTTCTTTCTAAAAGAAGAACGATGATGATTGGTGAAGTATCAATTGGTGATATGTGGCCTTGTGTGTGAAATTACTAAAACGGAAACACAACGTAGCGTGCTCATAAGAAACGGGCCCACAGATAGAAATTTAGTCACCAAAGTTCAGTTTCCAAAATCATATAAACACTTGATTATTTGGACGGCAATTATAGAAAATATCGATCGAGTTATCCGTATATAACGTTGTATAAATCTTGATATCAACATACAGGATGTAACAAACAACCCTACTCTAGATGTTGTCTCCGATTATTGCAAAGAAACCAAATAATTGCAGGCTTGCTGTGGAAATCACCGGAGCTTCTCCGGCAGTTGGACGACCCTAACGGAACGGTGGGCGGCACGCAGAAGGGAGACGTCTACGCTTTCGGCATTATACTTTACGAAATGATCGCTAGAAGAGGGCCTTTTGGCACCACTACCTTGGAACCTAAAGGTAATTAAAACTTAAAATTTGTGATTGCGAGAAACATCTTTCAAGTAAACATTAAAAACAAACTGAGTATCACCTAGACAAAGAAAAACAGTGGAGTGGTCTTAGAAAATAAGATTGTTTTGGGTTTGAACGCATGGATAGGATTGCCATTTGCACCGTTATGTGAATATTTATTCTGTTATTGTTGTATGTTTTTGGCGTGCTAATAAAGAGTATTTATATTATAGATTATTATAGGTATATTTCAGGCAACCAGCAAGCAACAAAGTCCGGATATTGATTGTATCCGATATTTTACTAAAGGACATTTGCTATCTCTCCTACCTTGTCGCAAGTGTGCAGTTGTAGCAAAAGTTGACTTGAATCATAATTATTTAGGTGTAGGAAAGGTTTAATTTTTTACTAATAATTGTGTAATTTCAAATTCTTACGCCTGTCAACTATCGAGGTAGGCAGAGACAACAGACTTTTATCTCTTCCTCCTTGCTGCCTCCACATTAGTCAGCCTCTTCATGCATAATAATAAAAAAATGATGTGTTCGTAGACATCGTGGATCGTATAAAAAGGCCCAAGCAGGACGGGGAGGAGGTGTTCCGGCCGGACACGGGCGTGCTCGACGGCTACGTGGAGGACTACATCCTGGCCTGCATGAGGGACTGCTGGGCCGAGGACCCCAACCTGCGGCCCGACTTCCCCACCCTCAGGACACGGCTGAAGAAAATGAAGTCTGGCAAGTTAGTGCTCTTTTCTGTTTGAGCGAAGTGTAGTGAAGCTACAGCACAGCATGTGCTCATAAACTTATTTAAGCGGGTACAAACTCCAAGAAAGGCCAAGAACGAGACTGTGGACTGAACTAGACAGCTCAGTCGCAAAATGTCCCTTTCTCAAAATGTCCGTCGTTCGCAAAACGTCCCTTTCTCAAACCGTCCCTTTCGCAAAATGTTCCATTCTCAAAACGTCCCTTTCTCAAAATGTCCCTTTCGCAAAATGTCCCTTTCTCAAAATGTCCCTTTTTCAAAATTCCATTATAAATGAAGATTTTTGTGAGATTATGATACGATCTTGCAGAGTCGTGAGCTATAGTAATTTTCCTTTGAGCTTCTTACCTAGAAATCTCGTCGAGTTGCTTGCTTAGATTAGGGCCGACTTCCACCATTGTAATATTTAAATTTATACCAGGGTCCAGGGTTCGAATCTCGGTTCGGTCATGGATGTTATATGTTTGTGCCGTTGTTGTATGGTTCCCATAACAAAAAGCCTGAGGTTTACCTGGGATCATTACAATGTATGTGCCTGTGAGCGTTATTTATTTATTTATTTATATAGTGACATTCTATCTTTAACACTGCTCATACTAATAACAGTAATGATAATGTTTAAATAGCAATAGTAGTAGTGCCTATCCTTTTTTGTTAAGATCATTATTAACGCCTGATAACTTATACCTACTAAAAACTACAAGAAACTACTTGACAAACTGTCCCAATTCTGCGCGCAGCCCTTAATAATCAACTGCTAGGCAAACGCTTCCATTGGCCAGTTCTCCTAGAAGCCATCAATGTCTGTCATCTCCTTATAACGGACACCACTTTATTTACAATACGATATTAAATACAAATGTAATATTTTCCAGGTCAAGAAACATAATGGACCAGATGATGGACATGATGGAGAAATACGCGAATAATTTAGAAGAACTAGTCACCGAGAGGACGAGGCTGTTGAACGAAGAGAAACAAAAGACCGAAGATTTATTACATAGGATGCTACCAAAGTAAGTAGTTTTATAGTTAAATCACTTGTACATTGAAGGTACAACATGGATACATTTTCTGTGATTGCGATCAGTTTGTAAAGAGTTGTCCACTACATCAAGTTCTAGTCTCTAACAATTAAAGTTCATTTTCAAAGGCTATCAAGTTTTTATCTGTCTATTCCCTAAAGCTTAAAAATTACTCGTTTTATTTCTGTCTAATAAATGTGTGATGTTATGTAACCTCTAATCGTAAACTAATCAATGTGTAATGCCTGTGACATGGTAGTGAATAATACGCGCGAGCACATTTTGGAGGAATGCCATCGTCTGTGTCATTTTTCGGTGTTTAACAATGAAGATGAAGAAATCCTCCACCTGAATCGATTCCTAGGCTTAGAAGTTATCTGCAGGAATACCTGCCCTCTTGGTGAAAAACGGGCATCATTAGGGTTGACCCTCATCTGGCAGCACGGAACCGCACTTTTCCGTCGCCCCATCCTTTTCTGTCACTAAGGAACGTCATTTGCTAGAGCAAATAAGATAGACGGAACGCGATCGCACGCTGCAGCACTGCCAAAAGGCGATCGCGGGCGGGGAGGCGATGGAGTGCTGACGCGTGCGATCGAGCGCGATAGCATGCTATAGTACGTGGCAGCACACAGGGAACAAATGCGATTCCGTGCTGTCAGATGTGTTACTAGCCCCTAGCTGTCTACTGCAGGCAATGACATTCACTGCAGGCTATAAAGTCCTAGGGGGACCACTGTCACCCTACCTGATTCTATGCGAATCGCATTTGTTGCAGGTGCGTTTCCACTGAACGGAGCGGAGATGAGACCTGCAAGAATAGACCAAACACATTGTTTGAATTCCACATCTGATCAATCAATCTGATTAGTAAATTCCTGCACGTCTCCTCTCCGCTCCAATTCAGTGGAAACGCACCCTTAAAGCCTTTGGTCCTAAACAGAGCTAATTGATCTAGAATTTACTTCAAATTTTCCCTATAGTTGCAATTACCCCTGTGATATATGTAATTTGTAAATAATTATTGAGTTCAGTAACTTGTATGCGTGAACAGTATAAAGGTGATGAGTATTCCTTCATGTTCATTGTGACCACACGGCCATGTCTCGCAGGACTCCGCTAAGGAAGACGCAAATACAACAAGCAGTATCACATTCCTGACCCGGCCACTGCGTGTGCACACTGGTTTACGTTTAGTCCAAACGCTTCCTTTGTTTAGTTTAATTAAAAGTTTCTTACTCTGATTGTGGGTTTTAAATAACTTAGGAAAGTCTTTTAGGTTATTTTCAATGTGCAAAATCTACAAAATTTGATGTCTAAAAAAAAACATTAGTCGAAACTCGAAATATACACATACCTAAAATCCATGTTTTATACGAATAATATTACCGTAAACTGTAAACATTGTTAAAAATTCTTGACCATTTATTATCAATTCATCGATCGTAGTTTCGAAATCTATTGTTTAAAATAATCCGACCCTTCGACCGACATGGACTTGATGTAAAACAGTGGTACATTCTTATTCCAAAGAAACAAAACAAAAGAAGAAACAAAAATGTTAATGTATTCACTTTGTTGTACTTGTGTTCTTTTACAGATGTGGAGGTTGAATCCATTATAGAAATGTCGTGAAATGTCTTGAGGTAATTAACTCCCTACTGGTGATTGTAGATAATACGGTTTGCCTTACACTTGTAGGTGGGACTTGTGAATTATGAACAAGTCCCGAGCTCCCTAATTAACAGTTTGAGTAGATGCAGCTTGCTTGGGGTTTGTGGTGGTAGTGCGTTAAGTAGAGGGCGGTGATGGCGTTTTTAGATACGTTTTTTATAGCTTTATGAACTTACGCGACGACAGATTGCACATATACAAAACAAAGTAGATTAGCATGCTATTTTATTAGTCAAAATACATTTTAGTTGAAATAACGTTCTTAATAACATTTTAGTAGTTTTTTTAACATCGCCGGACGACTATCGTAAGTTTATTAAATTTTATTAGAATTTTAATTTTTAATAGAAATTAAGATGTAGAAATTGCTGCACTATGGTTATGGAATTAGCATGTTTTAAACAACTTCCCATGACATTTTTAATCCGTTTTACTTTCCCATGAACTTTCTGCAGAAATATGTCACAGTAAGAGCAAATCTGTGCAATGGTAAAGTATTTCTCGTGTGCAACGCGACGTATGAATAACGTCGTTTATTTATTTCCGAAAATCCGTTCTCTACACCGTTTAAAACGATCTAAATTGTGTAACATTGTTGCAGGTCCGTGGCGCGACGTCTAACGACCGGCGAGGGGGTAGAACCCGAGTCCTTCGACTCTGTCACTATCTACTTCAGTGACATCGTCGGCTTCACCGCCATGTCTGCGGAGAGCACTCCGCTGCAAGTGGTCAACTTCCTCAATGACCTGTACACGGTGTTCGACCGGGTCATTAGAGGCTACGATGTTTATAAAGTTGAGACTATTGGAGACGCCTACATGGTGGTGAGTGTGCATTATGCATTTTATGTTTTCTTGTCACTGTTGCTCCGTCCTCGATATTGTGGTGTGCTGTGCTAAAGGCTGTGTTTAGCCATGTTCAAAATCTATGAGGAATAAAAGTAGTAACTATTAAGTCATCTGTGATAAAAGCTGGGCAAAAAGACCGAAGATAGTGAACGAATTTTTAAGTGAAGCCAAAAATCTATCCCTTTTTCGTTAGCTCACATCCCATTGTATTCTGGTCCGGTTGTTGTTATATTTAATTCAAAGACCTATTTCAAATAGAGCTACTTACAAATTGGCTTTACTTTTAAATAAAAACGCGGTTCATCAGGATTAAAATTATATTAATCAGCGGGGAAGGCCCATGTCTATCAGAAGACGACTTTTTTTCAAAAATTACTTTCGTAAAAAAGCGAATCGGGTGTGATTAAAATTCTTAACACATTTACCGTTTTATTTGATTCAGGTATCGGGACTACCAATAAGGAACAACGACAGACACGTTGGGGAGATAGCATCGATGGCTCTCGAGCTGTTGAATGCGGCGAAGACTCACAAAATATCGCACAGACCAAATGAGACGCTCAAACTAAGAGTCGGCATTCACACAGGTAAGTTGAAAAATAAATTCGCCTGTTTTAGAAATACCATTTTAGCGGAATTTGTGACGACTATTTTTGCTGCATAGTAAGTGTACAGGTGTACAGTTATGAACAGAATATCGTGTATCTGCCTCCGTGGTCTAGTGGTTAAGAGCATTGGCTCTCGACACGGAGGTCGTGGGTTCGATTCCCACGGGAGACACCTAGTGATATAACACTGTGCGTTTTTCCCTAGTTGGTTAGGACATTGCAGGCTGAATCACCTGATTGTCTGAAAAGAAAAATGATTCCGTGCTTCGGATGGCACGTTAAGCCGTTGGTCCCGGCTACTATCTTTGGTGGTAGTAGTCGTTACATAAAAACCACGTCAGAGGCCGTAAGGCGGTCTGAAAAAACTCTGACACCAGGGCTCTACCCACACGATAAGAAGAAGATTTGTGTGCAATGTACAGGGTGTGGTATCAGAATGAGTACAGAAAAAAAACAGTAGAAATAGCATGAAAACTATTTAGTTCTCGAACTATAGTGACTAAAAAAAATCTAATCAAATTAAATTCAACCTTATCTTTATAAGTCTTATAACTGAATCTTCATCAAATTTTCATAGTGACTTATGAACGAATTGACTGTATGAACAGGTAAACATGACTTTATGATCTTTTGTTTAATGGATATGAGCGCACATATCAGTGGCATGCGGGCTGCACCTGCATGACAATTTTATTAACACTTTAACTGCTGACGACCTACGTGGTAGGTCAGCGACATATAGTCGCCGCAGTGCGCACGACTCAAACCTTCAGTTAGAATTGTATAGCATTCCAGTGTTAGCACTGCGCGAGTGTTATTGTTTTGAGCTTAGCAGCGAAAGTGTTAAGGCGAAACTGGTTACTACAGGACATACCTGTACTACAACCAGTTCCATAACTTGTTTGTATGCAACCAGGCGCGGTGGTGGCAGGCGTGGTGGGGCTCACAATGCCGCGCTACTGCCTGTTCGGGGACACAGTGAACACGGCGTCGCGCATGGAGTCCAACGGCGAGCCCCTGCGCATACACATATCGCCGAGCTGCAAGCAGGCGCTCGACAAACTCGGCGGCTACCTAGTCGAGCCGAGGGGCACTATTCCTATCAAGGGGAAGGGGCAGGTGAGGCGCTGCGCTATTTTAATGTTTTGTAAATTAAATAGGTACGTTGCTAAAGGTGTCTTAACACCAAAGTCGCCGAGTTCGGCCGTTCGTTGTGGATAAGACATGTCGTCGTCGTGCGGGTTCATGTCCCCGAAAAGGCCTTTTCCACACCAAACCTGCCTTTGGTTTTGTTTGTTTTGTTTGTAAATATATCTTTATTGTCAATAAACATTTACCTACTTATAGTCTAGTGTACATTTAGAACCTAGGTATAAGTATCATAATTTTCGAGTGACAGTTTAGCAGGCTTTCTAGCCTATTTCAACCTGCCTTTGGTGTACAGGGTGTAACAAAACACCCTAGTAATACTTAAAGGGGTACTTCAGACCATGAAACTGAACAACATTCACTATGAAGCCAACTTCGAAATCTCGAAAAAAAAATCAGCTGTCCCATACAAAACTGTAGTACCGACTCGACTAAAATGTATGGGACAGCAGATTTTTTTTTTTCGTGATTTTGGAGTTGGCTCCATATTGAAAATTGTTCAGTTTCATGGTCTGAAGCACCCCCTTAAGTATTACTAGGGTGTTTTGTTGCAACCTGTATAATCGGTGTAACCGGTCGGTAACGAATATAAGCGTGTATGAAACGACTTACGAGTCGTCCAAATCTCCAATACAGGCGTGAACATTTATGTATCAAAAAAAGAACAAAAACATAGATATATGATTAGTTGTAGATGCTATTTACCATTCTTCTAGGCAACGTTAGGGCCACGCCACAAGATGTGCATGCGGTTTTACATACACCCAACATACAACAGTATGTGGTTGCAACGCACCGTGTGGCTAGAGCAAGTTATGATTGAAATCGAGTAGACTAAAAACGAACTGAAGTGCGATTTTTTAATATCATACGAGCGACTCGGCAGTAGAAAGATGCATAATCTCCATAGTAATTTTGACATTTTCTACTGCCGAGTCGCTCTTATGATGTTCAAAAATCGCACTTCTGGCCAAATGTATCTTGTCTGGGAAAGTTAGAATAAATTCGGGTGCCTTTGACTACCGACTGTATACCCATTGCATTGGTTGTAATTCCAATTATATCACAGTTGAACTGTAAAGTTTCAAGATAACAGAGAACGCTAGGAAAAAACCCTATTAAAATGTACACAAACTTTTATTTTCTTGTGCAGTTGCAAACGTTTTGGCTGGTTGGTGCGACAGAGAAGGCTATACAAAAGAGAGCAGTGGAAGGAGAGGAGCGGCCCCTATTCTGTCGACCGCGGAGGAGTCCACGACTCGCAGACTCTAGGCACCCGTCGCTTTCTGGTAAGATGTCGCTATAAAGCAGCATTTACGCGTCTTTTCCGTTTGGAAATGCTAACTCAATTCGTCTTAGCCTGTGGCGACGAATTGAAGTAGTTTTTCCATATACGCGTCCCGGATAAGGGTTTTTTTTTTTTTTTTTTTAATAAAAATTTATTTATTCTCAACCACAAAACTAGTTACCATCAAATATTATTTCTAGTATAATGTTTCTACAATACTAACTAGATTGTGGAAGACTGGTGCTTGAGCTAAGTCTGTGAAGACTTTTCTTTCAAGTCGCCAGGCCCCACCTCTCAGAAGTGTTACAATATTTAGGTAATTTTCCCTTAGATTTACAATTCAAAAGCCAAGTTGAGATAAATAAAATAAAAATAAAAATAAAAAATTATATAAACTTAAGTAAATGATAACAAATTTATACAAAAATAAGACAGAGAACTAAATGTGGAAATATTAGGTACCTATGTGAGTGTGTGTATGCGTGTGAGTATGTGAGTGTGTACATGTGACTGTGTGCGCGCCAAGGTAAGTGTGTATGAAACTGTATATTACTTGTAGTTTATGTATAATACAATAATAGCTGTTCTGTCTCTTCATAGGTAAGGGGGTTTAGCCAAACTATTACTGTACTCTTACATTCCATCTTTGTTTTAGTGAACACATTTAAAATCTCGTTTACCCTGTTATACATCCTGCTACTTTGATAGCAACTGAAATTTTCAATAAAAGATGTTCTAAAGAGCTCAGACGTGCAAACTGTATGTTTTCTACGGACGTCTCTCGATTTGTACTCATCTGTTACTGGTGTTCTTGAGTGTTGTTTTAGTATTGTGTGTAGTATGTACAATTGTCTAACCGTGAGTACTCCACTATCCTTATATAGACTGGATGTTGGATACATCCTAGGCTTAAATAAGCATACCTTTAATATTAACCTTTGAGCTCTCTCAAGTTCTAGCATATGCGTCTTTGCTGCGCCTCCCCAGGAGGTGATACAATATGTTGTTATCGACTGGCATAGCGCTATATACACATTTTTCACTATCCTACTGTCAGCCACATTTCTAAGTTGTTTAAAGATGTAAGTCAGTTTCCTTAATTTTTGGGACAGGTTGCTAATATGGTCCTTAAACGTAAGATTTTGATCCATGATTACCCCTAAGTATCGTATGGACCGTACTTTCTCAATCCGTTTGCATGTACAAACAGTTTTAGGTGGGAAGGAGCACATATGGGCTATAATATTGAATCTGTTTTGTTCAGGCAAGTTGACATTTCTAATTGAGAATTCTATGTATTTTGTTTTACTAGTATTTAAGGAGAGGGAGTTGGCAGTTAACCAATGATAGATTTGATTAAAACCTAGTTGAGCCTTAGAATATACTTCCTCCCATGTATTTCCATAGAAAGTTACTGTTGTGTCATCGGCATAAGATATAATTTCGCAGTTGTCCAGTTTCATTCCACACAGCTCATTCAGATAACAGAGGAACAGTGTAGGCCCGAGAATACTACCTTGAGGAATACCGCACCGAATAGGTGTTTCGTCACTTATATTAGTGTCAATCCTTACACGTTGAGGAACGCGACAGCACGCCACAGCACCGCCGCGTGCGATCGCGTTCCGTCTATCTTATTTGCTCTAGCAATTGACGTTCCTGAGTGACAGAAAAGGATGGAGCGACAGAAAAAGGCGATGCGGTGCTGCCAGATAAGGTTCAACCCTAAGGCTGCTCAACTCTTATGAAGGATCGGAGCTTAATGAATAGAGCGGCTTGAAAACACTGACAGAAGGTTCACCACTAACCTGTTAACCCACACTGAATCAGCACAATTGAATATTTATGATAGTTGAAATTTCCCAGCCAGGCGATGTCGCTGCAATTTCAAAGCCAAGGTGATACCTCCTTTGACGACCCGGTTGGTGTAATGGTTAACACGCACCAAACTGTCAAACCAGAGGTCCTGGGTTCGAATCCCGGTTAGATCATGGATATAATGTTTGTGTTGTATAGCCTAGTAGAGCTTATGTTTTGGAGCATAACAATGTACATGTTTGTGAGCGTTATTCATTTATTTTTCGTTTAGTTGGGGAGTCTGGGCCCAGTTTGCCGGGTTTCATTAACTAGTCTTGTGAATGTTTGCCGGTTTTGATCCTGGTGGGTGGGAAATAAGTGGTGGGCTTATACCCGTTTCGTCACTAATGTGAAAAGGTTGTCATTTGTGAAATGAGACAATTTATTGCCCTGCAGCACATGAATAAATATCGCATCGAAAGAACAACGGCAGATTTGGACCCAGTCATTTTTTACGAAAACTAAAAGCCATTCAGGACAGCGGTCATAATTATTATAGACAGAAAAAATTAAGGCATTTTTTTAAAAACTTCCGCATCTCCAGAAGTCCGGATTCAAAAGTAGAAATTACTAGTAAAATAAACAAATCATCTAAAAAGCAGTAGCAAAACGCAACCACGACAGCTATTTTCATCTAATATTATCTCTGAGGTATTTTTTGGTCGTTACGGAACATATTTGGCTTGGTTGATCTGATAGTGTGTGTGATTTCGTTTTCTTCTATTATCATAATATTGTAAGGTTATCGTGAATTTTCATTAAAATAATTCAATTCAATTCAATTCAATTCATTTATTGCTTATATAATAAACTCAATGAATGCGTAGAAGATTGAGTGGACTATCTAATAAGAAATATTAATGATTTTCACACACTTGATACAAAAGGTATCATAAGGAAATACCTTTCCCCCAACTTTTACAGATTATAACCAATTTACTTTTTAGTTAGTTTTGTTTCACATTACACGTATTACTAAGTTTCATTCATGTATGGGACCTCTAAGTCTGGGTCTCAAATTAAATGGCCGTACGCCAAACTTCTTTTCATAGAAGGGATCGCTGTCGGTACACATAGCTCGCGTTAGAGGACGTACGAACAGGTGCGCACTATACCCCGGCTCAGTGAGATTGAACATGTTATTGTAACGTGTGTGCACTATGCAGAGAGCGGTGCGGTGCGGCAGCGGCTGGCGAGCAGCGGGTGCCGGGAGCGGGGCGCGGCGGGGTCGGTGCGCGGCTCGCGCTGCTCCCTGCCCGCCTCCCCGCCCCCCAACCGACGCTCCAAGAACGAGCACGCGCCGAGGACCAGGTCCGTTACATACACTGCTGGCTCACTACTTGGCAAGCCCGATGATAGCTCAGTCGGTAGTGAACCTGCCTGCTATGCGAAGGAAATATGCTGTTTCACACAAAACTGTAGCTTTCCTAAGTTGAGTAAATCAAATGAACGAATGGGACAGCTGCTTTTCTTTTTCGATGTTGTCTCCACAGTAAAAGTTGTTCAGTTTGATGGTCACCACTTTAAATATTACAAGGGTGTGTTGTTCACCTTGTATACTACAAAAATGACTCGCATTCTTCACTCTAATCAGATTTCAGTCCAATACATTGTAGTTGCACCATATTATTATTATATTAATCCCACTCAAGCACATATTATTTGTTGTGGTAAATGTTGTAGTGCCCAACCAGGTTGAACTATTTTAAGTAATTAAGAACCTAAAACTCAAGTCACTCGTTACATCCAGGTACTTATGTTATGTTGCAGGCACGCGCTGAGCTCGATAGCGTCTTCGACGGCGTGCTCGCACGACTCGGAGCCGCTGGACGCGTGCGCGCGGCGCGACGGGCGCGCGCTGCGCTGCGCTCAGTCGCTGGACCTGCTGGCCGCGCGCGACCCGCGCCTGCGCCGCCACAACACCACCCGCTCCCTCGACACCGACGCGCCCATATCTACCCTCTCCGCACCCCTCTTCAACGGCACCATCATCGGCATAGTCACCGACGACCTCCCGAAGACCGACGAGGACAGCCCACTCCTCCGCAAATGCAGTTTATACAACAAGCTCGACCGCAGCAAGAAGAAGGTGCACGACGCTAACTACATCCAGTTCTATAAGAAGTGGCGGTCGCTGGAGAATGTCGCGGATGCGAAGAGCGATATGCGCAAGATCCCGCGGCTGGCGATCCGCTCCTGGCTGCTGGGAATATTCAGCGGCGGCACTCGCAGCAGCAGCTCCTCGCTTCGCAAAGCACCGCCGCTGCTTGACCGCGAGTCCGCAGTCTAACCTACCCTACCCTACCTACCCCTCTATCCTACTCCCTAAATGTATATTAGCTACATATATGTATATGAAATGCTGTTGTAAATAATATGTGTAAGTAAAACGATGTTACCGTGAATTGTGAAATAAGAGTTTAATGTTATTAAATAATTTCTATTGAACGAAGATTCTTAATAATACTGACATAGATCACATTAACGCTATGGAAGTCTACTTAACGACGAATTGAGAGCATGGTGGACCAGAGAGCGATATTTGAAACCGTTTCTTTTGTAGCAGATAAGAGACCTGACGCAAGCGATTTTTAAGTGTCGCAATTGCACCGCAACGATCGACGTCGCAACTGAATCGCAGAGATTTTTAGCACATACCTACGGGCATTGTTATCGCCGCGACGGCGACACTGATCATCCTCAGAAATATCGCGGCGATGTCGCGTTAACGTCAACGCCTACGCTCGAAAATCGCTTGTGTGATACGGTCCTAAGGGGCGGATTCTAGCGGAAAAAAGCTTGAGCAGTTTTCATTGATAAATTGATAATCAACTCAATTACTATTGAAATAGATTTTAAAATAGCGTGCAAGAATTAACGTGAACACGTCACAGGGACAGGAATCTCTTGCACGCAATTTTTTACTCTTATTTCAATTGTCATTGAGTTCATTATCAATTTAACGAAAACTCCTCGAACATTTTTTGGCTAGATGTGCGCTGACCCCAAGTCTCCTAGGTCCGATGGGAACACATGGCTCCCTTACACATTAAACGCCTACGCCCAAACACCAGGCTTCTCTACACCAGCCTAGGGCATCGGCTATTGACTAGGTTATGGACATTTTTACTACTCTGATCACAGTTGGAATAACAAATATGGTCACCGTATAGTGTGACAATGGAATTACAATGACAATTATTGATCAGCAGAGCAAAAACAGCCTTAAGTACATCACCTTACGCATCAGCAAGTAAAGGAATTGCAGCATCGCCATACGTGCATCCATTGATAACTAGTTTAATATCGCATGTGTTGTCATTGGGTATATCGATGGGGGGTTTCTCTGGCAGCAGGGGGGTGCAGGAGGTGGCGGAGGGTGGGGCGGGGGCGCACTCGGCGTGCTCGATGATGGGGCAGGAGACGCTGGTGTATTCGTGCCGGAGGCAAGGCGCCTCGAGGAGGTCACCTCGCTGAGCTGGTGCTAGCCGGCCTTCACCTACCACCTGCGCATTACAAATAATAAAATTAAAATGATAACTGACAGTGACCTTAAAAGCTAAGTTAAAGCGGGCACTACATTCTCGCCGAGAACAGACGAGAAAGGTCGAGAACGAAAACAGATGTCCTCCATTGTTCTCGCGGCGTCGTGAGCCTGGTGATTGGAAGTTCTCGCGAGAGTGTAGTGTCTGTTTGACAAAGAATCGCTAAATGTTTTAAGGTTGGCGCATACCTGGCGAGGCGAAGTGCAGAATATTTTTTACTGCCAAACAATGATAGACTTTAGGTTGCATTGAAATAACATCGAAAATCAATTAAAACAAGTCGCTTCGATGCTCTCGGGGACTAGTAGTTGTGTTTATTGAATTTATATGTTATTTCAACGCAAGCAGTGTCGATAATGGTTTGGCAGTGAAAAATATGTGAAAAACCGGTCAAGTGCGAGTCGGGCTACTCGCGCACCGAGGGTTCCGTACCACACCACCACAGAACACCAACATTATTAACTTAGAAAAAAAAACTTTTTTTGTCCGGGAACTTTAGCGCAAGACCGACTCACACTTGGCCGGTTTTAAGTATTTGTTGTTATTCTGTAGAGTTTGCTCTTTAATCACACTAAGTTTGACACTTGTACTAGTCATTCACTTCGAGTTGGCCGTTACCTCCCTTCCCGCTTCCCCGCACCGCACCCCTAAGAGACCCTAATAAACGCAATTTTATAACCTTTAGCAACGCAATCACGTATGGTACGTCCGTCCCGGTCACTAATATCGCTTTTAATTTTAAATTTTTATTTGCCTTTTATATTATTTTTTGTCGACGGGACCAATTAATGTGCCTGTGAGGAAATTTTGTAACGGTCATCGACGGCCAACTGGGACTCAATCGTCCTAAGTTTGAACGATACTACCAAAACAAAACCACAACCTAAAACGTTACGTTATGCACAATTCGTATCGCGCAAATTATATTAACGGTAACGATTTAGCTTTTTTTCGGAAGATACGTTGGCGTAACGTTCGACCGCTATCCAACGAACGTTTTTGATTTAGTTGGTGTCGGGAGAGGTGTATGGAGAGGTGTATGGAGGTGTATGGAGAGGTGTATGGAGAGGTGTATGGAGGTGTATGGAGGTGTATGGAGGTGTATGGAGGTGTATGGAGAGGTGTATGGAGGTGTATGGAGAGGTGTATGGAGTTGTATGGAGAGGTGTATGGAGAGGTGTATGGAGAGGTGTATGGAGAGGTGTATGGAGAGGTGTATGGAGAGGTGTATGGAGGTTTATGGAGAGGTGTATGGAGGTGTATGGAGAGGTGTATGGAGGTGTATGGAGAGGTGTATGGAGAGGTGTATGGAGAGGTGTATGGAGGTGTATGGAGAGGTGTAAGGAGAGGTGTATGGAGGTGTATGGAGGTGTATGGAGAGGTGTATGGAGAGGTGTATGGAGGTGTATGGAGAGGTGTATGGAGAGGTGTATGGAGAGGTGTATGGAGGTGTATGGAGAGGTGTATGGAGAGGTGTATGGAGGTGTATGGAGAGGTGTATGGAGTTGTATGGAGAGGTGTATGGAGAGGTGTATGGAGAGGTATGGAGAGGTGTATGGAGAGGTGTATGGAGGTGTATGGAGAGGTGTATGGAGAAGTATGGAGAGGTGTATGGAGAGGTATGGAGAGGTGTATGGAGAGGTGTATGAAGGTGTATGGAGAGGTGTATGGAGCTATGGACAGGTGTATGGAGGTGTATGGAGGTGTATGGTAGTGTATGGAGAGGTGTATGGAGGTGTATGGAGGTGTATGGAGAGGTGTATGGAGGTGTATGGAGGTGTATGGAGAGGTGTATGGAGGTGTATGGAGAGGTGTATGGAGAGGTGTATGGAGAGGTGTATGAAGGTGGATGGAGAGGTGTATGGAGCTATGGAGAGGTGTATGGAGGTGTATGGAGGTGTATAGAGGTGTATGGAGGTGTATGGAGAGGTGTATGGAGGTGTATGGAGGTGTATGGAGGTGTATGGAGGTGGTTGGAGGTGTATGGAGGTGTATGGAGAGGTGTATGGAGGTGTATGGAGCTATGGAGAGGTGTATGGAGAGGTGTATGGAGCTATGGAGAGGTGTATGGAGAGGTGTATGGAGAGGTGTATGGAGAGGTGTATGGAGAAGTATGGAGAGGTGTATGGAGAGGTGTATGGAGGTGTATGGAGAGGTGTATGGAGAGGTGTATGGAGGTGTATGGAGAGGTGTATGGAGAGGTGTATGGAGAGGTGTGTGGAGAGGTGTATGGAGAAGTATGGAGAGGTGTATGGAGAGGTATGGAGAGGTGTATGAAGGTGTATGGAGAGGTGTATGGAGCTATGGAGAGGTGTATGGAGGTGTATGGAGGTGTATGGAGAGGTGTATGGAGGTGTATGGAGGTGAATGGAGAGGTGTATGGAGGTGTATGGAGGTGTATGGAGAGGTGTATGGAGGTGTATGGAGGTGGTTGGAGGTGTATGGAGGTGTATGGAGAGGTGTATGGAGGTGTATGGAGCTATGGAGAGGTGTATGGAGAGGTGTATGGAGAGGTGTATGGAGAGGTGTATGGAGAGGTGTATGGAGAGGTGTATGGAGAAGTATGGAGAGGTGTATGGAGAAGTATGGAGAGGTGTATGGAGAGGTGTATGGAGGTGTATGGAGAGGTGTATGGAACTATGGAGAGGTGTATGGAGGTGTATGGAGAGGTGTATGGAGGTGTATGGAGAGGTGTATGAAGGTGTATGGAGGTGTATGGAGGTGTTTGGAGGTGTATGTAGAGGTGTATGGAGGTGTATGGAGAGGTGTATGGAGGTGTATGGAGCTATGGAGAGGTGTATGGAGAGGTGTATGAAGGTGTATGGAGAGCTGTATGGAGCTATGGAGAGGTGTATGGAGGTGTATGGAGGTGTATGGAGGTGTTTGGAGGTGTATGTAGAGGTGTATGGAGGTGTATGGAGAGGTGTATGGAGGTGTATGGAGCTATGGAGAGGTGTATGGAGAGGGGTATGAAGGTGTATGGAGAGCTGTATGGAGCTATGGAGAGGTGTATGGAGGTGCACGCACAATCGATCGTTTTGGTTTTGCTTTGGTAACGTCGACTATTTAACCGTTCAGAAAAAAATAGCGCGATAGCATTTTTACATCAGCTAAACCAAATCTAAACCAAAACTAAACCAAAGCCATAAACGTTCCGTCCGAATGGTAAAACCGTATAAAACAGCGCAATCGAGGCCCTGGTCGTGAACGGGTAGTATGTACTATTACCGTTTTTTCGATAGAGCGTGAAGAAAAAACTTTGATAAAAACTTTTTGACATTTTTATTATTTGTTAGCAAATCCGCCGCAATAACGCATAATCTGAGAAAAGACAACCACCAACTCGGGCCATTTTTGTACAGTCAAGAGCACGTCAAGCTTGACACTTTGGACTTTGTACCGTTCTTATTTAGTGCTCCATAAGCGTTACAATCGAACTGCAAGTGTAAAGCTTGATGTGCTCTTGACTGTACTACCAACTTTTTCTACAGCGATATAAAAATATGGGAATAATAGTTCGCATACTCATATTACTTAAAACTAATTATTTCAACGTTATATTTTATGGTACAAACGAGATATCTTGAATAGAATTTGGATATTTTAGTTACGAAATGTGAAAAAATGGCGAAAAAAACACAGAACAAGTAGTCACAAACTTTTTGAAAAAAGAAGGCCTTGACAATAAATTGATTGACATGTTTTGACATTGACCACTTGACATTGACATAATTTTTTTTTAGGTTTTATTTCTCTAATTCTCTATTAAGGCCCCACACAGGTGCGATTTCATCGAGCGATAATATCGCTGCGATTTTACAATTTTTATTTTCAGTACAGCATTGGCTTCTAATTTTTTGAACACGATTGGGTTTAATAGCAAAACTAACATTTAAACCAAGATCTGGTCCTAAAGCCAGGAATGTCTCCATATGAGGGAACTCTTTCTTTTTAGGAAAGCCTTTCTAGCGACAGTTACCAAAAGTATGTCTATCTCAGACTATACTTATTCATTCTCATTGGTGGGGCGGACGCGTGACGCTGATCGCAAAATCGCACCTGTGTGGTAGGAGTAGGACATGCGACGCGGTCACAAAGTCGCCGGGATATTATTGCTCGATAAAATCGCAACTGTGTGGGGGAGCCTTTTAGTATAGGTAAATGGTGAAATAAAACAGTATTTGATTAAAAAACATAATTATTATTCATTTTCCACATCTTCTTTAACAATTATTTATCATCCAGATATATGCAGCAAGAGGCTCAATATTTGTCTGGTATCGTACCCAACCCATGTACCAGACTACCTTCAGTATGCACAACACCCCACAGTCCTTTTACATGCCTTTTACCAATAACACTGCTACAATAATAACACAAATGCTATCTTCCTACGACTGTATCACACTTTCATTAATAAGTAGGTATAAAGCAGAAAAACACAGAAAAACTAAAGCGCAGCCGAATCGAACGATCGAATTACGTTTCCCCTCTCTACAAATGAAGGGCTATATGTTGCCACCAGTTTCATAATGATGTCATATGACGTAAGTAAGGCTTAACTAAACGGCTAACCTAACCTAACCTAACAGTTAAACAGATCAGTATTAAAGGAGTTTCGGCCAGATTGGCCCTGGCAGACTTATGTATTCTTAAACACACTATCGTTACCTACCATTTACAATGACTGGCCGTTTTATTTTCATTAGATTTTTTTTAAATTTTACTTTATTGTGTTAATGTGATTTTGTTACGTCCTTTTTCTCGGCACATTTAGTTCCAATATTGGACGGACAACCGCCGGCAAACTAAAACAATCGATGTTATTAACTTACATTATGGACATTATTACCCTCGGTTACCCTAAATTGGGGTATGGAACTGTTAACAGGTCTTTCACATGATACTAGAGCTTTGGTAAGTCGATATTCCTAGCCTTGGTTGTTAAATCATGCTCATCTGACATGATTTGTTCGTTCACACCTAACTGTTAAACGATTGATTTTAAAGGGGTTCCGGCCAGATTGGCCCTGGCAGACTTATGTATTCTTAAAGACACCATCGTTACCTACCATTTACAATGTATTTCAGAGAGCTGTCATATGACGTAGGTAAAGGTCAAAAATTGTGATTTTTGATGCAGTCTGCCAAGTACTTCCGGCCAACTGGGAACTGACAGACTTATGTTTCCCCTCTCTACGAATGAAGGGCTTTATGATGCCAGGCAGTTTCATAATGATGTCATATGACGTAAATGAGGCTTAAAAATTTGACCGGAAATTCGGAATTTTTTCGTTCTTCCGGCCAATTTTGGGTGCATAATTCAATTGATCTTCGCTTAGTCCAACTTTTTCGATCGTGTGCCATGCATTTCATGGTGATGTCATGTCACGTAGGTAACCATGCGGCCGGCTCACGGATTATTGGCGCCCCGAACCAAAGGTGAGGGGTGCCCATAGTTCGAGTGTGAAATAGGTACTTTCACCCGAGTTTGCCCGAGTTAAACACTCTGCTTTTCATCACGATTACGAGGAAATTAACCAAAAACCAGATAATGAAAAATCAATTTCTGAATCGCTATTAGCTCGATGAATTCAAGTACTCTGTGATGAATTCATTTTAGGCTGCGTTTCAAAACGTTTGAAAATCACTCGGGTACCAATACGAAGTAGAAAAAAAACATAGGAAGATAGTGGATGCTAGAGTGAGACAAATATACTTCCCTAGTGATTTTTACACGTTTTGAAACGGATCCGAAAAATTAGCAACATGTGCTTTCCCTCCCTTTTTTTCTTTTTCGCGCAAGGCTGCGTTCCGAACCTACGCCCCAGGTGCACCCCGAGTGCAACTTTTCACACTAACGCCGTTCAGGAGTGCGATTTTTGAACATCATACGAGCGACTTGGCAGTAGAAAATGTCATAATTACTATGGAGATTATGCATCTTTTTGCTGCCGATTCGCTCGTATGATGTTCAAAAATCGCACTTCAGAGCCTCTGTGAAAAACGTTCTACCATAGAGCAAGTTGAAAAAACAACCGCACCCAAAGTTCGTGAACGCAGCCCAACCATAGAAATATTAATGAGCCCAACTTAATGACTTTTTTTTTAAACTTTTTTTTTAAATTAGGTACTTTTTCTTCACGCAGAAAACAAAATGCGTGTAATTTATACAAAAGTATTGAAATGTTGCTAATTATTGTTATTATTACTAAATTCAAATATTTTTGTTCGTAATAATTATTAAAGTTAAGAATTTGAATATAATGTTATCGAAGTGTGGCTGTATAGGTTTCTGCCTTTGCTCAGTATAGAGTGGTATAGACGTAGATATTTTTTAAAATTACTTTTCCGCCCTAGGGAAGAAATGTATTACTTTCAACCCGCTTCTAGATAAACAATGAACTACTTTCAGAGTATGAGTGATGAAAAATATTGTAAACACAACTGCAAAATTCACTGTCAACTGTAGCAACACGGGAGCATCCGCGAGACTGTTCGAACACGCGCGAGCTGAAGTGCGATTTTTGAAAATCATACGAGCGAATTGGCAGTAGAAAGATGCATAATCTCCATAGTAATTTTGACATTTTCTACTGCCATGTCGCTCGTATGATTTTCAAAAATCGCACTTGTGCTCGCGCATGCTCGAGCATCCGCCGCTGCCGCCGGCGGATCTAAGGGTCAGCGCACACCCAGCGTAAATCTGCTCGCGCATGCTCGAGCATGTTCTTTGCAGTCGCGCACACCTAGCGGCAAAATCCGCCGGCGGCAGAGGCGAAATCCGCCGGCGGCAGCGGCGAATGCTCGAGCATGCGCGAGCATGCTCGCGCGTGTTCGAACAGTCTCGCGGATGCTCCCGTGTTGCTACAGTTGACAGTGAATTTTGCAGTTGTGTTTACAATATTTTAAAGTAAAGACGTGCGAAGAGTAATTTTAAAGTATGGTGGACTGGGATTTGGTAATTATTGGGTTACTAGCAGAGGAAGAGGAGCAAGAAGAGCACATCAATAAAATGAAAAGAGGACGACACAAAATTGAAAGAAGAATATGGGTTGAAGCAACCTGGCAAGAAAGATGTACATTTGGGGAATACCACACCCTGTGCTACGGTTTAAAGTTCAAGGGACAGTTATTTTATGACTACTATAAAATGGAATATGAACAATTTGAAAACCTACTAAATCTGCTTCGACCTTTGAGATTTTCATTGTATTTTCAAAAAGAGTTAGATTATTATATATTTTCTGTACTAAATTGCCCTTTTCGTGCTAAAGTAGTTAAAAAATATGCTAGATTTAGTCCGAAACCGGCAGAGGTGGCAACACTTACGACGGATCGCAAGCATCGACACGGGCGTATGCTCGAGCATGCGCGAGCATGCGCGAGCATGCTCGCGACTGCTCGCGTCGCCGCGAGGAGCATACGCGAGCATACTCGAACAGACGCTGAAGGGATTTAATCACTTGCAAGCTATTTTCGACTTTATTTCAATGGGAATAGAGTTCATTATCAATTGAATCAATGAAATCTGCTCGCGCATGCTCGAACAGTTTTACGCTAGGTGTGCGCTGACCCTTACGGTTTAAAGTTCTAGGGACAGTTATTTTATGTAAGTATAAAATGGAATATGAACAATTTGAAAACCTACTAAATCTGCTTCGACCTTTTAGATTTTCTTTGTATTTTCAAAAAGAGTTAGATTATTATATATTATCTGTAGTAAATTGCCCTTTTCGGGCTAAATTAGTTTAAAAAATAGGCTAGATTTAGTCCGAAACCGGCCGAGGTGGCAACACTTACGACGAATCGCAAGCATCGACACGGGCGTATGCTCGAACATGCTCGAGCATGCGCGAGCATGCTCGCGACTGCTCGCGTCGCCGCGAGGAGCATACGCGAGCATACTCGAACAGACGCTACAGGGATTTAATCCCTTGCAAGCTATTTTCAACTTTATTTCTATGGGAATAGAGTTCATTATCAATTGAATCAATGAAAACTGCTCGCGCATGCTCGAACAGTTTTACGCTGGGTGTGCGCTGACCCTTATAGGAAGATAGCATTTGTGTTATTGTTGTAGCTGTGTTAGCGGTAAAAGGACTGTGGGTGGAATGTTAAAATTCCTCGTGGTCAAATCAGTTTGACTACTAATGCTACGGTTCAAAATGCGCAAATATGCGCTATCGGTACAGATAGCATGCACACAATCGGTTCATAATGAGCGAATGTGCGGATACGTTTGCTGTCTGACGTCATCAGTGACGTCATTAATTAGCGCTTACGCCGCACACGAAAAAAAGGTAGTGCAGCGTATGCTTGTCAAATTGACAGCTGGTTCAAATTGTACAAATTGTTTAGCAGTGTATTCGTACTTATTAATTTGGACCAAAGAGTACTTATTTGGACCGACCGGTAAAGCAGCGTGTGCATAGCGTTTGCACTATTGGCATAATTCGAACCGTAGCATAAGTTTGACCACGAGGAAGGAACGTCAATTTCACCCTGTAGTAGCTTATCTATGTTTTATTTATTATAATTCTTTCCATTTTCTTTTTTTTGCAGTAATGTTCCTTCAGACTACCCCAAAAGGGGTTATGATCTTATGATAGGTATCTACGGTATCTATTTAAAGTCATCGACTGGTTGCCAAAACGAAAAAATATGGGAAATGTACAATTGCGAAGAGATATAAAATGTTATTTTGAATACGTTTTGAATCGATTTTAATTCATCAAAGAAATTACAAAGTTGAGATATTATTTTATTGCTTAAAATTAAAGGTACTAATTCACAACAACCGATACCTTAGAACGCGTATCTAGTTCGAATCGTTTCGTTTATTTTGAATGAAGTTTTATAGATTACCGAAGGATCCAAGGAGATAATTCTGACGGTATTATCATTCAGTCCTACAGCTAAAAACCATGCTCTCTGTTCTCCTGTCGCCACCGAGCCCAGCGCCATACACGACACATCCGACGACAACTTCTTTCTTTCCGTGTACTCATTTAATTGACCAGTCTAAAAATTTAAACTTTACTTAGTTTTATGGTAATATAATTTCTTGTCATACAGCAAATGAAATAAGAAATGTTTGTCCACGACATGGTTTTGCCGCCTTCACAGTCTGAGCGACTCCAGCAAGGCTATGGAATATGCCGAGTGCCGCCCTCTACCTTGCGGGAGGGCGACCTGCTCTGCGACGTCGTGGGCTTATCACTGCATGGGACAGCTACGCACCACCCTCACGCGCCGCCACCCGAGGGCAGTGGCGCGCAAACACGTCGGGTTTTACAAGGTGTTACAAAATACCCTAGTTATATTAAGGGCAGCCTTATCTTTTTATGCCTTATCTGGCAGCATGGAATCGTATTTTTTCACGCTCTATCCTTTTCTGTTAAGAACTATCTCGTTCTAGCAAACCATAATTTGCTAGACCGAGAAAGGTCGCAGCAGTGCCGGTGCTTTCGCATTCCCGTTATCTTTCTCACTCTGGTAAATGACTTTCTCGAATGAAAGAAAAGGATAGAACGTGAAAAAATGAGTTTAAACCATCAAATTGCAACTTTCAGTATGGATATTTATATTCCGTGGTATGTAGCCAACATCGAAATAAACTAAAAACAGAATCTGTTGTTCCACACATTGGAATAGTTGGTACTACAGTCAGGATTATTTTAAAGTTACTAACGTAACGGATACTGCACTCTTCCGATTTAGCGCACGTTTACAGCCAACCACAACGAACTCAAACGTGCCTTTTATCAATGCACGGCAGTCTGTATCGTGTGCGATACGCGGCGCCGTAGGGACTCATCTCAGCTATCAAACGCGAGTGACGAAGCACTGCTACAGTTTAGTATGAAACATCACTTTTATTTCATGTTGATGTTGGCTCCATAGTAAAAGTTGTTCCGTTTGATAGTTTAAACCTCCCCTTGGGTATTTTGTTACATCCTGTGCACATATAACAAACTTTAACAAATAGAAAAGGAAACTTACAGGATCCATTTCGAAATAAACCAATTCACCGCCAGTTAGCGCGATCACGACTTGTCTCTGATTGACAGCGCACTTTACAATAGTTTTCTTCCCTGGTGCCTTCCATTCGTTGACACGCTTGTCAGCGCGAATGTGTCTGATACCATCCGGATATACTTGTACTAGTGCATCATTCCCGAGCGCGTGACAACTCAGCGTAGGTGTCGTGCCCAGGAAACCAGAGTCTGTTTGTTTGTTTGTTCCGAGTATCACGCAAAAACTACTGAACCGAATTTGATGAAACTTTTTTTGTTTGATAGCTTATCATCTGACTTAAAATCTGGTATATAATTTATGCGGACGAAGTCGCGGGTAAAAGCTCGTTTATTATAATTCTTTCCATTTTGTTTTTTTTGCAGTAATGTTCCCTCAGACTACCCCAAAAGGGGTTATGATCTTATGATAGGTATCTACGGTATCTATGAAAAGTCATCGACTGGTTGCCAAAACGAAAAAATATGGGAAATGTACCATTGCGAAGAGATATAAAATGTTATTTTGAATCGATTTTAATTCATCAAAGAAATTACAAAGTTGAGATATTATTTTATTGCTTAAAATTAAAGGTACTAATTCACAACAACCGACACCTTAGAACGCGTATCTAGTTCGAATGTCTTCCAGTTTCTTCGAGACCTCCGCAGGTGTCCGTTCCAGGTCACTGGCGATAGATTTTTGTTTTGCGGGCTCCAATGAATTGAACTGCTCGCAGAGATCACCGTCTATCACATTCTGAAACAAAGAAGCATCATCATTAATCATCGACCATTTACGATAATACTGATTTAAAATCTTATGCAGGTATTCATGAAGGTAATATTTATTTATTTATTCATCTAAGCAGGTACTACGTTCTCGCAAGAGTTTCCAAGGGAAATAACTACGGTTCACGAGACACGGCCGCGAGATCAACGAAGGGCTTAGACCATGTAACTATGGGTCATATGCGTGTAATTCTACTACTTTCTACCACTTTTTTAGACGGACGAGGTAGCATGACAACTTTGGATTTTATTCCATTACTTTAGATTCTAATTTTGATTGTTAAAAAGTCTCGTGTGAACACCAAACGTACGCCTATATTGACGCGAGCTGGCTGGCGGAGCGGAGAAACTGAGTTTTATTAACCAATCAGGCCCTGTACCCAGACTTTCGATGTTCAATATATCGCCACTGTTTCGATCCGCACTTCATTGTAATAGAGTTGACATTGGATTATTGGTTAATAGTTCCTCGTTACTCCGCTCCTCCAGCTCGCTCCGCATCAATGGACAGGCACCCTTATAAGCTGTATCTGTATATTTGTCGTCTGTTCTCTGCGAGAATGTAGTGCGTTTATTACAAGTAACAAATGTTCATTCCAAATACTACGGGTGCGTCGATAGCAACGCGCCCGACTCTCAGGAGGGCGGCCGCCGGCAGCGCGGCGCGGCCGCCATAACGGCGGGCACACACCGCGCCGCTCGACGGCTACTTTATCTCACCACAGTGTAACACAGCTGCCTCCACGCAAGAGATGGTAGCTGTTGACTTACTGTGGATTCTATTCATTTCTACCTACTAGCTGTGTAGTACGTATGGAATCAATTTACCATTTTGGTCATTTTAAATGATTTTCACCCACCTACCAACATCTTAATAATATTATAAGTGACACTCAATCACGCATAAACAGCTAAACTGATTTGGATGAAATTTTTCTCACTGATAGATGTCACTGGTAGATATTAACACATAGGATACTTTTTTAAGCTACACGCAGACAGAGTCGCAGGCAACAGCTAATAGCAAAATAATACATGTTATTTTAATATAGGATTTCCTGATATCAGGAGAATCTGTTATTTACATAAAATTTTATTGAAATGAAGTTAGAAAAGTTATATTCTACATTTCTCGGCGTGCAAATATTGATACGATACATATATTTTTTTTTAAATTTAATAAATGATAAATTAGAATAAAATAGGTTTATTTGCTCACCTTAACTGGATAATAATAACTTCTAAACGACAAGTGGTCGCGGCCACACAGTGGTGAATTCTCACTCCTCATGTGCATTTCTAGATGTTGGAAAAAGTCGTGGTCTTCCCTCGAGGTGAAAGGCAATAGTACTGCTAGGGAACCACTGACTGTGGCGTAAAGGAGCGCCTCGGACCCCCCCGGTATCAGCGTGGCTCTTTGTAACGACGTCACAGTTTCACCCACGTGGAAATTAACCGTGATCTCGCCCTTTTGTGATGCACCGTTGAGAAGACCTGAAAAATATGTAGGAATTTAGACATTTGGCCATGGATGATTGCACTAGATTTGATATATTTATGAACTCAGATAAAAGGTAGTAATCATTAATTTTCATTAGTCTAGCATGTGTGAATTAATAAGGTATCATCATTTAGATATTCCTTGATAATTGAATTTAAAGTGATAATGTATTTTATTTACCTCTGTCCCATAAAGCTTTGTTCCCCGTAGGATCCTCATCAACGTCGTCGGAGACAGACTGAGGTAACCTCATCACGGCGACATTTCCGAACTTATCCGACATTGCGACCGTGTCATAATCGAGAACACAACTATTTGTGATCCATCTAGGGTTTGTGTCATCTGCGAATATAATCAGTTGGTTCTCTCTCTTTTTGTACTTAACACATAATACTGATTCTTGGACGTCTGAGACGAATATCCTCTGTCCGATAGTTTTGAGATCTGATATGAGGTTAGGAATGTGTCTGTTCTCGCACTTGCGCAGGAGCTTCCGTCGCCCGATGTCGTACAGTCTCAGCATGCGGCCCACTCCCGCGATCAGTTTACCGTTGAAAGCAGCCAGTGCGCCAGGATATTCTTCTATAGGAGTTTTGTGAACAAGCTCAAGTTTTCCTGTATTCCCATAAATCTGAAAATGAATATTATATTAGTTGGGAGTTCAAGCTTGAATAATTTAAAGAGTTTGTATTCAGGAATCTCAGATCTGGTTAAGCAATCGTCAAAGTATTTCAGATGAAACACGGAGCTAAAGTTTGACATCATTGGTAAATTATTATTTAAGACAAATGTAGGGTGTATCATTTTTAGATGCGTTCTTTTTAAGGGGATAATCAGACTATCAAACTGAACAACTTTCGCTATGGAGTCAAATTCGAAATTGCAAAAAGAAATCTGCTGTTCCATACCAAACAACAGTGCCTCTACCTACTAGACTCTGATGGTCGGAACGCATTTAATAACGAAATAACCAATAAAATATGATGAATCACCTTATAGACGTGCAAACTGCCTTCAGTGCAGGACCTCGGCGACAGGATCACGTCTTTAGCCACGCCGACCACGAGGTGTGGCTGGGCGTGGTCCGCGTGCTGGTGCTGGGCCCACCGCACGATGCACAACGACACCGCGGCCTCGTTCTGCTCCAGGGGCAACTTGAACAAGGTGCCCGGTTGTCCTCCCCCTATTCCCATGTCCACCACACGAATTTGTGAGGCCCACATACCTGAGAAAATACAATGAATAATTAATTTAGAGATACATCTTTTATATCATTTTTTTTTAAATCTTTTTTGGAACTTACAAACAATTTATAACACCACTGGCTTTTCGGTGAAGAAAAACAATGTGAGGAAACCGGCATGCTTTAATTTCGATATTGTAACAAACGTCTACTATAAGCGGCGACGGGCTCACACCCCCATCACACTGGACGGAGATTTGGTACAGTTAGCAGCAATAAGATGCTGACTGTACTACTAGTAAAATTATAATGTTCTGAGTTTTCTGAATATCTCAGACAACTGCCTCGGGGAATGTAGTCGTGAGCATATGCTACGCTAAAGGTTTTTTACATTTTAAAAAGAGATCTAGAAGATAGTTTTAAAGGCAATGTTTCCCATGCTAGAATCAAATGACTTACTAAAGTCATCTGGGATTAACGCAGGGATTTGATCTAGCCACATCCAATTAGAGTCAGTTTGCTCAAAGACATTTACTGCTCTTGCCCAGAGAATGTGGCCGAAGGAAGTAAAAAATTATATGAATACCAACCTGCACCAGCTTTTGGGGAAGAGAAGACGTTTTCAGGCAATACATCGGAGAGGAAAGCATCTGCCATTTCATTTGCAAGCTGTTGCTCCTCCGGTCCCCCACCGGCAGCCGCTTCTCGCATTTCTTGTGCCATTTGCACCCTGGATTAATAAGAATATTTATTAGTTATGAAATGTAGATTAGTTAGGAAAAATAAAATTTTTGTATTTTAAATCAGTACTGCAGGGGTATCAACAATTAATTCAGGTATTGTGTGTTAGTTTTCATCATTTAAATTTAAAAAGCAACACATTTTTGTGACGGTAAAGGTACATAAATACATAATATATTACCTTCTTTGCTTCTTCATTTCTTCTGTGTAAGAGTTGTGGTCAGTTTCAAGAATAATGATGTGGTTATTATCAGAATTAATGACAAACTTCCTGGGTGTGTATTCCAGGGGCAGGTACATCTGGTTGAAAACTGCGCCAAGCTTCTCCAGCGCGAGGATCCGTAGGGTATTGGATGAGATAGCTACTATACCCTCGGCGCATTGTTCTGTTGATTAAAACGATTATATAAAGTAGAATGTATACGCATTAATGTTTAGATTACAAGATGACGTAAGTTAATAGAAACGCAAGCAATAAGCATTGTCGACGTTCACGGTGGATGCGCTCGGCGTACCGATAGTAATCAGCTCGGTTACGAATGCTTGCTTACTCAGTTACAAATGATCACCGACTATGAATATGTAATGCGAACACACTGATTTCTAAACTCGTAGTGCTTGCCAGATAAATTTATAATTTAGTAGATTCTAAATGAACCACTTTTAACATCTGAAGTGCTATTTTTGAGTTTCGCGCATCCAGGCCAGGAATCCACCAAAATAGCTTGATTGATAAGATTCCAGGCCTATTTCGGTGTGAATAATGCATAAATTCCGTAGAATTTATTTTACTTTCGTATACGATACGATTAGGATGCGTGAAATTAAAAAATGGCACTTCTGATCTGAGGAAAGTTTATGTTCTTTAAAAAGGTTTGTCCACGACATGGTTTTGCCGCCTTCACAGTCTGAGCGACTCCAGCAAGGCTATGGAATATGCCGAGTGCCGCCCTCTACCTTGCGGGAGGGCGACCTGCTCTGCGACGTCGTGGGCTTATCACTGCATGGGACAGCTACGCACCACCCTCACGCGCCGCCACCCGAGGGCAGCGGCGCGCAAACACGTCGGGATATAACAACTTTGCATGCAAAATAAGAAGGCCCTGCTTCACCACTTCTAGATTTGATAGCTTATCTGACAAATAATTTGACATATCTTTCTTACAATGTCAAATGGTCTTTCAGACAAGCTATTAAGGACTTATCCAGAAGTGTAGAAACAGGTCCTAAGTGTTCTAAATTACCTGAGCTGAATCCAGCAGCGTATTCCAAACATTCGTAGGACAGAGGCGTAAGATGGAACCGGTTTTGGTAGTGATATCCGAGCCATGTTCGTGATGATACCGCCAGCACAGCCTCTGCAGCTTGCACGCGAACTTTGAACAGTTTCACTGGCCTTGAACCGAGGTACCTAAATAAAATAAGGAAAATTCTATTAGAAAAGAAAAACATATTTTTGATAGTTTAAGAAGATTGTAGAAAATCTCAGATCTGGTTAATGGATCATCAATATCTCAGATGTATATAGGAGCGAATGGTTTTTTCATCATTGGTAATAGTTTTCGAAAATATAAAGACTTTTTAAATCCAATTATCTATTACATACCTTGTTCTGGTATCAGCCAAGTCACCGCTGACAGAGTCTAAAGTAGTTCTTAGTAATACACCATTACTCAAACCAATGTTCAAGTGTAAAGCAGATTTAGCTCCGGATTCAAATGGCTGCTCCACAATGCACAGAGATTCTGCTCCAGCGGGTAAAGCTTGCATGGATCGCGGCGACAAACAATCCTGCAATTTTAGATTTCATTACTCTCTGAAGGTAGTTGTAATAAAAATTGATTTTAGATAAAAGTCTAATCAGAAGATAAGAATAACGCATTTTAGGTTTTTGTAATCACAAAGATTCAGGGGTGTCCTAGTTTCATCATATTGTAATTAGAAGAAATATAGTTTTGGACTACATTAAACATACATATTTTTATTTTATTCTACTCAGTAACATGAACGTTTGAAAATAATGCTGAACTAGCATTTTCGGAACAGTAATGAAATGTAGATGTGTATTTGGTATAATTTTTCATACTAATTTGAATAGAATATTATTTTGAATGAAGTTTTATAGCTTACCGAAGGATCCAAGGAGATAATTCTGACGGTATTATCATTCAGTCCTACAGCTAAAAACCATGCTCTCTGTTCTCCTGTCGCCACCGAGCCCAGCGCCATACACGACACATCCGAAGACAACTTCTTTCTTTCCGTGTACTCATTTAATTGACCAGTCTAAAAATTTAAACTTTACTTAGTTTTATGGTAATATAATTTCTTGTCATATAGCAAATGAAATAAGAAATGTTTGTCCACGACATGGTTTTGCCGCCTTCACAGTCTGAGCGACTCCAGCAAGGCTATGGAATATGCCGAGTGCCACCCTCTACCTTGCGGGAGGGCGACCTGCTCTGCGACGTCGTGGGCTTATCACTGCATGGGACAGCTACGCACCACTCTCACGCGCCGCCACCCGAGGGCAGCGGCGCGCAAACACGTCGGGTTTTACAAGGTGTTACAAAATACCCTAGTTATATTAAGGGCAGCCTTATCTTTTTATGCCTTATCTGGCAGCACGGAATCGTATTTTTCACGCTCTATCCTTTTCTGTCAAGAACTATCTCGTTCTAGCAAACCATCATTTGCTAGACCGAGAAAGGTCGCCGGTGCTTTCGCATTCCCGTTATCTTTCTCACTCTGGTAAATGACTTTCTCGAATGAAAGAAAAAGATGGAACGTGAAAAAATGAGTTTAAACCATCAAATTGCAACTTTCAGTATTGAGCCAACATCGAAATAAACTAAAAACAGAATCTGTTGTTCCACACATTTGAATAGTTGGTACTAGTCACAGGATTATTTTAAAGTTACTAACGTAACAGATACTGCACTCTTCCGATTTGGTGCGCATTTACAGCCAACCACGACAAACTTAAACGTGCCTTTTATCAATGCACGTCAGTCTGTATCGTGTGCGATACGCGGCGCCGTAGGTGCTCATCTCAACTGTCAAACGAAAGTGACGAAGCACTGCTACAGTTTTGTATAAAACATCACTTTTATTTTATTTCATGTTGATGTTGGCTCCATAGTAAAAGTTGTTCAGTTTGATAGTTTAAGCCTCCCCTTTAATATTAGGGTATTTTGTTACATCCTGTGCACATATAACAAGTTTTAACATATAGAAAAAGGAAACTTACAGGATCCATTTCGAAATAAACCAATTCACCGCCAGTTAGCGCGATCACGACTTGTCTCTGATTGACAGCGCACTTTACAATAGTTTTCTTCCCTGGTGCCTTCCATTCGTTGACACGCTTGTCAGCGCGAATGTGTCTGATACCATCCGGATATACTTGTACTAGTGCATCGTTCCCGAGCGCGTGACAACTCAGCGTAGGTGTCGTGCCCAGGAAACCAGAGTCGGTCACTTCCTCGACCGTCTCCCCGATAGAAAGCACAAGTGTGGCATTTACGAACGACACTATGATGTAAGAATCAAACTCCTCTGCAACCAAAAGAAAAGACTCCAGGTAAAATAGAATCACCTAGCTAATTGGCAGAAAAGACGATCTTCGTGAAGCCAGCCATGATGATTTTTGTAGTGTCCGATGCCTACCTTTGAGCCTGTCGAAACCATCTCAATGTTCATCGCCCAATAGGAGATCCTGAAAAAAAAAACCACTGGTGTATATGTATGACAAACAACCAGGGTTTTATTAGTAATTTGTTGATAAAGAGGAGCGCTCATAAGTGGTTAGTTGTAGCGTCATGGTCTATCAGTAACACGGACCAAAAATTTTATAATCATTGTGCTCCTGTGTCTACGGCCTCTTATCTCAATGAATAAAATACGGTATTTGCCAATGCCAACCTAATCAAATCAGCTACTTTTTATCGAATGTCAAAACGCGCCCTATCTATGAACATTTACTAAGATCAGTAATACGACGTCATATTATTCATCCATCATACTTTTTACTTCATCCTGTTAATAAAAAGTAGTAGGTATTCAAGCTTAAAAATGACTAAAAATGTGAGTTTAGCTGAAAATATTCGTTTAAATATTAATTGGGGGAGCTTAGGACATGTAATGGAATGTATTGAGACAATTTTTAGAATTTTCATCTGTTTGATCATGCATCACTTAAAAACTACTGTACCAATTTGAATGGAGTTTCCATAAAAAATGCTTTTGTGAAAACCCCATTCAAATTGGTACAGTGTTTAGTTGGGATTAGCATTTAGGTTTTGTTTCATGTTCATGGCAATCAGTTTATTCAATCAAAAATTATGAGTATTTAAAGTCAGTGGTCTCCGCGTCCGGCGTCGCGGGCCCCGATAGTTAAAAAAAAAATTCAATTAGGGTATTTCTTACGGAAAAGAAAAAAAATTTTTTTTTTTTACAATATTTTTAATTTTTACTCATGTATTCTAAAGTGTATCCTAAATAATGGCTTTCAATATACAAGGTCACGCTTAAAAACCTTTGCAAGGGGTTGAAAATGGGGTGCAAAGGTATGGTTGTGACATTGGGCTGCATGGCTGTGACCGTTGATGACATTTCAGCTTTTCTTTTGTCCTCAATACTTTGTGTGTTGTTTTTATTCGGTGGCATCTAAAACAATAAGAAATTCTACATCAGATAAACAAAGTCATTCGATCTCACAATATCCTCCACTGCTGGTGTCAAAAATAATTTATATTAGATACATCACAACCATGCATTTTTGTCACAGCCATGGTCTCAAAAAGCCATGGTTGTGACTGCCTTGATTGTGACATTTTCGTGCCGTGTCCGACATAACTTAAAAACTAGATGAGTTCTTTGCAATATCTTACTTTTAGCATAGTCATACTAATTATGAAATCAAAGCTGCACTTTTAGATGGAAGCAAGCCGCTTTGCACAGTGATAGTAGGGACCAAAATAAGCGATTTGACCCGCAGCAGCGCAACTTTCATCCCTTAGGATAATAGATGGCGCCACTTCATTAAAAAAAACTTTGAAAAATTCTACAAGCCAAACGGCTTCACCGATTTCTATTATTAATGTGAGAATTGTAAACTAAACTAAATAGTTTCTGCTAGTCTTAGTCGTTATGGAGATATTTTAAGGAAAAGCTGCACTTTGGGATGGAAGCAAGCCGCTTTGCACAGTGATAGTAGGGACCAAAATAAGCGATTTGACCCGCAGCAGCGCAACTTTCATCCCTTAGGATAATAGATGGCGCCACTTCATTAAAAAAAACTTTGAAAAATTCTACAATCCAAACGGCTTCACCGATTTCTATTATTAATGTGTCAATCGAAAGAATATTTATTAGTTTATGATAAAAAAAATAAAAAATAAAAATATCTATAATGGCTGCAAAAAGCCATGCATTTTTGTAAATTTTTTAAAGTTATTTTTCCGTTTTTTCTTAATAACATTAAAAAAATGTATGAATTGGGTATATTTTTAATTATTCACATTGTTAATAAATCAATAACAAGTTTAATAAAAAAAACTGCATGTCAATATCTTTAATAGTTATTTTATTATTATTATTATCTGTGGTTTTGGGCCTTGACAGGCTTGCTAAGCCTGTGCCACGTAGACCATCGCTGGTCCTTTGTGATCGCCCTTTTTATAGTTCCCTACCAATCCCCACTGCGGCCAGAAATCGCAGTAGATTCTTGATCGGGATAGTTTGTATCTCATCTGGTGTCAGCACCTGCCTACCCAGATGAGTGCTGCGTTTGTACATCAGGGGACCA
Organism: Agonopterix subpropinquella; assembly: GCA_922987775.1. Classification (NCBI taxonomy): domain Eukaryota; kingdom Metazoa; phylum Arthropoda; class Insecta; order Lepidoptera; family Depressariidae; genus Agonopterix; species Agonopterix subpropinquella. The sequence goes on along the minus strand of OV277700.1, from coordinate 11,083,919 downwards.
CAATCACATAGGAGGTGCAGAGGAGTTTCCATCTCCTCCTTGCAAAATCTGCAGCCGGTCGTGTCACTTAAATTCAGTGTGTGCATGTGCTTATTTAATTTGCAGTGGCCTGTGAGTGACCTTGCTATTGTACAAATTTGGTCCTTGCTGAGGGCAAGGAGACCGTTCGCAAGTTTGCGATTGTAGCCTTTGATAAGTGCTTTCTTCGTGCGTTCTTTAATAGTTAGGAAAATATTTAAGATTACATAAGCAGGTAAGGCGCGCCCCAGTCTTAGTAATTATGCAAAAATTACTCAATTTGGTACTGGAAGCAAGCCGCTTTGCACAGTGATAGAAGGGACTAAAATAAGCAATTTTACCCGCAGCAGCGAAACATTAATCGTTTAGGATAACAGATGGCGCCACATATTTCAACAAACTTCAAAAAATTATAGAAACTAAACGGCTACACCGATTTTAATTATTTAGGTGTCAAACGGTTCGTCTTTTTATGTTTCAATTTAAAAAAATTAAATAGTCAATTATTTGTAGAAATTGAAAGTACAAAAATAATAAAATATATACAAAAAATTTTAAAATGTCATGTTTTCACTAAACTACGTTGAACAATGTATGAAGTGTGTATTTTTATTTTAGACAGATTTATTTCGAATCTAAAGATGAAAACTGCATCGAAATCGGTTTAGTAGTTTGTAAATATTTCTAATTTCTGCTGATAAAAGTCCACAAATCAAGGATCGCCACAACAGGACCGGCCCTGTACTATCTTCATCCAACGAGTGCCCGCTACCTTCACCGGATCGTCGGTCCACCTTACGATACGCTTACGATTTATTACGATACGCTTACGATATACGCTTACGATTACGACTACCCACGATATGCTTTCCGGTACGCGACTGCGCGGTCGCCACTCGAGAACTCTTCAGCCCCATCGCCCATCCGTACGTTGAGCAATGTGCTAAGCCCATTCCTACTTTAGTTAGAAATTCTCCGGGTTGTGTCGGGCTGTCGGCTACCCTGGTTCTCTTGCGGACGGACCTCTTCATTTCTTAATCGATCTCGCAGGGACAACAATCTATATAGCCATCTCCATTGCCTTTGGGTGACTTACAATATTTTTACTTGGCTTTAATTTAGTGAGCGACCATGTAATAGCATAATTTATTGTATTATATTTGTATATCATTTCAAATCATATCTATTTACTTACGTTTGATTTCCACAGCCACCCTTGCAGAATTTTTATTACACTGCAGAGGACAGGTTGCAAGCTAGGTCAACGTGTCGGCAACCACAGCGCATTGTGTCCGTCACAGCCTGATTTCTAAGCGAATTGGTTGAAGAATATTTTCTGTTTAATAGTTCCCATCCCATGCCCATCTGTTTAGGGATGTAACAAGAGCTCCTAAGGTGGATGGACTTCACAGTAGTTAAAATATACAATGGTCAGTGCATTGTGCGCAGCCTGATTTACAAGCGTATTTAGTTAGTCGAAGAGGGATAATTCTGACAAATTGCAACTTTTGACCATTGTGGAGTCCATCTTACCTTAGGAGGTCTTGTTACATCATCATAAAAAGATAGGCATGGGATGGGAACTATTAAATTGAAAACATTCTCCGACCAATGTACTTATAAATGAGGCTGCGACGGACACAATACGCTGTAGTTGCCGACACGTCGACCAACCTTGCACCTTGCAGTGTAAAATATTCTGCAAAAGCGTCTGTGGGAATCAAACGTAAGTAAAGTACCTACCTATAAAATTTTGAAATGCTATAAATAAATATCTTGGACATTGTCACACAAATTATCTAGTACATTTAAAGTACCGGAATCTAAACTCATACACCACAACTACAATACCAATCACCAACTACAATACCTGGCTATACTAATATTATTATTACAATACTAAATGAAGGCATAGTTTGAAGGCTGCAAGTCAACCAAAGTGCAATGGGCTAGAGGGCTAAGCTCGGAGTTTCCTTTTCTAAATCAAATCAGAAATGTATTCGACACAACCCGAAGAATTGCTAACTAAAGTGGCAATGGGCTGGGCATATTGCTCGCAGAACAGCTGGCCGATGCTGATGGGGCAGAAAAGTTCTCGACCGGCGAGCGCGAGGTCGCGTACCGGAAAACGTACCGTGGGTAGGCCTCCACTAGGTGAACCGACGATCCGGTGATGATAGTGGGTACCTTTTGGATGAGAGTAGTGCAGAACCAGTTGTTTTGGCGATCCTTGAGGGGGCCTACGTCAACGTTTAGTGGACGTTTATCGGCAGAAATTAGAAATATCTACATAACTACTAAACCGATTTCGATGCAGTTTTCACTTTTAGATTCGAAATAGATCTGTTTAATTTTAGACAAAGAAAAAAACACACTTCATACATTGTTCAACGTAGTTTAGTGAAAACATGACATTTTTTATTTTTTTTATATATTTTATTATTTTTGCACTTTCTATTTCTACAAATAATTGATTATTATTATTTTTTTTAAATTGAAACATAAAAAGTCGAACCGTTTGACACCTAAATAATTAAAACAAAATTTTAACAAAAAAATTAAAACCGCCTTCAAAAAACTAAAAAGTTAAAAAATAATATTGCAGCCGATGACTTTCCCGTTCGCATCATAAGAACATTAATTTGTTTTATTGAAGTCGCTGTCAAGCCGGTACGATTCGCGACAGGGCTTGCATTTTTTGGCTTGGCTTGACACCGACTTCTATAAAACAAATTAATGTTCTTATGATGCGAACGGGAAAGTCATCGGCTGCAATATTATTTTTTAACTTTTTAGTTTTTTGAAGGCGGTTTTAATTTTTTTGTTAAAATTTTGTTTATTTCACAATTTTCAGTGGCAAATTCATTAGTTCGATTTAATAGTAGTGCTTTAAATTAACAAACGCACTAGTCGGCACTACGATTTTCGAAGGTTCCCCTCGATATCTCTGGGATCCATCATCAGATCCTGGTTTCCTTATCATGGGACCTCACTTGGGATATCTCCTTTCCAACAAAAAAAGAATCATCGAAATCGGTTCATAAACGACGAAGTTATCCGCGAACACACATAAAAAAAAAAAAAAATATATATATACGGTCGAATTGAGAAACCTCCTCCTTTTTTGAAGTCGGTTAAAAATCGGTGTAGCCGTTTAGTTTCTATAATTTTTTGAAGTTTGTTGAAATATGTGGCGCCATCTGTTATCCTAAACGATTAATGTTTCGCTGCTGCGGGTAAAATTGCTTATTTTAGTCGCTTCTATCACTGTGCAAAGCGGCTTGCTTCCAGTACCAAATTGAGTAATTTTTGCATAATTACTAAGACTGGGGCGCGCCTTACCTGCTTATGTAATCTTAAATATTTTCCTAACTATTAAAGATATTGACATGCAGTTTTTTTTATTAAACTTGTTATTGATTTATTAACAATGTGAATAATTAAAAATATACCCAATTCATACATTTTTTTAATGTTATTAAGAAAAAACGGAAAAATAACTTTAAAAAATTTACAAAAATGCATTGCTTTTTGCAGCCATTATAGATATTTTTATTTTTTATTTTTTTTTATCATAAACTAATAAATATTCTTTCGATTGACACATTAATAATAGAAATCGGTGAAGCCGTTTGGATTGTAGAATTTTTCAAAGTTTTTTTTAATGAAGTGGCGCCATCTATTATCCTAAGGGATGAAAGTTGCGCTGCTGCGGGTCAAATCGCTTATTTTGGTCCCTACTATCACTGTGCAAAGCGGCTTGCTTCCATCCCAAAGTGCAGCTTTTCCTTAAAATATCTCCATAACGACTAAGACTAGCAGAAACTATTTAGTTTAGTTTACAATTCTTAAAAAAAAACACCAGCATTACAATTGTACTTACCTTTTATAATTCGGGCACGGCCTGGACAGGGTTAGATTGTCACTTTTCAAAATAAAACACAAAAACTATTTTTAATATTCACTTCGCTATTCACGCCGTCCGGGAAATGTTAGGCCTAGAATGTTGCCAAAGAAGAAAAATATATAGTGATACCGGCTTTTAATTATCTTACGTTTCTACCGTTTTGGAAGAAAAATTATTTTGTGGCATGGCTGTGATAATTTTTTTTCGGACAAACTTTATAAAGTTTTACATTCTACACTTATTACCAAAACGAAACATTCAATTTATTTTGTGATAAGTTGAACGTACATAAAATGAATGGCAATGCATTTATTTCCAATAAATCGAAAAGGAATTCATAAAAAATAAATTTGTAGAATATTTCGGTGAGCGGACACAGCATGGCTGTGACTTTTTGGTCATTGTGGTATGTGTAAATCCAACAGCTGTATATTTTATGAGTAATTAACCTTTCAGTATAGTAAATAAAGTTAATTACTATTATAATTGGAAATATAAACAAGAGTGACTTCGCCCAGCTAACCAATTCTCACGAAAGACACTATTTTTCGTAAGAATAAGAATTACCCATTAGGCAAATACCCCATTCTATGACTTTTTTTATGTTATAGATATAGTAGACTTGATATATTCTATAAGCAAGCAATTATAAGTTTTAGAACAATGAGTGTAGATCCCTAGACATATTTGAGTGTACTTACCATCTTTATGTCGTCTTACAGTCCACACAGCATTAGGCGATCCAGGTAGCTCTGACACAGCCATCTCTGCCACTTCTAGACCATGTCTTAGTGCCCTTAGAGAAGACCTAGGGCCACGCCCGCAGGCTAAGTAAACTTGAGGCGTATCTTCACCAGCTAAATCTGCCACATGACAGGCTAATATGGGCGACAGTGACTCCATTTCATCAACTAGTACTAAATTTCTGAGTGGTCTAGGGGCAAAGAAGAATGTGTCGCCTTCTTCGAGTGGCATAGCCGAACTGAACTCTGGTTCATCATCCTCATCTCCCAAGTGTGCAATTTGGTATAAATAGCTGCAAAGAAAAAATATTTTTAATTCATAAAGAAAGTGTATGTAGTATGCATTGTCATCACTACATAGTATAAAACAAAGTCGCTTCCCGCTGTCTGTCTGTCCCTATGTACGCTTAGATCTATAAAACTACGCAACGGATTTTGATGCGGTTTTTTTTTAATAGATAGTGATTCAAGAGGAAGGTTAATATCAGCATTGCACCCGTGCGAAGCCAGGGTGGGTCGCTAGTACCAAATAAATCTCTAACGGACATCTTAAAACTAAGTAAAATTTTACGAAAAGTGTCCGTGACTAGCCTACACAAACCTAATTGTAATATAAAACAACTAAAAACATTACTACTACGTCCAGGTAGTTGGTAAGTAAATGATGATAGTATGTCTAAATTCTAGAGAAAAGAACAAGACTGTTCGTCCCATATCAGTGTGACTTACCCCATAAAAGGCAGACCTTGGTTCAGGGATGTTTAGTATAGCATGTTTTAAGAACAAGTAATGAGGCTGCAAGGTTACAAACTCACAGGCTAACATGCATGGGAGTTTAGCATTTTATTTTCAAAAATAATTTCAATATACTTACTGGTTCCCAAATTCGCAAGCAACAAACAAGAATCCAGTCTTCAAAACACACATTGATGATGCAACAGGAACAGTGTCGAAATATTTCAATTTTATTTCTGTGACCATATCTTCATCAGTTTCTATTGTAATTTTGAAAATATCACCTTGCTCGGTTTGTGCCAAAAAGAAGAACATGGATTTTGTTTTATGTGTAGCCGAACATACAAATATCATTCCCCTCTCAGGGTCATCCAGATCATTTCGGCGTCGCGGTATTGGACATCGAATATCGTGCTGGTCACCCAAGTTTTTGTATGTGAGGTAGTTTTCTGAGCAGATGAGAACACCAGATGGCCCATCATTACCTCCAGGGACCGTGATAAGGAAGTTTGCGTGCTCCTCTAGCGGTTCAGAGTACTTTCTGACCACATGATTCAAACCCAAATCCAATTCATAGAATGTCAATGTTTGTTGTGTTTTCTGAGCAGCTTCACCTGTTGATAAGATTAAAATTAGAATTTGAAGATGACTGTTATGAAAATGATTTAAGTAAAGTTTAGGAATCATACAAAAAAATGAGGATTTAGCGTCACTGCCAATCGGAAACACGGACCTCAAATAATCATTTAGCTTCAGCTATGAGAGACAGTTCTACTCCGGTACTTACCACTGGGGTCAGAGTCCGCTTCCTCGTAGTCTATCTCGAGACATGCAAACATGGGGTTCTCAAAGCCAACATCTACTCCGACCATGTGGTAGACCAATGTGTTGGATTTGTGAGCTTCCAGGGGAGACGAGATGGTCAATCTGGCTTCAGCGTCTCTGTTCAAAATGTAGACTAGTTTTTGTTTTTCAGTTGCACCTGAAATCAAATTGGTATATTAAATTTTGGAACTTGATATTGTGCAGGATGCGATACGCTCATGCCAATTAGGTATGTCTTAACAGGTCTTGTTTTTGGGACCAATTTTTGATTCAACACTTTCGCTGTTAAGCTTAAAATCATGACCCTTGCGCAGTGCTAAAACTGATGCCCCTCATGGGTCGTGCGCACAGTAGTAACGTCAAAAGACCAATGCGGCTCACCTCGTGGATCACCCTCACAGGCGTAACGTTTGGGTGACTCACACTGTAGGTCATGAGCAGAGGCGAAATGCAATTGAACCGGCTCGTTACGTGGGTTCTTCAGCACTTCGGCCCATTTGTCGCCGACCTACAGCGTAGGTGTTAAATTGCTGTATATTTCCTTTACAATGAGCTGTTCTTTTTAATTGTGGCTTCATTATAAGGGCAAGAACGTCAAAAGTAGTACACTGCTTCAAAATTGAACTTTTTGTCTCGATATGCTCTACACGATGGTGTATAAAAAATACTAAAATATAAAAAAAAAATTCTTCAGAAAAATGACTAAGTCCCTGCCCCATAGTGCCCCGAAGGGTACACTCCAACCAGAGCCTGACAAAATTTATAGGAGCCCTAATTTTTTAAAACATTTTAAATTTTTTTTTTTTAATTTTAAAGTAATCGATATGCCGCCTTGACAAGCTTATCTCATGTTGCCGCATATGAAGTTCCCGACCGCATTGCGAGATGAAAAATATCTCATGCAAGAAGTTTATATAATTATCATTCATATTATATTTTTCCCTCAGAGGAATAATCTCTTTATTTTACGGTACCTAAATATAATCTCTTCAATTTTTCCCATTCGTTCATCGACTATGTCACGCGCGCCATCTGCCCGTCACAAGTTGTACCGCACGCAACTTAAGTTGTGGCAGCCCTAAACCCGTTTAGCATGTGCTGACGTCATCTTGTCAATTTCATTTTTTTGTACGCAGTGTCCGGGCTGTGGTAAAGGACAACCGCCGCTCTGACTTGAAAAAATACCTTAAAATGTATAGAAGTTTTGACTGAAGTCAAATGTGTAATAAATTATGAGGTTTTATAAAAAACGACTCAGATAGTATCATTTATTTTTATTTAACGATTTATTTAATCATTTATTATTTATAAATTATAAAAAAGCAGCAACCCCAACGTGGCTGTCAATGTTGTTTAGTAGGAGGAGGTAGGAGGTGTTGCAGGCACAATGTTTTTTTTATATAAAAATGATAAAAACTAATAAATCATTATAAAATAAACTAATGCCTGCAGTTAGTTTCTAGTGTTCCATAGTCCATAATAAAAATAGAAGGACGGTTATACATTTTTGGGTATTATGTGCCAGATGCCCTTTAAACAAAAATATGGTAACGGAACCCGGACATGTCCGGTCGGTCCATATGCCGGGCACAAGTTTAAAAATTACTTATTTAGTAGAAATTCTGGCTTTGGCAGCACAATTAACTTAAAAAATAATTAAAATCCCGCCAAATTTCAAATATGTAACCAGAGGTTTGCCGGCGTAATACTTTTTTTTCTCACAAAACGCGGTTAAATGCGAGATTTTTTTTAGGGGACAGTACTATAAAACAAAATTGCTATGTTTTCAAACTTGAATTTTTACATTTTAATATAGTTTCATGCGTCATATTTTAACAAATATGACATGCCTATTTCATTTAAAATCTAATAATATGGTAACAATTCTTGTAAAACCAATCAAAGTCACGCAGCAGTACGATATATCCTGGGGACATGTAGAAAAGTCCAATGTACAACTTTTGGCGTTCTCGCCCATGATGCAATTTTGCCAGTTGAGTTTGAAAGCCGTTTGTAAACTCACCAATCATAACCGCTCGTCCTTTAGGGTCAATAGCTAGATATTGTCCAGGAACAATGCGTCTGACTCCAGACTTTCCAAATGTCTCTTGGTGAACTTTCTCAAGAATATTTTTAGCGGGAATATACTCCATAATGACAATTCGCCCAGAATCCGAGCCAATAACGATGTAATCTGCAGGCAAGAGTTCAAAATTTTTAGAAGTATTTTAACACAAGTAATACATGAATTTTAAGGTCAATTTACACTGTGCCATGACATGGTACATCCCGGCGAATCACTATTGATTGCCAAGAGCGACACGATGGCTTTTACATTCTATGCACCTAGTTATACCATACTCCCCTTTTGTTAGGGGCACGGAGCAAGACAGTGCAAATCTACATGCGACCGTAGTACGGCAGCGTGACACAGAGCTTTCTTTCTATATGCGCGCGAACGAACGCGATAAACGGCGTGATATAGCCGTATCACGCGCAACATGCTACGGCTACTACGCCAGCTTGGTCTACCATGTGCTTCCATGGGAGTGGTCCATAATAACCTCACACGTGGTCTAAAAATAAACAAGGTCATTTACCTTTAGTGCCGCCGGTCAGTCTGAACGACATAATTGATCGGATTATGCCGAATATTTCCATCTTCATCAATGTGTGCACTTTGCCGGTGTTAGGATCTGGCCGCAGGATCTCGAGGATTTTGCCACGTGATATCACTATCTCTTGCTGTTTCGTGCCGGAAAAATTGCCGTGCACCGCGTGTGTTATGGCTGTTGAGCCTTGCAGAGTCAAATTGTACAGATGCATTGTGGTAGAATTATCCTACTCCTGAAACAATTTTCTAGGTTATTCACCAGTACAAGAATCAGCGAGGGCACCGCATGGAGAGTAAAATAAATGTTAGGCTCGTAACTGACGAAAACAGAGAGTGTCTTGTGTTTTCGAATGGGTGAGCTTAGATATTATAGCACCGATAAAACGACCACGAGTAATATAGAATCAATCGTGGAGATACCTAGTGCAAACTCAAAAATATTAATAAATTCATTTAATACAGCAATATTAAACACAAATTACAACGTACCTTTTAAAATAAATAACTGATTGCCGCAATGCGGCTTGATATAATTCATATAATTTTTATCACTATCAATTGATCAAAGAGAATGGAATCACCAAAGAGAATATAATCACTAGGAATCACTACCGTTTTAAGAGACGGCACTGTCTAACTAGCTTCGAAATTCGAAATAGTATTGAGCTTGTGAAGTGTATTCTGGCATAACAATAACAATTTACTACCACCCTAAGAATATGAAAATTGAAAAGCTTGACAACGTCAAGTTGACATAACTAGTGCGGAGACACCTTCGTCATGTCACATTATCGATATCCGATCCAAGTGATGTGCGTTATTTATCGATATCGATTTTTTTATTTTCTCCTTTATAAGATAGACTAGAAAGATTGGCACAATTTTAACAACAAATGAAACCACTTTGACGACATTAAATATATAATTGATTAGGTCCTGATTAATGATATTCTGTCGGACTGAAATAAACGTGTGAAGCTGAAGACTCCTAGCTAGCTCACGTCACGTTGTGCTGTGTTAATACTTACCTGACTACGTTGAGGGTTTGTTGCGATGGACGTAGCCTTAAGAGCTCAATTTAGATACTAAAGTGATCTTAACTTGGCGAGTTGCGGCGAGGCGACGTATTTAATAACTATTAAGTTACTAATAAAAACAGTAGGTAAAGAAAGATAAAACATTTTATTATAAAATTGTACATTTTCGTAGGTAAGATACTAAGTATTTAAATGTAAACCTACTTAAAAAGGTGTGGTTGAGCTGTCATACGTAACTTTAGGATTCGGCTCTACTGTAGTTCGGCAACGCACCTGCCGTGACGGGTCCGTACATAAATAAAACTTAGCATTATACATGTAGGTTGAGTAAAATTTTTTTAAGCTGTAGAAGTTAGAGGAAAGGCGCCTAACCTTATGATACATTTTGAATCAAGTGTGGGCTGGCTACTTAACCCGTGTGAGCCGAAAACACGTCTACCCCTGAATCCTCTAGCCACGCGACTCCAAGAGTGCGATTTTTGAAAGTCACACATCCTAATTCGTATACGGAAGAGATGCCAAACTCTATGGAATTTACGCATTATTCGTGTACGAATCAAGATGTGTGAATTAAAAAAAATATAGCACTCCACGTTGAAAACAGTTATCATAGCTTTTTGCAACTAAGTACTTTTGGTATCTCTGAGCTAATGTTACATATCTACATTATTATAAAGGTAGTAGTGTAGAAACTGGTAGGGCATTTTCACATTAAGACGATAACGATACCAACACGATATCGTCGGAGCGTATATGGAAACCCTTCCAGTACTTAGAACTCCCATAGTGCTGGGGTCTGGGAGTATTTACAATGGTCAATTTCACTATTTAGAAGTTTAAATGCTACCCGGATTTAAGATCTGAGCCGTGGGAGGGTTTACAATGCACTAAGAAGCATTTTAAATATGAATCCCTACCGTGACTCTAGGGTTGCCAACTTTTTTAAGACCAAATATAGTATTTCGAGCCTTAGTGTCCGAAAAAATATAGTAGATCGGGGAAAAATAAGAAAAAATATAGTAGTTTTCGAATTTGTTAATTCAATTTTTTTCAAAAAGATATTTTTTTGCTAATCGTTTGGTTTGAATCCAAAATTCTTATTTTTAAGGAACAATCATTTCTTTATTTCGTATTCGTATAGAAAATAATGCATCCTGTAAACGCAGAAGTCGCTGGATTCGATACAGAAATAATATAATTTCTAAAAAAATAGATAAATCTGGCTTTAGGAAAACTTGTTGCCACTTTCCAGTAGTAGATTTAATAGAAAATTGTTTATGGAACAAATAGAAAGAAAATTGTTAAAATAATGTTAAGTTATTGGTAATTTTTATTGGACCTAAGTCCTAAGTATATATTTAAATTCTCTATAAATTATTTGCTCATCAAAATATAGTAGTTTTGCCTACTATATATTTTTCTCAGAATTATAGTAGTAGAGCCCCTAATATAGTAGGATACTATATTATATAGTAGGGTTGGCAACCCTACGTGACTCCGAGGCCCCTTATAAAATATGTGAGCCGGGAATAAAAGATCAACTGAGTATTAGAGTAATTAATAATTAGTTATTGTGGTAGGTAACTAAAACATAAAATTCGTGACATATTGTGAAGTCATAATATGCTATTTGTAGTACCTACTGTATGTACATACTTAAACGTAGTAATATAAACGAATCAACGGTCATTAGGAACATTTTTCTTTGTTTTTAAATTGGTTTGGTATTACATATTACCATTAGGTTATTATGGTAACAAATAAATATCGTATATATCGTAAATCGACCCGACTCGTACCAATGACTTTTTCGGAATTTATGTACGATTTGTAACACCACTGGCTTTTCGGTGAAGGAAAACATCGTGAGGAAACCTGCATGCTTCACTTTCGAGGCATGTATCGTACCTACTGTCCATTACAAGTGGCGACGGGCTCACTCCCCGTCACACTGGACAGAGCTTCGGTACTACTAGTGAAACGTGGATGTTCTGAAGTTTCAGAATATCTCTGACTACCCCTCGGGGAATATAGTCGTGAGCATATGCTTATGCTATATCGTAAATAGACCACTAATTTTTAATTATACTAACAACATTTTACAAAACATTCATACAATTTTGTTCGTACCTAATTAAAACTAGTGTTGTGTATCGTGATTATGACAATGATGATGAAAAATAACATTTGTAGCATAGCATATGCTCACGACAATTTTCCCCGAGGGGGTAGTCAGAGATATTCTTAAACTTCAGAACATCCACGTTTCACTAATACCGAAACTCTGTCCAGTGTGACGGGGAGTGAGCCCGTCGCCACTTGTAATGGACAGTAGGTACGATGCATGCCTCGAATTGAAGCATGCAGGTTTCCTCACGATGTTTTCATTCACTGAAAAGCCAGTGGTGTTATAAATCGTACATAAATTTCGAAAAACTCATTGGTACGAGTCGGCCTGGACGGGGATCGAACCATCAACTCCTGCACGGCAGGCAAGGTTTCTTTGATTGATTTTTTATGGCCTGAGTGACAATTTCCCTTAGGAGCTCTGATTATACGTCATCAAGTTGAATACTGGTGGTTGCCAACGTTTTTAACGCACAACGTGCTTTGCGCAACCTTGCCAACAACGCTTTTTCTCGCTTTGATATTAGCATAGGTGGTGTGGATGGACGGTTGAAGATATTTCTGAAAACAAAAATAAAACTATTATATTTCATAAAACTAGTTAGTCGATCTAAGCTTTTTAGCAGTTGTAAATATAATTTGGTTCTAATTTGTCACTTTAGTTTGCTTCTAATTTGTTGTTAGTTCTAGTTTGGTTCTAATTTGTTAGTTTAACCCTAGTAATACTTAAGGGTGTGCTTCAGACTATCAAACTGAACAACTTTCACTATTGAGCCAACGTCGAGAATAAATAAATAAAATCTGTTGGCCCATACATTTTAGTAGAGTCGGTACGAACTTGGGTGTACTGAAGATTCAGAATGTTAACCGTTTTTGAAAAATTTGGAATTTTTTGATTTTTTCATTTTATTCCAAAATTTAGCTATTTTAATTGAATCAAAGGTCTTTAGGTATAGAGCATAAAGTTATTATCCTTACAGTAATAGAGGAACTGACTTTAGTTGTGAAATGAAACCGTTTTCAGGAGACTATTTGCAGGAGAAAAATCGAGCACTGTCTATAATTCTGAGCCTAACGTAAAATCGTGGATAATTTAATGAAATAGTGTTAGTATATTTCACAAAATTATCTGCGATTTTACTTTCGATTCGTCACATATTCACAGAAACCGAATTTTTACCCAACGATATGATCCTAAAAAAACGGTTCTATTGCCTCGCGTCACGTAGGTATCTCTTTCTGTCAGAAAGTTCCTCTATTCCGTATACGCCAGTAACCGTAGACATAATCGCGTTAGGGTCAGCGCACACCCAGCGTAGAACTGCTCGCGCATGCTCGAGCATGTTCTTTGCAGTCGCGCACACCTAGCGGCGAAATCCGCCGGCGGCAGCGGCGGATGCTCGAGCCGTGTTGCTACAGTTGACAGTGAATTTTGCAGTTGTGTTTACAATATTTTAAAGTAAAGACGTGCGATAAGAGCAATTTTAAAGCATGGTGGACTGGGATTTGGTAATTATTGGGTTGGCTAGCTGATAAAAAAGATTTTAGAGCTAGCCCGAAAAATGACGGGGTGGCAACACTGACGACGGATCGCAAGCATCAACACGCGCGTATGCTCGAGCATGCGCGAGCATCCGCGCGCATGCTCGCGACTGCTCCCGTCGCCATACGCGAGCATACTCGAACAGACGCTGAAGGGATTTAATCACTTGCAAGCTATTTTCAACTTTATTTCAATGGGAATAGAGTTCATTATCAATTGAATCAATGAAAACTGCTCGCGCATGCTCGAACAGTTTTACGCTGGGTGTGCGCTGACCCTTAGGTCGCACTAAATTGCACGGAGCTGATTTTTTGGGATGTTGTTAGGGTACATACCAGTAGTCTTCTTCTTATCGTGTGGGCAGAGCCCTGGTGTCAGAGTTTTTTCAGACCGCCTTACGGCCTCTGACGTGGTTTTTATGTAACGACTACTACCACCAGAGATAGTAGCCGGGACCAACGGCTTAACGTGCCATCCGAAGCACGGAATCATTTTTCTTTTCAGACAATCAGGTGATTCAGCCTGCAATGTCCTAACCAACTGGGGAAACATGCACAAAGTGACATATCACTAGGTGTCCCCCGTGGGAATCGAACCCACGACCTCCGTGTCGAGAGCCAAAGCTCTTAACCATTAGACCACGGAGGCAGTAGTATAACACCAATTTTGCAGCTTCGAAAGACTTGTGCTAACCGAGCGGTGTTCGAAGAACCTCAAAATTGTCTGACTTTTTTCAGGGGTTGACTTATAACTTCTAAACGGTGCATCTTACATAAAAATTATTCATTACGTTTTTAAGTAAGATAAAATTATCTGTAATTTGAATTTATTTTCAGCTCTGTAAGTTTAGTAAGTCTTGAGATACAATACTTCAAATATTAGGCATTTTTCCCAAAAAGTTTAAAATTGTAGTTTTTTGCGTCTTTCGAAAAGGATACCGGCTAAAATACTAATTCTACGACGAAAATTATAAGAAATGAAATTGTAAAGCAGCTATTTAGCTTTAATTTAAGTGTATTTAGAATCTTGTAGAGCCAACATTAACGAAAAATTAAGGAAATTCATTTTTATTTAAATGGAGCTCCTATTGTCAATTCTTATTAATACTGCGCAGTTATCTATTTAATACAGTTTTTTAGAGTTACGCGGTTATTATTTAATCTAGAATTAAACATTTTAACGGGTTCTTACCGCGTTTTGGTGTTTGTGAGTTCCCGATATTTCGGCAGTGTTACAACTACCATGATCACGGGATGACTCTGTGAGATGGGTCATCCCGTGATTAATGTTATAAAATGACATTACATTTATAAATTAGATATTTTTAAAGCAGGAATGTCAAACATGCATGAAACTTCTCACTATATTTTCTTACGGCTCTATCAAATTTTAAGAACAGCTTCCTGATTTGGCCCATGAGTGAACAGAATTTTATCATTTATTAAGTACGTAGGTACTCATAATTATGTACCAACACCGTTCCGGAGTCATTTAGTAACCCCCCCCCCCCCCCCGCTCTTCTGCCCCCCACCGAAGAGGCCTCACATTCCAAAAGAATCTACCACCAAGTGCAGAAGTGGTTGGGGGTAGAGAAAGATCCCACTAACTTGGGGTGACCAAGGAGGTGCCAGAGGCTGACACCAGTGACCTCAATCCACCGCTAACCCTTCTGAAATTCCTATCATACAAGTGCCAGACAGGGTGCGGACTGCGGAGGAAGGTAAGCTCCTGCTAGAGAGCAGTGCTGAAATGCTCTGCTCTCTGCAATGTTTGTCAGGGGCAGACCTGCCTGAATACTACTCCCTTAGCCATGGATGAGACGCATGAAGGAGATGAATTCGACGAATCTTTACTACTAGATCTGACCACAGGAGAATCTCCAGAGCCCCAAAAACAGCCCCTTAGTTTGTAATTTACTACAATAAAATAAAATTATCATAATTTTCATTGTATTGTGTATTTCTTCCACCATCACATCACGTTCAGGTAAACTACCAAAATAATCTATACTATTATAAAACTGCCTCCGTGGTCTAATGGTTAAGAGCATTGGGCTCTCGACACGGAGGTCGTAGGTTCGATTCCCACGACACCTAGTAAAATGTCACTTTGTCCGTTTTTCCCCAGTTGATTAAGATATTGCAGGCTGAATCATTTGATTGTCTGAAAAGAAAGATGATTCCGTGCTTCGGATGGCACTTTAAGCCGTTGGTCCCGGCTACTATCTCTGGTAATAGTCGTTACATAAAAACCACGTCAGAGGCCGTAAGGTGGTCTGAAAAAACTTTGTAACAGGGCTCTGCCCACTCGATAAGAAGAATTATAAAACTGTAAATGTTTGTTTGTCCGCGCATTACGCGAAAACTACTAAACCGATTTTGATGAAACTTATTGGATTTGAAAGGTTATGATTAGACTGATCTCTGGTACATAATTTATTACCCGTGCGGACGAAGTTGTGAGAAAACTCTCGTTTTTATATAATTTTTTAACGCGACTTCATCCGCACGGGTTTCCAAGTTCCAATCATTGTAGCAAAATAAATGGTATACCAAATTTTTAGTCTGACCGTATGCTTGTAGACAACAAAAGTTTCATCAAAATCGGTCTATTAGTTTTCGCGTGATGAGCGAACAAACAAACAAACATTTTCAGTTTAATAATAGCACTAGATTTGCCCACGACTTCGTCCGCACCGGCACTCGTCATGGTAGCGAGATCAAATATATCAGTTTATACGTCTAGTCATAAGGTTTCAAATACAAAAAGTTAAATTAAAATCGGACTAGTAGTTTTCGCGTGATGCGCGAACAAACAAACAAACAAACAATCATTTACAGTTTTATCATAGTACTAGCGGCCCGTCCCGGCTTCGCACGGGTGGACGTCTAATCTTTTCTAGCAATAAATATAGCCTATGTTACTCAGGGTGAATGCAGCTTTCTAATGGTGAAAGAATTTTTTAAATCGGCCCAGTACTTTTTGAGCCTATTCATTACAAACATACAAACATACAAAAATAGGTACAAATCTTTCCTCTTTATAATATTAGTGTAGATAGATAGATTATTAATTATTCTTAATGTCATTTTGGATGATAATATAAACCATTTCCTACTGAGTTATGTCTTTTTTTGTCCTTCAAAAAATTCTTGCAATGCCTCAGGCTCCATTTTTTTTAAAACCGATTCCCCTAATATTTAGTTTTTTTCCTGATAATAAAGGAACGAATCACTGTACAGGGTTCAATTTATGCTTAAATTAGAGTTATATAACTGCTTTACAAATTCATTTCTTATAATTTACCTCGTAGAATAAGTATTTTAGCCGATGTCCTGTTCGGAAGACGGCTAAAACTACAATTTTGAACTTTTTGGAAAAAATTGCCTATGTTTAACGTGTTTTAACTCAAGACCTACTCAATTTATAGAAAATTTTGTCTACTTTAAGAACGTCTTGAATTATTTTTATATGAAATGCACCATTTAGAAGTTATAAGTCAAAACCTGAAAAAAGTCCGAAAATTTTGAGGTTTTTCAAGCACCACTTGGTTAGCACAGGTCTTTCGAAGCTGCAAACTTGGTTTTATATTACTGGTATCTATCCTTACAACATCCCAAAAAAACAGATCCGTGCAATTTATTGCGACCAAAGATGTTTAAAATTACTGGCGTAGTAAGGTATAATAACTTTATGGTATAGACAGAACACACAGTAGACCTTTTAGTTGAGTCAAATTTAATTCGAGTGAATACATTGTACAACTACATGAATAGTCACCTGTTTCTTCAATACTATGTCCCGAAGTAGATGGCAACCATTCGAATCCAGGGGCAGTGACATCTGAAAGAGTGAGTTATTAACTAATAGCTTTATAACTTTTTTGTGTTAATTAACATTTATTTATAATATTATATTAAGTATTCAGATAATTTATAATTTGTAAAAAAATGGTAGGTAAAATGTTGTAGTGCCCAATCGAGATTCATGTCTGGAACTGTTTTCTGTATTAAAAACCTATGCACCATGAAAGCAACCAATAAATGAATATGAATATGAGGATGAAATGGTTATTATTTTCAATTTATAGACCTTCTAGTCGAGTTAAATTTAAATTCGAGTGAATACAAACAACTACAATAAAGTACACTATGAATGGTCACCTGTTTCTTCAACACTATGTCCCGAAGTAGATGGCAAACATTCGAAACCAGGGGCAGTGACATCTGAAACAGTGAAAGGATGAAATGATTATGATTTTAATTAACACGAGCTTTTACCCGCGACTTCGTCCGCATAAACGAACAAACAAACAAACAAACAGACAAAAAATCCAAAAATTGTTGATTTGGAATCAGGGACAGAAGTGCGATTTTTGAAAATCATACGAGCGACTTTGCAGTAGAAAGATGCATAATCTCTAAATCAGTAATTTTGACATTTTCTACTGCCAAGTCGCTCGTATGATTTTCAAAAATCGCACTTCAGGTAAAAACCATGTCGTATTTTTTTTGTAAATATCTTCAATGTACAGACACATTTCTGTTACAGTTTTATAATAGTTAATTAACATTTGAATTTATTAAGCCTACTTCACCATTTCACACCATTATGTTCACCAGTCACCGTAGACATACAAATCGCGTTAGGTCGCAATAAATTGCACGTAGGTACTCTACTCATATTATGTACCAAGTGCCGTTGTAGTATTATGCCAGCGTGATATAGCGCTTCCGCGCGTTCGCTCTCTTTCTATTTGCGCGCGAACGAACGCGATAAAAGGCGTGATATAGCCGATTCACGTGCAACATGCTAGCCATGCTGAAGTAAATTTAGAAAGCTCATCTCGCTGTTCTGCCCCCAACCGAAGAGGTCCCACATTCCTACAAAACCTATCAACGAAAGCAGAAGTGGTTGGGGGTAGAGAAAGAGCCCATCAACTGGGGGTTCAATTCCTATCATGCAAGTACCAGAAAGGGTGCGGACTGCCGAGGAAGGAAATGCTCTGCTCTCTGCAATGTTTGTCAGGGGAAGACCTGCCTGAATACTACTCCCTTAGCCCTGGCCGACTCGGATGAAAGAGACGACCACAGAAGAGTCTCCGGAGCTCCAAAAACAGCCGTATGATGAACCTGGGCCTTCCAAAAGAACACGACTGTCTCGCGCAAAGTGCGAAAAGATAAGCCAAATATTACAAACCTATCCCTTGGTATGTAATGTATTACAATAAATACAAATTTTTATCGTGTTGTTAATTTTTTCGGCAGGAGTCAGCTGAAGTCCCGTCATCACTTCACGTTCATCATTTCACGTACCAGGTCCCCCAAAATACCAAAATAATATTTACTTACCATTATAAAACTTTAAATGTTTGTTAGTTCGCGCATTACGCGACAACTACAAGACTGATTGCGTGATGCGCGAACAAACAAACAAAAATTTACAGTTTTAGCACACCGGTTCGGTTCGGTTAGCACAGGTCTTTCGAAGCTGCAAACTTGGTTTTAACTACTGGTATACAACGTGTTAATAAATTAACGCAAAACCTCATACACCCCAACTGATTTATAACAAAATAATTAGATTGAAACAATAATTCTATTATTTTTATATTTAAAATATAAAGTTATTCGCATTTAAAGTTTTGAGGCAAAAATGAATTGTTATCATTTCAGCACTGAAAGAAAGCGCTAACGTACTCATGGATACATTTTTATAATCTTGTTTTGGTAGTAAGTAGGGTGAGTGTGCCCGTGCGGTGGGTTGACATTGGGTTCAGAAAATTTTAAATTTTGCAAACAAATTATTTAATATTTTGAAAAAAATTACCTATGTTGAAACCATGATAATTCGACTCTGCTCTCGATTCTAAACAAACTACTTTCTAGTTTTGCGTTAATTCATTAACACGTTGTATATCCTAACAACATCCCAAGAAAACTTTTCCGTGCAATTCATTGCGCCCTACGCTGTATTAAATGACTGGCATAGGTACCTACCCATACTCATTGTGAATACAGCCTAAGTAGGTAACATTATGATGAAATTGATTGATGATGTCCCAAATAAAAGCTACTATTAGACTTAGAATCACCTACCTGGTTCAAGACGTTGCTGTTTTGATTTTGGTCTTAGGACCAAAGGCGCATTCCAATGCAGAAGCAACAGAAGTTTCTGAAAAAAAAAATATGGAATGCATACTAGGCAGGTACCTACCTACAGTGGAACAAAAAAGAGCAGAAAATGGTAGCAAGAGGAACTAAATATTTTAGTACAAATTGTAAGTTGGTCTTGCCTGTTTATACCTACGTGATTTTGACGTTCTTACTATAAAGAAGTGGCGCCCTGAATTTTTGCCTACTCTTTTATGTCGCACTGTATGTAATTAATTCTGGCCTAAATGCATGTCTATCTTAACTAGAAAAACATAGAATGAAATTGAAATTTGGTTCATCAGTAGTTTTGGCATCTTTTTTAAAAAACGAATTTGGAAGACTAGGCACTTTACATTGGATAATACACAAAACCATAACAAAAGTAGTTCATATTGATAGGTACTTTCACCCCTTTTGAGTTTTCGGGAACGCCTGCCTAGACCCTGTATATCGTCTTGGAAGAATTTAACGGCACAAGGGCACACCGAGCAAGAGATCGAACCCAAAACTTGACGTTTGTAAGGTGCGTTCTTTTCTATCTCAGTTAAAGGTAACCTACCATACTATGCTTGTTGCCTATTGTTCGATGTCAAAAATCTTAAGTACTTATACCTCTACATAGAGTCGCGTGGCTAGAGGGCTTTCGAGTTGACGTCTGTCGTTGGCTCGCGATTTAAGTAGCCACGCGGCTCCGCCATTTTATGGCGGTTTCGAGTGTGTGTTTTTGTATAAAAACAGGGCTTTGAGATCGCCATATCCAATTACCGTACAACGTCAAGCACTAATTGCTCTTTTTAAACTAGATACTGGCAAAATCCACCAAGGAAACGCCATTAAACAAAAATAGAATAGAATATACCTACATACATTCGATTTAGAATTAAGTGTCAATCGGAATATTCACCTGTTGCTTTAAACTGTCGTTTCGTTGTAGAAGGCAAGAAGCATTCGGCTCTTACAAGTGTACGTTCTGCAATAATGTAGGTACCATAATCATTATATAGGTATTATGAGCTTGTTCTAACACATAAATATTCATACATACCTGCCCTATACCTACCTATTTAAACTCACGCGTTTCAATCTCCCTTTCTAAGTCGACCAAAACCTTTCTAGAAACATAAACCTACCTACTCGTAATTTACCTACCTAATAAGTACTTCTTCTTATCGTGTGGGCAGCAAGCCCTGGTGTCAGAGTTTATTCAAACCGCCTAACGGTCTCTGGTTTTAATATAACGACTACTACCTACCTACCACCAGAATCGACGGCCTGTACCAACGGCTTAATGTAGGTACCATCCGAAGCACGGAATCATTTGTTTTCAGACAATCAGGTGGTTCAGCCTGCAATGTCCTAACCAACTGGGGAATAAAAACGCACAAAGTGACATATGCACTAGGTGTTCCCCGTGGGAATCGAACCCACGACCTCCATGTGAGGACAATAGTCCAATGTTCTTAACCATTAGACCACGTAGGTTGTTCTAAAAAGTTCTAATAAGTACTAAAATCATCTTAAAGGTTCATTCAATTTATAAAATCTAAGTAAAGTTTATAAAGAACCTTATTATATCGATCAATCAATCAAATCAGCCCACATCAACCCACTGCTGGGCATAGGCCTCCCTCCCTTTTATTGCGGCACTCCTCACGGTCCTGTGCTAATCCTGTGCGAAGTTCGCGGGCTGGCTGTGGCACAGACGGGCGTAGCAACAAAAGTGCAAAATAGTACCTATTTTAATTTAATTGCACAGATGTATGTATGTACCAACGTATTTTATTCTATATCAGTATTAAAATAGAGCCCATTTTACATTGCTTTCGCTGTAAAATGGGCTCTATTTTAGTATATATTTTAATCTCTATTTTAATATTTAATAGACCTTTAAAAAATTTCTGACGGAAAACTGATCACTAACTTGCATGGTCTACTAACTATCCTCTGTGACTGTGATGTCTTGGCGGCTAGACGCATGTGCCTCCTCGGGGATGGATACCCTAAGCCGGGAGATCTTAGGTTTCTTCCCCTCAATGGTATTGCCTCCTTCATTGACCATGTATTTGAAGGATGAAGAAAGCGAAAAGTATCGGGGCTAACATAAAAGATCCCACTGCGTCGAAGTGTTGCTGGCTTGCCAGCACCCACAACAAGATAAGATAAGATAAGATGGTCTACTAATCGGCAATGTGGACGTGTGGTAAAATAAATAATAGATATAAATCAAGCCTGACCAGAAAAATAAACAACCCGATTTGGGGGTGCTACTATTAACTAATAATCTCAATGTTTCAAGTCTGTACAAAAATTAGGTCCAATGATTTTCCGCAATAGGGCGAGGTATTTGATTTTTCTGGCCAGGCTTTACACATCTATCTTATTTAGGTACAAAACCAGGTAGGTAGGTGGTTAGGTAGGTTAAACTTATGAAATTACCTGTTGCTTGAATGATTGTGTTTTTGGGGCCCAAATTGAGCAGCCATTCGTCAGGAAAATCTTTTATTCCTATGTTAGGTACAGCATTCCTTGGTAAAAGATTTCCGCGAGAAATGATTGGCACAAATAAATTTACTTTGTTGTAGGTTTATTTACTCAGGGGTAAGTATACCAAATCCTCGTTACCAGTCGCCTTTACCCATTTTCTACATCTAAAAAGAAAAAAATGCTTGGATTAAGTACCTATTTGATTTATGATAAGCGAAACAATTTATTCTTGCTTTAATACTACCATGTAGATGTAGCAGCATAAGCATATGCTCACGATTATATTCCGCGAGGGGATAGTAAGATATACTTACTCTGAAACATCAAAACATCCTCGTTTCACTAGTACTCGGTTCATTGGGACGGGAAATGAGCCCGTCGCGTCGCCACTTATAATGGACAGAAGGTACAATACATACCTCGAAATTGAAACATGCAAGTTTCCTCAAGATGTTTTCCTTCACCGAATAGCCAGTGGTACAAATTGTACATAAATTTCAAAACACTTATTCGTACGAGTCGGCCTGGACGGAGATCGAACCATATTACCTCCTGGACGGCAGGAATGGTTACTCACCACTGGACCACCACGGCATCATAGATGTCTAATCGCATTATTGTATCTTATTTCCAATATTTGAACATATAACTAGATAATAATTGGATAATTGAGTTACTATAAAAGTTTACTTACCGGTCGAGGTCGGATGGAAATCTTGCGAATAAAATGTCATTGGACTTTCTCCTTAACCCGCACACTTCACATTTTTGTGTGGATTTATGGATTTACCCATTTTATAATGAATTTGATAAAATGCACAGAAAATTTTAGCAAAATGTTTTTAAAAACGCCGCGCCATTTTGTTTTCACAAATACATTGGCGCGCACTTGGCGCGCAGGCGCGCAAGGCTACCAATACCTAAATTCAAATTTCTTTTTTTTTTAATTCGAATCGATTCGACTCCTTTAAAAATCTACTGTTTCGGAGACATAGATTGAACTTGGTTAACATTATTTTTTGGCTAGCTTATATTTTGTTACGTGTTGGCAGCATAGTCTTCACAAGCTTAGTACAAACCAAGTCGTTGTTCCATCTGTCGAGCGACTGCAATTGATAGTCAAAGAGTACTTTCATAGATAAGCTACTATTTTACTTTATTATAACCGGAAAGGTCTCTAAAGGGGCCCATTCACAGTAGTCCGTCTTGCAGTCCTACACCTATATTGGATCGTGAATGGTGTTGTAGTCCTACAAGGCGTCCGATGACCTTGTGTAGGATGCGTCTCGAGTCCTGCAAATCCTACAAGCTCCGCCCACCGCTTGTAGTCCTACGTGTAGGATTGTCAATGGCTTGCTGTCCTACGTGCCATCCTGCAAGCAGGAGCGTGAATTGGAATGCAGGACTGCAGATCGCCATTTTGTTTGTTTATTTACAATGGACAACGCCGGTTTAGTTGATTGTATTGACGTTTAAAAAGAAAAGAGGTGTTTATGGGATCAGAAATCAAGAAATTATCACGGACTTCGTGGAAATTATAGCAACAAACAATTGCGAAATGCGGTATTGCAACAATTATTAACAATAGTACTAAAAACACGAAACAGTAATGATGTTGGATGGCTTGCAGGATAGTGTGTGGGCTCGTAGTCCTGCATGTCGGACTGCTTGGTAGGATAGTGAATGGGGCCGACGGACGGCTGTGTGTGGGCACATCCTGCATTGTAGTCCTACATGTAGGACTACTGTGAATGGGCCCCTTTAGGGGTGCGGTGCGGGGAAGCGGGAAGGGAGGTAACGGCCAACTCGAAGTGAATGACTAGTAAATGTATGGAAAGCTGTCGCTTGGGGCCGGACACTATCATATCATGGGGCAGGAAAAGAATGTTGAAGTTTCCACTATTTATTATCAAGATGTCAGTGCAAATCGTTAATGTCTACATAGCCGACTTTTAAGATATTAAGATGGTCGCTTATCTATGGTCCGTGCTACACAGCCGACCTTAGATTAAAAACTTTTCGGTCAGCCGACTTTTAAAAGAAAAAAATATCTTTGATATCTTTCAAAACTTCAAAACAGGGTTGCCAGACAGGGGGCTTTTCCCGCTATTTTGAGGAAAAATTTGGTCTTTGGGGAAAGGAAATTGTTGGGGAAATCGATGGGAAAAAATTCAAAGCAGAGAGTTTTGGGGTTTTTGAAGTGAAACTTTTTATGGGAGGGCTTTGAAATTCGGATCGGCAACCCTTTCATGTGACGGAAGTTTGAAATTTAAATTTCACAGCTCTGCGGAAGTTTTACTTTGGTTTTACTTCTATCGTATGTCTTTGCGACAGGCTACAATTTTTATAAAATTTTATTCATCCTGAATTCTATTATTGGCTGACTCTGACTATCATGGCTCGATCGATACCTGTACCTATCAGAACATATTATGCATTGCGTTGTCTATGGTGCTTTAAGGTTAAAGTCAAGTGGGAAAATCAAGTGATTTTGGATTCTCATATTGGATATTAGGTTTATGATACAATTTTAATACCATATAGTATGTTACATTTTAAAAGGAGATGACAGAATTAGGCACAGGAAGCATTAGGCCATTTTTGAATCTCATCCGCTGAGTTCAGCAGTTGAAAATGTCAAAATTACTAGGGAGATAAGCATCTTTCTACTTATGATTTGACTTTCAAAAATCATATTTCAGGAGTGCGATTTTTTCAAAATTACTATAGTATACTAAAGAGATACTATAGTAATTTTGACATTTTCAACTGCTGAACTCAGCGAATGAGATTAAAAAATCGCACTCCTAAAGGAACATCAAATTCGATTTAGTAAGAATTGATGAAATATTCATTCTTAATTTCTCGCACTATTCATTAATCACTAGAACTAAAACTAGGTTTTACAAAATTATAAAATACTTTACGGCTATTAATTATTGTTTTAGGGTCTATTTAAAAACGTGTAAAAATCTAAGTCTATGTATCTAAATCTAGCATACGTAATTTTAGTATGCGTACACTCTTTTAATCCTTCATATTCATGCATGCAAGGAGGTCTTAAGCACTCGGCCGTGGAGATTTCATTATAGATAAACCATAGTCAGACCTCTCTGTTACAGAGGCGGCTCGCTCTAAGGAGCGCTGGTGCAGTGAACTCCCATAATTATCCCCCTAATCTATTTATCTCCCTTAATTATTATTAATAATACAGTACAAGTGTAGGGGATGATGGGTATAAATTATATCTCTAGAGCTACAAAGTAACATTGATAATGAAATTAAGGAGTATAATTTTATTATAATTAATTAATTATAATAAAATTATAATAAAATTATACTCCTTAATTTCATTATCAATGTTACTTTGTAGCTCTAGAGATATAATTTATACCCATCATCCCCTACACTTGTACTGTATTATTTCATAGGTAACGCACGAAACGGAGCCACAGAAATTTCTTTTCTGTGGCGGAGCGCTCGCGATTGCGCTCCAATGAAACAAAATTCAGTACATTGGCTTATACGAAATCCAATAGGAGTGAAAGAGAAATTTCGCCAGAGTCCTGCGCGTGAAACAAAATATTTTCTATGAAAAATTAGCTAAATTCGGAGCGCCGCTCACGCGACGTTGCCGGTTTAGCGCTCGGCCGCACGACAGGACAGCAATTGCGCGCGACGTTGCCACTCCTATAAAAACAATGCATGCGCGCGAAAGCAAATTCGGAAATTTTCTAATTAAATTAATTAGAAAATTAATAATCATTTAATACGTGTTGAAATAGCTTGTACTTATCAGTTATAACTTGTGAGTGTTAAAATGGACAATGTGGCGTTCATTAAAAAGTGTGAAAAAACGTTACAAATTCGGCTTGAATTGAAGGCAAAGGGACCGCCACAGCCTGAACTTGACCTTACGCAAAAATGTACGACAATTCATCGTTTTATTTCAAGTGAACACCCGTACAATTTTGTCACGAGCCGCCTCTGCTCAGGAGACACATACTTTTAGCCGCGAAAACATCGCAGTCACACAGTATTATGTATGTTCCATGGTTTCCTCCTCATCTCCGCACGCTCGGCAAATGGGATCTAGGGTGAGCTTTATCGTGCCTGTGGCGTACTGCCCGGTGAGGGCTCCGACGATGGCACGAGCTTTGCTCCTGCTGTTGTTCAGTATGACCTGTGAGATTCGTGGTGTATATATTGCTGATAAATTTCCTGCAGTGTTGCAGAACCAATAGGCTAGACCATTCTAGCCGTGTCTTTTATCAGCCCATTTCTTAATGGCCATTCTAATGTTACATGCCGGGATTCCTAAACTTGGTTCTGACCATGATCTTAGACGAGACATGAAACAAAATCACTTGTCCACGCTGACGAAGTTGCGGGCAACAGCTAGTAACACATAATCTGAGAAAATCAACTATCTAGCTATTACGGTTCAAAAGTTACAGCCCTAAATAGGTAGGACAGACGGACGGACGGACGGACAGACGGACGGACGGACGGACGGACGGACGGACAACGTAGGCTTAGTAATAGGGTCCCGTTTTCACCCTTTGGGTACGGAACCCTAAAAAACAGTAGAAATAGCATGAAAACTATTTAGTTCTCGAACTATATAGTTTTCATGACTTTCAGTGACTAAAAAAATTATCTAATCAAATTAAATTCAACCCATAGACATTATTATTCTACTACCGTGAGTAGACCTAGTAAGTGTGTGAATGAGATTCCGATCATAATGAAAAAAGCTACGTGTGCGAAAGAGATTATAATATAATTGCCGTAAAACCATTTTGAAACAAATCGGAGTCTTTTGGAGCCCTGTCAAAAAATTATTTCTCGTTATTTTAGTGATTTAATTTAAATTCATTTTGTGTTTCATAAGAGAAATATAAAAAATCATAATGGTGTCGTGTTCCGTGTTGGAATGTAGTGTAACTTACACCAACAACCCAAATAAAGAAACGTTTCACAGGTAAATACGATCAGTACAATACCACTTTCATGAGGCTTGTTTTCACATATGTTTTTATTAAAATGATTTAGTAATACATTCATTAAATGCAGTAAACATCCTATTTTCTAAATAATGTGTAATTTTAAATAATTATGTGTAAGATAAAAAATTATTGTGTACGTGAAAAAGGAACCGTTTCGCATAGATATTGCACAAAATCTATCGATATGTCGATATTTTTGAAATATGTTTTTCTGTACTACCACCTAGCTCCCTCCGTTCATGTCTCGTCAGATTCTGGTATTGTTTTTAAACGTAGGTATTGAAAGGCTGATTTATAGCCCAGTCATTTTACGGTTGGAGCCGGGACTAATTGATAATTGAATTTTTTTTTTGCTATAATATTGAAGAGCTAATTTGAGCTTGGAAATGTACCAAAATTAAAAAAATATCACGACAGCAACAGTTCCAATTTTAAAATTTAGATATTACGAGCTTTAACCCGTGACTTCGTCCGCATAAATTATATACCAGATTTTGAGACTCGAGAGTTTCGTTTTTCAATGTGTGTACGGTTATTGATTTTAAGTCAGATGATAAGCTATCAAACAAATAAAGTTTCATCAAAATCGGTTCAGTAGTTTAGCGAGATAAAATACATACCAGTTTTTTAGGTCTAATTATTAGATTTTAAACTCACTCAAGTCCAATTTTTTTTCTTCAAAATAATGTATTTTTGTTCAAAATAATATCAAATAGCTTTCTGAAGTCATGTTTTTGACTCTACCACCGCGTCGGGAGTGTTTCGCTGTAGAGAAGATGCGGCCTGAAACTGAACAACACATTGGTTTCACACAATAAGTTTCATCATAATCGGATGTAACATCCCCGTCATATTGATTTTGTTCGTATAAAATGTATCCTCTATGTCACCCAGACCATAAATAATAACGAATCGATTGCCACCTCATTCATCAACATCGGCTCAGTAGTTTAGGTGCTACGGCGGAACATATACGTAAATGCATGGAATCAAAATCAGCATAATTTATCATACTCAATCATGAGAACCGTGGTTCTTTTCTCTTTGAAACGCTGCTAGTTTCAATTATGTATCGCAAAATTCTTCGAAATTATATTGCACCTGTACATTCTGTGAAAAAACAGGATAGGTTTTTAAGTCCTGGCTACTACAGCAGGTTTTTATTATTTTCATAAATTCGATTCCATATCAAAAATAAAGAAATCTTTGATTCAGGGACCCCTAAACACTATAGTCATATGCTTTTATTACAAAATATTTTCAATGCTCAGACACACATTTCAGTTTTATAATAAGTAGTGTATGTAGACAAATTATAACCCAGCAGATTAAAACTTTATAGAAGTCGGTGTGATTATGATATCAATAATGCGGATACGTCAATGTCACATCACAAAAACTCACACACATACCAATTTCGCACATACTGACATTTCGGTTTCGGTGATGCGATAATGAGGAGTCACTTGAGCCTCTAGCCGCACATTCGAACTTCGCAATTCCGGGAACATTTTCATTCCAAATTCAACTCTATTACAATGAAGCGCGGACCGAAACAGTGGCTATATAGCGAACATCGAAAGTGCGGGTACAGGGCTTGGTCTACTCGGTAGTATCTTTTAAATCGAAAAAACGGCACACGCACGTGATGCGCGCACTTTTCGTGGGGCTGGGCAATTGCGTTTTTCATAGAAAATATTCGTCGACCTATGACCTATGACCTAAGTAACAGTTTTAAAGCAGTGTAGGTAGATGGATTGTAAGCCTAGCCGATTTAGACTTCGTAATATTAAAATATAATAGTAGTAGTGACTACTATAAATTAGTGATGTAACATTGACATATTCGCTATTATCGGTATCAAAATCACATCGACTACTAAGTAGTCGATAATCTGATATCGATGATTTTGATATCGATAATCGCGAATACGTCAATGTCACATCACTAGAACTCACACACGTATCAATTTCGCACATATTGACATTTCGGTTTCGGTGATGCGATATTGAGGAGTTCCTCAGTCTACTCGGAAGTATAATATGTTTATGATTCAACCTTATCTTTATAAGTCTTACTAGCAACCCGCCCCAGCTTCGTACGGGTGCAATGTAGGTACTAATATTATACATTCTAAACTATTATAAAACTGTAACAGAAGTGTGTCTGTACATTGAAGATATTTACAAAAAAAGATTACGATATGATTTTTAGATCTCCCTGATTCCAAATCACCAATTTTTGGATTTTTTGTCTGTCTGTTTGTTTGTTTGTTTGTTTATTTTTTTTGTTTGGGTGTTTGTTTGTTCGAGTATCACGCAAAAACTACTGAACCGATTTTGATGAAACTTTTTTTGTTTGATAGCTTATCATCTGACTTAAAATCTGGTATATAATTTATGCGGACGAAGTCGCGGGTAAAAGCTCGTTATACATATAAACCTTCCTATTGAATCACTCTATCTATTTTAAAAAACCGCATCAAAATCCGTTGCGTAGTTTTAAAGATCTAAGCATACATAGGGACAGACTGGACGGGAAGCGACTTTGTTTTATACTATTTAGTGATAGTGATAACTGAATTTTCATCAAATTGTCATAGTGACTTATGAACGAATTGACTATATGAACAGGTAAACATGACTTTATGATCTTTTGTTTAACGGATATGAGCGCACATATCAGTGGCATGCGGGCTGCACCTGCATGCTAATTTTATTAAGGCGAAGCGGGATTGGGGGAGGCCTATGTCCAGCAGTGGACGTCCATCGGCTGAGATGATGATGATGAAGCCGGGTTATATCCTGTAGTACAATCAGTTCCATAACTTGTTTGTATGCAACCAGGCGCGTTGGTGGCAGGCGTGGTGGGGCTCACAATGCCGCGCTACTGCCTGTTCGGGGAAACAGTGAACACGGCGTCGCGCATGGAGTCCAACGGCGAGCCCCTGCGCATACACATATCGCCGAGCTGCAAGCAGGCGCTCGACAAACTCGGCGGCTACCTAGTCGAGCCGAGGGGCACTATTCCTATCAAGGGGAAAGGGCAGGTGAGGCGCTGCGCTATTTTTAATGTTTTTTTAACTAAAATTAAATAGGTACGTTGCTAAAGGTGTCTTAACACCAAAGTCGCCGAGTTCGGCTGATCGGTGTGGATAAAGGTTGACTTCCGATGCTAGCGGCCGACGCGTCTGACACGCGCGGCTCGCGGCCGACGGCCGATGCGGCCATACTAGTTACTATGAAAACGTATGGCGCCGCTAGGCTGCGTTCAGAACGTTTTTGTGCAGTTGTTTTTTCACCTCGCTCTAAGGTTCGGAACGGCCAGGGCGTTTTTTCAACTCGCTATAAGGTACGGAACGATCACGGTTGTTTTATAACCTCAAATTTTGACATTGACGGTAAAATGGGCTTCCAGGGCTTCTATCATTTCCAAATATAATAAAAAACTCGTCTTCCATGTTAGCGGATCAAAAAATAATTTGGAAAACAAACTTTTAATTCAAAACGAGCGAAAATTCAAGTGACCACAGATAATCCAAACGTCAGAGTGTTTTTCAACCATCGAATTAGACGGTTAAAAGTTGCAACCCGTCAGAGGTTCGGAACGGTTGAGTTGTGACAACCGAGTTGCAAAGAGCGTTTTTTCACCGAGGCTCTGAACGGCGTTAGTGCGAAAGTTGCACTCGGGGTGCACCTAGGGTGTAGGTTCTGAACGCAGCCCTTCCGATGCCAGCGACTGACGCGCGCGCCAGACGCGCGCGGCCGATGTCTATCGCATCGGCCGCGGCCGCGCGCGGCTATGCGCTGACGTCACGCAGAACAAGAATGTTCGCCAGACATATTACGATGTTTTTACCGAAAATTTGCTTAATTTTCACTATTTTTTATTTGTATTTTATTATCTGCAAGGTCGCTCATCCACGTTGAGATAACACCATCTATCGATCCATTTGAAACTAATTTATCTTGTTTCGGAAAATCCCTCTTGCCTACATAATTATTAGCTAGACAGCGATCCATATATAGGTTAAAAAGCCAAGGGGACGCAACGCATCCCTGTCTAAGTATAATAACTCTTAAAAATGTATTTTATCAAAAATCCTGTAAAAAAAATGCATTCATATATTTCTCTAAACCTATCAATCTATCAATCAATCAAATATTATTTATTAAAATATGTATTGTTTTTTTTATTTGTGTTTTTAAACAAAACACCAAAACATAAGAACATACCCTAAATTTCGGGGAAAATACCCTAAAGTGATAACACTCTGCACAATAGGCACGCGTCAGTCGCTGACCTCGGAAGTGAGGTCTGTCGTCGGCCGCGCGCGTCTGTCATATTTGACAGAACCTCGCGTCAGACGCGCGCGTTAGTCGCATCGGCCGCTGGCATCGGAAGTCCACCTTAAGACATGTCGTCGTCGTGCGGGTTCATGTCCCCGAAAAGGCCTTTTCCACACCGAACCCGCCTTTGGTGTACACTGTACAGGGTGTAACAAAACACCCTAGTAATACTTAAGGGGGTGCTTCAGACCATCAAACTGAACAACGTTCACTATGGACAAAACTACGAAACCTCGAAAAAAAAAATCAGCTGTCCCATACAGTACCGACTCGACTAAAATGTATGGGACAGCAGATTTTTTTTTACGTGATTTCGAAGTTGGCTCCATATTGAAAGTTGTTCAGTTTCATGGTCTGAAGCACCCCCTTAAGTATTACTAGGGTGTTTTGTTACACCCTGTATAATCAGTGTAACCGGTCGGTAACGAATATAAGCGTGTATGAAACGACTTACGAGTCGTCCAAATCTCCAATACAGGCGTGAACATTTATGTATCAAAAAAAGAACAAAAACATAGATAAATGTTTAGTTGTAGATGGTACAGTACGACCGTAAAGTCTAGAAATTAAATAAATCGGAACTAAACTTTTTCATTATCATGACAACATTATGGAAAACGTCAAACTGTCAATCCCCAAAATTTCAAATGCAGTTTTATGCATTTCAAATAAAAATTTACCGTAAAATATTTGAATTTGTCCTAATTATTATTACTAATGGATAAAGTAACAAAAAGTGGTGCAAGTTTAATAATTTACTACGTTAATTTCTGTTATGTTTGGAGGTATATCAAGCGGGGAAAATTGGAATAGATTGGATGTTGTTTACAAGCGATTTGCTGATATGGTAGGTATTTATTTACTCTCATGTTGCTTTTTAACAATAGTTTTCAGCGAAATTATAACAATTATCGTCAGTTATCATCTGAAAAAAAATCATTTAGGGCATTTTCTTTCGAGTTTGGTTCGTTTGGGGTTATGATCGTTTGTTGATAAAACTGACGTTATTGTATGCGTGGACCGCATAATCTTGATCCTTGCATGTTTAGTTTATCTTCACTGCGACTAGTTAATATTTTATCGATTACCTACTTTTTTTTATCGTTTTCAGGAAAACATTTATATCGCAACATTTTTCTGTCCGGAATGCATCGATAAAAAAACTGCCATGCCTAGAAATAGAAATCTTAAATAGAAGGAATGTAAATATCAGACCTACGAAAATACGAAAATAGTAAACATCGTATTCAAAATCAAATAATTTGAAAGTACAATATAAAGTAATATGCGTTTTCATTATTTTCTTCTAGAACTAGAATACAGGAGGCGTACGTAGCATGTTACACGTGATATGACTATATCATGCCTTTTATTTCGTTCGTTCGCGCGCAAATAGAAAGAGAGCGAAGGTGTGATAGCGCTATATCACGCTGCCATGCTAGCCATGTAGTTGCCGTATATTGGGTGTAAAATTTAGCTGCTGTCAGAGCCAAATTAGCTAAACATAGCTAACGTTTTGCATAAACTTTCGGAGTAAATACAGCAAGTATCAAAATAGTTTAGGTCGTAGTGTAGTGTTGCCGTGTAAAGCGACAGTGGCGCCCTCATTTAATTTCTACTCTTTCTGGTCGGGCTGTATGTACCATTACTTCTAGGCAACGTTAGGGCCACGCCACACGTTGTGCTTGCGCTTTAACATACAACAATATGTGGTATGCAACGCATCGAGTAGACTGTAGATAGAAAAAGGGAAAGTGGCGAACCGGCCAAATGTATATGTCTGGGAAAGTTATTTGTTCGGTTGCTTTTGACTACCGACTGTATCTGTATACTCATCGCATTGTTGTAATTCCAATTATATCACAGTTGAAATGTAAAGTTGTCAAGATAACAGAGAACGCTAGGAAAAAACCTTATTAAAATGTACACAAACTTTTATTTTCTTGTACAGCTGCAAACGTTTTGGCTGGTTGGTGCGACAGAGAAGGCTATACAAAAGAGAGCAGTAGAAGGAGAAGAGCGTCCCCTGTTCTGTCGACCGCGGAGGAGTCCACGACTCGCAGACTCTAGGCACCCGTCGCTTTCTGGTAAGATGTCGCTATAAAGCAGCATTTACGCGTCTTTTCCGTGTCTAGGAAAAATAGGGTTTGAGATTACATTAAAAACACTTTAGTTAATTGTGTTTGAACTAAGGGTCAATTCACACGTACCACAACCACACCACGTCGCAGCGACAAAATGTGGTCAAGCTGTGGTTACGTGTGAATAGTGTCGCAGCGGCTTTTTGCAGTTGCGTTGTGGTACCGACAAAATGTCGATGTAGTTGCGTTGTTGTTGTCGTTGCGATGTGGTAACCACGTGGTCATGTGCAGTTATACTCCGGCTTTCGTAGAGGAAACACGGCTTGACGGCATGTCGTGGCGATGTGGCCGCGGTGCCGCCGCCGGTGGTGGCGTTGCCGTCGCGATGTGGTTGCGATGTGGTCGTATTACAAAGGTGGTCGATAACAACGGCAAAATGTGGTACGTGTGAATTTTAATATTCATTTTCAATACAAAATATACGCCCGATCACATGGCGTCGTTGTGGTGTGGTTGTGGCTGTGGTGTGGTTGTGGTACGTGTGAATTGAAACTAATATTACTTTTAGTTTATAACACTCTTTCTTGTCAAGATTTCGTGGTTATATAGGCTGAGGATCCTGAGAAATACCTTAAAATCGATATAAATGTACCAAGGGCAAGCTTATTTCTAAAGATATTTCTCCCAACATAACATCAAAAGAGATAGTTAATTATCACAAGACAAATTGAATGTGTACAAACAAACAGTAAATAATTTTTCATCACTCATACTCTGAAAGTAGGTCATTGTTTATCTAAGAAGCGGGTTGAAAATGATACATTTCTTTCCTAGGGCGGAAAAGTAATTAAAAAAAATCTACCTGAGTAAAGCGAAAAGTTTTAAATCTAAGGAGCAAAGGCAGAAACCTATACAGCCACACTTCGATAACATTATATTAAAATTCTTAATTTTTATAAATATTATGAGCAAAAATATTTGAATTTAGTAATTACCTATTAATAATAACAATAATTAGTAACATTTCGAGACTTTGTATAAATGATTTATGCATTTTAATCAGGCTGGTTTAAAAAAAAAAGTCATTACCTACGTTGCGCGCTTGCGCGAAAAAGAAAAAAAGGGAGGGAAAACGAGATGGTGCTAATTTTTCGGGTCCGTTTCAAAACGTGTAAAAATCACTAGGGAAGTATATCTGTCTCACTCTAGCATCCACAATCTTCGTATGTTTTTTTTCTACTTCGTATTGGTACCCGAGTGATTTTCAAACGTTTTGAAACGTAGCTTAAAATGAATTCATCGAGCGAATATCGATTCAGAAGTGCGATTTTTGAAAATCATACGAGCGACTTGGCAGCAGAAAATGTCAAAATTACTATGGAAATTATGCATCTTTCTACTGCGAAGTCACTCGTATGATTTTCAAAAATCGCACTTCAGAAATTGATATTGCATTATCTGGTTTTTGTTAATTTCCTCGTAATCGTGATGAAAAGCAGAGTGTTTAACTCGGGTGAAAGTATCCATTTCACACTCGAACTATGGGCGCCCCTCACGTTCGTTCGGGGCGCCAAACATCTCGTGTGAAATGGGTCACTTTCATCCCTTGGTTAACAATCTACTATAGTTTTGAGGTTATAATTTTGGAATAGATACAAAATATTAAATATCTACTTAAATTTAAGATATTAACCGGGGATTATTATTGTTGTAGGTAAATTGTATTGAACGAAGCCGTCCTGTATAAAATTACCAGTTTTCCATTTTAATTTGTTCATACATAAATTTAATGTTTTGTAAATGTCTTAATTATTCAATAATACACAATACAAAATCGGGGATTATTGAGAATATATGTTTTTCAGGTACTATTTCTACTATATTACTACTGTTTCTACTATATTCCAAATTACCACCTAAAGTGCAATTAATGCAACCTACTCCATACAAAAATCCGTAGATTTCCCGGAGTAGTTTGGAAATGCTTACTCAATTCGTCTTAGCCTGGGGGACGTATTGAAGTAGTTTTTCCAACACGTCCCGGATAAGGCTGCTCAACTCTTATGAAGGATCGTAGCTTAAGGGCCTATGTCGAAAAATAATTTAAGCGAAACGGGCGTGTGATAGCTTATATTACTGCCAGATGCGAGAGAAAGAGATGGGGCGGGAAAACTTTGATAATAGCAATCTCTTTTTTTTAAATCAAGTCTCATGTTCCTATTATTCACCGTTTAGCAGTTATAAGCGTTTATAGACAAAAACGGAGGCTACTTTGGCTTGTTTTTCTATCGAGAAAATTTTGTCTTAATCGTGTTTTGGCTCTAATCAAAACTTCAATTATATGTTCAATTTTCATATATCCGCAAATCATACTCCTACTGTTAGTACTTCATGATATATGGAGCTTTGAAGAATCCTATTTTTTTTACATAGCCCCTTAATGAATAGAGCGGCTTGAAAACACTGACAGAAGGTTCACCACTAACCTGTTAACCCACACTGAATCAGCACAATTGAATATTTATGATAGTTGAAATTTTCTAGCCAGGCGATGTCGCTTGAATTTCAAAGCCAAGGTGATACCTCCTTTGACGACCCGGTTGGTGTAATGGTTAACACGCACCTGACTGTCAAACCAGAGGTCCTGGGTTCGAATCCCGGTTAGATCATGGATGTTATAATGTCTGTGTTGTATAGCCTAGTAGAGCTTTTGTTTGGGAGCATAACAATGTACATGTCTGTGAGCGTTATTTATTTATTTTTCGTTTAGTTGGGGAGTCCGGGCCGGGCTTGCCGGGCCTCATTAACTAGTCTTGTGAATGGCTGCCGGTTTTGATGCTGACGGGTGAGAAATAAGTGGTGGGCTTATGCCTTTGACTATTTATGATAAGGACTAGCCTTGCGGTAGCATTTCCCCTCTGCCACGGTATAAGAACACTTGATTATGTGCATTTACATTAAAATTTATACCATAACACTAAACGAGACAGCTTATAATTGCGAAACAATCGACGAATTTATGGCGTTTGGGGTTCACATGAGACTACATTTCATGATTTTTAACATTCAAAATTCAAAGTTGCGGATTTCATGTTACCTCGCCCCCTGCAAAAAGTAGCAGAAATGTTTGTTACTAGAATTACACGCATAACTAGTCCCTATATAAGTAGTCAAAGGCTTATGCCCGTTTCGTCACTAATGTGAAAAGGTTGTCATTAGTGAAATGAGACATTTTATTGCCCTACAGCACATGAATAAATATCACACCGAAATCTTCATAGAAGGGGCCGCTGTAGGTACACTTAGCTCGCGTTAGAGGACGTACGAACAGGTGCGCACTATACCCCGGCTCAGTGAGATTGAACATGTTATTGTAACGTGTGTGCACTATGCAGAGAGCGGTGCGGTGCGGCAGCGGCTGGCGAGCAGCGGGTGCCGGGAGCGGGGCGCGGCGGGGTCGGTGCGCGGCTCGCGCTGCTCCCTGCCCGCCTCCCCGCCCCCCAACCGACGCTCCAAGAACGAGCACGCGCCGAGGACCAGGTCCGTTACATACACTGCTGGCTCACTACTTGGCAAGCCCGATGATAGCTCAGTCGGTAGTGAACCTGCCTGCTATGCGAAGGAAATATGCTGTTTCACACAAAACTGCAGTAGCTGCCCCATGCATTAAGTTGACTAAATCAAATGAACGAATGGGACAGCTGCTTTTCTTTTTCGATGTTGTCTCCACGGTAAAAGTTGTTCAGTTTGATGGTTACAACTTTAAATATTACAAGGGTGTGTTGTTACACCTTGCATACTACAAAAATGCCTCGCATTCTTCACTCTCATCAAATTTCAGTCCAATACATTGTAGTTGCACCATATTATTATTATTATATTAATTCCACTCAAGCACATTATTTGTTGTGGTAAATGTTGTAGTGCCCAACCAGGTTTAATGTCTGGAACTATTTTAAGTAATTAAGAACCTATGTACCCATGAAAGCAACCAATAAATTAATATTTGAATATTTAAAACTCAAGTCACTCGTTACATCCAGGTACTTATGTTATGTTGCAGGCACGCGCTGAGCTCGATAGCGTCTTCGACGGCGTGCTCGCACGACTCGGAGCCGCTGGACGCGTGCGCGCGGCGCGACGGGCGCGCGCTGCGCTGCGCTCAGTCGCTGGACCTGCTGGCCGCGCGCGACCCGCGCCTGCGCCGCCACAACACCACCCGCTCCCTCGACACCGACGCGCCCATATCTACCCTCTCCGCACCCCTCTTCAACGGCACCATCATCGGCATAGTCACCGACGACCTCCCGAAGACCGACGAGGACAGCCCACTCCTCCGCAAATGCAGTTTATACAACAAGCTCGACCGCAGCAAGAAGAAGGTGCACGACGCTAACTACATCCAGTTCTATAAGAAGTGGCGGTCGCTGGAGAATGTCGCGGATGCGAAGAGCGATATGCGCAAGATCCCGCGGCTGGCGATCCGCTCCTGGCTGCTGGGAATATTCAGCGGCGGCACTCGCAGCAGCAGCTCCTCGCTTCGCAAAGCACCGCCGCTGCTTGACCGCGAGTCCGCAGTCTAACCTACCCTACCCTACCTACCCCTCTATCCTACTCCCTAAATGTATATTAGCTACATATATGTATATGAAATGCTGTTGTAAATAATATGTGTAAGTAAAACGATGTTACCGTGAATTGTGAAATAAGAGTTTAATGTTATTAAATAATTTCTATTGAACGAAGATTCTTAATAATACTGACATAGATCACATTAACGCTATGGAAGTCTACTTAACGACGAATTGAGAGCATGGTGGACCAGAGAGCGATATTTGAAACCATATCTTTAGTAGCAGATAAGAGACCTGACGCAAGAGATTTTTGAGTGTCGCAATTGCACCGCAACGACCGACGTCGCAACTGAATCGCAGCGATTTTTAGCACATACCTACGGGCATTGTTATCGCCGCGACGGCGACACTGATCATCCTCAGAAATATCGCGGCGATGTCGCGTTAACGTCAACGCCTACGCTCAAAAACCGCATGTGTGATACGGTCCTGAGGGGCGGACATCTAGAGGAAAAATGCTCGAGCAGTTTTCATTGATAATCAACTAAATTACTATTGAAATACATTTGAAAAAAAAAATAGCGTACACGAAATAACGTGAATACGTCACAGGGACAGGAATCTCTTGCACGCAATTTTTTACTCTATTTCAATTGTCATTGAGTTCATTATCAATTTGATTAATGAAAACTCCTCATTTTTTGGCTAGATGTGCGCTGACCCCATGTCTCCTAGGTCCGATGGGAACACATGGCTCCCTTACACATTAAACGCCTACGCCCAAACACCAGGCTTCTCTACACCAGCCTAGGGCATCGGCTATTGACTAGGTTATGGACATTTTTACTACTCTGATCAGAGTTGGAATAACAAATATGGTCACCTTATAGTGTGACAATGGAATTACAATGACAATTATTGATCAGCAGAGCAAAAACAGCCTTAAGTACATCACCTTACGCATCAGCAAGTAAAGGAATTGCAGCATCGCCATACGTGCATCCATTGATAACTAGTTTAATATCGCAGGTGTTGTCATTGGGTATATCGATGGGGGGTTTCTCTGGCAGCAGGGGGGTGCAGGAGGTGGCGGAGGGTGGGGCGGGGGCGCACTCGGCGTGCTCGATGATGGGGCAGGAGACGCTGGTGTATTCGTGCCGGAGGCAAGGCGCTTCGAGGAGGTCGCCTCGCTGGGCTGGTGCTAGCCGGCCTTCGCCTACCACCTGCACATTACAAAAACATTTTTAAAATGATAACATGCTTGTCTCTACTGTGACCTTAAAAGCTAAGTTAAAGCGGGTACTACATTCTCGCCGAGAACAAGACGAGAAAGAAAATGGATGTCCTTCATTGTTCTCGCAGCGTCTCGTGAGTTATTGGAAGTTCTCGCGAGAGTGTAGTGTCTTTTTAACAAAGAACCGCTAAATGTTTTAAGGTTGACGCACACCTGGCGAGGCGAAGTGCAGAGTATTTTTTACTGCCAAACAATGATAGACTTTAGGTTGCATTGAAATAACATCGAAAATCAATTAAAACAAGTAGCTTCGATGCTGTCGGGGACTAGTAGTTGTGTTTATTGAATTTCGATGTTATTTCAACGCAAGCAAAGTCGATAATGGTTTGGCAGTGAAAAATATGTGAAAAACCGGTCAAGTGCGAGTCGGGCTACTCGCGCACCGAGGGTTCCGAACCACAGCACCACAGAACACATAATTATTAACTTAGAAAAAAAATATTTTTTTGTCCGGGACCTTTAGCGCAAGACCGACACACACTTGGCCGGTTTTAAGTATTTGTTGTTATTCTGTAGTGTTTGCTCTTTAATCACACTAAGTTTGACGCTTGTATGTATTACCGTTTTTACGATAGAGCGTGAAGAAAAAACGTTGATAAGAACTCGTTTCTTGTTGAGAACCACCCTTAATTTTTAACTTTTTGACATTTTTATTATTTGTTAACAAATCCACAGTAATAACTAGGGATGCAACGATTCGGCCATTACGATTACGATAACGATTACGATATTAATCGTTATTTATTACGATAACCGATGCATTATGATTATTCAAACAAATTTAGCTGAGATTATCCTCAGAATGAGTTTTCATTGTGTTCCTTTGCATTCCAATGAAAGTTAAATCATAAAAAAAAAAACTTTAAAAAAATCCAATATTTTTTTTTTTTTTTTTTTGAGATCGAAGTCAAAGGCTCACTTGGTTAGGATTCTGATTTTTGGATGCGTACCGGCCAATTTGCTTTGAAAAACACAATATGGAACATGATTCTGTATAATATCGTTAATCAAGCGATATCTCGTCCGATTTACGTGAGCGATTAATCTTTTCAAATGTGGACGAGATATCATGCAAGAGAACTCGCCTTACCTACTTCAAACCGAAAATCAAATCATAGGAAATAGTCGAATTTTAAAAAAATTAGATAACACTGACAAAAGAACCAGATTTAGCTCTAAAATGGCAGCGAGAGATCAGATTTTTTTTAAAGTTGTTTTTTGGCTCTGTAATCTAGTATTCAGGTCTAGTATTAGTCAATAAGTGCAATCCGATTGACATTTTCAATTCGATTTAATAATCGTACGATTCTTACTACGGTGCATTGCATCGTTATTAATCGTGATTATTACGATTACAGATGCAAAACGATGCACCGCTTCGTAATCGTTGCATCCCTAGTAATAACGCATAATCTGAGAAATTTCAACTATCTAGCTATTACGGTTCAAAAGTTACAGCCCTAAAGTCGTTATTTCAGTTATCGTCTACTCACCTCCATGAGGTATTCGTCGCTTCGATGGTGTAGTACGCTGTCTGTGTGCGATTCTAAATGACTGCCCGACGCGAACCTAAGCTTCTTTGGAGATTCTAAACTGCAACACCTGAAAGTACGAAACTAATTAATTTCAAATACTTACTAATCTTCTTCTGTCGACTCACTGAAGAGATTTCAAAAATCAACATAGGCAGGCTGATTTAGGCTTCCTATACAGGGTGTAACAAAACACCCTAGTAATAATTAAGGGGGTGCTTCAGACCATGAAACTGAACAACTTTCACTACGGAGCCAACTTCGAAATCGCGAAAAAAAATCAGCTATCCCATACATTTTAGTCGAGTCGGTACTGCAGTTTTGTATGGGCCAGCTGATTTTGTTTTCGCGATTTCGAAGTTCGCTCCATAGTGAAAGTTGTTTAGTTTCGTGGTCTGAAGCACCCCTTTAAGTATTACTAGGGTGTTTTGTTACAGCCTGTATAGGGTCCTTCTTAATATGGAGACGCTTTTTTCAGAGGATGATCAGACCATCCAACTGAACAACTTTCGCTACGGGACCATAATCGAATCGCAAAAAAAAAACAGCTGTTCCATACCTACTAAACTAAAATTTTAAATTTATCGTACTCAACTGTTTGGGACAGCAGATTTTTTTCCCAATTTTAATTTTGTTGTTCTAAAGAAAGTTGTTCAGTTTGATGGTCTGAAGCACCTAAAATATGCAAAGCAATAAAGTTTATAGCCTGTACATGTACAATGCATTATACAGAGTGTAAACATAAATGCGTTACATATTTCAGAGCCAACATCAAAGTAACGAAATTATATCCGACTGCCCCGCAATGTGGGATAGTTTCAAATGTTACAGCACAAACCTATGTAATCCACCGACTTGATTCTTCCAGTTGCGACTCTTGAGAGAGCTCCGTTGTCCGCGTTTCTCCATTATTGGCAGTTGAGAGCTGTCTTCTCTTTGAGCTCTTCTTCTCGCCCTGACTGCAGCTGTTTTAGGGTCTTCCCCTCGAAGCCAATATGTTACCTAGATTTCGAATAACATTAGATGACAGATGAACAGCTAATATTAATCGTATAATGTGTTAGGACAGACACGAGCCACAATAGTTCAATCATCGAGGAGATTTCTTGTATGGACACCCTAACAATAAATCATCTCTTGCTGAAACTTTGCAGTGTGATAAAGTGAAGTTTAAAAATAACGGTTGACAAGTATCTAGGTTTTTTTTAAATTTGGAAGTTAGGTATTTATACCTAAACATAAAAATCACTTATAGTTCTCGGCGGAAAAAGTTTCTCTCCAAAATTCCTTTGGTATATGTTAGTATATACTAATTACCATAGAGGTGATCGGTATCTAGGAATTTATCGATTTCACGAAGGGAGAAACATAAAAATACCGTTTTTAATCCATAACTACTTCAGG
Organism: Agonopterix subpropinquella; assembly: GCA_922987775.1. NCBI lineage: Eukaryota > Metazoa > Arthropoda > Insecta > Lepidoptera > Depressariidae > Agonopterix > Agonopterix subpropinquella. The sequence continues at coordinate 11,041,488 of OV277700.1, read as the reverse complement.
AATAATAGTCTCACAATTGGGACATTTCACGTGAAGCGGACAGGGAAAAAAAAGTGAGGTTCTGAAAATCGACTACATTCGGCCCATTTGTACTTCTAGTAGGTATGAATGTGTACGCAAAATATTTTTTTTGTATAGTGTATATTTACCAAGTTATAGGTTTCAAAAGAATTGTCGTTGATTGGTACTACAATTTTTCGAAAGTAATTTTTCGAATATAACAAATCTACTATAAAATATTTTACATAGCGATACATATTAAAAATATACTGTTCTTTTTGACAGTAAAAAAAAATAAAAAAATAAAAAAAAAATTAATGGCCAAAACCGGAAGTAAACTTTTCAAACCAGAATTACAGTCACTTCGACCAATTTTTTTTTATTCTTTTTTCTTTCAAAATATAGCTTAAATGATAATGAAAGTACACTAGAAAATTTAAAATGGGATCTCTATTAGTTTAGGAGATACGTTGAATAATATACACCCGCGTCGCAAGGGGCGTCATATGTAGCGTTTGCAAGGTTGAGCAGTTTGCGCGATATTGCAACTTTATTAATATTTTATATCGTTTTAGCGTATATTTAACCTCATTTAATGATATGAAATAAGTTTTATTAATATAATATAATATAAATATAACTACATAATACAAATATAAGTTAATAATATATTATAAAGAAAAAACGTTTTTGGAGCAGTAGAAAAGTTTTATTATTTGCGAAACGTGACTAATAGCGCCATCTGTTAGTAACGTGTTGTACTTTTTTGTCTCAGATAGAGTCAAACGGTCAAACCTATCTACAAGAAAGAGATAGAAATATGACGCCTAGCGGTTTAGTAACTTAAACTTTAGTGTTGCTTTAACCGCTCAGCGACTTGTGCACGTTTTAATCTGTGACAGTTGTTATTATTAATGGCGCCGTACGGTGATCGATGTTTTAACCCATTTCACTTGGTACTTCATCAAAAATTTAAAAATTTAAGGAAAATATCTAAATGTTTAGCTCAAAAGTGGAGTTTTTCACAAGATCTTTACGTATGTGCCTCCTGCAGGAAACGACTTTTGACTGAATCTCCTCCAGTAGCTAATGAAGACATTGTGCAATGCAGTCAAACATCTAGTGAACCTTCGCAAAACATTGAAGATGAACCGTTTATTCCCGAAGATAAGTTAAAACATAATTCCACCCAAACCGACACATCCATAGAAAACGAAGAAATTTTAAAGCAGCTAAAAGAGAAATTCAATCATCCTACTACTTCTACTTCTATGAAGACTATGATATTTACAATAGCACCCACGTCATGGAGTGAGTGGGTGGAAATATGTTTAAACTTATCTTCGGGAATAAACGGTTCATCTTCAATGTTTTGCGAAGGTTCACTAGATGTTTGACTGCATTGCACAATGTCTTCATTAGCTACTGGAGGAGATTCAGTCAAAAGTCGTTTCCTGCAGGAGGCACATACGTAAAGATCTTGTGAAAAACTCCACTTTTGAGCTAAACATTTAGATATTTTCTTTAAATTTTTAAATTTTCGATGAAGTACCAAGTGAAATGGGTTAAAACATCGATCACCGTACGGCGCCATTAATAATAACAACTGTCACAGATTAAAACGTGCACAAGTCGCTGAGCGGTTAAAGCAACACTAAAGTTTAAGTTACGAAACCGCTAGGCGTCATATTTCTATCTCTTTCTTGTAGATAGGTTTGACCGTTTGACTCTATCTGAGACAAAAAAGTACTACACGTTACTAACAGATGGCGCTATTAGTCACGTTTCGCAAATAATAAAACTTTTCTACTGCTCCAAAAACGTTTTTTCTTTATAATATATTATTAACTTATATTTGTATTATGTAGTTATATTTATATTATATTAATAAAACTTATTTCATATCATTAAATGAGGTTAAATATACGCTAAAACGATATAAAATATTAATAAAGTTGCAATATCGCGCAAACTGCTCAACCTTGCAAACGCTACATATGACGCCCCTTGCGACGCGGGTGTATATTATTCAACGTATCTCCTAAACTAATAGAGATCCCATTTTAAATTTTCTAGTGTACTTTCATTATCATTTAAGCTATATTTTGAAAGAAAAAAGAATAAAAAAAAATTGGTCGAAGTGACTGTAATTCTGGTTTGAAAAGTTTACTTCCGGTTTTGGCCATTAATTTTTTTTAAATTTTTTAATTTTTTTTTACTCTCAAAAAGAACAGTATATTTTTAATATGTATCGCTATGTAAAATATTTTATAGTAGATTTGTTATATTCGAAAAATTACTTTCGAAAAATTGTAGTACCAATCAACGACAATTCTTTTGAAACCTATAACTTGGTAAATATACAATATACAAAAAAAAAATTTTGCGTACACATTCATACCTACTAGAAGTACAAATGGGCCGAATGTGGTCGATTTTCAGAACCTCACTTTTTTTTCCCTGTCCGCTTCACGTGAAATGTCCCAATTGTTGTCTTTTTGTGTGTATTAATTTCATTACATGTAACGTCTTGCACAAGAAGCTAGAATATTTTCGTTTCAATTATAGTTTTATGATTTTTGGGCAATAACTTACTTCGGAAAAGTATTCTCTTCCTCTTTATCCATTTACAAGTTACAATACACTTTAATACAACAGGATTACTAAGAATCTATTAAAATTTCGCCCTCATTAGTATATTAACAGTTTTTCAATAATATTCTTCCCGCGCTAGGCCCCGATCTACGAGCGCGGGGTGCGGAAGGGTTGAGGGGAGTGGGCGGCGGCGGGCACCGCATCATCGCACGTGCTCACTGCTCAGTGCTACCCGCGCCGCGCCGCTGATTTATAATAGTACCTACTGTAGCCCCGGGACTATTTAATTACAAAAAAAGATTACCGATTGCCGTTTTGATATTGTTGTAGGGTACGAAATTACTAATATAAAAACCCTATTCCTGCGAAATTAGTAATATAAAAAAAACTTTTTGTATACTGTCATGTTCTTTGCCTTAGTTCAATACTGTAATAGTAAGACTGTCTAAAGTTGTCATACAAAGCTATGGGACTAGATGAAAACGTCTATTTTGATAGGTCTTATAGCTTTGTATGGCAACTTTAGACAGTCTTACTATTACGTATGGGTAGGTGTTGATATTGAACTAATAATTACTATAATTTACAGTGCATAATCACTTAATCACTGAGATAGAGACTCTTTACTAAAAAGTGCCATATTTAACCTCAAATTTTACGTAATTATTTTTGAAAATCCACTTTTTTGTCTGTAAGTTCTTAACATTTTTAGCCATTCTATTCTTTAGTCACTAGTCTAAAAATAGTTTCTGCGAAAGATTTGTGTACCTGCATCTGTACTTTAGCTTTTATTGATTATTCTCTGTTCTCCTGTTTTTTGATCATAACTTCGGACATAAGTGTAAGAAATAGCTGAAAATCAGAATTTACATGTTTCAATTTATGCTCTATTTTAAAAGACGATAAAAATTTTTGGTGTAAAAAAAACAGAATAATCGGTCAGGGTTGCCTCTTGCCTCTCATTTTATTCAAAATTATTCGATTTTTTTTCTTTTTTTCAGTTTCTTTTAGTTCACTTTAGTTTAGTTTAGTTATTACGTACATTCATTCAGCCTCTCGGCCGAATTCATATTTTAGCTTCATTTTTACGTAAATAATTTTCGATAACCAACTTTTTTATTTATAGTTTTTAAATTTTTCCATCAATTTTATCGTGTTGCTGGGTACACAAAAATAGGCTCAGAGTCAAAATTTCTCTCACAGACCGTCACAGTTTTGGTTCTAGGTATAAGGGTTTTTATTTTCCACTTTTCAAATTCAAATTGTTTTATTCTCGCTGTACAACTTTGTAGGTTATCTATATTTATTTTTATAGTTATAGTTATACCATAGATCCTTTAAATTTCAGAACGGTTGAGCATACTGAAAAAATATTCTTAATTATTCTTGTACTTTTATTCACTTTTATTATCATTTTAACGATCTTGTCTGTCTTAGCGTCAACCATAGCTTCATATCTCTTAGTTTAACAACTCACAAATTTTACTGAGCATCGAGAGTGCATAAGTTTATCCTACCACTATCCATCATCTCCATTCATCATCAGATCAGCTCTTGGCCACCCTAATATTACATTGTCATTAGGTTTATCTATGTGTACCACATTGCAGTGAATTGTTATAACGGGAACTGGTTTTTAAAACAAAACAAATATTATCAAAATCGGTCAAGTAGTTTTTAGGTGATGCTATAACGAAAACAGGCATTTTCACTATTTTAATTAGTATTTATATGACTGTCACGTAAAAACTACTGAATCGATTTTGATGAAATTTATTGTATATTAAAGCATAAAATTTGACTTAAAACAAGGTATATTTTTTATCTTGCTACAATAACGGGAACCGGTGCTGACGAAGTAGCAGGCAAAATCTAGTTTTCGACACTATTATAAAAACTAGATATCTGTACTGCCGTCCTTAGCATAAACAACGCACTTGCATGGAGGGAAAATTCGAGAAAATGGCGCGTAAAGTTTTTTTTTCGTTTTTGACCGTCTCTTAAAATACTAACAGACATTAATTATTTTTTATTAATTGACTATGTAGTACAGGCTATAACCTTTCTTTTTGCTATATTTATTTTTCTTAAATAATAATGTTTCATATCAATTAACCCCAAAATATTGTTTATTACCTTCGCATGTGTTACGATTTCGTGGCTTATGTCTAGGAAATGCAAGTTATGCAAGTACGTTACTTATGCCTAGGATAAATATTTAAAGTATCATAATGGCTATTACGTTGTATATGTTTAGGAATACCTATGGAAAATTTGCAAGTGCGACAAATTTTCTTATCAAAAAACACAATAAAAATAAAAATAATAAAATTGGATCAGTTATACTTGTAGATCTCTTTACGCTGATTCCGAATATACCCGTAACTCGATGGACGGCAGTGTGTTTGTTCGAGCATCGCGTAAAAACTACTATTTGGAATCTCTAGACCCAGCGGTTTGGGCTGTGCGTTGATATGTCAGTGAGTCAGTCAGTCATTTCCTTCTTTTATATATTTAGATTAAGATATATAAAATTTAATCTATTTAGACAGATTTTCATGTCCACTTTGTTAAATTTCAAAATCGATGCTATTTTCGTAATTGACGTCCCAAAAAACCATAAAAACGACACCCATAATGATATTTAGACATTTCAACCCCATCGCACCCCCACAGGGGATGATGGTATTTCACGTCCGCCACGTTGGATTTCAAAATCATTGTTTTTTTCGTAATCAGCCGATAAACCATACAATCAATAGCCATCTCGATTTTGAGACTTTGTCACCCCATTTCCCCCTTTCAGGGGTTGAATTCTGAAAAAACCTGAAACACGTGTTTACTCATTTATTAATAGGAGTACTCCTGTGAAGTTTCGAATTAAATAGTCTAACTAATCTTGTTTCCCCATACAAACTTTGGACCCCCGTTTCCCCCTTGGGGGATGAATTTTGAAAAATCCTTTCTTAGTGCACCCCTAGACCTCATAAGGAACCTATGTGCCAAATTTGAAATCTCTAGACCCAGCGGTTTGGGCTGTGCGTTGATATGTCAGTCAGTCAGTCATTCAGTCAGTTTCTTCTTTTATATATTTAGATATAAGTGAATTTATGGATTGCTTTCATTCTTGTAAAGACCATTTAAGTTGCTGTTATTAGTTTGCTTGATAGATATCTTATAAAATGCTTCTGTAAGTTCAAAAGCATCGTAGTGACCTTGTGCACTACTTTTAAAAGAATAATTGGCCTTATGAAAAGCCTTTATATGGCATTGAATATTATACGGCTAAAAAGCAATGTAACTAATTTCTAAAAGAAGAAAAAATTTTGAACCATTATTGTAGCCATATTAATCGGATTTATTAGCGTTTAACCAGCCAAATTATAAGAATAAAGGTAATATTAGCTAAATCTTCTTGTAATGTGCCTTCATAAGGTACATTGGCATAATAAATGCTCTTTTAAAACTACTAATAGAGTTTAGACCTTAAAGATTCAATTTTATAAGGTTAACTTGTTAGTTGGGAAATTCCTATTATGTAAAGTATGTATTATCCTCCCCTACTAGGGTGTAGCAATAATTTTTCCCAGGGATGCCAGGTCCAGGTTAAGTGGTTATAATTAAATCTATAACTTATCTAGAACAATACGATCTTCAATTAAGAGCGAGCGAAGCGAGCTCGAGATTTCACTGCAAAAATGCAATATAATGAGATGACTGCAATAAATAAATAAATTTAAATAAATTTTAAATAAATTTTAAATAAATTAAATAAATTTTAAATAAATTTTTATTCGGGAAACCAACAGTCAAAATTACAATAAATGGTTACAAAAAAATGAACATAGAACAGACCAATTATAGGAATCCGCCAAAGATTATCCAGAATTAAATGAAAAGTGCTTGCCTATCAAAGGTAAGCTAAAATAATAGTAAATGATTAAGAAGTATAAGAAGCTAAAACCAAGAGCGAGCGAAGCGAGCTCGAGATTTCACTGCAAAATTATGAGTTGACTGGAATACGATCTAAAACCAAGAGCGAGCGAAGCGAGCTCAAGATTTCACTGCAATATAATGAGATATAATACGATCTAAAACCGAGAGCGAGCGAAGCGAGCTAGAGATTTAACGTCAATATAATGAGATAAAAACAATACGATCTTAAACCAAGAGCGAGCGAAGCGAGCTCGAGTTTTCTGCAATATAATGAGATGACTGCAATACGAACTAAAACCGAGAGCAAGAAAAGCGAGCTCGAGATTTAACTGCAATATAATGAGATATATACAAAACTATCTTAAACCAAGAGCGAGCGAAGCGAGCTCGAGATTTCACTGTAATATAATGAGATGACTGCAATACGATCTAAAAACAAGAGCGAGCGATGCGAGGTCGAGATTTCACTGCAATATAATGAGATGACTGCACTAAGGGCTCTTACAGACGAGCGACACTTTGCTGTCGCGCTGGGTCGCAGAGTCGCGCGACCCTCCGCGACACACGGCGATCGCAAAGTGTCCCTCATCTGTAAGCGCTCTAAGATCTAAAACCAAGAGCGAGCGAAGCGAGTTCGAGATTTCACTGCAATATAAAGAGTTAACTGCAATTCAATCTTAAACCAAGAGGGAGCGAAGTGAGCTCGAGATTTCACTGCAATATAATGTGATGACTGAAATACGATCTAAAAACAAGAGCGAGCGATGCGAGGTCGAGATTTCACTGCAATATAATGAGATGACTGCACTAAGGGCTCTTACAGACGAGCGACACTTTGCTGTCGCGGTGGGTCGCAGAGTCGCGCGACCCTCCGCGACACACGGCGATCGCAAAGTGTCCCTCATCTGTAAGCGCTCTAAGATCTAAAACCAAGAGCGAGCGAAGCGAGTTCGAGATTTCACTGCAATATAAAGAGTTAACTGCAATTCAATCTTAAACCAAGAGGGAGCGAAGTGAGCTCGAGATTTCACTGCAATATAATGTGATGACTGAAATACGATCTGAAAACAGGAGCGAGCGAAGCGAGCACGATAACGAGATTTTTTTGCAATATTCTCAATTTTTTTGTCATTGCAATTTTCTTTTCCATCTTGATTTTGGCGCCCCCTAAACCTGGCGCCCGGGGCGTGGGCCCCCTTTTGCCCCCCCCCCCTAGATCCGGGGCTGTTCACTTGCGCCGGCGCGCCGGCCTCAGTGGTCGGCGCACCGGCGCGATAGACATCGTGGTGACGGTGGTGCGCTGGCGCGGCAAAAAAATCCTGGAAGTAGGTAAGAATCGTAGCGTGTGGCAAGTGGTAGTCTCTATCTACCCATTTTGTATGAGTTTTAGTGGCAAGGTACAGTTTTTAAAGAACGAATTTAGAACACGGTACAGTTTTTTTGGTGCTACTTTTTGAGCTTGATTTACATTTCTATACATTCTTATTCGTAGATTATTATTAGCGCTATTGCGCCAGTGCACCGACCACTGAGGCCGGCGTGCCGGCGCAAGTGAAATTGCGGCCGAATTGAACTGAGCAAGTCAAGTTACACATGTACATAAAAATGCACATGCACACGGAATATTAACATATCCCGTAATCCATCTCCAGTTCATGTGCATTTTTTTCGAAGCTTTCATTTAACGTCTTGTTAGTTATTAGTAAGTTTATATTATGTTAGTTCATTTCATTTATATTTATTGCGACAAAATACATGTTTACAATAGGTAGATGTCAGTGATAATACAGTCTCAATGTAATTTTACCCATTTTGGGTGTGGCAATTTTACAATAGTGATATTGATAATACATACTTTACATTATAGGAATTTACCAAGTACAAAATAATTAATACAATGTCTATTGAAATTTATACATTAAAACACACGAAGAAAGAATAATAATTAAATGGATTTCATTAGGTACATTATAAAAATAGAAAAATGTCATTTTATAATATACATTGAATTTATTAGTCAAACACATTTAAGCGAGATTTGAAAACTGTCTCCTTGCAGGCCACAATTTGTTTACTCTAAAATCATCTAAATGCTCGTTTAGGTCATTAGGGAAATTTTGATACTAAAAAGGTTTTAGGTCCTTGAGAAACTTCTCATTCGGAAGAGTCTTCATTTCGTATGGCAATTTATTATATACTTTGACCGCATTTATTTTTGTGCTTCGCTTGAAGAGTTACTAGTTAGAATGTTTTGTACAAATCGTGTTGCATGTTAGCTACATGCAAGATTAAAAACCAGTTCCCGTTATCAGAATTGACTGCAATGTGGTACACAAAGATAAACCTAATGACAATGTAATATTAGGGTGGCCAAGAGCTTATCTGATGATGAATGTAGATGATGGATAGTGGTAGGATAAACTTATGCACTCTCGATGCTCAGTAAAATTTGTGAGTTGTTAAACTAAGAGATATGAAGCTATGGTTGATGCCAAGACAGACTAGATCGTTAAAATGATAATAAAAGTGAATAAAAATACAAGAATAATTTAGAATATTTTTTCAGTATGCTCAACCGTTCTGAAATTTAAAGGATCTATGGTCATATAGATAACCTACAAAGTTGTTCAGCGAGAATAAAACAATTTGAATTTGAAAAGTGGAAAATAAAAACCCTCATACCTAGAACCAAAACTGTGACGGTCTGTGAGAGAAATTTTGACTCTGAGCCTATTTTTGTGTACCCAGCAACACGATAAAATTGCTGGAAAAATTTAAAAACTATAAATAAAAAAGTTGGTTTTCGAAAATTATTTACGTAAAAATGAAGCTAAAATATGAATTCGGCCGAGAGGCTGAATGAATGTACGTAATAGTATAGTGAACTAAAAGAAACTGAAAAAAAGAAAAAAAATCGAATAATTTTGAATAAAATGAGAGGCAAGAGGCAACCCTGACCGATTATTCTGTTTTTTTTACACCAAAAATTTTTATCGTCTTTTAAAATAGAGCATAAATTGAAACATGTAAATTCTGATTTTCAGCTATTTCTTACACTTATGTCCGAAGTTATGATCAAAAAACAGGAGAACAGAGAATAATCAATAAAAGCTAAAGTACAGATGCAGGTACACAAATCTTTCGCAGAAACTATTTTTAGACTAGTGACTAAAGAATAGAATGGCTAAAAATGTTAAGAACTTACAGACAAAAAAGTGGATTTTCAAAAATAATTACGTAAAATTTGAGGTTAAATATGGCACTTTTTAGTAAAGAGTCTCTATCTCAGTGATTAAGTGATTATGCACTGTAAATTATAGTAATTATTAGTTCAATATCAACACCTACCCATACGTAATAGTAAGACTGTCTAAAGTTGCCATACAAAGCTATAAGACCTATCAAAATAGACGTTTTCATCTAGTCCCATAGCTTTGTATGACAACTTTAGACAGTCTTACTATTACAGTATTGAACTAAGGCAAAGAACAAGATAGTATACAAAAAGTTTTTTTTATATTACTAATTTCGCAGGAATAGGGTTTTTATATTAGTAATTTCGTACCCTACAACAATATCAAAACGGCAATCGGTAATCTTTTTTGTAATTAAATAGTCCCGGGGCTACAGTAGGTACTATTATAAATCAGCGGCGCGGCGCGGGTAGCACTGAGCAGTGAGCACGTGCGATGATGCGGTGCCCGCCGCCGCCCACTCCCCTCAACCCTTCCGCACCCCGCGCTCGTAGATCGGGGCCTAGCGCGGGAAGAATATTATTGAAAAACTGTTAATATACTAATGAGGGCGAAATTTTAATAGATTCTTAGTAATCCTGTTGTATTAAAGTGTATTGTAACTTGTAAATGGATAAAGAGGAAGAGAATACTTTTCCGAAGTAAGTTATTGCCCAAAAATCATAAAACTATAATTGAAACGAAAATATTCTAGCTTCTTGTGCAAGACGATACATGTAATGAAATTAATACACACAAAAAGACAACAATTGTGAGACTATTATTCCTGCAGTAGTTATGGATTAAAAACGGTATTTTTAGGTTTCTCCCTTCGTGAAATCGATAAATTCCTAGATACCAATCACCTCTATGGTAATTAGTTTATACTAACATATACCAAAGGAATTTTGGAGAGAAACTTTTTCCGCCGAGAGCTATAAGTGATTTTTATGTTTAGGTATAAATACCTAACTTCCAAATAAAAAAAACCTAGATACTTGTCAACCGTTATCTTTATACTTCACTTTATCACACTACAAAGTTTCAGCGAGAGACGATTTACTGTTAGGGTCAAACCCCTCCGGTGATCGGACTACAAAATGTGGTCGCTGGGAAAGCAAACTACTTTCTGCACCACACTGATGTGGTCGAATTTTTCAATTTTCACCGCCTATAAAATCTTGTAGTCAATTCAAACGGTGCGTGTGCCTGACTGCATTCCCTTGCTCGGCTCCCCTCAAGTTACCCCAGAAAGTGTGAGGTGTGGTGGGGTATCTGAAGTCAGAGGGGGCGGTGGCCGCTCTTTATGTAGAACTATATACTAACCTATTGTGTGGCTAGATTCAAACCATACGGAGTGTTACGGTGACGTATTGACGTCGCAGCTGCGACATACAAACAATCCGACGTTGCGGCACGTGTTGCCCAGAGTTAAAGGAGATAGTATTTAGCCGGTTTTAGCCGATATCTCTACAATATGCCAAATAGAAATGCTCTAGGTAGTAGATCAATTAAAACATTATAAAGTAGACAAACCTGGTCCCGTTTGCCTTTCATAGCTACAACACCTCGCTCTTCCAAGAAGTACCCGCCGAGTTGGTCCAATAATGTTTTACATGCAGCGCTACAGTGGATCTTCAATGCTGAAATTAATAATATGCTAATTAAAAACCGGCTTGGTAAGATTGTAACGAAGGACTATCTAAACCACAGAACAGACCCGGCATAGCATACATGTGCAGCACTTGATATGTGCGCTATAACATTATCTGTTCATACATTTCATTCAACAAAAGGTCAATAGTCACTGTGACAATTATTTTATTAATATTCAGTCGTAAACATGAATATCAGGTTTAATTTAAATTGATTTTTGTTTTTTGGTCAAGCTATTTCTCGAACTAAATAGTTCTCACGCCATTTCTACTGGTTATCTTTTCTGTGAACTAAAATAAGTTGGCTCAGCGACCCAACCCAAAGTCTTGGGATCCGAACGAAATGAGAGAGAGCCACCTTTCTCCCGCCGAGCATAGATATGCTGGACCCAGATGGGTCGACTTACTGGCCGATGTCCAGTGGGTGGTCCCACGAGTCGCTGGAACGACTTAGTGGAACCTGATCTACGCGAGCTTCAAGCCAGAGGCGAGAGGTACCGTAGGATCCTACTCCCGGAGAACTAGCAAAATTTAAAAACTTACGTGCACCAGTTGATTCGAAACGGCTTGCAGTGTTGACGGTGTCGCCGAATAAACAGTATCTGGGCATTTTCCGCCCAACCACGCCCGCGCACACTGGTCCTGTAATCAAGAAACCACACTGTTAATGTATTGTTGTATAATGTAACACAGTTAAGAGAGACGGCCAACATGAAACAAATCAAGTCGGCTCATACCTAAATGAATCGAGTCCGTCGCTAAATAGGTATACTAGACTATGCATGTTATGAATTTCAAGCAAAGGGTAACAATGAATTTTACGAATGGTTCCAAAATTCGAAAACCGTTATGGAAGCTTATATCAAAATTATCAGATTTTTTGAATCTTTATTATCGTGCGATTTAAAAAATATTGAAAAATTACGTTTATGGCTGAACGGGATGCATTTCCTTTGCCTGAATCTGAGTCTACTCAATAATCATTGTTCGACATTTCTTCATTTTTCAAGCCAACAAATAAATGTTTGCTATTTTCTCAAAAATCGAACCGTCTCGTATTCCTTTGAGATGATTGGTCTCCAGGAGTGCGATTTTTGAATATCATTCGCTGAGTTCAGCAGTTGTAAATGTCAAAATAACTTTGGAGATATGCATCTTTCTAAATCTGATTTGACTTTCAAAAATCGTACTTCAGGAGTGTGATTTTTGAAAGTCAAATCAGAAATAGAAAGATGCGCATCTCCGTAGTTATTTAGGATATTTAAAACGGCTGAACTCACCGAATGAGTTTCGAAAATCGCACTCCAGGCTCTCTTTGATGATATATGATTAAAATGGTACCTACAGAGTGACATCGTTTCTCTTAGCTAGCCCCTGCTGTATGTGCCTAAGACAACATGTGAATGTAACTAACCAGAATGTAATCCAACGCGTAGCAGTAGCCGTTGGTCGGGCCGGTGTCGGACGCGGAAGGCCCTCGTCGCGGCCAACAGGGCCAGCGCCATCGAGGCCACCTCCCCCGCGTGCTCTATTCCGTTACGAATTGGTAGACCTGATACCTGCACCAAACGATACAATGGAGACTTGTTTGTAGATTCAATACACACCATGAGGATCCGTAACGATTTTTGTTTTGAATGTAGTATTGAAGTACATTAAAAATCCTGAACATTGGTGTTTTTATTTTTTTCCTACGACCAAAAATGAGCGAACTACGATCAATTGAATGAAGCAACTGTTGGGCGGCCAGTCGGCCACGCGGCGGAGTGCGTGACGTCACGGGGCATTACTGCGTACCGGTTACAAGGGACTTTAGTATTAAAAATGTTATATCTCGGATATGGTGCGTCCTATGTCGAAAATTTATAGAACGAAAAATGTTCTCGTGGATGTGTTCTACAAGATGCGTACATAAAAAGTGGGGGTCATGCAGACATCTTAAAGGACAATGACAGATCCCGTTTCGCCTTTTATAAGGATTATGGGCATGAGATGGTTGTTATAATTACTTATGTATTTTAATAGCTCTTCTCCGTTCAGATGGTAAAAATTGTTAGTGGTATTATTATTTAAATTGTTATTAGATATATAACGACTACATCCGTCGATAACAACATTATGAACTCTTTACGAAGTCTTGAGAAAAGCTTGAGAATCTACTTGAGAATGTATGTTAATCTTCCATAGAGATAGGAAGTACCTGGGAAGTACTACGTAAAATCTTCATGCTTGTGGTCTATTCCATAGTCTATAGTATAGACTATGGAATAGACGTGGAATAGACCAAGTCAGCGTAAGCGAAAAGTTTTTAATATTAGACCACAAGCATGAAGATTAACATCTTGATTCCATCAAAATATGTGTCGTTTGAATAAAATCTTTTTTGTCACTGATGTAACATTTTTCTTTTAGGACTTCTGTCCTGTCATAGTCCTGACCAGGCGGAGGACATTTGCCTTTTGGTGGGTTTTCCGATTCAGTTTGCATAGAATGTGCTGCCATCTGTTAAATATATCTTTTACTATGAAAAAAAAGATTATATTGTCTATGTTAATGTCAAATTGACAAATTTACAAAATGGCGACCTACCTTGTGTAATGTGCGTGTTGTTTGTAGTTTTTATTCATTTTTGTGCCGATTTAGTGATGTTCTGGAGTTTCAGTTGTTCTCTTACCAATGTACAGATTACAGGAATAGTAAGGATACTGGAATTTCACTCGATCGGTGCGGGATTGAAAGAAAACTAGCATTCAAACAACGGTATGAGTATAGAAGTATATATATAAGTAGGTATGTATAGTATAGGTAGAATTATTTTCAGAGAAACACAGATGGCGCTAGCTAGCCTTCAATTTGACATAAGGTGGATGCATAATGTTGCCACGAGTGGGCTCTCTTTTCTAATATACTTATATTACTCTTTGGTCCTGACATTGAATTTTGTTTTTTATGATGTCAGTTTTATAATGAAAATATTAATCAAAGACTACAGTTTAATATACGGATATTAATCTACAATAAATATTAATTTACGCACGGATTACCGTGTTTTATCATTTCATTGAAGATGAAGATCAACATAAATCGAGCAAGAAAAAGGAAATAAATTGTTCCTAGCAATACCCAGTCAAAGCGATGAATGTTGCAGTTTATTGGACGTAGCGTAGTGTAAAACTTAATTTCTACCGAACAAAATAACTACTACGTGTTATAAATATTTCGCCACGAATAGATACCTACTTCAATCGTGCATCTGATATTTAGCCTGTGCATTGTAAAAATAAGATCTTTGCGCTGAATGAGGGCAAACCTAGATGAAGCCTAGAAGAGAGTTCTTGGTTTGGTAAATTCTGGATTCTACAATCGGCTGAGTATTTGCATGAAATGTTTGGAAGAACAGAAAATACGCATAATGTAAATGGATAAAACAATAAAATGATTGTCATTACTCAGTGAACTATTTTTATTATCTTACATTTTCAACTCATCGTACATCGTAGCTCGATCTAAGGGCTCTTACAGACGAGCGACACTTTGCGGTCTCAGAGGGTCGCGCAGCCCACTGCGACCGTAAAGTCTATGTGCGCGTCTCCTTTGCGCGTCTCTTTGCGACACAGGGTGACCGCAAAGCGTCGCTCGTCTGGAGTACATATGTTCCTTGCTCGTCTGTAAGAATGCTAAGTCGACGCGTGTTAACGCGCTGGTCGCGCTACACACGAGATTCAAAATGGCTTAATGGAAGCGAGTTGCGCAACGCGCCGAAGTCAATGCAGACGCGTGTATTGACGTATCAGCGCGCATTTTGTAGTGGCGCGTTTTTATTGCCATTTAACTCCGTTTTTGATTAGATTCATCAACAGCTTCACAACGCGGTATCGGGTAATACCTCTGGTTCCAAACCAGTGGTATTACGGCGAAGGCCAGGCCAGCCCTTTAATTGTTGCCGTACCGTGAACGCTCTTACATACTAACAACACACGCGATTGAATATGTATCGCTTTTGTATCAATACAAATGCAATAAACATGTTTTTGGATCTCTAGGTCGCCTAAATGCGTGTTCGTGAAAAAAGCGCGTCGTCTCGTCTGCGCCGTCAAACGACCCGTGTGTTTAGGACCTACCTTCTATCCTAATGTTACATAACCTCAAAACTACAAACTTGAATTTGAATTTTATAAGAAATGCGACGATAAAATAGGATAATTTCTATTTTCTTTAAAAGTATGATATTGCTCCTATTTTGTGTATAATTGTAGATATCATACTCATTCGTTAGTTGTTTAACGATTTGAAACGTGGAATGTTCGTCACGTGGGCGATTTCCTTTTATATAATATTTTAAGTCCTAGAACTAATGTTAATTTACTACTAGAGCCCATGGCGGCTCGAATTTAGGGGTAGGGAGGAGGGGACAAGGTGTGCGGGGTGGGGGAGATAATTTGGTAATTGACTTGGACTACATAAACGACCTGGGGGTCAATCGCGCTCATTTTGAACGATACTACCAAAACAAAACCACAACCAAAAACGTTACGTTATGCACAATTTGTATCGCGCTAATTATATTAACGGTAACGATTTAGCTTTTTTTTCGGAAGATACGTTGTCGTAACGTTCGATGTCCGTTCGATCGAATTTTCTGGCGTGGTAGGTGCGTGGTAGGTTCGTGGTAGGTGTATTGTATGTATTGTGGTAACCAAACTTGAAACGTTTACGGCTTAAACGTTTCGAGTTTGGTTTTGCTTTGGTAACGTCAACGATTTAACCGTTCAAAAAAAATAGCGCGATAGCATTTTTACATCAGCTAAACCAAATCTAAACCAAAACCAAAAACGTTCCGTCCAAACAGTAAAACCGTATAAAATAGCGCAATTGAGGCCCTGAACAACTCGAACAACTCAGGCAACTCGAACAACTTGATCAACTTGAACAACTCGAACAACATAAACCACTCGAACAACTTGAACAACATAAATAACTCAAACAACTTGGCCAACTTCATCAAAATGGACAACATAAACAACTCGAACAACTCAGAAAACTCGAACAACTTGAACAACATCAACAACTCGAACAACATAAACCAATCGAACAACTTGAACAACATAAATAACTCGAACAACTTGGCCAACTTCGTCAACTTGGAAAACATAAACAACTCGAACAACTCAGAAAACTCGTACTCTGACAACTCGAACAACTTGGTCGACTGGAAAACTTGAATAACTGTATCAGGACCAAGTTGTTCGTGTTGTTCGAGTTGCCTAAGTTGTTCGAGTTGCCTAAGTTGTTCGAGTTTTCTGAGTTGTTCGAGTTGTTTATGTTGTCCAAGTTGACGAAGTTGGCCAAGTTGTTTGAGTTATTTATGTTGTTCAAGTTGTTCGAGTGGTTTATGTTGTTCGAGTTGTTCAAGTTGACCAAGTTTCTCAAGTTGCCTGAGTTGTTCGAGTTGTTTAGATCGTTTATATTGTCCAAGTCAATTACCAAATTATCTCCCCCACCCCGCACACCTCCCCCCCCCTCCTCCCTACCCCTAAATTCGAGCCGCCATGGGCTCTAGTAGTAAATTAACATTGGTTCTAGGACTTAAAATATTATATAAAATGTAAGATGTCTGCATGACTCCCACTTTTTATGTACGCTTCTTGTAGAACACATCCACGAGAACATTTTTGGTTCTATAAATTTTCGACATAGGACGCACCATATCCGAGATATAACATTTTTAATGCTAAAGTCCCTTGTAACCGGTACGCAGTAATCCCTCGTGACGTCACACGTGTCCGCGGGCCATTTTATTTTAGAGCACACTTCAAAATTCAATAACTTTGGAATTAATGGACCGATTTTCAAAATTCAAAAAGAATAATCATTGGTAAATAATAAAGAATAAAATGAAGCACTGTTTTAACGGATTTGCCGTAGCAATACGGGACCTCATTGAGGATTTCCGATACAAGGTAAATGCATGGTAAATGAGATATTTTTATAGCAGCGGAGATGTAGCTATACTGGTTTACATAAAACGAAAAAGAAAAAAAAATTACGCTCACAGGCACATACATTGTAATGATCCCAAGTAAGCCTCAGGCTTTTTGTTATGGGAATCATACAACAACAGCACAAACATATAACATCCATGACCGAACCGGGATTCGAACCCAGGACCCTGGTTTGACAGTCCGGCGTGGTAACCATTACACCAACCGTCTCGTAAAAACATACAGGAAGGGCGTTATTCGATTTAAAACATGGAGGTTATCAGCTATTATTATATAGGGTCCAACATAATCCATCGCCAACTGTTGTCCCATACATTTTGGTTGAGTAGGATTGCAATTTTATATGAAACAGTTGTTTTTTTTCGCGTTTTCGTCCTTGGTCCCATAGAGAAAGTTGTTCAGTTTGATGGTCTGATCATCCCCTTAAAAAACTGTC
This sequence comes from Agonopterix subpropinquella, assembly GCA_922987775.1. Taxonomy (NCBI): domain Eukaryota; kingdom Metazoa; phylum Arthropoda; class Insecta; order Lepidoptera; family Depressariidae; genus Agonopterix; species Agonopterix subpropinquella. The sequence goes on along the minus strand of OV277700.1, from coordinate 11,023,631 downwards.
AACATATTAAGAAGGATCCTAAATACATTCCATTGCAGGGTACAGAGTACAGACCTAATCAAAAATACACATGAAAAAGTGCGGTAAATTGTAGAAGTAAAGCTAGTCGTTTGCGTGCATATCGCTACATAGTATAAAACAAAGTCGCTTCCCGCTGTCTGTCCCTATGTATGCTTAGATCTTTAAAACTAAACGGATTTTGATGCGGTTTTTTTTAATAGATAGAGTGATTCAAGAGGAAGGTTTATATGTATATTTTAGTATCAGCATTGCACCCGTGCGAAGCCGGGGCGGATCGCTAGTTAGTTAATAAGAGGTCAGTCATACTTACGACCATATAAGCATCGCCAATAGTTTCCACTTTGTAAACGTCGAAGTTCTCCAATATTGAATCGAAGCAAGTGTAGAGATCATTCAAAAAGTCCACTACCTGCAAGAGATATGGGACGGGAGGTTAAAAACCGCTTGACGAATTAGGACTATCATCATCATCATCAGACTTGACAAATTGTATACTAAATCGTTTTGATCGGCGATTTCTCAGCGATTTCAAACAGATTGCTGCCCCCGCGCCCGCGATAATTAATTCTGTATTGATATTAGCACCCTCCATTTCCGCCCGTGGGTGTCGTAAAGGGCGACTAAGGGATCTACCGGAGGATGGGCAGCGCATCCTACACACATTCAGTCCAACTGCGATCGCCAACCCGCCTGCCAAGCGTGGCGATTATGGCAAATCCCCCCATTTTGGGAGAGGCATGTCCAGCAGTGGACGTCTATCGGCTGATATGATGATGATTAGCACAGAACATTATGAGATGGGTTTGAAGTGCAAAGTAGGCGTGGAATGCGTGCAACACGGTTATGCAATGATTTTCATAACATCGTAAGGCGCGCGGCGTGCTGCGAGCTAGAGGGCATAAGTAGTTGTAGCAGCGTGAGTGGGAAGACAAGTGGCGACAGTCATCTCCGAAGCAAAAGCGCTACTTTGCATTCCTAACCCCTCTTATAATGTTCTGTGGCATTAGAGGCTGTATTTGCCTGAATATAGCACGATACCTGTAACGGTGTGCTCTCCGCGGACATGGCCGTAAAGCCGACTATATCGCTGAAGTAGATGGTAACGGAGTCGTAGCTCTCCGGCATGACACGTCTGCCGCGCTTCAGCTGGTCCGCCACCGGCGCTGGCAGCATCTCTTCTAGTAATGCCTCTGCAAATATTGATAGAAAAATATATAATAGCATGCCACCGACTAATATGGATTTCATTTTTATGAAATCTTTTAGAAAGGAATATCACGACAAAAAATACGAATTGAGAACTTCTTCCTTTTTATAGGGTTCCGTACCCAAAGGGTGAAAACGGGACCCTATTACTAAGCCTACGTTGTCCGTCCGTCCGTCCGTCTGTCCGTCTGTCCGTCTGTCCGTCTGTCCGTGTGTCCGTCTGTCCGTCCGTCCGTCCGTCTGTCCTACCTATTTAGGGCTGTAACTTTTGAACCGTAATAGCTAGATAGTTGAAATTTTCTCAAATTAAGCGTTATTGCAGCGGATTTGTTAACAAATAATAAATAGGTATATCAAAAAGTTAAAAATTAAGGGGGGTTCTCAACAAGAAACTAGTTTTAATCAACGTTTTTTCTTCACGCTCTACAGTAAAATCGGTAATACATACAAGCGTCAAACTTAGTGTGATTATAGAGCATACTCTACAGAATAACAACAAATACTAAAAACCGGCCAAGTGTGAGTCGGTCTCGCGCTAAAGGCCCCGGACAAAAAAAGTTTTTTTTTCTAAGTTAATAATGTTGTGTTTTGTTGTGGTGTGGTACGCAACCCTCGGTGCGCGAGTAGCCTGACTCGCACTTGACCGCTTTTATTATGAAATCTTTTAGAAAGCAATATCACGACAAAGAATATGAATTGAAAACTTCTTCCTTTTTAAAATAGCTCGTGTAACACTGTGGTTCGTAGGAGTAATGTTTTCTAAGGTTTGAGTTTTCGCGATTGACTGTTTGTAAATTAACATTTTTAGGGTTCCGTACCCAAAGGGTGAAAAAGGGACCCATTACTAAGCCTACGTTGTCCGTCCGTCCGTCCGTCTGTCCGTCTGTCCGTCTGTCCGTCCGTCCGTCTGTCCTACCTATTCATGGCTGCATAGTCTAAAAAAACAATGTCTTCTATTCCCAGAGTGACACAAGCCTACGTCACAAAAAAATGGCCACTAAACATGTAAAAGGGTATGATGACGTAGGCTTGTGTCAGTCACGTGATCGGAAGAGAATACCAGGCGCAGTATATTATTGTACCATGCATGGCTGTAACTTTTGAACCGTAGTAGCTAGATAGTTGAAATTTTCTCAGATTATGCGTTATTACGGCGGATTTGTTAACAAATAATTAAAATGTCAAAACGTTAAAAATTAAGGGGGGTTCTCAACAAGAAACTAGTTTTTATCAACGTTTTTTCTTCTCGCTCTATAGTAAAAACGGTAATACATACAAGCGTCAAACTTACTGTGATTATAGAGCAAACTCCACAGAATAACAACAAATACTAAAAACCGGCCAAGTGTGAGTCTGTCTCGCGCTAAAGGTCCCGGACAAAAATGTTTTTTTCCTAAGATAATAATGTTGTGTTCTGTGGTGGTGTGGTACGGAACCCTCGGTGCGCGAGTAGTCCGACTCGCACTTGACCGGTTTTTATTTGTATGCTTCTGATTACGCTCAATCAGAGTTGCCTCTATAATGTAAAATCATTTAAAACGTGTAATTCCCTTTTACCTAATAGTATAGGTAAATATAATGGCAGTGTTTTAATGATAGATTTACCTGTCTTTTTCTTCTCTTCCTGCAGTTGATCAGTCCGTTCATCCACCAATGCCTCTAGATTATTTGCATATTTTTCCATCATCGCTATCATGTTATCGAATATGTTTGGTTTCCTGAAACATACATTTAACCATTTGTATCTTATTAGCATAATTAAATAAACCATCGAGTTGACAGGTAAAATGCAATAATGAACTTTATGGGATTGCAGATAGAGTCTACTTACATGCCCTTACGCAACGGTCGTAGTTTGGTCCGCACGGCTTTGAAGTCAGGTCGCAGCGCAGGGTCCTCCGTCCAACACTCGGAGCAACATTCACGCACGCAGTCAAATCTGTCGGCTAGAGGTTCCAGTGGAGGCCTAGAATAATACAAACATGCTTATATATATATATCCCATATGGGAATATTCTCGAGTGGAGACGTCGAACTGGAAGACGCTATGTTAGACAGCCGTGCACGAAAAGGATTGAGGAGAGGCGACCGCGTCGACGGCGGACGGCTTCCCATACTAAATGACAGTTTTGTATGGACTAGCCGCCGGCCGCGCTGGTCGCCGTCGGTAAATGTCTCTCAACCCTAATACTGCTCAAATTCGGATCTTTATGGAATCACAATGGCATCTTTTCACAATAACGATTAAATAAAAACATGAAATAAATAAAATGGTCGCGGTGTAAATGATTAAAATTAAAATCCATATCAATTTTACACAGGGAGGCACAGTGGACAGTATAGCTACCGGGTCAAGATTAGTCTGACTTAGCAGAGGCGTCTATGAGCGCAGGTGTGTCTAGTCCAATTAATATTGATGAAACCGTGGTAAAATCCACTTTATAAAAGTAGGCTTCGGGGCTGGCGACTCGTCGCAGCAGCGTGGTCCCCTCCTGGTGTGTTACCAGGTGGGGACCACGCTGCTGCGACGATGTTACACTCTGTAGATAAGCTATCGTCCACATAACAGACACATACCTACCTGTAAGGCAGCGGGTCGGGGCTGGCGACGCGCCGCAGCAGCGCGGGCGCGGGCGGCGCGTCGGCTCCGAACGGGCCCCTCCTCGTGTGCAGCTCGTAGAGGACCAGCCCGAACGCGTACACGTCCGACGCGGGCGACCCCTCGCGGCAGTCTGAGGACGTGGGCAGAGAGTCCGCGCCCCAGCCGGAGCCGCGGAGCAGCTCGGGCGATAGGTACACTAGACCTGCACAATTCATTTGATACGATTAGTGACAGCAATCTGGAATATTTGCATCTGGACGGTATAAGAAAGAGTATCTATTACTACATACAGTACGGACACTCCCTGCGTCCCAACTTTTTACCTCACCCCCTCTATTGCCCTCCAGTTACCTCGGCAGTTACTTATAGTATGTAGAACTATATACTATTACCTATTCTGTGCTTATAGCCTAGACTGACACTACAAATGAGACGCTAGAATTTCGAAACAAAGATAATATAATCTCAGGACGAAGGATAAAAACTATTTTTGAAATGACGCGGCTGTCAATGCGTTTTATTTACGAAAAAGTTATGTTACATGTACCATGCCACACACACGCAGCTAAAATTGTTGTAGCCCTAGACTGCGTTTCTGTGCTGATGTCATCTTGTCAAATGACGGCTCGGTAGCACAGTCGGTAGTGAACTTGCCTGCTGTGCCGAGGGTCGCGGGTTCGAATCCCGTAAGGGACACAGCGGCGGACTAAGCCCGCTGGAGGCCCGGGGCGGCAAAATTAAATGAGGCCCCCGGTCTTTCCCCAGAAATTGATATCTACAATTCTTTCGAGCCGTGGCAAAAACTTAACATCGGAGCCCCTTCCTTCCATAGGCATAGGTAGCAAGTATTTTGTCCCAGGGAGATCTAGGTCCTACAACACGGAGCGAGCGAAGCGAGCCTGACATTCGTACAATGTAAAACCTAGAGCGAGCGAAGCGAGCTCGAGATTTCACTGAATTCTGGAGCGGGCAAAGCTAAGTGAAATTGTACTGCAATATAATGAGATCAGTGGAATAAGATTTAAATCATTGAGCGAGCGAAGCGAGCTCGAGTTTTTTTACGACTTAAAATCTGGAACGAACAATGTAAGCTCAAGATTTAACTGCACACCAACAGTGCAACTGCAACTGCAACTGTATACTATGAAAAGACATAGGTACCATCCAAAACCAAGAGCGAGCGAAGCGAGCTCGAGACTTCACTGAATTCTGGAGCAAGCAAAGTGAGCTCAAGATTTTAGTGCAATGTGTCTAGTTAGGAGCGAGCGAAGCGAGCTCGAGATTTTGCTTCATTATTACTAGACTTTTTCAGCTCATGCCGAAATCGAGGCGATTGATGTATTAAACAAATAGCTGAAATGAGCTTATAATATAATGCTTATAATAACTCGATTGTAGAGTTCATCTTGAAATAGAGTAGGTGAGTATATTGGCGTATAAAATTAAAACCGGAGCAAACGATTCTATAATTATGACTTTGTTGTAGCATGAACTCAGTCTCAAAGCACAGAAAGCTATAAAAAAAACCAAGCGAGCGAAGCAAGCTCAAATTTTCGAAACACATTCTAATTCCAACCACATTGACCTTTCAAGAAGCGAACTCATAATTATGCTAACTGCATAACAACTTGAAAAAGATTTAGCGAGCGTAGCGAGCTCGCAAATTCGCTGTATTTTTGACTCTATTTCTTTTCTTGACTTTCAATGACTAACGTACGGGGCCTCCAACTTCAAACTGCAGTCTCAGAACCTGTTCTGCTTCTGGCCCCCTGAGGCCCGGGCCTCCAACTCTAAATTGTGTCTTTACTTGCTATATAAACGTCAGTATTTTGGTTTTGATTAAAAAGGGAATCTCTTCTCGAGATTCGGAGGCCCCCCAGGACTGGGGGCCCGGGGCGGACCGCCCCTCCCCCCCCCCCCCCCCCCCTTAGTCCGCCAGTGAAGGGACAAATACTTGTATGATGAATATAAATATTCGTACCCGAGTTATGGATGTTTGTATCTATATATGTATTCTATATCGTTGTCTAGTCATCATAATACAAGTCCAGGCTAGATTCTGGTACTTTAAATGTGACTAGATAATTTGTGTGACATTGTCCAAGATATTTATTTTTTTATAAATTCTGTTTTTTGTACTCAGTGTCCGGGGTGTGGCATGACCCAAAAGCTGTCACGGGACAGCTGTTTTATTTACGATTTCAATGTTTGTCCCAAAGTAAAAAGTTATTCAGTTTGATAGTTTGAAGTATAATCATACTTTCGACATGTGATCGCAAAGCGTTAGGCTCCGAGGGCGGCATCTCTCCGCGCCTGAACTCCATGAGGCCAAAGTCTGCGAGCTTGACCACCCAGCGCGCGTCCACGAGGCAGTTGGAGGGCCGCAGGGCCCCGTGGTGTTGGATCGGCGACTCGTGGATGAATATCATGCCCTGCAAGACGAACGTGCACTTTATCTCATCGGGTAAGCTCTTTATGATTTAGTAAGGAACACCAATGTTTAGATGCAACGTGTATCTAGTTGCTATGTGCAGTACGTATCTTATAGCTCTCTTATGTGGAATCACTTCACTTATTGTGGAAGATCGTGTTTCCTTCTATGGCAAAAAATATATATTATTTTCTCAAACATGCTTGGAAATGTGAGCATTATTTTGACAACCTTCTTCGAGATAAATCGAAATTGCAGTACTGGCCAAATACATGCGCGCAGCGGCCGGCAATGTTGTATGAAAATCCATATCTGTCGTGTTTAGCGACCAAATAAATTACATACTAAACTCATATCTGTCGTGTAATTTAAAAATGGAACGATCTTTTTCTCCGAAACATGGCAACCAACTAACTAAACAAAGGTAACTTATCAAAGGTTTTATTTAAATTTAGAACTGGCTTTCAAATAGAAAGCTGTTTATTGAAAAAAAAAACTAATTGTTGTTCGATGTTCGTCAAATGTTCGTCATTGATTTTGAAAAGAGTTTTAATTTCCGCGAATTATTTGAGAAAATTTACTGTTTTAATTTCCGCGCATTATTTGAGAAATTATGTTTATTATCCGCGCATTATTTGCCTCGGCTTCGCCTCGGCCCACATTTACACGTTCGTCCATCAATGCCTCTGTTGCTGGCCGCTGCAGTAATGTACTATTTGCCATCTGCATTGAGATACCTTATGTAATAGTTATTAAACTAATTATGATTTGTCATATCTGCAACATAGCTATTCGCAATCTTTGTTTTAAGCCTGTAATGTTGATTTCAGATTCAGAGATAACTGAAATAAAAAGCACTGGCTTGAGCTCGATAAAGTCAGTTAAACTCAAAATAATGTATTCAAAATATATGAGCATAGAGCCCATTTATTAAACGTCAATTCCCTTTTGAAGCTACCACCGCGTCGGAACGTGTTGTCGCCGAAGAGAAGATGTGGATATTTCTAGTTTTAAGTTGAAATCAAAATCATTAATTAAAGAGTAGACAAACTCCGATGTATCATTCTAGGCGGGGTTAACATGTCGGCTTTGTGACGTGCCAAATCACTCATTTTCACGGCGCGAAATCTCATCTGCCCATCGATTTGTGTAATATCTACCTATAGCACAGCTACAATCGTAAAGTATAAGGCCGTAAAATGTTTTCCAAGAATGATGCGTGAGGTGATGCTGTGGCAAGACTCACCCTAATAATATCAGCAACGAGCGACGCTATAAACATATTATCGAGTTTGATGTCTTCGTTCTCCAGAATATCCTGTAAATAAATCGTAAATGAATTGAATTTAGGGAAAGACTGTTTACTGTACTTGTATTTGAGGGTGTTAAAATAAATATAATTGTGCCTACCATATTTAAGGTTAAGTTAGTTTTAATGTCCTCAATATTTTTATTTATTTTTAATGTACTTACTTACCCACTTTTATTTGTTTTATTAATAAATTAAACTATTGTGGTAGGTAAGTAGGTATATTTTAATTTATGTAATTTGAAACAATTACGTAAAAGCGCTTTACCTAATGCACGATATTTAAATTGTTTCCATTTTGATAAACAAAGCTTTAGAAGTTCTTGTATAGATATTTTAGGGCCAATGTCATAATAACAAATAACATGTTATTGTAACATTTTACTTGGTTTAAACGTAAATTAGATAGAAAAGCGGTTTAACGCATATTTAGTACCTGAATACGTTCAAATAATGTTTATGGAAGATAACAGGGCATTTAATCAGATTTATGATCTGAAATAAAGCGGCGGCGATTGGGACGACGCGGACGACGTGACTAGACGTTCGGGACAACAATGTCCCTAGTTTCCTCATTTCCTAATTGCCCTCTACTTAATTTCGGGACACTTTATCAAGAGGCCAGCTTTAAAAGCTGATGACATTTACACGTAACCATTTAGGTTCTACCCAATTATTTTGCTACAGCAAAAGTAACATCACTCATTTCCTTTCATGAAAAACTAAGCAGTACCATTCAAATTGAAAAAAAAAGCCTTATACTGATAGTATAAAGTTGACTTTACCTTGAGACTCCCCCTCGTGCAATATTCGGAGAGGGCACACACATTCGGCGGCTCGATGCAGGCGCCCACAAATCCGTTCACGTTATCGTGTTGCAAATCGCGCATCTGCCAAACATAACAATGTATTTACGCATAAATCCTAACAGAAGCGTTTGAGTTTGTTCATTTTGCGCTACATTTCAATTTTAGCACTTTGGGAGCTGCAAAATCATTTAGTAGGTACCTACTACCTACCTACCTACCTAATCGTTGTTAAGAACAGTATTTACTTGCGTTATTTTACTATATATTACATAAAAGGCACGAATCAAATGTTAATATTTTCCAGATGCTTCCAGAACAATGGACATTAATCTTGCAATGATGCCTCTGGTATAGACAGAAGTCGGGGTTGGGAAAGCCTTCATGTTTAACGAAGCGAGCCAGTAAGTATTCTAAAATGATATAATTTTTTTTTATAAATAAAAAAGTATAAAAAAATCGACGCCTATTTCCCAGGAAGTTAGTGTGAAATAATTCCCGCAAATTCTTCTGCTGACGAGTGGAAAGTTATTCATAGCAAAAAGTAAAACACTAATTAGGCATGTTGCGTAAATTTTTCTAGTACCTAGGTACCTACTTTGTATGTTTACTTATTTTTTAAGGGGATTTTGGCTTAGCCCCGATCCGCTATTTTTTTTTTCAAAATCGCGTCTATCTATGAAACTTTTATATTTGGACTAGGGACGAACAAAAAACGTTATTATGTAACTTATCGTCCTAAATGTCCACGATATGGAGATAATTGGACATAAAGCTTCCAAAATGACTCCAGAGTCAGCCTCCATCCTCCATACAAAAATTGTCAAACAACTTTTTAGTAGTAAGTAATATGTACAAATAAATAAGCAGATGTTTTATGGAGTACTTTTTCGTTTATTGTACAATCGCACGCTAAATATAGAAGTAAAAGCAAGGCATATCATTCACACCACGTTTTATTTCTGTCAGCGCCTGCAGGTAATGTGCTCGGTAAACAACGAGCGCACAGCTCCCCGGCTGGAATGGCAAATATATCTTGCGCTCGAGTCCAAAGCGAGCAAACATGTTGTAAGTTAGTGGAGACTAGTAGTCCGCACCTGAACAAATTAGCTATGTTAGCACCAAGCTCTTGTAATATATACTTTGAAGGCGAGATTTTTAATTCCAGGCGCCGTGCCACTGCGACCATCGCTGGTCACTTAAGAACCCCCCTTTTACAGTCAGGAACTGCAGTAGGTTTCTAACATGTTAAGGTGGTTACAGAGGGGTTAATTTTATACAAAAATTTGAAGCACAATACGCGTAGACGGCATTAATATATGTAACATTGTGTATATGGAAAAATAGTTCAGAAAATCTAGATGCCGCGAACAAACATTTCAAAGCTTTATATCTTCGTAATTATATTATAAATTGCAAATGTGATTTTTGACGCGACATCTACATTTTCTAAACTATTTTTCATATACATAAAGGTACTTATATTAATGCCGTCTACGCGTATTGTGCGTCAAACTTTTGTATGGACTGAAACCACCTTTCTCGAATAATCCATACTATAATAAAGACGTACCTACTTAGGTATTCAGCAGCTAACAACCTAACTGGTGTCCCGATTTTGTTTATAAAACTTGTAACTTTAATAATCACCTCAGAGGATAATATTCTGTGTAAACTAGGTTTAAAACATATGTACACACGGCGACAGATCAACCTACCCATAGTTGAACTCTATGTTCATGGACATAAGGTCGAACTATGGGTAGGTTGATCTGTCGCCGTGCGCTATCATGTACACATTCGGTATTATACATTAAATAACTTTCCCTTGCATTTAAAATGAGGTTTCCTCTTTTAGCTTTTCGCAATGAAAAATGTAGCTTAACAAAATACTTGTAATGCAAAGTGATACCTAGTCTCTACATAAAAATAAATAGAAAGTAATTATGGCCGGAAATATCCACTTTAGTGTTTCGTATAGACCACTAAAAGAAGAATAGCAGATTTGGACCCAGCCATTTTTTACGAAAACTAAAAGCCATTCAGGACGGTGGTCATAATTATAATAAACAGAAAAAAATAAGGCATTTTTTTTAAAAACTTCCACATCTTCCGAAGTCCGGATTCAAAAGTAGGAATTACTAGTAAAATAGACAAATCATCCAAAGAGCAGTAGCAAAACGCAACCGCGACAGCTATTTTCATCTAATATTTATCACTGAGGTATTTTTTGGTCGTTACGGAACGTATTTGGCCTGGTTGAACTGATAGTGTGCGTGATTTCGTTTTCTTCCATTATCATAAAATTGTACGTGAATTTTCATTAAAATAAACACAATTAATGCGTAGAAGATCGAGTGAACTTTCTAATAAGAAAGATTATGAGTTTCACACACTTCATACAAAAGGTATCATAAGGAGAAATACCTTTCCCCAACTTCTACAGGTTACAACCAATTTACTTTTTTGTTAGTTTTGTTTACTCTACACGTATTACTAAGTTTCATTCATGTATGGGACCTCCAAGTCTAGGTCTCAAATTATATTGCCGTCCGCCAAACTTTCTTTGTTAGTGGTTTCGTGAAATAATGTCTGACTGGATTATTCTGCATATCGATCGTCATCTAAATATTAATTCACGTAAGTACCTAGATATACGAGAACTAGTTTAAAACACTTAGTTAACGTAAATCAAAATGTATCATAGTAAAGGTTACAAGTTTTCTTTTAATTTCACTGTACCTAATTTATTTTCACGATCGTTGGCATATAAGAAATAAAACCGGTCAAGTGCGAGTCGGGATACTCGCGCACCGAGGGTTCCGTACCACACCACCACAGAACACACCATTATTAACATAGAAAAATTTTTTTTTTGTCCGGGACCTTTAGCGCAAGACCGACTCACACTTGGCCGGTTTTTAGTATTTGTTGTTATTATTCTGTAGAGTTTTCTCTATAATCACACTAAGTTTGACGCTTGTATGCATTACCGTTTTTACGATAGAGCGGGAAGAAAAAACGTTGATAAAAACTAGTTTCTTGTTGAGAAACCCCCTTAATTTTTAACTTTTTGACATTTTTATTATTTGTTAACAAATCCGCCGTAATAACGCATAATCTGTGAAAATTTCAATTCTATCTAGCTATTGCGGTTCTAAAGTTACAGCCCTAAATAGGTAGGACAGACGGACGGACGGACGGACAGACGGACAGACGGACGGACGGACGGACGGACAGACGGACGGACGGACGGACGGACGGACGGACGGACGGACGGACGGACAACGTAGGCTTAGTAATAGGGTCCCGTTTTCACCCTTTGGGTACGGAACCCTAAAAATATCAGGTAGGCGAGGTAGGCTTACAAATGTTGGCCTTGCAAGTTCATACATAATAAGCGTTTATTTAAGGAACGTTTTCGGAGTCTGCTCCGGAAAATTCTATTAATATTTTGAATAACAAATACAGTAGACACAAAATAATGTAGCGTTAACACGTATTTACTGTGAAAACATAATTTATCACAGTTGACTCTTCTTTCTATTATTGTACCTGGCTCGAGTGAAGTACCAAAACAAAGAGGAACGAATGAAAGTGATTTATCTAAGAGAGATAAGTATTATAGACGAGCGACAGTTGTCTGCGACAGCTCGCGACAGGGTTGCGCGACTGTCGCGCGACCGTCGCGCGACCGTGACGTAAGTATAGTCTGAGAGCATAAGTCTTGTTCTTGAGAGATTTCAGTTTGAAGAAAACGGAGGCTAAAAAATAACATGGTTGATATTTCGGGTTTTTATAAGTTTTTCGTAGATTTTGGTTTCTTTAGATACTCGTAATAGATAATCCAGAATTGATTATCTTCATCATCAAGTCCATAAAATATTACAGACTGGTGATAGGGCAATTATAATATACATTATATAGTTAATTAGTTATGATATAATACTTAACACAACACTAATAATTATAACACATAATATTATACACATAAATATTTATAAATACGTATACAGGGTGTAACAAAACACCCTAGTAATGCTTAAGGGGGTGCTTCAGACCATCAAACTGAACAACTTTCACTATGGAGCCAACATCGAAATCGCGAAAAAAAATCAGCTCTTTCATACAAAACTGCAGGACCGTATCGACTCAAATGTATGGGACGGCAGAAATTTTTATTTTTTCTCGACGTTGGCTCCATAGAGAAAGTTGTTCAGATTGATGGTCTGAAGCACCCCCTTAAGTATTACTAGGGTGTTTTGTTACATCCTCTATTATATAGGATGTTACAAACTACCAAAAAAACTGTTTTGGATATGGAGGTCTATCTCTCAGACTATACAACACTACGTCACGGTCTTCAACGGTCGCGCGACCCTGTCGCGAGCTGTCGCAGACAACTGTCGCTGGTCTGTAAGAGCCCTAAGTCTCCTGTTCCTTCATCATATTCGTAGAGCTCTTGTAGGAGGAAAATTCTGTTTGTTTTGCGGCCGGGTACGATTGAGTACTTTTATGCCCCGGCTTATGGGCATATCCAGGCAAATACGTTACGTTATTGAATCAGTAAACGGATTGCTTGATGTGGATTTGTTGCTCGAATGTTTCTTATGACGATCTTGATAACATTTTTTTGTACAAAAACAAACATTTGAGAAAAGTTTGACGAGTCTCTTACTAAACAAGAGATACTTTTCTCGTCCCGTGATTCGGTAGTTTACATAGGTAGTTTATTACATTTATTTAAAATTCAGTACCTAGCTGAAATAGGTATCGCATTTATTAAAACTAGCTGACCCGGCAGACGTTGTCCTGCTTTTTTTCCTACCCTACACCGACCTTAAACGTACCCTACCCTACACCTACTCTACCCTACCCTACACCTACCCTACACCTACCCTACCCTACACCTACCCGACACACACTTGGCCGTTTTTTTGTTGTTATAAACCTTCCCTGGTATGTGCACAACAACCCACCAAAGTTTCATCGCAATGGGTTCAGCCGTTCTCGAGTTTTAGCGAGACTAACGAACAGCAATTCATTTTTAATTTATTTATACAGGGTGAAATTGATATCATTAGCATCCTTTTAAACTAAGAGTCTACCCATCAAACTGAACAACTTTTACTATGGGAGCAAACCGATCGGAGCAACTAAAAAATCAGCCGTTGCATACATTTGAGTCGAATAGGCACTGCAGTTTAGTATGGAACATCCGATTTTTTTGTTGCTCCGATCGGTTTGCTCCCATAGTAAAAGTCGTTCAGTTTGATGGGTAGACTCTTAGTTTAAAAGGATGCTAATGATATCAATTTCACCCTGTAGATAGATTAGTAGCTCAAATAAGTAAGCGTATCAACGCGCTAGAAAAAGCGTGTATTAGAATCTTTTAATGGAATCTTTCTGTTCCATTTACGAAGCTAGTTCTTTCTAAGTAGGTAGCCTGTGCTTTGCTTAGTTCAGCGCTACTCAAATAGTCAATTTGAAAAAATGATTAATTTAATTTTTAAATGAAAGGCGTTTGGCTTGTATCTAAGACTACATTTCTGCCAATGCCAAGTAGTTTGTGGGAGTATCTATCCCAGTCCCGTGGATTGTTTTTTGAGCAAAAACACATTTGAGAAAAAAGATAGCGGAGCCTCGTGGCAAACCCAAACACGAACCGCGCGAGTGACACAACTGCGTGTGGCCAAACATACAATTCAACGTGACTGCAATATGAAAATTATAGAATTCGATTTGTTTACATGCACGATACTTGTCGTCAAGTTAAACATAATGTAGGTCGATATAAAATAACATAAAAGCCTATGCCTAAAAATAGCGCCTTTTTTCTTTTTTTAGCGCGGCCATCAATCAAACTTGAACATTATAGTTCAGAATAAAGTTACAAACAAAACTTGCTATTACAAATATCTCGGAAGTCAGTCCGGACTGAGATATAAAGGCTTGAAGTGCACCGTAATAGTAATATTTTCAACTTCAAGCCTTTATATCTCCGTTCGGACTGAGTTTAGGGATATACATGTTAATAAGTTTTGTTTGTTACTTTATTCTGAAATAAAATATTCAAGTTTGGTTGCTGGCCGCGCCAAAAACAACGGCGAAAAATAAGGCGCCAATCTTACATACAAAACCCGTATTGTCTTTTATGTATTTGTAGAGTAGTACTAAGAATAAACAAAAACAATTTATTAAAAGAATGAGAAGTGTACAAAAAGCGGTATTATCACTAAAAGCGATTTTCCAAACAACCATAGGAAGGAAGAACTATTTAAAGAAACAAATGCTAGTTAGTCTAGTAATAGTAGCTAGTAGGTACCAACCTATATCTACCTACTTATACCTATACAGTACATTACATACATACACATAAATATGTATCAATCAACTCTTATGGTACCGGAGATAAGATGTAGAAAAGTTCAGAGTTTGTGAGTGATGTGCCGTCAACGGCAACGGTACCTAAACTTCCCTCTTTGATGGGGTAGTTGAACTCTTGATGCTTTGTGCCAGATATGCATTTGAACTTTTGTATTCAAGTGGGCGAAACACATAATATTCTTGCTGTGCTCGTTGCAGACAAGTATACAAAGGTGGGTGGCGAATCTGGACCCAGTCTTTTTAACGAAAACTACAAGCCGTTACAATTATTTTAAACTGTTATAAATAAGGAATTTAAAAAAAAATCACGTCTCTAAAAGTTAAAATTACTAGTAAATTGAAATGTCAGTGAAAAAGCAGTAGAAAAACTCAACAATGACTGTTTTCCTCGAATATAATTATTAATTACTGTTATCGTGAAGTTTCTTTGAAATAAAAACGTATTTGAATGTAAAGAAGATTGAGAGGACGATCTAATAAGAAAGGATGTCAGACTTATCACACATTTGAAACTACAGGTATCATACGAAGACCTTTCCCCCAATTTCTGAAGATTACCACAAATATACGTATTTGTTAGATTTATTGTACTCTACACGTATTGCTAACTTTCATTTACGTACGGTCCCTCTAAGACTGACACCGAAATCACCGTTGCAAACGCCATTCTTCCTTTAAAAAAAAATACTTACAATTTTGAGTTCCTTCTTAATTTCCCTATTAATATCGATGTGATGTCTTCGCACTCTTTTGACGGCGAGCAGACGGCCGCGGTAGAACGCCACCTCGGTGAAGATGGCGGAGTATCTGAAGTCCAGGTCGGGGTTTGAGCTGAGGGAGACCTGGCTGGAGCGCACGCCGCCGGTGCTGCCGCCGCCGACGCTCTTCTCGCATGCGCCCGCACCCGCGCCCGCGCTTATGCCCGTGGTAGAGTTTACGTTCACACCCGCACTGCTATCTTGCTGGAAAAAATCAGCTCTGATCAACTTGCTAAGTGCTACTTGATTTAATAAAATACTATTAAAAGAGCAATATTCGTTAGGGGTCCTTCTTAATATGGTGACGGTTTTTAAAGGAATGATCAGACCATCAAACTGAACAATTTTGACCATGGGAGATCGAAATATAAAAAAAAAACTGCTTTAACATTCATTAGGGTCGAGTAGGATTGCAGTTTAGTATGGAACAACTGATTTTTTTTTCGCTGACTCGACGTTGGTCCCATATAGGAAGTTTTTCAGTTTTATGGTCTGGTCATCCCTTTCAAAAACCGTCAGCATATTAAGAAGCACCCTATACATTAAACAGGGTGTAAACTTAAATGCATTACATATTTTAGGGGGTTTCATTCCTGAGAAAACTTGTTTTCACGCAAAAAATAGTATTTTCTTCTAACTTTGAAAAAAATTGGAAGGACATAATTTTTGTGTGAAAATGGATTATATTAGGGATGAAACCTTAACCTCAACCTAGATTAACTAAGCATAGCTGTTGATTTGCATGATTTTTCGAAATAGGAATACTATTTATTATTTTCCTAATTTTAATAAGACATTCAAGGTTGTTCAAGGTAACTGGTAACTCAACTCACTAAAGACATGTTTTTAACTTCATGGCTCAAATGTAACATTCGCTGTCTAAATTCAAAACATTTACCTAAAACAATATTAGTAAGCAAAAATGCAAACAAGAAATTAAGGTACAGTAAGCGAAATAAGAAATAAATATAATACGAAGCTCAGAAAGACTGTTATCATTTCATAAAACAAAGTACAAACATGCAAACAACATAAAGAAGTTAGGTTTACCTACTCAGTTTGTTGCGCTGCTCGTCTTCAGGCAGGTGGAGGTCCCTGAAGTCTATCTTCCACAGCAGGGAGTCCAGCTCCTGCTCGTAACGCCAGCCGCGGTACAACGCTAGTGCAGCCAACATTAGCAGGGCCAGGGTGCCTCCCGAAGCGCCGAGTGCCCAGGCTCCCACGTGACCTGTTTCAGAAGCGGTTATGTCAAGTGACGCGAAGTTTTCCAATTTACTTGTTGTTCAAAACATTAAGGATAGTTACATTAACTTACTGAAGTATTGTTAATACAAGGTTAATACCTATATTAGGTACATCAATAGCTATTATTATATTGTTATTGCGAAAATAGATTACTGTAATAGGCAAAAGTACACTTAGTAAGTACATAATCGTAATTTTCCTAGTAACAATACAGGGTGTAAAATAAAATGGGACAGTTACTTAAAGGGGTGCTTCAGACCATCAAACTGAACAACTTTCTCTACGGGACCAATATCGAAATAGCGAAAAAAAATCTGCTCTCCCATACAAAACTGCAAACATAACTCGACTGAAATGCAGCAGCAGCTGGTCAGCAGATTTTTTTTTCTTGATTTCGTTATTGGTCTCAGAAAGTTGTTCAGTTTGATGGTCTAAAGCACCCCTTTAAGTAACTGTCCCATTTTATTTTACACCCTGTATAATGTCCGGATTATTTTGATTAATTTTCCTTGTTTAACAATATTCCTGCGCCATTTAAAATATTAGTGAAACAATATCGTAAAAATCTAATTTAAACTGTCCCCAACAGAATCACAAGCTTTCTTTGAGATGGAAAAGCTTTGAAGCAATTTTAAACGCTTGTAATAACGTCTCAATTCAATTTGTAGCAATGCGGGCAAGTTTCGACATGATAGAAAGAGTGTCTTTGCGAGAGCCGAAGCATTAAATTGGAAAAGCTAGAACAAAGCCTCGACTCACAGAAATCCTTCCTAAAGACGTTCACAAGAATAACACTGCCGTTGTCGTCCGGGACGAGAAAAAATAAATTAAATCACGTCCTGCTTTTTATTGCGAACGTAAAATCATTTTATTATCGTACGCACGTATTCTTAGACACAGACACTAAGTAGTAAACAAACTGGTATTGAATTAAATTAGTGCAAAGCCAAGGAGGTCGTTTGTGATTTAACATCCAGACAGAGCTAAAGATGAGCGTACACCGGCAACAGTTACAGATACCTACTTTCCTCCACTCGTCACAAAGAACAGAGAACCCGGCTTTGCCTTAATAGAAATAGCATGCAGGTGCAGCCCGCGTTCCACTGATATGGTCGTTATGACATATCTGGTCATACAGTTCACTCCAAAAAAAAAAAGTAAGTACCTAAGTGAGTAAATGTCATGCGATTATGGCTCATGACTCATGAGAATGCTGACGAGAAAGAGGAAGACTCCATAAAAGGTCATACATCTCCCTGACAATTTTAAGACAATTCATTCATATTATAACATAAGGCTTAAGAAGATAAGGTTGAATTTAATTTGACTTAGTATTCTTAAATTTTTTGGACACGCTAGTTTCGGAACTAAATAGTCGGCATGCTATTTCTAGTGGTTCTCTTTTCTGCGACTCGTAACATGAAGTTGCAGGGATGAAACGAAACACAAACTAAATAGAACAACTGTACTAACTCAATTTATCAAACTTTAAGAAGGATTTAGGTTGCATTGATGCAGAACAACTTGAAGATAAATTGTAAGTAGCATATTGTTGTGCTCATCTTATACATGCAAAGTTTTACGACTAGACTCAAGTCAATCTTTGCTAGCTTAGCTCCATGGAATAAATAAATAAATATCTTGGACATTGTCACACAGGGCCTCAATCGCCCTAAGTTTGAACGATACTACCAAAACAAAACCACAACCAAAAACTTTAGGTACGTTGTACGTTATGCACAATTAGTATCGCGCAAATTATATTAACGGTAACGATTTAGCTTTATTTCGGAAGATACGTTGGCGTAACGTTTGATGTCCGTTCGATCGAATTTTCTGTTTTGTGCGATATACCGTTCAGAAAAAAATATTGCGATAGCTTTTTTACTTCAGCTAAACCAAATCTAAACCAAAACCAAACCAAAACCGTATAAAATTGCGCAATTGAGGCCCAGGTTACCTATCTAGTACTACTAAGTACCAGAATCTAGCCCGGACTTGTATAATGATGACTAGACAACGATATAGATTACATTAAATAGATACAAAATCCATGACTGAGGAACAAACATTCATCATACAAATATTGCCGCTTACAAGATTCGAACCCGCCACCGTTGGATCACCAGACAGGTTCACTGAGCTATCGGGCCGTTGATTATGAATCCCAGATTAGCATATTGTAGTGCTCATCTTAAGATAGATGCAAAGATTTACGAGTTTTCTTTAAAGACAATCTTTGCTAGCTTATCTGAATGGAAGCTTAGCGTAATAGTATCATTAAGTTAGTCTAAACACTTTATCGTGTTGGTAGTATGTAGGAGGCATTAGTCGGTAGTGTCGGAGCGGGCGGGCGCAGCGGGAGAGCGGGAGTGGCGCATGGCGTGCGGCCGATGGCTCGCTGCCCGGCATTGCTCCTCGTCCCGTTACGACGCTTTTACGACCCGCTTACAAACCTTGCGCTTAATGCTCGACTTCCACTTTTTTAGATCTCCCTCAAACAAACAAAATGGGTATTGTCGCTTTGCTGAACCGTAATGGACCTTTCCAGCACTCGCCTATTCTATTAGCTAACATTCGTTACACATTAAGGCTAAGTGAAAATCCCTATTGTTCGTTAAGTCGCTGTGCTTTCTAAACAGGTCTTAGCTGCTAAGTGCTCTATCTACGACACTCACATAAAATAATAGGACATTGTTATTTACTCACTGGAACATTTTTCTCCCCTGAATCCGCAGGGTGGTTCCGAGAGTGGCACTCGACCGCCAGGCCACTTCATTTCTCGTAAGAACCTTACCTCCTGTAACAAAATACAACGTTAAACATGACAGAAAACCGCTGTTAAAGGATCTCGTCTACAATCCATGTGTTACTTGGCACAAAAGTGCATCTTTGAAGCCAAATTGTGACGTAAGCATTCCAACTATACAGTTAAAGTGGCCGTTTATTCGGGCCACGTTCAGATTCGCTATGCGTACGTGACCGATATTTAATTCCGTATAAGCTATTTATATGTAAATTTATAGGTAAATAGAGGGTTACATTGAATACGGCCAAAATTTTGGTATTAACCGCAATAGAAATAACCCAAATTGTAATTTGAACTCAAGAAACAGGTAAATAGCCTTTATTCTTGTTATGTAGGTAGATCAAGATAACGATGTGTGGGTTGTTTTGAGCTCTGTATGTACCGCAGTCCATCAATACACGTTAAGTGAAAGCCTGGTGTTTTATTTAACAGTGACGACTGGATGGGATTTACGACGCATTTCGCTCATGATTGTTGTAATTAAGTGGTGGACGGACTATCGGTCAAGTTAAAAACAAACAAAAGAAAAACGATCGAAATGGCTAGTGGAAAGTTAAGCGAGTTTGACGTAGTGAACGGCAACTGGTGTTCATATTGTGACCGACTAGAAATGTATTTCCTAGTCAATAAAGTGACTGAGGATCTAAAAGTTCCCACGCTTATCTCGGTGATTGGTGATGCGGCCTATGAACTGATGATGAATCTGAGTAGTCCAAAGAAGCCCTCAGAGTTAAAGTTTGAGGACGTCAAAAAGATGATGCAATCACATTTAGTACAAAGTACATCTATTTTAGCAGAACGTTATCATTTTCGGCAACGGCGGCAGCACGAAGGGCAAACGATATCAGAGTACGTAGCTGTGTTAAAGAAAATGGCAAGATATTGTGATTTTGGAGCGACCTTGAACGAGAATATAAGGGATCAATTTGTATGCGGTCTGATCAAAGAGGGAATGCGTCAAAGGCTTTTTGCGGCAGATGAGAAGATGGATTTAGAAACAGCAGTTAAATTGGCAAAGACTATCGAAACAGCGGAAAAGGATTCGATGAGCATACAAGGCGGGGCGTGCGGTAGCTTCGGCCACGCGGTAGGCGAAACAGTGTCACGTGACCCGGACATGACGTCACGGTCTAGACGATCGTCGAGTCAACGGTTCAGCATAGATAATATGAAGCATTTGGAGGAAAATTTGCATAAAGTGCATGTTGGGGGAGCATGCAGCGCATGTGGGGATCGACGGCATCAATGGAAAGAGTGCCGTTTCCGTATGTACGAATGTGATCACTGTACAAGGAGTGGTCACTTAAAGCGTATGTGCCCGGAGCTGATGGTCAGCTCGGGCAGTGGATACGGAGCAGGGCGAGGCGCGCCGCGCGGCGGAGGGCCGGCAGGCGCGCGCCGGGGACGCGGCCGCGGCGGAGCTCGCTGGCGTGCCGGAGGCGGCGGCGCCGGGGCGCGCTGGCCGCACCACGTGGCGCACCAACACTACGTGGGCGACCAGGACAGTGGCTCGCCACAGACGACAGACGATGACTACGATGACCAACCGGTCATGCAGATGTCATTGAAGGAGTACAGACCGGTCAGTTTATTACTTTCTGTAGGAAATAGTAGGTTGAACATGGAAATTGATACGGGGTCTGCCCTGTCATGTATCAGTAAAGAGGTATATGAGAAAGAATTCGTTCGAGTTAAACTTTTACCTTGTCAATTAACTATATCATTTTATGATGGCACCAAAGTAAGACCCCTAGGTTATATAGAAGTAAATGTTAAATACAAAAATGTTGAAAAGAATTTAGATTTGTATGTGATAGATAAGGGAACCACTACCTTATTGGGTAGACAGTGGTTGGCAGAACTCAACATTGAGATACCGAAATTCACTCTGAATAAAATAGATAGTGTGGAAATGGACAAAGATAAACTTGTAAACGATATAATTTCCAGATACAATGAGGTGTTTGACGGCGGGCTGGGGCGTTTCGCCGACGGAAAGGCTACATTGAGGGTTCGCGCGGACGCGGAACCAGTATTTTGCCGCGCGCGGCCGCTGCCCTACGCGCTGCGCGACCGCGTCGACGCCGAGCTGGACGCCATGCTGGCCGCTGGCGTCATCGAGCCCGTCGACTGCTCGGACTGGGCCACTCCTCTGGTAATCGTGAGTAAAGCGGACGGAGGTATCCGGATATGTGCAGACTTCAAGGTTACATTGAACAGGGTTTTAGCGGTCGACAAGTATCCGTTGCCAAAAATAGAAGATTTACTTTCAAATTTAAGCGGCAGTAGGTATTTCAGTAAATTAGATTTATCTCAAGCATACAACCAGGTAGAACTAGATGATTCGAAACGATACACGGTTATAAATACTCATCGCGGGCTATTTATGTATAATAGACTCGTATATGGCTTAGCTTCGAGTCCAGGGATATTTCAGAGGGTCATGACCAATTTATTGAGTGGTATTCCAAATGTCGTAGTATTTTTAGATGATATTTTAATTTATGGAAAGACAGTAGACGCTCACTTACTCGCAGTGAACAGAGTACTCGAAAGATTGCAGAGTAAAGGATTGAAAATCAAGCGCGAGAAATGCACATTCTTTACAGAAAAGGTAAAATATTTAGGATTCATAATTAGCAGAAACGGCACGGGGGTAGACAGTGAAAAAATTCAACCAATTTTAAACATGGAGGAGCCCAAAAATGTATCGGAACTGCGGTCGTTTTTGGGAATGTTAAATTTTTACGGGAAATTTGTAAAAAATTTAAGTTTTTATGTGAATCCACTTAATACGTTACTACAGAAAAATAAATATTGGTCATGGGGCAAAAGTGAATCACTAGCATTCGAAACGGTAAAACGCCTCCTGGCGGAGACCCCGGTGCTGGGGCACTACGACGCGTCGCGGCCTCTGGTGGTGACGTGCGACGCGAGCGCGCACGGGCTGGGCGCCGTGCTGGCGCAGGTCGACGCCGCCGGGCATGAGCGCCCCGTGGCCTACGCGTCGCGGGCACTCAACAAGGCAGAAACAAACTACAGTCAAATTCATAAGGAGGCTTTGGCGATAGTTTACGCAGTGCAAAAGTTTCATCAGTACCTGTTCGGCAGGGAATTCAAATTAAGAACAGATCATAAACCTTTACTGAGTATATTTAATCCATCTACGGCGATACCGAGTATGACGGCGAGTCGCCTGCAATGCTGGGCGATAACTTTGTCCGCTTATAGATTTAATATAGAATATGTAAGTTCAGATAAGAATACGGCCGATGCATTATCGAGAATGATCGCTACATACAGAGAGGAAAGTGCAGAGGCGCAGGATAGCGGCCCAGAACAAACTTACCTTCATTTCGCGTCAGAAGCATTGCTCTTAGATAATAATATGCTAAGGAAAGAAACAAGTCGCGACCCTTTACTCAGTCGCGTTTTAGGATATATCAAAGAGGGATGGCCTAGCGATGTAGAAATTAGAGAACTAAAACCGTACTTTAATAGGAAGACGGAATTATATGTAGAACTAGGTTGCATAATGTGGGGGCATCGAGTGATAGTTCCGAATAGTTGTAGAGAAAAAGTTCTCACAGAGCTACACGACTCACATATGGGCATCGTTCGAACTAAAAGTATAGCTCGTAGCTATGTGTGGTGGCCTGGGCTCGAAGAGGCGGTGGAAAATAAATGTCGCGCATGCACAGTATGTGCGCAGACTGCAGATGCGCCGGCAGCACATGCGCCGCGCAGCTGGCACTGGCCTGATAGGCCGTGGAGACGTCTAAATCTAGATTTCTTAGCAGTATCAGGAGTGACATACCTGGTCGTAGTAGACGCATGCAGTAAGTGGATAGAAATAGCCAAAATGACGACAACTACAGCCTCGAGCGTCATAAGTAAGTTAAGGGAAATATGGTCTCGTTTTGGTATCCCAAAACAGGTCGTCAGCGACAATGGCCCACCGTTTGCGAGCGAGGAGTTTAAAAATTTCTTGCACTCTAACGGAGTCGATCATATGTTTTCGGCACCTTATCAGCCATCCTCTAACGGAGCGGCGGAAAGCGCGGTGAAGATATGTAAAAAAATTATAAAAAAAGCGCAAATACAAAAACAAGATGTAGACACGGCCCTTTGTAGGTCGTTACTCGTATACAGAAATACAGAGCACAGCACTACAGGCGAGTGCCCGGCGCAGCTACTGCAGGGTCGGACGCTGCGCATGCGCCTGGACTGCGTGAAACCAGACCGTGCGGGACACGTGCGCGCCGCTCAGTACCGCCAGCAGCAGGCTGCGGGGGGGGCGCATCGTACGATAAGTGACGATGCCCACGTCTGGTATCGCACATATCGGCCCGAGCATAAATGGGCAAAAGGTAGGGTGATGCGACGCTTAGGTGGTACCGATTATGAAATAGAAACGAATGATGGCAAACGGATACACAGGCACATTGATCAGATCAAACGATATACGGAATGTAACCTTGAGGATCACATGTTGGTTTACCCGCCGCTCGCGAACAACGAGTCGAGAGCAGGGGGGGACCCAGAGCCGGGCTCGAGGGGCTCGGGGACGCCTGTGGCAGCATCGTCGTCATCGGCGCCGACGCGTGAAAGCGGTGTTCCCCGCGGGGGCGGCGGTTGCATGGGCACTCCAAGGTTGGCTCGAGTCGAACAGCCAATAGACAACCCTAGCTTTTCGGTCGGTGAAAGTAGTAAACAGACGCGAATTCGTAAGCCCCCAGTTCGTTTTGGTTTTGAAATTGATTAATTTTTTTTAAATATAATTCAGTATTAAGCCATAATAATAGTGTGGACAATAATAATACTATAATAGTTATAAGATAGTACCGTAACATATAGAAATGGGATAAAACAAACATAATAAACATAACTAGTCTTACATCCTACCTAGTTATTTAGGATATCGTGTGGATGATTAAAAAAAAAAAAAAAAAAACATAAAACTAATGACAAGAAGTATCATCTATTATGGTTGTTTTATTTTTATAACTGAGTGTCAATGTCAAATTTTTATATGGGAAGGGGTAGAAGATGTTATGTAAATCAAGTAAAGTCGAATCCCAGGGGAACCAGCTGTAATAGAAATTAAGAATGCCATACCTTGTTAAGATACTTTTTAATTACTTATCTTATTATAACAGTTTATCTAGAATTACTTAGTTGTAAGGGTGTAAACATTTAAGGGTGAAGGTGTTATGTAGGTAGATCAAGATAACGATGTGTGGGTTGTTTTGAGCTCTGTATGTACCGCAGTCCATCAATACACGTTAAGTGAAAGCCTGGTGTTTTATTTAACAATTCTAAGGAAGAGTAGGGGTCAGAACTATAGCTTATTAGTGTCATCATTAGTAAATGATGCGTACCTACCCAAAACCACAGCTGATGCAATACAAATGATGACACGTGCCGCATAGTTACTGGCTGCCTCAAACCGACCCCTCTCAATAAAATCTACCCTTTGGCTGGAATAGCTCCTCCTGGAGTACGGCGGGATGTGGCTTGCTCCATAGAGAAATATAAACAAGAGCACGATAGTCGACATCCTCTATATAGCCACCAAATCCCACAAGCCCGCCTCAAGAGCCGTAGGAGCTTCCAGCCCTGTACGTCGGCTATAAATGACGACCCATCTGTCACTAGATGCATGCATGTGGAAGGAAAGGGTACCCCCACCAGCTGAATTATCTCCCCACAGGAATATCTACCTCCCGGGCACAATCTGCAATAGCCAGTGTGGAAGTCTTTAAATCGGCTTCGCACTCAAGTTGGCCGTTGCAGACAAAATTTATGCAACTGGGGTTACAGGGACCATGGCCTAATGCAGTGCGATTGTGGCGAACCTATTCAGTCGATGGCCCACCTGCTAGAATGCCTGTTGTGCCCAAACACCTGCACGAGAGAGGACCTCAATAAAGCTACACTGGACGCTGTCAGGCTCGCCGAATATTTGGTCAATAAAATGTAGAATAGTAGAACAACTGACACGAAAAAAATAACAAGATACAAACAAATTGACATTCCTGTTTATTGGAAACTTTTTTTTTACCTATTTCGTCCCATTGTTAGGCAAAGGTCTCCCCCGAGCTTTTCCAGCCTTCCCTATACTGTGCCAAAAGTATTATTGTGAAGAAATTAAAAAATACGATTGAGGGCAGCACTGAAAAGATACATCTATCTACTATTATAAAACTCTCTCTCAAGGGCTCTCCTCTCGTATGGTTAACCACAAATTATTAGTAAATTAGTAAACTTACCGGTGCGGATTTGTGTAAAACAGCGAGGGGGTAGAGGCCGTCTGGTCTCGATGGGTCCACGGACAGCAGCGTGTAGTTACCCTCAGCATCACCAAATTCATCCATATGCACCCAATATCTACAAGAAATTATTATTTTAGATCTACAATAACAAAATTAAGTTCGTTACGTATCAAACGGAACAACTTTCACTATGGGACCAACACTGAAAAATGAGCTGCTTCATACATTTCTACGGGTCTAGTCGTCCATTTACGTTCTCTATTGGTCGCGATTTCTATATTGGTCCAATCTAAACTATTATATAAAACCATAGTATAAAACTGTTAATGAAGTGTTTGACAGTTGTGACAAGAATAGAGAAAGGTATGCTTCGTTGGTTTGGTCATGTGGAGAAGATGAGTGACAGCAGATGTACGAAAGAGATATATGTTGCAAATGTGAGTGGAAGTGTCGGCAGAGGGCGCCCTCGTAGGACGTATGCTGATCAAATCAGTTGCGTCCTACAAAAAGGGGAGGTGCGGAGTACTCAAAACCGACGGGCATATATGAAGAGATGTATGGATGTGCATGAGGCAAAAGAGGTATGTAAGGATCGTAGTAAGTGGCGCGCCCTGGTCTCTGCCTACCCCACTGGGAAAGAAAGAGGCGTGACGTTATAGATAGATAGATAGATGTAGTGTGTCTGTACATTGAAGATATTTACAAAGAAATAAATACGATATGGTTTTTATGGCCCTGACTCCAAATCAACCTTTTTTTATTTAGAACTGTTGTCTGTCTATTTGTCTGTTTGTTTGTTAGTTCGTAATCGCATCACGCAAAAACTACAGAACCGATTTTGATAAAACTTTTTTTGTTTGATAGCTTATGGTTTGACTTAAAATCTGCTATATAATTTGTGCGGACAAGTCGCGGGTAAACTGTAGTATTGTAATAGAAGTGTACACCCTGCAGAGCTATCGTTCCGTGTCGCTAGTTTAATCTCGTAAATGTTTAGGTTATTTTATTTCAGTTCTTTAGTTTGTGTGGCTCAAAGAGTCTCAAAGGAAATTCTGAGAGGATCTAGTACGGTTTCCGTCAAAGGAAAACTTCAATCTTGTTCTGCAGACGCAGGTCATGCTACAGACGGTACTGACTTCCTTATCCGGTCCTAAAATATGTTAAACCTACCAACCCAGAATAATTAAGTCTGACCAGAAATATAAAAAGCCTGGTTTGGGGGCGCTGCAATGTCAGTGTTCCAAGTACAAATAAAACCGGTCAAGTGCGAGTCGGGCTGCTCGCGCACCGAGGGTTCCGTACCACACCACCACAGAACACAACATTATTAACTCGGAAAAAAACTTTTTTTGTCCGGGACCTTTAGCGCGAGACCGACTCACACTTGGCCGGTTTTTAGTATTTGTTGTTATTCTGTACTCTATAATCACACTAAATTTGACGCTTGTATGTATTAATTACCGATTTTACGGTAGAGCGTGAAGAAAAAACGTTGATAAAAACTAGTTTCTTGTTGAGAATCCCCCTTAATTTTTAACTTTTTCAAATTTTATTATTTGTTAAAAAATTCGCTGTAATAACGCATAATTAGAGAAAATTTAAACTATCTAGCTATTACGGTTCAAAAGTTACAGCCCTAAATAGGTAGGACAGACGGACGGACGGACGGACGGACGGACGGACGGACGGACGGACAGACAGACGGACGGATGGACGGACAACGTAGGCTTAGTAATAGGGTCCCGTTTTTACCCTTTGGGTACGGAACCCTAAAAATAGTTCCAATGATTTTCCGCAATATGGCGAGGTTTATTATTATTCTGGTCAGATTTTACCTAGGTGTATGTAATTGAAAACTATAAGAACTGTTTGTGTACATTCATCATCATTCTCTTGCCCATTTCCCATTATTTGGGGTCGGCGCAATATGTCATCCTCTTCCATTCATCTCTCTTAGCCGTCATTTCAGCACTCGCTCCTTTCTTATTGAGACTAATATTGCTATTTATTCAAAAGATAAACAATTTTAGGTGTTGAGACGTCCCGTATATTTTCTGGAATATTGTTAATGTACACACGGCGACACATCAGGTTACGCACCCTATATACCCATAACTACACTACGTACAAAACACAAAATAGTGCGGTAGAGAGCCTGCATAGACGCGGCTGCCGGCCGGCGCGGGCGCAGCGTGCTGTGAGACGAAACAACAACAACATACCGCACCCTCTCGCACGATTCGCAGCGTTCAACTTCTAATAGTTCAAAGTCCAAACAGGGTAACCTGACCTGTCGCCGTGTGTACATACAGGGTCCTTCTTAATATGCTGACACTTTTTTAAGGGGATGATTAGACCATCAAACTGAACAACTTTCTCTATGGGACCAACATCGTTGTGTATGGAAGAGATGGTTTTTTTTTCGCGATTTCGATGTTGGTTCCATAGAGAACGTTGTCCAGTTTAACGGTCTGATCATTCTCTTAAAAAAGTGTCTTAAAAACCTATACTACATAAAGTAGTCAGAGAATAACCGAGTACCTGTAGCTTTAAAATGTTCTATTGCTTCGGAACCGGTCAAAACAGTAGTGTTGAAAAAAACAATAGTGTTTTTTTTTTAAAAACGTCTGTAATCTAAAATACTACAACCTTTATATTTCAAAAATTGACTCTCTCAGTCAAGTAAAAAGTTGTAACCCAAAAAATAAAAATTTTAAGAAAAAATGCTTCACAACTTGCGAATTTATGTAAGAACAGGACATTCTCTTCGCATTGAGGCAATTTTAATAGAGATTGTCTGACCAATAAGCTTTGATGAGCGCGCTCCATACAAACGAAGTTTGATTCTATTTTGAATATTAAGGGTATATTTTCGTTTGTGACGTCATCACTTGCTGTCAATTTGCCATAAAAAATGTGGATAATGTGTTGTAAGTTTTCCGCGACCTTTTGTTTGAGCTCCACCATCGATAAGAAAAGTGTTAAGTATGTTTGATATTTTGTTGAATGAAGAATACTAGAACGATTTAAGAATAGTACCTAATAATTTTTTTTACACAATCTGTAATTCATTACATAAATAAAAACATTTTAAAGTAGGAAATTTTGGTAAATTTATAGTGTAACCTACATGCATACCACTTTTTTCAAATTAAATACGATCATCACAGTGGGCAAAGAAAATTACCAAAGAGATAATGATACAAAAAATATGCCTTCACATGTAGAGTAACGTAATATGACTACATAACTAATTCAATTTATTTCATACCTTTTTTTTTTCAACACTTTCATAGTTTCGAAATTCTGCGTGTTATTTTTTACTAACCGACTTCAAAAAAGGAGGCGATTCTATGGTCAGAGCGATGATAGCCCATTCGGAAGAGACCTATTCCTCAATCAAGGGGCCGCGGTTCGATTCCTGGCCTGTACCACTAAGTTCTTTGGAATTTATGTACAGTTGTATTTATCATTTACTAGCTCGCCGGTGGTGAAGGAAAACATCGTGCGGAAACCTGCATTCCCGAGAATGAAAAGAAAATACCATAAGTTTGGAGGTATGCGTAAAATATGGGTGAGCTTGGGGCGAACACAAAGGACCAGCGCTGGTCTCAGTGTTACAACGACCCTTGCTAGCAATAGCCCAACCACAAATAATCAATCAATAATGGTCGGCTGTGTTCAAATTGTTTTTTTTCAGTTTTCCGATATTTTCCTCAATTCGTCAAGTCAAGTGTTAAGTTTTTTGGAGGGCTGAATCGAAAACCATTTCGAAATACCTAACTAATTAATTGTCTGAATAACAATATTTTCTATGTTAGAGAGTTTAAAATGAAAGGATTACGGATATTTTTTTAATAAAGTAAGGTCGTTTTTCGTTCAAGCGAGAAGTCAAGGGACGTCACACAACAACCAGGAGTGCGATTTTTGAACATCACACATTCAAACGAGTAGTAGAAAGATGCATAATCTCCATAGTAATTTTGACATTTTCTACTGGTCGTTTAAACGTGTGATGTTCAAAAATCGCACTCCAGGGCCAGGAGTGCGATTTTTGAAAGTCAAATCAGCAGTAAAAAGATGCGTATCTCCATACATTTTCAACTGCTGAGTTCAAAGTATGAGATTCAAAAATCGCACTCCTAAGCTGAAGATGTACTTAAGTCTAAAGACAGCTATTTAGTGGAAAGATCGTTTTTTATATTGCTTACTGCGCTACTTGTAATTACTTCGAGTATATTACTTTGAATATTTTGTAACGCAATACTACTTTATTTATGGCAATTTTTGCAATTCGGTATGTAAAGTTTTTTTCTCAAACATGCTTGGAAATGTGAGCATTATTTTGACAACCTTCTTCGAGATAAATCGTATTTGCTGTACTGGCCAACTACATGCGCGCAGCGGCCGGCAATGTTTGTATGAAAATCCATATCTGTCGTGTTTTGCGGCCAAATAACTTACATAGTAAAGTCATATCTGTCGTGTAATTTAAAAATGGAACGATCTTTTTCTTCTAAACATGGCGACCAAGGAGGTAACTCATCAAAGGTTTTATTTAAATTTCGAACTGGCTTGCAAATAGAAAGCTGTTTATTGAAAAAAAAAAAAAATTGTTGTTCGTTGTTCGTCATTGATTTTGAAAAGAGTTTTAATTTCCGCGAATTATTTGAGAAAATTTACTGTTTTCATTTCCGCGCATTATTTGAGAAAAGTACTATACAAGCCTTGGCCACAACTAGGCATTGATGGACTTACGTATGTGTGCCTCGGCTTCGCCTCGGCCCACATTTACACGTTCGTCCACGTTCGTCCATCAATGCCTCTGTTGCTGGCCGCTGCAGTAATGTACTATTTATGGTATTTTTTTACAGTTAAGTCTCGTAGATTCGGCAATTTTGAACAACCAATTTCATTATTTTCGATATCCAATCTATAGTTAATTTTCTATAATTTATGCAAAATTTTGCTAGTGATGACGTCATATCAGAGGCTGAATAGTTTTGAAACTCTGTGCTTTACCTAAAATAATAAAAAAAAAAGTTACTCCATTGACATAGACATTTGAAACCAGGGACTCAATTGCGCTATTTTATACGGTTTTACCGTTCGGACGGAACGTTTTTGGTTTTGGTTTAGATTTGGTTTAGCTGATGTAATAATGCTATCGCGCTATTTTTTTGTTGAACGGTTTAATCATTGACGTTACCAAAGCAAAACCAAACTCGAAACGTTTAAGCCGTAAACGTTTCAAGTTTGGTTACCCACCATACATCTATCCGCCATCTTAATGAGAAAATAAGGTTTCTAAATATAAAATCTCGAAATGTTTTTGGAATCAGCATAGCTTAAGTTTAATTTACATACCGAATTGGATTGTATTTCTATCACATTCATCTATTATATTATAATGCGTATATATTGTAAATTTTCCATCATGACAATTTTGTTAATGAAAATTTTTCTTAAACAGAAAATTGACGGATTTTCACCTGTAATTGTCACGTTTATTAAACAGGGCCCTGTAAACTCCTCCTCGATAAACTTGAAATCGACTTAAAATTACTGGCCATTAAAAAAATATATATATTTACAATGTCAGAATTTGACACTTGACGTTGCCGTTTCTGTTTCCAGCATAGTGTTAGAAAAAGAAGAAAACTGATTTTTTTAAATAAGCCAAGGTTTTTCTACATGGAGTTCAAATGATTTTTTTGTGACCACTTTTGCATTTAGAGATTACAGATCAAATTCATTTAAAAATTTAATTTGCGTTGATAAACTAGCTAACTTTAACGGTTCAAAAGATACAGCTTTCATTGCAACAAATTATCTTACATACAAGATGTTTATAACTATCTCCCATTATATGTACCTATCGATATTCTTCTGTCTAGCCTAGCCTACCACGGAATGAGGATTGGGAAAAAAAACGCTTTTTTTTAACCAAACCCAATCGTGTGAGGTGTCATTGGGTTGGATACTGGATGGATAGCTCTTGTAACGGGGAGTGGAACACAATACTCATTACAAACTAAATCGTTACAATGCTTGTGTCTCAATCGTGCATCGTGTCGATGTATAACATAATCTATAATAATAACCTCCTCCTGGCGCAGTCGGGTAAAAACCGAACGTACGACTTTGCGGGCGCCGCTAGTATGTAATAAAATCTTTTCTATTCAATTATTCATTGAAATTGGTAGGAAGTAAATTTTTTGTTGTTTTGATATTATTTGCCGCGATTTAATTTCAGAAGTAAATAAAAGCTATGATTTACTTATTTTATTACCAATGATATTGTAAGCTCACTGCTTATTAGTATCCAAAATTTTATATTATGTAGGTAGGTATTTAATCTTCTTACTTCGATTTTATTTGAATCTGTGCGCGACTGTATTGGTAACTGTATATTGAAAAGCCAACCAAAGAGAACGGTAATAGATTTCTATATGCTACTGACATAATCGAAGTCATTTCAATTTGATTGAACAATATGTCGAAAATTATCCAAAATCACGTATAAAAATTTGAAATAAAACATCATTTTAGCTTTAGAAAAACACAAATAATGAATTATTCCGTTAAATTTCCTTTGTGTTTTAGTCATCAACAGATAGATCGAGGATAAAATTGTCGCAAATAATTTTCAAAAAATGTAACGCGGACGTGCGCTGATTACGGCAGTTCGCCGTACAATGGAAAAAATCAGAAACAAGGTTAGTTATGCAGTTGTCAGAGGATGTCAAGAGATTGCATTTGTTCGCCATTTTGTATGGTAAACGGATTTTTTTATTTTTACAATTTTATTTTAAGAAAACTGTACGATTCCGACTCATATTTCAAAAAATCGATTCATTGTTTTTTTAACATTTATATAAACTATATTTCTACGTAAGCTGTATTTTCAACCGTGTAACGTAACCCTTCTAAAAATGTTCCTAAAGTAACCCCATTTTTAGCTATATTTCGACAAACAGTGTCCAAATTTTACGCGATTACTAAAATAAATTATATGAAACGTACTAAAAACCGATTCATTACATTTTTAAGTAAAGGCAGGACTTTCATATTAAATATAATACACTGGATATGCAATAGGATATCACTGAAAACAATGTTCCTAAAGTAAGGCGTTTTAGAGAATATACCCTTAACCAAATAAATTTAATGATCTTTTTAACACGATCTAGAAACTAACTAATGTGGTTTATCAGATTTCCGTTATGTTATATAGTTTCAAAGTTACACTGGCTCAAAGATTTCTATACAAAAAAAAAAGCGTCAATTTTTAAACTGTACTTAAAGGTTGTAGTATTTTAAATTACCTTCATTTAAAAAAAATTATCGAAATCGGAGTAGTTTTGACGGGTTCCGATGCAAAAACCTTCAGGAACTCCACTAGAAGTAGTAAAAGTAAATGAAATAAACATGTGATGGAAACAACACGGTTATGGAATACCTATGGAATGCTATGGATTAATTAATTAAATAGAAGCTTTGTAGAAGACCAGACGCATTGTCACAGCTTTTAAAACTATAAGCGTTTAAAATCATGGCGTATTCTGTATTCTTTATCATCATGTCGTATGGCATTTTTGTCTTCTGTTTTTGTATCTTAACTATTGTAAAACTGTAACAAAAGTGTGTCTGTATATTGAAGATATTTACAAAAAAAAGATTACGATATGATTTTTACCTGTCCCTGATTCCAAATCACCAATTTTTGGATTTTTTGTCTGTGTGTTTGTTTGTTCGTTTGTTTGTTTGTTTGTTCGAGTATCACGCAAAAACTACTGAACCGATTTTGATGAAACTTTTTTTGTTTGATAGCTTATCGTCTGACTTAAAATCTGTGGTATATAATTTATGCGGACGAAGTCGCGGGTAAAAGCTCGTTCTTTATAAATGTTGAACACACTCATGCAAACTTACGGTATACAAATTAAAAAAAAGGAGCTTGAAGCACACTTATAAAACACGAGCTTTTTCCCGCGACTTCGTCCGCATAAATGATATACCAGATTTTAAGTCAGATGATAAGCTATCAAACAAAAAAAGTTTCATCAAAATCGGTTCAGTAGTTTTTGCGTGATACTCGAACAAACAAACAAACGAACAAACAAACAAACAAACAAACAGACAGACGAAAAATCCAAAAATTGGTGATTTGGAATCAGGGACATCTAAAAATCATATCGTAATTTTTTTTTTTGTAAATATCTTCAATGTACAGACACACTTCTGTTACAGTTTTATAATAGTTTAGATTAAATCTGTTTTTAAGCTTCAGAACGTGTTGTCGCTGTACAGAAGATGCGGCCACGAACTCTACAGCGTAACACGACTTGTTCTTAAGCTAAGGTTATGTATACAGTAATACATACAGTACATTTAATAAGGTATGATAATATGGTATAACATACCCCATGACGCTGCGATAGGTGGTGTTCCGCATGAGCTCGGCCACCGCGCGGCCGTCGCGCGGGTTCTCCCCGGTGCGCAGCGCGGTGGCCAGCGCACGCGCATACACCCACACCGCGTCGTGCAGCCACGCCGCCTCCACTGGGATCTAGCACACATACTATCATCATCACCATCAGAATATACAACGTGTTAATGAATTAACACAAAACTAGAAAGTAGTTTGTTAAGAATCGAGAGCACAATCTAATTATCTTGGTTTGATGCCAGCCAACATTAGATACCTACGTTAGATTAGATATTGTAAAAGTTAAAAATCTAGGTAGGTAATTTATTTTAGGTACTTCAGCGTTAATGCAGGAGATTATAGATATAATTTATGTGCACCCTAAACTGTCTGTCTAACGACGTTAGTTGCTACATAATTCTATTTTATTGCTGTTTAAATACCACGTGTAATTAGATTTTACTCATTAAATAAAGCCCTTAAAGTTTGAGCGCAAATTAAATAGTGTCTCTCTAATTTGTAGATGCTTCTTCGTGGCTCGTAAATTTTCTTTGACGCTACCACACGAAGCAATTAAACAATACCTTAGCAATGCCTTATCTAGGTTAGGTGTGACTGCACTAATAATGATCATGATTAATTAATGAATGGTTTAAGAGGGCAATAACAAGCTAAGTGGCGCCCTCGACACAATAAAAAATATTTCTCAATAAAGAAAGCCTAAATTAAAAAAGTGCTCAACAGATAAACTACAAAAGCCTTCAAGCTATTTTCATAGAATACTTTAATAGGTTTTTTAATGGTCTAAACATACAAATTTTGAAAAAAGAAATAAAACGGCCGCTTTTGTTTTTATTCGAAATTATAAAAAAGTGGAATGTTTAGAACCTATAAAAGTATTGTATAACAATGGCTTGAAGGCTTTTGTAGTTTATCTGTTGAGCACTTTTTTAATTTAGGCTTTCTTTGTTGAGAAATCTTTTTTGTTGTGGGCGCCACTGAGCTTGTAATAGCCCTCTTAATGAATAAAATTTAGGAAATTAAATGAGTTAATGAGACATACACGTAAATGATCACAAACAACTGTGCTGAAATTAAGCGTTGAATACGTTGGTAACAATTAAAATATAGGGGCCTTCTTAATATGCTGACAGTTTGTCAGACCATCATACTGAACAACTTTCTCTATGGGATCAACGTCAAAATCGCGATAACAAAAACCGCTGTTTCATACAAAACTGCAATCCCTCCCATTCGACACAAAATATGTATGCGACAACATTTTTTTTTTCGCATTTTTATGTTGCTGTTGGTCTTATACATAGAGAAATTTGTTCAGTTTTATGGTCAGGAGTGCGATTTTTTAATCTAATTCGCTGAGTTCAGCAGTTGAAAATGTCAAAATTACTGTGGAGATATGCATCTTTCCACTGCTGATTTGACTTTCAAAGTCAAATCAGCATTATCATGTATCAATGAAATCAAGCCGTCACCATAATTATTATGTTTTTCAAAGTCAAATCAGCATTATCATCTATCAATGAAATCAAGCCGTCAGCATAATTATTACTTTTCTCAAAGTTAAATCAGCATTACCAAGCAATCAAGCCGTCAGCATAATTATTATGTTTTTCAAAGTCAAATCAGCATTATCATCTATCAATGAAATCAAGCCGTCAGCATAATTATTATGTTGTACGCTACATTTTGTTTAAATAACCTTCCTCATTAGAACAAACGACGAAAGAGGAAAATAATTTGTATTTTAATTTCGTCAATTATTTTAATGAGTGTAATTTCGTGATTTTTTGTAGTGTAACATTTTTTTTTTTCTGTTAGGTACTTCAATTTTATTGGTATGGGATATATGATAGGAAGATTCAAACAGGACGGAACGAAAAGGCTCCTTTGGATTGCCAATTTAATTCGGCCGAATGTTTTCATTACTTGTTCATAATAGTCCATTAACTGTTGACTTTGGCACTGTTTCCTGGGACAACCGGTGTAAAGGACGTAACAGTCGAATTTGTATTGATCAAGTCTGGAAATGCATATTCAAATTCTATATTATCTAGGTTAGCTGCAACCGTTGTGGTCGGGTGTTCGTGACATTGCGGCAAAGTTTAATTAAAGGCACTAATTAATTTTGTGACGCGAAAGCGAATAGTAACTATACACAATGAGCTCTATTATATAGGGTACCTTCTACAAGGAGTAAAGAGAGAGAGAATATTTCAACGTAAGCGCCAAATCGTAATAATGTAAGTAAACAATAACTATTGTACTAAATGAAAAACGGTTCTACCAGGTTTTCGAAACAATCATTTACACATAGTTTAAGTACAGGTTTGATGAAATATCTTTAAATTATTTGGATTAGCACGCGATTTTGTGAATAATTCGGGTCTACTTTGGCACAAAAACCTATCCAGAAAATTTTACGGAATCATGTTTTCCTTCTACCCAACACCAGGTTACATAGTCCTAAAACATATATCTGAAAATGAAATACGTCAGCCTGGTATTTCACGATTTATGCGAATCAGAAACTGGCCCAAATTCCTGAGGTAGCGCCTTAATTGTTATGTCACACTACGCGTATGCTGCGGTTATGCAGAAATTTGATAAATTATTTCCATATGTCTGGAACAAATCCAAGTGCCATTAGCTTTTAAGCTACAATTTGGAGTAGTGGTACATTCAAGCTTATAACGCTGTTACTGCGGTATTCAGCCAATTTATTTGACAAAAATAACGTAACTTTATAGCGTACCTCTGTGGGTACACTATAGAGATAGGTTATTGTTAGTGACGCTCGTTGTTGTTGTTGATAGTGTCATCATGCCAAAATAAAATAACCCTTGATCGTGGCGGTAAGCGAGCCACTCTAAATGTACTAGTTATCATCATCATCATCTCAGCCGATGGACGTCCACTGCTGGACACAGGCCTCCCCCAAGGATCGTCAAAACGACCGCTCCTGCGCTGCCCTCATCCAACGGGTTCCCGGCGCCTTCACCAGGTCGTTGCAAAATTTAAAATTTTCTGAACCCGATGTCAACCCACCGCACGGGCACACTCTACTTACTACCAAAACAAGACTATAAAAATGTATCCATGAGTACTTTAGCGCTTTCTTTCAGTGCTGAAATGATAACAAATGATTTTTACCTCAAAACTTAAAATGCAAATAACTTTAAATTTTAACTATCAAAATAATTAAATTATTGTTTCAATATAATTATTTTGTTATAAATCAGTTAGGGTGTATGAGGTTTTGCGCTAATTCATTAACACGTTGTATAACTTCCAATCTCCAGAAACCTGTTTTTTTCTTGCTCTCTTCCCCAATCGCATTTTTCTCATAAAAGATCACTTGCTCTCTTGCACAATACAGGATGTACAATAAAATGGGACAGCTACTTAAAGGGGTGCTTCAGACCATCAAACTGAACAACTTTCTCTATGGGACCAATATCGAAATCGCGAAAAAAAATCTGCTGTCCCATACATTTCAGTCGAGTTATGTTTGCAGTTTTGTATGGGAGAGCGGATTTTTTTTTCGCGATTTCGATATTGGTCCCATAGAGAAAGTTGTTCAGTTTGATGGTCTGAAGCACCCCTTTGAGTAGCTGTCCCATTTTATTGTACACCCTGTATATTGATCTTTTACGCTAGTATTATAACGTAATTAGATTGGACTAGTAAAATACCAGGCCCTGCCTTATCATCAAGAAATGTTGAGTCCCATTTGGGCCTTCCTAGTCCCAAGTCAATTACTGTAGTGAATACGAATTACATGGGGCCCCCAATCGACCAGGGCCCGGCACAGCCACGCCCGTTGTCTCTCCTGGCCTTCTTATCATCACGATCATGCTTAGTTCGGTAGCGACCGAGTATAGCGATACTAAACATAAATTTTTCACTTACCACTTTACCCCCACCGAACGCGAGCAGCGGATTAGTAAAGTTGAATGGCGGCATCTGCAGTCTTCTGTTTACTTCTCTCGCGAAGACAGGGTACGATGGTGAGGGGGACGGGGCCACGGCCAGGTACGACCTGAACGCTTTCAGCGCCCGCGACGTGGGCTCCTTGCGGAGGGGGCCGGACAGGTAGCGTACTGCCTCTTCCGTTTCATATTTTTCAACGTCAACTCCTATAGCTGCGTATTCACCTGTGAATTTCAAAATATTTAAAAGGAGGAAAATAGGAGGAAAGGTCAAGATCGTCCACATGAATAAAAGGGGATGTAGGTACTTCCCTTTTCATGTATTCACAAGGTTAACAAACCTCAAAATTAGGCACAAAACTCGATTTTAGTGCCAAACTCACATACTAATTAGTAGCATTTAATGCAATAAAGTTGTATTGACTCAATTTTTTTTTGTACCTATACCAGTAGCGTTTGTTAGTAGTATACTAAAAGAAGCTTCTAGTAATAATTATAAATAAATGTAGTTCTAAAATAGTACAGAAATTACGGACTACTTTACCTACTCCTTCGAAACCCCCCCGAAAATATTAAATGTCCTTCTATTAATATTAATTAAGTTGCATAGTAATTTCTCATTTGTTATTTATACAACGTGTTAATGAATTAACGCAAAACTAGAAAGTAGTTTGTTTAGAATCGAGAGCAGAATCGAATGGTCATGGTTTCGATATGGGTAATTTTTTCAAAATATTAAATAATTTGTTTGTAAAATTTTAAATTTACTGAACCCGATGTCAACCCACGGCACGGGCACACTCACCCTACTTACTACCAAAACAAGATTATAAAAATGTATCCATGAGCACGTTAGCGCTTTCATTCATAGCTGAAATGATAACAAATCATTTTTGCCTCAAAACTTAAAATGTGAATAACTCTAAATTTTAACTATAAAAATAATGAAATTATTGTTTCAATGTTATTATTTTGTTATAAGTCAGTTGGGGTGTATGAGGTTTTGCGCTAATTCATTAACACGTTGTATACGAAAGTTTCGCACTTAGTACAAAAAAGTGCACAGTATGCATGAACTCTATGGAAAAACTTCTATGCATTATTATGCAGGTATGCAGTAAAGTTTTCGTAAAGAGGGAAGTGAGCATTCTTAAACTCTTAGGTAAGTAGGTATTTATTATTTAAAGATATCGATAAAGCCCTGCTCACTGTTTATTGAACTGGAGTGCGATTTTTGAAACTCATTCGTTGAACTCAGCAGTTGTAAATGTCAAAATTACTATGGAGATACGCAGTTTTCTACAGCAGATTCGACTTTCACAAATCGCACTCCTGGAGCATGATTTTTGAAAAAGAAATCGGCAGTAGAAATATGTATATATATCTCCATAGTGATTTTGACATTTTCAACTGCTGAACTCAGCGAATGAGATTCAAAATTCGCACTCCTGGTCAGGAAACCAAAAGGAAAAGCTGTTTTGTTAGTTTGTTTATCTTGAATTAATACTTAGTTGGTAACTTGGTACATAAACAAAAGGAAAATGAACAAATACGAAAGAACTTTGCTAAGCCACGCCTAATTTTAATTCGCTTTGTTGTAAATGTAAAATAGTTTTGCTAAACTTTTGTACCTACACAGCCACATCACCACATGACTTTTAATTAAAAGCTCCAAGTTTGTACAAGAGAAGCAGCGTCAACTAAGCGAAAGGAACTCGCTATCGTGTTTGAACTGCGTAGGGCGTTAGTCAGCGAAGACCCCCAGGGCCTCGATTGCGCTGTTTTATACGGTTTTACCATTCGGACGGAACGTTTATGGCTTTGGTTTAGTTTTGGTTTAGATTTGGTTTAGCTGATGTAAAAATGCTATCGCGCTATTTTTTTCTGAACGGTTAAATAGTCGACGTTACCAAAGCAAAACCAAAACGATCGATTGTGCGTGCACCTCCATACACCTCCATACACCTCTCCATAGCTCCATACAGCTCTCCATACACCTTCATACACCTCTCCATACACCTCTCCATAGCTCCATACACCTCCATACACCTCTCCATACACCTCCATACACCTCTACATACACCTCCAAACACCTCCATACACCTCCATACACCTCCATACACCTCTCCATAGCTCCATACAGCTCTCCATACACCTTCATACACCTCTCCATACACCTCTCCATAGCTCCATACACCTCCATACACCTCTCCATACACCTCCATACACCTCTACATACACCTCCAAACACCTCCATACACCTCCATACACCTTCATACACCTCTCCATACACCTCCATACACCTCTCCATACACCTCCATACACCTCCATACACCTCTCCATAGTTCCATACACCTCTCCATACACCTCCATACACCTCTCCATACACCTCTCCATACTTCTCCATACACCTCTCCATACTTCTCCATACACCTCTCCATACACCTCTCCATACACCTCTCCATACACCTCTCCATACACCTCTCCATACACCTCTCCATAGCTCCATACACCTCCATACACCTCTCCATACACCTCCATACACCTCCAACCACCTCCATACACCTCCATACACCTCCATACACCTCTCCATACACCTCCATACACCTCCATACACCTCTCCATACACCTCCATACACCTCCATATACCTCTCCATACACCTCCATACACCTCCATACACCTCTCCATACACCTTCATACACCTCTCCATACCTCTCCATACACCTCTCCATACTTCTCCATACACCTCTCCATACACCTCTCCATACACCTCTCCATACACCTCCATACACCTCTCCATACACCTCTCCATACACCTCCATACACCTCTCCATACACCTCTCCATACTTCTCCATACACCTCTCCATACACCTCTCCATACACCTCTCCATAGCTCCATACACCTCTCCATACACCTCTCCATAGCTCCATACACCTCCATACACCTCTCCATACACCTCCATACACCTCCAACCACCTCCATACACCTCCATACACCTCCATACACCTCTCCATACACCTCCATACACCTCCATACACCTCTCCATACACCTCCATACACCTCCATACACCTCCATACACCTCTATACACCTCCATACACCTCCATACACCTCTCCATAGCTCCATACACCTCTCCATCCACCTTCATACACCTCTCCATACACCTCTCCATACCTCTCCATACACCTCTCCATACTTCTCCATACACCTCCATACACCTCTCCATACACCTCTCCATACCTCTCCATACACCTCTCCATACACCTCTCCATACACCTCTCCATACACCTTCATACACCTCTCCATACACCTCTCCATAACTCTCCATACACCACTCCATACTTCTCCATACACCTCTCCATACACCTCCATACACCTCTCCATACACCTCTCCATACCTCTCCATACACCTCTCCATACACCTCTCCATACACCTCTCCATACACCTCTCCATACACCTCTCCATACACCTCTCCATACACCTCCATACACCTCTCCATA
The DNA here is from genome assembly GCA_922987775.1 of Agonopterix subpropinquella. Taxonomy (NCBI): domain Eukaryota; kingdom Metazoa; phylum Arthropoda; class Insecta; order Lepidoptera; family Depressariidae; genus Agonopterix; species Agonopterix subpropinquella. The sequence goes on along the minus strand of OV277700.1, from coordinate 10,981,897 downwards.
CACCTCTCCATACACCTCTTCATACACCTCTCCATACACCTCTCCATACACCTCCATACACCTCTCCATACACCTCTCCATACACCTCTTCATACACCTCTCCATACACCTCTCCATACACCTCCATACACCTCTCCATACACCTCTATACACCTCTCCATACACCTCTATACACCTCTCCCGACACCAACTAAATCAAAAACGTTCGTTGGACAGCGGTCGAATGTTACGCCAACGTATCTTCCGAAAAAAAGCTAAATCTTTACCGTTAATATAATTTGCGCGATACGAATTGTGCATAACGTAACGTTTTTGGTTGTGGTTTTGTTTTGGTAGTATCGTTCAAACTTAGGACGATTGAGTCCCAGGTGTATCTAATATAAAAATAATAAAAGAGCTCACGACCATATTCCCCGAGGATTATAGTCTGCGATTTTATAAATATTACTATTTAGAAAATCGCAGCCCATCTCAAATACATCTAAATATACCTATTATTATTTTGGTTGTAAGGGCTTGGTCAATGACCAATAGCTACTGCGACCTGAATAGATCTATTGTAGCTGTCACCCTAGACCTAAAGGTCATTTCCTAGGCCCACGGACTTCATGAACCGTGTTATGGTTTTGGAGGGGAGGTCCCTAATGTCAGTAGGTGTTATTACGTATCCACCTAGATGGCGACTCCTGCTGTGAATGAGCACTTCGCATTCGCAGAGGAGGTGTATGGGCGTTTCCTCTGCTTCACAGCAGAATCTGCAGGTGGGTGAATCTACAAGCCCCATTCTGTGTAGATGCTTGTTTAACTTGCAGTGTACTGTTAAGGCTCGAATTGATGGCATCTGAGGTAAGTCTGTTTGAGAAGCCGGTCACAAGTTCTTTTGCGTGCCTCAGTCCTGGTGTATCCGACCAGAGCTTACGGCTTTGGTTCTAAATATACCTATAATATGTCCCTAGATATCCCATAAGTTAATACATACCTATAGGAATAATAATTATCTACATTCGCAATCCCATAAAAACGTCAACGTCTGACAACTATAGCTTTACTTTTACGCTAAGGTTTTTGTTTTAACCGTCCTGGAAAAGGAATACCCACAATCGTAAGTTTAAGTGCTTTTGTTTTCTTATACTGAAAAAAATAAATTGTTTACTTCAACCAACATCATGAATCCATATGAGCCTGTCAACATCATGACTTCCCCAGCTAAAAGAACTTTGTTAAACGAATTCGGCTTGTTGTTACAACTAACCATCTTTTGTTTTAATTAAACAATAATAACGTCATTTCAATTATTTTGGTGCTAGTTAAGAGAAATTATACTTCTTAGTTGGCTCACATTTTTATACTGGAGAGCGATTTTTGAATCTCATTCGCTGAGTTCAGCAGCTGAAAATGTCAAAATTACTGTGGAGATACGCATCATTCTACTGCTGATTAGACTTTCAAAAATCATACTTGAGGATTGAGAATTGAAAGACAAATCAGCAGTAGAAAGATGCGTATCTCCATGGTAATTTTGACATTTTCAACTGCTGAACTCAGCGAATGAGATTCAAAAATCGCACTCCAGTATGTAATTAAAATCGATCATGTTTATTATAGCGTTACGCCTTTATAAAGCGTATAGGTACCTCCATTTCTCTCTACTTTCTATCTTAGAAAGACGATAAATTATCAAAATAGCTCACGGCTCAAGCGTAGTTTAGTGTACCTGACTAATGTAGTGGAAAGCAACAGTGAATTAGCAAGTGAATGCGAGCGGTGCGGGATCTCTGTTGACCCACCTTGTTTACCTTCGCGTGATCGATCTGCTTTCCTTATCGACGAGGGGCCGTTGCTATTCAATAATTGCCTATTCTAACTGTTCACAGTGTGATACCTATTATCATTATTTGTGGTTGGGCTATACAAGCAAGGGTCGTTGTAACACGGAGATCAGCGCTGCTCCTTTTGTGTTGGCCCCAAGCTCACCCATATTTACGCATACCACCGAACTTATGGTATTTTCTTTTCATTCTCGGGAATGCAGGTTTCCTCACGATGTTTTCCTTCACCGCCGAGCTAGTAAATGATAAATACAACCGTACATAAATTCCGAAGAACTTAGTGGTACAGGCCAGGAATCGAACCGCGGCCTCAGTATTGAGGCGCTAGTTCTCTTCCGTATCTATGGGCTATCATCGCTCTGTGTGATACCTAACTATTAACGGTAGGTACCACTAACAAACAAACAATAGCTATAGGAATTCATTGTAAAACGAAGATATCAGGAAAGCTTGGAAGAGCGCCATCGTTTTCTGGATCATTAGTTTATTATAACTGCACTCGATCGGTAAAATATGCTTTTAAAGTACCAATTCCTTTAAAAGATTTGAAAGCGGTGAAAAGGACGGATAGAAGCTTTTTAGGATTCCGTACTACCCAAAGGGTGAAAACGGGACCCTATTACTAAGCCTACGTTGTCCGTCCGTCCGTCTGTCTGTCCGTCCGTCTGTCCTACCTAAAGGCTATAACTTTTGAACCGTAATAGCTAGATAGTTGAAATTTTCTCAGATTATGCGTTATTACAGCGGATTTGTTAACAAATAATAAAAAAAAATCAAAAAGTTAAAAATTAATATAGGTTCTCAACAAGAAACTAGTTTTTAAGGTTTTTTCTTCACGCTCTACAGTAAAATCGGTAATACATACAAGCGTCAAACTTAGTGTGATTACAGAGTAAGCTCTACAGAATAACAACAAATACTAAAAACCAACCAAGTGTGAGTCGGTCTCGCGCTAAAGGTCCCGGACAAAAAAGTTTCTTTTTCTAAGTTAATAATGTTGTGTTCTGTGGTGGTGTTGTACGGAACCCTCGGTGCGCGAGTAGCCCGACTCGCACTTGACCGGTTTTATTAAGAGTTATATGACACGATGAACAAACTGCAATTTATTTATGTCACGGCAAACGTCGTTTTATTGAATTATTTCGTTCAAACGACCCAACGTAGCATAAAAGTAAAATGTGAGGAAATATGGATACTTAAAGCTGTCTGCAAATAACTGCAGTTGTAAATCTAAATTGTAAAAATAAACACAAGCAAAGTTTCGAAAATATTCATGTAGATAAATTATCCTGTTATACATTTTGGTTGGTAGATTAGCCCAGTCATTTTACGGTTTGAGCCGGGACTAATTACTAATAGCATTTTTTTTTCGCTATAATATTGAAGAGCCAATTTGAGCTTAAGAATGTACCAAAATTAAAAAAAATGATGTCAGCAACAGTTCCAATTTTAAAATATAGATATTATCTCGTTCTGAAAACCTGATAATTTTTTTTTGGCACATATTTAAGGCATCATACATACTTCGAACATGGTGTAAATATTTAGAAGGTTTTGAAAAATACATTCGTATGTTCTAATAAATACCTCATTTTTTAAATTTTAATGCCTATTTTATTGATCAAAAATAATGTATATTGTTAAATCAAATTCAAATGAGTGCATTGGTATTAATATTACTAATTTAAAAGCCTTCTGGGACACACAATTTTGATTTCTATGTTGCGTAGCAATTTTTTTTTTAATATGATTTAGGATAGTATTTTTGTCACTAAATGGTGCCGGTTACAGTTTTAAAGTCCAATTAATAATTACTCCCTACCCCGCCTAACAAAACTCCGTAAAATGACTGGTCTAAGATGGTAGAGTTAGAAAATGGGCGGCAGGATTCTGTCGTCGAATAATGGGGTGTTGTCGGACCAACAAAGGGAAAATCTAGACTAATATATCAACCTCAGCTCATGGAGATTGTACACGTAGTCACGTAGTAGTTCCTTTCACCCGAACGAGCCAGCCTCGGAATGCTTGACAACTTCACAATGCTAATAGCATTATAATAACCGAAACTTTTGATAAATTAGCTTTGGTTGAATTTCAAATTTCATGTCACAAAAAATTTGCAAGTTTTTTCCGAGACGTAATTTTCTTGTTAGGTATGCATAAAATGAAAATACAAACTTTCTTTTTCGTCATATACGTGAATATTTTTATACAACGTGTTAATGAATTAGCGCAAAACCTCATACACCCCAACTGATTTATAACAAAATAATTAGATTGAAACAATAATTTCATTACTTTGATAGTTAAAATTTTAATTTATGCGCATTTTAAGTTTTAAGGCAAAAATGATTTGTTATCATTTCAGCACTAAAAGAAAGCGCTAACGTACTCATGGAAACATTTTTATAATCTTGTTTTGGTAGTAAGTAGGGTGAGTGTGCCCATGCGGTGGGTTGACATCGGGTTCAGAAAATTTTAAATTTTCCCAAAAAATTATTTAATAATTTGAAAAAAATTACCTATGTTGAAACCATGATAATTCGATTCTGCTCTCGGTTCTAAACAAACTACTTTATAGTTTTGGCGTTAATTCATTAACACGTTGTATATTTGTACGTTGAATAAAACGATTTAATTTATGATTTTGAATTTATGATTCACAATAACAATGGAAAAGAACATTAGCTTACCCGAGTCCAAGAGCTGCATGGCATCCAACGCTAACATAAGTCCGATGTGATCGTGGTAATATCCAACCGAGACGTAAACTGGAACAAAGAATGTACAATTAGACAACTCGGACATTTATTGCGTATTTCGGAATACTTTAGATGCAGAGAATACTTACTTCTAGTGTCTTTGTAAGTTTCTCTTACAATATCCAAGAATGGGTTACGGGAAAAGTTTTCCCGTCTGTTTTCGTAGTAATATGGTTGTCTATACACTTTAACTGGGTATACCGATATCTGTTTTTCTCTTGCCGCGGCCATTATAGCGGTAGCTAGTCGAGAGAAGTCGTGGTTCTGCGCTTGAAGGTACACAAACGCTACCTGCACGGAAAACAAATAATTTGTTATTGCGAAGTTTCACTGCACTTTCCGTATGTGTGATACTTTTTGTTTTAGTACTCGTGCGACTTGTATAAAACTTCTTTAGTTTTCTTTTGACCTGTTATGTACCTTTTAGATTTGATTTTACACGAAAATAAATGCGTAGATTTATATTTGAAATCATCGTTACATCGTTAACATCGTAAGAAATCCTGCATACGCTGAAGAAGAAATTCTGATTCTTTTGTGAAGTCTACCAATCCAAGTCAGGCAGGCGTGGTGGACTAATGCCCATACACCCTCCCTGAGGGTAGGCCTGTGCCATGCAGTAGGACTTAGGTATATCATCATCATCATCATCATCATAGGCCTTTTCATCTGTAACAGATGTACAGGGTGTAACAAAACACCCTAGTAATACTTAAGGGGGTGCCTCAGACCATCAATCTGAACAACTTTCAGTATGGAGCCAACAGCAAAAAAAATAAAAAAAATCCCCCCTTAAGTATTACTAGGGGGTTTTGTTACACCCTGTATACATGGTCCTTCTTAATATGCTGACACTTTTTTAAGAGGATGATCAGACCATCAAACTGAACAACTTTCTATATGGGGTCAACATCGAAATCGCGAAAAAAAAAATCTGCTGTCCCATACATTTGGGTCGAGAAGGTTTGCAGTTTTGTATGGAAGAGCTGATTTTTTTTCGCGATTTCGATGTTGGTCCCATAGAGAAAGTTGTTCAGTTTGACGGTCTGATCATCCCCTTAAAAAAGTGTCAGCATATTAAGAAGGACCCTATATAGGCTGATGATATTTCGAAGTGGGAAAGTATTGCAGCAAAGAACGTACGGAAAGCTTTGAAGACTTAACATTATACACTGCTATTTTTTATATCAAGCACACAGTTCATAACTTTTAAGTCTAACAAATGACGGCAATTTATGTGAGATAATAAATTCTCGAGAAATCTTGCCCGAGGCGATTATTTCTCTACTTGTGGAGGCGTACTATAAAACAGTTAGAAGAAACGAATGCGGAAAGAGGAAAATAATTTCCATTAGATTACTAGAACTCTCCCTCTACTAAATCTCAGCAGGACTCGGTAATTTTATTCGGATTCGGATGAGGATGGTCAAGCGAATAGGCTAAGTTTGTTATGGCATTGCAAAGTTTTGGGCGTTTGGGAGTAATTAATGGCGATTTCCTGATTTCAGAAAATACGTGCCTACCGTTTTCTATAGAGAATAAAACCGGTCAAGTGCGAGTCGGGCTACTCGCGCACCGAGGGTTCTGTGCCACACCACCACAGAACACAATATAATTAAATTAGAAAAAAAAAATTTTTTTGTCCGGGACCTTTAGCGCAAGACCGACTCTTACTTGGTCGGTTTTTAGTATTTGTTGTTATTCTGTAAAGTTTGCTCTATAATCACACTAAGTTTGACAATTGTATGTATTACCGTTTTTACGATAGAGCGTGAAGAAAAAACGTTGATAAAAACTAGTTTCTTGTTCTTGTTGAGAACCCCCCTTAATTTTTAACTTTTTGACATTTTTATTATTTGTTAACAAATCCGCCGCAATAACGCATAATCTGAGAAAATTTCAACTATCTAGCTATTACGGTTCATAAGTTACAGCCCTAAATAGGTAGGACAGACGGACGGACGGACGGACGGACGGACGGACGGACAGACGGACAGACGGACAGGACGGACGGACGGACGGACAACGTAGGCTTAGTAATAGGGTCCCGTTTTCACCCTTTGGGTACGGAACCCTAAAAATTAATATCAAATGAAAGAGTAAGAGCAACTTAAATTGCTAAATGTGAGCATTTTGCTACATCTACACGGTGTTAGGGTAAACAGTTGTCAGTTGCATTACTTTGAGGGGTGACTGTACCCATGACACTGAAGAACTTTCCCTAAGAAACTTACAGGCAAAATTTCTTTTTTACTCTTCATACAAACGTTAGATCAACTGATTGCATTTAGTATGAAAAGTAAATTATTTTTTTGTCTATTTCCTACGAGGGCGACACTGAAAGTTTCAAGAATGGACCAGTTAGTGACAATGCCAATGAAAAAATTATTTTAATTACGAATAAGAAACTCTTTATCAACCTATAGCCGAAAATTTTATTCGATTGCCATTTGTTTTAACGATTTGGCGGCAATTTGAAAAGTGCGTGTCGCGAGGCAAAACGAATTTAGCAGGGAAAAATGTTTTCTCCCCAATTTATTACGATTTTCGTCGTGTTCCTAGTCCATAACAAAGTTAATGATAAACTTCGATTGGTATTTCATGATGAAGCCCTGTCCCTTGACACTTGTTTACAACTGGTTAAATGAGTTTAGGCATGATTGGAGTAATCTCAGTGATGATCTACCTGGGAAATGTCGTTCAAAGGCGACAACTGAACAAAACGCCAATGCTGTGCAGCTCATGAGAGAGGCTGATAAGAGAGTGACCTACCAACAGATTCAGGCAAGCTTCAGCATTGATATGAGTCAAGTGCAAAAGATCCTACACGAATATTAAGGCGTAGGGAAGCTTTGTACTAGATGAATACCCCATAATTTAACCGATTTCAATAATTTCATAGTAAAGCAGAGGAGGTCCACTGCTTCTCACAGAGGTTCCTTTGAACGGGACGATACATAAAATGGAGTGGAGGCCACTTCTAAAAATATTAAAAGTATTCCCAACCTCCTACTTCTATACACTTTTTATTGTCTTGAAACTTTCAGTGTCGCCCTCGTATATGTTTCTTAAGAAAAGTAGATCAGTATCTTGGGTACAATCACGCCTTAAAGTAATGCAACTGTTTACCCTAACACCCTGTATATTCTTAAACAGAAAGTTGTCAGATGTAGCAATTCTTTTAATTTTAACCACCAGGAGTGCGATTTTTGAATATCATTCGCTGAGTTCAGCAGTTGAAAATGTCAAAATTACTGTGGATATATGCAATATGCATCTTTCTACTGCTGATTTGACTTTCAAAAATCGCACTCTTGAAGTATGATTTTTGAAAGTCAAATCAGCAGTAGAAAGATGCATATCTCGCACTCCTGGAGTGCGATTTTTGAATCACATTCGCTGAGTTCAGCAGTTGAAAATGTCAATATTACTATGGAAATAAAATCACCCCTTCGCACCCCTTGAGTATGATTTTTGAATGCCAAATCAGCAGTAGAAAGATGCGTATCTCCAAAGTAATTTTTACATTTTCAACTGCTGAGTTCAAAGAATGAGATTCAAAAATCGCAGTCCTGAACCCGAAAGGGATACGGATAATCAGTTTATGTATCATGTGCATGAAAAAGTAAAAGTCTAAGAGACTGTAGTTCAGTAAGTATAAGAATGTTTACATGCATGAAATTGAAATGTGTGAGCACGGCGACGACCGATCGTGATATGTCGGTGTCGGAGGGCCGCGTGCGCGCGAATGTTGCGTACACACGCTTGTTGGAGCTCGCCACGTCCCGGCAGTACTGCGGACAAGAACACCAATTGAATAATTAAACACACGAACAAAACAGGATAAAAACATTTTTGATACAAGTAATATAGTGGTCTTTTGAAAAAGTCCACAAAATTTTGTGTTTACGAGGGCTATCGGAGTCCAGTGGCGCCCTCGCCACAATAATAAAGATTTCTCAATAAAGAAAGCCTAAATTAAAAAAGTGCTCAACAGATAAACCACAAAAGCCTTCAAGCTATTTTCATAGAATACTTTTATAGGTTTTCTATTAAAGGTCTAAACATACAAATTTCGAAAAAAGAAAAAAAAGGCAGCTTTTGTTTTTATTCTAAATTATCTAAAAGTGGAATGTTTAGAACCTATAAAAGTATTGTATAACAATGGCTTGAAGGCTTTTGTAGTTTATCTGTTGAGCACTTTTTTAATTTAGGCTTTCTTTATTGAGAAATCTTTATTATTGTGACGAGGGCGCCACTGGACTCCGATAGCCCTCTTAAAGTAGGATCAAAAGAAAAATAAAATTCGACGTTTATTCCAGTTGCAAATTATGTACATGAATCCCGCAAAACGATTAGAGTGGATACCAAGAGCTTGTAAAAGAAAGATAGGAAACACAATCTTCTAAATTAAATGTGTCCGTCCAATATTTCCATTTCAAGTGAGCTTACGGTCTCTCGTTGCTTTATTTCACTTCGCTTTTGCTAGGTTTGCTTGGTATCACACATAGTGGACTGGCTTTGTCGTAGTTTACGGTATAATTAGTAGCGTTTAATTATTGGGTCCTTCTTAATATGCTGACACTTTTTTAATGGGATGATCAGACCATCAAACTGAAACACTTTCTCTATGGCACCAACACCGAAACCGCGAAAAAAAATCAGCTGTCCCATACATTTTTGTATTTTTGTATGGAGGAGCTGATTTTTTTTTGCGATGTTGGTGCCATGTACAGGGTGTAACAAAACACCCTAGTAATACCTAAGGTGGTGCTGCAGACCATAAAACTGAACAACTTTCACTATGGAGCCAACATCGAAATCGAGAAAATAAAATCAGCTCTTTCATACAAAACTGCAGTACCGTTACGACTCAAATGTATGGGACGGCAGATCTTTTTTAATTTTTTTCGACGTTAGCTACATAGTGAAAGTTGTTCAGATTGATGGTCTGAAGCACCCCCTTAAGTATTACTAGGGTATTTTGTTACACCACCCTGTAGAAAGTTGTTCAGTTTGCCGATCTGATCATCCCCTTAAAAAAGTGTCAGCATATTAAGAAGGACCCTGTAGGTACTGCACAGTACAAGCAGTACATACATACCATAAGATAAATATTAAACGAATCGCTCCCTCTTCCCTTATTATCTTTTCTCATAGCCCCTTATAGAAGCTGGAGACCAAAAAAATAGCTGCCTATCACTCCAGTAGATATAACTAATAACTTTATCTATCATGGAAAATGTTCGGTCGGTTCGGTCATGGATGTTATGTTTGTGCTGTTGTTGTAACAAAAAGCCTGAGGCTTACTTGGGATCATTACAATGTATGTGTGAGCGTTATTAATTTTTTTTTTTTTTTTTTTTTTTAATGGAAAATGTCACTGAATTCCGCTCAAAAGATGCCTATTTCTTTGGCCACAACATCCATCGAAAATTTACGTCTCTAATTGTCCAATTAATTTCCCTTTTGTTACTTTATCCACACTTTGCTTTAGCATATTGAAGGTTCCAGGAACGTATTACATAGGTATTTATTGAAGCAATAACAGATTGGTATGAAACATTACAAAGTGAGTAGCAGTAGGTACTTACAAAGCTGACCATGGGTAAATTGAAGGCGGCTGCCATTCGTCCCTCGTGGATACACGTCTCCTGGGGCCCTATGAACGCGGTCACGTTGTGTGCCCACAACGATGCCACCTGTTGAATAACCATACAATTTATAAATTATACTCTCTACGTAGGTAAGTAAAGTCTCATTTACAATGAAATTGTGTTACTGTTGAAAATTTTCAGAAAAAAGAACGCAATTTATGAAGGTATGAGAACCTAGATATTTGTTTGTGTACCTTGAAACTTTCAGTTATAGTTCGTCCAAAACAAGCTTCATGATGTTGACAAGAGATTTTATTTTACTTTTTGAAAATTTTTAAGTCGGTACAACTTTATAATTCACTACACCTATACAAGATAAATTAACATCACTACATAGTATTTCCCGCTGGCTGTCTGTCCCTATGTATGCTTATATCTTTAAAACTACGCAACGGATTTTGATGCGTTTTTTTTAATAGATAGAGTGATTCAAGAGGATGGTTTATATCAGCACCCGTGCGAGAGCGGAGCGGGTCGCTAGTCTAAACTATTATAAAACTGTAACTGAAGTGTGTCTGTACATTGAAGAAACTTACAAAAAAAAAAATTACGACATGGTTTTTACCTGTCCCTGATTCCAAATCACCATTTTTTGGATTTTTTGTCTGTCTGTTTGTTTGTTTGTATGTTTGTTTGTTTGGGTGTTTGTTTGTTCGAGTATCACGCAAAAACTACTAAACCGATTTTGATGAAACTTTGTTTGTTTGATAGCTTATCATTTCACTTAAAATCTGGTATATAATTTATGCGGACGAAGTCGCGGATAAAAGCTCGTTTATTATAAAATTAAAGTTTTTACAGCTCAAATATTTTCAGAAAGTAAAATAATCGCTCTTAAACGATCTGTCAAAATCACGAACCTATCTTAGACGCACCATAATCCCTGAATGCACCAATTATTATATATTTAGAGCCGCCGGAGTAAGAAGGTAAGAAATAAACATTTAATTTAATACTGAGGATTACATAGGTATAAAAAATAAGGTGAGCAGAGGAATTAGACCTTTGCCACTTGGCACTTGGCAAAGTGATACAGAATACCTAGAGATAGAGATACCTTTGTCACCTGTTGCGTGTAGGTAGGTAGGTATAATAGGTACTTTGCCTATATACTACGAACGGAACAGAAACTTTTAGACAAACTGACAACGAAGTTTTGTTTAAATTACCTATGTAAGGATTTGGCATGTAAAATGGTATCGTAATTTTAATGTTACTTAAATGTCAACAAACAAATAAAACGTTATCATATGTAGACAAAGAGTCTAGAGACTAACAGTCTAACACTAAAAGAGAAGGATCCTTTAAACTATCTTAATAGTCGCATAGTTTATGGAAAAGCTGCGATATAAACATCTTTTATTATAGTATAAGAGATAAGTGTACTTTTTGCAACTATCAGCAGCAAGGCTGATTCAGTGTTTATGGGCTGTAGAGCATCTCTGTGATGGGGATGGACCAGGTCTGCCTGCATAACTCCAGTCGGTTTAGGAGTTACTGATGATTAAAGGTCTGTAAAAAATTTACGATCAGGAGTGCGATTTTTGAATCTCATTCGCTGAGTTCAGCAGTTGAAAATGTCAAAATTACTGCGGAGATATGCATCTTTCTACTGCTGATTTGACTTTCAAAAATCATACTTCAGGAGTGCGATTTTTGAAAGTCAAATCAGCAGTAGAAAGATGCGTATCTCCATAGTAATTTTGACATTTTCAACTGCAGAACTCACCGAATGAGATTCAAAAATCGCACTCCAGCTGCACGGCTGATCTTATGATATTGTTGTAGTATGCTCTGTAGCTATGTGAACAGTACAAAAACTGTCAAGCTCTGTCAGTCGGTTTCTGTTTCGGTCGGACCTTTAATCATCAGTAACTCCTAAACCGACTGGAGTTATGCAGGCAGACCTAGTCCATCCCCATCACAGAGAAGCTCTACACCCCATAAACACTGAATCAGCCTTGCTACTGATGGTTGCAAAAAGTACACTTATCTCTCGGAATATTAGATTCTAGGTTTAGGCCAGTGTAACGTAAACTTAGGAAGGAGTCTATTTTCTCATTTTAGTGTAGTGATAAAACTTTACGACACAATTTTGCACTTTTTACTAACTTCCACTGCAACTTGATATCATTACGAGCATAACTGCAAATGTAATTTAGAATGAATCGCATTGGACACGCCACAAATGAAATAGTATAAGAGATAAGTGTACTTTTTGCAACAATCAGCAGCAAGGCTTATTCAATGCTTATGTGTTGTGTAGAGCATCTCTGTGATGGGGATGGACCAGGTCTGCCTGCATAACTCCAGTCGGTTTAGGAGTTACTGATGATTAAAGCTCTGTAAAAAATTAACGATCAGCTGCAAGGCTGATCGTATGATATTGTTGTAGTATGCACTGTAGCTATGTGAACAGTACAAAAACTGTCAAGTTCTGTCAGTCGGTTTAGGAGATACAGCCAGTCAAAGTTCCGACCTTTGAACGGCTGTATCTCCTAAACCGACTGATGAACCAAGTCAGTTTTTGTACTGTTCACATAGCTACAGTGCATACTACAACAATAACATACGATCAGCCTTGCTACTGATCGTTAATTTTTTACAGACCTTTAATCATCAGTAACTCCTAAACCGACTGGAGTTATGCAGGCAGACCTGGTCCATCCCCATCACAGAGAAGCTCTACACCCCATAACCACTGAATCAGCCTTGCTGCTGATGGTTGCAAAAAGTACACTTATATCTCGGAATAAAACGTATTCCGGTTTAGTTGTCACAAATATAGGTGCTTATTTACTAAATACGCCCCCGTCCCCGTTTTCAGTTGCGTGAAATGAGTGCAATTCGTTTTCTGTCAGTTACCCTTTGCCGGCACAATGGATAGCCATCCGTAACAGAGGGTCGGAGTTTTCTACTACCTAAGTGACTCAGAAGTATACGAGGCAAAGGAAATGAATAAACATTATCATCTCCGGGAACTTTGCAACTAGCTAAGCAGAAAATTTATCGTTGGGGCTCGGGAGTGGTCCTTTTACTGTTGCTTACACTAAAACGAACTGTATCCACGCTATTTTAAATAAGTTAATAGTTGCGAATCAGACGAGATTCGAGTAACGGCTTCAGTTAGAGTCATGTAAAATTGTAAAATATGTTGGATTAATACAGTTTTTGAGAGTTACGCGGTTATTATTTAATCTAGAATTAAACATTTTACCGGGTTCTTACCGCGTTTTGTGTTTTTTGTTTATGTTTAATTCTAGATTCTGTTGGTTTAATTTGTATCATTTATATAAATTATACCAGATTTTAAGTCAGATGATAAGCTATCAAACAAAAAAAGTTTCATCAAAATCGGTTCAGTAGTTTTTGCGTGATACTCGAACAAACAAACACCCAAACAAACAAACAAACAAACGAACAAACAAACAGACAGACAAAAAAACAGACAGACAAAAAATCCAAAAATTGGTGATTTGGAATCAGGGACATCTAAAAACCATATCGTAATTTTTTTTTGTAAATATCTTCAATGTACAGACAAATTTCTGTTACAGTTTTATAATAGTTTAGATCAGGGTATTCTAAGTGGACAAGCACGTATCCAGTTGGGGGACACGTGGGATTTATTATTTTATTTATCCCCCCCACCGAAAATGAATGTCGTCGTCGTCCCGAAAAGTCTAGTCTCGTACTTGTGTGATAGCAGGACAAGAAAGACCGACCCCAAGTAAATGGGACGGTCAGGGAGGAGAAACTGGATATTTTTAAGATTACCACGTTAAAACAGCCAGAGAAAATTAGAACAAATAGTTCAATACAGCTTACACAGCATTGAATATGCAAAGGTGTGTCATATTCATCATTCATTAGCGACCAACTCCCATTGAAGCTCCAGAATTTTGTTTTATTGCAATATGAAGAGATTATAGCATCAATGATTCGGGTCTAAAGGTCTTACTTTACTTGTAACTTGGATACTTACCGACGTGCGGAACTCAAAAGGTTAAAATATAATGACTAGATTCTTAATAAAAATGTAAAGACGTTCGCTGAATCGTTAAGCAGTTTTAAGAGAGCGATTATTGCTGAATTTTCCTGTAGAAGACAGGGACTGATGCGCCATTTTTTACGAACCCTTGACACGCCCCTGTCTTGCTTTTACGATCTCTGGGAGACACCATCTATTTATCTTGCAAATCGTAATAATAGATTATCTCCAAGTTTTCTTTTCCGGTCAGCAAAAAAGTTGGTAATTATTTTATGGGGTACATAGCAAACTAGTTTTTTTCTTACACAACAGACCCCTCGTCGCTGTACTCCTGTACTTCTTCTCAGTTAGGGAATAATTTGTATGTTATCCGTACTCTGAAGAGAAGAGATTGAGGAAATCACTTATTTAATGATATTTCGTAGCATTTTATGAATACCGTGATTTAAAGAGTAGACATATTGTATTATCTGGATTCTTGGTACCTAGGAGCTATTCATACATTACGTCTCATTTTAAGACAGGTCGCTTAAGACGGATTTCACAAAGAGTGGCACAGTGTGGTAGGGTAGAAGGTAAGGCTATTGTGATAATGATAAGGTATCTAAAATATAGAGCGTCGGGGGCGCTGAAACTCAATCTTGAGATCCGGGTTCGAAACCGCCGCCGTACGACATGCCATTTACCAATGAGGTTTTCTAACTTATATACGTAATACCGACTGCTCTCAAACGGTGAAGGAAAACATCGTGAGGAAACCTGCATACACTGAAGAAGAAATTCCGATGCGTATGTGAAGTCTACAAATCCGCATTAGGCACGCGTGGTGGACAAACGCCCATACACCCTACTTGAGGGTAGACCTGTGCCCTGCAGTGGGTCGTATTATAGGCTGCTGCTGATGATGGTGTTGATGATAGTCTAAAATATGATAATAAAAATACGTAAGTTTCGGTATCAACACAACAGCACAATAAAGTTTCAGAAATAGCAACTTTTATATTATTTGATAATCATAAACCAAGTACCTAGCATAGTATAGCATATGCTCACGACTATATTCCCCGAGGGGGTAGTCAGAGATATTCTGAAACTTCAGAACATCCACGTTTCACTAGTAGTACCGAAACTCTGTCCAGTGTGACGGGGAGTGAGCCCGTCGCCACTTGTAATGGACAGTAGGTACAACACATGCCTCGAAATTGAAGCATGCTGGTTTCCTCACGATGTTTTCCTTCACCGAAATGCCAGTGGTGTTACAAATCGTACATAAATTCCGAAAAACTCATTGGTATGAGTCGGCCTGGACGGGGATCGAACCATCGCCTGCTGCACGGCAGGCAAGGTTACTCGCCACCAAACCAACCAAAAACCAAGCACCAAACCAAGTACCTACTAATTATTAAATTAGCAATAAATAAAAACCGGTCACATCATGATCTTGTACCCTAAGCTTGTATCCACAAGACCGTAATAACTTATTTGTAATAAGTGCCATGTTGGATGACGACCCGGTTGGTGTAATGGTTACCACGCCGGACTGCCAAACCAGGGTCCTGGGTTCGAATCCCGGTTCGGTCATGGATGTTTATATGTTTGTGCCGTTGTTGTATGGTTTTCATAATAAACAGCCTATAAATAGTGCTTTCTTGGGATCATTACAATGTATGTGCCTGTGAGCGTTATTTATTTATTTATTTGCAGACGAAGCCGGCCGTATCGATCCTAAAACAAATCCTATTACTTTAATGTAAGCACATATTCTAAATATCCTCTATTTCCTCCCAACCACATTTTTCGTAGAATCATGTGCGGTCTTCAAAAAGGGATACAAGCTATTTGGGCAAAAACATATTATTAAATCCCTTCGCGGTGTAGAAGAAACCTTAGATTTCCATTTTTGCATGCATTAACAAAAGCGATCTACGTCAGGCTATCTACGCACACAGGGTGGTCCTGTTACTGACATGGCGACCTAAATAATACCTACCCGGTTATTGCTTCTTGTGTTACGATAAAAAGAGCAAGTCCTTCAGTGATTTTATAGAACACGAGCTTTTACCCGCGACTTCGTCCGCATAAATTTTATACCAGATTTTAAGTCAGATGGTAATAGCTATCAAACAAAAAAAGTTTCATCAAAATCGGTTCAGTAGATTTTGCGTGATACTCGAACAAACAAACACCCAAACAAACAAACAAACAGACAGACAAAAAATTCAATAATTGGTGATTTGGAATCAGGGACATCTAAAAATCATATCGTAATCTTTTTTTTGTAAATATCTGCAATGTACAGACACACTTCTGTTACAGTTTTATAATAGTTTAGATGGAATGGAATTTTCCTCAATTTAACGAGGAAAACGTCGTGGTCTTTTACTTTGTCCACTGTCCATTAAAGCTGTCAATGAAAAGTTAAAAGTAGTAAACTGATAAACTGGGGTACTAGCTAGTAAATTATGTTGTTATGCTTATTAGAATTTATATCTGTAGAACAATTTTACCGAATAAATGATTGTGTTATGCAATGATTTATTTATTTATGAAAATGGAACCGGAGAAAAACTAAGAAATCTTGATTGATTGATTCCTCCATCACCCTTCAACCTAAAGTCCTTAGGCCGTCTCGCTCTTGACAAACGAAGTTTTGAGGAGCTTATTTTTATTGAAAATAAGGCTTCCAAACCTTCCAAAGCATTTTATGAACTACATTTTTAGGGTTCCGTAGTCACCCTTTATAGTTTCGCGGCTTAGCTCAGAGACGCTTAGTACTAGAAAGCTGTAATTTGGCATGGGTATACATATTAATCAACCCAACAAAGTGGTAAAATAAAATCATGAAAAATATTTTTTTTAGGGTGGACCTACACGAGAAGTGGGAATGGAATTTTTTTTTCTCGTCTATCCCATGGTGTGGGGTATCGTTGGATAGGTAATTTAAAAATATTATAGGTGTGGGAAAACCATTTTTTGATTTAGGGATCCGTTAGCGAAATATTAAGCTTTAAAGTGACAATTTTTGTTAGAGTCAAGTTCCCTCCCCCCCTGCCAGCTAAACGGTTGTTTCTGGATATGTGAAAAATTTCATGGCAGTAGCATATATAACGAAATTAAAAGGAAAACTATCACCACTTAGTAGGCTTTACAAGTTTACGAGTAATAGTCGATCAACTTATAAAATGTACTTTTTAGACTTTTTTAGCCGTTAAACCGTAGCACGCGGCGCGCGTAGTATAAAACAAAAAGCCTCCTTCTAAGTCCATATTACATTGTGACGGGCAACTACGGAACCCTATCCTGCGCGTGGTCCGACACGCACTTGGCCAGTTATTTTAAATTACTTTGCTTAGTAGAGAGGAAACGGTACGCTAGTATAGGGAAAATTATAATAATATTTGTATGAGTACACTATTAAGCCCTAGATACGGATTATCTATATTCTATAATGTGTAGTAGGTACTATTATCTATTCTGTTCTGTGCCCCAGATAACTAGCCGATAGGTAAAGTGAATGAAACTAAACAAGTGACTTGAATGACTCCGATACACGTGCTGCCTTCAGATGACCACTGCATCATTACTGAAATGCGATTTTTGAAATCTCCGATTGATGCATAATCTCCATAGTAATTTTGACATTTTCTACTGCCAAGTCGCTCGTATGATTTTCAAAAATCGCACTTTTGGGTCGTTGCGATTCAAAGGAAAAACATGTTTCGTTAATTTTGGAGAACGTACCTACCTATATCGATACTGCATTATACTTGCACTAGCATCACACATAAGATTAGTGATAAAGTTACAAGTTCAATTATTCAAAAAGATTTTTTAAATTATTATATACTAGCTTTTGCCCGCGACTTCGTCCGCGTGGAAAACCCCAAGTATCCTATGTTACTTCTAATACCTCCAAGAATATGTGTAAAAAGTTTCATGACGATCGGTTAAGTAGTTTTCGCGTGAAACCGTAACAAACAAATTTACATTCACATTTATAATATTAGGGATTGGGATATCAGGGGTTATTTAACTTTACTGAAATATTAATAACATTCGTGAAGGTAACCACATCAAAATTCAGGGTGTTGTATTTTATTTACTTATGTGTATTTCGAGGATTTATTGTTTGTCCTCTAATCGGAATCTAGAATTTTTTTTATGAAATTTTATATACAGGGTGTAACAAAACACCCTAGTAATACTTAAGGGGGTGCTTCAGACCATCAAACTGAACAACTTTCACTATGGAGCCAACATCGAGAAAAAATAAAAAAAATCTGCTGTCCCATACAAAACTGCAGTACCGACTTGACTAAAATTTATGGGACAGCAGATTTTTTTATTTTTTCTCGATGTTGGCTCCATAGTGAAAGTTATTCAGTTTGATGGTCTGAAGCACCCCCTTAAGTATTACTAGGGTGTTTTGTTACACCCTATACATACCATCATTCTAGATTCGATTTCTTTGCAGGTTTAATATACCTACTGGTAAAATGCAAATATAAAGAAAATAAAAATAAAAAAAAAAGACAACCAATCAATATTTTACGTGCAACCTCTTTAGTTTATTATTTCTTTTTTATTTCTGAAAAATTATTTTATTTGTAATAAAAAATTAATGGCGTAGCCGTACATGTAGATGACTTAAGGTAATGTTAATTAGCAACATATCATTTAAGCATTTGTAAGTGTCTGCAATTAAAACGAGTCTAACAGACAGTCCCTATGCAAATAAAGCGAAGAGTGCAATTTATATGAGTAGGTATAAAAGACTTATTCTAGTCTTATTTTTTGCTGGAAAGTAATAAGTAAAAAACCACTCACGCTTTTTTGTTAGACTTCGATCCATCTTATTGAAATTGATTCAAGTTGACAAGTTGATGTGATAAATTGACATAATAGCTCTTTTCCAACATGTTATTTAGAAGTATTGTAATGTCGATTAATTTATTATTGTTAATCCTAATCAAATTCCTGGCTTTGCGTCGAGATCAAAGTGTCCATCCATACTACTCTGTGGAGAGAGTTACGACCATTGTAAACTTCGGTCTATGGCCCATAAAATTTGCGCTTACCACGCATAGTGTGACTATCTTATCTGTGAGTGCTGGTCGCAATAAATCGTTTATCTGTGTCTGTTTGGTTTTTAAATGGGTTTTGCGGAAACGTGTGTGCGAAATTCTGAATCTTAAATAATCATTATCATTACATAGAAGTGTTATTAAGACCTGCCAGGCTGCCACACACATACGGAATGCCAGAATTCCGTTCGGAATTACGGAGGTATCAAATTATACCTACAAAATTACAATTCTGATACGAAATTCCGTAATGTACGTGGCGGACTGTAAGTACTAATTCTACTCTACGTATTATAAAACTGTAACAGAAGTGCGTCTTACAAAAAATGGTTACGACATTATTATGTTTAGGTATCCCTAAACCGAATAAACTATTAAACTACTAAACTATAAATCTAAATCACAGATTTCGGATTTTTTGTCTGTTTGAGCATCACACAAAGACTACTGAAGTGCGATTTTTGAAAATCATACGAGCGAATTGGCAGTAGAAAGATGCATAATCTCCATAGTAATTTTGACATTTTCTACTGCCAAGCCGCTCGTATGATTTTCAAAAATCGCACTTCAAGAGTGCGATTTTTGAATCTCACACGTTGAACTCAGCAGTTGAAAATGTATTGAGATACGCATCTTTCAACTGCTGATTTGACTTTCAAATATCGCACTCCTGGAGTATGATTTTTGAAAGTTAAATCGGTAGGTACCTAGTAGAAAGATGCATATCTCCATAGTAATTTTGACATTTTCAACTGCTGAACTCAGCGAATGAGTTTCAAAAATCGCACTCCTGGACCGATTTTGATGAAATTGATTATGATTAGACTTAAAAAGAGGTCTATGTTTTGTTTTTATTTTATTTTTATTTGTGGAGAAAACCAAACCATACCTAACGGGAACAAAGTCGCGTCGCGGGCAAAAGCTCTTACTTAAATATTATAGTCCTGTGAATTTCAATCTGTGTGTAAACGCTGTGAAAGAATAATGGGTGTCGAGTCGAGCAACTACGCTCCAATTCGCAAGTAGGTAAAGTAATTTTGCACCCGATTGAAAAAGAAACTTAGATTTTTTTTATAAACAATCAAAACTTTTTTCGTTCTTCCTTCATGATTGCGGATGTTATTTGAATAGTCATATTAAGGTTCGGCGCAAACGAGCCACCGGCCACAGTCACTGGTGGCCTGCGACAAGTAGTTCACACGCCTTTTTCATATTTTGTAGGGACTCGCTGCGCCGACCACGTGTGGCTGGTGGCCGCCATTCGCTACATATGCGACCGCGACAGCCACCGGTGGCTCATTTGCGCCGATATAAAGAAATCGCTATAAGGGGTGAAATTGATATAATTAGCATCCTTTTAAACTAAAAATCTACCCATCAAACTGAACAACTTTTACTACTATCGGAGCAAAAAAAAATTAGCTGTTCCAGACTAAAATGCAATGCCTACTCGACTTAAAGGCGGTGTCCTATTGCCATCGCACGCGCGATGGTGCGATGCGATGTGATCGTACTGATGGGTAATTCTCCGAAATTTTTCAAATATTCAAATTTTTCTATGGAAAAATTTCAACGATTTGTAAAATTTCGGAGAATTACCCATCAGTACGATCACATCGCATCGCACCATCGCGCGTGCGATGGCAATAGGACACCGCCAAATGTATGCAACAGCAGATTTTTTGCTCCCATAGTAAAAGTTGTTCAGTTTGATGGGTAGACTCTTAGTTTAAAAGGTTGCCAATGATATCAATTTCACCTTGTAGTTACTCACCTGTCGAATAGAAACTTCTTCTTGGCCGTATGTTTCAGCAACGACGAAGTCCAGAGAATGTCCCATTGGTCCCAATAACTTTTCGTTTACTTCGTCCACGGCCATTGAGATAGCTCCTGTTGAAAACACAAATATTTAGACAAGTTTATTCATTGAATGCATGCATGCATGCATATGCTCACGACTATATTCCCCGAGGGGGTAGTCAGAGATATTCTGAAACTTCAGAACATCCACGTTTCACTAGTAGTACCGAAACTCTGTCCAGTGTGACGGGGAGTGAGCCCGTCGCCACTTGTAATGGACAGTAGGTACAATACATGCCTCGAAATTGAAGCATGCAAGTTTCCTCACGATGTTTTCCTTCACCGAAAAGCCAGTGGTGTTACAAATCGTACATAAATTCCGAAAAACTCATTGGTACGAGTCGGCCTGGACGGGGATCGAACCATCGCCTCCTGCACGGCAGGCAAGGTTACTCGCCACTGGACCACCACGGCTTGTTTATATATATTTATTCATTGAATCCTCCTTGAAAATATGTTTATTAACTGAATTTAAAGCGTTAGATGAAATAAGGTGTGCGTGCCAAGTGGGGCCACCATTAATCGCTGGCAGATCAATTTGGCAGTTAAAATTAACGCTGCAAGTTTGATGCAGCACTGCTTCAGACATATTTATATTGTTAGATACATTACTCGTACATTTTGTGTTAATAACAGCGAGAGACCGCAGTGCTTAAGGGTAAATCCAGAGGTGTAATTTGGCATTTTTCATAAGATGTAGGTAGGCACCTACTTAAAAGTTGATATTTCGTTTCATGACTAGGGCCTCAATTGCGCAATTTTATACGGTTTTGGTTTGGTTTTGGTTTAGTTTTGGTTTAGATTTGGTTTAGCTGAAGTAAAAAGCTATCGCGATATTTTTTTCTGAACGGTTCAATCGCACAATACAGAAAATTCGATCGAACGGACATCAAACGTTACGCCAACGTATCTTCCGAAATAAAGCTAAATCGTTACCGTTAATATAATTTGCGCGATACGAATTGTGCATAACGTAACGTTTTTGGTTGTGGTTTTGTTTTGGTAGTATCGTTCAAACTTAGGGCGATTGAGGCCCTGCACTGGTAGCATGCACACCCGCGATAGCCGTGATACGGCTTTATCACGTCTTTTATCTCGTTCCTTTGTGCGCGAACGAACGATATAAAAGACGTGATAAAGCCGTATCACGACTATCGCGGGTGTGCATGCTACCAGTGCAGCATGGGTATATCTCGTTTGTTCGCGCGCAAACGAAAGAGATAAAAGACGTGATAAAGCCGTATCACGGCTATCGCGGGTTGTCATGCTACCCATGCTGAGCATGAGTTATTGGCTTAAAAATTGGGTGGTTTGCTCCCATGACTGTAGCAGGAGACTAAACAAGTTTTTTTTTTACAGTGTTTTGTGCAAAAGACTAACCTCATTTATAAAATCGACTTGTTATGCTTCATTCCATCCTGGAACCCTGTTTAGGCCAGTCATTTTACGGAGTTTTGTTAGGCGGAGTAGGGAGTAATTACTAATTGGACTTTTAAACTGTAACCGGCACCATTTAGTGACAAAAATACTATCCTAAGCCATATTAAAAAAAAATTGCTATGCAACATAGAAATCAAAATTGTGTGTCCCAGAAGGCTTTTAAATTAATAATATTAATACCAATGCACTCATTTGAATTAGATATAATAATTTAAATTATTTTTGAGCAATAAAATAGGCATCGAAATTTAAAAAATGAGGTATTTATTAGAAAATACGAATGTATTTTTAAAAACCTTCTAAGTAGTCAAAAATATTTACACCATGTTTGTAGTATGTAAAGCCTTAAATATGTGCAAAAATAAATTTACCATCAGGTTTTTTAGAACGAGATAATATCAAAATTTTAAAATTGGAACTGTTGCTGACGTGATTTTTTTTTTATTTTGGTTCATTTCTAAGCTCAAATTGGCTCTTCAATATTATAAAGAAAAAAAAATCAATTATTAATTAATCCCGGCTCAAATCGTAAAATGGGCTAGTTTATGTTTGTGCTGTATTGAAATACATACATGAAATCCTGCCACCTGCTGATTTTAATTCTGGTGTTGCCATGAATGGCAACAACAATAGAATTTACATTCATTCCAGGAGTGCGATTTTTGAATCTCATTTGCTGAGTTCAGCAGTTGAAAATGTCAAAATTACTATGGAGATAAAGATGCGTCTTTCTACTGCTGATTTGACTTTCAAAAATCGCACTCCTGAAGTATGATTTTTGAAAGTCAAATCAGCAGAAAGATGCATAATCTCCACAGTAACTTTGACATTTTCAACTGCTGAACTCAGCGAATGAGATTTAAAAATCGCACTCCTGATCTTGCTTGCGAAAAGAGTATCTTTATTGCAAACTATCAGATATACTACTACTAATATGAGACCGAACATTCTCAGGACCTATATTATTCCTCGATCCGTCCCTGGAACTGTTGCAGCTCAACTTTCGTCACTCGCTGTAAAGTGGAAGTGTCGTTAATGGAAAACTTATCGACATGGCAATGCTTTCAGAATTATTTTCAGCAAGAAATGTCCGATTAGGTAAGAACAATGTTGTGGAAGTTATTTAAATCCAAACCTATTCTTTGCGATTTTTGTTTGTGTACCTCGAGGTATACAGGGTGTAAAATTAAATGGAACACTTACTTAAAGGGGTGCTTCAATCCATCAAACTGAACAATTTTCTCTATCTATGGGACCAATATCGAAATCATGAAAAAAATATTGCTGTCCCATATATTTCAGTCGAGGTATGTTTGCAGTTTTGTATTTTTTTCGCTATTTCAGTGTTGGTCTCATAGTAAAAGTTGTTCATTATGATGGTCTGAAGCACTCCTTTAAGTAAGTGTCGCATTTAACTTTACACCCTGTGTTTATATCTACAGAGTGTAACAACACACCCTAGTAATACTTAAGGGGGTGCTTCAGACCATCAAACTGAACAACTTTCACTATGGAGCCAACTTCGAAATCTCGAAATAAAAATCAGCTGTCCCATACTAAATTGCAATACCGGCTCGACTCAAATGTTATGGGACAGCAGATTTTTTTATTTTTTCTCGTTGTTGGCTCCATAGTGAAAGTTGTTCAGTTTGATGGTCTGAAGCACCTCCTTAAGTATTACTAGAGTGTTTTGTTACAACCTGTATATCTATCGGCAAATAATAGTGTAAATGTACCTGAAATGACGCGCCCAGGTCTTTGATAAGTGAAGTCTCCAGGCCGGCGCTGTGATCCCGTGAGATATCCAAGAGTGAACCGTTCTCCGCGTGAACCATCCAAAACGATGACCATCATGAACCAGCACCAATGCCACTGCAACAAAACGATGTGTTAGTTTGCTACGAATAGGTTTTAGTATAAGAGATAAGTGTACTTTTTGCAACTATCAGCAGCAAGGCTGATTCAGTGTTTATGGGGTGTAGAGCATCTCGGTGACTGGGATGGACCAGGTCTGCATGCATAACTCCAGTCGGTTTAGGAGTTACTGATGATTAAATGTCTGTAAAAAATTAATGATCAACTACAAGGCTGATCGTATGATATTGTTATAGTATGCACTGTACCTATGTGAACAGTACAAAAACTGTCAAGTTCTGTCAGTCGGTTTAGGAGATACAGCCAGTCAAATTTCCGACCTTTGAACGGCTGTATCTCCTAAACCGACTGATGAACCATGTCAGTTTTTGTACTGTTCACATAGCTACAGTGCATACTACAACAATAACATACGATCAGCCTTGCAGCTGATCATTAATTTTTTACAGACCTTTAATCATCAGTAACTTCTAAACCGACTGGAGTTATGCAGGCAGACCTGGTCCATCCCAGTCACCGAGATGCTCTACACCCCATAAACACTGAATCAGCCTTGCTGCTGATGGTTGCGAAAAGTACACTTATCTCTCGGAATATTTGCACTTTCGCACACCTGTTACTTTCGCGATTTCGATGTTGGTGCCATGCAGAAAGTTGATCAGTTTAGTGGTCTGATCATACCCTTAAAAAACCGTAAGCATGTTATGAAGGACCCTATAAAACACAACATTAATCCTAGATTACCGATATGCATACGATATCTGTAACTCTCCATTCGCCATTTACACAAATCATCGCCTCTTTCGATTACCACTCTAGGCTCTCTTTCTTCTACCTTTAGAGCGTCAATTACACATGGACAACATGCTATATGTACCAATTAATTTTTTTAACTTATGCATGTAATACAGACTACACACAAACGGTGAAGGAACACATCGTGAGGAAAACTGCATACACTGAAAAAGAAACTCTGCGTATTTGAAGTCTACCAATCCGCACTGGGCACATGTGGTGGACTAACGCTAACCCCCATACACCCTCTGTGAGGGTATGCCTGAACCCTGCAGTGCGACGTGTATAGGCTGATGATGATGCTTCTTTTACCAACATTATTACCTATGGTTATTTCCGGCAATATAACAGAAGTGTTAAAAAATATAACTAAGAGAAGCTCAAAAAATAAAGCTCTCCGAATTTAAAAAACGCCGTAAAAATGTTGTGTAGCAAATCGTTTAGGAGTGCACGTGTTGCCAACATTTTTCCAATATTGCCTGCTCGTAAAGTGCCTTGAAGTGTGGATACGTATGGCTTTAAAACACACGCTTCCGGACCTCTGAAATAGCCTTTTGCTATAACTCTTATGGCCCTGAATTATGGACTTTCCTAACACGAACATTAAAGCGTGGGTGCTCAACTTATTGTAATGTTAACAATAATGTCATGTTATCTGATACTGTATGGTACGTAATAGTATGTATACACTAACGTTATGGTTACTAACGTAAATTGTGGTAATATGAAATATGAGAAAACCACCCACAGGGTTTAGGCTCTCAAACTATTTTTTAATTTTTAATTAACTAGTGACCCGCCCCGGCTTCGCACGTGTGCAATGCTGATATATAAACCAACCTCTTGAATCACTCTATCTATTAAAAAAAAACCGCATCAAAATCCGTTGCGTAGTTTTAAAGATCTAAGCATACATAGGGACAGACAGAGGGAAGCGACTTTGTTTTATACTATGTAGTGATGATGTACATTTGCTTGTGCGATAGCACTGCATTTCCGCCAGTGTCAAGTAGTTTGTGGGAGTATCTATACCAATCTCAGAGATGGTTTTTAGAGAACAAGAAGAGATTGAGGATTACGGAGCCTCGTGGCAGGCAAAAACGCGACGCGCGAACACCACGCGAGACAAGTGCTCGTGTCAGAACCTGCAACGTGACTCCCTAAACAATTTTTATTACATGGGAAACGGGAAACCGAACAAAATCGTTTCACTATGGTTAGAACAAAATCGACAGCTACCTAATAAGTCCGATATCGACATAACAAATACATAGGAAACCCGTAGACGAAATTGTTTCGGCAGCAGACCAGCTAGGCCGCGGGTTGGAATCCCGCCCTTTTTTAGGGTTCCGTACCCAAAGGGTGAAAACGGGACCCTATTACTAAGCCTACGTTGTCCGTCCGTCCGTCCGTCCGTCCGTCCGTCTGTCTGTCCGTCCGTCCGTCTGTCCGTCCGTCTTTCCTACCTATTTAGGGCTGTAACTTTTGAACCGTAATAGTTATATAGTTGAAATTTATGCGTTATTATGGTGGATTGGTTAACTAATAATGAGAATGTCAAAAAGTTAAAAATTAAGGAGGGTTCTCAACAAGAAACTAGTTTTTATCAACGTTTTTTCTTCACGTTCTTTCGTAAAAACGGTAATACATACAAGCGTCAAACTTACTGTGATTATAGAGCAAATACTACAAAATAACAACAAATACTAAAAACCGGCCAGGTGTGAGTCGGTCTTGCGCTAAAGGTCCCGGATAAAAAAAGGTTTTTTTTCTAAGTTAATAATGTTGTGTTCTGTGGTGGTGTGGTACGGAACCCTCGGTGCGCGAGTAGCGCGACTCGCACTTGACCGGTTTTATTCAACATTCGCAAATATTTAATTACTTAGTTATTTCCCAATATTGTGTTCCACAGTATCATATCAGTTCCATGGCATACCGGTTTCTCATTACTTATTACTTATTAAGCGATAAACAGTAGGTACTTTTGGACACTACGCTTATTATTATGACTCAGTATCAATTTCAACGTTAATTTACTTCATTATCCTTATATGTATGCAACGTGCATACAATTTCAAATTTGGCTTTTACGCCTCGACACCGTCTTTTAAGTGTTATGTAGACCCGTGTAAGTCTCATAGGTGGTTTACCTTGCGCTTGAACGGGCACATATCAGCATGTGATTCGTACCAGTCTTTACGCAATGATCCGACTGTGTGGTGAGCACTAAACTTGTCTTTTGAGCGACACCCGACAGGTTTACAAGTGTACACAGCAA
The DNA here is from genome assembly GCA_922987775.1 of Agonopterix subpropinquella. Classification (NCBI taxonomy): domain Eukaryota; kingdom Metazoa; phylum Arthropoda; class Insecta; order Lepidoptera; family Depressariidae; genus Agonopterix; species Agonopterix subpropinquella. Next base: position 10,954,326 of record OV277700.1, on the reverse strand, counting down.
GTGAACTGATGACTCGCATTGTGAAAGTTGCTATCTCAAACGTTTTCGGCTATAATTTGTAACAGCTGTTTCTGTACCTGATCCGAACGAGTTTTGCAAGGACGAAAAAGCTTTCTGACGTGTTACTTTTGTGTTTTATCACCTTTCTCTCGTTAAGCTTAGGTACAAAGTCGTTCTTACGAAAATACGATCATTAAGGATTCCCATCTGGGACAGAACAAAACTAGCTTCGCTACAACTTCCCGGCTACCTAGATAGGTGCGATTAAGCGTGCAGTTAGTTCATCATCATCAGCCTGGTAAACCCCACTGCTGGGTATATACCTCTTCATTTTCACGCCTACCAGATCGGTCCCATGCTGTTCTCATCCACTTTTTGCCGGCTACTCTACAAATGTCATCCGACCACCTGGCTGCTGGTCTGCCCACTGACCGTTCCCCCTCCCACGGCCGCCACTCTGTCACTGCCCTCGTCCATCTGCTATCATTCCGTCTGGCCAAGTGACCCACCCGACTCCACTTCAGAGTCGAAATCCGATTGCCGATATCAACCACCTTTGTTCGTCTGATCTCGACATTCGGAACTCGGTCCAGAAGTGTGATTCAGTGTGCGTTAGTTAGGTTCGTCTATTTAGATGAACTACAAAAATGAATTAAGTGTTAGCATTAGATAGGAACAATTGACAATAATTAATTCGGTAACACTATGAATATACTTTAGTATAACATGTAGGTAACAGTGAGTGAAACGTGCCACAATTCCCAACACGCATGCGGCTCGCACTAGACGGGACATTTGTGTACAATGTTATAAAAATAGGAACCGTGGGAGATATTTATGTAACTATGACCGGGTTAAGTCAAAGAGTTTCAAAAATAGGGTCCCGACGCGTTTGCTTCGATGCACTGGCACTAGATAATTTAATTGAACAACAATAATGAACGTTGCTATCTTCGAATCGACTAACGAGACTGTTGCGTGATAAACCCGGCAATAACGATCCAGAAAACATTTATTAGGACAAGATAAAAATGGCGAAACACTCGAATAATGATAAAGACAACTTCTAACTTCCGATCCCTTCTCGAAAGTGGATAACTTACCTATGATTGAAATTTCGCCTTAAGCTTAGCTAGTTAGTTGCTAAAAAAAACTAAAAAGTGAAAAAATAATATTGCAGCCTATGACTTTTTCGTTCGCATCATAAGAACATTAATTTGTTTTATTGAAGTGGCTGTCAAGCCGGTACGATTCGCGACATGGCTTGCATTTTTTGGCTTGGCTTGACACCGACTTCTATAAAACAAATTAATGTTCTTATGATGCGAACGAAAAAGTCATAGGCTGCAATATTATTTTTTCACTTTTTAGTTTTTTTGAAGGCGGTTTTAATTTTTTGTTAAAATTTTGTTTATTTCACAATTTTCAGTGGTGAATTCATTAGTTCGATTTAATAGGGGTGCTTTAAATTGAAAAACGCACTAGTCGGCAGTACGATTTTCGAAGGTTCCCCTCGATTTCTCTGGGATGCCATCATCAGATCCTGGTTTCCTTATCATGGTACCACCCAAAGGACATCTCCTTTCCAACAAAAAAAGAATCATCAAAATCGGTTCAAAAACGACGAAGTTATCCGCAAACACACATAAAAAAAAAAATATATACAACGTGTTAATGAATTAACGCAAAACCTCATACACCCCAACTGATTTATAACAAAATAATTAGATTCAAACAATAATTTAATTATTTTGATATTTAAAATTTAAAGTTATTCGCATTTTAAGTTTTGAGGCAAAAATGATTTGTTATCATTTCAGCACTGAAAGAAAGCGCTAACGTACTCATGGAATACATTTTTATAATCTTGTTTTGGTAGTAAGTAGGGTGAGTGTGCCCGTTTGGTGGGTTGACATCGGGTTCAGAAAATTTAAAATTTTGTTAACAAATTATTTAATATTTTGAAAAAAATTACCTATGTTGAAACCATGATAATTCGACTCTGCTCTCGATTCTAAACAAACTACTTTCTAGTTTTGCGTTAATTCATTAACACGTTGTATATATATACGGTCGAACTGAGAAACCTCCTCCTTTTTTGAAGTCGGTTAAAAATATTACTGACATTTATCAAGCTATTCGCTATTAAAAGTGGCTTTAAATCGTAGTGCCGATTAGTGCGTTTGTTAATTTGAAGCACTACTGTTAAATCAAACTAATGAATTCACCACTGAAAATTGTGAAATAAACAAAATTTTAACAAAAAATTAAAACCGCCTTCAAAAAAACTAAAAAGTTAAAAAATAATATTGCAGCCGATGACTTTTTCGTTCGCATCATAAGAACATTAATTTGTTTTATAGAAGTCGGTGTCAAGCCAAGCCAAAAAACTAATGCAAGCCCTGTCGCGAATCGGCTTGACAGCGACTTCGATAAAACAAATTAATGTTCTTATGATGCGAACGAAAAAGTCATCGGCTGCAATATTATTTTTTAACTTTTTAGTTTTTTTGAAGGCGGTTTTAATTTTTTGTTAAAATTTTATGCTTCATAACATCACGTATTTAACAGTCAATTTAGAAAAGCCTTAGGGCACCATATCGGCCGAATCGGAGGTCAAGACTGTGTATTCGCAATCATTTAAAATTTTAATTGCTGAATCATGTTTCTTCTTAAACACGCCTTATTTTATGTACACACGGCGACAGATCAACCTACCCATAGTTGAACTCTATGTTCATGGACATAAGGTCGAACTATGGGTAGGTTTGTAAAATCTTCATCCTGGTCATGCGCACACAAATTGTAAAGAATCCTAAACCTATCCTACTTAAAGCAGTAAATTGTAATAGAATCCTAACTAAATAAAGGTTTGGAATCTGCTATGAAATAAACTTAATTATGATTTTATTTTGAGTTGAAGATGTTGTTTTGGCCAATCGTGATCTCTAGTGGTTAGAACTAACGTTGTGAACCGCCTAACAGTAACCTAGGTTGCAACAGACTCGAGGTTTATCTAGTATTCTAACAAACAGAGACATAGAAATACCTAAACTTATTATCTACATAATTCAAACAGTCGTACCTAACTTAGCCTATCCTACTTAACTTAATGATAAGTAAAACCTAATCCTATTATAATAAGCCTAACCAAAGTACTACTTCATGATAACCGACTTGAATTTTCCCTTGGACTTAGATCTAAACTTAAACTAGGTATTGCCTAAAAGATGTGATCGTCTAGGAACCCACATTGCTTAGTAACAACTCAGATTTGCTTAGAAGGACTTAGTAACCTAGATCTTATCTGCACTGAACCTAGAAGTAATCCTAACATGAATAAACTCTTTCCTAAACAGTATAATTATACAGGGTGTAAGTCTTAAATTAATTAAATGTTATAAGAAAATGGTAAGCATATTTTGATTCGATAACATTGTGATTGTTTTTATGGGGAAACCCCAACCTAGTTAGAGGTCGGTTACAAGGAGTACTAGAGAACGATTATTATACTCTTATATTATAAATACCATGATTTTGTACCATGATTAGTTAAGACATTGATATTTTCAGCTTTATCTTAAGTGTAACGTCTCCAATCATCTTAGTATGGAGATTAGCTACGGGCTGCTCTTTGCTCACCCAAAGACAAACCAAAACTATCAGAACCTCAAGTTGACTTTTCCAAGAGGATTATTTGTTATATTAATAATTATATTTCTCATAAAATTAGTACCCTTTTAGTACCTTGTAAAACTTTAAAATACAAAATCCTTCTCGAATACTTCTTTCGGATAGGGTATGACCTCAAAAAGATTCTACCACCACGTCACTAGGGGTCCTAACTGCAGAGAAGATGTGGCCAGAAACTCTACAGTGATATCTTCAAAAATTCAGTAAGTATGAGTAAGTATTTAAAATAAAGAGGACAGGTGAATTTACTTTCATTCATTAGTCTTAGTCAGTTTGTTATAGTCTATAAGACAACTGGGATAAAAATAAAAATATTATATGAAACTAATACAAGTAAATTAGGTTTTTCTTTCCTAATAGTATGCTTAACATTCTCTATTAACAAGTCATCAGCTTTGATGTAAAATTCATACTAATTATTCTTAACATAGTACCATTCTTTCATGAAACCAATATTGTAAATAAGATATTATCAGCTAAACCAATATTTTCCTTCTAACTGTACAAGTATAGGAAATATGATTTCCCTATGTAAACTTAAATCGAACCCTCCCAATAATCTAGAAAAGTTACCTATCCTATCCTAGCCTACTTCTAAAATAAAACGTGAACTTTAAAATCTAGCCAATGTCTAAAATATTCCTATTCTAAAGAAGTTTCCCTAGTGTTAAGATAACCCCGGTGTAAGGGCATCTGCAAAGCTAGGGGCAGACCCCACATTTACATTTAATCGTGTAGGTGTGTAATGTAGATTTTCCCGTGTTGTCTAGGGAAGAACCTTCTAAATAGCTAAATTAGGTGTGCGAGTAAGTCAACTCTTGTGTTCCTAGTTCCTATGGACTTGTGTTTTATGGGAACTCCGTGCGGCCGAAGCTTAGAGATCAGGAGTCCCCAAGGTGAGTTATATAAGTGTGTGAAATATATAAATAAGGGGACTGAATTTTGCACCCCAGAAACAAAGTACTTGGCTCCCTAAAGAACATCCTCCTCTTGAACGGTGGATTACCAAGCAGCATTTGGCCCAGGTTACAAAACTCAGGTGGCTAAGGATCGCTATGTAGGTAAAAAACGATCGCCGGCGCACCACCAAGCCAGGCTATGAAAATGGAAGTTATTGACACTTTCACAGTATAGCACTGCTAGTCGTGAAAGCACCAAAAACCCACGATACTTCATCGTGTACCAAAAGATTCCTTGAGCTCACAATTTAAATATTAACTCCCCAAAAAATTAACTTAACAAATAATTAAAGATATGAAACTCCCAGAATTTATCCCAAAAAATCAATAAATAAAGTTTACTACTTCCCCTTAAATTACTTTACAATTATCCCAAATTATAAACAAAACGTCCCAAAATACTTAGAAAATTTAAATAAAATCAAAACGTAAACCGGCAGCGAGATAGTGAGCTCTCAGAATAAAATTGAAGAAAGACCCGATCTCCTATCACTCCCGCCTATTTATACTCAATCCCACGCGTCCCTGAACTCCTTGACCTCCATGGCATCCACACGAACCGTAGTTTCCGTGATGTCCGCCATTTCCCTGCGATCCTCAATGACCAAGCCTGCCTCGACTTTCAAATACACAATATTGAGCTCTATCTTGATGAAAATAAAGTTGCGTTCAGTTATGCCTGATGATATTTACTTAATAAAAGATTTGACCTCTATTTACTTTTCATTAAAGATGAATTTCATTTGTACTACTATCCATAATTTTAGTTTCTTAATTAAATGGTCTTACAACCCGATGCGCAGACTACCTATAGTAAAAACTTAGTCAATTAAGCTTTCTTCCCCTGACATAAGATTCATTTTTAGCTAGCGAAATCCTCCTCGCGCCAATTTTTACTCCTTGCATTTTTAACTTTTCCGCGCAGCGTCCCCAAGCTATCTTGCCAAGCAATGTGGTCCGCTCTCATTAGAACTTATTATCAACTACGCATGCGTCAGATGTATCAGCTGTTTTCTGCTAACTCATATTTTCTCCATTGTTTTGCCCTTTTTTAAGATGCTTGATTTATATTACCATTTTTAATAATGAAAGTAATTTTCTAATGAAATATTAGTTAATTATGTCTGAAATATCGAATTCTTCCTCTATTTTTTTAAAATAATTCGAATGAACTAAATTCCCTCTCTCAAAAAGCTAGTTTATATTTTTATTTGAGTTTTAAATAAAACTTCTAACTTCGAGTTTTGCTAAGTTTTAACAGTAGTTATTTTATAATTATGGTTCTTTTGTTTGAAGCAATTTATTGAGATGTGTCTGATGACTAGAGAGTGGCCTATTCTTTACTGGTGACTACCTAAACCAGTACATTTCTTCCCCCAAAATTTACGCAGATAAAAATCAGATCAAACAGGAGTGATTTTAGAATCTCACTCGCTGATCAGATTGGTTCGGATTTCAATCGGAGCTAAATTTTCCTTAACTTAAAATAGTAACAATAAAATAGTTTATTAATATTCTTCCTTGAAATGTTCTCAGTGTGGTGTGTATTTAAACCGCACAAATACCAATCATAAGAGAAATAACTTTTAGTGCTTCAACATAAGTATCAATTAATGCCCAAAAATTAGCTTCAGCCTACTTCGTCAGTTCTGACTAGGGATCGTATTTGTGAGATACAACAATCCTGTGATAACAAACCAGACATTCCATTACCGATCTCTTTCTATGCGAAATTGAGTATATGGGTGCCCGATAAGTCCCTGTTTCCCTAACTAATTTAACAGCCTCCAAAAATATCTGTGCACCAATTAACATAACTCACACTAAACTCTCTCCCGTCTCACAACCAATAAAAGCACGGAGAATGTAGAGTGTTCTCGTATTTGCATATCCTACCAGTGGAGTAAAAGCTTTCTTGTGGACAGTATTTCCTACTGTAACTAATTAATAATCTTAATCATCGTCCCAGCCATTAAAAACAGCTGTCGCGACAACTAAAACCCTCCTAACAGATCTACACAAGAAATCTTTTTGTATGGTGTAATGTGTCCAATTCAGAATACAAATAACCTAATTTTCATGTCCCTGATTTCTGCTAATTCCAAAAGGCCCACTTTCCTCATACTAATAAGTTTTTTTTTTTTTATTAATATAATATAATATATAATATGGTATAAAGATTTTAATGTCTCATAAACATTCTGCTTGTCAACATACTTTTTTTTTCCCACATTCATCTCTTTTGCATTACAATCAAAACCCCAATGAAATCAACAGATCATTGACACGAAAGGTAAAAGAAATATAATTTATCCCGAACAAGATATCTTTACATTGTAAAGAGGTTCTAAAACAAGCTATAATAAATGATTCCAATACCTTTTGAAATTCGAACATTTGCTTCCCCCATTCCCGATTATTCTAATAATTAATAACTCTAGTCACCATCACTCATCCGGTATAAAAAAGTACTCTTTGATCACTCACACATTACTCCAATTTTTATGTTCAATATTTCTTAAATTAATATTTTATTTATTATTGTTTACTAATAAAATTCTTCCGCGAATCTAACCTCTTTGAGTCTAACTTTGACAAATCAACTTAATTTTCTAGAAGGCAAATGGAATCAGCCTTTACAGTCAAATCTTCCGCGATTTTCCGTTTCTTTAGTTAATGTTGGATATTTATTTTTATTTTATTTAATCTAAATTCTAGGTTTTATTATCATTATTTTAACTATTGCTTTTATCCGAAAAGATAATAAAATCGCGATCCCACAGTAGCTATCCTTAACATTTCTCCTTTAGTTTAATGCTTAACCTTAACCTAACCATAGTGAAAATAAACCTATTAGCAGTGAAATTCCCTAAAAGTCACGCAACAACCCCAAGTCTCGGCAATATGACAGTAATAATATAAAATATATAATAGTAGGTATAAATAAGAATACCCCAAAATAATAAATTTTAGAATGTACAAAACAGTTAAGGACATCAGAGACACGCACGTCACACCTTTCATAATGTGAGCTGTAATTTTTTTCAAAACTATTATTACAAGATAATATAATTAACCGGTAACCTACAAATCATTATTATTAAGAAAATCTGCTAACTCCCGCTAAATACGTTCTATTCCTAAATAAACTAGATACTCCCTGAAAGACACACTTCTCCCCTATCCTTAATCTTTTTTTTTTTTCGATAAAATAAATGTCACCTCAACCCTCCTGTATTTTACTAAGCTCAAACCCGACTTAGACACTTGATAGCAGCTTATTCAAATTTATATTCAGTCTTCGAAACCCTTAAAAGCAGAAGCACATATTCATTCATAGATGTTATCATCAAACCTATCTGACAACTCCCCATTTTCCTCTGCCCAGATGTTTTGACTCGCAGACAGAAAAGTCCGGAAAACGCTTCCCCCCCTATCTTCGACTCCTTACGCACAATTGACCATTAGATGTATCTAACGTAACTACTAAAACATTTATATATACCTAAAAGTATATTTATTATAACAAGCAAGTACTAAATCAAACGCGCGAAAGTACTAGACTAATTATTTTTGTATTTTTATTCCCAACCCATCTATTACCAGAAGTGTGCTAACACAATAGTGTATGAAAATCTAATATTATTAGTGACTCATGTCATGAGATACATGATGCTACAAACTTCCATTGCAGTCAACATACGCGAGTGATAGAACCCCAAAACAATACTTAAGTCTAGAGATCCCTACACTAGGATTAATTTTAAAACTAATAATAACTAAACTAAGTAGTAATAACCCTCCTTCTGGCTCAGTCAGGTAACTAGTAGAAACTATCAAATACTTGTCTTTAAGAAGAGTTTATTATTATTTTATTATTATTTAATCTAACAAATAACCACTCTAAAATAAAGATATAGCGTAGACCTCTAACTGGATCCAAGTTGACTCAGCTTCAAAACATCACTCATTCTACTGACAACTACTTCATTTCATATGAACGACCTTCACTAGTGCGACCGAATGACAAATAACACTCATAAACCATTCTTGTACTGTATATTTGTTAGTTAAGGGCTCTTTTTTTTTTTTTTCCACTTCATATTTACCGACCATACTTTGCAGATAAAAACAGAGAAAATACAAACATGTATGAAAATATGCTTCCCTCTTTTCAACTTATGTAGACCCTACAAACTAACCTCTTCCCTCGTCAACATCACAAACTACGCATACACACAAAAAGAAAACCATTTCAGCCACTCTTCCACTCAGTCACTAAGTTCAATGTATAATCCCGTCTCACTCATCAACAATCACACTCTCAATCATTAACATTCAAAATCCTTGTATAATCTTTCTTTTCCTACGTCTATTCTAACTATACCACAATATAAGAAAGAGTATCTATTACTACATACAGTAGGGACACTCCCTTCCTCCCAAAACTCTTTTCCTCATCTCTCTATCGCCCTCTGGTTACCTCGCACTGGTTACTTGTTACCTACGAAGAAGACCTAAGGTTCAATTTCTTTGAATTCGCATGTGCTGACGTCATCCTGTCAACCCCAAATTCTTGTACGCAGCGTCTGGGCTGTGATTATACTATACTATGCATTATTTACTGACAGTTATCAGAAAACTTTCTGCTACCACTTTTGTTTCAGGTTGTACCTGCCCATTTTAATTAAGTTTTACTTTATAAAAAATTTCCTGAAATCCTACTTTTAAAATACCTACTTGGTCTAAGATGTTTTTACTTGGTAGAAAAAAAACTTCCAAAAGAAAGAATCCTATATAAGTTCATTCTACTTTTTAACCGACTTCAAAAAAGGAGGAGGTTTCTCAGTTCGACCGTATATATTTTTGTTCATAAAAATGATCATGCCTAAATAAAATTATTATTATTTGCTGTATTTATTATTGTTTTCCACGTTTGATCTACTCCGTATTGAAATTAACTAATATATGATTCAAAACATAACAAAACCTTTTTCCCCATGTTTTACTTATTTAAACCTTTAATAATTTTCGTGCTTATTAATCTTAATGTACAATCATCTCACACCCATCCCTATTTCTACAATTTAGTTAAATTTAAAATCTTAATTGGTGACAACATACTTAGATACTTTTACCCCTTATTATAAATATTTTACTTTAAATATTAGGTAGTTTAAACTATGACAATGACATCTCAATCCCAATTAACAAAGTCTCATAGATCAATCTCTGACAATGCCTCTCACTAAGATATAAAAGTTTGAACCGTGTTATGCTTCTAGGTGTAGGTTCTAAACTGGGTTGTTTTTAACTTCTAGGATAAAATAGACAACATAATATTAAAATTAAAGATTGAAAAATCAGTCTCGGGCAGGATTCGAACCCACACTCTTCCAAACCAGGGAAGTGCGTTATCCAATAGTACAACATGGCTGTAACATGTTTAAAAAGTCAATGATGTTTGAAACATAATTTTCAATTTAATTTTTACCTAATTTTCTTTTCATTTGATTAGGTGGGTACCCTAATATTTGACTCAAAACTTATAATTCTCTTTCACTCCCTATGTTATCTCTAAGCTCTACTAAATGAATAGTGGCCTGCGTTCAGGACGTTTGGGTGCAGTTGTTTTTCCAACTCGCTCTATGGTAGAACGTCTTTCACCGAGGCTCTGAACGGAGTTTAGTGCGAAAAGTTGCACTCGGGGTACACACTGGGTGCACATAGGGTGTAGGTTCGGAACGCAGCTCAGCTCTAGCTCATGTTACTATTTCCTAATATGATATGCTTTTAGTTTCCCATACTTACTTTAAAATAGTCCTAAACTATTAACTTCAATCACATTATTCCCCATTGAACCTTTGTTGTACCTATTCTAACATAGACAAACTTCATTTTACTATTTTATTTTTATTTAACTACAAGACCTAAACTAAACTAACTATGTCTGAACACCCGCTCGAGAAACACTGTCGTGAGTATATGCTATGATGCTATGCTACCTAAAGAGTCCTATTTTAGCACGACCTGGCTCAGATTCTGCATAAAGATATTTGATAAATAACCGACCTGACTGATGAGGGCGTCCATGGATCATGTTTCCTCTTATAGAACGGCCTCTCACTTTCGTAAAAAGAGCTAGAAGAATCTGAACTCGATACATCGGGTCCGCCAACCTCGATGTTTTGAGCAATTAGTGTTTCGTTATCATATAATAAAGTACTCTTTGGTTATCATCACTCATATTTTAATGTAGAACTACTGTGCACTGCACAAATACACTACTTTGGCAAGACTTTGGCACACACTTTTGCTCACTTTGTAACTTTTTTACCAACTTTTTACACTAAAATTATCAAATTGAAAACTTTTATCGCGCCGCCTTGTGACAAACTCTTGACAAATCCAACCATGACAGATGGTTTCACGTCCGGAAAGCAGAAATTCGTTCAGAAACCGTAAGCAAAAGGCTGGAAATATCGTGAGTATCTACACTACACTGCTTCTTCACATAAGAAAGCTGCGTTTTAGACAGGCTTTCAATCTTATGATTTGACCATAAAATATAAGCTTTTTGGATTTGACATTACTAAACTAATATTTTAGCACGACTTTCTAGTGAGAACTTCGTCTTCGAGTTCCATTGCACTCGTAGGTCCACCGAACTGAACTAAGATTGATTGCATCCCACAAGGTTGTCTAAATTGTTTTCATTTTATCTTAAAGTTGTCTAGCATGATTTTAGTGTCCCATTTCTTTCTAAAATTATGAAAACATAAAATCCCATCCTATTTTATCATTCTAAAATACTGTACTATAAAAAGGTTTAGTTTTGTATACCGTTATTGAATCAAAACTCTAGTTTAATTCAAATAAAAACCAAAATAATTTTGTTATCCGTTTCCTGTACGTCTTAGTTCTTTTGAACTTCTTTTGGACAATTAGCGCCATCTACCAAGCTCTACTGCGAAACTTCCTATACCTAAAATCAATTTAAACCTAAGAAATTCTTAAATTTCCCCTTTTAACTTCTTATTCCCATTATAAAATAAATGAGCTACCCCTTTAATCTATTTAGCATAATTTTTAACTACTTTGAACAACAAAATCATACGTAAATTTGATTCTAAGAAAATTGTAATAATTCAATTTGAAACCATCAGCGCCATCTAGTAATCTAAACTTTTACTACACTACAACAAACCACCCATGAACCACCTATTCACAGGAAACGCCAATGATTCATTCAATCAATCTTTCAATCAATCAGTCATTCAATTCGTTTACCTACTTAATAAAATATAACAAACATTTCGAATTATTTGAATATTCGTTTGTAAATCACAAATAGTAATTCGATTTATTTTAGTTTTACATTATTCAAATAATAATTTAAATACTTAAATTCTAATTTTGACCTTAAAAGTATGTATCATGACAATTTTATTCTCCACCCTTGGACATGCTGCTAATTGGCCGCTTAGCTTAGGTACTTATTAGCCAATCAAATTAGACGTAGTCCTAATGAACTTTGCAATCCACCAATAGAATCAATAGAATTTTTATACGTTCAGAATTTATCAACTTCCGTTCCGTTCATTCATTCTTTTCAAACAACAAAACTTAAAAACAAAGCGAAAAGAAAACATGGCCGATTTTTCGTAAAACTTTCAAACTTTCAAGAATTTCCTCGTCACGCATCCAGACAAAAGAAAAAAAGAAAGAGAAGAAGGGAATCTAACTCAATTCAGAACCTACGTTCCCGTCTACTTGAAAAGAAGAAAACTAGAATTCCAACAGAAAACGCTTCCCCCAGCGTCCTATAGCATCAAGAACCCGCCAAACTTTCATCTCCACACTACGCCATAGAACTACGCCCACGGTTACGCTACTATGGCTAACGAAAAAAAGAAGAGATTGAAAACGTAATATTCCAAACTCCACGCTCCTGTAACCATCTAATCAAGGAATATGCCATCTACTCGAAAAAGAAAACTACCAGAACCCATTTCAAAACCTGACGCTTCTTTCACGGCGCGTCCTCCCATGGCATCGAAACTCCAAGATCTTCATTCTACGCTACACTACTATGACAGAAGAAAAGAAGATATTCAAAACACTAAATTTCCAATCTCCACGCGCCTGCAACGAAAAGAAAACTCGAAAAGTGAAAATTCACCTCACCCAACATCGAAGATCACCCTAAAATGCAATCCCTACAACCCTTCTGCTTCACCACCTGGATCTTGAAACGCAGTCCTCAGTCAAACAACTTAGTGAAACAGCAAATAACCCCAGTGAACCAAAATTTGCAGTGCAGTGCTCAATAAAATATCTAGTGAACAGTGCCTTATTAGACAAAGTGAAAATGCAAATCAAATACCAATATAACCTTATTGTAAATGTAAACAATTAACCCATGTTATCAAAAATTAAAGCATATCCCCAATTTTAAATAAATAAACTAATTATTTACCCTTCATTTCTCAGAAAAACTAACTACATCCCACCTAACAGAATACCTAAACCTCAAGAATGCAATCCGTTCTCATGGCATCAAATTGTAGCCCAAAAGGCTAGCTAAAATTAGATTCCAACTCAAAATAAAATCATAACATTTCAAACCCCATTTTCTTAACAATCCTTGTCACGGAACACCATATTGTAAAATCTTCATCCTGGTCATGCGCACACAAATTGTAAAGAATCCTAAACCTATCCTACTTAAAGCAGTAAATTGTAATAGAATCCTAACTAAATAAAGGTTTGGAATCTGCTATGAAATAAACTTAATTATGATTTTATTTTGAGTTGAAGATGTTGTTTTGGCCAATCGTGATCTCTAGTGGTTAGAACTAACGTTGTGAACCGCCTAACAGTAACCTAGGTTGCAACAGACTCGAGGTTTATCTAGTATTCTAACAAACAGAGACATAGAAATACCTAAACTTATTATCTACATAATTCAAACAGTCGTACCTAACTTAGCCTATCCTACTTAACTTAATGATAAGTAAAACCTAATCCTATTATAATAAGCCTAACCAAAGTACTACTTCATGATAACCGACTTGAATTTTCCCTTGGACTTAGATCTAAACTTAAACTAGGTATTGCCTAAAAGATGTGATCGTCTAGGAACCCACATTGCTTAGTAACAACTCAGATTTGCTTAGAAGGACTTAGTAACCTAGATCTTATCTGCACTGAACCTAGAAGTAATCCTAACATGAATAAACTCTTTCCTAAACAGTATAATTATACAGGGTGTAAGTCTTAAATTAATTAAATGTTATAAGAAAATGGTAAGCATATTTTGATTCGATAACATTGTGATTGTTTTTATGGGGAAACCCCAACCTAGTTAGAGGTCGGTTACAAGGAGTACTAGAGAACGATTATTATACTCTTATATTATAAATACCATGATTTTGTACCATGATTAGTTAAGACATTGATATTTTCAGCTTTATCTTAAGTGTAACGTCTCCAATCATCTTAGTATGGAGATTAGCTACGGGCTGCTCTTTGCTCACCCAAAGACAAACCAAAACTATCAGAACCTCAAGTTGACTTTTCCAAGAGGATTATTTGTTATATTAATAATTATATTTCTCATAAAATTAGTACCCTTTTAGTACCTTGTAAAACTTTAAAATACAAAATCCTTCTCGAATACTTCTTTCGGATAGGGTATGACCTCAAAAAGATTCTACCACCACGCCACTAGGGGTCCTAACTGCAGAGAAGATGTGGCCAGAAACTCTACAGTGATATCTTCAAAAATTCAGTAAGTATGAGTAAGTATTTAAAATAAAGAGGACAGGTGAATTTACTTTCATTCATTAGTCTTAGTCAGTTTGTTATAGTCTATAAGACAACTGGGATAAAAATAAAAATATTATATGAAACTAATACAAGTAAATTAGGTTTTTCTTTCCTAATAGTATGCTTAACATTCTCTATTAACAAGTCATCAGCTTTGATGTAAAATTCATACTAATTATTCTTAACATAGTACCATTCTTTCATGAAACCAATATTGTAAATAAGATATTATCAGCTAAACCAATATTTTCCTTCTAACTGTACAAGTATAGGAAATATGATTTCCCTATGTAAACTTAAATCGAACCCTCCCAATAATCTAGAAAAGTTACCTATCCTATCCTAGCCTACTTCTAAAATAAAACGTGAACTTTAAAATCTAGCCAATGTCTAAAATATTCCTATTCTAAAGAAGTTTCCCTAGTGTTAAGATAACCCCGGTGTAAGGGCATCTGCAAAGCTAGGGGCAGACCCCACATTTACATTTAATCGTGTAGGTGTGTAATGTAGATTTTCCCGTGTTGTCTAGGGAAGAACCTTCTAAATAGCTAAATTAGGTGTGCGAGTAAGTCAACTCTTGTGTTCCTAGTTCCTATGGACTTGTGTTTTATGGGAACTCCGTGCGGCCGAAGCTTAGAGATCAGGAGTCCCCAAGGTGAGTTATATAAGTGTGTGAAATATATAAATAAGGGGACTGAATTTTGCACCCCAGAAACAAAGTACTTGGCTCCCTAAAGAACATCCTCCTCTTGAACGGTGGATTACCAAGCAGCATTTGGCCCAGGTTACAAAACTCAGGTGGCTAAGGATCGCTATGTAGGTAAAAAACGATCGCCGGCGCACCACCAAGCCAGGCTATGAAAATGGAAGTTATTGACACTTTCACAGTATAGCACTGCTAGTCGTGAAAGCACCAAAAACCCACGATACTTCATCGTGTACCAAAAGATTCCTTGAGCTCACAATTTAAATATTAACTCCCCAAAAAATTAACTTAACAAATAATTAAAGATATGAAACTCCCAGAATTTATCCCAAAAAATCAATAAATAAAGTTTACTACTTCCCCTTAAATTACTTTACAATTATCCCAAATTATAAACAAAACGTCCCAAAATACTTAGAAAATTTAAATAAAATCAAAACGTAAACCGGCAGCGAGATAGTGAGCTCTCAGAATAAAATTGAAGAAAGACCCGATCTCCTATCACTCCCGCCTATTTATACTCAATCCCACGCGTCCCTGAACTCCTTGACCTCCATGGCATCCACACGAACCGTAGTTTCCGTGATGTCCGCCATTTCCCTGCGATCCTCAATGACCAAGCCTGCCTCGACTTTCAAATACACAATATTGAGCTCTATCTTGATGAAAATAAAGTTGCGTTCAGTTATGCCTGATGATATTTACTTAATAAAAGATTTGACCTCTATTTACTTTTCATTAAAGATGAATTTCATTTGTACTACTATCCATAATTTTAGTTTCTTAATTAAATGGTCTTACAACCCGATGCGCAGACTACCTATAGTAAAAACTTAGTCAATTAAGCTTTCTTCCCCTGACATAAGATTCATTTTTAGCTAGCGAAATCCTCCTCGCGCCAATTTTTACTCCTTGCATTTTTAACTTTTCCGCGCAGCGTCCCCAAGCTATCTTGCCAAGCAATGTGGTCCGCTCTCATTAGAACTTATTATCAACTACGCATGCGTCAGATGTATCAGCTGTTTTCTGCTAACTCATATTTTCTCCATTGTTTTGCCCTTTTTTAAGATGCTTGATTTATATTACCATTTTTAATAATGAAAGTAATTTTCTAATGAAATATTAGTTAATTATGTCTGAAATATCGAATTCTTCCTCTATTTTTTTAAAATAATTCGAATGAACTAAATTCCCTCTCTCAAAAAGCTAGTTTATATTTTTATTTGAGTTTTAAATAAAACTTCTAACTTCGAGTTTTGCTAAGTTTTAACAGTAGTTATTTTATAATTATGGTTCTTTTGTTTGAAGCAATTTATTGAGATGTGTCTGATGACTAGAGAGTGGCCTATTCTTTACTGGTGACTACCTAAACCAGTACAGGTTGATCTGTCGCCGTGTGTACCTACCTACCTATCTATAACAGTGGAAAGGAGTACCATGTGTGCTAATAGGTTTCTGTAAGAAACGTTTCCCCATACAGACAAGGATGACATTAAGGGATCATCATATGGATGCTTTGGTGATACAGGGAAAACTTTGACTTTCTCAGAAGGTCGACTCCTAACGGATATGGTCAACGGCCCGCGGAAACTATGACAGATAGGGTTATGGACCTTGAACAAATGTCATAGAGGACCCTGGTCAGATTTGGTTGGCGGTGAAAAAAATGCAAAGTAGGCGAATCCAAGATGGCTACCACGAAAATTTCAAATACCAAAGCAGCTTTTAGAGGTTCACCGAATCAACTGGAAATTTGTATCCGGGGGTTTTCGGGATCGCAGATTAAGAATTATGAAATCGTTTTCTTTTTATCGTCAACTTTCCTGAGGGTCGCCATACTAATTTCATAATTTTTAAAATGCTGCTACTTTCTTGGCCCTTTAGCTCTCAAAAGTACGAAGAACTTGTTTTGTAGGAAATTTTGTCAGGTTTAATTTGTACCTATAATACTTTTCGATACGACTAATCGACTTAGAGATATAGGTAAAAAATTGAAAAAGTGTATCTTTTCCCAAGATACCTACTTATACTTCATCCCAAATAAGGGCAAAAAGATTTTCCGATTTCTATTTAGCTTTCTTTCCAATTCTGATTATCTAATATAATTTAATTATCAGAAAGGTACAGAGCAGAGAGTACTATAATTACTACCGTATTATATTATACCACAATGATCCAGCCCCGGATCTACGATTTTTCAGACCCGGGGCAAAAACTTGACATTGGCGCCCCTCCCCTCCGATGGAGTAGCAATAATTGTTTCCAGGGGTGGTCGGGTCCAGTTTTTGTTGTTGCAAAAATATCTAAAACTTGGGGCGAGCGAAGGGAGCTCGAGATTTTACGACAATAAGATTAGCTCGTCGTAATATGATCTAAGATCTGGATCGAATTCTGCAATAGGCATGACTGGATACTTCCAATATAATAAAAAATATTACGAGCGAGCGAAGCGAGCTCGAGATTTCACCGCAATATAATGAGATCCTTGCAATATGATCTAATACCAGGAGCGAGCGAAGCGAACTCGAGATTTTTTCACAATATTTTCAAGTCGTTGCAATATTTTATCTTTCAAACTCTTCATTTTGGCGCCCCCTAGACCTGCCGCCCGGGGCGTGGGCCCCCGTTAGCCCCCCCCTAGATCCGGGGCTGCTGAACGATCCCACATATCTTGGACGTTACTCTGTTCTAAGAATAAGTGAAAGTATATATAATTTAATAAATATTTCAAATCTGTTTCTGTAGGTAATTGGTAATTGGCAAATAGGCCTTAAAATTTCGTTGCTATTTGGAATGAAGTAAGTATTTGGTCTTTTAAAAATCTAAAGTTTTCATAAAAAGATACTAAATATCAAAATGACTTCGTCATTTAAAATAAAAAATACTCCGTATATTGGTTCTTTGGTCATTTGTGTATCTTATGGCAAATGTGTACTGCGTATGTATTTCATTAACCAATCCAAGTATTTGGCACGAAAACCCACAGCGTTTTTCTTTATTCAATTTACTCTTACGGATAACGATGGGTTAAATTGGTCCATAAGTTCCAATATAACGCACTTAGGTGGAGGTTTTCTATTTTTAACCGACTTCAAAAAAAGGAGTAGGTTCTCAGTTCGACAGTATATTTTTTTTTTTTTTTTTTTTAATGTGTGTTCGCGGATAACTTCTTCGTTTATGAACCGATTGTAATGATTCTTTTTTTGTTGGAAAGGAGATATCCCAAGGGTGGTCCCATGATAAGGAAACCAGGATCTGATGATGGCATCCCAGAGAAATCGAGGGGAACCTTCGAAAATCGTACTGCCGACTAGTGCGTTTCTTAATTTAAAGCACTCCTATTAAATCGAACTAATGAATTCACCACTGAAAATTGTGAAATAAACAAAATTTTAACAAAAAATTAAAACCGCCTTCAAAAAAACTAAAAAGTTAAAAAATAATATTGCAGCCTATGACTTTTTCGTTCGCATCATAAGAACATTAATTTGTTTTATAGAAGTCGGTGTCAAGCCAAGCCAAAAAATGCAAGCCATGTCGCGAATCGTACCGGCTTGACAGCGACTTCAATAAAACAAATTAATGTTCTTATGATGCGAACGAAAAAGTCATAGGCTGCAATATTATTTTTTAACTTTTTAGTTTTTTTGAAGGCGGTTTTAATTTTTGTATTAGAAAAACAAATCACGAAGCGTGACTGAAGTAGGTAGTTTAGCTAACGCAAAGAAATACGTTAGAGTAAAATTAATATTCCTACATACACACAACTAAATGTGGCCATTCGTGGCTATATTTATTCTACAGGTGCTATACTCCATTCCAGATAGGGGCGAAAAGAAGATAAAAAAGATTCTTTATAGTACACACTTTAAAGAAATTATGAATATTGTATCAAACAACAAAATGGCGATGTTGAAAGACCTAAAGAAGCAGTGGTGTGCACATGTGGTTCGCCTTTGTTTCAATGAAGCTTTTTTAAAGACTGTTATGAAAAAAATCCGTCAGGTGGCGCTAGTAGTAGCCATATTGACAATTCAAAAAAAACATCTTTAAAAATTCTAAAAAATTGTACTAACATTATTACGACTTCATTTACATCGTTATGAGCGTCATCGTATTATTAATGTATGAATAAATTTGTCTCTAAACTTGGAAATCTAGGAAAATACGTTTGGCAAGCATTAGTTTATTACTGTGGCAATTTTTTTTAACCGACTTCAAAAAAAGGAGGAGGTTCTATGTTCGGCTGTATGTATTTTTTTATGTATGTTCACCGATATTTTCGTCAGTTGTAAACCAATTTAAAAAATTCTTTTTTTGTTTGAAAGGGTATACTCCCGAGGAGGTCCCATTTTTTTTAACTGACTTCAAAAAAAGGAGGAGGTTCTATGTTCGGCTGTATGTATTTTTTTTATGTATGATCTGATCACCGATATTTTCGTCAATTGTGAACCAATTTAAAAAATTCTTTTTTTGTTTGAAAGGGTATACTATACTCCCAAAATGGGACCACCATTTTAATTTTGTGAAGATCTGATGACGCGCTTCGGAGCTACACAATAGAACTCCTCAAAAGTTGACAGCAAATCGTCTGCGATCAAACCATTTGCCTCGTTTCAATGTACCCTTTGCGTATATAACTGATATCTGAATCGAACTAACATATTTAATCACTGAAAGTTATGAAATAAAAATTTTTTTACAAAAAAAGTAAAAACTTACTTCAAAAGTAAAAAAGTAAGAAATAATATTTCAGCCTATGACTTTTACGTTCAAATCTATAAGGAAATTAATATGTTATATTTTTTACTTTTGAAGTCGGTTTTTACTTTTTTTGTAAAAAAATTTTATTTACCAAAACGCCTCATTGATATAATCAAAGAACATTATAAGGGGGTTTAGAAATGCAAAGTAGCGCTTTTGCTTAGGAGACGACTGTCACCACGTATCTTCCCACTCACGCTGCTATAACTACTTATGCCCTCTCGCTCGCACCACGTCGCGCACCTTATGCAAATCATTGCATAACCGTGTGGCACGCGTTCCATGCGTAATTTGCACTTCTAACTTCTCTTATAATGTTCTGTGGATATAATCGTCACGAGATAATGATGACAATTAGGCGACAGACTACAGAAGACTAATAGGTTTTTATTCACACACGCTGGACGCAAGACGGAGCGTCATACGGCAGCCCGTCATTTGTGAAGCAAGGAGTTGTATGAAACCGCACGTAGGAGCATACACGGTCACGCATTGCCACTGCGTCAATTCAGCAGCTGTCACCGCGGCGTCGTCGCATGGTATGGCACACGGGTGACGCAGTGACGTGCGTAATGTTGCCAGCAGATAAACCATAAAATGACCTGAAGCTCTGCATTTTCGATTAAAATTATGAAACATTGTAACATATTGTAGACTAATTGCTGCAAAAGGAAAATAAAGCCGTCATCTTGAACTTTTTTGTTCTTCAACCGATTGCTTCTAAAATCGATATCTGGGGGTTTCTGCGATCTCCGAACACGAATCTAAACTCAGAAATTCGGAAAAGTGGCTTCCATCTTGAACTTTTTTGTTTTCAACCGATTGGTTCCAAAATCGATATCTGGGGGTTTCTGCCATCTCCAAACACGAATCTAAAGTCAGAAATTCGGAAAAGTGGCTTCCATCTTGAACTTTTTTGTTTTTAGGGTTCCGTACCCAAAGGGTGAAAACGGGACCCTATTACTAAGCCTACGTTAGCCTATTACGTACCTATTTAGGGCTGTAACTTTTGAACCGTAATAGCTAGATAGTTGAAATTTTCTCAGATTATGTGTTATTATGGCGAATTTGTTAACAAATAATAAAAATTCCAAAAAGTTAAAAATTAATGGGGGTTCTCAACAAGAAACTAGTTTTTATCAACGTTTTTTCTTCATGCTCTATCGTAAAAACGGTAATACATACAAGCGTCAAACTTAGTGTGATTATAGAGCAAGCTCTACAAAATAACAACAAATACTAAAAACCGGCCAAATGTGAGTCGGTCTTGCGCTAAAGGTCCTGGACAAAAAAAGTTTTTTTTCTAAGTTAATAATGTTGTGTTCTGTGGTGGTTTGGTACGGAACCCTCGGTGCGCGAGTAGCCCGACTCGCACTTGACCAATTTTTTAATTGATTACTTCCAAAACCGATATGTAGGGGTTTCTGTGGTCACCAAACACGGGTCCGAAGTCAACATTCAGAAAAGTGCCCGGCTTCTTGAAATTTTTTGCTTTACAACGGATTGTTTCCAAGATCGATATCTGGGGGTTCCTGCAGAAACCCCAGATGTCGATTTTGGAAGTAATAGATTGAAAAACAAAAAAGTTCAAGATGGCGGCCACATTTCTGAATTTCTGACGGATTCGATCGAGTGCGTCCATACCACATCACACTACCGGCAACGAGTAATACCAAATAATATTGACGTTACAAGCAGACGGATTAAATTCCAATTATTTCTGCAACATGGATTCTGCAACTGCATTTTCGGAAATAAAATTGTTACAAATTTGAGTTTGCTTGAGACATTTTAAGTGATATTAGCTGATACCGACTTGATCTATTTTAAGATGTCTTTTAAGGCTTAAGAAGAACTCGTTTAATACGTCTTCAAAATCGATTGTCAGCGCGGTTTATTAATACGGAATAACGGACATTAGTGAGCAGCGGTGGCGTAGCGTGGGTGTCTATCCCCCGGAGCACAGACCGATTTTGTTGCCTCCTTATCATTCTAAGAAGACCTACGTTGAACATAAAGGAGAGACCGAAGCGACCGAAGCCAGCTCGAAATTTTTTAGCACAACCTGTTCGGGTTGTGGTCAGACATCTTTAGGTCTTTTGGTTTTGGTTTGGTGGGGTTGATTATCCATTCAAAAATAGACTTTACTCTGCTCTACGAATTGGTTATACAGGTCGTTTATGGTAAGTAGTTGCATTACTAAAAGGGGTGATTATACTCATGATACTTAACAATTTTACCTAAGAAAACTAAATAAAATTCATAAAATTTTTTTTGGTCTTCCTATAGTAAATGCAAGCAGCTGATCCAACATTTGTATGAAAAGTTGAAATTTTCATACAAACGTTAGATCAGCTGACTGAATTTTGCGGATTTCCTATAGGTTTCTTAAGAAAAGTATTTCAGTGTCATGGATACAATCACACCTTAAAGTAATGCAACTGTTTACCCTAACACCCTGTGGTTCAGTCAGAGCTCAATCAATTAATATTTTTGCCACCTCTGGTAAAGTGCTGCCCGGTGCCCGGGGCATTTGCCCCCCCCCCCCCTCGCTATGCTACTAGTGAGCACATACATAACAGACGATTTCTTATTTTTC
Source organism: Agonopterix subpropinquella (assembly GCA_922987775.1). NCBI lineage: Eukaryota > Metazoa > Arthropoda > Insecta > Lepidoptera > Depressariidae > Agonopterix > Agonopterix subpropinquella. The sequence goes on along the minus strand of OV277700.1, from coordinate 10,931,774 downwards.
CATCAACTCCGATAGTGTGAACTAAAATGTGCCTAAGTATGTGAGTATACCCGGTGACAGCGTTTTAGTTCTAATAAATGCCAGTGCGCTACAGACTATTGGCTGTTTATGTGGCTCGCTATCCCTAATTCTTATATTCATCAGTCATCAAACACTGACATAAGTGTTTCGAATTTTTTATAAAATGATCACGGTCTGAAAAGGTTTCGTAGCCCTGCTTCTGTGATCTTCTTTTTTTCGTCTTTAATAAAAATGGAGTATAGGTGTCATGGGATGAAAATTTGCTAGCATTTAGCTTCTCCTTAACACTTCTGTGCCTTACAAGTTTTTCTGCTAATAAATGGTTAGAAGTAGGGTTTCTGCTCGAGAATTCTCGAGAATTTTTCCTCAGTCGAGAAAAGATAAAATTAAAAAAAAAAAAAAAATTTCGAATTGACTAATACAGTACCTATTGCTCTGGGAGCAGCTACTGCTTATTTTATTACTGCGGACTATGGGGGGACCACACCAGTGACGACGAAGCGCCCTGGTAGGTCTACCGAACCAATAATTTCTCAATAACTCGAGAAATCAGTTCAAAGAACACTAACTAAAGAAACGCGCATATTTTTTGTTTAATTTAGGGCAGATTTTTTTATTGTCCGATAATTCCTACGAATTAATTAGGTATATTAGTTGAAATAAATATAATTTACCCATCGTGATCCCGGAAAATTACTGGCAAAACTCTAGTTCTATAAAATATTTTAATTCAGTTTGGAAAAAACTAGGCACCATAGATACATTACTGGGATTATTTAGGATTTCGGAATAAAAACTTTTTAGAGATTCTCACATTTTTTTTATGTGAACTGGCAAGAGGTATTGGAAAAAAATATCATAACCCATAAAAACTAAAAAGGAAGAAAACAGTTTTCGTTTTAATTGAAGTATTTGGCTTAACGTAATTTTTTTCTGACAGATAGCTGCCTGTTCTGTATTTCTTAGATGTATTGAAAACTTTTTGGTTGCATGAAAAAAAAAATGTAGACGAGAAATAAAAACTTTTTGGATTCACCTTTAACTTATCTTGATTTTTTACACAGACTATTATATGATTTTTTATATCAATCCCAATCGTATAAGCAACAAAAAATATAATAAAAATATTCGGTAGGTAAGTAAATACAAAATAAGCCTGATAGCATAGTCGGTAGTGAACCTGCCTGCTGTGCCGAGGGTCGCGGGCTCGAATCCCGTAAGGGACAAATATTTGTATGAAGAATATGAATGTTTTGTATTGTACCCTACGAATAAGAATAACTATGGAAGAATAACTCTAAACAAAAGCAACATAATTTTTGGCACCCTTTGAAAAATGACATTTTGTATGAGTTTTGGCGGCAAGGTGTAGTTTTTAAGGAACAAATTTCGAACACTGTGTACTTTTTTTGGGGTCACTTTTTGAGCTTGATTTACATTTCTATACATTCTTATTCGTAGATTGTACCCGAGTCATGGATGTTTGTCTATATACAGGGTGTCCCAAAACTCAACGTCAAGCCAAAAACAGGAGATGAAAGTTTATAACTGTTCAAGGAAAAATACAAAAAAGCAATTAGTGATTTTTAATAAAATCAATGGTCATTTCATAGAGGTCCCCCACGCATGAATTGACCTAAAATATATTAAAGAGAGTTAAGAAGTAAAACCCATGGTTAAAACATACATTTGCTCACATCAAAAATAATAGTGACCGAATATTTTTTTAACTTTTTAAATGTTTGTTTTTATTTCCTATCGCTAACAATATGAACATTCTAAGCCTATTTACCTACCTATTTGTGGTAATGCAATAAGACCAGACATACTCTCCGTTTTATTTCATATCGATTGAGATTTCGTGTTATTACGATTCGCCAGATCGAGTTTTATTTGATGCATTCTGTCTGATCGTTTTTTACATCTGCGTCATCATAAGCTTAGCACTTACGATGTGAAAGAATATACACTATTGTGTGCCTTGTGATTGGATGTTTAAGTTATAATGTAATTTTCCAGTATAGAAGAGGTCGATAAGAATTTATGCGATAGTGCAGCGCGCGGGCACGACATTGACATAGTTCCCCGCATCACTACGTCAACGGGCCAGAGACGCGTGCGCACGCTAAGTTACCAACTTATTTAACTATCTGCAGCTTAACTAACAAATAGTACAGGATGTTGGTGTAGTGTAGACAGTTGCTACCTAACTTTAAAAAGGTAATTGGCCTAATTGTACCTACTCATGATACTTCTCCCTTAAGGTGGTTGCAGAGGGGTCAATTTCACACAAAATTTTCAAAGCTTTATATCTTCGTAATTATATTATAAATTGCAACTGTTATTTGATACGCGACATCTAGATTTTCTAAACTATTTTTCCATATATAAAATATTACTTTTATTAATTTCATCTACGCGTATTGTGCGTCAAGGTGCGTTTGTATTGACTGAAACCACCCGAAGTTTGCAAAAAAAAAATATCGGATTTGTCATACTAAAATGCAATCAGCTGTTTGTAAGAGAAGCTTTTTTTTAAATTTCCCTTTCGTTCCTTGAGGTTACAAAGTAACTAATAAAATAATATTATGTCCTTAAACACTGTAGGTCAAAGAAAATGTATAATCCTGACCTGTAGGCTGTAGGTTTATAATCTTTAGGATATGTAATGTCATGTAACTTTCTGCATGACAGACAGAAATATAAACAAGCATGGGTTACTTTCCTCCAAAAGAACTCACTAAGTATATTTATATCAAAGCGCGCATCAAACTGAATGTAAATACAACAGAATAATATTATCCAGCTGTAACTCTTTGTTTAAAGGACAGGGTAAACAACACATTGCAGGCGTTGACACCATTTGCTATAGAAATGAAGACTCTTGGAGAGTTTTTCCTTGGGTTTTCCGATTGCTACACTCGTCTTTTGGTTCATTGTAAAGTTTGCAAAGTTGTCACTCAAATTATCTTAAAGTATCAGAATCAGAGAATGACTTGTATGATAAATAGACAACGATATAGAATACATACAGACCATCGGTGGCGCGTTGCGGAGAGGTTATGACTCCCAATTATGGGGGTCCGGGTTCGAATCCGCACGGACAACATGCCATGTACCAATGAGTTTTTCTTACTTATGTACGTAAAACCGACTGCTCTCAAACGGTGAAGGAAAACATCGTGAGGAAACCTGCATACACTGAAGACGAAATTCTGATGTGTATGTGAAGTCTACCAACCCGCATTGGGCATGCGTGGTGGACTAATGCCCATACACGCTCCTTTATAATTTTGACATTGTTATGAATGGATTATTTTTTGTGTACTTAATTAATTTCTTATTATTATTGTTGACATTTTAGTTATTTTCACTAATTGTAACTTTTTCTATTTTATTAATTGAATGTTGTAGACCTTTAATTTTGAAGATACCTATTTAAACGAATATTATTAATTTTGTGTGTACGCCCGAAAGGGCAAGATTTGGCGAATTCCAGTTAATTGTACTAACACCTGCAAATTGTTAAACCTAAATTTATACACGACTAGCGGCCCGTCCCGGCTTCGCACGGGTGGACGTCTAATCTTTTCTAGCAATAAATATAGCCTATGTTACTCAGGGTGAATGCAGCTTTCTAATGGTGAAAGAATTTTTTAAATCGGCCCAGTACTTTTTGAGCCTATTCATTACAAACATACAAACATACAAAAATAGGTACAAATCTTTCCTCTTTATAATATTAGTGTAGAAGTGTAGATAAAGATTTACTTACTTGAGGCTAGGCCTGTGCCCTGCAGTGGGACGTTTATAGGCTGATGATGATGATAGAATACATACCTACATATAATATAGATGATACTTAAGCATCCCTTATGTGGAAGCATGTAATTGTAATTGGCCTATAGCTGTCTAAATTTATAAACTACGAGCTTTTACCCGCGACTTCGTCCGTATAAATTATATACCAGATTTTAAGTCAGATGATAAGCTATCAAAAAAAAAAGTTTCATCAAAATCGGTTCAGTAGTTTTTGCGTGATACTCGAACAAACAAACACCCAAACAAACAAACAAACAAACAAACAAATTAAATTCTTTTTTCAAATTTACAGTTTTATAATAGTCAAGATATTATTAGTGCTAGTTACTTTATACTGAAGTTTTATTTACACAGAAAAAGATTCAGATTTCACAATGAAAAATATATACGGTAGGTACCAAAAGTAAATGCGAATAGTACTGTAGCCACGGGACTTTTTAATTACAAAAAAGATTACCGATTGCCGTTTTGATATTATTGTAGGGTACGAAATGACTTATATAAAAACCCGAGTCTTAAAGATCACAACCCGCCGTAGCAAAAGTAACCTCGAAATTAAAAAATTTGAGAATTTTTTTTTTAGTTTATTTTTGCTATGGCGGGTTGTGATCTTTAAGACTCGGGTATTTATATAAGTTATTTCGTACCCTACAATAATATCAAAACGGCAATCGGTAATCTTTTATGTAATTAAAAAGTCCCGTGGCTACAGTACTAGAAATTGGACGAGAAAATTAGGTTCTTTCAGCGAAAATATTAAATGAAAGAAGAGTGAATGTAAAATAATCTTTCGGGAATTTTGTCAAGTGGCATTTTTAGCGCAATCTAATTCCCTTTGAAATTACTGCTATCAGAACGCTACTGCTATAAACGGAAATTAAAGTTTTTAAAATATTTATTTTCGCTCTTATAACTTTGCAAATGCTAAACATACACCGGTGTAACTATAGAGCTGGCAGCAATTTATCTTTAGTCAGACTCAGAACCTTCCAATGCAAAAATGACTAAAAATAACCTACTATTTTATTAAAAAGAAACTTTCTGTTAACGCTATTTAAAAATAAAACCGGTCAAGTGCGAGTCGGGCTACTCGCGCACCGAGGGTTCTGTACCACACCACCACAGAACACAACATTATTAAATTAGAAAAAAATTGTTTTTTGTCCGTGACCTTTAGCGCAAGACCGACTCACACTTGGCCGGTTTTTTGTATTTGTTGTTATTCTGTAGAGATTGCTCTATAATCACACTAAGTTTGACGCTTGTATGTATTACCGGTTTTACGATAGAGCGTGAAGAAAAAACGATGATAAAAACTAGTTTCTTGTTGAAAACCCCCCTTAATTTTTAACTTTTTGGCATTTTTATTATTTGTTAACAAATCCGCCGTAATAACGCATAATCTGAGAAAATTTCAACTATCTAGCTATTATAGTTCAAAAGTTACAGCCCTAAATAGGTAGGACAGACGGACGGACAACGTAGGCTTAGTAATAGGGTCTACCCTTTGGGTACGGAACCCTAAAAAGTTCTCTAATAAAGTATGTACACTACCTCTAACAACGCAAATGTAGATTTTTAGGGTAGGTACCTACCGAAAGTAAACTTTTGACGACCCGGTTGGTGTAATGGTTACCACGCCGGACTGCCAAACCAGGGTCCTGGGTTCGAATCCCGGTTCGGTCATGGATGTTATATATTTGTGCCGTTGTTGTATGGTACCCATAACAAAAAGCCTAAGGCTTACTTTGGGATCATTACAATGTATGTGCCTGTGAGCGTTATTTATTTTTTATTTATTTTAAGTTGTATGTTGCAATTTAAATTCGTTTTGCGAAGCGGACGTGCGGGTTTATTTACCAGTGAAAAGCTTTCATTAGTATTCACGGCCAGCAAGCCCGTACATTGTCAGTGTGTTACATTACATGAAACGATCGTACCCGCATCATCGTACAACAATGTGTGATCCCGGCGCGGCGCGGCGCCCGCGCAGCCTTCTCACTGCGCTCGATACATATTAATGCCGCTGTTTTAGGACTAACATGATAGGTATTGTTGTATTGTTAGTTTGTACATGACATGATACTATGTTTATAATAAAACGATTAAGACTCATCATCATCAGACTGTAAACGTCCCAGTTAAGTACTGTTTAAGGAAAGTAAAGGGCAATTACTCGTCAACTTGGAGGAGTGATTGCTTTTTTATTGTATAATTGTATTATACATGGAGTGCGATTTTTGAATCTCATTCGCTGAGTTCAGCAGTTGAAAATGTCAAAATTACTGTAGAGATATGCATCTTTCTAATGCTGATTTGACGTTCAAAAATCATTTTTCAGGAGTGCGATTTTTAGAAGTCAAATCAGCAGTAGAAAGATGCGTATCATCATAGTAATTTTGACATTTTCAACTGCTGAACTCAGCGAATGAGATTAAAAAATCGCACTCGTGGTCCTTATTCCTAAACTGACGGTTTTAATGGGATGATCAGACAATCATACTGTACAACTTTCTCTATGGCACCAACATCGCAATCGCGAAAAAAGGGCTCTTCCATATAAAACTGCAAATCTACCCAAATGTATGGGACAGTCGACTTTTTCACGATTTCGATATGGTCCAATAGAGAAAGTTGTTCAGTTAGATGGTATGATCATTTACTTAAAAAAGCGTCAGCATGTTAACAAGGGTACATTGAAAATGGATTGTAACTAAAACAGTTTTAGCCAGGATTAGCTAGAGAATCTGTGGCATAGTTTTTTTGGAAAGAAATTAGCTTGTAACTAATTTTTAGCAGTGTGACTTAATTAATTTACGGTCCAAGATTCACGTATACACAATGAAAGTCAGCGGGCATGTGACCCAATGTAGTACAATGTCTAACAGAAAATTTGACCTACGTCCACAGCGTACACTGCAATTTCATAATTGGGGTAGGTTACGGGTTTAGTTTCGTTTAAGAGAGGCTTAAACTGCTGCAGGCGGTCCAAAAAGATTAAGTTTAAAAAGCGCCGATTTTTTACCGACTTCAAAAAAAGGAGGAGGTTCTGTGTTCGGCTGTATGTATTTTTTTTTTATGTATGTTCACCGATATTTTCGTCAATTGTGAACCAATTATAAAAATTCTTTTTTTGTTTGAAAGGGTATACTCCCGAGGTGGTACCATTTTAATATTGTGATGATCTGATGACGCACTTCGGAGCTACATGATATAACTCCTCAAAAATTGACAGCAAGTCATCTGCGATTAAACCATTTGCTTCTTTTCAATGTACCCTTTGCGTGTATAACTGATATCTGAGTAGAAATAACATATTTAATCAATAAAAATGATGAAATAAATTTTTTTTACAAAAAAATAAAAACCGACTCAGAAATAAAAAAGTACAAAATAATATTTCAGCCTATGAATTTTACGTTCGAATCTATAAGAAAATTAATTTGTTTTGTTGGAGTCGGTGTCAAGCCAAGCCAAAAAATTACGACAAGCCCAGTCGCGAATCGTACCTTCCGGCTTGACAGTGACTTCGATAATACAAATTAATTTTCTTATAGATTCGAACGTAAAATTCATAGGCTGAAATATTATTTTGTACTTTTTTACTTCTGAAGTCGGTTTTTTTTTTAATTTTTTATTCAAGTTCGAAACGAAAGTTTCGAGAGAACTCTCATTATCCCTCGGGAAGTGAAAATCAGAAAGTTTTAACAACGAGTTCCTGCTTTGGTTGAAGCAATAAGTATTACACTTCATTGAAAAAAGAAAAATAATACCTATAACTAACTAGGCTTTTTAAATAAGTTCCTTTTTTTATCTTTATTTATTAAAGAAGGGTTTGTTCATTACTGAACATGCCACCCTTATAATTACATAACTAATAATAAGTTAAATTTTTCCTTGTAAATACTACTAGCATTTACTCCAATTTAGTAGGTGTATAAATACTTTTTGAACTATTATTCAGTTCTCAAAACTTGCGGAAGTTTTGTACCTATCTATTTGTAACTTTCAGATAAGTAGGTACCTAAGATACTGTTCCATAAGTACAACCATGGAATATATAAGGTACAACTTAGATAAAAGAAATAACTGGTCCCATGAAAACAGGTCTTAAGTTCTCAACTCAACTTACATTTTGCTGTTAGCACACTTAGTATCGAAAAATATAGTTTACTAAATTGTATAAAATTCATACTCACTTTTGCCCAAGATGAAAAATTCATGTTAATTCCGTAAACTTTCACACTTCAACATAAACTTTAGTTCTCATTACTGCTAAAAAATACTAGAACATGCCTAGACCCGAAACAGTGTTGAATCGGAAAACTATTTTCCCGCCATAGCGTAATGTTTCCCGACGTCCGCGGCCGTCGTCGTGCGCGACTTACGTCCTATGACGCCGTCAGACAACTGAATGGTGAAGTGGTGACGACCGACGTGGAGTGGTGCTCTCCCATCTGACTCATATATTCCTAGAGATAAGTGTACTTTTTGCAACCATTAGCAGCAAGGCTGATTCAGTGTTTATCGGGTGTAGAGCTTTTCTGTGATGGGGATGGACCAGGTCTGCCTGCATAACTCCAGTCGGTTTAGGAGTTACTGATGATTTTAATCATCAGACCTTTAGGTCTGTAAAAAATTAACGATCAGCTGCAAAGCTGATCGTATGTTATTGTTGTAGTATGGACTGTAGCTATGTGAACAGTACAATAACTGACATGGTTCATTAGTCGGTTTAGGAGATACAGCCGTTCAAAAGTCGGAACTTTGACTGGCTGTATCTCCTAAACTGACTGACAGAACTTGACAGTTTTTGTACTGTTCACATAGCTATAGTGCATACTACAACAATATCATACGATTAGCCGCGCAGCTGATCGTTAATTTTTTACAGACCTTTAATCATCAGTAACTCCTAAACCGACTGGAGTTATGTAGGCAGACCTGGTCCATCCCCATCACAGAGATGCTCTACACCCCATAAAACTGAATTAGCCTTGCTGCTGATGGTTGCAAAAAGTACACTTATCTCTTATACTAATAGAAACTAAATGGTATTCTCAAGGTAAATCATTTTATAAACAATTTTCACTTTTCAATCCACTGAGGATACATTTAGGTGTCTGGTGTAGCAGTGTAGAGCTTAATGGAACATTTTAACACGACATTGCTCTTAGAAATAATGTTTGATGACGGGACTTAGGTACTTACACATTTTAGATATATTATTTAGTAGTGCCTATTAGTTGAGCCTAATAAAAACATTATCTATTTACAAACAAGAACTTGGTTTCGAAAAGTTTTAGGGTTGTTAACAAATCCACAATCCACACAAAAACTGACAACCATTTAGGTATTAGTAAAGAATGGATATCAACATTTAATAGTTACCTTTTGCGGACGTAAGCAAACGTAAGTATTTGAAAATTTTTATAGGATATCAAATGTATACAAATACAAATATCTTTATTAACAAAATATAAATTCAGTATACACACATGATACAATGGACCCCGCATGCTCCAAGCCAGAATCTCGGGAATCCTCTACGATTTATCAGGAAAAATTACAAATTTTAGGACAGAGTGAGCGAAGTTAATAATTATGAGATTTACCATTTATTTATTTAAGTATAAATACTATAGATTCTGAAGAAACGGTTTGCGTTAGTTAGTTAAAAGTTACAACTAATAAGTAAACAGTAACTAATAAGGATCAACTGTCTTGGTACTGTTAATATTGCAAATGATAAGTTTGAATGTTTGTTATCGAATAATTTTGTACTTAAGAGCAACTATTTATAATACCTAGGTACATAAGTACCTACTATACCTAGATTTAAGATAGATAGGCATGGCATACCCAAAACCAAAAGATACAAAAATATATTATGCTGACGAAGTCAAGGGCAAAGGTTGGTGCTTCATAAATATTAAACCCTATGGATGTCTATTATCAGAAGTGTGCCACGACCTTATTTAGTAAGCACTCTTTATCTTTCGAATGGCTAATTTACGTTATTTTCGTAATCTACTTCCGTTTTGCCATTTACCTGAGACCTGGGACAAAGTGGCAAAATTATGCAATTTTATCGTCAGAAAGTCTGAATGAATTACAGAGGTAGCTATATCGTGTGGTCAAGGTGAACCTGCTTATTGTAACGTACGTATAGTATGTTTGCAATGCGTCGGTTATGTGAGAAACATAATCTATGTATGTGTAACTTGTCAATTACCGTGTTATTTATGTAAATTGTTATGGGCATTAAAAAAAGGTAACTGAAATTAGCAAACACGTTTTGGAATCCTATTAATTTTTAAGGACATACAAGCAGATGGTAAATGAGTCCACAACTGTTATGTTACACAGAAGGAGAGGCGGTGTCCTATTGCCATCGCTCGCGCGATCATGCGTTCGTCCGACGAAAATCATTGTGCCACTGTGCGTTTAAACATACTTATATCGGAATAAAAATAGAACAATTCGATCGCATCTCATGATAGCACGACCTTCTGTAGGATATTCCGCAGATATAAGTATGTTTAAACGCACAGTGGCACAATGATTTTCGTCGGACGAACGCATGATCGCGCGAGCGATGGCAATAGGACAGCGCCAGAGATAGATACTATTGGTACCTATGTATGTACTACTCCTATTTCAGATATTTTGTATTCAAAATCTCTGTCCTATTTAATGTAATCCTGATCTATCACTCTCAACTTCAGTTTTCGTTCCAATTTTCGATATACAGTAATAAGTAGGTACCTAGGAGTCACGTTGCAGGAACTGACCCGAGCACGTGGTTTCGCGCGTCGCGTTTTTGCCTGCCACGAGGCTCCGCATTCCTCAATCTCTTCTTGTTCTTGTCCAAAAATAATCCCTGAGATTGGGATAGATTCTCCCAATAAACTACTTGACTTGACACTACTAGCGGAAATGCAGTGCTAACGCACAAGAAAGAGTCCATTAATTTATAAATAAAACCGGTCAAGTGTGAGTCGGGCCTCTCACGCACTGAGGGTTCCGTACCACACCACCACAGAACACAACATTATTACTTTTAAATAAAACTTTTTTTGTCCGGGACCTTTAGCGCAAGACCGACTCACACTTGGCCGGTTTTTTGTATTTGTTGTTATTATCTAGAGTTTGCTCTATAAACACACTAAGTTTGACGCTTGTATGTATTACCGTTTTTACGATAGAGCGTGAAGAAAAAACCTTGATAAAAACTAGTTTCTTGTTGAGATACCCCCCTTAATTTTTAATTTTTTGACATTTCTATTATTTGTTAACAAATCCGCCGTAATAACGCATAATCTGAGAAAATTTCAACTGTCTAGCTATAACGGTTCAAAAGTAGCCCTAAGTAGGTAGGACAGACGGACGGACGGACGGACGGACGGACGGACGGACAACGTAGGCTTAGTAATAGGGTCCCGTTTTCACCCTTCGGGTACGGAACCCTAAAAAATTAAGTAGGATCCTACCCATATCTTGACTAATTATAGGTATTGTACCTATTATACCAGTTAAGAATAACACGAATAAAAGAAAGTTAAAGAATAAACTACCAGGAGTTCCTAGAAACTTTCATATCATTTCTATTTTAATAAAAATAGTGGCAGATGTGAACGCTGCGAAATGCAATTTGGTTCGTGACATCTTGTATGTTATCTGAGAAGATTCCACTGACTGTATCAAAGATTCTCAATAATTTTATGCATTTGAATCACCATACGCCAGAAATGTCCTCACGAATTCTCTCTCAGATCTGGAATCTGTGTCAATATAATGAATTCTGTAGTTTAGATCTTTCGAGCACGTTATCAACTCACGATGCCGTAGTGTTGTTGATGAAATGACATTATCTGCTGTTAAAAAGCATCAGACAAGGAAAGACTGGCCATAATCATTAATCATGCCCTTATCTAAACTCTTCAAAGATTTTCAGTGCCTCTGGAAGCCATTAATAAGTAGGTAGGCACTTTCTTCGCAAAAAGTAATACTAAAAGTTTTCCCTTTTAGGGAAAATATATATTGTAAGATAAAATCTGACGAAACTAAGGTAGTTCCACCCAAGTATACGGAACTATACAGGGTGTAACAAAGCACCTTAGTAATATTTAAAGGGTTGGTACTGCAGACCTGCTCGACTGAAATTTATGGAACAGCAGATTTTAAAAAAATCGACGTTGTCTCTATACAACGTGTTAATGAATTAGCGCAAAACCTCATACACCCCAACTGATTCATAACAAAATAATTAGATTGCAACAATAATTTCATTATTTTTATAGTATTAGTAGTTTATAGCATTTTAAGTTTCGAGGCAAAAATGATTTATTATCATTCAGCAATGAATGAAAGCGCTAAAGTACTCATGGATACATTTTAATAAACTTGTTTTGGTAGTAAGTAGGGTGAGTGTACCCGTGCGGTCGGTTGACAGCGGGTACAGTAAATTTTAAAATTATCAAACAAACTAAATTTAATATTTTGAAAAAATTACCTATGTTGAAACCATGATAATTCGATTCTGCTCTCGATTCTAAACAAACTACTTTCTAGTTTTGCGTTAATTCATTAACACGTTGTATATATAGTGAAGATTGTTCTAATCGTTCAGTTTGATGGTCTAATCTAAACCACAAAGAAATTACACGCTTCCCTAGTCTAAACAGACTAGGGGAGCGTGCAGCGTCGGTCTGGCCCCAGGGAACACCGGGACTTTTCCCGGTGGGCCGGTACCCCCGTGGGCCGGTCCGGCCCAGATCTTCTTCCCTATTAATTTTCATCCCACAAATGACAAAGCTCAGCCCACTCCAGAATCTTTCTGGCCCACCCCAGGATTAAAAAGAGAAACTTTAAAAAAAATTTAAGAAATCTACAATAAAATAATCGACAACTAAGTATTTTTTTTTTCATTTTCTTAAAAAGTCAAGGAAATTCAGAAAAATGTGCTTATTGCAAAATTGCAAGCTCGCTTCGCTCGTTCAGTTTTGTTTTGCTCTCTAATCATAAGTTTGGTTGGAGGGGCCTCCAAAACTGGAGAACCCTTTTGATCAAATTCAAAACAAGGCCAAAATATGTTCAGCAAGAAACTGAGTCGGAGGCCCCCTGCGTAGTCATTTATTTTGCGAATTTTCGAGCTCGCTTCGCTCGCTCAATCTTTTTGTTTCACGGACATGTCTACTCGATTTCGGCATGAGCTGAAAGCTCCTGGTTTTAAATCCAGCATATCGTAGGGTCCTTCTTCATACGCTGACGGTGGTTTAAGGAGATGATCAGAGCATCAAACTGAGTAAGTAACTGTTTCCATGGGACCAATATCGAAATCTGGGGATCAAAATGGTCTAATTATCACAGGATCATCCCCCTAAAAAACACAATGTAGCAAATTCTCGAGCTCGCTTCGCTCGCTCCTTGTTCTTGGTGGTATTGCGGCGTCCTAGTCCCAAGTCACATTGCAGTAAAATCTACGAGGTTGCTTCGCTCGCTCCTGGATTGTGTGGTCATTGCTTGCTTCGTTGCTCTTGATTTACGACCTAGCCTTATTGGAGTAAAATCTCAAGCTCCAGGACTTACATATACTTTTTATTGCAGATTTGGAATGGCCAAAATATCATATTAAAATGTCGAGCTCGCTTCACTCGCTCTTGGTTTTTAGTCGCTTATGGAACCATGTTTCTTCTGTCACACACGTTTTTTATTGTAACGACCTAGTCGTATTGTAGTAAAATCTCAAGCACGATTCGCTAGCTTGGATATTTTAGATTGTGAAAAACTCGAGCTCGCTTCGCTCGCTCCGGCTCTCTTAGCTCCTGGATTGTTTTGCAACCTGACTTTGACCTATACCTAGCCTCTCTACGCCCTGGGAAAAAATAATTGCTACGCCCATCCATGCCCTTTCTTTTGACTTTGCCATGGTCGGGGAAAAAGTCAGTGGGCCGCTTGTTTGAATTTTCCCGGTAGTTTTTTGAGTCCCAGACCGACACTGGGAGCGTGTAATTTCTTTGTGGTTTTGAATATTACTAGGGTATTATTACACCCCTTTGAATATTACTAGGATGTTATATTACACCTTGTATATTTTACTAATAGCAAATAGCCCGATTTGGCCAGTTAACTTTGATTTTATAACGAGCTTTTACCCGCGACTTCGTCCGCATAAATTATATACCAGATTTTAAGTCAGATGATAAGCTATCAAACAAAAAAAGTTTCATCAAAATCGGTTCAGTAGTTTTTGCGTGATACTCGAACAAACAAACAAACAAACAAACGAACAAACAAACAAACAAACAGACAGACAAAAAATCAAAAAATTTGTGATTTGGAATCAGGGACATCTAAAAATCATATCGTAATCTTTTTTTTGTAAATATCTTCAATGTACAGACACACTTCTGTTACAGTTTTATAATAGTTTAGATAGCGGTTAAATTTGATTCATAAGTTCATAACTTAGTAGGTAGTAATCTCTTTTTGTAAAGAAATAAATGCAAAGGAAATCCCAAACCATTGCCAACTTCTGCATTGCACGAAGTTATCGTGGTAGAGTTGTTAGAAATGAACGAAGGAAGTTCTAATCCGTTCGATTTAAAGAGGTCTCGGCGCCATCGCCAGGGCATCGCAGTCTATTTGAAGAGGTTGCCCGTTGCGGATACCAAGCGTTCGTACATCATATCGCAAACTTTTGTCTGCAAGGCTTGGCAAAGCTCGAAATGCACTTCACGTGCATTCTGCCGTACCAACAATCCTACTCGCATCGCATATCTACAGGTTGAAATTGATATCATTGGCATCCTTTTAAACTAAGAGTCTACCCATCAAACTGAACAACTTTTACTATGGGAGAAAACCAATCGAAGCAAAAAAAAAATCAGCTGTTGCATACATTTGAATCAAGTAGGCATTGCAGTTTAGTAAGGGACAGCTGATTTTTTAGTTGCTCCGATCGGTTTGCTGCCATAGTAAAAGTTGTTCAGTTTGATGGGTAGACTCTTAGTTTAAAATGATATCAATTTCACCCTGTATAATTATAGTTCTCGCTTTGCCGCAACCAATGCATTTTGGCCTAGCTTTTAGCGGAACTTTTTATCGCAAGATATTAAGGATTTTTGTTTACACTTGCTCATTATGTAGTTTTAAAAAAACATACAAAATGGCGGGGTAGTGGAGTGGAAATAGTGGTGCATTTTTCAGTGTTAATAGCTTAAGAAAGTAAATTAAACTTCAGACATTTATCTTTCAGTCGAGTTACAAACTTGTCTAGTTTGAATTGATAGTTTTATACAATTTTTAATTGAGTTATTTTAAAAACATCTTGCCTGGCTAGGTTGTAAAGCCAATATTGCTGATGGTTGGGTCACAGCGAAAGTTTTATGAGTATTTTATGACTCCATTAATAGAACACACTCTAAAAATTCTCGAATCAGCACACAATCGTAATAAAGTCGAAAGGGGACTGATCAGTAAACAAGGGAACGTACCCATACTACGTGACCCGTTTAGGGGTGGGAGGGGGGTCTTCAAAGGAGGGGGGTGGGCTTCGATTTTCGTCGCGTAGTCAATATCCTCTAGCTAGGGAAATCTCGCGCTTTTTCGAGCTATAAGTATTTGTGGTCAACCAGCCTTTGATCTGTTGTCTTGGCTTCGCACCGTTGAACGAACTATACTATCGCCTTTATATGCGCTAATTAAAGACAAAATATGAGCCAAATATATATTTTTTTTACTTTTTGTTTGCAAAAAATGATTTAAAACCATATTTATGAAGTACTACGTGAAAACTAGATGGGGAGGGGTCTTGGCATATACTACGGGTGGTCACCGAGGGGGAGGAGGGGGGTAAAAAATGGGTCACGTAGTATGGGTACGTTCCCCAGTTTCTGTGGCATGTTTGGGTCGATATTGGGCAGATGGTCGATACTAGACATCTAAATCGGTAGGCAGTATTTTTCGCGTGACAAACAAAAACATTGTTTAGGTACGATAGTAGGTACGGTAGCTCTTTTACATTTTACATCTGCAGGTATTATTACCTGCTTCATACAAAACTGCTTTAGGTACCTTACCTACCCGACCCCCCCGCCCCCCATACATCCATGTCCATAGGCTCCATGTGAAAGTTATTCAGTTTGATAGAGTTAGTTCACTATTTTAGTCTGCGGAGGGCTGTCCTTTACACCCTGTATAATAATACTATACGAAATAATTGTAAACCTTGATATAATTGCATATTTCCAATCTAACTATAGAAATACTTAGGTACCTATACAGGGTGTAACAAAACACCCTGGTAATACTTAAGGGGGTGCTTCAGACTATCAAACTGAGCAACTTTCACTATGGGGCCAAAAATAAAAAAAATCTGCTGTCCCATACAAAACTGCAGTACCGACTAGACTAAAATGTATGGGATAGCAGATTTTTTTTATTTTTTCTCGATGTTGGCCCCATAGTGAAAGTTGTTCAGTTTGATGATCTGAAGCACCCCCTTAAGTATTACTAGGGTGTTTTGTTACACCCTGTATTATTACATTGTTTTGGGTTACTACTACCAACTCCGGACACTACTACACTACCGTATTAATACAATATTTAATATCACTAAGTACAGATATTTCATTATTATTATGTATATTTATACTATAATACAGGAATCGGACAAAGGAGAGGAATTGGGAAAATAAATAGATAAAATTTTAAATATGTAAGTATTTTTAATAAATTAATAATGTATTCTATGATAATAACTGATTACTGAGAAGTATATAATATACATAGAATCAATCACAGATACATGTTGAGCCGTATACTGTTAGATGCGTTTTATGACTTACCCACTAACTATCAAGTTTTATCATTGTACTTTCTGAAACAAATAAAAGAAAACAATTATATAATATTACCTACCCTTGACCTTTTGATTTTTGGGCTTCGGTAGCACGATGGGAAAAAGAGAAAGTAGCGACCTTTGATCTCGATGGCCCTAGACCGCATCAAATGACATGACACATGTGAAAATTATCTTGATTTAGACTCGCCAATCAAGATATTTAAATTACGTGTAGAGGTCAAATACTAGCAGGATAATTACCAAAATAGGTCAATCAACAGTTTACCTACACCGTATAACAATTCCATGTGCAGAGTAAGAAACGTAAAAAGAAATATATAGAGACTCACCATTGTGATTTCAGGGAATATTGTGCTGAGATTGAAATTGGCGCGTGACGTAACTGGAAAACTGGTGAGCGACCGGTCCACGTTGTGACCGACACTCTGCATGTTGGAGGGCATCAAGTGACTATTGAAGAATTCAGGCTGGTACTGCGCAGGCGGCATCTGGTTACCGACGTAGTTGGGGAACGGGATCTCCTCAGGCACCAAGTTAGAATGCCTTTTTGTCTGTGTTTTATTTTGCCACAACAAATGTGTAGGATCACTCCACTCTTCAATCTCAGTGTTAACTTTAGCTCTCTTACTTGGATACTTTTTACTGGAATCTTTTTTAGAACACTCTAACTTATGCTTAACAGCGGATTCTCTCCTGGAACTTTTGTAATTAGAAGGCACTTTATCTTGTTGAAACATCGTTGAGTTGTTTTTCATTTTCAATTCGTCATACTTATGATTTGTATAATTACATTCAGATGATTGATTATAATCGATGAAATCGCTAGAAAATGGACCACTAGTGTAGTTGCCTGGCATTAAATTACTGCTTCCAGGCATAAAGTTGGAGTAGAAAGAGTTAGTATTTGTAGTAGAATTATATAATGTTGTTCCAGAAAATTGCTGCCCGGTATAACTGTTATCTGAGTAATCTAGAATAGGCGGGAAATGAGACACTTGTGCCACGCTATTTTGAGATACATTAAAATCATTGTACTTCTGACTAGGCATAATGAATTTAGCATTATTATTATCTTGATGTTTTTGCGTGCAAGTACCACCTCGTATCAACGACTCAGCTGAATAACTATTCTTTTGAACTTTCGGATTCTTGTCAGACTTATTTGTCTTAGTTTTGGGTTGAGAAAACTGACCCATAATTTCATAAGAATTTATAGATTTGGTTTCATTGAAAGTGTAACAAGGCTGTGGTACGTGGCTGTCTATTCTAGACATGGGCTTAAGATTGGAATCATTTACAGCATGAGTTATATTTTGCTTAGTCTGGAGTGACTTGGGTGCTTCAATATTAGGTCCGTGATAACGAGATGGTGCAATGTTATCTGTTGAACGATTCATTAATTGCGTCACGGAGAAAAAGTTACTGCAGTTTTGTATTTCTGCTTGAGGTATTCCTCTATTAGCGAGCTCGGTAGTTCTCTTTTTATCATGTGGTCCAAGAGCTAAATCACCAACCAAAGTCGGCAAATTAATAGGTGGAGGTTCTATGCTAATCTCCGTAGTTCCAACCGGCCGTGTTGAAGGCCACACCTGTAGTTCCTCTTGTGTAGCTTGTGTGGTAAAATTATGCATAGATATGGGGAAATAATTTGCCTCATTTTGATCCTGCTTTTTAGGAACATGGGTTAGTTGCCCATATGTCGGTTTATGCGTCTCTTTTATCTCTGGGATGCAATTATTTTGCATTGGTCTGGTTTCAGAAGTCATCCAGTTAATGTGTCTTTTATTTGGAGACTTTTTCGTGTATTTTTCTGTCATTTGTTGACTCACTCCCACATTAGGAGTTTTAATCAGATTTTCCACGCCTGTGTCGGATGACTGTTTTGTCTCATATGGCTTCTGATTGTTTGTTTTTACGTTGGTTTGAACATGGTCGAGAGGATGGTAATTTTGATGTTTTGCAGTCAATGTTTTGGCTATATTATTACTGTTTGTATAAAATGGTACATCTTCCGACCATAAGTTGGTGGGCTGAGAGTAAAAGCTTGTTATCGTATCCGCAAAAGAAGAGCTTGGCTTACTTGGAGCATTATCCTTTTTATTTGAGTTTGAAACAAGAGGAACATGAAATTCTGGATTGAAAGGATTGTACGACGTAGAGTATGGTCCGGTTGCAGTAGTTAATATGTTATCCTTGTTAAACGTATTAGGTGTGGTAGTACAATTCACAAAGTCTAAGCTTTTGTGAGACCATCCCAAATCGATATCGTAGGTCAATCTAGACGATCCGATTTTCATTAAATTGTCTTCTACATTAGGGAAATCAGATTTATTCTTAGAAGAATATTTCTCCATTGCACAGGGATATAGGCCGAAGCTATTAAATTCGTGACCTGAAGAAATACTGCTTGTACTATAAATAGTACTTTTGACGGTGCTGAAAGGATCACTCTTGTAGAAAAAGTTACTTGTCGGTTGACTCTGTATCGATTTATTTAAGTTGCAATCTAACTCCAAACCAAATGTTGTGTCAGAAAGAGTGCATGTCGTCGGTATTATCGACGCCATGGTTAAGTTTAGGAACGGATTATCATTTGTCATATTGGTTGTTGGTATTATAGAGGAGTTTTTAGAATTTGCTTGTTTATTGACAACATTATTTTCGATATATTTATTATGAACCTCTGTCTGTTTACTCACAATATTGTTGGAAGGAATATTCAGTTTAGTGGAGGACTTTTCTTTGATTTCATTAGGCTTTTCAAAGTATGGAATCGGCTGAGAAGTTACTTCATTACGTCTTGGATCTTTAGCATTGACTTGTATTGTGTGTTGAGGTTCTTCTGCTGGACTATCAGCTCTATTGCCACTTACTAATGGAAAAGACATCAGAAACGCTGCTGTGGGGGAAGCAGCTAAGAATTCCTCTGCAAGTTCGAGACGCGCATTGCCGCCATCCACTGCATTCTCACATAATGCAGTATCTAAAATAGTTGGCAACTTATTTTCCTTATCTTTGTCTTCAGTTAAAATTAGTTTGTCTGTAGTATTCTTATTTGATTTGTTATTTACATCTGCGCTTACATCAATATTATTTACTTTCTGGTTCTGGGCTGTTGCTGGTAGTGGACCAGTTGTTTTAACATTCTCAACTGGCTCTATACTCTTTTGCGGACTCTTTAAAGCATCGACTACTTCTTTTTGATTACGTTTCTCAGGTATTACATGCGCATCCGATGTTCTTACGCTTGCATCTTGGACACTTTTAACAGTTGTGGTTGTTGTACTACTATCATCTTTCTTAGCCAAGCATTCTTTCGCTTGGATGATTATGGTGTCAGAGTTTTTATTTTTAGGTGACTGTTCTTTCAGATTTTCATTATCTGGTTCCTTTTCTTTTAATGATTCATCAACAGTTTTTTTCTTACTTATATTTTTATCAGAATTCAATTCTTTAATAACATTAGCTTTTTTACATTTTTTACTAGTCTTTTTTACAACATCAACTTTAGATTTTGCATTTCTCTTAGGTTTAATGGCAGATAGTGGATGGGAATATGCAGATATAGGTAGAATATTGACCATAGTAGTTTTAGTTACATCACCGTTGTTTCTGTTAACTAAGGGGATTGATGACTTGCTTAATGCCTGTAGGTTTGAGTCGACTAAAACGAAAGCTGGTGGAACCGTAGGGAATAAGAGCGGCCTTTGAGGTATAATGTATGGTGCTGCCGGTAAGACAACTATAGTATTTTCTGGTCCTGGAACAATAAAAAATCTGTTATTATTTTAATCTATGGCTGAATATGATATTGGTAATCATAGCTTAAAACACTGCTAGTAGTACTATTGACTGGTCTGGGACACACGGGATGAAAGATTCCTCGCAATATTTTTATTCACAGTACTGAGCTGATAATGGTTACTTCTACTGTAATTCATAATATATTTATTTGTGAAACATAGGTCAAGTGCATATGGAAACACAGATGTAACATAGTATTATAAGTAGGTAGGTACGCTATGTTCTGCCGTTCGGCATACAAATTTTTACATGCAGTTTTAGTACAATTTTTAACAAAGAAGACAATGAAAATTGACTTGATTAAATAAATCGGATACGCTTATTGGAATATTTCGTTTTTTATTAAACGTTATTAAACAATGTCATCGAAGTTAATGTCATGATCATGAGAGATACTTAATAAAGTCAAAATACAAACAACAAAACGTGAATATGATTTACTACTGTTATTACTACCGTATGGTATGGTAGAAGTTACCGTTCCTTCTAACAGTGCTAAAATATACCTTTTCTTATAAACAAGGCGAAAATATTTGGTAAGGATAATGACAATGATCCAAACGCTCTGGAAAAACACCCAGGTGCACAATGCTATATGTTATTGCGGGATTGTCTTTACCTGTATCTAACAATTCAGTTATTTAAAAAAACTCACCCTTCTTATCATTAAGTTTGGTACGAGGTAGCAGTGTTGGCAGTTTATGTGAAGTCTTCTCTGGTGAACTGGCTTTTACAACAGTTTTTATATTATCTACTTTAGGGTCAACACTGACATTTGTTACAGTTTTCTCTTTTAAAACATTATTTTTTGGTTTCTTTAGCATCAATACCTTTACATATTTGCCATCTGAAAAATAAGAATTGGTTTAAAATAAGCATAGAAGCATACCAATCCCATGACCAGAAACTTTACAAAAAGTTCTTTATGGCTTCAAGGCTCACTTTTAGCTGTTTTATGGTTTCAGGATGGAACTATGTCAAACACTGAAGAAAAAACACTGCACAAGAAACCTTATTCATTACTCGCCTCATACAGTACCCATAGAAAGAAATTTGGAGGTGCATTCTAAGCCATAACCAAAGTACAAGAAAGAGTATCTAGTACCTACATACTGTAGTAGTAGTACTGACATTTCCTGCCTCTCACCTATTTTGTACCTCACCCCCTCTGGTTGAATCGTGGTTCGTCTTAAGCAAATGCGTATTCCTGTCTCGCTCGCACTTTTGTGCACTTAATGCGCACATGCTTAAATCTTCTTTAAAAAAATTCCCATTTGTATGAAATGACAGCGACAGCCGACAGTGTCCAAGGTGTGCCGTAACCTTTGTTTGAAAAACTTTTATTAATTATATATTTTTTTTTATTTGCAAATCTACTAATTATGTTTTATATTGATACAGAATAAATACTAGTATGTACTATTTAGTCGGTAAGTACTACTGGTTCTACATACAGTATGACCACTCCATGCCCCTCATTAACTTCAAATATTGCACCACTTCATGGGTAACTTGAAGGGACACAAATCAGGAGCAAAATACAACCGGTTTGCGTTTGTAAAATATTAATGAAAAAGCAGTGATCTCACTGTATATCAATTTTTCAAAAGAAATACATAAATGAAAAAATATGCACATAAATGAATATTACTGTGACAACGCATTTACAGTATGATCAGGAAAATAATTCCTCTCGTCAATCTTAGTTTGCGCAGAGCAGACTCACTCAGAACCGGGGGCTCGGGGACTCCCGCGTCAAAACCAGGAGTAATTGAGAATTTAAAAATCAATCTTTCGCAGTAGTCAAAGGGTGCAAAATCGGGTGGTACTAAATCTTTCTCTATCTCGCTTCAAGTAGAATGTGGCAAAAAGAGCGCTTAAAAAATTTACCACTAGCTATTAACATTTTTCAACTGTGCAGGTACATTGGTAAGACTTACAAGCCCGGTATTTTACTGTACCTTTTTTCTTCCTATTCAATCCAATGAAAACTTGAGTTGATGCATCCTTTTTGCTACCCTTGTTATTGACAGCTTCAATTTTCACTTGGAGTGCTAAAATTTCGGATTCTAAAAATGAATAAAAACAAGTTTAGAACTTAATTCAATGTTAAATTTCATGGTCCGATCATTCCCTTATAAAACCATCAGTATATTTATATAAATACCGAGACTGGACCTTGACTGGACCGTAAAATTATGCACCTATTTGTTTGGTGAACGAAATATCACATTTCGTTACTAGCTTTGACAACTTATTATAAGGACTGGCCTTGCGGTAGCATTTCCCCTCTGCCACGGTATAAGACAAATTGATCATGTGCAGTTACACTTAATTTTATACCTTATCACTAAACGAGATAGCCTATAATAGCGAAACAATAATTTTGAACTTAGAACGTTTGGGGTTCACACGAGACTACTTAATTCATGATTTTTAACATTCAAAATTAGAATCTAAGACACAGGTTACACGGTCAGTATTTCATCAGTCTGGTCCATCAATCTGGTCATGTATATTTGATTTGAAGGGAAACTGACTCGAGATTGACCCGACTAACATGGTGCTTCAGTATATCAGTTTCCCTTCAAATCAAATAAACATGACCAGACTGATGGACCAGAATGACGAAATACTGAACGTGTAACCGGGCTCTAAAGTTAGGGGGAATAAAATCAAAAGTTTCATGTTACCTCACCCCCCGCAAAAAGTGGAAGAAATGTTTGTTAGTAGAATGACACGCGTAACTAGTCCCTATATATGTTTACACAGGGATTCATACAATGCTGCCTGGTTGCTTAGAAAAATCTTGCCGCAAGTACCTTTTCCATTATGATTTTTGGTACAATTTTGACAACTATCAAAATTCAAAATTTTTTATTCAAAATAATATCATATAGATAGCTTTTTGACGTCATTTTTTGACTCTACCACCGCGTCGGAAGGTGTTCCGTTGAGAGAAGATGCGGCCAGAAACTCTAAAACACACATCTTTTAAACAAAACAAAATGTACAAAGTACAATTAAAATACAATATTGCATTACATAGTGTAAAATTGTCAAGACCAGACATTTTGGTCATTCAAATAATCATCGAGTTTATAGTAACCTTTTTTACAGAGGACTTGTTTAACATGACACTTAAACTTTTTGTCTGGTAAGTTTAGAATATCCTCTGGTATCTTATTATAATAGTACATTACTGCAGCGGCCAGCAACAGAGGCATTGATGGACGAACATGTAAATGTGGGCCGAGGCGAAGCCGAGGCACACATACGTAAGTCCATCAATGCCTAGTTGTGGCCAAGGCTGGTATAGTACTTTTCTCAAATAATGCGCGGAAATTAAAACAGTAAATTTTCTCAAATAATTCACGCAAATTAAAACTCTTTTCAAAATCAATGACGAACATCGAACAACAATTAGTTTTTTTTTCAATAAACAGCTTTCTATTTGCAAGCCAGTTCGAAATTTAAATAAAACCTTTGATAAGTTACCTCCTTGGTCGCCATGTTTCGGAGAAAAAGATCGTTCCATTTTTAAATTACACGACAGATATGAGTTTAGTATGTAATTTATTTGGTCGCTAAACACAACAGATATGGATTTTCATACAACATTGCCGGCCGCTGCGTGCATGTATTTGGCCAGTACTGCAATTTCGATTTATCTCAAAGAAGGTTGTCAAAATAATGCTCACATTTCCAAGCATGTTTGAGAAAAAGCGTATACAGTGCCCCATGAAAGATGTGTTGACTTTACTGAGTCGAAAATGTAGGAATACAAATTTATTTTTATTTCTTGTATTGTAATTATGAACGTCACTGTTTCTGTTTGGGAAGTCAATGAGGTGCCATCGGAAGGAGACCAATCTAAAGAGGCTCTCCATTTTCTGCAACTCTAGGGTTGCCAGGCTCAAAGAAGTCATTTTTGAACCTGGTAACCCTAGAGTTGCGGCAAGATTTTTCTAGGCAACCTGGTGGCGCTGTATGAACCCCCTTTGTTGCATAAACATGCACTAGAATCACATTTCGTTGACCAAACAAATAGGTGCATAACGGTTGGATCTCGGTCCATTAGGACTCTGTATAAAGCTCTAGTTACATAGGTACCTAATCCTTATTTCCATTTGAAACTAGTAATCACGATATGTTATGGACATAATTGTAGTAAAGAAACATTTATAGCAGTGGCCCTAACATGACACCACCCCTGAGAAAGGTGCAAAAATCGAGACACTATCTTTGTTACTCTGCATATGTGAAAGCAAGCACAAATGATAATATTCTTGTTTTGTCTTGACTTTGTTGTTTTGTTGACAGACACTACATTCACAGTGAGAACAGACGAGAAGGGCAGTAAACAAGAGTATAGTTAAGGGAACTGATATCGGCCCGGGCATTTTAGAGACAGTTTTTTTGCTTCATTATAACTCAATTGTTGAGTTTTTCCTTTTAATTTATGGCGCAACTCAAATAGCCAAAAGGCCAATAGAGCTGGCACCACCCCCGACCGGCACATCAGAGCGGTCGCCCACTGGGCATTTGCTTCGTATGCCCATATGGCCAGTCCCGGCCTGGTGTTGATGCCCTTTACTGCTCTGGCGGCTTCATAAGCCAAGCGAGTGCGTTCTCGTGAGCGTGTAGTGCAGTCATAACATATTTTACAATGTCTGTAAAAGTCTGCATCAGTTACCTCCTTTTAAAACTTACTCAGTTGTGTTTTCTCTTGGGCAAAATTAGACAAACACATAATGGCTTTTTCGACTATTTCAATTTTAGGAAATTGGACGTTATCGGTCTCCTTGCTGGCGGCATCGGTTGCTTTATTTATTGCCTTCACAATTTCTCCAAGCCTTGTAATAGCATCGTTGAATTTGTTGCGCCGGTTGCGCTCCCATTCGCGGCATCGGCTGAAAAATGCGGGTCAGTGGGTCATTTTCGGATGTTCAAGGAATATACTACTCTCTATCTAGAGGATATTATTATGTTCTTTATAAGGATTCAGTAGAATCTAAAGATTTTTTCTAATGTTTACCTTGGGGTACGACTCTTGTTTGCAGTTATTGATTCCATGGTATAAGAACGATATCAATATAAGAAGAATAACAATTGAACGTAAGTTAACATTACATAGGCAATTAGATTTTATATCATTATGTTTCTAGTTAAAATAGATGGAAAATTTTATTGTAAAATATCAACTAACACCACCATTTGTGATATGCATGACATTGACATCTGTCATGATGACACTTGTTTTTTTTTTTTTTTTTGGTTCAGTTCAAGGTAAAGCGATTATAGTATCGCATACAACCGATGTCAGGAATAAATACTCTCATTTATAGCAAATAAAACGTTGGTGTTCGACGTTTCAACGCTTCTTTGGAGTTTTTGGAGGCAATTGAGAAACGCAGGAAACGCAGAGAAGTCCACAGGAAAGAGGTGAACCGACCGCTTGCCGCGCTACAAAAGAACGGAACACTTTTCCTGTTCACGACCCACACCATCATATTTCACCGAATTGTATATTGTTCACTTGCACGACACTTTGTTACGCAAAACAACACCGATTTTACGAACCAAAACTCACTATAAACAATAAAAATTCGATGAAATATGAGGACTCCAAACGTATCAAATCCCGCCAAAAACTCCGATGACACTTGTTTTTTATACAATTTTTTTTTTTTTCAATGGGGGATTTTCCAGAGAAAAAAAAAAGCTAGTTCATAATTTATCGATAGATGGCGTTGAACAGAGAGGGGTCGATTAGGTACCTATGGTATATTTATGAATATTATTAATAAAAAGACGCAGTATAAACCCTTTGATATTATTGTCGGTTTATTATTAACAATCTCGGTGTTATTGTCTGTCAACAATGAATCAAGTATCGGACGTGGCTGTATGGGCTTTGTATCCATTTTGAATATAACGACAATAACAAACTACAAAAACCTAAAGCCGGGTCCGCTGCGCCATGTTTTCGTGTTTGCTAACATCATAACACGAAAACATGGCGCAGCGGACCCGGCTTAACAGAAAAACACAAATAAACCGGGAAACTTGTAATCGCTACTTCATCAACAGCGGGGCTAGTACGCACGCCAACCCGCGATTGCGATATTTAACACATCCATCTATCAAATCTTTTATCTTGTTCGTTCGTGTGAAAATAGAAAGAGAGCGGAAGCGTGATAGCGATATATCACGCTATAGTGGGTTGGCATACTAGCCCCGCAGATAGTTTATAATAAACGAACAACAATAAGAAAGGGTTTGTTTGTACACACGGCGACACATCAAGCTAAGCAAAACCAAAATAAGGTGGTCGCGCGACGTTATACGTTATTCACCGCGGTCAGCTTATATTGGTCATACTCAAAGATAAAATATAGGGGTAGATAAATAATATAAAGCAAGACATAGAAACGCTACTTGACATCCATTCACACTTTTGACAACCGCCCATTAGAATAAGTGAAATGTCAATAGTAAACAGATACCGTCTTGAACCATTTTGTCACCAGACCGCCAGCTGGAAGACTCCGCTATTTCCTTACGTTAAGAACGAATTTTGCTTGAATTTGCTTAAAAAGTGGTGACATTTGTTTAACAGAAATCTGTTGAACGAACGTCTGTTATCTGTTGTCTGTTATCTGTTTACGTCTAATCTAGCTCTGTCACTCTTATGGCAATCTGTGTGCGACTGTAAGGAATGACTATACATGTTTTTGTACAGTTTGATATTGGGTAGACCAGCACTGGTAGCATGCCAACCCGCGATAGCCGTGTTACGGCTTTATCACGTCTTTTATCTCGTTCGTTCGCGCGCAAAAGAACGATATAAAAGACGTGATAAAGCCGTATCACGGCTATCGCGGGTTGGCATGCTAGGTACCAGTGCTGGTCATACCTAATCGACCCCTCTCTTGTTAACGCCATCTATCGAGAAATTTGGAACTAACTTTTTACTTTTTTTTGCTTTTGGAAAATCCCTCATTCTTCCTTTCGGAAAGGCAAGGGGAACGAGCCCATACAGCCTGGTTTTTTATACAATTTATCCTTTCGGAAAGGGGGGTTTGCTTGCCGCCATTATTTTGTTCGTTTGTGTCTGTATTTGATATTTGTGAAAAGTTGGTTTTTAGTGATATTTGTGACATAATTTCGTGCGGATTGTGTACCAAACGGTTGCGTAGATCGACCAACATAACAGGAATCTCAAATACGTACGAAGAAAGAACAAAAGTTTTGGTGCAAGTTTACTCGTACATGGTGGTTTTGGCGGCATCGCGCGAGCTTACAAAATCATCCACAATTTCATCGTCATCCTATCATCCCATCATCCCATCGTCATCAGAAGTGCGATTTTTGAAAATCATACGAGCGACTTGGAAGTAGAAAATGTCAAAATTACTATGGAGATTATGCATCTTTCTACTGCCAAGTCACTCGTGTGATTTTCAAAAATCGCACTTCAGGATGGTTTTGCACGGGAATCATGAGGATAAGTAGTCCGTTTTCTATTGGGAAAAGTGCAACAATTTTGAGTAAAGCAATGCCACTTGGTACAGGTGTAATCCACGTCAAACTGAGACCAAAGAGCCTGGTAGGCAGATATAACTCCGTGTCTGGTAGGGGGGAGGGGGGGTTAAAGTACTGGACTGCCAGTACTCAGAACAAAAATTCTAGCGGATGTATTTGAACTCTTGGGTCAAGTTTGGTGTCGTTTTCGGGTAAATCGATGATGGCCAATTCATTCCTCATACCAGTTTTTTAGGGTTCCGTAGCAAAAAATTAAGTAAGCCCTAAAATAATAAAATTTCAGTACTAAAATAATGCAAATAAACCCATATATTTTCAGATTTCATTATGAAAAGTGATATTAAAAAAAATATTTTCTGAAAGCCCATTTAATGCCAATTTTAAAAACATTAACATTTGATATCAATATATCTATTTTCAGTGTAGAATTAAATATTGATCGTACTGCGGCGTTCGGCTGCGGTACGAAAAAATACTTGAAAAATGCATTGTAGCCAGTTGTGTGATTAAGATTAACAAAAAACCAGTCAAGTGCGAGTCGAACTTATGCTGCGAGGGTTCCGTACCACACACAATACATTTGTGTTAATGTATTTAGCAAAAAAAAATATATTTTCTTTCATTCAGTTCCGGCTCCTTGGCGCGAGTTCAACTCACACTTGACCAGTTTTTATTTATTTTTGTTTTACTTTATAGTTTGAACTATAATAACTACAAGTTTGACGTGTTTATGTATTGTCGTTTTCACGATAGAACATAATAAAAAAACGTTGAAAAAACCATTCTTGTATACCTAAGGGGTGCCCCTTAAGTTTTACCAATATAATAACAGGTACCTTTAATGTGAAAATTTCAACCACCTGCCTATTTCGATTCAAAAGATACAGCCTTTTGAACGTAGCGTAGCATGGATAGACGGACGAACGGACAGCGTAGGGCGATAGCGTTAGTAAATAGAGTCCCGTTGGCCCCCTTTGGGTACGGAATCCTACAAATAAGAAAAGAGAGAAGAGCTGGTAATACATTATGTTTTTAATATTATGTAATAATAGGGCAAAGGTTTTCAGCAGGAGTAACGAGGCATCAGTCTACTCAGTGTCGTTGAGGCTTTAATTGAGAGAATATTGACTGCTAGCTACGGTAGCACAAATCTGGGATGTGCAAACAGGTTTTCGGAAGGGGATGGGATATGCGTTGATCAAGTTTACGCATTGGGGTGCATTTCCGAAAATATTTGGCTAAAAACCTAAAAGACGCCATTGTAGATTTAGAGAAAGCTTATGATTATGACAGAGTGAGGAGGGATAAATTTTGGGTGGGATACTCTGGCCATATCGTGTATGGGGTGAAGGGTAACTTGATACCATTTAGTTTTTGTGATCTGTGCTGTGTTAGAACCGTTTATCCTGACACAGGCACGATTGGTTTGGTATCTCCAGCGGTGTCAAGTTGCATCATCAGTAAATTACTTACAAGAGTTGGTATCACGTATGAATGAATAATTTGAGATATGAACGAATAAGTTACATATATGAATGAATAGGTAAGTTATGGTTATTGAGCGGGATGTAGCAGTGACTGAATGTAAGATTATGATAGGTGATAAAAGGCTAGAGCAAGTCAACGATTCAGTTTGTCAGTTTGTGTACTTGGGTTGTTTGTTCACAAGAGACGTAAAGTACGACGGAGACATAGAGAGAAGAGTTAAAGCAGGAAATATGCTTAATGTGCCCTTGTACATCTTCATGAAAAGTCAAACTATGTCTTAGAAGCATAGTTATAATATATCTATGCTTAGAAGGCTCGTTCTGCGACGACGATTCATACATTAAAGTTGGTGTATCACGAGGATGTGATGCACCAACTTTAATGTATGAATGAATGGTTGGGTATTAATGGCAGAAAAAGCATAAATGCTGAAAAAAAAAATGCTATAAATGCTGTTGAAAGGCACTCCCTGCGTAGTAGATGTGTTGTAACTTTGAATGACCACTCACGGAATAGTGTGATTAGAGAAAGATGTGGTCTGAATGAAGATATAGTGACATGTTGAGGTAGTTTGGCCATGTGGAAAGGAAGAGCTAAAGTAGACGTATGAAATTTACAAGTCATGTGTGAATGAAGGGTTAAAAGGGGCTAGATGCACGTCCGCTGACCAAATACGATGAAGAACAGTGTACAAGAAGGGCCAAAAAAATGTACCCGGTACCGACGAGCATATTATGTATGAAGAGACTTATGGATGTTGAAGAGGCGTATCAACATCTAAGATGTGACGATCTATTGTCTCTGCCTACCACAGAATTACATAGGGGTGAGCATTATGTACTTAAGTAGGTAGTATGTATGTACTAATAATATAGAGATAGATCGTATTACCTCCAAACACGAACGCCCTTAAAAACCGTACTAAGGTATGTTGTTTTATGTAGAGGGTAAGTTCTCTATCTGCAAGTCCTTTTTTATATAGAGCATTGATTTACTAAGTTATGGACGCGCCGAGTCTAATAAAAAATGCTCGAAAAAAGAGTCCCAGACTAACTTACATAATCAAAAAAAAGTGTTAGTAAAATCCAACTAAAAACACTAAAACGGCTAAAAAAATTAATTTTGCTTGTGTAGTTTTTACAAATTCTTACAGCACATAGCAGCACGGCATGCAAACGTGGGCGGAGTCAGTCAAACTAACGAAGGCTAGTGCGTAATTGTTTCTCTTTATGTGGTTTGTTTCTCTTTTGAACACTTTTGAGCACAGACCCTACGTCTAGTAGTTGGTAAGTATGATGTAGAGTATCTTATTTTTAGGGTTCTGTACCCAAAGGGTACGGAACGGGACTCTATATTAGTGAGTCCTACGCTGTCCGTTCGTCCGTCTGTCCATGCTACGTTCAAAGGGCTGTATCTTTTGAATCGTAAAAGACAGTTGGTTGATATTTTCACAAAATAGGTAAGTACCTGTTATTATGGTGGTAAAAGGCAAGGGTTTTTTACAACGTTTTTTTTTCTCTATCGTGAAAACGACAATACATCAAAAGCATCAAAATAAACTCTAAAGTAAAACAACAATGAGTAAAAACTGGTCAAGTGTGAGTCGAACTCGCGCTAAGGAGCCGGAACGGAATGAAAGAAAATTTTTTTTTTTTGCTAAATACATTAACACAAATATATTGTGTGTGGTGCGGAACCCTCGCAGTACAAGTTCCACTCGCACTTGATTGGTATTTTGTTAATCTTAATCACACAACTGGCTACAATGCATCCGCAGCCGAACGCCGCAGTACGATAAAATATTTAATTCTATACTGAAAATAGATATATTGATATCAAATGTTATGTTTTTAAAATTGGCATTAAACGGGCTTTCAGAAAGTATTTTTTTTAATATCACTTTTCATAATGAAATCTGAAAATATAAGGGTTTATTTGCATTATTTTAGTAATGAAATTTTATTATTTTAGAGCTTACTTAATTTTTTGCTACGGAACCCTAAAAAACTGGTATGAGGAATGAATTGGCCATCATCGATTTACCCGAAAACGACACCAAACTTGACCCAAGAGTTCAAATACATCCGCTAGAATTTTTGTTCTGAGTACTGGTAGTCCAGTACTTTAACCCCCCCCTCCCCCCTACCAGACACGGAGTTATATCTGCCTACCAGGCTCTTTGGGCTTAGTTTGACGTGGATTACACCTGTACCAAGTGGCATTGCTTTACTCAAAATTGTAGACCTCTCCATACAACGGATCCCAATAGAAAACGGACTTGTTTCTTAATTTTCTGGATTCGTTTTTCGTGGCTATTATTGTGTTAATATGGTGGAATTAGTTTAATAATGTGTCATCAATGAAGAACAATATAGTAAAAGTGAGAAATAAAGAAGGCGCTCCCGTTTGATTCGGATTGATCCTCGCGTAAAACTTATCTTGAACTTGGAATGTGTGTATCACCCACACATTTCAATATTTAGGTGTAAGATTAGTTAAGTTAGTTTCAGGCGGAGGACAATCGCCTTTTGGTGGCTTTTTCCGATTCAGTTTGCATAGAATGTGCTGCCATCTCGTAAACATATCGCAAAACTATGAAAAAAAAAGGATTTATTGTCTATGTCAATGTCAAATTGACAAATTCACAAAATGGCTACCATCTTGTGTAATGTGCGTGTTGTTTGTAGTTTTCGTTCAATTTCGTGCCGATTTAGTGAGGTTCTGGAGTTTCTGTTGTTCTCTTACCAATGTACAGATTACAGGAATAGTAAGGATACTGGAATTTCACTCGATCAGTGCGGGATTGAACGAAAACTAGCATTTAAAACAATAATATCTATCGGTATGAGTAGATATAAGTAGGTATATATAGTATAGGTAGAACTATTTTCAGAGAAACATAGATGGCGCTAGCTAGCCTTCAATTTGACATAAGGTGGATGCATAATGTTGCTATGAGTGGGTTCTCTTTTCTAATATACTTATATTACTCTTTGGTTAGTTTTAAGTACAAAGAAAAATGTAACTTATGACCATGCTGTAAGGGCTAGTTCCCATTGCATTTCCGAAAGGATAAATTGTATAAAAAAAAAACTTTCGGAAAGGCAATGGGAACTAGCTTTTACAGCCTGTTCATAAGTTACATTTTTCTTTGTACATAAAACTAACCTAACTAATCTTATACCTAAATCTTGAAAAGTGTGGGTGGTACGCACATTCCAATGATCAAGAGAGTTTTACGCGAAGATCAATCCGAATCAAACGGGAGCACCTTCTTTATTTATCACTTTTACTATATTGTCCTCCATTAATGGCACATTATTAAACTAATTCCACCATATTAACACAATAATGATCACGAAAAACGAATTTAGAAAATTAAGCAACAATGCCCGTCCTTTTCTTTAAGATTCCCGTGCAAAACTCTCCTCCTAGCCTAAAACCTAAACCCTAACACATTGAAATGCGAGGATGGAACACATTCCAACGTATGTACCAAAGACTACAGGTATACGACAGGTATGTACACACGGCGACAGATCAACCTACCCATAGTTCGACCTTATGTCCATTTACATAGAGTTCAACTATGGGTAGGTTGATCTGTCGCCGTGTGTACAGTGGAGTTTTACGAGAGGAGTTCAATCCAAATCAAACGGGAGCGCCTTTCTTTATTTCTCACTTGTCATGACGACACTGACACTGAAAAAAAAATTTTTTTGTTCATTATTTCAAGATACAATTAATGGGTAGATCCCATACAACCGATGTATTCAATAAAGATCTTTCATTAATAGCAATTAACCTCCTAAGGCCCCTTGTACAAAATTTTGCACATAATAAAGTTCATCCGTCAGGCCCAGCTTTAAAAACAGATCATAGTAAAAAACGCCCACCGTACAAATTTTTGTACATATTATTCAAAATATAATATTTTATTTTTTAATCTTCACGGGGTGTTTTTTGACATACCACAATGTTGATGTCTATTTTTTTAATGTTTCAAATGCAGCCAACTTAAAAAAAAGTAAAAGCTGTCAAAACCAAATGGTTCAAAGTTTGACCATGGCGGGAAGGGGTATTTTTAAATCTTAATAAATCCGATAAATCTATATTTTTTTCGAGTATGTGTTTTAGTAGGATGTATGAAAAAGACAGAAAACTATGCTAAGTTAATGATTTTAACTGTCGGTTGACAATCACCCGAATTACAATGAGAAACTTTTTTTTGTACATTTTTTGGTACACCGGGTCTCAGCTTCATACCATTTATAGTAAAATTATGTCAGTTTTTAATCTTTTTTAACTTTATTTTTGTAAAGTATTGACAGTTTTTAAAACCCATAATGTTTATTAATTACAATAAGATATTTAAGCATGTTTCTGATGTTCTGGCTATATTATTTTCAAAATTTATGTAAAAAATTTACTCTGTCCTCAGACCCACAGTACAATTTTTTGAACAAAAGATAGGTTGATTTAATTTAAGCCAAAATGTTCTTTACATAAAGCCTAGGCAGGCTAAAATAGTATCTCACTTGAAACTTTTCGAATTTTAAAGTTACAAGGTAAAGTAGGTCTTGGGCCTGACAGCACATATTTATTATGTACATAAAATTGTACAGTGGGTCTCAAGCTCTTCGAAGTTTTTAAAAAGCTGGGCCTTAGGAGGCTATAACGTTGGTGTTCGACGTTCTGACGCTTCTTTACAGTTTTTGGAGACAATTGAAAAACGCAGGAAACGCAGACAAGTCCACAGGAAAGAGGTGAACCGATCGCTTTACCGCGCTACAAATTACGAAACACTTTTCCTGTTTACGACCCATACACCATCATATTTCACTAAACTGTATATTGTTTACTTGCACGACATACGAACCAAAACTCACTATAAACTATAAAAATTCGCAAGTTTTTTTTGCTTTTGGAAAATCCCTCATTTTAGCGCAGCAAAGCGGTCGGTTCACCTCTTTCCTGTGGACTTCTGCGTTTCCTGCGTCTTTCGATTGCCTCCAAAAACTCCAAAGAAGCGTCAAAACATCGAACACCAACGTTTCGAGGCTTAAAATTAATCGTCATGCCCTATCATGGACTATCATCCTCATCCACCATCAAAATTAAGAATATGAAGAAGAAA
This sequence comes from Agonopterix subpropinquella, assembly GCA_922987775.1. Classification (NCBI taxonomy): domain Eukaryota; kingdom Metazoa; phylum Arthropoda; class Insecta; order Lepidoptera; family Depressariidae; genus Agonopterix; species Agonopterix subpropinquella. The sequence continues at coordinate 10,897,086 of OV277700.1, read as the reverse complement.
ACGTAGATATGGCATGGCTTTAATGGATGTAGTATCCAGAGCCATTAAACACATTAGATCCACAGATTACTGATATGTAGCAAGCTACAGATGCGACAGTGAAATTTGCACTTAGTTCCATCATTTCCGTTCTGGCGTTCTGTCGTCAAGCTAATGTGTATAGAACTTGTAGTTATAGGTATGTATACACTGATTCCAGGATGCAAAAATAGGGATATTTGACCAAGGAACAAAATATCCAACGATATTATTATGTCATACGACGGAGAAGAATTGGAGCTTCTCAAGGATTCTCACCTCAAGCGAAAATACCAGGAAAATCACAAGATATAAGCTTCTGAAGCAACAACACGGCATGAAGCTGCTGTTGTTGTAAGTTCAATATGGCGTCCTATCATCGTCCAATACGGACGATTCATGAGTAGAGTTGTAAATGCTACGTAGCCTACCACTGCCTACGGTAGTCTACCGGTAGACTATGGTAGACTACGGTAGACTACCGATTTATACCTTAGATTATGTAGATGTCAAATATAAAACCGTCGATTTATTTTTAATAAAAAATATTTTTGTTCATGTAATATCGTAATATGAGAAAGTACTAATCAATACAAATTAATTAACATTATGTAAATATTTAAAAATGTCAACAAAAGATGATTTTAAACTTTAAAGATTTTAAATTGTTATTAGGCTATAAATTGCTTCTCTTTTCGGACATGAAGGTTTCCCCACGATGTTTTCCTTTACCAAAAAGCTACGATAATTCTTTAAAACCGTCCGTACCGACATGAAATATACATTATAAAAAACACATTTCAATAGTACGTACGTTCCCTGGAGATCGAACCCTAGGAGCTAGACTATCGTGGCTTAGTGCATAATATCACATTTTAAACAACCTTTTATAATATTGTGTATTTCAATGTCCTTTTTTCGCGTTCTAGATTGATTTTTACTTTCTCTAAAATTATTGCCGAAGCTCTCTTAGCTTATTTATCACAAATAATAAATGGCAGCCGCCTTAAATATTGTGAACTGGCCAAAATTTCTACGACTGACTATTTACAATTGCTACCGTAGCTTATGTAGCCTACCGGTAGTCTACCTCACGATTTGGTAGACTACGGTAGATTTACAACTCTATTCATGAGGGAAAATGTGACTTCAGCGCCACAACGGAAAAACCGGAACTAAAGCTGTCATAGGCCTGTTCCATATTTTGACATTTTTTAGCTAAACAAAGAAATGTTTTATTGAATTTGTTCAGTGTATTGAAAATAATACGGATAAATAATTGTGTTACAAGATGTGGTTATCGTTCGTAAACATTGTTTCGTTCTTTTTGTATTGCTCAGCTGTTACTGTGAGTGATATGACTGAAAGTTCTTTTGGTCAATTCAAGGAAGGGATCATTGCTGCGTTCGGGGACTTCAATTCAGATGAATTGACTGATGCCTTCCTTATCTTGAACTCGTCAAGTATAGAGGTATTCCTGGCGCACGACAAGGAGCCGTTTTTGCGTCCTTCAACATATGGTTGCAATTTTAGCAATATTTTTATAACCAGTGTTGTGCCTGGAGACTTTGATGGCGATGCGTACATGGACATACTGTTGACTACACAAGTCCAAAATGATGCAGCCTCGGACCTGCACGATGTGAGAATATTATGGGGTGGAATGAGTAGTTTGAACTGTTCCGATGCACTCCTGACAAAAGCTATAACAGTCGGTCAGCCCCTAGTTATCGATTACAATCGTGACATGACGCTAGATCTCTTTGGTGTAAATGTGCAGAATAAAAGAGTGTTCTGGGTGTTTGATGGATCTAGAACAACACCAATAGAAGTTTTAATGTCTGATGGAACATTAAAAGGAATTAAACTGCCCCATTCTCATTCATTCTTAGATGTCAACGATGATAATGCTGCAGACCTACTAGTGACTACGACACTGGATATTGAAGTTTGGTTGAGCGACCAAACGTATGGGTTCAGATATAACAACAGTATAGAGTTGTTGGTAGGCCATCCCGCTATTTACGGCCAAGCTCTGTTCATTGACGTGGCACTCTCCGGAGATTTCTTTCTAGTAATACCTGTGTGTTACGACCTTGAGTGCGTTAACAGCAGTATATTAATTTACGATAATCAAGTATGGCACGATCTGCAAGTTGACTTCAATGACGGTAAAGGAACTCTATGGCGGTTTACACCACCGAGGAAAGAGGTTTATCTTGATGCAATAACTATGCGAAGTGGAGACTTTAATATGGATGGGTATCCAGATATTCTGGTGACTTTAAGTCCCGTGAACAACAATGCAACTAGAGTTTTCCTTCTTCATAATACTGGCTGCTCGTTACCAGGATGCAAATTTAGTAGAACATTTGAAGTTCAATGGGATAAATTTGATTCCTTCGGAGACAATGCCATCATGGCTACATTTTATGACTTCTACATGGATGGTGTCCTAGATATAATTTATGTAAAGAAAAATATGACCTCTCATAAGTATACAATGCATGCTTTTAGAAATGAATTGGAATATGATACCAATTTTATGAAAGTTATCGTTGTGACTGGCCTAAGCAATCCAAGACAACCGATTATGAATGGCACATTGTATAACAGAAAAGTTACATTTGGTAAGAAAAATTCATTTTGTTAGTATCTATTCATGATTCCACACATACGTGGGGCACACTGAAAGTTTCAGGACAATAAAAAGTGTATTAAAGTAGGAGGTTGGGAATACTTTTAATATTTTTAGAAGTGGCCTCCATTCCATTTTATGTATCGTCCCGTTCAATGGAACCTCTGTGAGAAGCAGTAGACCCCCTCTGCTTCACTATGAAATTATTGAAATCGGTTAAATTATGGGGTATTCATCTAGTACAAAGCTTCCCTACGCCTTAATATTCGTGTAGAATCTTTTGCACTTTACTCATATCAATGCTGAAGCTTGCCTGAATCTGCTCGTAGGTCACTCTCTTATCAGCCTCTCTCATGAGCTGCACAGCATTGGCGTTTTGTTCAGTTGTCGCAGTTGAACGACATCTCCCAGGTAAATCATCACTGAGATTGCTCCGATCATGCCTAATCTCATTTTATCATTAACTTTGTTATGGACTAGGACCACGACGAAAATCGTAATAAATTGGGGAGAAAACATTTTTCCTTGCTAAATTCGTTTTGGGGGGCAGTCTTTGCTCGCGTCCGTAGGATACTCCCAACCATCACCCTACACGTGTCCCCTGGGTGGTGCCAAATGAGCAATAACGCCGGGTCTTGGGCGGCGGTTAATTAACCCGAACCAAGAGACCTAACAAGTCTTACCCTGGATGAGATAGGAAATGATCTCACCAACCCGTTACCTTGCAGTTATGTTTTGTAAGGCCGGGGGGGTCTTGGCTTGATCGCCCGGACTGAGAGGAAGACAACCTCAATAATAATTACCCCAATCCTAAAGTGGGAAACGTGCCGATAGGATGAATGGCTAGTGGGGAACTAGTCTCTAGCGCCAACCACGACGGACCTGGTTAACGTCGGCGTGTATGTACTTTCTCATGAGAATGGGCGTCACCTCGTGAGCGACCTGTTTAAATCGACCTAACTCGTGGGAATCAAAATGAATGAATCCAAAACTGAAAACTCAAACAAACCCAGAACACTCACTCAATCAGTGTTTCACCCTGGTCTCTTTAATAGACCGCGGTCTTCCTCACTAAGTGAAATAACGAACCGAAATGCACACAAAGAACCCCCCAGAATAGTCACTCAAGATGGAGAAGACCAAGAATCAGAAGACACCACGTCAGCCAACTTCCCTAAACCACCACCCTGGCAACGGGTACCCTTTTCTCGGAGCTACAAACGAAAAAGAGTAGGAGACTCTCCTCCACCAGAGTTAACTCAGACGTCAAATAGCTTCGGCGATCTTCCACTTAACCCTACTAATGATGAAAACACCCGTCACCTAAAAGTAAGCAAGCCACCCCCTATTATATTGTATGGTATTGAAGACATCAATGAGTTAAGCAAACTGCTTGAATCTGTTAGCGACAAAAGCCACTACAAGATTAGGATTGTGAATAAAAATCTTCTTCGCATCCTCATAGACACGGCAGAGGAATACAAAAAGATCATCACCATAATTAGAGAGCACGGCCTTATTGGACATACTTTTACAAGGAAAGATACCAAATGCTACCGGATCGTTATAAAAGACCTACACCACACTACTCCGCACAGTGCTATAGTAGAAAAGATTGAAGCTACCGGCAACAAAGTTAGAGGTGAAATTATTAATGCTCGATACGGACCTCACAAAACTCCCATCTCCACATTCTTCGTTAACATTGAACCAAGTGCTAACAACAAAGCTGTTAAGGACATATGGAGCATTCACAGCCAGATTGTCAAAATAGAGGATCCACGAAAATCTAACTCTATTATACAATGCAAAAGATGCCAACAATATGGGCACTCCAAGAACAACTGCATGATGCCACATAGGTGCGTGAAATGTGGTGAGGGACACAAAACATCGGACTGCAAGAAGGTAGACAGAAATACGCCAGCTAAATGTGCCCTGTGTTCCCTTGATCACCCAGCAAATTATAAAGGTTGCAAAGTCTATCAAGAAATTCTTAACAGAAGGAGGCCGCAGCACTATCACAATCACAAAGCACCACAACAACCAATCACCGAAAGAAATGACGCCCCACCTCTAGTTAATAACCAAGACCCCCGCAACCCACACAAGACGTACGCACAAGCAGCTCAAGGCCCGCCACCAGAAGTAAACTCTCAACAATTCTATAATGGAATAGAAAATCTCATGGCAAAACAGACTGAAAAGATGGAGATGTTAATTCAACATATAAGCAACCTCGTAGGGCTTATCACAACTCTCGTCTCTAAGTTAGTGTAATGACCTCTCTACGCATAGCTACCTGGAACATTAATGGCCTTGCAGGCAAAAAAGATGAACTGAGGTCCTTCCTCGTTTCAAACAAACTAGACGCTGTCCTTATCTCCGAGTCTCATGTTACAACAAACAGTAGTATTCGCATTGCTGGCTACTGCACCTACCTCACCCCACACCCAGACGGAGGTGCTCATGCTGGGACAGCAATCGTGGTTAAGGAGTCTCTCACCCACCATCTTATGGAACCATATCAAACCTCTCACCTACAAGCAACAACAATTGGGGTAGTAGACCGAACGGGAACCATCAACCTCTCCGCAGCCTATTGCCCTCCGAAACACACTATCAAGGAGCCAATGTTCACCGCATATTTCAAAACTCTGGGAAACCGCTTTATCGCCGGAGGAGACTGGAACGCAAAGCATATCTACTGGGGATCTCGACTGACCCTTCCTCGGGGAAACGAGCTGAAGCATAGCATCGATACTAACCGGATTCAATCGCTATCAACAGGAGAACCGTCGTACTGGCCTACAGACCCACTCAAAAGGCCCGACCTTCTGGATTTCTTCTTAACCAAAAATATTTGCCATTTACACACATCCATGGAAGCAAGCCTCGATGGATCATCGGACCACACACCGGTTATTCTTGAAATCAGCAGCACAAGTTTGATCCCGAATAATACCCACAACAACCTGCACAACTCAAAAACCGACTGGGACTCCTTTAGAGAGTACCTAAAAGTTAAGACTGACCTAAACATATCTTTAAAAACCGCTGATGATGTTGACAACGCATGTGTGAATTTCACCAACATAGTACAAGTCGCTGCATGGATTAATACCCCAGTACTACCACCAAAACGCCAAAATGCAATGCTCCCTTCAGCAATCAAAAGCAAAATAGCAGAAAAGAGACGCCTAAGGAGGGCTTGGCAGCAATCAAGGCAAAGATCTGATAAGGCTCTACTAAATCGCGCTATTAAAGAGCTAAAGAACCTGCTTAGCGTTTCTGAAAACGAAATGCTCAACAAAAACTTATCCCAGATGTCTCCGACCGGACAAGGAGATTATTCTCTGTGGAAGGCTACCAAAAATGTTAAAAAACCACAGCAGTCTTTCCCTCCGGTAAGAAACGGATCCTCATGGGCTCGCACCGATGTTGAAAAAGCAGAAGCATTCGCAGTCCATCTAGCCTCAGTTTTCCGACCAAATGAGTCAAGTGGCCCAGAAGACCCTGACATTGACTGTTTCCTCGGGCAAGACTTCCAAATGTGCCTTCCGCTGCGGCCCACATCTCCTGCTGAAATCTCAAAAGAAATAGCCAAACTAGACACCAAAAAAGCCCCCGGATTCGACCTGATCACCCCAAAAACATTGAAAGAGCTACCTCGAAAATGCGTGGTATTCCTGGCCAACCTGTTTAATGCTATTTTCAGAACTAACCACTTCCCCACCATCTGGAAAACATCTCAGATTATCATGATCCACAAGAATGGAAAGCCAGCCGATGCCACCTCCTCGTACCGCCCAATCAGTCTCACACCGGTGTTATCTAAACTCTGGGAAAGAGTGTTCTTGAAAAGGTTAAAATTGAGCCTCGAAGAGAAAGACCTGATTCCCCAGCATCAGTTTGGCTTCCGGGAACAACACTCAACAGTGGAGCAGGTGCACAGGGTCTACCACTCAATCAGACAAAGTCTAGAACACAAAGAATACTGCACTGGAGCATTCCTGGATGTTCAGCAGGCCTTTGACAGAGTCTGGCATAAAGGCCTCCTGTTCAAGATCAAAAAATTTCTGCACCATTCTGTGTTTCCCCTAATAGCCTCTTACCTATCTGATAGGTCCTTTCAAGTAAAGCAAGGTGATGCCAGATCTGCACTCTACAACTGTAACGCAGGGGTACCCCAGGGCTCCGTACTTGGTCCCGTGCTGTATAACATTTTCACATGTGACCTACCACTGGTACCAAACATAACTGTTGCAACATATGCTGACGATGCTGCCTTCCTCTCGAGCAGCAAAGATCCCATTGAAGCTAGTACTCTCCTTCAAGAACAGTTGGATGCTACCCACTCCTGGCTAACCAAGTGGCGAATTAAAGCAAGCGCACCAAAATCTCATCACATCACTTTCACACTAAGGAGAGGCAAATGCCCATCAGTCAAGCTTGGACCAGAAATCCTACCAGAAACAACGTGTGTGAAATACCTGGGCTTCCACCTTGACCAACGCTTGACATGGAAAGATCATATCAAGGCAAAGAGAGATGTGATCAACAATCGGTTCAGAAATCTCCTTTGGTTATTGGGCCGCCAATCAACCTTAAGTCTAAACAACAAACTATTGGTATATTGTTCCATCCTCAAACCAATCTGGCTCTATGGCATCCAACTGTGGTCAACTGCAAGCAAAAGCAACATCCAATGCCTGCAAAGGGTTCAGAACAACATACTCAGGACCATTGCCAATGCTCCCTGGTTCTCTCGCAACTCCGAAATTCACGAATACCTGGAAATACCTACTGTTCTCCAAGAAATAGAGCGGCACAAACTAAAATACAAAGAGCGGCTAAGAAGTCACCCAAACATGCTCGCCAACTCGCTGCTGACAGCCAGCAACACTAAAAGGCTGAAGCGGAGTCATGTACTCCCGAACTAGAAGAGGGTAGGGCGCTGGCCCTGTCACTCTTAAAAGCCAGTAAATCTTTTAACACATCTGATTATAGTCTTTCGACTGATGGCAGATAAAAATTCAACAAAAAAAAAAAAAAAAAAAAAAAAAAAAAAATTCGTTTTGCCTCGCGACACACTCTTTTCAAATTACCGCCAAATCGTTAAAACAAATGACAATCGAATAAAATTTTCGGCTATAGGTTGATAAAGAGTTTCTTATTCGTAATTAAAATAAATTTTTCATTGGCATTGTCACTAACTGGTCCGTTCCTGAAACTTTCAGTGTGCCCTACGTATCTTTGCCATCATAAGTGAAAATAAGTATACTATCATCATCATCTTGTTTAAGAGCTATGCTTTTGTCGGTGGAGTATACTACAATCCTGTCTCTTTTCCGCTAGTGTCTTGAGTTCTTGATACAACACGACATCAACTCTCTTCCCTTACGATATGGTTTTTAAGAAATTGATGTTTATTACAACTATAGTCTTCACAAAATGTATGTCAGTTACACTGACAATGGCCCTGTCCAAGAATGTGTGGATTTATTAGACCAATGCATAACAAATTTTCAATGGTGTTTTTTTTAGTTCAGTGTTATAATAGGGTCCAGGGTAATAGGCACCATTTTTTAAAATGTCTTTTGATTATTTATTGGTAACAAACTACTAGAATCTTTATTTTACTTTTCTAAAACCTGAAACTGAAATTATTTGATTACCCTTTGCGAAAACTACCATAATAATTATATAGTTTAAGAATTTTTCTTTAATAAAGTACCCTATTATTCTCTCCTTACAGGAACCAATTTACCCGGACCTAAAATTGGATACAACACCTGGTCTCAGGAAGGCAACTACAGGACCGGAGTTTGTGCACAGCTATCACAATCGGCACATTTCAGTCTACAGCTGCCCTATTCAATATTTGGACTTGATCGCACACCTAACTTTGTAGACACTTTGATTGTTGGATTATCAGGATACTCAAAGAGCTGGACTCAGATAATACCTAATTCTCAAATAGTAGTGATACCTGCACCTCCTAATGACCCTTCACAATGGCACGCACAATTGTTTGTTACTCCGAGTAAACTTATACTCAAAAGTGTTTTTGTGTTATCTGCAATTATTGTTGTAATAACTGGCTTAGTGTTGTACTTACATTGGAAAGAACGGAAAGACCGCCAAGATATCATTGAAATCGATGATAAAACATATGTCAAACTGTAAAACAGATTGTAGGATAAACGTTTTGTGGTATACAATGGTACCGATTCGGACTGTGCCACAACTTAACTAAATTTATTCCTGTCACTTTCTAAAATAAGATTAAGAAAAGAGACAAAACCAACAGCTGACTTTAGTGCTGTCAAAGTGACGTTACACGCCCAAAATAAGATGCCATCATAATGTACGCCATCCAGACGCCATCTTATTTAAAGCGTTTTTGGGCGTGTAACGTCACTTTGACAGCATTAAAGTCATCGTTGGTTTTCTGTCTCTTTTCTTAATCTTATTTTAGAAAGTGACAGGAATAAATTTAGTTAAGTCGTGGCACAGCCCGAATCGAGGCCAATAAGAAACCACCCACAGGGGTGGTTTCCCAATAAGTGGTTCTTCTTACAGCCTGATACCATAATTATTTAGATTTGTCTAATATCTTCTACATGCATTATTTTTAATTTTCTTGACAAACCGTGTAGTAGAGCTGTTTATGTATGACTAATTTGAAGGGATCGTTTAGGAAACATCTTGTTATTTCCATTTAATTATTACTAAGAGCCAAGCCACAAGATGCGGTGCATTGCTGCTGCCGTATTGTGTGGCTTGCCTTTATGGTCATAAATTGTATTTTTTTTTATGGTCATAAAATTTTATATTGATTGTTAATACTTGTTACTTTAACTAGCTTGGTAGGTATGTATAATTTTTCAAATCTGCACCTTTACAACATTAGTTTAAGTATATGATATCCCTTTTGAGCGAAATACCTAAAATGCACCATGCCTATGAAGCAAAATGCCTAATGTTAATGTCTAAAACACAGGATGCCTATGAAGTTTGCTGGGCTGCGTTCACGACCTTTTTGTGCGGTTGTTTTTTCAACTCTCTATAGTAGAACGTCTTTCACTTTCACCGAGGCACTGAACAGCGTTTAGTGTGAAAAGTTGCACTTGGGGTGCACTCTGGGTGCACCTAGTGTCTAGGTTCTGAACGCAGCCCTGTGGGTCAATTTGAGTGACAATACCTATATGGTGGAGTATGATATAACTTACCTCTCAACCATATTTGTGAGAGGAGACCCTGTGTCATCTAGACATACAATAATAAAACAATAAATAACGCTCACATGCACATACATTGTAATGATCGCAATTAAGCCTTAGGCTTTTTGTTATGGGAACCATATACTACAACTGCACACACATAACATCCATGATCGAACCGGGATTCGAACCCAGGACCCTGGCTTGGCAGTCCAGCGTGGTAACCATTACACCAACCGGGTCGTCGATACAGGGTCCTTCTTAATATGCTGACACTTTTTTACGGGGATGATCAGGCCATCAAATTGAACAACTTTCTCTATAGGACCAACATCGAAATCGCGAAAAAAATCTGCTGCCCCTTAGGCTTTGGCTAGAGTAGGTTTGCAGCTTTGTATGGAAGAGCTGATTTTTTTTTTCATGATTTCGGTGTTGATGCCATAGAGTTGCCAAGTTGTTCAGTTTGACCGTCTGATCATCCCCTTAAAAAGTGTCATAATATTAAGAAGGACCCTGTATTTTTACTGGTTGGTGATGATGATGATACCATACAAAGAGTCAAGGATCAAGGAGGGATGGAGTGTGAAGTCATTTCCTTGGGTATCTTTGTCTCAGTTGTAAAGTAAATTGATTGCTATTCATCTAGTGTAGAATTGTAGCTATCACTTTTGTTCCTCGAAGCATTGCGCGCATTGCGATAATAAGAATGATGACAATTTTTATTTTATTTCTTTTTTAAAACCTATTTGATATCTTAAACACTAAAGTGAAACAGATTTTTTAATATCTTCAAAAATAACCGAAATATAGGTGTTTAAAATTTAAGGTTAGAGCGAGAGGCAGATATAAAGGGAGTGACGTCATACCCTCGTATTTTAATACAAAGAAACAAAGAATAACGAAGTGTCATACTATCAGTTTAAAATAATAATGTGCATGACCTTGAAGGGCCGTTGGATAATTCACTCTGTTGTAAAGGAATGTAGACTCTATGCAAAGGAAACAACCATTTGAATGACTCGAGTGAAGTTCGTGTGATTGAGTGACGTCACATTTGCGAGCGAGGTCATGCACATTGTTATTTTAAACTGATAGATAGTACAAACATCTGTTTTGCATGAAAGAGATAGAAGATGATAAAAAACGTAATTCAATCGCTTATAACTTTTTTGTTTTCTGTTCGATTTTAATTTCGTTTTAACATTTTGTTATTGAATTAAGCCCTTTTTTGGAATTCGTTATAAGATATGAATTTCCAGGATCATTCATCATCCCTATTCTACACAATGCTTTGATAGAGAGCATCATATCATTTGATTGCCATGGATGTCGTTAAAACCATGGCATATTTCTGTGATATCTTAGTTTGTATTGTATAAAATATAATGTAAGTACATATATCTATTTCTAATTTAAGAATGAATAAAAGTTTAAATACGATAAAAAAGTTTGTATTGTATAAAGTATAGTATAAAGTATAGGCGACACATCAAGCTATACAAAACCAATATAAGCTGGCCGCGCGTAAGTCGAGTAATGTATACCGTTGCGCGGCCAGCTTATGTTGGTTTTGTATAGTTTGATGTGTCGCCGTGCGTAGGGTAAGGGGAGGTATTTCCGTGATACACCAAACATTTTTTGTTATAACTCAAATAAGGATTAACTAATTTATATGGGATATTGTTTAAAGTTTTGTGCATATATTTTATCTTACTTTATGAAACACACAGTTTGATACTAGATTCTTTACTCATAAATTTATAATCTTTTCTTGGTGATAAAGTGACATAGGTAAATTCGTGATAAGGTATGTCAATTTCGTGATAGTGGATAGGTAATATCGTGATAGACCAAACTCATAGGATTTCAACATAATAATTAATGAGAGAGGTTTTAAAAAAATTATACAGGGTGGCCGGGGAGTTGACGTTCAAACGTAAAATTTAGGTCCGGTATGTCGTGGGGTATCCGAATCACCCCCATGTATGTTCCGCGATTTTTTATAGTTTTCGAGTTATGATGATTTTTCCGATTTTTTGAGGAAACTCGACATGACCGTCTTGAACAACTTCTAAAAAAAAAATTGTAAGACTTTTTAGAGATTCTTTTTTTGCAACTTAATCTTCATGAATTGTGCCTTTATTCATAACATCATCAGCATCGTAACTTTGATAAAAGTTATGAAAATATTGATCTAAAGTTAAAAATTTGCGATCCGTGAATTATGACTAAATTTTCATACTTTAAATTAAAACTCTAAACAGGTGACCTTATGATTTTTTAGCCAATCCAAAAAATGCGCCCAACTCTCAGCTTTCATAATCATAAATAAAAAGTAGAACTTAAGAGGGCTAATTTGGCTAGAATTGATCTTCAAAGACAACAAGGCGGAAAACTCTTAAAATTTTTTTTTTTTTTTGCCATTATTCCCACTCCTAAGGCTAAATAATGATTAAAGAATGCTGGAAACCGAAACGGCGACGGGTTATGCCGGACTCTTACCGGCTAAAACCCCACCGTTTTCCACCTCATCCCATATTGCCGTAGAGCCTGAGGGCCCGTGAGGAATCTTCCACACTCTACGGCGCAGCGACCGACCTTACCAGGTCTCATCTCTGTTGGCCTTGACAAGCCTACAGGCCTTTAGGTGGTGCGTGGGAACACGCACACAACCACCTCGAGTCCTTATGATCGGACGCCGGACCCCCCAGCCCGACGCCCAGAGACTCAAAAATTACGGGGGAGGCAGACCGCGAGCAAACGCAGCCCGTCTGCGCCCCGTGCGTCTTTGGCGGATCGGGAGTTCAGAAGTCGACTCCCTCTCCCTCTCCGCCGTCTCCTTCTGGAGAATTACTGCCTCACAGAAGGAGAGAACCGCGCGCCAAGACGCCTCACTGTCGACCATAGCGCGAACCATGGCCGGCAGCGAGAGGTCTGAAACTACCTGGGAGAGCTCACTGCGCTCTCCCGCCCTCGCAGGGCACTCCTGCAGCACGTGCTGCGCCGTCTCGTCGAGACAGCCGTCGCAGTGGTGGCACCCGGCTGTCGGCTCCCTCCTCCTAGGTTAGGTTATATACTTTTTACTTAAAACTTTCCTTATTCCACCAACACGATAGGTTTCCAGCATTCTTTAATCATTATTGATGAGACCTGGTAAGGTCGGTCGCTGCGCCGTAGAGTGTGGAAGATTCCTCACGGGCCCTCAGGCTCTACGGCAATATGCGATGAGGTGGAACACGGTGGGGTTTTAGCCGGTAAGAGTCCGGCATAACCCGTCGCCGTTTCGGTTTCCAGCATTCTTTAATCATTATTTAGCCTTAGGCGTGGTAGTTATGGCAAAAAAAAAAAAAAATTAAATTTAAGAATTTTCCGCCTTGTTGTCTTTGAAGATCAATTCTAGCCAAAGTAGCCCTCTTAAGTACTACTTTTTATTTATGATTATGAAAGCTGAGAGTTGGGCGCATTTTCGGGATTGGCTAAAAAATCATAAGGTCACCTGTTTAGAGATTTAATTTAAAGTTGAAAATTTAGTCATAATTCACGGATCGCAAATTTTTAACTTTAGATCAATATTTTCATAACTTTTATTAAAGTTACGATGCTGATGATGTTATGAATAAAGGCACAATTCATGAAGATTAAGTTGCAAAAAAAGAATCTCTAAAAAGTCTTACAATTTTTTTTTTAGAAGTTGTTCAAGACGGTCATGTCGAGTTTCCTCAAAAAATCGGAAAAATCATCATAACTCGAAAACTATAAAAAATCGCGGAACATACATGGTGATTCGGATACCCCACGACATACCGGACCTAAATTTTACGTTTGAACGTCAACTCCCCGGCCACCCTGTATATATTCTACATAACCATTTGCTTATGAATCTTATATGTATTTCTACACAATCATAAAATTGAATATAGTATAGGTCATCTTCATCAGGAGCAATGTACAAGCATTAATGAAACGGTCGACAGCGATAGTTTGGATTGGATTTGGATTTCAGAATACATTGAGTTACCTACTAGAGGCGACACCCAGAAGACTACATTTTTTGTAACACACGTTTAAGCTAATTGGCTCAACCTTACTTAGCATGTACCGGGCGCGTGCTGCACCGCGATGCCCCCAGTGCGCGCTCCGTACTGCTGATCGTAGTGGACAGATTTTTTTCGCTTTGTCTGTTCTTTACCTATCCTAATTAATAAAAAAATATATTCAATGTCTGAATATGCTACTTCACAATATACAGGGTGTTAGGGTAAAAAGTTGCACTACTTTAACGGCTGGTTGTACACATGATACTGAACAACTTTCTCAAAGAAACCTAAAAGAAATTAACCAAAAAAAAACGAGTTTCCATACTAAATGCAATCAGCTGATCGAACGTTTGTATGAAAAGATTTTTTTTTGCGAATTTACTATACGGTTCTTAGTGAAAGTTGTTCAGTATCATGGGTACAATCACCCCTTAAAGTAATGCAACTGTTTACCCTAACACCTTGTATACAACAAATCCAAACATATCATTTTTTCTCAATTTCTTTCCTGATTTTTTATTTTCTTTTTTCTTTTATAGCTTTATTCTCTTCTTCTGTGTAGGTTCTTCAACTTTCGGTTCTTCTCTTGGCTTAGATGAGCCAGTGAAGTTGGTAAATAGTTAATGTCATGATAAAAAAAACTACGTCATTCAGGCATAGCATAGACTAAAATACAAGATTAAAGATGTATATAAGTCCATACAATCAAAATAACCCCTAAAATTTTACTTTAAGATGATTAAAATTAATTGACAAAATACCTCGACAAAATCACAAAAAAAATTTGCAAAATCACTTAAAATTTTGCACACCTAACACAAGGATATTTGAATGAAAAATTCTTGAAATCCAATGCACAATTTACGTCAATCTGTTCGTAAAACATTTAGCTATCAGTTTAATACCACATTCTGTAATATATTACTTATTTACTAATTAAAACTTCATTTCATTGTCTACCGTCGTCATTTGTCACAGATGATTGCGATTTTGCCCCTCGTTCTGAGAAAAAATCTCATAGCAAGCTTGTTTCAAAAGCTACTGAGCTGAGAATCATACTACTATCTCAAGCACACTTTAATGCATGTACATACGCGGTTTTGAAACAATCCCTTTACAGGAAAGGCCACGGCAGACGTTTAAAAAATTATCACGAAATTACCTATATCGCGATATAACCTCCCCCATCCTCCCCTTACCCTACATACATAACATCTATTTCTACTTTAAGAATGAATAAAAGTTTAAATACGATAAAAATATATGTATTTCATTTTCTTAATCCAAAATACACAAGGAAACATAATTGAACATTCAAGATACAAATGTAGGTACATAAACGATAGAGTGAAGGAAAACTAAGCAATTGAATTAATGTTTTGTATTTAATGCTTATGTTTTTGTTTTTTGTCTTTCTTTTTCTCCAATTTTTCAAGTTTCCTGAAACAAGAAAGAACTAATTGGTCATGTGGCACAAAATGTGTTGTTTTACTTACTTATATGTAAACATCGACATACTTGACAAAAAAATCGAGATGTGCCTTCATCTTCGTTATTTTACATAAAAGTTGTTGTTGTTTTAGGTAAAAGTTGTTTAGTTTGATGGGTATACTCTTAGTTTTTATTTATTTATTTGGCACATAAAACAGATTACAGTTATAAAAACACCAAATATAGACTGGGTAAAAGGTAAAGCAAGCCATAATCCTAAGCATATGAGCACATCATGAAATAAGCAAAAGATTAACAATTAGCATTGTGTGCGTGACTATACATGCTAAAAAGAAAACAAGAGAATAATTTTTTACATGCATCAAATAACAAAAAATTACTATCTACAAGGTAAAAAGAAACACAAAATGATATCAATTCACCCATATACATATACCTTGAATATACAGGGTGCAATTGCTATCATTGGCATCCTTTTAAACTAAGAGTCTACCCATCAAACTGAACATCTTTTACTATGAGACCAAACCAATCAGTTGCATACATTTGAGTCGAGTAGGCATTGCAGTTTAGTATGAACAGCTGATTTTTTTAGTTGCTCCGATCGTTTGGCTCCCATAGTAAAGGTTTGTTCACTTTGATGGGTAGACTCTTAGTTTAAAAGGATGCTAATGATATCAATTTCACCTATATTCTCATGTCTGTCTCCTAACTAGGGTTAGCAGAGACAACTGAACACCACCTGCTAAAATCCTGACAGACTTCTCTATGCTTCCTGAACATTCATCAACCATCCCTATTTAACAGACGTGAAACCAAAAATGTTAGTTTTGATGGATACTAAACTTACTTCAATAACTTTTTCTTCTGCTTCTTAGATAGTTGACTGATCAAATCCATTTCTGAAAGGCTTGATGTGTCATTCTCTTCCATCTTGGAAGCTGCAAGAGGCATGGCTCCAGGCTTCATGACGAGGCCGGTGTCTCTCATCTGTTGCATTAGCGTGGGTACGTCGGGTTTGGCTTCCTCGTCCTCGGGAGCTGATGCGGATGCTTGTAGGGCACGAGCCTCGCTCATTGATAATGAGTACATTGAACATTCCTTATCTGGAAACCATTAGGTATCTTAATTACGTGTTTTATCTACACATAATAATGGGTAGGTAGTGATAGAATTATGTACAAATTGGTGTCGATTCGAACTGTGCCACAACTTAACTTTTATTCCTGTCACTTTCTAAAATAAGATTAAGGAAAGACACAGAAAACCAACAACTGACTTTAGTGCTGTCAAAGTGACGTTAAACGCCCAAAATAAGATGCCATCATAATGTACGCCATGGCGTTTTCTGTCTCTTTTCTTATTAAAACAACAAAATTAAACTGATAAATATCCGTGAAAGGACAGGTGTTTCGGATGTAACATATACAGTGAGGAAACTAAAATGGAAATGGATTGGTCACACACTCCGAAGCAGGAAAAACAAATGGTCTAAAGACATCACTGTATGGTATCCTCGCGACGGAAAAAGGAGAAAGGGAAGACAGAGAAAGAGATGGGAAGATACATACAATTATTAAACTTTTAATGTAAGTTAAAACGGTACTATGACCTGTGTACTTAGACTAATTATATCCGGACTGGCCTTGCGGTAGCATTTCCCCTCTGCCACGGTATTAGATCAATTAATCTTGCGCATTTACACCCAATTTTATACCTTATCACTAAACGAGACAGCCTATAATAGCGAAACAATAATTTTGAACTTAGAACGTTTGGGGTTTACACGAGACTACTTTTCATGATTTTGAACATTCAAAATTAGAATCTAATTTCATAGGGAATAAAATCCAAAGTTGCGGATAACATGTTACCTCGCCCCCCGCAAAAAGTGGCAGAAAGTTTGTTAGTAGAATGACACGTGGTTACGCATCCCGATATAATTTGTCTAAGCCTGTGTAGTGTCTGCAAACTGGTCCCACTGTGGGGACAAAGCTAAAAGGTGGGATGATTGATTTTGCATTCCTAATGTTAGCACTTGCATTGAGTTTCAGCATGTTTTGAGACCAGCAAAGAATGTGTTAAGTATTATACAAGTATTTTGTGATATTTAAAGATACTAACTGTTAAAATGTTTATATAAATATCACTAATATTGAATGCATTTGCATTGAGTGACAAACTTTTTGCCTTTGTGCTAATTTAGGAAACAAATATTCTGTTATGATTAAAAATAATATCTAAACCTAGTAACATATAATTAGCTTAGTTTCAAATTAACGAACATAATTACCCGTGTTTATATGACCCCATTTGTGGCATTTAATACATCTGACATTTCTGACCAGAATACCAAATGGCTGGTCTCTGATCTCATTGTCTCCCTTACAGTAGCTCTCTCGGGGAGCATTGTATTTGCGTTGCCATTCAAATTTGTACTCTGGTTCGTTGTCTTCACGTTCACGCTCCTTTTTGACACCCGGTGGTGGCTCGTACATGAAGTTCAGACTTAGTTTGTCTTTACTCTCTTTACTCAGCAATGCTCTGAGGGGAAAAATAATTGCATGTTAGGCTACGTGCCTACACGGTTGGTGCGTCGGTTGCACATTGCGGAGAGGCATGGAAACTCAATCTTGAGGCCCGGGTTCGAATCATCACAGACGACACACCATGTACCCATGAGTTTTTCTATCTTATGTACATAAATACAGACTGGTCTCAAACGGTGAAGGAAAACATGGTAACGAAACCTGCGTATGCTGAAGAGGAAATTCTGAAATCTATCAATCTGCATTGGGCATGTGTGGTGGACTAATGCCTATACACCCTCCTTGAGGGTAGGCTTGTGCCCTGCAGTGGGACATGTTGTTAGGGCTAGGGATAATTTTGTTTACTGAATAGAATCCAGAAAAAAAGCCGTGGTGGTCCAGTGGCGAGTAGCCTTGCCTGCCGTGTAGGAGGCGATGGTTCAATCCCCGTCCAGGCCGACTCGTACCAATGAGTTTTTCGGAATTTATGTACGATTTGTAACACGACTGGCTTTTCGGTGAAGGAAAACATCGTGAGGAAACCTGCATGCTTCATTTTCGAGGCATGTATTGTACCTACTGTCCATTACAAGTGGCGACGGGCGCACTCCCCGTCACACTGGACAAAGTTTCGGTACTACTAGTGAAACGTGGATATTCTGGAGTTTCAGAAAATCTCTGACTACCCCCTCGGGGAATATAGTCGTGAGCATATGCTGAATAGAATCCATAGAATAATACAGTACTTGTTTTCATGGAGTTCTTGTTCTTTTTCGTATTGAACACGCAATTCTTCCTGTTTTTTCTTGTAAGCATCAGTTTTTTGTTCTGCCATCCATACCTGTAATAGAAGTTAAATGATTGAAAAATGGGTCAGTGTCATTTAAGTAATAAAATAATATGAAAATTGAAAATTTTTATTAAATAATAGCGTCCTTCCATTATGCTGACACTTTTTAAAAGGGGATGATCAGACCGTCAAACTGAACAACTTTCTCTATGACACCACACCATGAAAATCAGCTGTTCCATACAAAACTGCAAACCTACTCGAGTCAAATGTAAAGCTGTTCAGTTCTGGTCATCCCCTTAAAAACTGTCAGCATATTAAGAAGGACCCTGTTTAATGATGTTGTAATAAGAGCTACGCATTACCTAGAAGCTCGCAACCTTGCGACTGTTCGTCTGAAAATAAAATAAAGACTAAAACCGACTAACCCTCTTCAAGTTGTCCCTCGAAGCTGGATGGAAGAACTTCTTGCACATGTAATTATTGAAACCTTTCCCCATTTTTACTTTCTGATGTTACGAACTGAATTTACAATTTCTTTAACAGAATTCAATTCAATCACAAATTCACAATTCAATGAACAACTAAAACGTAGTGATTATATTCTCTTTGTGAACAACAAACAAAACGTCAAAGAGAAAGACTACAGCAGTGTTGCCAATGCAAATTTTTAGGCGGCCGTGTACATTAGGTAAAAAAGCCGTGTTTATATGGAAAAAGACCAACGGTGGGCCGTGTCACTGCTTAAAAAAGGAAAAAATTTTCAATATTAGCCAAATGGTGCTGTTTTAAGGTTTTTAACGTTAATTAAACGTTTGCAAATTTTATCTATTTGTGTGGCAAACAATTTCATCTCATCTGTTTTTTGCTCACAGAGCAAGAAAGAGGAACAAAACCCAGCCAACATACCGTAGACGACTTAGTTGCAATGTTGGCATTCGGATTCGGAATTGGATACGGTACACAGTCGAACCATACACTTATTTATAACAGTTGAATACTCTAAAAGTGATTTTTTTATGAATAAATTAGACAATTACAGTAGAATTTGCGAAAAGCCGTAGAATCTGCTACGGCCACAGGGTTACAGCCGTAGGCCGTGGATTTTGTAATTTTTTGGCCTGAAAGCCGTAGAACACGGTAATTGCCGTAGCATTGGCAACACTGGACTACAGTCAAAACGTCAAAATCAGTGCTGCCAGCCGGATCATGTCAAAAGTAACCGGAAATACATGAAAAAGTAACCTTTTGGTGAGAAAAGTAACCTATCATGTTTTTCCCATAGACATTATTATTCTACTACCGTGAGTAGACCAAGTAAGTGTGTGAATGAGATTCCGATCATAATGAAAAAAGCTACGAGTGCGAAAGAGATTATAATATAATTGCCGTAAAACCACTTTGAAACTATTTGGAGTCTTTTGGAGTCCTGTCAAAAAATTATCTCTCGTTATTTTATTGATTAAATTTAAATTTATTTTGTGTTTTATAAGACGAATATGAAAAATCATAATGGTGTCGTGTTCCGTGTTGGAATGTAGTGTAACTTACACCAACAACCCAAATAAAGAAACGTTTCACAGGTAAATACGATCAGTACAATACTACTTTCATGAGGCTTGTTTTCACATATGTTTCTCTTAAAATGATTTAGTAATACATTCATTAAATGCAGTAAACGTCCTATTTTCTAAATAATATGTAATTTTAAATAATTGTGTTAGATAAAAAATTATTGTGTACGTAAAAAAGGAACCGTTTCGCATAGAGATTGCACAAAATCTATCGATATGTCGATATTTTTGAAATATGTTTTTCTGTAGTACCACCTAGCTCCCTCAGTTCATGTCTCGTCAGATTCTGGTATTTTTTTAAACGTATGTATTGAAAGGCTGAAATAATAAATAATGAATAATGTTTTTCTGTTCAAAATAATATCAAATAGCTTTCTAACGTCATGTTTTTGACTTTATGACTCTGTTTCGCTGTAGAGAAGATGCGGCCAGAAACTCAACAACACATAGGTTTCACACAATAAGTTTCATCATAATCGGATGTAACATCCGTCATATTGATTTTGTTCGTATAAAATGTATCCTCTACGTCACCCAGACCATAAATAATAACGAATCGATTGCCACCTCATTCATCAACATCGGCTCAGTAGTTTAGATGCTACGGCGGAACATATCCGACGTAAATGCATGGAATCAAAATCAGCATAATTTATCATACTTAATCATGAGAACCGCGTGGTTCCTTTCTCTTTGAAACGTTGCTAGTTTCAATTATGTATCGCAAAATTCTTCAAAATTATATTGCACCTGTACATTCTGTGAAAAAAACAGGATAGGTTTTTAAGTCCTGGCTACTACAGCAGGTTTTTATTATTTTTAAATTCGATTACACATCAAAAATAAAGAAATCTTTGATTCAGAGACCCCTAACTAAACACTATAGTCATATTGCTTTTATTACAAAATATTTTCAATGCTCAGACACACATTTCAGTTTTATAATAAGTAGTGTATGCAGATAAATTATAGCCCAGCAGATTAAAACTTTATAGAAGTCGGTGTGATTATGATATCAATAATGCGGATAAGTCAATGTCACATCACTAAAACTCACACACATATCAATTTCGCACATAATGACATTTCGGTTTCGGTGATGTGATAATGAGGAGTCACTTGAGCCTCTACCCGCACATTCGAACTTCGCAATTGCGTGAACATTTTCATTCCAAATTCAACTCTATTACAATGAAGCGCGGACCGAAACAGTGGCGATATAGCGAACATCGAAAGTGCGGGTACAGGGCTTGGTCTACTCGGTAGAATCTTTTAAATCGAAAAAACGGCACACGCACGTGATGCGCGCACTTTTCGTGGGGCTGGGCAATCACGTTTTTCATAGAAAATATTCGTCGACCTATGGCCTATGACCTAAGTAACAGTTTTATAACAGTGTAGGTAGATGGATTGTAAGCCTAGCCGATTTAGACTTCGTAATATAAAAATATAATAGTAGTAGTGACTACTATAAATTAGTGATGTAACATTGACGTATTCGCGATTATCGTATCAAAATCACATCGACTACTAAGTAGTCGATAATCTGATATCGATGATTTTGATATCGATAATCACGAATACGTCAATGTCACATCACTAGAACTCACACACGTATCAATTTCGCACATATTGACATTTCGATTTCGGTGATGCGATATTGAGGAGTTCCTCGGTCTACTCGGAAGTATAATATGTTTATGGTTTTTCCAGTAATAAGATAGGTATTAAAAGTTGATAGACAGATGTTGGTTGTATTAACTTACAGAAATATAAAAAAATTTGTAGCGTTTTTAATTTTAAGTTTACATTGATTGATTGATCGAGCTAGTAAGTGAGACGCTTTAGTCATTTATGATTTGGTCTCAGATTTGGTATAAATTAGTGCGAGAGAGTAAAACGTGTTTTTAGGAGTTGCACTCACTATGTTGCGAACGTTTTGCGTTATAAAACATTGCAAAAGATATGAAAAAACGTACAGTTTCATGGAAAAATAAGAATTTTAACATTGATTATACAAATTCCGAAAAATCACCTAAAAGTAACCTTTCGAATCGTGTA
This sequence comes from Agonopterix subpropinquella, assembly GCA_922987775.1. Taxonomy (NCBI): domain Eukaryota; kingdom Metazoa; phylum Arthropoda; class Insecta; order Lepidoptera; family Depressariidae; genus Agonopterix; species Agonopterix subpropinquella. The sequence continues at coordinate 10,874,762 of OV277700.1, read as the reverse complement.
ACCAAAAAGTAACCTGAAGTGCGATTTTTGAAAATCATACGAGCGACTTGGCAGTAGAAAATATCAGAATTACTATGGAGATTATGCATCTTTCTACTGCCAAGTCGCTCGTATGATTTTCAAAAATCGCACTTCAGACAGAGCTAGAAATCACCTAAAAGGTTACAAAAGTAACCTTCTGGCAACACTGAGTCAAAATCCACATTTTTTTTTATAATTCTTCCTTACGGAAAGGCAACGGAAACTAGCCCTTACAGCCTGGTCATTAGTGTCATTTTCGCTTGTACTTAATTCTATTATAACCTATCTCTTGAATGCGTGGATGGTAGTACACACTTCCAATGTTCAAGAAAGTTTTACGCGAAGATCAATCCAAATCAAATAGCCCATGGAATTGGTACATTTTACCCTACATCAAATGAGGTAGTGCGCAGTATATTATTGTAGCATGTAACGCATATAACAGAAGTGCGATTTTTGAAAATCATACGAGCTACTTGGCAGTAGAAAGATGCATAATCTCCATAGTAATTTTGACATTTTCTACTGCAAAGTCGCTCGTATGATTTTCAAAAATCGCACTTCAGAATCAAGATACGAACCATTTAGTTCAACACTTAGGCTGAGATTCAGAGACGATTTTTAAGTCATAGTTCGAACTCCCGTATGTCAAAATCCATACATTTTGACCCTACTTAGTATTGGTGAGGTGCTTCGTTTAATAAAAATATTTTATCAACTTAAACTTTTATTTTCTTCATTTCTACATTTTACGTTCAAAACCAAAACCATCTTCCATTTTAGACAATACCACCACAGCTAACAAATCATAATAAATCATAGATACAAACTTAACACTTTTTCCAGCCAGTAAGATGATACATTGGTTCTCCATCACTCTCCCTCAATGTTTCATCTTTCAATACATACCTATCCACTTAACACAGTTTAAAAACTTTATCTTAGGCAAAGGTTTTGTCAAAATATCAGCTATTTGCTCCGTTGTTGAAATATACTTTACAATAATAGATCCCTCTTCAACTTTCTGCTTTATAAAATTAAATTTTACATCAAGATGCTTCAACCGCTTTTGATCTGGATTATTAACTGTCTTAATAGTGCTAGAATTATCTTCAAAAATAACGACATTTTCAATCTTTATATTTAAGTCTGATAACATTTTCATCAACCAACAAGCTTCCATAGAAGCCTCACATAGTGAAATTAATTCTGCTTCAGTTGTACTAAGAGAAACCGTTGACTGTTTTTTAGATCTCCAAATTACAGTGTTATCAAATAACTTGAATAAGTAGCCAGAAGTTGACTTCCTATCTGTTTCATCTCTCGCAAAGTCAGCATCTGCATAACCCATCAAAACAAAATCTGGTTTACAATCACTTTTCTTATAAATTAAAGAATAGCTTACAGTTTGCTTAACATATCTCAAAATCCTTTTCAAAGCTTTGTATAATTTTTCGCATGGTTGAGATTGAAATCTACTGAGGTAACATACGGCAGTCGCAATATCAGGTCTTGAACCTATCATAGCATACATTAAGGATCCAATCAATGATCTACACTTGTATTCCCAATTGAAATCAATTTCACTGAGTTCAATACTCAAAACGAAATTTGGATCCATTGGTGTATCGCAACCCTTACAATCTTGCATGTTATATTTACGTAAAACGCCATTTAAAAACTTAGTCTGATTTATATCAACCTCCCCTGGCATCTTGTTAATCGAAATTCCTAAATAAGTTAAATTATCACAACCCAAATCTTTCATTCTGAATTTGGTGCATAAAAATTGTTTAACCTTTTCGGTTTCCTGTAAATCTTTTCCCATAATGAGTATATCGTCGACATATAATAATAAATATAACTCTCCCTTTGTATATAAGCAGTAATCATTTTGTGATCTTTTAAAACCATATCCTGTAATTGTATCATGGAATTTTTCATACCAATACTTTGGTGATTTCTTCAATCCGTATAATGACTTGGTAAGTTTCAACACATAACCTTCTGGAATCTCTAATCCCTCTGGTGGTTGAAGATAAACATCTTCTTTAATATCTCCATATAAGAAAGCCCCTTTAACATCCATTTGGCTTATATGAAAATCCTTATGTGCAGCAACTGATAACAAGATTCTCAATGTTTGGAGTTTCAGAACTGGTGAATAAATATCTTCTAATTTATCCTTCTGCTTAAATCCACGAACTACCAACCTTGCTTTATAAATTTCTTCATTTCCTACTTCTTTTCTGGTAAATATCCATTTGCAGTCAATCAACTTTTCATTTTCTGGTTTAGGTACAATTTTCCAAGTTTTACTCTCTTCTATAACTTTTAATTCTTCTTTTACTGCTTTTTCCCACTGTTTTTTATCTTCTCTTTGTTCTATTTCTTCAAAACTGATAGGAACATTCTCGTGACTTGTCATATACGCAAACAAACACTCTTCATCATCACTTAGATCTATTTCATAATCTTCAAACCTCTTTGGTAATCTTTTATGTCTCCTGCCTCTCCCTGTTTCCGTATTCTCTTCTTTATTTCCAACTTGTTTCTTTTTGGGAGTCTCTTTAATCTTTTCTTCAATTTCTTCATCTTCATGTTCTTGTGTCTTTTTTGAATTTTCTCTCGAATTATCTTCTTTTCTTGTACTTTCTCTTTCTCTTTTATTTTCACCTTCTTCACTTTCTTTGTCATTTCCCTGTTCTGGTACGTAGATTATATTCTTATCCATGTTTCTTCTTTCATCAAATATGACATTCCTACCCACTACAGTCCTTTTATTCTCTTCGTCATATAATTTATATCCTGAAGTGCAATATCCAATCATAATCATTCTTTTCCCTGGATTGTCAAGTTTTTGCCTCAACTGCTTAGGTACATGATTGTATGCGATACTTCCAAATACTCGCATAAATGACACATCTGGTTTCCGTCCGGTCCATAATTCACATGGTGTCTCTTCCTTTCCTACTGTTGGGCTCCTGTTAGTAACGTATGCAGAGTACAATACTGCATCTCCCCAGAATTCTTTTCCTAATCCTGATTCAGATAAAATTGTCCTCGCCTTGTCCATGATTGTTCGGTTCATTCTTTCTGCGACACCGTTCATTTCAGGATTGTATGGAACAGTGTATTGAAGACGTATTCCCTCATAATTACAGAATCTCTGAATTTCCCCAGAAGTATACTCACCTCCATTATCAGCTCTGAGTTTACGTAAGTTCGTGTTAAAATAATTTGTAACATAATAATAATAAGTTTTGAAACATTCAAATACTTCAGACTTTTCTTTTAAAAGATATATCATAGTAAAATGTGTATAATCGTCTATAAATGTTAGAAAATATCGATATCCTTCCCTAGTTATAGGAGTTATGGGACCACATACATCAGTGTGAACTAGCTCTAATGGAGACTTCGCTCTATACCCGATTCTATTGAACGGTTGCCTAGTCATTTTTCCTAGCACACAAGGCTCACATAGTGCATTTTCATTGATTGGTAAACCTTTTAAATCATTTAATCCTTCTACTAAATTTTTGTGTGTCAATGTACTCAAGCTTCTTAACCCCAAATGACCAAACCGCCTGTGCCACAGCTGTATGACCTCATCATTACTAGATAAAAAATTACAATTTGAATTGTTCAATTGCATTTCAATCGTATACAATGACCCTTCATTATTTCCAATCATTAATAAGTAATTCGCGTGATAAACCCTAACTTTCCCGTTACAAAATTCTACTCTTTTACCGTTACTTTCCAATTTTGACACTGACAATAAATTCTTTCTCAAGTCCGGTACATAGAAAACATTTTTAATAGTACAGTCCGTAGATCTCTTACCAACAAAACATTTCACGTTTATATTTCCAATTCCCACTGCTTTCAATGTAACACCACTTTTAGCAGCTTCAATGTTTTTAGGTATTTTAAAGTCCACATACTCCGTAAATAAGTCCTTTCTGTTTGTAACGTGGTCCGATGACCCAGAGTCTACACACCATACTAATTTATTACTTTCATAACAGTTGTGCACCTCACCTGTATTGTCGGCAATTCCAATGTCACCCGTCTCTGCGTGTACCTCACCTGTATCGTCGGTAAATCCAATATCATCTGTCTCTGCTGAAAATGTATTGAAATCTCCTCTACCATATTCTCTTCCATTACTCCATCCTGCTCCTCGTCCAAAGTTCCATCCGCGTCCTCGTCTCGCTCCGGCGGCATACCTTCCTCTCGATTGTCCTTGGTATCCTGACGACCCTGTTCCTCTTATAAATCCTTGATTATTATCACCGTATCCTCTAGATGGTGATCCTGTTCCTCTCATAAATCCTTCATTATTATCTCCATATCCTCTAGATGATATCTGGTGGCCTCGACCTGAAAATCCTCCTCGAACTCCTCTTCCTGATGGTTGACGCTTACATTCAAATTGTTTATGTCCGGGTAAGTTACATTTATAACATAGAAAGGCAGCATTGTCCAGTCCGCCATAGTTCCGATTATCCTTTTGACGTTTCTCTTCTTCTCCAAGAAGTCTATCCTTTACAAAATCCAACTTCAAGTTGTCTATCATTTCTAGAGTTGTTACAACCATTTCGTACGTTTTAGGCATCGACAGCAACACATAATTGACCTTTTCTTCTTCTGTGAGTGTAGACCCAGCATCTTTAAGCTGTGAAAAAATCTCCTCCATTTCTATAAGGTGTTTCATCATGGAGGTTCGTTCATCAAATCTCATCTCACTCAAATTCCGTCTTAGATAAATTTTTCCCCTTGTGCTTTTCTTAGTAAAATTCGCTTCTAAATTTTGTATCATTCTATATGCTGTGTCTTCATTTTTAATATATTCTAAATGTGTATCTGCTATTCCACAAATTACAATATTTTTTGCTTTTACCTCTAACTTCTTGTTTTCCGGAAGGCTTGCAAACAATTTGTCTTCGATTGCCCCCAGACAATCATTTTCATTTAACCAGCTTTTAATTCGAAATAACCACGTTGAAAAATTTGTTCCGTCGAACTGTTTTATATTCGCTTTTATTGTTTCCGCCATCTTTCGTCTTTTTAATCCTAATTAATCTTATTTTCCCGCAGGTATAAATTTCAGTAAACCACGCTCTGCTACCACTATTGGTGAGGTGCTTCGTTTAATAAAAATATTTTATCAACTTAAACTTTTATTTTCTTCATTTCTACATTTTACGTTCAAAACCAAAACCATCTTCCATTTTAGACAATACCACCACAGCTAACAAATCATAATAAATCATAGATACAAACTTAACACTTTTTCCAGCCAGTAAGATGATACATTGGTTCTCCATCACTTAGTTCGAACTATGACTTAAAAAATCGTCTCTGAATCTCGGCCTTAGTGCTTCGAAACGTAACCGATAGATGGCGGAAGCTGTATATCGGCGTTCCACTGAGAATGTTCTAAGATAACTTAGATATCTAGATTATATATTATATATATTAGATAGATTAGATAGATTAGATTAGACAAACATAGCATGACCTCAGAAGTGCGATTTTTGAAAATCATACGAGCGACTTGGCAGTAGAAAATGTCAAAATTACTATGGAGATTATGCATCTTTCTACTGCCAATAAGCTCGTATGATTTTCAAAAATCGCACTTCAGGTTGACGTTGGTTGACTGTCATTGACGTTTTTCCCACTGTCTGTGACTCATTTTGGTGAATTCTTTCTTGCACAACTGGGAAAACCTGAATTCCGTTAGTTATTCTGTATTCTTGTTTATTCGTTGTAGTGTGGTGCTCTGTTGATTACCGATTCCATTTAGTTTTATATACTTTACGTTACGCAGTGTCCAGTTCGTTGGTGCAGATTGCATTGTTTTATTGAAGGTAGGGTACACTCCCTTGTTTACTTCGGTTCTATTTAATCGTGTTAATTCGTGTTACACATAGATTACAGTCCCTATTGCATAGATTTATATATTACTAGCGTAAGGATAGGCCCGTCAGAATATTTTACAAAAACCTTCTTCATAGAAACAAAAATTTGCGCCATCTGTCATAACTCGTATACGAACTATATCGTGTCATATATTTATAGTGCTCTAAATTGACATTTTTCCTTGCATTTTAGAGCCAACGAACTGGGGACAATAGTCAAGCTCATAGGCCATGTCCTTACGCTAGTAATATATATGTCTTTGCCCTATTGTGTATTTAGGTCATCACTATGTCGCTGTATCCTTCGTTAGAAGATATGAAGGTGGATAACATGGTGCGGGCGCAAATGGCACAGTACCAGGCCACGGTGGCTCCGTCCTACGGGCAGCAGGCCCTGCCCGCGCCCACTTATGGGTACCCAGCACATACTGCGGCTCCCAGCGCTCCCGGAGCGCATATGTACCCAGCTCTCGGTGAATACATGGGCCTTGAGCTTTCACAAGATGTTATTGCTCAGAACATGCCGGAATATCAAATACAAACGGTGAGTTTTTGAAATATTAATAATAATTTATCGTTAAGAGCCTATGTCGAAAAATAATTTTAGCGAAACGGACGTGTGATAGCTTATATTACTGCCAGATGCGAGAGAAAGAGATGGGGCGGCGCGCGCGCCTGGAACGAATCAAGCGAAAAAACAAACTTTATTTAATTGTGACTGTACTATTTATGTTAGTTCAAAACTGCTCTAATCAAAACTTAGATAATAGCAATCTCTTTTTTTTAAATCAAGTCTGATGTTTCTATTTTTTTCACATAGCCCCTTAAGACACTTTTCTCAGTGGAAAAAGTGGCTTATTGTTTTTAAAATAGGTTACTATGAAACAAATGACAATGTTTTTCTTACTTATGTATGTAATACCGACTGCTCTCAAACGGTGAAGGGAAGCATTGTACAAAAAACAAGGAAACCTGCATTATGCTGAAGAAGAAATTCTGATGTATATGTGAAGTATGGTAATCTGCATTAGGCACTGGACTGGTGGACTATCGCCAGGCGCGTGCAGTGAAGGTAGGCAAAAAGCAGTGAAACCTTAATAATTTCTAAACTAAAAGCATTTTGTTTACTCAATCACTTTTAATTGGTTTAATTTCCTGTATTTAAACAAATCAAAGTCATTTAGTGAATTAAATGCTTTTAGTTTAGAAATTATTAGGCTTTCACTGTGTTTTGCCTGCCTGCAGGACAGAAACCGAATAATTTCTAAACTAAAAGCATTTTGTTTACCAAATGACTTTGATTTGTTTAAATACAGGAAATTAAACCAATTAAAAGTCATTGAGTAAACATAATGCTTTTGGTTTGGAAATTATTAAGGTTTCACTGCTTTTTGCCTACCTTCACTGCACGCGCCTGACTATGGCCCATACACACTCCTAGAGGGTAGGCCTGTGCCCTGCAGTGGGACGTAATAAGGTCCTTCTTAATTACCAATGGGTTTTAAGGAGATGATCTGACCATCAAACTGGACAGATTTCTCTATGGGATAAACTATAAAGTGGTGAAAAAAAATCTGCTGTTTCCTACAAAACTACAATCCTATTTGTACTTAAAATGGACTTATATCAATACACAATGTGTCCTTGTTACCAAGTTAACACTTTAAGTGCTGAAGACCTATGTTGTAGGTCAGCAACAAATGGGCGCACTGCGCACAACTCGCCCGGTGAGTCAGTATTGTATCGTATTCCACAGTGTTAGCACTGCACGAGTACCATTGTTTTGAGCTCAGCAGTGAAAGTGTTAAGGCTTGGTATTAGTAGAGCAAGCCTCTCTTTCTAACAAGCAAACTTTTGCAATTAGCCATCCCGCTTCAATTGAAAGTAGGATCGCAAAAAAAACACATTTTTCATCAATATCTTTTCTCTTGGGTATTTGGGGAAAAATCCATCGGGTAGAAGCCCTGCTATAATTATTTACCTTTCAAATGATGGTATATTCAGAAGAAATGGTGGAGGGTGATTCTTGTAAAACTGGTTATAAATCTGAAATCGAGCTTACTTTGCTCCTCTTTTCTATCGAGAAAATTTAATAGAATCGTGTTTTCAACGGTTAGATGCCCTGCAGAAAGAACGTATCTACACTGTTATGTGAACTATAATTATATTAAATGTAATAATTTGGTTATCAAAAATGGGTTCAAAAACAGATAAAATAGGTATGACCCCTCTTAAATTGGTTTTTACCAACTTTTACCTCTTTTGTTTGATTCATAATAATTATCTATGCATGTGAGTCATTGGTGTCATTTCGGAGCAGGAAGGAAGACTACTAGTAATAAATAAGGCATTTTATGTATGTAGTTTTTGTAAACAGTTGCAGATACTAAATATTATAATGTAATAATAATTGTTTTTTTTACAAAAAGTATAGGTAGTTAGTTATGTAGGTTCCTGTTACCAACTATTTTTTTATGAAATGTTGATGCTACCTCATTGGGAAATAATTGTGATGTCATAGAACCATAGATAGATAAAAGTCTTAGACTAATTATATCCGGACCGGCCTTGCGGTAGCATTTCCCCTCTGCCACGGTATAAGAGCAATGATCATGTACATTCAACATTTAATTTTATAACTTATCACTAAACTAGACAGCCTATTATTGCGAAACAATAATTTCGAACTTAGAATGTTTGGGGTTTACACGAGACTACTTTTCATGATTTTGAACATTCAAAATTAGAATCTAAAGTCATAGGGAATAAAATCCAAAGTTGCGGATAACATGTTACCTCGCCCCCCGCAAAAAGTGGCAGAAAGTTTGTTAGTAGAATGACACGTGGTTACGCGTCCCGATATAATTAGTCTAAGCGCTTACCCCATTGGGAAATAATTGTGATGTCATAGAATCATAGATAGATAAAAGTGGATTTTTTTAAGTATCTCTAATGGTGACTGGTTTTAAAATACCTCTTAACAGCTCATTAGTAAAATTTTAATAGTACCTATAAACAGTATGGACACTCCCTGCTCCACCACCAATTTCACACTCCCTCATGCCAGATGAGTGGCAGAAAACAGTATGTTACGCTCCATATTGCACAAGCTCATCTCTTCTAGTCAGTTTTTCCCATTTGTATGAAGTTGCAGCGAAGTGTCCAAGGTGTGGTATAATGTAACTTTTTGGACACATTGAATGTAGCCATGTTTGCAAAATGTGCAACAGCAGGAGCAAGGCTCGTGCCCTCACTGGGCACAACGCCACAGGCACGATGATGCACAAGATGAAACTCACCCTGGATCCCAGCTGCCGAGCGTGCGGAGAGGATGAGGAGACCATGGAGCATATCCTGTGTGACTGTGATGTCTTGGCGGCAAAGTGCATGTGCCTCCTCGGTGATGGATATCCAAAACCGGGAGATCTTAGGCTTCTTCCTCTCAATGGTATTGCCTCCTTCATTGACCAGGTATTTGAAGGGTGAAGTAAGCAAAAAGTATTGGGGCTAACACAAAAGAACCCACTGGGTCGAAGTGTTGCTCGCTTGCCAGTGCCCACAACAAGACAAGACAAGATAAGAAAATGTGCATGACTCGAGAAACGCCCAAACACAAAATGTTATAAACATGCTTGTTTATAATTTCACTTTACAATAACTATCATTCTAGGTCCAAGCTGGAGGTGCTGTAACAAATCTCATAGCTCCGATCTCATCCCAATCTGTCTCACTGCAAAAAGCGACCGTCACTCAAGCGATTCGTCAGGTAGTTCTGTGCAAAAATAAGGAGGGCAAGTGTGGAGTCAGGCTCCACTCGGTCAATAATGGAGTGTTTGTGTGCTACGTCGGTGCTGGCAGCCCTGCAGCTATCGCTGGGCTGAGATTCGGAGACCAGATCCTGGAGATCAATAACGTAGCTCTGGCTGGAATGACTATGGACCAGTGCCATAATTTGTTGAAGAAGGCCTCTACTAATGGAATCACCATGGCTGTCCGTGACAGGTATTGTGTTACATGACTTTTGATAGCCTATTGTCTCATTGTATTTTTATAGCAGTATTTTGTTACCAGTAGCACTACCTCAAGTTTTGACACTTGATAGTGTACTAGCAGCATAACAGAATTACATGGAAATTCTTGCATGAGCAAATTAGTCCGATGATTTGATGTTGATTAATTAGTACACTTGCTTATCGCTGTTATGTTAACCTCGTAGTAGACTAAAGGCTTGTGTTATTGCATACATTTTATGACCATATTGACGAAACAAGAAACACTTTAGTAGTTAATAATTCTTTGTTTTTTTTTATTCATAATGGGTTTGCGCTTGGCTTCAGCTCACCTGATGGAAAGTGTAGATAAAGCCGAGGATGTAGCGCGCTCGCCCAGAAAAAGCCTATTTACTCTTCTTTTAAAAATATCCTGATTGTATTTGCTTGGGAAAACAGACGCAGGGAGAGAGTTCCAAACCTTACCGGTTCTCAGTATAAAAGAGGATGCAAACCTATTTGTGCGGATTGTTGAAATATCGACAACGTATGGATGCAGTCTCGCACTACGTCTAGTCGTACGATGATAGAAGGGGGTTGTGGTGTTTAGGTAGTGGTATTTTGAGTTTTTACTGTTGACTTTTCCTTATAATGATAAATTTTTCAGGCCTTTCGAGAGGACTCTAACTTTACACAAGGATTCACTCGGCCATGTCGGCTTCCAATTCAAAGACGGAAAAATCGTGGGCCTCGTGAAAGATTCATCGGCAGCTCGCAACGGGATGCTCACCGATCACCAGCTTCTGGAAATAAACACTATAAACGTAGTGGGCATGAAAGATAAGGAAATATCAAAGGTTATTGAAGAGAGCCCATCGGTTGTCAACATCACTGTGATTCCGTACTACATTTACAAGCACATGATAAGCCAGTGAGTATGCATTGCAAATATTGCATTAGTATTTAGCCATTTATACCTACTTATATAGTTACATAGAAATGAATGCAGATAGAGGTTCTTAGTGATTATTGATAATGTTCTTATGAGTAAACTCTTACTTCAAGAATGTTTTTGCACATTGTTTATGCAAATTTTTCATTGTATTGACGAGCATGTATGTATGTGTTAAGTATGGATGTTAATTAAAGAGGCGAGAGATGTGTTTCAGAATCGTAGCATGTGGTCTATTTTCTTTAACTAACCCAGTAAACCAGTAAAATTAAGCAGAAATATACCATTCTGGAGAAGTAATTTCCGGAGGTTTAAAACTTTTTTTAAACGTTCCTTTGGTACGTAATATTGAAGAAAAACTCCTGGTGAGGGGGGGGGGGGTAAGTTCGAGGAAGGGGGGGGGGGGGGGGGCTCTAAAGGTGACTTTTTCTGTTTTTTGCTTATTTCTCGAAATCTGCAAGTCATATGGAAATGGACTTGCAGATTTCGAGAAATAAGCGAAAAACTGAAAAAAGTCACCTTCCTCGAGCTCATCTCCCTTCACCAGGACTTTTTTTTTCTTTAATATTACGTACCAAAGGAACGTTTAAAAAAAGTTTCAAAACTCCGGAAATTATTTCTTCTGATTTATCTAATTTTACTGGGTTACAGTGGGACATAGCGTGAGCATGTTTATTTCTATGTATTTTTAATTGTCTATGAGCTTGAACAAAAAGTAATAAACTAAGCAGCGTCGCGTGTCGTGAGTAATTTGCCGCGCGAAGCATCTCGGATTGTGTGGACCCGCCTAATAAAAACATGTCTGATTTACTAAAGTTATGTACAGAATGTATTAACAATAACAAGTAAAGACAAAACCAGAAAATTGTTTATAGTGAATTTGAAGGTTCATTTGTTAGGTTAGGTACACATAGCGACACATCAGGTTACGCACCCTATATACCCATAACTACACTACGTACAAAACACAAAATAGTGCGGTAGAGAGCCTGCATAGACGCGGCTGCCGGCGCGGGCGCAGCGTGCTGTGAGACGAAACAACAACAACATACCGCACCCTCTCGCACCCTGTCGCCGTGTGTACATAATATACCTAATAAATCTTTTCAAATTCACTATAAACAGTTTTCTGGTTTTGTGTTTACTTGATATTGTCAATACATTCTGTAGGAAAAGTTATTTTATTTAAATTGAATGAAACTTAGAATGACTACAGTTTTTGAGAGTTACGCGGTTATTATTTAATCTAGAATTAAATATTTTAACGGGTTCTTACCGCGTTTTGGTGTTTGTGAGTTCCCGATATTTCGGCAGTGTTACAACTGCCATGATCACGGGATGACTGTGTTTCAAATTCAATGTTTCAAATTGTAAAGTACGTGGAATCCGGTGGTTAACAAAGGTATAAGTGCTTCACCGTCATACTCGGGTTCGAACAGACTTCGGAGTGACACAGTCAGTGTATTTTGTCGGGCTGGACCAAGTGACAAAAGTGACGATGACAATCGAGTGAGTTCCGATAGTAGTGGTCGGAGTAAACAAACGAACGAGAGTGAGGGTAGACAGATTTGTCTGCTCTTAAAAATTTACCTGCAGTTCCTCAGTCATCCCGTGATCATGGCAGTTGTAACACTGCCGAAATATCGGGAACTCACAAACACCAAAACGCGGTAAGAACCCGTTAAAAGGTTTAATTCTAGATTAAAATGACTATTGTTAAAAGCATTGTTTGTTGTCGTTTACCTGTCTTTCTCTGTGTTCTATATTTTTAGTATAAAATAAAATACAATTATATTGTTGTTTTACAGGATGTCCTCGTCATTATTTAAGGAACTGGACCGTACACCCGCTGTCTAAGGAATAAACTAGTTGTCTACAATCCCATAAATGTGTCATGAAATTTTATACCTTTATTATAATGTAAGTTTTATTTGTCATACATTTATTATAGTCCTGAATTATATTTAGATTATTATTTTTATAACATTTAGTATAAGAGATCAGCTGCAAGGCTGATTTAGTACTCATAGGGTGAAGTTCATCTCTGTGATGGGGATGAACCAGGTCTGCCCGAAATAACATCAGTCAGTCGGTTTAGGAGTTACAGCCTTTCAAAGGACCTTTGAAAGGCTGTATCTCTTAAACCGACTGACATACCGTGTCAGTTTTTTAACCGACTTCAAAAAAGGAGTAGGTTCTCAGTTCGACCGTATATTTTTTTTTTTTTTTTAATGTGTGTTCGCGGATAACTTCGTCATTTGTGAACCGATTTTGATGATTCTTTTTTTGTTGGAAAGGAGATATCCCAAGGGTGGTCCCATGATAAGGAAACCAGGATCTAATGATGGATCCCAGAGAAATCGAGGGGAACCTTCGAAAATGGTAGTGCCGATTAGTGCGTTTGTTAATTTGAAGCACTACTGTTAAATCTAACAAATGAATTCACCACTGAAAATTGTGAAATAAACAAAATTTTAACAAAAAATTAAAACCGCCTTCAAAAAAACTAAAAAGTTAAAAAATAATATTGCAGCCGATGACTTTTTCGTTCGCATCATAAGAACATTAATTTGTTTTATAGAAGTCGGTGTCAAGCCAAGCCAAAAAACTAATGCAAGCCCTGTCGCGAATCGGCTTGACAGCGACTTTGATAAAACAAATTAATGTTCTTATGATGCGAACGAAAAAGTCATCGGCTGCAATATTATTTTTTAACTTTTTAGTTTTTTTGAAGGCGGTTTTAATTTTTTGTTAAAATTTTTATACTGTTCGCATACCTACAGGGCATATTACAATAATACCTGCATATTCAGTTTTTGCAACCATCATAACCTTTGATGGGCTGTAACTCCTAAACCGACTTTTGTTATGCAGGCAGACCTGGTCCAACCCCATCACATAGATGATCCTATGAATACAGAATCAGCCTTACAGCTGAAGATAACAAAAAGTATGTCTATCTCTTATACTAATTGTTTAATATGTTTGGGGACACTGAAAGAGATGCAATATAATTTTGATTGTTAAGATGACTGTCGATGTGGAGTGTCCTCAAATGTGTTAAGATACTGGTGTAATACGTAAGTTCGTAGCCGTAAAAACGTAGTTAAATAAAGAGATTGTTTTCTAAGTTTTATTATGTCTACAAAATATATATTTACGTAATAATAAACTACAGTTAAGCATGTGTTAGTAAATGTAGTGGCTACGCGTGTTTGTGTCAGGAACACATGAATAAATAATAATATCCCTACACAACGAAAGCTTCATACAAGTGTCCGCTGTCGGTCGGTGCACTCATACATAAAGCGCGTTAGAGGACGTTGACGAACATACCCCGGCTGAGTGTGTGCCCCTTTTCGTACGTCTTCTAACGCGCGTTATGTGTGAGTGCACTGACGGCGGATGCTTGTATAAGGTACGGTTTATACAGAAGAGACGTTTGGCTGTGGCGGATAGACAAAGTAACACAATATAAACCTTTTAGTACGTAGCATAGCGTCGTTTTTGTCGTAAAGGAAAATCGCGTCCGCGCCACCAGGTGACGTCGCTGGAGGCGCGGGCGTAAATCTCCAAACGACGCTATGCTACGTACTATAAGGTTTATATTATTGTCTTCCTTTGACTATGCGCCGCCTCCACACGTCTCTTCTGTATAAACTTGTGTTCTGTGGGAATATTTATTTGTGTCAGAAAGGTACGACAGCGGAATAGGTAGTATCTACAGATGCTGTATCGCTGTTTCATAGAAAATATACAATGTAAACTCTTTATACCGAAACTGGAGGGACCGATAATTTTCTTTCGTAATAGAGAGTTGTTATAATGGAGAGACGGAATAAACAGTGGTTGTAAACTCGAATTTTGACTTCGACTCGTGTCAGATTTGTAGGGAGTTTTTCGTTACAATTTAGTTCGTTATATAGAGTTTACTAGGTAAAAAAAAAACGGTGCGTATTCTCACGCCCGGGAGTGTGGTAGGGTCGACTGTCATCAGTTTTTTTCAGATCATAAAGTTTCCATCATAAAGATCAATTTCTATAATAGAATCATTTTATTAATTTAGTTCACATTAGTCAGTAAGGGCTGTGACAACGTACTGAGATGCCAATAAGGATTTTTTAATGTTAATTTTGTGTTTAGTATGTATTCGAAAGGGAGCTTTTAAGGCGGCTGCAAAGGGGTCAATTTTATACAAAACTTTGACGCACAATACGCGTAGTCGGTATTAATATAAGTGACTTTGTATATATGGAAAAATAGGTTAGAAAATCTAGATGTCGCCTATCAACTAACATTTGCAATTTATAATATAATTACGAAGATATAAAGCTTTGAAATTTTTCATACAAAATTTTCAAAGCTTTATATCTTCGTAATTATATAATAAATTGCAAATGTTATTTAATACGCGACATCTAGATTTTCTAAACTATTTTTCCATATATAAAATATTACTTTTATTAATTCCGTCTACGCGTATTGTGCGTCAAACGTTTGTATGGACTGAAACCACCTTATGTAAAGCTCTCTCAAAATTTACCGCCAAAGTTTAATTGTGTCAATAAATTTTTTTAGTGCCTGTAATGTTTGGTCCTATTGATAATGTATTGCAAATTAAGATTGTTTAGTATTGATTGTGAAGTAGATGAGTTGTTCGTGTGGTAGGTAAAATTTCAAGCTGATATTAGATAGCTCAACTATTATTATCAATTTTCTAGGTCATCAGTAAGCTTAGACAATTTAACAGGGACGAGTTACGCGTGTCATTCTACTAAGAAACATTTCTGCCACTTTTTGCGGGGGGCGAGGTAACATGAAATCCGCAAAGCTGCGTTCTGAACCTTTTTGTGTGGTTGTTTTTTCAACTCGCTCTATAGTAAAACGTCTTACACCGAGGCTCTGAACGGCGTTTAGTGCGAAAACTTGCGCTCGGGGTGCACTCTGGGTGCACATAGGGTGTAGGTTCTGAACTCAGCTCAACATTGGATTTAAATTCCCCATTAATTTTAAATGTTAAAAATCATGAAAAGTAGTCTCGTGTGAACCCCAAACGTTCTAAGTTCAAAATTATTGTTTCGCTATTATAGGCTGTCTCGTTAAGTGATAGGGTATAAAATTGGGTGTAAATGCGCAAGATTAATTGGTCTAATACCGTGGCAGAGGGGAAATGCTACCGCAAGGCGAGTCCCTATTAAATTGTCTAAGTCGGTAAGACATAATAACCAACTGTCCATACAATTAACAAAGTAAAATAATTACATATTCGTTTCAAAGAGTGATATGTTACGACAACAATTCGCATAGGGACTGGACTGGTCTTGGACTTTACGAAGAAGTTTGCAGCGCTGAGCACAGCTAAACCATTTAGGCTGCACCGAGGCTACTGTGCTGCCCCCAATCGTATATTATTTATTTCTTAACAATTAAACAATATTTCCAAAAAAACAACAATGTCTCATTGTAGACATTGCTGATTTTCAATTTATCGGGTCACTGCGGATTTGTTTTTATAATGTTTGCAGTTATTATCTTTAAAACCGTCAAAAGTGGCCACTTTTAGCGGTTTTAACAATAATAGCTATAAGCATAAAACATTATAATCCGTAATTTTTCAATAAATTGAAAGCCAATCAGGACTACAACGTGACATTCTTGTTTTTTGGAAATTTTGTTTGATTGCTTAGAAATGAAAAAGTACGATTGAGGGCAGCACAATAGGCTCGGTAACCTCTTAAAAGTTTAATATTCTTTGAACATTCGATAAGCATTATTAGGCCCTGAATGGTAGATGAACAAATGAACATATTTTAAATAAAAAAACCAAATTGAACTGTCTAATATCAGTTTAAAGTCTTAAATAGTAATGGATTTATTATATAGTTATTCGGTTACACATTCCTTCCCTATCTATAGCAATCTTCGAGATTTCTAGCATTTTGTATTTTTTATCTTTATCAGACTGAATTATTATTTTTCCTGTAAGTAATAAATATAATTATCTTGCTTTGTCTGGCCTGTAATGACTACCCATATTTATACATTTTGACCTTTTAGACTTATTACTCGAATTATAATATTTTTACATATTTATTATTTATAAGTTTAGGTTATTTTATTGTGTAGTTATTCTATTTACTTATAATGCCATCGATTAATGTTGAATATGTGTAGTTGATAAGTATTATGTTATATTATTAAGCACATATTTTACGTACCTAGAAAAAAATATGATTTAATTTAAAATGAAATTAAACCTAATGGAAGTCATAAATAAGTCGCAAATATTCTGCAACACAAAATACATAAATAAAAATACAATTTAGCTCATACCATATTATAACAATTATATTATTTTGCTATTTACGTCTTACAAAATTAGATTGTTTCTCTTTGCACATTTTGTACAAATATAAATTTTTGAAAATAATTAAGTAATTTGTTTTATTTTTTAAAAACAGAATTTTGAATGAGTCATTTTATTTTGTTTTATAATAAAATGGCAGACAAAGTTTTTTAATGACAACACAAATTGTAACAGTGATCTAATCAGTCATTTTATTTTGTAATTCTTCAATAATTATTACATTAACTAAGTATATTTCAAAAACGTTCTTCGTAAAATGTTGAGCGAAATACAGGATAAAAACAAATGCGTTACATATACTCAAGGGGGTGCTTTGGACCATCAAACTGAACAACTTTAACTTTGCGACCAACATTATCAGCGCGAAAAAAAAAATGCTGTTCTATTGGCTATGTGCGAAGTGGGTGTTGGAAACTGTCAAGTCGGTCGCAGCGCACGCCGTGGCAGAAACTTGTAATACTGACGGCGAAGCTGTGTCGGATTTGCTAGAATCTATGAAAATCAGCACACTAACTTAACACGAAATATACAAAACTGTCAATACTACAAACTAAAAATTTGGCATGGAAGTTTCTATTGGCATCTAGATGCTCACTTAAAAAAGGCTTGTCGCATTTTAACCCGCCAAAGGTGTTCAAACTGAGGTAAAAGTTTGTATGGGAATTCCGATACAAATTAGATTTTGTGCGGGGCTTCGTCCGCATCCGCTCCCGTCATCGTACCGGAATAAAATATAAGCTAGCTTTTAAGACTAATAATAAGCTTTTAAACATAAAAAGTTTTATCAAATTCGGTACAGTAGTTTTGGCAGAATCCTCGAACAAACACAGTCCTTTACAGTACTATAATAGTGAAGATAATTCACGGCTGGCGGATAGTTCATGCGCTACGCCGCGCTAGTGTGGCGCTAGTGTCGTGCACATAGCCAATAGAAAACATCAAATCAAATCAAATCAAATCAAATCAAATATACTTTATTTTACACCAAAAATAAACAGTAAAATACAGAGAAAAAAATACAAGAGGCACAAAATAAGGCGGTCTTATCGCTAAGAAGCAACAATGGTACATCAATGGTGATCAACCCAAATGAATGGTATCTTTTTGCAATTTTAATATTTGTTCCATAGTAAAAGTTGTTCAGCTTGATGGTCTGAAGTATCCTGTTTAATATGTAACGCATTTAATTTTACACCCTGTTTAATAAACTTAGAATGGATTTTGAAATGTCCAGTTTGGTTTTAATACTATTTCTGGGCAGGACCAGGACTTGGGTACAAAGAAACTGTCACTTTCCAACTTTGGACAGTTCCGGCGAGCGAAGTACTCCATCGGGTATAGGCTCCATAAAATTCCTGAAAATGAGAAGCTTATTTTTATGCCCACTCGATCACAATGCATGCAGATATATAGGGTGTAACGAAACACCCTAGTAATACTTAAGGGGGTGCTTCAGACCATCAATCTGAACAACTTTCACTATGGATCAAACGTGGAGAAGAAATAAAAAAAATCTGCTGTCCCATACATTTGAGTCGAGACGGTACTGCAGTTTTGTATGAAAGAGCTGATTTTTCTTTCGTGATTTCGACGTTGGCTCCATAGTGAAAGTTGTTCAGTTTGATGGTCTGAAGCACCCCCTTAAGTATTACTAGGGTGTTTTGTTACAACCTGTATAGGTACAGATTTTTTCTGCTTCAAAATTTTATCATGAGATTCACGAGTGAGTAAATGTTGTTTGCTCAATCAGTGACAGTGAATATAACTACATGGACAAACTTCTATTGTTTTTTTCGAATCCAATAAGTTATATTGAGCAGTATAACAAATAGGACTTTTTTGTCCATTCTGTTATATTGGCCTCGATTCGGAGTGTACCACGACTAAACTAAACTAAATGTATTCCTGTCACTTTCTAAAATAAGATTAAGAAAAGAGACAGAAAACCAACAGCTGACTTTAGTGCTGTCAAAGTGACATTAAACTCCCAAAAACGACTTAAATAAGATGGCGCACATTATGATGGCATCTTATTTTGGGCGTGTAACGCCACTTTGACAGCACTAAAGTCAGCTGTTGGTTTTCTGTCTCTTTTCTTAATCTTATTTTAGAAAGTGACAGGAATAAATTTAGTTAAGTCGTGGCTCAGTCCGAATCCAGGCCATTGTATAACTAATAGTATAACTAGATGGACTAACCCATAATTTAGCGATATTAAAAATACTGGGTGATTTTTTTATCACATTCCTCAGGGATGGTTCTGAATCTTCAGACATCAAACTCAAGCTACCGAGAAAAAAATCGCCCAGAAGCGATTTACGAAGAAACTTTTTAGAATTGATTAAAGTATACCCTAATATATAGTACTCTTTGCTTACTACTCTATTTGAACACCGTAGGTACAATGTTATATACAGGGAGTTACAGAAGATAAAATAAAAATTTTAAACTTTTAAGGGGGTTGTTTGGACCATCAAACTGAACAACTTTCACTATAGGACCAACATCGAAATCGCGAAAAAAATAATCTGCTGTCCCAAACATTTAGCTCGAGTAGAATTGTATGGAACATCAATTTTTTTTTTGCGATTTCGATATTGGTCCCGTAGTGAAAGTTGTTCAATTTGATGGTCTAAACCACCACCTTAAATGTTTATTTGTATTTTTGTAACACCTTGTAAAGGGTGTAACAAAACACCCTAGTAATATTTAAGGGGGTGCTTCAGACCATCAAACTGAACAACTTTCAATATGGGGCCAACATCGAGAAAAAATAAAAAAAATCTGCTGTCCCATACAAAACCGCAGTACCGACTCGACTAAAATGTATGGGACAGCAGATTTTTTTTATTTTTTCTCGATGTTGGCCCCATAGTGAAAGTTGTTCAGTTTGATGGTCTGAAGCCCCCCTTTAAGTATTACTAGGGTGTTTTGTTACACCCTGTATAAATAGGACATTGTCATTTTATTCACATTTCAGCTTCGTAAGCCGATATTTTTAAACCCTCGTCAAATAATACCTATAGATATTATCACAATTAAATTAGGCATATCCTCGGAAAACGTGTCAATACTCTACTAATCTAGGCTACTTTGTCAAACACAATGCGCTGCGCTGTTAAAAATTGGCTATATTTTGCTTTTTAAATGGAGCTATAAACACTTTGCAGCAGTTATAAGTTCTGCAGTGCTTTGTAAGGTCAATTGCAATGCAGAGCAAATCGTCCGAAAAAAAGTCATGATTTTAATACTTTATCAAAATGTTTCAAATATTATTGATTTTGAACATGTTACAGCCATGTTGTGCTATTTCGAATCAAATTAAAGATTGAAAAATTCAGTCTCGGGCGGGACTTGAACCCGCACCCTTCCAAACCGGGGAAGTGCGTTATCCAATTTCGCTACCGAGCCCACTAGCCAGAGAACGAATTTTTCAATCTGTTGCGTCTTGAGGGGCGTGAGCGACATCTACTGGCAGCTATTACAAACTTGTTCTTTCAAAAGCGTGCTAAATATGTTTTTTTGCTGCTTTCTGCCAATATTATAAGTTCGATTAGGCTATGACATGCTGTTTTGTTTTTTAGGGTTCCGTACCCAAAGGGTAAAAACGGGACCCTATTACTAAGCCTACGTTATCCGTCCGTCCGTCTGTCCGTCCGTCTGTCCTACCTATTTAGGGCTGTAACTTTTGAACCGTAATAGCTAGATAATTAAAATTTTCTCAGATTATGCGTTATTACGGCGGATTTATTAACAAATAATAAAAATGACAAAAAGTTAATAATTAAGGGGGGTTTTCAACAAGAAACTAGTTTTTATCAACGTTTTTTCTTCACGCTCTATCGTAAAAACGGTAATACATACAAGCGTCAAACTTAGTGTGATTATAGAGAAAATTCTACAGAATAACAAATACTAAAAATCGGCCAAGTGTGAGTCGGCCTCGCGCTAAAGGTCCCGGACAAAAAAAGTTTTCTTTTTAGAAGTTAATAATGTTGTGATCTATGGTGGTGTGGTACGGAACCCTCGGTGCGCGAGTAGCCCGACTCGCACTTGACCGGTTTTATTTATGTTGTCTTCTATTACTAAATAAGTAGTAGGTAAGTATATGACAAAATCGGTAAACCACGTTCTAAAGATAACAAATCATTCGCTATGTTTCTCGTATTGTTTGCACCTTGTGATAAGACAAGTGTAAAAAAAGGTTTCTCCTATAACATACCATTTCCGATGAAGAACGACAGCCACATCAAGAGATTTAGCGTGCTGGGGTAGCGACGCCCACTAGTGGCTGTGAGCGGCATCATGAGTAGTCCACATACCCCGAACTCCATCAGCAGCACCGGGTAGAAGAACCCGAAAGAGAGCGTCAGGATGACCTCGTGGGCTAAAGCTGACACCTTGAGTAAAAAAAAAACTTAAGTAGGTTTGGTCGGCAACGAAAGATGATGAAAACTTCTGAACCTAATTTGCATAATACATACAACAAGAACATAATAATGTCACAAATGTACCTACTAACTTAACTTTCGTTTTTGATGGCACTGCCTATGTACGAGTATGAAGGAATAACTACTGACTGCCTCCGTGGTCTAGTGGTAAAGAGGCTCTCGTAACGGAGGTCGTGGGTTCGATTCCCACGAGGGACACCTAGTGATATGTCACTTTGTGCATTTTTCCCTAGCTGGTTAGGACATTGCAGGCTGAATCACCTGATTGTCCGAAAAGAAAAATGATTCCGTGCTTCGGATGGCACGCTAAGCCGTTGGTCCCGGCTACTATCTCTGGTGGTAGTAGTCGTTACATAAAAACCACGTCAGAGGCCGTAAGGCGGTCTGAAAAAACTCTGACACCAGGGCTCTGCCCACACGATAAGAAGAAGACTACAGACTAAATTCTTCTTCTGCTGCCCACACTGGTGTCAGAGTTTTTTCAGACCGCCTTACGGCCTTTGACGTGGTTTTTATGTAACGACTACTACCACCAGAGATAGTAGCCGGGACCAACGGCTTAACGTGCACACGGAATCATCTTTTCTTTTCAGAGAATCATGTGATTCAGCCGTCTCCCGTGGGATTCGAACCCACGACCTCCATCCAAAACCACGGAGGCAGTTGTGTGAGTGAGTAGGTAGGTGTATCCAGGGTATATCAACAAACGGTCAAATCGATTACCGATTCGTTTGGTTTAACTTCTTGATGCTTAATGAGTTTAAGCTTTTGCACTACGCTGGCCGTGTCAATGTCCTAACGTAGTAGAGATACGATTCGTCGTACACCCAGCTAGACATAACTTGAGTCCCTGAGGCCTAATTCATACGGTTCGCCAAAATAAGACTGTCTATCAAAATAATTACTACTTACTTATCCAGCTCACATGCGAACGGAGACAGAAAGGAAGATGCTTGTTGCCATAAAAGAAATGCTCATGATGCAGAATGCGTAAACAATGTGATGTCTATACAGGGTGTCCCAGAAGTGGTGGCCTAAAATGGACGAGGGTAGGGTAGTGGAGATCATTTCTAACATTTTTAGTCTCATACACATAGGTCCGAAAATGAACGGTTCAAAAGTTACACAGAATTTTCTACTTTTTGAGAAAAAGTCGACTTGTCACTACAAAAATGCTAATTTCAAAAAAACTATGACACATTTCTAACTTTTTATTTTAATTTCATGTTCCTTAATAGTGTACCTTTGTAACGAGACCATTTACAATAAAATCAGCATCGTGTATGAGAAGCTGGAGATGATTTTGTGACAGACTATCGTTTTCTTGAAAACAATTGCCTGACTTCAGAAGCTTGCTGTGAAAAAAAAATATACCACAGAAAAGTGACCCTGCACTACAAAAAGTTGCGCAGCTCATGCAGATTCTAATACTGTAAAACACATGCATTTTCTTTCGAAGGTACAAAGGTACCTTCCATTCCAAAGGGAATAGACTATTTTTCCGGGCAAGTCAACTTTTCTAAGAAATTTTTTGTTTCAGAATTTTAAGAAAAAAGGTACGCTATTAAGGAACATGAAATTAAAATAAAAAGTTGGAAATGTTTCATAGTTTTTTTGAAATTAGCATTTTTGTAGTGACAATTCGACTTTTTCTCAAAAAGTAGAAAATTCTGTGTAACTTTTGAACCATTCATTTTCGGACCTATGTGTATGGGACCAAAAATGTTGGAAATGATCTCCACTACCCCCTCGTCCATTTTAGAACACCACTTCTGGGACACCCTGTACTCAGCTAATTAAGAAGAATAACTGAAATGTCTTTTGCAAATTGCCTTCATAAGTTATCGGACATGGGAAGGGAAAATGTTTCCCTTTCCCCTAGCGGGATGAGCATTTCCACACAAGAAAACATGCTAATGGTACCGGTAATAGGCCCGTATTGTTCTAACACAGCGTGAAGTTAACAAAGGACAGTCATTGTTGTCAATTAATGTAGACTATTCCCGCCGTTGTTTGGTCTTTGAACTCTTATTTATTACCTTTGCGTCAAGCCGAGACACCAATTAGTGCGTTTTATTGCAATTGCTAATTAAGATGGAATCTTATCTGTGATTTAAATTTTCGATTTAATCGTTTCTGAGAAGGATTATGGTAATTATTTTATTTATTACAGAATTAATTTGAGAAAGCTTAGAACATTATTTTATACAGCTTAGCATAAGCATAAGCATATGCTCACGACTATATTCCCCGAGGGGATAGTCTGAGATATACAGGGTGTAATATAAAATGGGACAGTCACTTAAAGGGGTGCTTCAGACCATCAAACTGAACAACTTTCTCTATGGGACCAATATTGAAATCGCGAAAAAAAATCGGGTGTCCCATGCCTACACTACATTACAGTCGAGTTATGTTTGCAGTTTTGTATGGGAGAGCCGATTTTTTTTTCGCGATTTCAGTATTGGTCCCATAGAGAAAGTTGATCAGTTTGATGGTCTGAAGCACCCCTTTAAGTAACTGCCCCATTTTATATTACACCCTGTATAGCTTAGGTTTACATTATAGGTACCTACAACATAACACGTAACATTTTTCCTTAGACTAATTATATCCGGACCGGCCTTGCGGTAGCATTTCCCCTCTGCCACGGTATAAGAGCAATGATCATGCACATTCAACATTCAATTTTATAACTTACGAGCTTTTACCCGCGACTTCTCGTCCGCATAAATTATATACCAGATTTTAAGTCAGATGATAAGCTATCAAACAAAAAAAGTTTCATCAAAATCGGTTCAGTAGTTTTTGCGTGATACTCGAAGAAACAAACACCCAAACAAACAAACAAACAAACAAACGAACAAACAAACAAACAAACAAACAAACAAACAGACAGACAAAAAGTCCAAAAATTTTTGATTTGGAATCAGGGAAGCCTAAAAACCATATCGTAATCTTTTTTTTGTAAATATCTTCAATGTACAGACACACTTCTGTTACAGTTTTATAATAGTTTAGATCACTAAACTAGACAGCCTATTATTGCGAAACAATAATTTCGAACTTAGAACGTTTGGGGTTTACACGAGACTACTTTTCATGATTTTGAACATTCAAAATTAGAATCTAAAGTCATCTAAACTATTATAAAACTGTAAGAGAAAATGTGTCTGTACATTGAAGATATCTACAAAAAAAAAATTACGACTGGGTTTTTACCTGTCCCTGATTCCAAATCACCAATTTTTGGATTTTTTGTCTGTCTGTTTGTTTGTTTGTTTGTTTGTTTGTTTGTTTGTTCGTTTGTTTGTTTGTTTGTTTGTTTGTTTGGGTGTTTGTTTGTTCGAGTATCACGCAATAACTACTGAACCGATTTTGATGAAACTTTTTTTGTTTGATAGCTTATCATCTGACTTAAAATCTGGTATATAATTTATGCGGACGAAGTCGCAGGTAAAAGCTCGTAGGGAATAAAATCCAAAGTTGCGGATAACATGTTACCTCGCCCCCCGCAAAAAGTGGCAGAAAGTTTGTTAGTAGAATGACACGTGGTTACGCGTCCCGATATAATTAGTCTAAGCATTTTTCACACACACTTTTACCTAGTTTACAGTAACAGGTATTTAGACTAGGTGGTAGAGTACCTATCTAGGGTACCCTACCTACCATAGATCAGTCAGATCATCATATGTTTTTTTGCTATTTCTATGTTGGAGATGCCACATAGAGAAATTTATTCAGTTTGATGGTCTGATCATCTCCTTAAAAAAGCGTCAGCAATAGTCAGCATAATATTTTAAGAAGGACCCTGCCATGGGATCTTTTCGTTGGCAGTATAGAAACGAAATAACCTAGTAGGTGTAGGTAGTTACCAACGTAACGGCGGCGGTGTATTTATATTATAACGATATCTAGATAACTACTGAGATTATCTTGTTTGTAGTTAACCCAAGAATGATACGATGTCACCATCAGATATATCGTAGCAAACAAGGTGGTCAAATATTTCTAAGCAGTTCTAATTTTCAATAATTTCTTTACACATAACCAATCAAAAATATCTGAACGCCGAGAACATCAAATAATAATATATCAACGCAGTCATGGTGGTCATAAACATCGGAGCAGTTTAGGAAAAAAGACCTTAATCCATTGTTATACATTTCAATTTGAAATAACATTGTAAAGAAATTATTGATATTTAGCTGTTCAGATATTTATGACAAAATACATGTTTCGATATAATTGGAAACATTTACTGTTAAGAATTTATTGAAAATTAGCACTGCTCAGAAATATTGCACTGAATGTGCCACGGCGCCGCACGCGCCACACCAGCCTTCTTCATGTGCCGCTGCATCGAACCAACTACGGTTCAAATGAGACCCTATCACGCTTAGCGGACACCTTCAACAAACTTTTCTCTGACTTAGATCCTTACTACATGTCGAGGAATAGATTTAGGCGGGATATTGTTAATAGCATTAACATCAACAACAAAAACACCCCTGGGAAATAACACGCATATACACACACACTTTCTCACTTACCTGTACTATTCACTTACCTTTACCTGTGCCTACCGCTTGCCTGTACTACTGTACTTCTCAGTTACCTATCTTTACCTGTACCTACCAGAACTCAAACACTCTTATAAATACTTATACCTACTCTGCGTTAAAATACACAAATAACTACACCAGCATTCGCACACGCACACACACATAGACACACTCAATTTCTAATTCGCATGCACTGATAATAACAATACCGCTCCATCTTTAACCTACTTCTACTAGTTTTGTGATGATTCTACTTACCAACCTAAATACCTACTTGTAATGTACTCCAATGGATCCGTAAACCTGCACGTTTTGCTATTTGTTTTGCCACGATGTTAAACTTTTTAATTTAGAGTAATCTGTTATTGGCCTTATTCTAAGCTCACTATTTCTTTGTAAAATCTGTTTTGTAACGCTGTTGATTACTTCAATAAACTTAAATAAATAAATAAATAAATATTTGAACGCCTATTGTATGCTACGATATATCTAATGGTGACTGTACCTAAAATATAATACCTAGCAAGGATTATAGAAGTAAAGTCGCCATCAGATATATCGTAGAATACAAGGTGTCCAAATATTTCTGAGCAGTGCTAATTTTCATTAAATTCTTTACAGTAAATGTTACCAATTATATCTAAACGTGTATTTTGTCATAAATATCTGAACAGCGAATTTTCAATAATTTCTTTACAATGTTATTTAAAATTAATATGTAAAACAACGGAGTTAGGTTTTTTTCCGAAACTGTTCACATGTTTATGACCACCCTGACTGCGTCGATATATTTGATGTTCTAGGCGTTCCTATATTTTTGATTGGTTACGAGTAAAGAAATTATTGAAAATTAAAACTTCTTAGAAATATTTGACCACCTTGTTTGCTACGATGTATCCGCTGGTGACTGTACAATAGGCCTCTAATTACCAAGAAGACGGTGAGAGTGGAGAGAGCGCGACCAGCGCGCGGCGCCAGCGGGCGGTGGATGTGGTCCCGCAGCCAGGAGTGCACCACGCGGTTCCACGCCCGGTAGTACCTGGAGAACTGCGAAGTTGTCCACCACTCCTGTCAACCAGATTATTATTACTTAGCTGAGTATTCCGTTGAATCGAATTTATAAAACGATTTTAAAGTCTTTGAACTTCAATGGTAATCGCGTATACAGGGTGTAACAAAACACCCTAGTAATACTTAAGGGGGTGCTTCAGACCATCAAACTGAACAACTTTCACTATGGAGCCAACATCGAGAAAAAATAAAAAAAATCTGCTGTCCCATACATTTTAGTCGAGTCGGTACTGCAGTTTTGTATGGGACAGCAGATTTTTTTTATTTTTTCTCGATGTTGGCCCAATAGTGAAAGTTGTTCAGTTTGATGGTTTGAAGCACCCCCTTAAGTATTACTAGGGTGTTTTGTTACACCCTGTAGATAAACTACACACTTTGGGGGCTATTTACACACCTAGGTCGGTACTTTATTTCTTTGTCTTATCATGTTTATAACCCTTTCTTTTTATTAAAAAATATAAAAATAAGTTAGAAAATAAGAGATAAGTATTTTTCCGATTTAATTTTTGATAATCCATCCCATTTAGCGTAGTTTTTAGGGTTCCGAAGTCAACAAGGAACCCTTATAGTTTCGTCATGTCCGTCCGTCTGTCTGTCTGTCCGCGGCATAGCTCAAATACGCTTAGTACTAGAAAGCTGTAATTTGGCATGGGTATACATATTAATCAAGCCGACAAAGTGGTAAAATAAAATCATCAAAAATATTTTTTTTAGGGTAAGTACCCATGGTGTGGGGTATCGTTGGGTAGGTAATTTAAAAATATTATTGGTGTGCGAAAACCATTTTTCGATTTAGGGATGCGTTAGCGAAATATTAAGCTTTAAAGTAACCATTTTTGTTAGAGTCAAGCAATGACATTATTGGAGTCAAGTGTCCCCCGCCCCTGCCAGCTAAACGGTTGTTTCTGGATATGTGAAAAAATTCATAGCAGTAGTAGGGGGAGTGCGAAATGGTTGAACCACCTTTTGCTTAAACTCGCACCACTTTTTATTGCAAAGATGCAGTGATGTCACTTTAGTTGCATTAGATAACACAGGTATTTGGCTACAAATGGTATGTACTAAGATCTTTGTGAGTATAATATTTATTGGGCTAGACAATTTTTTACAAAAAATGAGATTTGGCTCAACCATCCCCAATGGGTGGGATGGTTGAACAGGGGGGTAGGGATGGTTGAACATACCCTTATATTTAAAGAAATTAAACAAGATAGCGTTCAAAATTCATTTTAATTATAATAAAATCTCATATTAATTAAATGGGAACAATCTAAAGTTGTTAAGATTGAAAATGGAACAAAAAATAACGGCATGTGAACATTGCACATTTTGACTACCTATTTTTTTGATTAGTATAAAGAAAATTACTAAAAAAGATAACATTTTAATGTCTAATTTAGCATTATGAACACTATTCTTTAATAAAATGAGCACATTAAGATAACTTTAATGAGAGAAACAAATTTTTAATCTAAAACATGGCAAAAAAACAAAAAGCTGGTATATGGCCTTAGAAGCTTCGGAAGTCCGAATCTACAAATTTCTTCTTTTTTATTTCCTTTCTTGGGGCTGAAGCCTTTATTCTACTTAGTTTTGGATTTGAACGGCATTTGAAGCTGCAAGATAAATAAAATCGAGGAAAAATATTATTATTGACTATGGTCATCCATCCCTCAGCGGGTGGCTCAACCATCCCCTATCGACCCGTTCCAACCTTTGTTTAGATTTCCGAAAAACTCTTAACCACAGGTTAAATAGGCTTTCCGTTTAACAAACTACACTAGTTTGACAATATAACAATAGTTCAATATAATACGTATCTTTTAACATAACGCAGAAACGAACAAATAAACCAAATACATTTTTTTCACTTTTTACTATCAAAAATACATAAACTCAGCTCGAAGTCAAACTACTCTGCCGGCAGCCTAGATGGCGCTTGTGGTGGTAGATGTGGTTCGCGGGCATGCAATGGCCTGTCAACCGAATCGATAGCACGAAATTTTCAATCGAAAAATTGAGGTGGCTCATCCATCCCACCTGTTCAAGCATCCCGGTTTACCCCTATATATAACGAAATTAAAAGGAAAACTATCACCACTAAGTAGGCTTTACAAGTTTACGAGTAATAGTCGATCAACTTATAAAATGTACTTTTTAGACTTTATTAGCCGTTAAACAAAACAAAAAACCTCCTTCTAAGTCCATATTATATTGTGACGGGCAACTACGAAACCCTATCCTGCGCGTGGTCTGACACGCACTTGGCCAGTTATTTTTAATTTTTCAGTTCCTATTTTTAAATAGCTCGTGAAAAATTAAAAAAATATTTTTATATGTAGGTATACGCTTTGAATCAAATGGTTCATCCAAATGGTTCATGGATCATCCGAAATACCAAATGGTTTTTGAATTTTGCTACCTTTTCTAAAATGAAATGTTCATCGCGAGGGTTCCTACGGACTACGGCGTAGCCAAAATAGGCCTACGGGTTACGGCCTACGAATGCGGAGTCGACATGGTATTTTGTTTGTTGTCGTAGACGAATTTTAGTCTAAGATTTTGGTTGATAGATTCGATTTTGTAAGCATACCTTGAAAAAAACAAATGGACTTATAGAAAAAGTTTTTAAAGGTACACGCGCAATTAAAATATTGTTATGTGACTTAAATTCTGATTATTTTCTTACCTTGCTTAGCCCAACATCTACAGGGTGAAATTGATATCATTGGCATCCTTTTAAACTAAGAGTCTACCCATCAAACTGAACAACTTTTACTATGAGAGCAATCCGATCGGAGCAACTAAAAAATCTACTGTCCCATACTAAACTGCAATGCCTACTCGACTCAAATGTATGCAACAGCTGATTTCTTTTTTGCTCCGATCTGTTTGCTCCCATAGTAAAAGTTGTTCAGTTTGATGGGTAGACTCTTAGTTTAAAAGGATGCCAATGATATCAATTTCACCCTGTATAAGCATAAAGATCATATTATTCAAAAACAAGAATAGAAGTTGACCATGCATCCGACAACTTTGAATTGCTTCCGCTCCGATATATTGCCTAAATCGAACAGTAAATAAAAGTGTCTTGTGCTTGCATTGGTAGGTATAGCAGAAATAGAAAACTTATTCGCTTTATATCTCGCGCTATCAGGGTCCTGGGTTCGGATCCCAGTTCGGTCATGGATGTTTATACAGGGTGTAACAAAACACCCTAGTAATACTTAAGGGGGTGCTTCAGACCATCAAACTGAACAACTTTTACTATGGAGCCAACATCGAAATCGTGAAAAAAAAATCCGCTCTTTCATACAAAACTGCAGTACCGTCTCGACTCAAATGTATGGGACGGTAGATTTTTTTATTTTTTCTCGACGTTGGCTCCATAGTGAAAGTTGTTCAGATTGATGGTCGGAAGCACCTCCTTAAGTATTACTAGGGTGTTTTGTTACACCCTGTATATGTTTGTGTCGTGTCGTTGTTGTATGGTTTCCTAAAATAAAAACTAGTAACTTATATTAGGGATTATTTCAATGCACTCTGTGAGCGTTATTTATTTATTTTATCAGCGCATTATTTGTAGTTGCTTGCCTTCATATATTTTCCTACTTTTATTTTCTGCTTTGGAGAGCTATGAGTACCTTGACAACGGATTTATAAAAATATTTACTCAGTTCCTTACACGTGTCATATAATACCTACCTACCAATCTGTAATTTTCGGGACTGTAATATAATGTGTGTATGTGTGTGTTACTTATGCAAATAAATTGTTTATCTATCTTTCTATCTAAAGTGCTTCCCTTTATCGGAAGTGCCATTTGGCTGTCAAGGCAAACCACACAATGAAAGTCCCCCCGAACCCAGTCTGGATAGTTAGGTACCATACCGCAACGCGCGTGTTTGTGTGAGTGGCCACTTGTATGAAGCTTCCGATTTGTAGGGATATTTAAAAATATGGCTTGACTTGCGCGTGCAAAAAGATTGCAGACAGAGAGAGAGATAAAAATATACTAAAAATTATAAGAGCGAGAAAGACAAACATTTTTTTTTATCAACTTAACCCAGAACGAAATTTGCATAGTTTCGGGCATACTATTGTCTTCTCTTTTTCGCGTGTAGGTTTGTCCTTATTTGCATTTTCTTAATATATTTTCAAGGGCGGGAAAAAAATATTGTTTACAATAATCAGACAATAATATTGAAAATGCTTTGTCATCAGTCATCACTCATACTCTGAAAGTGGGTCATTGTTTATCTAAGAAGCGGGTTGAAAGTGATACATTTCTTCCCTAGGGCGGAAAAGTAATTTAAAAAAAATTCTACGTCTATACTGAATTACTGAGCAAATGCAGAAACCTATGTCCTATACAGCCACACTTCGATAACATTATATTAAAATTCTTAATTTTCATAATTATTATGAACAAAAATGTTTGAATTTAGTAAAATTACCAATTGATAATAACAATAATTACTAACATTTCGAGACTTTTGTATAAATTATATCCATTTTGTTTTCTGCGTGATGAAAAAAAGTACCTAGATATAAAAGCGAGTTAAAAAAACAGGCTGGTTTAAAAAAAAAAAAATTAGGTTGCTCGAAAAAGAAAAAAAGGGAGGGAAAGCGTCATGTTGTTTTTTTTTCGGATCCGTTTCAAAACGTGTAACGATCACTAGGGAAATATATCTGTCTCACTCTAGCATCCACAATCTTCGTATGTTTTTTTCTATTTCGTATGATTTTCAAACGTTTTGAAACGTAGCTTAAAATGAATTCATCGAGCGAATATCGATTCAGAAATTGATTTTGCATTATCTGCTTTTTGGTTAATTTCCTCGTAATCGTGATGAAAAGCAGAGTGTTTAACTCGGGTGAAAGTACCCATTTCACACTCGAACTATGGGCGCCCCACATTCGTTAGGGGCGCCAAACATCTCGTGTGAAATGGGTGACTTTCATCCCTTGGTTAACAATCTACTATTTAATAATTAATTCATTTTGCTTACCTACGAAAAGTTATTCCTTTACATTTACTTACATTTCTTGAATTGTTTGTGCAGTAACTCAGTACACATCACGGCATTTTTTATGCAGATTAATTTTTTTTCAATCAAACTGATACACGTGACCGCAGTGAGAGAGCCACTAAATGCCAGAGTACTATATCGCCGCAGTTGAATGGGACAACGTCATGAAGCGCGATGTTTACTCTATACATTGTACCTCAGTGCTTGTCTTACCCATAGATCGGCTTGTTTCTATAGAAAATGTTGTCGCCAACAAAGGGGGTGAAAAACGGGTGAGGGGAGGGTTAACATTTAAACACGCTACTTCCCGCTAGATATGTATGATATGACGTCAGGCCCAGTTGAGTATCTGTGCACAGTTCGATACAACATCTCTACCCCAGGGGAGCGCGTTATTTTCTCTATGGTCTTACCTCATAAAACAGCCTGTCAGCGAATTTCAGGATCTCCGCGAATGCGTTGAGCCACGCATGCAGGACGAGATAGAATCCGCACAGGAAGGAGATCACGCCTGGCAGCACGCACGCGAACATCCCACGCACCACCATGCCTGCCTCCACCTGGGTAACACAACAACTATTCATTATTTCATGGCTTAGACAATTTAGTATGGACTCGTAACGCGTGCCATTCTCCCACACATTCTCCTAACAAAATTTTCTGCCACTTTTTGCGGGGGGCGAGGTAACATGAAATTCGCAACTTTGGATTTTATTCCTCATAACTTTAGATTCTAATTTTGAATGTTAAATCATGAAAAGTAGTCTCGTGTGAACCCCAAACGTTCTAAGTTCAAAATTATTGTTTCGCAATTAGGTATAGGCTGTCTCGTTTAGTGATAAGGTATAAAATTGAGTGTAAATGCACAGGATCAATTTGTCTTATACCGTCGCAGGGGGAAATGCTACCGCAAGGCCAGTCCTTACTATTAAATTGTCTAAGTTTAATGGTTCCTTTAGAATGCTAGAATTTTTATTGGGAAGTCAATTATTGCGAAAGCATAATTACTGCGTCAATCGTCTTTGCCTCTAGACGGAGATCCGACCGTAAAATTATGCACCTATTCCTTAGGCGAACGAAATGTAATTCTAGTGTATGTTTATACAGGGGTTAATACAACGCCACCAAGTCGCCTAAAAAAATCTTGCCGCAAGTGCCTTTTCCATTATAATTTTTGGAATAACTTTTTCCACGTGTTTGTTAGGGAAGTGAATGAGGTGCCATCGGAAGGAGACTGGTCTAAAGTACTTTAAAAACTAGGGTTGCCACGTCTCAATCTGCCGCAACTATAGGGTTGACAGGTCCAAATATGTCATTTTTGAATCTGGCAACCCTAGTCTTGCCCTCTGTATAAAGTCTGGCAACCCCTGTATAAACATACACTAGAATTACATTTCGTTCGCCTAAGGAATAGGTGCATAATTTTACGGTCGGATCTCGGACTACTCCAGGAGAGCGATTGTTCAGGACCTTACATTTTGTAAGTTGCCGATCATCGATCAATATTTGATTCACATAATTGAAAAAATGTGGGTAAATTATCGGATATGATTAAAATATCTTTATAGGTAAGGTAGGTAGGTACTATTAAGTATTATAATATGTGGGCGTCCACGCAAGAAGGGTCCAGTTGTCGGGTTTTGAGTTAAAGTTAGATTCGGCATCTATATCAGTCACATAATCATATGGAATAATAAAAAAGGGGTGTTAAAATGCCGACAACTGGACCCTTCTTGCGTGGACGCCCACAAATATATGTATACGTAGGTATTTTACCTTCACTAACGAGTAATGACACTTGTTGAGTAGATTTAAATTATATTTTAACTAGGTACTACACTATTCTATCAAACTGGAATGTTTCTTATAATAAATAAATCTAAACTATTATAAAACTGTAACAGAAATTTGTCTGTACATTGAAGATATTTACAAAAAAAAATTACGATATGGTTTTTAGATGTCCCTGATTCCAAATCACCAATTTTTTGATGTTTTGTCTGTCTGTTTGTTTGTTTGTTTGTTTGTTTGTTTGTTTGTTCGTTTGTTTGTTTTTTTGTTTGGGTGTTTGTTTGTTCGAGTATCACGCAAAAACTACTGAACCGATTTTGATGAAACTTTTTTTGTTTGATAGCTTATCATCTGACTTAAAATCTGGTATATAATTTATGCGGACGAAGTCGCAGGTAAAAGCTCGTAAAATATAAATACGATATCTAAGTATAACAATACCACAGTATAAGAAAGAGTATATCTAGTAGGAACTGTATAACATTACTGGAGTGAGATTTTTGAAACTCATTCTTTGAACTCAGCAGTTGAAAATTTCAATATTACTATGGAGACGTACATCTTTCTACTGCTGATGTGACATTTAAAAATCATACTCCAGACCGTCTAGCATGATTTCTCTACCTGCGCGCGACTTGGCTTTTTTCCATACTACAACTCGCGGCAAGCGCGGCTTAGGCGATTATCACACTGCACCGCGCCCCGTCGCGTAGCGCGGGGCCGCAGATTTTAACATTGTATGCAAGTATTTCAATTTATATAGAAAACACGCCTAGGACAACACACTGCCGACGCGTCAATGCGCGGGAAGGCGACTATGCCGCTCCGCGCACCGCGGCGGGACGCGTCGCTAGTGTGATAATCGCCTTTACGCTCTCCGAAAAGCGCGGGAACAGGGTATTTTGTATGCAGCGAAGGCGCGCCGCGCGCGTGTAGAGAAATCATACTAGACGTGCAGGAGTGAAATGAAATCGCACTACTGAAGTATGATTTTTGAAAATCCAATCAGCAGTAGAAAAATGCATAATTATCTTCATAGTAATTTTTATATTTTCAACTGCTGAGTTCAACGAATGAGTTTCAAAAATCGCACTCCTTATACAACGTGTTAATGAATTAGCGCAAAACCTCATACACCCCAACTGATTTATAACAAAATAATTAGATTTAAACAATAATTTCATTACTTTGATCGTTAAAATTTAAAGTTATTCGCATTTTAAGTTTTGAGGAAAAAATTATTTGTTATCATTTCAGCATTGTATGAAAGCGCTAACGTACAGATAACGTATACGTATACATGTATTCGTGAGATACATTTTAATAATCTTGTTTTGGTAGTGAGGTGCAGTAAATTTAAAATTTAAAAAGCATAGCATAGCATAGCATATGCTCACGACTATATTCCCCGAGGGGGTAGTCAGAGATATTCTGAAACTTCAGAACATCCACGTTTCACTAGTAACTAGTACCTACCGAAACTCTGTCCAGTGTGACGGGGAGTGAGCCCGTCGCCACTTGTAATGGACAGTAGGTACGATACATGCCTCGAAATTGAAGCATGCAGGTTTCCTCACGATGTTTTTCTTCACCGAAAAGCCAGTGGTGCTACAAATCGTACATAAATTCCGAAAAAGTAATTGGTACGAGTCGGCCTGGACGGGGATCGAACCATCGCCTCCTGCACGGCAGGCAAGGTTACTCGCCACTGGACTACCACGGCTTCTAAAAAATTTAAAAAGCAGATTATTTGGAATTATGAAAAAAATTACCCATATTGAAACCATGATAATTCGATTCTGCTCTCGATTCTAAACAAACTACTTTCTAGTTTTGCGTTAATTCATTAACACGTTGTATAACAATAACAATACTGATATAAAAGAAGGCGGCTAATTGCTAAGAGGTATAGGTATTTTCTTAATTTAGCGTCAAAAGGCTTTCGTTGAATAGAAATATTATTTCTTTCTTTGCACACCGAATTAAATTTGTTGTACTTTCTTACTTGTTTTTTTGTTTTTAAGTATTATATGTATAGTGTTCTTCATCGGCACACCAACATTTAAATCAAATGACAGTTAAGGTACCACTGTTAGTACTATAATATAAGAAAATTGTAAAGCAGTCTGTGAGGCAGAAAACTCCAGTACAGACTGCTGATCTACTTACTCTGTAAATGCATGTGTTTTGGAAAATAAATGTTTTATGTTTTTTTATGAATGAAAAATAGCGCTATGAGACTCACAAGAAAAGTGTTCTTGCTCAAAGCTAATTAAAATGTGAATTTATGATAATAGTAGCACTATACCTATAAAATACCTATCTAAGTAGGTATACAGATCCGTCCGTAGACCAATAATAATAGCATCGATTCCGAGAATTCCGTACTGGTTAGTTCTCTCAAGCTTCTTAGACAATTTATATAGGGACGAGTTACGCGTGTCA
Organism: Agonopterix subpropinquella; assembly: GCA_922987775.1. Classification (NCBI taxonomy): domain Eukaryota; kingdom Metazoa; phylum Arthropoda; class Insecta; order Lepidoptera; family Depressariidae; genus Agonopterix; species Agonopterix subpropinquella. The sequence goes on along the minus strand of OV277700.1, from coordinate 10,838,144 downwards.
TTCTACTAACAAACATTACTGCCACTTTTTGCGGGGGGCGAGGTAACATGAAATCCGCTTCTTTGGATTTTGTTCCCCATAAGTTTAGATTCTAATTTTGAATGTTAAAAATTATGAAAAGTAGTCTCATGTGAACCCCAAACGTTCTAAGTTCAAAATTATTGTTTCGCTATTATAGGCTGTCTCGTTTAGTGATAAGGTATAAAATTGGGTGTAAATGCACAAGATCAATTGTTCTTATACCGTGGAAGAGGGGAAATGCTACCGCAAGGCGAGTCCCTATATAAATTGTCTAAGCTCAAGCTGGTTCCAGAAATCAAATGTGTGTCGGTCACGTTACTCCTTGATCTTCTTTTAGCTACTGCTAAATACGTTACTGCCAGCATCAAAGGTAAAGTGTCATATAAAAAAAGAAAAAGCTAGTTAGGTAAATATTTCTAGATGAAGATAATTCCTTCAAGTGCTGACGGTTCAAATGCTTTTTTAACCGACTACGGCGAAGCAAAAAGGAGGCTTATGCTATAAATATTTTTTAGGGTTCCGTACCCAAAGGGTGAAAACGGGACTCTATTATTAAGCCTACGTTGTCCGTCCGTCCGTCCGTCCGTCCGTCTGTCCGTCCGTCTGTCCTACCTATTTAGGGCTGTAACTTTTGAACCGTAATAGCTAGCTAGATAGTTGAAAGATTATGCGTTATTACGGCGGATTTGTTAACAAATAATAAAAATGACAAAAACTTGAAAATTAAGGGGGGTTCTCAACAAGAAACTAGTTTTTATCAACGTTTTTTCTTCACGCTCTATCGTAAAAACGGTAATACATACAAGCGTCAAACTTAGTGTGATTATAGAGCAAACTCTACAGAATAACAACAAATACTAAAAACCGGCCAAGTGCGAGTCGGTCTTGCGCTAAAGGTCCCGGATAAAAAGTTTTTTTTTCTAAGTTAATAATGTTGTGTTTTGTTGTGGTGTGGTACGGAACCGTCGGTGCGCGAGTAGCCCGCGGACTCGCACTTGACCGGTTTTATTTATATCTGTCATCTTAATGTGACTTTATACAGGATCAATGGTGGCAGACCAAGAACATTAAAATAGCCGACCATGTGGCGACCTTAAATGATTATAAGCGAAAAGTTTCGAATCTAAGGTGGCGACCATTCAAAAGATTTCAAGACAATGAAGTCACTTTTGCAATGACTATTCGACTACTATTCGACGATAAGGATCAAACATCGTGTAGTAAGATAACTAGGTGTATAAATCGCGCTGTACTTATTCGCAAGTAGGTAGCATAGCATAGCATTAGCTCCACTACTACAGGGTGAAATTGATATCATTTGCATCCTTTTAAACTAAGAGTCTACCCATCAAACTGAACAACTTTCACTATGGGAGCAAACCGATCGGAGCAAAAAAAGTCAGCTGTTCCATACTAAACTGCAACGCCTACTCGACTCAAATGTATGCAACAGCAGATTTTTTTTGTGCTCCGATCAGTTTGCTCCCATAGTAAAAGTTGTTAATTTTGATGGGTAGACTCTTCGTTTAAAAGGATGCCAATGATATCAATTTCACCCTGTATATTCTTCGCCGCAGGAAATCGCAATACGCAATGCGATATTTGCAAGTGTAGGTATTCATAACGCGTAAAAATAAATAATAAGTCCTTACCTTTGGCTCCTTGCCGTAATTAGACCAATAAGGCAGAATGAAACGCTCCCACAAAAAGCTATTATAGAATATAATTGCTGCTACTTCCATTAAGTGGAACACTACTACGGGCCATCGGATCTTTTTTGTCCTGAAACAAAATATTTAAATTACTCGTAGATATTACCAATTTATTAATCCGCGAGTTTCCAACTAATCAAATCAGCAACTCTTTATCAAACGTCAAAACACGCGCTTTGTTAGGAAAAATTGTACTAAATTATGATACTTTTTATAGTTTATCCTTTTATTAAAAATAATATTCAAGCTATAGAATTACTGAAAATGTAAGCATAGCATTATTTTCAAACGTATTTTTTACTGAGAAGATAAAACTAAAATATGTTTAATGCAGTCAACTCCCCAATTAGTTTCACGGTGTTAAAGCGCTTCTTCTTATCGTGTGGGCAGAGCCCTGATGTCAGAGTTTTTTCAGACCGCCTTACGGCCTCTGACGTGGTTTTTATGTAACCACTACTACCACCAGAGATAGTAGCCGGGACCAACGGCTTAACGTGCCATCCGAAGCACGGAATCATTTTTCTTTTCAGACATTCAGGTGATTTAGCCTGTAATGTCCTAACCAACTGGGGAAAAACGCACAAAGTGACATATCACCAGGTGTCCCCCGTAGGAATCGAACCCACGACCTCCGTGTCGAGAGCCCAATGCTCTTAACCATTAGACCACGGAGGCAGTCGCAGGCATTTTCGCTGAAAATCGGGCCTGTAGGTACCGAAGCGACAAAAAGAAAACAATTTAAATGATAAAATGCCCTCCAAGATGATAAGTCAAGTTAAAGCTTGTAGGATCCCACTGCAGGACACAAGCCTACTCATTTTTTACAGTGTAGGTATTAAACAAGTACCTACCTACTTCCCGTAAAAATAAACATTTTCACGACATTTGATGCTCGATTTCGAAATTATTCGAGATGGTATTTTCGTATAAAACATTTAGCTATCACAAATCTAAATACATTTATTCATTTTCATTCGAACGATATAAATGAGTGTCGCAAAAAATTAATTGCCTTAATAAAATGTTTTCATCGAATAGCCTGAGTTTTATGTCAAGCAATTAAACAAGCATTTTATTGTAGTCTAATTATAAAAAATTGCTATTGAACAAACTACTATGTACTATTCTAAACTATTATAAAACTGTAACAGAAGGTGTGTCTGTACATTGAAGATATTTACAAAAAAAGATTACGATATGGTTTTTAGGCTTCCCTGATTCCAAATCACAAATTTTTGGACTTTTTGTCTGTCTGTTTGTTTGTTTGTTTGGTTGTTTGGTTGTTGTGTTTGCAAAAAACTACTGAAACGATTTTGATGAAACATAACTTATATAACATAACGAAATTAAAAGGAAAACTATCACCGCTAAGTAGGCTTTACAAGTTTACGACTAATAGTCGATCAACTTATAAAATGTACTTTTTCGACTTTATTAGCCGTTAAACCTCAGAGACGCTTAGTACTAGAAAGCTGTAATTTGAAATGGATATACATATTTATCACGCAAACAAAGTGGTAAAATAAAATCTTGAAAAATATATTTTTTTAGGGTACCTAACTACACGCGAAGTGGGAATGGATTTTTTTCTTCTCGTCTACCCCATGATGTGGGGTATCGTTAGATAGGTGGTTTAAAAATATTATGGGTGTGGGAAAACTATTTTTCGATTTAGGGATCCGTTAGCGAAATTTTAAGCTTTAAAGTGAAATTTTTTGTTAGAGTCAAGTTTCCTCCCCCCCCTGCCAGCTAAACGGTTGTTTCTGGATATGTGAAAAAATGCATGACAGTAGTATTGGCTATGTGCACGACACTAGCGCCACACTAGCGCGGCGTAGCGCATGAACTATGTCGGCCAGCCGTGAATTATCTACACTATTATAGTACTGTAAAGGACTGTGTTTGTTCGAGGATTCTGCCAAAACTACTGGACCGATTTTGATAAAACTTTTTATATTTAAAAGCTTATTATTAGTGTTAAAAGCTAGCTTATATTTTATTCCGGTACGATGACGGGAGCGGATGCGGACGAAGCCCCGCACAAAATCTAATTTGTATCGGAATTCCCATACAAACTTTTACCTCAGTTTTAACACCTTTGGGGGTTTAAAATGCGACAAGCCTTTTTTAAGTGAGCTTCTAGATGCCAATAGAAACTTCCATGCCAAATTTAAAGTTAGTAATCTTTGACAGTTTTGGAGATTTCGTGTTAAGTTAGTGTGCTGATTTTCATAGATTCAAGCAAATCTGACACAGCTTCGCCGTCAGTAGTTCAAATTTCTGCCACAGCGTGCGCTGCGATCGACTTGACAGTTCCCAACACCCACTTCGCACATAGCCAATAGGTATATAACGAAATTAAAAACCAGGAAAACTATCACCGCTAAGTAGGCTTTACGAGTTTACGAGTAGTAGTCGATCAACTTATATAGACTTTATTATCCGTTAAATACTACGCGTAGTATTTCCGGGGATGTTTCGGGATAGACGATAGTTTCGGGGGAACGATGGAGAGATAGATCGCGACGTGAAGCACCGAATCAACGCAGGGTGGATGAAGTGGCGGCAGGTTACGGGAACGATATGCGACTCCCGAATCCCCCTCAAATTGAAGGGAAAAATATATAAGAGCATAATAAGACCTGTCATTATGTATGGATCAGAATGTTGGGCCACAAAAGGGACGGATGAGAAACGACTGCATGCAGCTGAGATGCGAATGTTGAGATGGATGTGTGGTGTAACTAGAATGGACAAGATTAGGAATGAGTATATTAGAGGAAGTTTGAAAGTAGCACCTATGACGGAAAAATTGCAGGGTAATAGATTATCGTGGTATGGGCATGTAATGCGGAGGGATGAGTGTCATGTTACGAGACGAGTGTTAAGTATGAATGTGGATGGCAGTGGTAGGAGAGGCAGGCCGAAGAAAAGATGGATGGATTGTGTGAAGGATGATATGTGTAAAAAAGGGGTGAGTGTTGAGACGACGGCTAAGAGAGATGAATGGAAGAGGATGACATATTGCGCCGACCCCAAATAATGGGAAATGGGCAAGAGAATGATGATGATGAATTACTACGCGTAGTATAAAACAAAAAGCCTCCTTCTAAGTCCATATTATATTGTGACGGGCAACTACGGAACCCTATCCTGCGCGTGGTCCAACACGCTTGGCCAGTTATTCAAGAACTAAGTTAGAACACATAACAGTTTTGGTGGTACCACTTTTTGAGCTTGATTTACATTTCTATACACCGTGTAAAAAGACATCTCCCGAAAACTTTAAGAACATATCACTGAACCTATATAAAAATTAATGGCGCTAACCTTTTAAATTTAAAAAAAATATTCGTGATTTTTCCATTTTCTTGCCACGCAATGTAAAGCGTACAACACGCTGCTGTCGTAACACTACGTCACACGACCGTTTGCGGTTATGTAGGTAGACTCGGTAGACTCGGTAGTCACGGTCACGCGCCACTCAGCTGTTAGGTCACTGCCCGCTCGCTCGGGTGAGCAGGCAGTGACCTTACAGCTGTGTGGCGCGCGACCGTAGCTTGGCGACGAGTTTGATGAGTGCGTGTTACATTGCGGATTTTTGCTATTTTCGAAATGCTTGTGTTTAACAATTAAAATTGTATTGCATTATGTCACTGGTAGGCTTTAATGTTAATAATTATAGAAATAAAGGCCCGAAAAAAAAAAAATTTTGTGAAAATAAAAAAAATAAATGTCAGTGCCAAAGTGTTAGGTACCATGGTCTGAATCCATAGTTTCAGTTTTCGGGAGTAGTCTTTTTACACCCTGTATACAATATTCGTATTCATAGTACATGAATACGGTATGAAATGAAGTACAGTCAAGAGCACGTCAAGCTTGACACTTTGGACTCTGTACCGTTCTTATTTAGTGCGCCATAAGCGTTACAATCGAACTGCAAGTGTAAAGCTTGATGTGCTCTTGACTGTACCTACAATTTTGTTTCTGACTCTACTGCTAAGGTAGGTTCAAACGAAAGCAATTATAAAATTTAATTAAATGCCTACCATTTTATAACATTGTTGTTTTATACGAAAGCGATTTCGAATGCAACAAATTAAACAGTTCAGAAGTTTGTAAGCTTCTCACTAAATAGCTAAATTGCTAGAGTTCTCAGTTTGTGACAATGTTTCTTACAATGTAACGTTAATTTACTGAAAGCATCATAAAGTCCGCAATCTCTGTGACTGGAAGTCATAGGGGTAGTCATATAATGTGAAGTACCTAAGACTAAAATAGTATCAGATATACAGGGTCCTTCTTAATATGCTGACACTTTTTTAAGGGGATGATCAGACCATCAAACTGAACAACCTTCTCAATGGGACCAACATTGAAATGGCGAAAAAAAATATCAACTGTCCCATACATTTGGCTCGAGTAGGTTTGCAATTTTGTATGAACGAGCTGATTTTTTTTTCGCGATTTCGATGTTGGTGCCGTAGAGAAAGTTGTTCAGTTTGACGGTCTGATCATCACCTTAAAAAAGTGTCAGCAATTCAGCATATTCTTTTTTCTTATCGTGTGGGCAGAGCCCTGGTGTCAGAGTTTTTTCAGACCGCCTTACGACCTCTGACGTGGTTTTTATGTAACGACTACTACCACCAGAGATTGTAGCCGGGACCAATGGCTTCACGTGCCATCCGAAGTACGGAATCGTTTTTCTTTTCGGACAATCAGGTGATTCAGCCTGCAATGTCCTAACCAATTGGGGAAAAACGCACAAAGTGACATATCACTAGGTGTCCCCCGTGGGAATCGAACCCACGACCTCCGTCGGACCTTATACAACGTGTTAATGAATTAACGCAAAAGTAGAAAGTATTTTGTTTAGAATCGAGAGCAGAGTCGAATTATCATGGTTTCAACATAGGTAATTTTTTCAAAATATTAAATAATTTGTTTGCAAAATTTAAATATTTTTGAACCCGATGTCAACCCACCGCACGTGCACACTCACCCTACTTACTACCAAAACAAGATTATAAAAATGTATGCATGAGTACGTTAGCGCTTTCTTTCGGTGCTGAAATAATAACAAATCATTTTTGACTCAAAACTTAAAAGGCGAATAACTTAAAATTTTAACTATCAAAATAATTAAATTATTGTTTCAATCTAATTATTTTGTTATAAATCAGTTGGGGTGTATGAGGTTTTGCGCTAATTCATTAACACGTTTTGTATAGGTCTTCCGTGGTGCATTCAGCGCGGGATGCAGGCGCGAATAGGATTTATCCGGAGATTTCATGATTTTGGAACTGTCATGAATTTTCGTTTTTCCGATTCTTTTATTAGAAAGTTACAATCAACACAACATAAACAATAACATAATCTTCTTTATTTGACATCCACATAATATAAATATTATTAAGTGAATGAAATAAGTTATTTATAAAGTTGTTGTTAAATATTTTCTTTTATTTATATATGTTTTTTTATTAATTAAGTGAATTACACGAATAAGCGTGGCGTGATCCCCAGCATGACAGTGCACAAAATGATAAAACCAATAATTGATTTCGTTTTTTTTCCACGTTGTTAATTCGGTGTAATGTCCAGTTTTTTTTTGGATGGCTGAATCAAAATCCATTTTCAGATAATTTGTCTCAATATTTTCTATGTTAGGGATTGTAAAATGAAAGGATTACAGATATTTTAAATAAAATAACTATGGCTAATATAGAAAAAAAATGTGCCGCGCCGATGGAAAATAGGTCGGCGTCGGCGGCGTGACCTTGAAAAATCTACCTTATTTAAAGAACTTAACAAAAAATTTAAACCGCCTTAAAAAAAACTAAGAAAGTAATAAATTATATTGCAGCCGATGACTTTTTCGTTAGCATCTTAAGAACATCAATTTGTTTTATCGAAGTCGCTGTCAAGCCGGTACGATTCACGACAGGGCTTGCATTAGTTTTTTGGCTTGGTTTGACACAGACTCCATAAAACAAATTAATGTTCTTATAGATGCGAACGAAAAAGTCATCGGCTGCAATATTACCTCATCCTACCTACTACCTTCATTATGCTATGAAACATCAGTCTCTATTTACAGACGAGCTTTTAAAAATACTAAAAACCAACATAGAAATATACTTTTAAACCGACTTCAAAAAAAGGAGGAGACCGTTCACCAATATTTTCGTCAAATGTGAACCAAATTTAAAAATTCTTTTTTTGTTTGAAAGGGTATACTCCCGAGGTGGTCCCATTTTAATATTATGATGATCTGATGATGCACTTCGGAGCTACATGATATAACTCCTCAAAAATTGACAGCAAATCGTCTGCGATTGAACCATTTGCTTCTTTTCAATGTACCCTTTGCGTGTACAACTGATATCTTAGTCGAAATAACATATTTAATCAAAAAAAATTATGAAATAAAATTTTTTTTAGAAAAAAATTAAAACCGACTTCAGAAGTAAAAAAGTACAAAATAATATTTCAGTCTATGAATTTTACGTTCGAATCTATAAGAAAATTAATTTGTTTTTTTGGAGTCGGTGTCAAGCCAAGCCAAAAAATTACTGCAAGCCCAGTCGCGAATCGTAGGTACCTACCGGCTTGACAGCGATTTCGACAAAACAAATTAATTTTCTTATAGATTCGAACGTAAAATTCATAGGCTGAAATATTATTTTGTACTTTTTTACTTCTGAAGTCGGTTTTAATTTTTTTGTAATTAAATTAAATAAATATGTCAGAAGAAGTAGGAACCTACAGTTCTTGAATGTAGACAGCCAGGTATACTCATTTGAGTTTCAATTTTTTATTGTTTGTTAAAGATTACTTTAAAACGGTTTTAAGAGGGCTATCACAGTCCAGTGGCGCCCTCATCACATTAAAAAAGATTTCTCAATAAAGAAAGCCTAAATTAAAAAAGTGCTCAACATCAAAACTACAAAAGCCTTCAAGCTATTTTCATAGAACACTTTTATAGGTTTTTTAAAGGTCTAAACATACAAATTTGGAAAAAAGAAAAAAAAGACGGTCGCTTTTGTTTTTATTCGAAATTGTCTAAAAGTGGAATGTTTAGAACCTATAAAAGTATTCTATGAAAATAGCTTGAAGGCTTTTGTAGTTTTGATGTTGAGCACTTTTTTAATTTAGGCTTTCTTTATTGAGAAATCTTTTTTAATGTGATGAGGGCGCCACTGGACTGTGATAGCCCTCTTAACACCAAAAGTCGGTGTTTTAATTAACTCTTTTAAGCTACGCGTGACCCTACAGAAAGAAAAAAACACTTAATACTACGGCCAATAATTAATTCCTTTGATGAGACTTTCGCTCTGTATATTTCAACTGAAAAAGAAATTAAGTAAAACAGGATTATATATTGCACAACCAAACGAGAAATATTTTCTCTTTCCACAGAAACGAAATGAAATGAAATAGGTAGGTAGGTATAGCTGTTTTTAGGGTTCCGTACCCAAAGGGCGAAAACGGGACCCTATTACTAAGCCTACGTTGTCCGTCCGTCCGTCCGTCTGTCCGTCTGTCCGTCTGTCCGTCTGTCCGTCTGTCCGTCTGTCCGTCTGTCCGTCTGTCCGTCTGTCCGTCTGTCCGTCCGTCCGTCCGTCTGTCCTACCTATTTAGGGCTGTAACTTTTGAACCGTAATAGCTAGATAGTTGAAATTTTCTCAGATTATGCGTTATTGCGGCGGATTTGTTTACAAATAATAAAAATGGCAGAAAGTTAAAAATTAAGAGGGGTTTTCAACAAGAAACTAGTTTTTATCAACGTTTTTTCTTCACGCTCTATAGTAAAAACGGTTATACATACAAGCGTCAAACTTAGTGTGATTATAGAGAAAACTCTACGGAATAACATCAAATACTAAAAACCGGCCAAGTGTGAATCGGTCTCGCGCTAAAGGTCCCTGACAAAAAAAGTTTTTTTTTCTAAGTTAATAATGTTGTGTTCTGTGGTGGTGTGGTACGGAACCCTCGGTGCGCGAGTAGCCCGACTCGCACTTGACCGGTTTCTTTTGCAATAAGCAGGGTGGGTTCAAGTAGATATCGAATATGAATATGAGCAATCATTGAGGATGCTGACGAAAAGGGAAAAGGATAAGTTTCTAACAGTGGCGTAGCGTGGGTTTCTGTCGCCCGGGGCACAGACCGTTTTTGCCGCCCCCTATCTTTATAAGAAAACCTACACAAAAAAGGAGCGAGCGAAAATAGCTCGAAATTTTTTAGCACACCTATTCGAGTTGTGGTCAGACATCTTTTGATTTATAAATGTAAAAATAGAGCGACCGAAGCGAGCTCGACTTTTCTCTATTGGAGCCAGAGCTTTTTACGTAGGTATAATATGTGCAAAGTAAAGTAAGTAACCTAAGTAAACGCTATGGATCGAGCGAAACAAACTCGAAATTTTTAGCAACACATCTCAGCCAGAACTCTTTAGGATTATGTGTACGTAAGGTACAGTCGGCCACAATAAGTTGTATACACTTTAGTTCTACGTCGTAGTACTAAAGTTTATATAACTTATTGCGGCCGACTGTAGGTACAACAATTAAAACAGAAACTTGAGCGAGCGAAGTGAGCTTAACTTTTCTCTGTTCTACGAATTGGTTATAGACAGAACTTAATCAATCTAAGTTATTTTTCCAGAATTTGCTGCCCCTAGTAAAGTTCCGCGCGGGGCATTTGCCCCATATTTTTGTTATAATCATGTTAGACCCACGGACCTGAAAAAAAGACGGACGTAATGTCACATTAAAAAGAGGTGAAGCATGCAAGGTGCTACAATTTCGTTTGTTCTACAAAGCACCTACACTCACACAGACGCACCAGTTCTAGGCGCAGGTGCTACAACCCGCCGCCATTTTGTCCCGCGCAACAGGGCGACAGCACGCACACTCATATAAATGGGTGCTTCACGTTTGATTAGACAAGATTCCGTCCGCCTTTTTTCAGGTCCGTGGTTAGACCTTATATAAAAAAACATATTTAACATCGAACAAATAGAGCGACTACTGCTGACTAACATAGTCACCACTGAAACTAATTGTCACTGGGATGGGAAGTCATCAATTATGATTAAGTTATAAGACCCTATTGTCGTAAAAGTTATTATAGTTAGGCAAATAATGGTCTATATCCGCTATTTATGTACCTGAAAGAAAGTAGCTGAAGAGAACGCTATATACAAGAAGCCTACCCTTAACAAAATTAAAAAAAATTATGTTTATTAAATGGGGCCGTGCGCCCCAGTGGCTTATAATTGACCTGTCACAGAATAGGTAATTTTGTGTATAGTTTTACACGAACGGACCCCCTCTGACTTCAGATACCCCACCTCACCTCACACTTTCTGGGGAGACTTTAGGGGAGCCGAGCAAGGGAATACAGTCAGGATTCGACTACATAAAATTGTTTCTTTTCAGTGCATAAAACACGTTGAAAAATAACGCTAAATTCACAGTTTCAGTAATTCTTTAGCTCAAATACTATTTTTAATAACAAAACGAACAATAAAAAGTACCGAAATGTAGATGACATTAAATGCAATGCACGGCTTTCAACCCTACACGCAATGTCGTGGACAGTTTGCACAAATTGCGCATATGCAGACGCCATTTCGAAATTCAAAAATGTTCTATTGAGTGCTGGACCTGTGACCATGTCCAACAGTGGGTTAGTATGAACTGAAATGATGATGATGATGATATTTACCTGGGATATTGGTCTCTGTAAACAAGTGTGGGTGCGAAGAGGAAGTAAACGTAGTGTCTCAGCGACGGTAGAGGCAAGTCGTTGTTGTTGCAGCGAGATGCGCACGCGACCGCTACGGCGTGGATTTTCATCGCGAATCTAAACTGAAAGAAAATATCGTTATAAGAAAAATAATTGAAATTGATAGAGTCCCGCGTAAACTATTTATTTAATAAGTTAGGATATTTACAACATTAATTATGTACAACTTAAGGCTAAATATAAAGATAAAATAAATATATAATATATTAATATAATTAAAAATATTAATAAATATAATTAAAAATATTAATATATGTATAATTAAAAATAATAATAAAAACAAATACAAATAAGTGAAGAAGAAATGAGCCACTATATCGAGCACGACTTCCGTTCGACTTACACTAAACAGAAGTCGAGGCCACCGTCCTGCGGGAGGGTGCCCAGGACGCTGGCTGCGTTACCATAAACACCACCATTCAATTCAATTTTACTTTATTGCACACATAAAACAGAACATACCTAAAACATTTGCACGTTGTTCGACATTCACATTTCACCATTGACTTGAAGAATTTAGGACAAATCCTAAATCAGTCAGTAGGTAACTATTTTGATGCATTGGTTCAATTCAATGACGAAACCACAAAATATACTTAGTTAAGGCTTTGTTTTAGGTATTAGGTAGGTAACGTAGGGTGAAATTGATATCATTAGCATCCTTTTAAACTAAGAGTCTAACCATCAAACTGAACAACTTTTACTATGGGAGCAAACCAATTGACGCAAAACAAAAAAAAATCTGCTATTGCATACATTTGTGTCGCGTACGCATTGCAGTGTAGGTAGTACCTATGTAACAGCTGATTTTTTTGTTGCTCCGATCGGTTTGCTCTCATAGTGAAAGTTGTTCAGTTAGATGGGTAGACTCTTAGTTTAAAAGGATGCTAATGATATCAATTTCACCCTGTATTAATGTGCTGTTATTTGGTAAAAGGTATCAGGTATCGGTCATTCCTATTCGTACTTGGGTTCCGAATATTTGTGTCCATTGACAACCATTGATCTATTTTATAAAACGAAATACGTACGCAAATATTTCAATCAATCAATCAAACAAATATACTTTATTTTACACCAAAACATATACATATACATACATACACACATATACATATATTTGTTGAGTGAAGCGTCAAAATGTAGTCAGAAGTTGGCGGCTGTTGAAGAGTTTGGGAAATAGGTTATAGTCGGCAACAGCCGGCACAGACGGTGTATTTACTGGTGCCAGGCTGCCGCGGCCGCGACCCTGACAAGGGTCTCAGGTGATTTATAATACGTTTTAGTTTCAATGTTGTTTTGCCCTCACTCCATCCCGTCCGCTTTTAATATATTTCAGTATTTTTTCGACGCACAGTTCAGAGAATACGAGGTCGTGAACTAAAAACCATTTAGAATTAAAAAATAGTTTAATTCTAAAGTTTCTGATGTGTTTCCCGCAGAAAGATTACCAAACATCATTTGGTTCTACTCCTACGATTACCTATGATATTGAAATACGGTGTTGAATGTATGCTCATGGCATGCATTACATTTCTTTGCCCGGTATCTTTTGTTCTTTTTGATTTTTTAGGGTTCCGTACCCAAAGGGTGAAAACGGGACTCTATTACTAAGCCTACGTTGCCTACGTTGTCCGTCCGTCCGTCCGTCCGTCCGTCTGTCTGTCCTACCTATTTAGGGCTGTAACTTTTGAACCGTAATAGCTAGATAGTTGAAATTTAATCTTTTTCTCAGATTATGCGTTATTACGGCGGATTTGTTAACAAATAATAAAAATATCAAAAGTAAAAAATTAAGGGGGGTTCTCAACAAGAAACTAGTTTTTATCAATGTTTTTTCTTCACGCTCTATCGTTAAAACGGTAATACATACAAGTGACAAACTTAGTGTGATTATAGAACAAACTCTACAGAATAATAACAAATACTAAAAACCGGCCAAGTGTGAGTCGGTCTCGCGCTAAAGGTCCCGAACAAAAAAAGTTATTTTTCTAAGTTAATAATGTTGTGTTCTGTTGTGGTGTGGTTCGGAACCCTCGGTGCGCGAGTAGCCCGACTCGCACTTGACCGGTTTTTATTTAATAGTCTCCCTTTGAATTTAAAACAGGGGTGTACCTAGAGTTTATCCAATTACATTAGTTAATGTCATTGAGTTTATCTCGTTATCTGTAACTTCGTCTTTAAAATAATCAGGGCTCTTTTCAGAATTTTACTTATTTTCAGGCAAACAAAGAAAACAATTATTCAGGCACATACTGTAGTTGTCTATCAGTTTCATTTACAAAGTTTTGATGGGTACCTTATTGCTCTAAATTACTTTGATGTCGAGTTACGAGCTGCTTACGGCATACCTACGTTTATAGTAGATGCAGGAAGTTCGTTACCTCTTTGTTACAATAATTATCTATCTACTCGTAATAGTTTCCTTTGTTTGGCACACGAGCACGACTGAAAGTTCAGCTTTGTTAGCAGACGTAAATCACACCTAACTCCATCCATATGCATAAAGGATGCGAATTTTGGAGTTCTACCTCCATTTAATTTATGCTATAAAGTATAAACTATTTTCTATCATCATCACAGAGTACTATAATTACCTACTACATTCGATTGCAGGTAGGTATGGGTAATGATTGGGAAAAAGAAAATATTTTCATTATGTAAAACAAATAATAATCTCGTTTGTTAACACCTTCTACAGGGTGTACAATAAAATGGGACAGCTACTCAAAGGGGTGCTTCAGACCATCAAACTGAACAACTTTCTCTATGGGACCAATATCGAAATCGCGAAAAAAAAATCCGCTCTCCCATACAAAACTGCAAACATAACTCGACTGAAATGTATGGGACAGCAGATTTTTTTTTCGCGATTTCGATATTGGTCCCGTAGAGAAAGTTGTTCAGTTTGATGGTCTGAAGCACCCCTTTAAGTAGCTGTCCCATTTTATTGTACACCCTGTATAAGAAATGAACTATTGAATATTATTGTGTTTCCTGAAGTGCAAAAATAGCTCGAAATGGAAAATGAACAATGTACGACTATAGAATTACGGGCAGATATTAAATTTTCTCTTTATAATCTTCGCTACGCGAGCCTTTCAGTGTGTCGGAAACAATAGCATAACGGGAACAAAGACTTATTTCTAACCCGTCAGATAAAGCACCTAATATAGGGTCAACGAGGCGAAGAGTACCTACCTACACTGAAAAAAATGCGAGCCAACTAAGAAGTATTTTCTCTTAATTAGCACCAACATAATTGAAATGACGTTATTATTGTTTACTAAAAACAAAAGATGGTAGTTGTAACAGCAAGCCGAATTCGTTTAACAAAGTTCTCTTAGTCAGAGAAGTCATGATGTTGACAGACTCATATGGATTCATGATGTATGATTATCATAAACAAGATCTTGGTTGAAGTAAACAATTTTTTTTTCAGTTTACTGAATGCGTGGGGAGCCGTACCGCTGATTTTTAAGAGAATTGTCCTTGCAGAGCGCCTGAGCGAGCTGTATACAATCGAAGTTAGATCCTATTTTCAATACTAACCAAATAAATTAAATGACCTCTGTGCCGATGGTTTGTCAGATTTCCATTAGAATTATAGTTTCTATCTTTGAGCCACTATGCCTTCGAAACTATTCTAAGCGCCGCGGCATATATTGGCCTCGGAGACCAGATTCCCTAGGATTCGAGGAGATACGACCCGCTCAAAGCGTACCGATTGAGAAGTAGCGCATCTACTTCAAACTTCAGGGTCCTTTGGTCACTTTCACATTGCCCCTTTTTAGGGTTCCGTACCCAAAGGGTGAAAACGGGACCCTATTACTAAGCCTACGTGGTCCGTTCGTCCTTCCGTCCGTCTGTCCGTCTGTCCGTCCGTCCGTCCGTCCGTCCGTCCGTCTGTCCTACCTATTTAGGGCTGTAACTTTTGAACCGTAATAACTGGGTCATTGTCATATAGTGCCAAAAAAAATTTCAATTCTCATAATTTCCTAAATAATACTTTAATTTAATTTCTTTTTACAAAAAGAAACAACAACTATATTATACTTTATACCCATGCAAATCTTTATTAGGCATTAATTCGATAAATTACGTTTTTGCTATTTTTTATACTCAAATGTCCGTTTCGGTGGTCTGTTCAAAACTGATGTATGCAAGTTCACAATGAAAAAAATAAATGAAAACTGCACTAAACTTGTGCCCTGTTCAGCTTAATTAGTTCTCTCAATCCTCAATAATCATGTCCTATTGGTATGAATTCTAAAAGTGGCACAGTTTGTTATTTAACAACGATTATCACATGTTACACGAGTAGCGTGTCTTTTCGGTGGTTCATATTTCTATCGAAACTTTGCAACATTTTTATGTCTAAACGTGCCCAAAAACAAATAGTTCCTTTCTAGGGAAACTTATGAATGCCCAATGATGCATCCCTAATCCACATTTCACCACAGAAGAGCAAAATCTTTTTCGTTTACCCAAAAATACTTTTGTGTCAAACCACATTGCGTCTTTCCGGTTACTCCGTTAAATTTGAAATTATTATTGAATAAATTAAATGTTGGCTATAGCGTAGTACATACTAATGTTTTATTTACAAAAACATCATATTTGGACAACCAGACCGCTAAACTTTCAAGATAGCTGAATTTGAATGTGAAATTTCCGTTCGGTGGTCATCTTTTTGGTGGTCATTTGTAACTACCGATCAACAAATCAACGTCAGGATCAAGTTCATTCTAACTTTTCTCCACCAATATGAACTGGGGCCGCTTAGGTGGTGTATGGTCATCGCTGGCATCCTTATTAATGAGAGAAAGCCTGATAAACAACTGAAATATAGAGAAATGAAGAAGAAGCAGTGACTGGAGATACTAAAAGGTCAATACGCATAGTTTAAAGAAAATCCACCATCTTTTCCGGCTCCTTCTATTGGTTCACACATATATCTTAACCGGTGAAGTCCAGAAACATGAAATGCAGGTTGCATTGCAGGAGATGAAATTCTGATTGAAGTCAACCAATCCATATTGGACACGCATGGTGAATAGAACTGTCAAACAATCCCATACACCCTTCTTGAGGATAGGCTCTATACCTTGCAGAGAAACGTATAAAAGAAAAAACGATAACGATGGATGATGAACATCATCTTCTCCTAATTCATCTGTTTTGAGAGACACTTTAAGAATTTCTCAAGGGATTTAGAAATCTATTATTATTGATGGAGTTGAAATCAAAATTAAGTAAACATATAATAGAAGAGAATGAAAGATTAATAAAGCAGATGAAAACGAACAAGAAAAAGAAACTGAAAGCACGGAAGATACTCAAATAGTCAAAAGAAGAACGACAACCGAAAAGATGTCTTTTTGGTGGTCCATATTTTATTATATTTTTATGGTAGAAATTATCAACAATTCCCCATATCTGCCGAAATATAATAAAAACGTCACGGCAAATAAATTTAAAAAGTGATTAATATGAGTTAAATTTTGCTTTATTTTATTAATAAAACGCAATTCAGGTCTTTTTGGTGGCCAACTGCACCTTTACGGTGGTCAGAAAAAAACATTTTTTGGTAATTATTTGCTAACGGACAAGAAACGACCTTTATTTTTATTTTATTTAGGTTATATTCACCATTTTACTTCGGTTAATAAAGAAAAAGTGGTAAAAATTCACACTTTTTCAAATTGCTTTCTCTGCACCCCTTATATGACAATGACCCAGCTAGATAATTGAAACTTTCTCAGATTATGCGTTATTACGGCGGATTTGTTAACAAATAATAAAAATGTCAATAAGTTAAAAATTAAGGGGGGTTCTCAACAAGAAACTAGTTTTTATCAACGTTTTTTCTTAACGCTCTATGGTAAAAACGGTAATACATACAACCGTCAAACTTAGTGTGATTATAGAACAAACTTCACAGAATAACAACAAATACTAAAAACCGGCCAAGTGTGAGTCGGTCTCGCGCTAAAGGTCCCGGACAAAAAAAGTTTTTTTTCTAAGTTAATAATGCTGTCTTCTCTGGTGGTGTGGTACGGAACCCTCGGTGCGCGAGTAGCCCGACTCGCACTTGACCGGTTTTATTTAAGAATTTGTAACTCCAAATTTGAGGACGAGGAGGAATTTGACGATCAGGAGAGTGGCGGGAATGTTATGGATGAGAAACGCACAGGACCGAAGCCTGGGGAAAGCCCTAGGGGAGGCCTATGCTGAAAAGCAAGACAATCTGTAATACCTACTGTTTAAATTACCAAATGGTGTCAAATATCAAATTAGTTTGTTTAAGTAATATTATTATAAATTAATTGCCATGTAAATTGCATGATTGTTAAATAAAGGCTTTATTAAAAAAAAAAAAAAAAAAAAAAAAAAAAAAACTCCAAATTTGACTCTAGAAACTATAGCCTACGCCCCCATGCAAAATATAACTAAGTTTCGTTTTAAATCCTCTTAACATTTTGCCTTTCTATAAAATGTTTTTTTTTCATTAGGTAGTTCTTCTTCTTCAGAAGAAGTCTCTTGCAGACTAGTATCACTTCGACTTGTCTAGATCTTTTGTGATCGCCACTTTAATTTTATTACAGTTCACTGCTAATATCCACTTCCTTTTAGCAGTGCAACATTTTACTTCACTCGGGTGAACAGTGTTTACTCAAGTGAATACATCGTTTGTGCATTAGTGGGCCACATTCACACAGCATGTGAATGGGCGTATCGTCCTCCTGCAGGCAAATCCTGCAGAGTTTCGTATCCCGGATGCCTAAGGGTCGTAAGGTGTTTGTTCAGCCTACAGTGACCCTCACTTATGTTGCGCAGATTTGTCATGCTAAAGTGCGCTTCTTTTGCCATTTTGCAGTCATATGCCGCAATCAGTGCCTTGGAATGGATTAATCTTGGCGTTTTCATCCAGTGATCTAAATACTTTTTAAGACATTGGTTCCTAAGGTTAAGTTGACTAGGGACTTCTTTTTGAGACTCCACGTAACGAGCATGGACCCAGCGTCCTAGTGTCGTAACTATAGACGATCGTTTTATTTGCAGCAATTGCAAAGGCAATCGTAAACAATAGTACATACCATCTCGCAGGTGACTACAGCGGAGGAGCCCAGCACGAGGTGCTCTCTGCCCAGGTCCTACACAGCCACGACGAAGAGGGCTCCTTGCAGACCCACCAGCCCAACAACTCCCAGATATGACCATACTCGCTGCACCACAGAGAACAACCGTATAACAATATTACATACCATCTCGCAGGTGACTGCAGCGGAGGAGCCCAGCGCGAGGTGCTCTCTGCCCAGGTCCCACACAGGCACGACGAAGAGGGCTCCTTGCAGAGCCACCAGTCCAACAACTCCCAGATATGACCATACTCGCTGCACCACTGAGAGAACAACCGTATAACAATAGTACATACCATCTCGCAGGTGACTGCAGCGGAGGAGCCCAGCGCGAGGTGCTTTCTGCCCAGGTCCCACACAGGCACGACGAAGAGGGCTCCTTGCAGAGCCACCAGCCCAACAACTCCCAGATATGACCATACTCGCTGCACCACTGAGAGAACAACCGTATAACAATAGTACATACCATCTCGCAGGTGACTGCAGCGGAGGAGCCCAGCGCGAGGTGCTCTCTGCCCAGGTCCCATACAGGCACGACGAAGAGGGCTCCTTGCAGAGCCACCAGCCCAACAACTCCCAGATATGACCATACTCGCTGCACCACTGAGAGAACAACCGTATAACAATAGTACATACCATCTCGCAGGTGACTGCAGCGGAGGAGCCCAGCGCGAGGTGCTCTCTGCCCAGGTCCCACACAGGCACGACGAAGAGGGCTCCTTGCAGAGCCACCAGCCCAACAACTCCCAGATATGACCATACTAGCTGCACCACTGAGAGAACAACTGTATAACAATAGTACATACCATCTCGCAGGTGACTGCAGCGGAGGAGCCCAGCGCGAGGTGCTCTCTGCCCAGGTCCCACACAGGCACGACGAAGAGGGCTCCTTGCAGAGCCACCAGCCCAACAACTCCCAGATATGACCATACTCGCTGCACCACTGCAAATGCAAACAATCAATTTGTCATAATTGTGGATCGATTTGTGAAATACTTTAGGATTTTTCAGGTTCGAAATCACTATCGCCTGTTAGTTGGTCACTTGCTCTTACTAGCACTCACACACCAAGATGGACGTCCTATATGTTGTATTAAAGAACATTTTAATACCTAATATTCTTTACGAGGTTATTATTTATAATACTTACTAATAAGCTTACTACCTACACACACAGATGCGAACTTTTAACAATTTAAAGAAGGCTATTGTTTTCTCCCGCCAACAAAATGTAATTAAAAAGTTTATAAAATATCATCAAACTTTTTTGCTCCGTCAATGTATAATGGAGGGAATTTTAAATTTCGTATTTGACAACGACCATTGTTCAAACTTTTGCCAATATTCGAATATAAATATTTTCACGTTCGTAAATAAATTGACAGAAACTCGTTCATTATTTAATATAACCTACACGCAGGAAGGCAAATCATTTGTATTAGACGGTACTTCCTATTTCTATGAAAATACCACATACTTACTTCTGTATTACAATACAGAAGTCTGAGGAAGATACCATAAAATTCTTGGATTGGGATCTATGATTGAGATGGTTATACAACGTCATGGACAAAGACATGGTTATAGAACGTCATTGCAGTACTTCCTATCCAAGAACATTGTATACCTACATAAGTATAGTTTCCTATCTCTATGCGTCATTAGGGATAGTTGCAGAAATGCTCATTAAAGTTAATCCTCCATTAAATCTCTTAGTAAAAGCTAGCAAGAGTAGATTTAATGGAGGATTAACTCTAATGAGCGTTTACATTTCTGCAACTATTTATGAGATTAATAAAATTTAATAAAAAGCAAAGTAAAAAGCATAACCGTACCCGTAGTAAATTAATATGTTCTATGATCGAAAGAAGTTAAAAAAACATTTTGAAGTTTTTATTTCTCGTCTATTTCATACAAGCAAAGAGTTTTCATGACGTATAAAAAATACAGAATTGGCACCTATCTGTCAGAAAAAATGACGATAAGCCAAATACTTCAATAAAAAAGAAAACAGTTTTTTTTAAATTTTATTTTTTATGGGTTTTGTAATTTTTTTTCCAAGTCGTCTTGCCAGTCCGCAACAAACAATTTTAGCATCATCAAAAAGTTTTTATTCCTAAATCCCAAAGAATTCCAATAATGTCTCTTTGGTGCCTATTTTCGCGCTGGTGTATGCATAAGAATCATATAAGAACAGATAATATTATTAGGTAACTATTCTTATGGTGTATGGTCAAATTATATTTGTTTCAACAAATATTTCATAGGAACTATCTGAAAATAATCGGCCCTAAATTGAACAAAACACATACACTACTTACCTACTTACCTGACACTCGCGTTTCTTTAGTTAGTGTTTATTGAATTGATTTCTTGAGTTCTCGAGTTGTTGAGACATTTTTTCTCGTCTCAACTAGGCAAGATTTCTCGAGAATTGTCGCTTTGAGAAATCTCGAGCAGAAACCCTAATTTCTATGTTCTTTCATTGCTAACCGTAATGCTACTTATACAGAGTGTAACGAAACACCCTAGTAATACTTAAAAGGGTGGTTTAGTTAGACCTTCAAACTGCACAACTTTCACTCTGGAGCCAACATCGAGAAAAAGTAAAAAAAATCAGCTGTCCCATACATTTTAGTCGAGTACCTGCAGTTTTGTATGTGACAGCAGACTTTTTTCGATGTTGGCTCCATAGTGAAAATTGTTCAGTTTGAGGGTCTGAAGCAGCCCCTTAAGTATAAGTAGGGTGTTTTGTTACACCCTGTACATCTGACCTGAGCTATTCGTGAACAGTTTTGTCCCAGCAGCGTATATCTTGAGCCCCGGATAGAAGGCGAGGGCGACCAGCAGCTCGTAGACCCATAATTTAGCGCCCCGTCTTATGTCACCGAAACCATGCACCACAGATGTTATTCCAACGTTTATTCTAAAACAAGAAACCAAAACAAAAAAGTTTGTAAATTAATAGTAGCATACGACCACGCATCCATTATTTTGAACATAAGGATTTCTAGAACTATTTTGTTTATACCATTGTAGCATAGGCAAAAGGCAAAGACATATATATTACTAGCGTAAGGACATGGCCTATGAGCTTGACTATTGTCCCCAGTTCGTTGGCTCTAAAATGCAAGGAAAAATGTCAATTTAGAGCACTACAAATATATGACACGATATAGTTCGTATTCGAGTTATGACAGATGGCGCAAATTTTTGATTCTATGAAGAAGGTTTTTGTAAAATATTCTGACGGGCCTATCCTTAAGCTAGTAATATATATAAATCTATGGCAAAAGGGTTATTTTGACAATGTTTTGTGCGTACGGGTAGTATAGCCAATCTTTTTTTTTTAATAATTAAACAAGAACATTGTATATAGTATCCTATTAATTAATGGACTCATGCTTGTGCGTTAGCACTGCATTTCCGCCAGCGTCAAGTATTTTATGGGAGAATCTATCCCAATCTCAGGGATTGTTTTTGGACAAGAAAAATACTCAGTATTAGTATTTTCATCAAAGAAATTGAACCTATTTTGATCCATCCCTAGAGGTCAGACGTATTCGTAATGTTTTTTGTCAACTCACTATAATCAAATAAGCGTTCAGTTTTAGCAAACTCACTTTTGGGATTCAGGAGTTTGAAAAAATTATAGGTATATTAAATAGTAAGACAAGCTGGTACCTAATTGAGCATTCTGATTTCGTAAACGAAAGAAAAAGACACATTTTGCGTTTTGAACGTTTTACGTATTGAACATTCTGCGTGTAGACGAAACAATGACTAAAATTAAAAATGCCACAAGATAGTACTTTTATCTCTATCTTATCATAATCGGCTTTTTTCGTCCTTGACTGCCAACAGGAGCAGACTAGAGCAATGACCTTCTCAAATTAGCCAAACAGTCAATAAAATAATCACAAAATTGGACGTTCTCTGGTTAAAGGGACCTTGTTGTCGGTTTTTAGTTTCCTAGATATCTATACATACTCGTATTTAATGAGAGAAATTTATAAAGATTGAGGATCCGTTAATAATTCCATACCGACAACAAGGTCCCTTTGCGCCTTGAGAACATCATAAATAATCATCGATCATAAAATATAAATAACGAACAGTCTCATGTAAAATTGACATGTTTAGGCCCGGTCACTGAGCAAGTAATCACTACGTTTTAGGCCCGGTGCTCACCCTATAGGAATATTAGGTTTTAAAAGTGAAATCCGTCATAACTAGCTGAAAATTTGCATACGTACTCAGAATACGGACCAAAATGACGGAGTGTTTCCCGTTGGTCAGATTGGTGGTCAGACTGGTCTGGCCAACGGGCGTGCTAAAACTCCCCCCGCCCCTCCCCCGCTTGCGTCTTGAGATACAATTTTATGTATGAAATTAAAAAACAAAAAATTCTGAACCAGTCGTGCGGGATATCAAATGAAAGGGCTTCATGAGCCGGTCCAAAAAAGCAATGTAAAAAATTTTTGTAACTATTTTTTTTTTTCATTATTAAAAATTTCGACAGTTCTTTGTGAAAAAATTTTAAATAATTAGTAACCATAAATATTTTTAAAATTACTTTTTTGGACTTAGATATGAGGATGTTATATGAGTCTTTTGGCGTATGTTTTACAAAAATTTACCCAGCCGTTTCCCACCTAGAGGAGCCCAAACTTGGTATGTTTTGAAATTACTTTTTGGATTTTTCGAAAACAAGTGGCTGAAAGGTAATGGTGTAGTATATTTTTAGAACCGGCTCATGGAGCCCTTTCATTTGATACCCCACACGACCGGTTTCAGAATTTTTTTTTAAATTACATACTAAAAATTGTACCTCAAGACGCAAGCGGGGGAGGGGCGGGGAGTTTTAAACAATTATTGATATCTACTTGCAGAGTCACTATACCAAATTTCAGCTAGATAATTATGTTGCATTTTACTTTTTCGCTTACATTTTGTCTAATATTCTTCCTTTTTTTATCCATTCCATTCTTAGGCTCGTTTGTGTTCGTGAATTACTGTCAGGGTCAGACCCATAAAATGATCGGACTAATTTGTTTATGACGCGTTCGATTGAGGGAGCTATTGGTGGATTTTACACATCTCCGCTCCGCTCCGCTTTGGGGCATACTAGGCCATGATGTCAGCGAGATAGCGCATTACTTACCACTGACCCAAAGTGACCTCTATTCGTTTGATACAGGGTGTTAGGGTAAACAGTTGCATTACTTTAAGGGGTGATTGTAGCCATGATACTGAACAACTTTCCTAAAGAATTCTATACCAAAAACGCATAAAAAACGATTTTTCATACAAACATTCGATCAGCTGATTGCATTTAGTATGGAAAGTCGATATTTTTTTGTGAATTTCCTATAGGTTTCTTTGGGAAAGTTGTTCAGTATCATGGGTACAATCACCCCTTAAAGTAGTGTAACTGTTTACCGTAACACCCTGTATTATACAGGGTGTACAATAAAATGGGACAGCTACTTAAAGGGGTGCTTCAGACCATCAAACTGAACAACTTTCTCTATGGGACCAATATCGAAGTCGCGAAAAAAAAATCTGCTGTCCCATACATTTCAGTCGAGTTATGTTTGCAGTTTTGTATGGGAGAGCGGATTTTTTTTTCGCGATTTCGATATTGGTCCCATAGAGATAGTTGTTCAGTTTGATGGTCTGAAGCACCCCTTTAAGTAGCTGTGCCATTTTATTGTATACCCTGTATGTAGGTACCTATTTGAATGTGCAATTTTTTGATTGACATTCCAGTTTGTAATAATGGACCAAAGTACCTACATTCATTTTAATATGATTTACAATTTCGGCTTCATCAATGTATTTATTCTCATTATATCTAGTTTTAACAACACAAACAAGTGCCTAGCCTAAATACATTAAGTAGGACGACGTTATATCTTTATATCACAGATAAGCTTGCCCTTTGAACGTTTCTAATCACACTGGCCAGCATGTTTGTGCAAATGAAGCGTGAAAACAACAATAGTACGTACACACGACGACACAGTCATCAAGATACGCAAAACCAACATAAGCTGGCCGCGCGTAGGGTACATAACGTATAACGTCGCGCGGCCAGCTTATTTTGGTTTTGCGTAGCTTGATGTGTCGCAGTGTGTACCTACCTAATCGCATAATACTTATTTGAAAATTCTAGCTTGGTTTACTTTTAGCTTAATTAAGGTTTCAGGATAACGAGTCAAGTGGTGAGGTTTAGCCCATAAAAAACCTTTGAGCCACTGCAAGATGTTGTGGGTCTACTTCAAACCAGAAAGGAAAGGTAAATAGACTTATTAATTTACATACCATACATATTCACAAGCCTGTCTCCCACTGGGGTAATCTCAACCTTAGACAATTTAATAGTAAAGACTGGCCTTGCGGTAGCATTTCCCCTCTGCCACGGTATTAGATCAATTAATCTTGCGCATTTACACTCAATTTTATACCTTATCACTAAACGAGACAGCCTATAATAGCGAAACAATAATTTTGAACTTAGAACGTTTGGGGTTCACACGAGAATACTTTTCATGATTTTTAACATTCAAAATTAGAATCTAAAGTTATAGGGAATAAAATCCAAAGTTGCGGATTTCATGTTACCTCGCCCCCCGCAAAAAGTGGCAGAAAATTTTGATAGTAGAATGACACGCGTTACGCGTCCATACTATTAAATTGTCTAAGATCTCAACTGAACCTGAGACAATTTACCTACCAAGAATCACAAAATAAAGCCTAGACAACCCACGGGACCATAATGCTAGGTGTAAAATTAATAACGTTAAGTACATAAATTAAACGGGATGCTTCAGGCCACCAACCAAACTGAACAACTTTCACTATTGGATCAACATGGAAATCTTGAAAAAAAAAGTGTCCTTAGTTGTGCAGTTTGATGGTCTGAAGTACTCCTTTAAGTATTTTGTAACGCATTTAAGTTTACACCCTGTAGGTAGGTAAGTATACATAGCACAGTATCTTCAGCTTCGTATGTACATAAGCTGGTTTCATTCTAAACAAATGAAGAAGGGAAGTGAAGAGTATACATTAGCATTTATTGCGTGCGTTAAAATATAGTATAAGAGGTAACTGTACTTTTTGCAACCATCAGCAGCAAGGCTGATTCAGTGTTTACGGGGTGTAGAGCATCTCTGTGATGGGGATGGACCAGGTCTGCCTGCATAACTCCAGTCGGTTTAGGAGTTACTGATGATTAAAGGTCTGTAAAAAATTTGCGATCAGCTGCAAGGCTGATCGTATGTTATTGTTTTAGTATGCACTGTAGCTATGTGAAAAGTACAAAAACTGTCAAGTTTTGTCAGTCGGTTTAGGTGATACAGCCGTTCAAAGGTCGGAACTTTGACTGGCTGTATCTCCTAAACCGACTGACAGAACTTGACAGTTTTTGTACTGTTCACATAGCTACAGTGCATACTTCAAAAATATCATACGATCAGCCTTCATATGATCGTTTATTTTTTACTGACCTTTAAACATCAGTAACTCCTAAACCGACTGGAGTTATGCAGGCAGACCTGGTCCATCCCCATCACAGAGATGCTCTACACTCCATTAACACTGAATCAGCCTTGCTGCTGATGGTTGCAAAAAGTACACTTATCTCTCGGAATAATAGTACATCTTAGGCTGAAGCACTATGGTGTGTGTGACTAAGGATCATTTTATTGATCCATAGTCACACCGGTGTGGTAACTCGGTGTGACTATGGGTCGGTCGCGAAGCATAGTAGTAGCTGTAGGTACTATACTGTGCCATAATACATTATATCTCCCGTGGGTTATGGACATTATAGTTAATGATTCAGGTACGACCTTAACACTCAAAATATAAATGTTTTAGTAGGTACTTACTTTCCACTTTCGACGAGATCATAAATAACAGTGTCACATAAAAGCACGACGAGTATAACAACAAATATGTGGTAAATAGCTCTTATGTGCAGAGATGCGTCAATAAGGACCGTCAGGGGGGATTCCCTGGGAGCGAATTCAGCGTCCTGGGGCCTCTCTTCATACTGTTTGATATCTCCATTCTGCGCACGAGACAGATGGGCCCTGCGTCTGCGCAGGGTATCCTCTTCAGTCATGATTTATATTATTTTACTGTATTGATCTGTAAGATTACACAACTTATGCACTTTTTTTAAGAATCTAGTTAGAAACTTAGAACTATAATACAAGTTTGTCTAAAGATAAATTTACTTATTAGAAAACGATTGCCACATTTTTCAACTTTTAATTATTTATTACTATTTAACACTATCAAATTAAATATCAGAGAATACATTTTTGACAAGAGACTACGATGACTGATTCATTATAATAAATACCCACCGGTTATAATATTAATAAAACAAGTTTTTATGGAGGTAATTCAAACTCAAATTGTGCATCGTTTTGTTAACACACAAGTACTAAATGAACTAATTTCATCTGAAAATAATAGTAGCACTCAATGAGAACATTGATTACTACTTTGTTAATATCTATACCTATAATATTATTAACCTTTCACTTAGATAAAGATCCCTCGAAGAAAACAAACATCCCTGTTTCAAAATTAATCGAATATTTAAACGATAATGCACTTAGATAACACTTAAAAACAATTTAATTCACAAAATAAATGTCATTAGATGTGTTCACGATAATCAAATCAACGCAGTACTTGTTAATATGATCGCTAAACTAATCTTTTATTAATTTATCATGTTATGCGCAAGAGTAGGTGTTTGCGATATGGGTTTACTACCGAATGAACTAACTTACTAAACTTATGAATTAATATGAGTACCTACATAATCTGTCGCAGGGAGACTATGAAACAGAAAAATAATCTATCTATCTAAACTATTATAAAACTGTAACAGAAGTCACAAATTTTTGGATTTTTGTCTGTCTGTTTGTTTGTTTGTTTGTTTGTGTGTTTTTTTGATCGAGTATCACACAAAAACTACTGAACCGATTTTCATGAAACTTTTTGTTTGATATCTTTTAGGACCTGACTTAAAATCTGGTATATATTATGTATAATTTATGCGGACGAAGTCGCGGGTAAATGCTCGTACTATTATAAAACGGATAATTTAAAAAATAATTTTTCTGCTTTGTGTGTTTGTTCGAGCATCACGCAAAAACTGCTGACCCGAATTTGATGAAACTTTTTTTTTGATAGCTTATGATCCGACTTAAAATCTTGTATATAATTTGTGCCGACGAAGTTGCGGGCTAACGCTAGTAAGATTTATCGGCGCGCCTAATCGAGGTCTCGGGTGATCCCTGGCAGCTATCCTCGGCCAGCGAATCAGTCTGGCCATACAATGAGGCAACGCTGCCAGCCTCCTGGAGCCTCCTCCTGGGCACCCTGCCATCAAGGGGTAATTTAGAAGATATTGCCAAACCAGGGTCCTGGGTTCGAATCCCGGTTCGGTCATGGATGTTTATATGTTTGTGCCGTTGTTGTATGGTTTCCATAATAAACAGCCTATAAATAGTGCTTTCTTGGGATCATTACAATGTATGTGCCTGTGAGCGTTATTTATTTATTTATTTTATTTATTTTTTATTTATAGTCTAAGTTTTGTTTCCCTTTGTTTTTTTTTCTTTAGGTTAAGATAAGAGTTAATGTATAAAATTGCATTTTTTTTTGTTATAAATAAAAACATTATCTGTAAGTAGGTAATATAAATAATAATCAGGTAATTCGGAAAAATCTCACACGGCGATTTTTTTAAAATCATGATCGAATTATGCATAAGGTACCTACATATGTATATGTTAATGTTGATATTTTCTGTTGCTGATTTCAACGTATGACTTTCAAAAATTTCACTCCAGTGGCATTGGCAAAGAGTACTATGGGCCATTTAGGAGGTCAAGTGACCGTGCGTTGTGAACGTAGTGTCACGTAGTGTGGGACACTACGTGACAACGTATACGGTCACGAGTTGTCTCCACTCAAGAACTCGAACTCTCCATTGGTTCCTGTTCTTCGGCAGATATGACCATCGGTTTATTAATTATAAGAGGTACCTATATCAGCAGCCAGTCATTCCAGAGGGCCTAGCAAGACACCCCCGAGATAACGACAAAAATCTAGACATGCCTCTGTCTTCGTTATTTTGCGCCCCTATGCGAAATCGACGCAAGACGTTATTTGGCTTTGTCGTGAGTGGCATGCTAGCCCTATGCGATCTCTCCTCTGAGAGATCGCATAAGGAGGAGGAGGATATTCTCTGTTTCTCTAAACAGAGAATATCCTTATGCCGGGTTAACACGCTTGTGCAAGCCTAGGCAAGTTCGCTGAACATTGACGTTTCTATAAAGTTAAATAGTAATAATCACTTTACAGAACAGTCGATGTACAGCGAAATTTTTTACGAGTTGGCCGCTCCCTCCCTTCCCGCTTCACCATACCGCACCCCTAAGAGACCCTATTAAACGCAATTTTATAACCTTTAGCAACGCAACTACGCCACGTACGGCACGTCCGTCCCGGTCACTAAAATTTTTATTTGCTTGTTATATTATTTTTTGTCGACGGGACCAGTTAATGAGCCTGTGACGAAATTTTGTAACGGTCATCGACGGCCAACTCGAAGCAAACGGATAGTAGATCATGATCTTATTAGAAATATCATACATTTCCAAGGATTTTGCGATTGCCTGCGACATTACTTACAATGCTATAACATTCAATGGCTGCACGGTTGGAGCTAGTGGTGCGAGTAGGGTTGCCAACTTTTTTTAGACCAAATATAGTATTTCGAGCCTTAGTGCCCGAAAAAATATAGTAGATCGGGGAAAATTAAGAAAAAATATAGTATTTTTCCAATTTGTGAATTTTTTTTTTCATTAAAATTTTTTTTTACTACTTTTTGGTTTGAATACCAAGTTCTAATTTTTAAGAAACAATCATTTATCTATTTCGTATTCGTTATAGAAAATAATGCATCCTGTAAACGCAGAAGTCGCTGGATTCGATACAGAAATAATATAATTTCTAAAAAAATAGATAAATCAGACTTTAGGAAAACTTGTTGTCACTTTTCAGTAGTATATTTAGTAGAAAATTTATTATGGAACAAATGTGATGAAGAGAAAGAAAATTGTGAAAATAATGTTAAGTTATCGGTCATTTTTATTGGATCTAAGTACCAATATATTTAAATTCTCTATAAATTATTTGCTCATCAAAATATAGTAGTTTTGCCTACTATATATTTTTCTCAGAATTATAGTAGTAGGGCCCCTAATATAGTAGGATACTATATTATACAACGTGTTAATGAATTAACGCAAAACCTCATATACCCCATCTGATTTATATCAAAATAATTAGATTGAAACAATAATTTCATTTTTTTTTGTACTTAAAATTTAAAGTTATTCGCATTTTAAGTTTTGAGGCAAAAATGATTTTTTATCATTTCAGCAATGAATGAAGGCGCTAACGTACTCATGGATACATTTTAATAATCTTGTTTTGGTAGTAAGTAGGGTGAGTGTGCCCGTGGGGTGGGTTGACATCGGGTTCAGTAAATTTAAAATTTTACCAAAAAATTATTTAATATTTTGAAAAAAATTACCTATGTTGAAACCATGATAATTCGATTCGGCTCTCGATTCTAAACAAACTACTTTCTAGTTTTGCGTTAATTCATTAACACGTTGTATAGTAGGGTTGGCAACCCTAGGTGCGAGCCTCGCGTCAAGTAGTCAATGACTATCAGCTCAATCTATACTTAATATTATAAAGAGGAAAGATTTGTACCTATTTTTGTATGTTTGTATGTTTGTAATGAATAGGCTCAAAAAGTACAGGGCCGATTTAAAAAATTCTTTCACCATTAGAAAGCTGCATTCACCCTGAGTAACATAGGCTATATTTATTGCTAGAAAAGATTAGACGTCCACCCGTGCGAAGCCGGGACGGGCCGCTAGTCGTATAATAAAGTTTGTGTTATCGTTTGTTTTCTCCTAGTAACTTAACAGTAAGAAAACCGCCATCGATTACCTACTTTACGTAATTGAACTACTTAACTATTCGTTAATAAACCACCTCAGAGGCCATTGAGAGGGTACCGAGCCTATTGTGCTGCTCTCCATCGTATTTTTAGGGTTCCGTACCCAAAGGGTGAAAACGGGACCCTATTACTAAACCACTTGTTGTATATTATTGTATGTGGAGAGAAATAAACTATTTTTATTATTTATTTATTATTATAAGCCTACGTTGTCCGTCCGTCCGTCCGTATGTCCGTCTGTCCGTCCGTCCGTCCGTCTGCCCTACCTATTTAGGGCTGTAACTTTTGAACCGTAATAGCTAGATAGTTGAAATTTTCTCAGATTATGCGTTATTACGGCGGATTTGTTAACAAATAAAATAAAAATGGCAGAAAGTTAAAAATTAAGGGGGGTTTTCAACAAGAAACTAGTTTTTATCAACGTTTTTTCTTCACGCTCTATAGTAAAAACAGTAATACATACAAGCGTCAAACTTAGTGTGATTATAGAACAAACTCTACAGAATAACAAAAAATACTAAAAACCGGCCAAGTGTGAGTCGCTAAGTCGTCTTGCGCTAAAGGTCCTGGACAAAAAAAGTTTTTTTTTTCTATGTTAATAATGTTGTGTTCTGTGGTTGTGTGGTACGGAACCCTCGGTGCGCGAGTAGCCCGACTCGCACTTGACCGCTTTTATTTTTATTTCTAAGCAAAAACAACATTTCCAATAAAAAATAATTCATCATTCATCATTGTAGTCCTGATTGTGTGTGAAAGGGACCACTTTTGGAGGTTTTCGCGATAATAACCAACCATCTCGCATAAAACATTAAAAGCATCAACAATAACTTTTAACACATAACAAAACATCCGTATTTAATATTTCGATTAATTGAAAGCCAACCAAGACTACAATGCGACATTCTTGTTTTTTGGAAATTTTGTTTAATTATTTAGAAATAAAAAAATACGATTGAGGGCAGCACAATAGGCTTGGTGCCCCCTGAAGGTGGTTTGAAAATTCACTGACAGCAAGTTGATACATTCTCCACCAATTCGCACTGGGCCCCTGTGGTGGAGTATTACCCATTCCCTCTCACCATTATTTGTGAGAGAAGGCTTTTACACCGCAGTGGAATTCGACAGGATATAAATGCTATAAATTACGTAACTTTTTTAAATTCGTACTGGCCATTATTAATTATGTACTAGCTGTGTCCCGCGACTTCGTCTGCGTTAATCCAGAACATATGTATCACAGAGTACTATAATTACTACATGTTTTATCTATCTGTTTGCCAGATTTTATCGAAATCCGTTCAGCTGTATAAGCGTAACTGAGCTACAATAATTCGAACATCTCGTCACAAACTTTAACATTTATAATGTTATTGAGATGAGATGAGATTTTCTGAGGTTTATGCAAGCCGAGCGAGGCTTATAATACGACCAGTGATGGTCTATTCTCTATTGTGTTCGCCCCATGCTCGGCCATATTTTTACACATAGGTCGTACCGTACCTCCGAACTTATGGTATTTTCTTTTCGAACTCTTTTATGCAGGTTCCCTTACGATGTTTTTCCTTCACCGCCGGGAACACTAGCTCGCTTTAATAATTACAAATAGAACCGTACATAAATTCCGTAGAGCTTAGTAGTGTACCACTCCAATTAGGCCTGGCAAGGTATGTAGTGTATACTGTATAGGCCGGAATCGAACCGCTGTCTCCCTCGTGATTTGAGTCACAAATTATCTTGCATATGGGCTATCACCGCTTGTCATTCACCATGCGTTCGTATTCAAGTGTGTGTGAGAAGAGTTAAGTTGGAAAAGAAATTATTAGCCTGCCCTAGGGTTGTCTGGGAGAAATCACTTTTTAGCGATAAGACCGCCTTATTTGTACCTAATTGTAATTCTTTATCTTTATTCAAATGTACTATCAGTTTAAAATAACAATGTGTAAACGCGGTAAGAACCCGTTAAAATGTTTAATTCTAGATTAAATAATAACCGCGTAACTCTCAAAAACTGTAACAATGTGCATGACCTTGAAGGGCCATTGGATAACTTCACTCGATTGTAAAGGAATATAGACTCTATGCAAAGGCAACAATCATTTGAATGACTCGAGGGAAGTTCGTGTGATTGAGTGACGTCACATTTGCGAGCGAGGTCATGCACATTGTTATTTTAAACCGATAGTATATTCAGTTTTGGCGTGCAATAAAGTATAATTGAATTGAATTGAATTTGAATTGAAATTAATCACAAATTGCTAAAGCATCAGCTCAAATCGGAATTTGCATGGCCTTGTGTGAAGCATGAAGGAAGCATGCTTTGTAAGTACGTTGAGTTGCTACTTTCGTTGTTAATGACATTAATATTCAATGTCATGGGAAATAAATTTGTATTGTTTGTACTTTAGATGATGTAAAAGTGCGACTCCACAAAAAGTTTTACAATTTATATTAATTCTTAAAAAACTTGTTATGTAAACAAATTAAAACCTTCAGAATCCCACTGCCGGGCAAAGTGCCATACTCCACCGCGTGGGCCCATTGCTGATTGGTAGTGGCCAAGTATTGTCGACTTGCTGATGAGGACTTTTCGAGCCACGCTTCAATCTTAAATACGGTGGCTTAACGAATAGATGGCTACTTATATAGCCAAATAACGTCCGGAACGTGACATCAGAAAAAAATTCACAGATTTCGCTTCTCACACGACTCGAGCACATTGGAAATGAATCTACGGAATTCGAAAAAATATTGTCTCAAAAAGGTTCGCTACAGGGAAAACCCTATCCGATCGTCTTTGTTTTAGGTTCAAATTGTAGCTGAAAGAATTTTCCAGAAGAATATTACTCAACTTTTTGATATCATTCTTCGTTTCAAAAATATCGAGCCCCAAAATATAAAATTCGGAAAAAATTGTTTTTTTTTTTCACTATTTCGGACATAACTTTATTCGTTTTTGACTTTCTTGAATAATTCTTTTTGAACCTTACAGCTCTCGTAAATACGCCTCTTTTTAGCTTTTTTTTTTTAAATATCATATCTTCACAACCCTCCGAGATATAAAGGGATCGCACTTTTTCGTGAAATCGGAGCCCGAAAGACATTTCCAATGTCAAAAAAAGAAGGCGCTAGGTACTCGTAGAGATGAAACCCATTCGAAGACTGACCGGTCTTGGGTGATCATCATCATCTCAGCCGATGGACGTCCACTGCTGGACATAGGCCTCCCCCAAGGATCGCCATAACGACCGGTCCTTGCGCTGCCCTCATCCAACGTTTTCCCGCCGCCTTCACCAGGTCGTCGGTCCACCGTGTGGAGGGCCTACCCACGCTGCGCTTTCCGGTAGATACGCGGTCGCCACTCGAGAACTTTTCGGCCCCACCGGCCATCGGTTCTGCGAGCAATGTGCCCCGCCCACTACCACTTAAGTTTAGCAATTCTTTGGGCTACCTATGTCAGTTACTCTGGTTCTTCTGCGGATCTCTTCATTTCTGATTCGATCTCGCAGGGAAACTCCGAGCATAGCCCTCTCCATTGCCCTTTGGGTGACTTTCAGCCTTTTTATGAGGCCTTGAGTGAACGACCACGTCTCTGTTCCATAGTGTTCTTGGGTGATCAATGGTTTCCAATATCGAAATTCGAAGTTCTACTTATGAGCGCCTAAAATTTCAACTCTAATAAATAATTATTAACATTTTACCCTCTCAAGGAAAAGTGCGAAAGAGCGGTTTAATTAATAATTCCGTTTTGCTATTGGTGAAATGGAAATCTGAAGAAGTCCTCCCTTAAACTTGAAGCCGAAATTAATTAATATCGGAATATTGATAATGTCCCTTTCTTTCCGTGGCGCTGTATCGTAAGGAAAGGAATGGGAAAATAAGGTTTCTAATGCAGGGTATTTCATGATGAAGCCCTTTCCCTTGACACTTGTTTAAAACTGGTTAAATGAGTTTAGGCATGATCGGAACAATCTCAGTGATGATCTACCTGGGAGATGTCGTTCAACGGCGACACCTGAAGAAAACGCCAATGCTGTGCAGCTCATGAGAGAGGCTAATAAGAAAGAGACCTACCAGCAGATTCAGGCAAGCTTCAGCATTGATATGAGTCAAGTGCAAAAGATCCTACTCGAATATTAAGGCGGAGGGAAGCTTTGTACTAGATGAATACCCCATAATTTAACCAATTTCTATAATTTCATAGTAACGCAGAGGGGGTCTACTGCTTCTTACAGAGGTATCATTGAACGGGACGATACATAAAATGGAATGGAGGCCACTTCTAAAAATATTAAAAGTATTCCCAACCTCCTACTTCAATCCACTTTTTATTGTCCTGAAACTTTCAGTGTGCCCCACGTAGATACCTAACCTACACCCATCGTGGAACAATTGATGCGAAAAGAATGCAGAGTTTTTGTGAAAGAACGGCTAACAAACTGCTAACAAACTATTCCGTGAAACTATGCTGTGCTATTGCCTCATAGTAGGTACTTAATTCTACTCTGAAACCTGAAATATTTGATAACTCAAAGTGAGTAGCAACAACTGCAGATTTAAAAATATTATGTTGTGTATACTGTAATGCATGTATTGATAAGTTTTATGATCTAGTTCTAGCTAGATAGCTTTTTGCCAATAAAAGCCTAGGTAGGTAGGTCCTGGTAGGTATTATTATTGGTGGTTGGGCTATTGCAAGCAAGGGTCGTTATGTAACACTGCGACCATCGCTGATCTTTTGTGTTCGCCCCAAGCTCACCCATATTTTACGCATACCTCCGAACTTACGGTATTTTGTTTTCATTCTCGGGAATGTAGGTTTCCTCACGATGTTTTCCTTCACCGCCGAGCTAATAAATGATAAATACAACCGTACATAATTTCCGACGAACTTAGTGGTACAGGCCTGGAATCGAACCGCCTCCTCATGATTGAGGCGCTAGCTCTCTTCCGTATGGGCTATCATCGCTCTCTAGGTATTATGAAATCAACAGTGGCGAAGGATTAGTCTGTAAGTATTATTTTTTTGTGTGGTGAAGTTTGGATGTACACACTTAGCCTGCGCTAGAAAGAATGACATAATAAATTAAATACCGAACATTTAGGTACGTAGATAATAAAGTAGCGCGACAAATTATAAGTTACATTACACATATTACTTAAGTTTTAACACTAAAGTTGTGATAACTTACCACCGAAACTTGTTGTGATTCAAACGTTTATATTTAAGTTAAGGTTTAAGCATAATTTATGCTATTGTATGTGTACACGTCCGTGTTGCGGATCAAGCTGATGATTCTGTTATATTGTTCACAGTTTACACAATTAATATAAGATATTCTACTATAAACCCGTTCTGTTTTTTTTTTGGCTATGTTAGGAAGGAGTACCGATAGGTAGTACTGCCGCTTAAAATTCGGCTTGCCTCGGTACTGATCGAACGTAATCAAGAAGCTGTACTAAGCGATTTTAAGTAGTTAAGTAGGTAATATTTTGCTTCTGTGATCATCAATCATGTCCACTGTCTGAAA
The DNA here is from genome assembly GCA_922987775.1 of Agonopterix subpropinquella. Lineage (NCBI taxonomy): Eukaryota > Metazoa > Arthropoda > Insecta > Lepidoptera > Depressariidae > Agonopterix > Agonopterix subpropinquella. Next base: position 10,801,858 of record OV277700.1, on the reverse strand, counting down.
TTACTTCACTATGTATTAAGAGTTGCTAAAATCTGCCAACACCACCACTGGCATTTCGGTGAAGGAAAACATCGTGAGGAAACCTGCATGCTTCAATTTCGAGGCATGTATTGTATCTACTGTCCATTACAAGTGGCGACGGGCTCACTCCCCGTCACACTTTTTTTTTTTTTTTTTTTTTTTTTTTTATTTACTATGGGTTTGCTCTTGACCTCAATCCAGTCCTCAGGACGAAGATGGGGTCGTAGATGTAGCGAGCTTACCCAGAAGATGCCTATTCACTCGTACTTTAAAGGAATTCGGGTTGTAAGTACTCGGAAATACTGACGCAGGTAAGGCATTCCACTCCTTGGCTGTGCGCATTATAAAAGATTCAGAAAGGCGCTTGGTGCGGATATGTGGGATGTCAACCAAGAAGGGGTGATATCCCGCGGTGCGTCTGGAAGTCCGATAGTAGAAAGGGGAAGGTGGGATGAGCTCATGCAGCTCTAGGGCACACTCACCGAAGTACAATCTGTAGAAGACCGACAAGCAGGCCACTCTGCGGCGGTGGGCTAGGCTATGAAGCTTGGCCTCCACCAGCTTACTATCGCCAATGAGCCTCCTGGCTCTGCGTTCAACCGAGTCGAGTGCGGCAAGTTGATACTTGGCTGAGCCATCCCACAGGTGGCAGCAGCCACACTGGACAGAGTTTCGGTACTACTAGTGAAACGTGGATGTTCTGAGGTTTCAGAATATCTCTGACTACCCCCTTGGGGAATATAGTCGTGAGCATATGCTATGCTATGCTAAAATCTGCCAAAAAACATCATGTTGATTTGAGATCGATTGAATCGGCTAGTTTCACAAAAGACCCCTGAGGCCGTAGCATGATACGCGTAATAAGGCTATATCTCGCCTTTTATCTCGTTCGTTCACATTCAAATAGAAAGCGAGCGAAGGCGCGATAGCGCTGTAACAAGCTGCTACACGGCCGCATATCGATTTTGGATCATCACTTGGCACAATGGAGTTTGCTAGATAGTATTTTAGAAATCGAACCAACTTTGCACAAAATGCTATTTTAAATTACAGCATGCAGAGTGACCATTCATCACTTCACAAAGTGAAATACGTGAGTAACTTCGGCCAAACTCTCTTGCAATCTCGCGGAAATACGATCGTAAGTTTATTTTTATGGGTCTTTAAAATAATATAAAGAACCAGCGTCGAAATTGAGATTGTGCAGGGTGTTATTTCAGTATTTTTGTGAATTCAAACTTGCTAACTTTTACTCAAATAACTATTATTTTGTAATCGTTCTTATATTTTCCATTTATTTCACGAGAGACGAAAACAAGACAAGTAGGTACTATACACAATTAAAAGTAAACTATGTAAAAGCTTGCTACAAGTTCCCGGAATAGAACAGACTACTCCATTTTTAGGGTTCCATACCCAAAGGGTAAAAACGCCCTATTACTAAGCCTACGTTGTCCGTCCGTCCGTCCGTCCGTCCGTCCGTCCGTCCGTCTGTCCTACCTATTTAGGGCTGTAACTTTTGAACCGTAATAGCTAGATAGTTGAAATTTTCTCAGATTATGCGTTATTGCGGCGGATTTGTTAACAAATAATAAAAATGTCAAAAAGTTAAAAATTAAGGGGGGTTCTCAACAAGAAACTTGTTTTTATCAACGTTTTTTCTTCACGCTCTATCGTAAAAACGGTAATATATACAAGCGTCAAACTTAGTGTGATTATAGAGCATACTCTACAGAATATCAACAAATACTAAAAACCGGCCAAGTGTGAGTCGGTCTCGCGCTAAAGGTACCGGACAAAAAAAGTTTTTTTTTCTAAGTTAATAATGTTGTGTTTTGTAGTGGTGTGGTACGGAACCCTCGGTGCGCGAGTAGCCCGACTCGCACTTGACCGCTTTTATTTAATGTGAGTGTCAATACGTGATGAACGATGACTAGAGATAATAGGTTTCTTCGCAGTGCTTTTATGGGTTGGCCAATCAGTCATAATAGCACAGATTATTTAATGGTTACTACCGTATGACACGTCATTCCATTCTGAAACCGGTGAATATGCAAAATGTCGGTAGTTTGTTCCCTTTAAGTTGCTAGTTTTAGCAAGGTATCGGCTAAAAGGAAAACACGGTCGATTGAATGTGTTTGCATGAATTACAGTTTAAGCTGCATCAACCACTGACATTTGGTGAACCAATATAATAATAAGTAAAAATAATAATATAAAATTTATTCAAAAAGAAGTACAATGGTTTTCACTTTACACGTTATGCAACAGAAATCTTTATAAAGTTGTACATAATAACCTTTTAATGGACCTCGATATATCTCAGGAAAGCCAAGAAGACCACATCAGCCATCTGACAGTACACCAATGAAGCTCTCAAATCACCAGCCATAAGGCCACTCCTCCCATTTGCAAGGCTCTCTTTCTTACAAGCAAACTTTTGCAATTAGCCATCCCGCTTCAATTGCGTGGCGCCGGTCGGAAATTTCCGTTTTCTTTGAAAACCTATATGATTTTTTATGAATTTTCACAAAATAAGAAAACCACATCATTCTATATTGTATTGTGAAGAATGTTGTAAATTTTCATATTCTTCTGATCAACAATGTAAGAGTAAAACGGTTACAACTAGAAAAAAAGAGGTGACTTTGGATTCGTTTTTCTTCAGTTTTATTAATTAAAATAGATTTCGAGAAAAACCACATCACTTCTCATATCCTGAAGATTGTTCAGTTTTGTTTTCTACTTAAAAAGTTCCATAGTTAATGTATAAAATGGTTACAAAATTACTCAAAACCGGGCGGACGCCCCTGAGACCGAAGAATCGTCAAGCATCTCGTCAATAATTTCTGAGGAGTAACAACAACTCGAAATAAAATATCTTGATAGAAAATCAGCCCAACAAGTGACATCCTGTATGTCGCGTCGGTCGGGAAGGTTGGTAGATATAAAGCCTACACGTAATAAAATGTGTCTGATTTATTGCCGATACAGATTTACTGTTTCTTTACGTCTGTTTATCATAGTCCCGTAAAACTGATCGCACGACAACTGCGCAATATCGCCTGCATTTACGTTCAATCACCTTCTTTATGGCACCTAATAAAATATTATTGGTTTCGAACAGAAGGCGATTTTGAAAGTGATTAAACTGCGGCTATTATTTAGGAATGACCTCTGAAATATTAACAAAGTGGAGGGTAAACGGAATAAGCAATGTGCAAGCAAACAAAGGCAAGGGAAGCGCAGCGCCGGTGACCTTTGCCATTCTCGTTCCCTACTCTTTGCTATGCTAGTCGGTAGTCACTGTTGCCTTACTAACACTTTTAATGCATTAGGGATGTACATTCACGGTTTCCAGGCATTCATTAATGCTATAAAACGGTGTCAAACGCTTTTCTTTTTATTAGGGTATTCCACGAAGAACTATTGCACAAAATGGTACCTAATTTAATTCGCACAAGAACCACAGAATAAGTAATAGTATATCAAGAACTCTCTCTTTCTATTTGGTATGTTCTTGTACATTTTCCATATTTATGACTTATTTCTTCTGACCAAGTACCAAATTAAAAAGAATATATACAGGTGTCAAATTAAATGCGTAACGTATTCAACAGGGTGATTCAGACCATCCAATCCAGATCCAATATGTAACGTAATTAATTTTACACTCTGTATTGTATAAATAAATAAAATAGGCACATGCCACGCGGTCTCGCAGTCATGATTCATACTAGGTCCTGTAGCGATGCGTAACATTGTAGTAAATGTGGGCGGGGCTTTGGTCCGCGTAGAAGGCTCGTAGCAAGCTCGTAGCAGAATAAATTTTTAGCTTTCGGATGGCATGTCGTCCGTCGGCTGGAGTGCGATTTTTGAACATCACACCACATGCAATCAGCAGTAGAAAATGTCAACATTAGATACTATGCAGATTATGCATTTTTTTACTGCTGACTTGAACGCGTGATGTCAAAAAATCGCACTACTTTTCGGGGGTTCTTTGATCGGTGCGCAGGAGATCGTCACGATTAAATTTTCAATTACTGCCGTATATTTTTCATATACTATACTATTTGCGCGCAAATTGAAGTTGAAATATACTCTTTAAAATGATACAATGTTTTACATACAAACGATGTATGGAAGGTTGTATCAGTAAGCGCCGTGAGCCAAATTGTAGTTATGAACTTATCATGCGAGGCACCTGTATAAGCTTCAAGATTCGTAGCCTGCAGCCGTTCTGCATCCGTTGTTAGGTACCTACGTAACACCAAACATAATATATATTGCAATCCATTACGTATACTTTACCAGCTGCCTGCTACTTCGTCTACATGGACTTTAAAAAATATTTTTAATATATATATTTTTTTAATATTTTTGACAATGTCACACAAATTATCTAGTCACATTTAAAGTACCAGAATCTAGCCTGGACTTGTATTATGATGACTAGACAACGATATAGAATACATATATAGATACAAACATCCATGACTCGGGTACAAATATTCATATTCATCATACAAATATTTGCCCCTTACGGGATTCGAACCCGCGACCCTCGGCACAACAGACAGGTTCACTACCGACTGTGCTACCGGGCCGTCAAAGTATCCAATGTCCTTCCTATGTCCTATGTGATAATCCAGAACATATTCTATCTATGTACACACGGCGACAGATCAACATACCCATAGTTGAACTCTATGTTCATGGACATAAGGTCGAACTATGGGTGGGTTGATCTGTCGCCGTGCGTACCTTTCATCCAAATCTATTCAACCATTTATGCGTGATTTTTTTTGATTTTTTTTTTACTATATATGGGTTTGCTTTTGACCTCAATCTAGTCCACAGGACAAAGATGGGGTCGAAGACGTAGCGAGCTTGCCCAGAATGGCACTGGCACTCCTGCACACCGACGGAACGCAGCAAGCTGCTTGGCGCCAGACTCCGGCAGGAGGGTGATCGCGAGCCAGGTGGCTCCTTGCGGAGCCTACCACACCGCTGTGGGGGATCGTTCAGCCGACACCACAGCTTGTGATGCCGTTGCCCGGGGTGGACCACTAGGAGGTAGATCCCTAACCACCCCAAATTGAGTAATACATATATTTATTTTAATTTAAATAATGTAAATGTGGTAGAGTTTAGGGGAGACCTAAGCCCAGCAGTGGGACAAAACAGGTTAGTAAAAAAATGAATAATACTCTACCTGCGCGCGGCCAATTTATTTTGATTTTGCGTAGCTTGATGTGTCTCCGTTTTCTGTACAAACTGTTCATTAGAAGTTTAATTACACCTAAGAGCGTATCGCCAACAAACTTCTGCAGTTTGGGAAATTTGCATTTTATTATTAGTTGTATTTCTTAGTAATAATTCAGTCTAATAAGGAGTGCAATTCACTAAGTGTCACATCGCTGTCAAAAACATCGACGAGCTCGCATCCTTCAGATCGTCGGAGGTTTTATATGAGTTTGACACATGAAATTGAAAGCTCGCCGTTGCGTTGTTTCAACGACCAATTTAAGGTTGTGACGATGTTTGCGCTTAGTGTATTGCATTGCAGCTTTTCATCAATAATTCCAGAATAATTCTATTCCGAGAGATAAGTGTATTTTTTGCAACCATCAAGGCAAGGCTGGCTGCAAGGCTGATTCAGTGTTTATGGGGTGTAGAGCTTCTCTATTATGGGGGTGAACCAGGTCTGCCTGCATAACTCCAGTCGGTTTAGGAGTTACATGATGATTAAAGGTCTGTAAAAAATTAACGATCAGCTGTGTTGTAGTATGCACTGTAGCTATGTGAACAGTACAAAAACTGACATGGTTCATCACTCGGTTTAGGAGATACAGCCGTTCAAAGGTCGGAACTTTGACTGGCTGTATTTCCTAAACCGACTGACAGAACTTGACAATTTTTCTTTGTACTGTTCACATAGCTACAGTGCATACTACAACAATATCAAACGATTAATTTTTTACAGACCTTTAATCATCAGTAACTCCTAAACCGACTGGAGTTATGCAGGCAGACCTGGTCCACCCCCATCACAGAGATGCTCTACACCCCATAAACACTGAATCAGCCTTACTGCTAATGGTTGCAAAAAGTACACTTATCTCTTATACTATTCAATCATTGTGTGCTAGGAGTTTTAATCGATTTTGAAAAGATGGAAGGAAGATTTTCGTAGAAAAGTACCTAAGTATATTGAATGCAGTAGACCATATCGCTGGCGGTTCCATTAGCAGTTGATATATCTTCCATTAGCAAATTCTTTGAAGCAGTCAGTATTTTGAAGTAGAAAGTAAATAAGTTCGGTTACCTACAGTAAGAACTTGGTCAGTATCCGAGTACTTTGTCAACTGTAGGTACTACAAAGTAATTTTATTAGTTACTAGAGTTAACCCGCGACTTCGTCCGCACAAATTATATACCAGATTTTAAGTCAGATCATAAGCTATCAAACAAAAAAAGTTTCATTAAAATCGGTTCAGTAGTTTTTACGTGATGCTCGATCAAACAAACAAACACACAAACAAACAAACATACAGACAAAAATTCTAAAAAAAGGTTGATTTGGAGTCAGGGATACCTAAAAACCTTATCGGAATATTTTTCTTGTAAATATCTTCAATGTACAGATACACTTCTGTTACAGTTTAATAATAGTTTAGATATAAGTGATTGAGTTAAACTTTGTACGATTTTATTAGTAACGACTTTACGAGAAATATATTTGCACGCTAAAACTAGTGCCTCCCTTTTTTAACCTAATTAGGCCCACTGACCTATAATACCACCCCCGATAAAACGAGAAAGATCGAGATGTGCTTCTGTCTTTGTAACGCAATAACGCATGCCAAAGTGAAATAAAGCGAGTGAGCGTGTATGACGGTTTTATCGTTTTATCGCTTTGTTGTGCATGGCGCATGCTAGCCCTGCTGGTAGTCATTAAAATTTCAGAGCATTAAAATAATATTTTGTTATATTATCGACAAAACAAGACGTAGAATCATAGAGGATCTATTATATTTGCTGATTTAAAGTTTAAGTTCGGTTGAGTTTTCTAAGAAGCCAGGCTCTCTATAAGTTTATTAATCGATAAGATAAGATACGAAAAACCATTGTGCAAGTTTTACTCAAGTTTCTATCTATTATGATGATGTCTTAAATTAAGTTTTATCTCTTAAAGTTTAAAAATTACTCAGTCCATGAGACAAAGAGCCCGATTGCGCTAAGTAAAAAAAATTGAAGTTCTATTGTTATCCAATTACAGTTCTAATCACATTGCAATCCAATTAATATTCAACTCTTTTTTTCAGGTCCGTGATTGAACTGTACTGAATTCCGCATCGCGCTAAACTCTATGTAACTGACAGCCCATAACGTCTGAGTGATCTGTCAAAACGGCTCTAACGGCTGTCATGAGCTGTACCGCGACTAGCGCAATCCCAAATGTGTCAAAAGTTATGGTTCGTACGTGGTTCGTACCAAAGATTTTTTTGGTCTATAAAAAAAAATTTTTGGTTCGTCCGAATATTTACCGCGATTGCAACCCAGGCCCGTTTAATAAACCAAACTCAACTCTGAAGTAGAAATTCTGATTTACTTGATCTCTATTATGAGTATGTGTAACCGGGCCGTAACCGTAACTACAGGGCCGAAAAGTTCTCGAGTGGCGACCACGTACCGGAAAGCGCAGCGTGGGTAGGCTCCTCACACGGTGGACCGACGACCTGGTGAAGGCGGCGGGAAAACGTTGGATGAGGGCAGCGCAGGACCGGTCGTTATGGCGATCCTTGGGGGAGGCCTATGTCCAGCAGTGGACGTCCATCGGCTGAGATGATGATGATGATGATGTGTAACCACCAATCCGCATCGGACACACGACGAACGCCTATGCCTTGCAGTGTAATTATATAGGCTGTTGATGATGATAATAACGAATGAATAAATTCTTTAGCTGACAGTATAAGCGTAAAAAAATATTAACTTTCAACAAAAAGATGTCCTCAGCACATCTTAAGAGAAAAAAAGCTCTACATTACAGTAGGTGAGAAGTATAACAGTGCAAACAACGAACCCCATAAATCTTTTACGAGCCTCCTCAAGTATTAGCGCGTCCCTCTGGAGACGGGTAGCGGACGAGTTTGCCCTGTCCAGACTAATGCATTAAAATGTCGCTGCACATCGTGCTAGAGCTTGCTTACGTCATGTTTTCACGTTGTAATACCTAACTTGATTGAATAACAATATTTTAGCACATTGTTATCATGCTCTGTTTTTTTAGGGTTCCGAAGTCAAAAAGGAAACCTTATAGTTTCACCATGTCCGTCCGTCTGCCCGTCCGTCCGTCTGCCCGTCCGTCTGTCTGTCTGTCTGTCCGTCTGTCCGCAGCCTAGCTCAGAGAAGCTTAATACTATAAATCTGTAATTTGGCATATGTATGACATATATCATCATGTATAATATATCTATGATCATCATTTAGTACGCCGACAAAGTGGTAAAATTAAATCGTTAAAAAAAAATTTTTTTAGGGTGCCTCCCCTACACGTGAAATGGGGATGAATAAACTGCAATGCCTAGTATGAAACAGCAGATTTCTTTTGTTCTGACAGATTTGCTCCTATAGTAAAAGTTTTTCAGGTTGATGGGTAGAGTATACTTTTCCTTTCACCCTGTATACTAATTTCAATAAATTTATTGTGTAAATTATCAGAAATAACAATAAAATATAACAATTTTATTGTTATTTCTGATAATTTCAAAAATGATTTTTATTTTATTTGGCGTGTGCCGTCACTCCTTACATGTTCCTTACTATTTTAACCAAATACAGGGCACCTCCTCTCTACTTTCTCAGAAAACATCCCTGAGGGTTACTTAAATATTACAACACACGGTTGTGACGTAATTTGGCTGAGGGTTTTCATATTCCCAGTGGGCCTTAATATACCTCCATTATATTACAATCTGGAGTGCGATTTTTGAATCTCATTCGCTGAGTTCAGCAGTTTTAAATTTCAAAATTACTATACAGGGTGTAACAAAACACCCTAGTAATACTTAAGGGGGTGCTTCAGATCATCAAACTGAACAACTTTCACTATGGAGCCAAAATCGAAATCGCGAAAAAAATCAGCTCTTTGCCTCTTTCATACAAAACTGCAGTACCGACTCGACTAAAATGTATGGGACAGCTGATTTTTTTATTTTTTTCTCGATGTTGGCTCCATAGTGAAAGTTGTTCAGTTTGATGGTCTGAAGCACCCCCTTAAGTATTACTAGGGTGTTTTGTTACACCCTGTATTACAATCTGATCTGAAACTTTACTTACAATTCGACGTTACTTATTGAAATTTAATTACTGCGGTAGCTTATAAGCATAGCATAAGCATTATGCTCACGACTATATTCTCCGAGGGAGTAGTCAGAGATGTTCTGAAACCTCAGTACATCCACGTCTCACTAGTAGTATCGTAACTCTGTCCAGTGTGACGGGGAGTGAGTTCATCGCCAGGCAGGACAGTGGGTACAATACATGCCTCGAAATTCAAGCATTCAAGAATCCTGACGATGTTTTTCAGCGAAAATCCAGTGGTGTTACAAATCGTAAGTAGGTACATAAATTCCGATAAACTCACATACAACAACGTGTTAATGAATTAACGCAAAACTAGAAAGTAGTTTGTTTAGAATCGATAGCAGAATCGAATTATCATGGTTTAAACATAGGAATTTTTTTTCAAAATATGAAATAATTTGTTTGTAAAAATTTACTGAGCCCGATGTCAACTCACCGAACGGGCCATACTCATCCTACTTACACCAAAACAATATGATTAAAATGTATCCATGAGCACGCTAGCGCTTTCGTTCATTGCTGAAATGATAACAAATCATTTTCGCCTCAAATCTTAAAATGTGAATAACTTTAAATTTTAAGTATCAAAATAATGAAATTATTGTTTCAATCCAATTATTTTGTTATAAATCAGTTGGGGTGTATGAGTTTTTGCGCTTATTCATTAACACGTTGTATAAATAATATAATAAATAAAAATAAATAGGTAGGTATATTGAAAAATAAGATAAGGAATAAAGAGAAAGTCGATGAAACATTAGGTAGGTATGCAAACATGAGGTAGGATGATGATAACATAATAATTGACCACTATTGGAATAAAATCGGGATTTCTCTATTATTTTCACGTCCGGAGTGCGATTTTTGTATCTCATTCGCTGAGTTTAGCAGTTGAAAATGTCAAAATTACTGTGGAGATATGTATCTTTCTACTGCTGATTTGACTTTCAAAAATCTACTTCAGGAGTGCGATTTTTGAAAGTCAAATTAGCAGTAGAAAGATGCGTATCTCCATACATTTTCAACTGCTGAGTTCATAGTATGAGATTCAAAAATGCACTCCTGATCTATCGATTTCCAGAAAATTCAGATACATAATACTAAAATACTTAATTTTTGCGTAGCTGTCACGTCGTCTCTAATGTATAAATACAGTCATAAATCCTAGTTAATGGACCTACTAACAACACAGGGGCATCGTACGGTTTCGTCGAACATAGTGGGAAACACGAATAACCTTTCTACCCGTACATTAAGTCGCTAAATGGTTTACTTACAGGTATATTCTATAGTCGTAAAGACGAAAGCAGCTTTCATGTAGGCAAGTCTATTTTACGTTAAGTATACCAAAAGGGTTCCGAGGGAGACCATAAAAGCTGAACCCCAATACTGTTATTTCAGCATTTTTTGTTTTTCGTTTAATTTTACGCAAACTATGCGTTTTGTAACATGAATAAGCGTGTGTTAAAAATGAAGAGAAGTTTTTTACACTAGAAATAATGACTATGGTCTTTGTGCATGCTAATTAGCTTATAATTAATGTGCATATGTACTGATCTATTGTATAGCATATGCTCAGGACTATATTCCCCGAGGGGGTAGTCAGAGATATTCTAAAACTTCAGAACATCCACGCTTCACTAGTAGTACCGAAACTCCGTCCAGTGTGACGGGGAGTGAGCCCGTCGCCACTTGTGGACAGTAGGTACAATACATGCCTCGAAATTGAATCACCGAAAAGCCAGTGGTGTTACAATAAAAAAAATAAGCCTTTATTGCTGTTTTACATTGTTTCCTTATATTCTAATACATGAAGTGTAGTTGGAGTCAAGAGAAGAGACAAAGTAAGATTAAAGGATATAAAAAGTATTACTAAATTTAAAAATGCATTTACAGTATGTAAAACACTGAAATGGCGATGGACAGGACATATGTTAAGAGAGGAAAAAGAGAAGTGGACTAAAATTATAACAGAATGGTACCCAAGGGATGGCAAAAGGAGTAGAGGACGACAAACGAAGCGTTGGGAAGATGACATTAAAAGAGTTGCCGGTCCAGAATGGATGAGAGTGGCAAGAGATAGAGAAATGTGGAAGACTTTAGAGGAGGCCTTTGTCGAAGTGGTGTTACAAATCGTACATAAATTCCGAAAAACTCATTGGTACGAGTCGGCCTGGACGGGGATCGAACCATCGCCTCCTGCACGGCAGGAGAATCTTTGATTAATTATATGACAAGACAGAGCCTTATATAGAGCTAACATACTAGAACAAACGGGCTAACTTTCTTATGTTGGTGTTCGTGAGGCATAATACAACTTATCTCTGTGTGCGTGCATAATGACAGGGTTTATCATTATCACTCTAGACCGGGGTGATATTTTTTTAGACGCGTTTGTATTTAGCTTCGACTGTCTATCTAGACATATAGCTTATCAAAACCCGTTACATATCAAAAGGTATGCTTCGGACTAGTAATATATAAATCTATGGCTTCGGACTATCAAACTGAACAACTCACAATGGATCCAAAATCTAAGTAGCGAAAAAAAATCTGTTTCATACAAAACTGCTGTACTCGACTCGAATGTATGAGACAGCAGATTTTTTTCGCGTTTCCTGAGGTAGGCTCCACAGTGAAAGTTGTTCAGTTTGACGGTCTGAGTTCACCGTTTCAGTCAGCGGAGGGCTGTCCCTTAGAGGGAGGTTACACGTTCAGTATTTCGTCATTCTGGTCCATCAGTCTGGTCATGTTTATTTGATTTGAAAGGAAACTGATATACTGAAGCACCATGTCAGTCGGGTCAATCTCGAGTCAGTTTCCCTTCAAATCAAATATACATGACCAGAATGATGGACCAGACTGACGAATTACTGACCGTGTTACCTCCCTCTTACATCCTGTAGGTAGGTATACTTAATCAATATTAATCAGGTCACATCAACCCGCTGCTGGGTATCTAAACTATTATAAAACTGTAATAGAAGTGTGTATGTCTGTACATTGAAGATATTTACAAAAAGATTACGATATGGTTTTTAGATGTCCCTGATTCCAAATCACAAATTTTTGGATTTTTTGTCTGTCTGTTTGTTTGTTTGTGTGTTTGTTTGTTCGAGCATCACGCAAAAACTACTGGACCGATTTTGATGAAACTTTTTTGTTTGATAGCTTATGCTCTGACTTAAAATCTGGTATATAATTTATGCGGACGAAGTCGCGGGTCAATGCTCGTAGGATATATTTTTATTGCGTTATTCCTCACAGTCCTGTGCTATCTTATCAATTTCTTACCTATAACTATCATAACCCTTCATAGAACGTAATTATATCCATCCATTTAACCTAAAAAACTTACGTAGCGTCCTTGAATGTTCTTATTTTTCGGTTATGAAATTTTCCTACCTTTCCTTTACCCTCAAGTTAGTAATAATTATTTAACCGATCTCTAACCCCTTTCCTTTTCAGAAAAGGCAAGGAATCGAACCGCTATCCCCTCGAGAATGATCCGCAAACCCTCTTCTAAGTTTGCATCGCTCCGAAAAGTTGCTTTCATCTTGAGTATATAAGTATACGCAACTTAACGGAGAGCCACTGTACCATAAAAGGGATTTTATTGTATATAATATTAGGGTTCCGTAAACCGTTCAGTGACGCCCTTATCACAATATTAAAGGTTTCTCAATCAAGAAAACCTAAATTAAAAAAGTGCCACTCCAACTTACACAAAGCTATTCCTTTCTTTGTTGGGTAGGGGTGGTCCCATTTTAATTTGGTAAGATCTAGTGAAGGGCTTCGGAGATAGACAATGGAACTCGTCAAAAATTTTATAATTATAAGTATAGCAAATCATCGGCTATTGAAATAAATGTTTCGTGTTGAAGTTGAGACGAAGACGAAGATTAAAAATTGCGTTTTTTGAAGTGAAAACTTCTTTAGCAACGTTGTGCACTTTTTGGGATGGGTAAAAAATGTTAAACTCGCGTCAGGACCGTGATGTCACGTGACAATTCGTAAGACTTAAGATCTCTTAGTTTTCACTTCTGCCGGCACTCCCGGAGTGCAACCCGTTGTTTTTTTACTGGTAATTTTGTCAACCCAATGAGGTAAATAAATTGAAATTTTTATAATACCATCACAAAAAAATGTGAATAATTTTTTTTATCAAAAAATTATAACCAGCGTCTTTTAAAGAAAAAAAAACGGCCACTTCTACATGTATCTCGATATAATATTTAAAAGTGTATTTTTTAGAACTTATAAATAGTATAAATGTATAAACTGTGTGTAGGTACTGTGTGTTATAGTAAAAAAAAAAATTATAATGTTAAGTTTAGTTCCCAAAAAAAAAAGTAATAAAGTAAAGTTTAGTTACAAAAAAAAATAAAAAAAAGTATAACTGTAGTAAGTTGAAGTCATTGATCTCATCAGGTAAGAAGTACACTTTTTCATTTTAGGTTTTCATGAAATCTTTTATCTTGAGGCCGGCGCCACTGAACTACGAGTATCTAGTAATATATACTCTTTCTTATACTGTGACTGAACTGTAAAATGTCTCTTAGTGCACTATTTAGTTCGTGTGATTATAATGTCCATTTAATTTGGAGAGTATGGTGAATACGGTAAAGGTTCATAAGATGAAAAATGGAGGAAAGAGAATAAGGACCACTCAAGTACGAGTGGAAGCACTTGAGAGAAGAGGCGGTTATTTGTTCTCGCTTAGTGTCCAATACAGCATTAAAATATAGGTATATTTACTTATCATTCACTTTATTTAAAAAACAAAATGTTTTTATCATGTTATTGTTACATCATATAGCGTGAGTAGGTATTTTAGATAATACGTTATATAAAACAGTACATTGGGTTGCGGTGAAATATAAAGGTAAGCTTTACTATCTCCAATTCCCGAAAATTATTCGTTCGCTAATTAGATGAAAAGGTCAAATAAAGCTTCGGTTTCATAGCTGTGTAAAGGAAAATTATCTGTATATTAATTAGTTGAAGTAAGAAGAAATTTAGACATTATGTAAAGGGTACAAATAAGATTATACTCTAAGTTTAGCATTGGTACAGACACCTTTAAGGCACCTCAGGGGCTCACGACAGACGGCGGAGGGGGTCTCTCCCAACTCCTTGCTGTATGTCTTGCATGCCGTACCCTCGGCTGAAAAACAAAGAATCATGATTAAAATTTGAACATACGAGTAGGATATGAAACTTCGCTAGTAAGCAGCGCGCTCAGGCGGGCGCCTTGACGACTGTATTCGTTGATATAGGGTTTCTGACAACTCCAAGGAGAATTGCAGTCTAGAGTTTACGTATAAATAAACAAAATACTCACAAAGGTAGGAGACACAAGCGGGGCAGCAGGCGCATTTGCCCGCGTGATTGGCTTTGTACTCGGACGGCTTACGGCAGCTGGAAGCAGCGACGCGCTCATTGCAAGGGTGATCCTTGCAGTAGCTAGTGCCACACACCAGGTCACCGTACGCCAGGGAGAGGGCACACACGAGCACGACGAGGATCAGGACGGCCTTCATTCTGCAACAGAAAGTTATCGGTCTTTTAATGACCGAAAAAGAAAGTTAAGGCGTATCCCTCACTGAACGACCTTGAATAATTCAACCCCGCCTAATTTCTACCAAGTAGGTATACCTATTGTTGACTGGCTTGTACTTCATTAACATTCAGTTGCAGAAACGCTCATTACAGTTAATCCTCCATTAAATCTCTTGCTAGCTTTTACGATATTTTGCATGTCGATAAATATTTTAGCAATCCAGGGACTTCGGAGCGATCCTGGGATTGTTTCATAAAATAAATGAATTAGGACTTGTCCACATTATTCTTGTGAAAAATGAAGTTTAGGTAAGTATATGCATCCGATTATCCGATCTCTAGTTACCCGAACCCGTAGTAGAGTTACCTACACGAATAATGAGAACGAAGCTGTGTGCTGTTCCAAAAAAGCTAATTACAATTTATTTACCTCATCGAATTACAACGGCCGGGTAGTCGTAAAGAGAGTTTACTGGATTTACAGTATTTTTATTATTCTTTCCGTAGGTATCAGTAAAAAAAGGGAAGGGTTGTTCTAATTACATTAACGGCACAAACCGTAAATACAATCATGTTAATTGCAGATCCATCGTTAAGGATTCCGATCGCGACCGATACCGAATTTATTAATCGGAAATTCGTAATCCCAAAAGTGATTCAACCAAAACTGAAAACAATCGACAGCCATTTTCAGCTGGCATTGATCGAGACGATGGCGTGTGATCATGCTGGGACTGAACAATTGGGACGAAAGAGATTGAAAAAAAGGTATTCCCGAATTTAGATGATGCGTAAACAAGAGCGGACTATACTTGAGCTACGTACAAATGGGATCGACTGGAACCAAGGTATCTAACTATATTATAGTTATCGTGTTCGCATTTTGAGCTTTTACCCACGCATCGCTTTCAGCGTTGCTCTTGCTATCGCGACGCGTCCAAACCTTAGACCATTTATATAGGGACTCGCCTTGCGGTAGCATTTCCCCTCTGCCACGGTATAAAAACAATTGATCTTGTGCATATTTACACCCAATTTTATACCTTATAGGGATACGTTTAGTGAAACGAGACAGCCTATAATAGCGAAACAATAATTTTGAACTTAGAACTTTTGGGGTTCACACGAGACTACCTTTCATGATTTTTAACATTCAAAATTAGAATAAAATCTAAACTTATGGGGAATAAAATCCAAAGTTGCGGATTTCATGTTACCTCACCCCCTGCAAAAATTGTCAGAAATGTTTCTTAGTAGAATGACACGCGTAACTCGTCCCTATATAAATTGTCTAAGGACCAAACCGACAGTTGAGTAGTAGGAGTGCTAGGCCAGGTATCCTCCACGTGTACCCTGCAGGTGCTGGTCTCTTTGGATAAGACCGGAGGGAACCGCAGTATGGGTATGGACAGTGTGTGGGCGTTTGTGAGTTACTTCTTTTGGTGGGATCTCACCAGGAAGGTGGCATAGGTATGGATCTCACTGACTCACGGCGAATAACCTGACATGCGGGGTGGGCGTTTCAGCACATGTCCCTCTGATTAGCAGCACAGATTACTGATATGTAGCAAGCTACAGATGCGACAGTGAAATTTGCTCTTGGTTCCATCGTTTCCGTTGTGGCGTTCTGTCGTCAAACTAATGTGTATAGAACTTGTAGTTATAGGTATGTATACACTGATTCCAGGATGCAAAAATAGGGATATTTGACCAAGGAACAAACTATTCAACGATATTATTATGACATACGACGGAGAAGAATTGAGGCTTCTCAAGGATTCTCAACTCAAGCTAAAATACCAGGAAAATCACAAGATCACTGACGCAACAACACGGCATGAGGCTGCTGTTGTTGTAAGTTCAATATGGCGTTGTATCTCGTCCTCATTGGACGATGATACAATGTATCATCGTCCAATGAGGACGATGGGAAAATGTGACTTCAGCGCCACAACGGCTACACCAGAACTAAAGCTGTCATAGGCCTGATTAGCAGAGGGCACAGTGCAGGAACAATTTAAATGCTAAATGTATAAATTACGTGTAAAAATGTAGTACCACGTAGTACTATCACAGAATATTATAATTAATTGTATTGGTTTCAACCAGATAATTACACGCTCCCCTTAGGACTTCAACCACAGGGAAATTACACACACCCCATAGTTTCAACCTTAATTTGTGTGGTTTCAACCCATCCCATTAATTATATTCAAACGCTTCGATGAAGAGTCTGTGCAATGGGTACGAAAACAATATCTTTAAATATTTCGACACGTTTACCAGATGATCGCGTAAGCAGCAAATAAATTAATTTTAGTAGTGCTTCAATATTGGAGTAGTGGGCGGTATATAGACCACCCGCGATTCATCTATTTCTATTGATATCTCATCCTCTGCCAATAATTATTGTATGGCTTAGTAACAATTTACGTATCTTGTTACTAAGCCATAAAATAATTGGCATTAGTATATTTTGTTGCTAGGAACAAATGTTATATACGGAAATAATAAACCACCTGTATGTACATTACACATAATCCTTACAAACAGGATTGGGATGACCAGACCGGTCGTACTGAACAACATTATCTATGGGTCCAACATCGAAATCGCAAAACAATAAATATATCAAAAAGTTAAAAATTAAGGGGTCCTAGATAAACTATCTAGTTTTTATCAACGTTTTTTCTTCTCGCTCTATCGTAAAAATGGTTACATACAAGCTTCAAACTCGGTGTGATTAATTGATTATAGAGCAAACTGTACAGTTACAGTATAGCAACCAATAATGAAAACCGGCCAAGTGTGAGTCGGTCTCGTGCTAAAGGTCCCGGTGAAAACTTTTTTGTCAGTTAATATGTTGTGTGTTGTTGTGGTACGGGACCCTCTATACCCGAGTAGCCCAACTCGCACTTGACCGGTTTTATTTCTCGTTTTCGCGGGGGTGGCATGCTAAGCCCTCTGTTAGGTCGCCTGCATGCATGCTGTCTAGACACTGATTAGGTACAAGATTTTGAAATGATTCCCAGTCAGGAAATGCTGATGGAGATTTCGGGAATTTACCCATTTACCCTCAATCGCTAAATCATTGAGTGGTAATTACAGGTGTTGGCAGTATGTTAAATACATTATAACATAAAGCTAAGAACATGGAGTTCATGAATAATTAATTATTTACTTACTTGCGCTTAGCGGAAATTCCGTGTCGACTCAGTATCTACTTAGAAAGAGGAATACAGATTCGAGAAAGAGTCAAGCTCATTTATGCATGAGTTCAGATAACCTCAGACTTTGTTTAAAGTCACGTTTATCATCTGAACTCATACCACAGTATAAGAAAGAGTAGGTGTATCTAGTACTCATACTTCGGGCCAATTACCAAAATTATATTTAAATACATTACGTTTAATTACGTTTAAATTATCATGCAAAAAAAAAAATTTGGGGATGCGCGCTCCATTCAAACGAAGTCTAGTTTTATTTTCAATAATAACCAATTAAGGTTCCCAAGTAAAATAACAATTTAGAAACTAATCTTTGTGCTTGTAATGAGTCTGATTTTCGTTAAAATGTTTTAAAGTTACAGTGCTTCAAAGATTTCCATACAAATCTTAAATTAATCCTAGCATTGAAACTGTATATTTTAACGAAAATCTGACTAAAGCATAGCAATTAGTTTCTAGATTGTTTCAGAAAAAATCATTGACCAACGACCAATCTTCGTATGTATGTAGCGCGCGTTAGCGCTTTAGGAATAAACTTCTCTTAAGAATCATCCAGTCCTACAATATTGCTAGACACTTTTAAAAAATTAAGCTCTAATTAGTACTTATGTTATAAATTTCTTGAACATGGACTTCGATATTGTTTTTTCCAATTTGTGAGTTTATCTTGTGAACTCGTTTATCAACATTTAATACTTAGGTTACCTATCTAAAGACAAAAACATGTGAATTCGTGAAATGATAAATAAGATTCAATAGCTTTCCAACAAAAACAATTTATAATTTGCAATAAGGGGTCAGGTTGCACATTATTTTAATGTAACTTTTACTTTTACAAACAGGGTGTATTCAGACCATCAAACATCAACTTTCACTGTAGGACCAACATTAAAATCGCGGAAAAAACTAATGTACCATAGAAAACGTCAACGGCTAAGTACCTACTCGGCCCAAATATACAACGTGTTAATGAATTAACGCAAAACTAGAAAGTAGTTTGTTTAGAATCGAGAGCAGAATCGAATTATCATGGTTTAAACATAGGTAATTTTTTTCAAAATATTAAATAATTTGTTTGGAAAATTTTAATTTTTTTTAACCCGATGTCAACCCACCGCACGGGCACACTCACCCTACTCACTACCAAAACAAGATTATTAAAATGTATCCATGAGCACGTTATCGCTTTCTTTCAATGCTGAAATGATAACAAATCATTTTTGCCTCAAAACATAAAATGTGAATAACTTTAAATTTTAAGTATCAAAATAATGAAATTATTGTTTCAATCTAATTATTTTGTTACTTAATATTATAAAGAGGAAAGATTTGTACCTATTTTTGTATGTTTGTATGTTTGTAATGAATAGGCTCAAAAAGTACTGGGCCGATTTAAAAAATTCTTTCACCATTAGAAAGCTGCATTCACCCTGAGTAACATAGGCTATATTTATTGCTAGAAAAGATTAGACGTCCACCCGTGCGAAGCCGGGACGGGCCGCTAGTTTGTTATAAATCAGTTGGGGTGTATGAGGTTTTGATCTAATTCATTAACACGTTGTATGGAACAGCAGATTTTATTTGCGACTTAAATTTTGGTCTCATAGTGAAAGAAGTTCAGTTTGATGGCATTCCCTTAAATATCCTGTATACCCCTTCCTTTTTAAGAGGTTTCCCTGACAGAATGACCTTGACTCTTTCAGAACCGCCTCGCCTCTTCTAAACTACGTCATTTTAGTAGGTATACCTATTTTGGACTGGCTTGTCCTTCATTATGTCACTGTGGCGCCTTCTAATCCAAGGAAGTCACATTCTAAAATCATAAGAATTCGCACCAAAAGACATTGCCCACGTGACGAAGTAGATTCGTTTCCGTCAAAGTCAAAGTCAATAAGGGGCGGCCGTCCGGTTTTGAGTAACTTTGTAACCATTTTATACATTAACTATGGAACTTTTTAAGCAGAAAACAAAACTGAACAATCTACAGGATATGAGAAGTGATGTGGTTTTTCTCGAAATCTATTTTAATTGATAAAACTGGAGAAAAACGCCTCCAAAGTCACCTCTTTTTTTCCAGTTGTAACCGTTTTACTCTTACATTGTTGATCAGAAGAATATGAAAATTTACAATATTCTTCGCAATACAATATAAAATGATGTGGTTTTCATATTTTTTTAAAATTCATAAAAAATCATACAGGTTTTCAAAGAAAACGAAAAATTCTGACCGGAGCCGCGCAATTGAAGCGGGATGGCTAATTGCAAAAGTTTGCTTGTAAGAAAGAGAGCCTTGCAGATGGGAGGTGGAGCCTAAGGTTTTAAAACAATTACATAAGAGCGCTACAGTTTACCAGTAAAGGTGTTCAATACTAATTACACTACATTAAATTACATTTGGAATGTCAATTATAAATTAATTAATGTCAATTATTAATTAATATTACAGCCAATTTCACATGTCAACAAACTAAATACACTTGCAATTTCATATTCCTAATACCATGTAGATGCACATAATACAGATTTTTCCCAATATTTAGGTTTTCCTACAGGTTTCATGTGTATTTTATAGAAAAATAAGAAATACGATCTATAGAAAATAAAGCCGAGATGTTGATCATTGCTAAATTTTTCAATAATTTGTATGTCTTTCAAATAACGAGAAGACAGGTTCTAAAAACCAGCAAAATATGAGCCGAAGAGACTGATCTAAGGTATAGGAAAAACTAGGGTTGCAACCTCTCAATCTGCCGCAACGCGGGTTGCTAGGTTCAAAAATGACATCTTTGAACCTGGCAACTGAACCTGGCAACCCTGTAGTTGCGGTAGATTGAGAGGTGGCAACCCTAGTTTTTCCAGTTCTTTAGATCAGTCTCCTTCCGATGGCACCTCATTTACTTCCCAAACAGACAGGTGGAAAAAGTTATAACAAACATCATATTGGAAAAGGTACTTGCGGCAAGATTTTTCCAGGCAACTTGGCGGCGGCGTTTTCACTAGAATCACATTTCGTTCGCCTAAGAAATAGGTGCATAATTTTACGGTCGGATCTCGGTGTGTCAGAGTCGTAGCGTGTGGCGATCTGTGGTCTCTGCCTACCCCCTTGGGACAATGGCGTGAGCTTATGTATGTATGTATGTATGTATCTCGGTAGTTCAGTCCGATATTGTTATTATTTTGTATAGTAACTTTGTGAATATACTTAATGTATATGTGATAAAGATAATTAAAGCTCTCGAATTGAAATGTTAAACTTTGTAAAATTTAATTTATAATATTAATTACTAGTGGGTTGGGGTTTCATAGACTGTCTCTGCTTCGTAAAAATAAGCATTTTTATCCATTTACAAATTTTTTTTCCGTATAAATTATTAGTTATTTTTTTAAATTCAAAGCACTGCTCTTATGTCATTCGTCTTCTACGACGATACGACATTATGTTATGCTATTTGTAAACAAAAACAGACAAGAATATTTCATTACAAAGTTCTCTGTTTGTGTACCTTTGAATTGAAGTGAAAGAAAATGAAATACAAAATACGTAAACGGACAACTGTATCGATTTTCAATGAAACAAACTGTAAGAGAGACGAAGACTCTAAATTAGGCGATAACGATGCTTGAGCAGTATTGTCAACCGTTATTTTAAATGGGTTGGCAGGAACCGTAGTACAAGCACGAATTTACTATCGTATAGCCATCTAATCGAATGCTCTTTTTCAGATTATCGTAGGTAACTTGAGTAACATTATTAAGAGATTAAGATACTTTGTCTCTAAAATGGGATTACTTCACCGTATTTTTCGGGCACAGACCCCACACCTTCCCATTTCTGTACCTACTACTCGTGTAAACCAGGATGAACTTTACTTACCGTTTGTGATATGAACTCCCTTATTCAAATCAAGGGTTTTTACCCGTAGGTGGCAACCCTAGTTTTTTCAGTGCTTTAGATCAGTCTCCTTCCAATGGCACCTCATTTACTTCCCTAACAGACAGGTGGACAAAGTTATACCAAAAATCATACTGGAAAAGGTACTTGCGGCAAGATATTTCTAGGCAGCTTGGCGGCGTTAAGGCTATTCTACCGTTGGCGCGCTCCATACAAACGTAGTATGGTGATATTTTCAATACTATCCAATTAAAGTCAATGAAATTTTTCAAAAACAATCAAGTAACTAATCTCTATGTCGGTATGAAGTTAGATTTTCGTTAAAATATACAGTTTCAATGCTAGGATTAATTTAAGATTTGTATGGAAATATTTGTGGCACTGTAACTTTAAAACTATAAATTTTATCGAAAATCTGACTTCATACCGACATGGAAATTAGTTACTAGATTGTTTTTGAAAAATTTCATTGACATTAATTGGATAGTATTGAAAATATCACCATACTACGTTTGTATGGAGCGCGCCAACGGTAGAATACTCTTAATTTAACCCCTGTGAAAACGTACACTAGAGTCACATTTCGTTCGCCTATGAAATAGGTGCATAATTTTACGGTCGGATCTCGAACTACAGGGTATGTTAGTGAAAAACTTTTCCCTTGTAACCTATATGAAAGTGGCAAAAAAAAAAGAATTGGTCTGGCCATACTAAATGCAATCAGATATAGAATACTAATCAATCGAACGTTCTACGTCCATGTGTTAATGGTTAAGAGCATTGGGCTCTCGATACGTAGGCCGTGGGTTCGATTCCTACGGAGGACGCTTAGTGATATCTGATATGTCACTTTATAATAGAAAGAAAAACGACGAAGTTATCCGCGAACAAACATTTAAAAAAAAAGAACTCATTTTTAAAAGTCGGTTAAAAATAAACATGATTTCGTGCTTCAGATGGCACCTTAAGCGGTTAGTTGTCTCTGGTGGTAGTAGTGGTTACATAAAAACCACGTCAGAAGCCGTAAGGCGGTCTGAAAAACTGAATTGTTCCGTCATGTCGATTCGTCTTTCGTCGATTCCCACTACGGTGCGTTTCCTTTCAGTGAGCCCCCGAATTATTCCCAGGTCTCTGACCACACGAAAAGAAGAAGAATCGAGCGTTTTTCTACTATCGTCGTTTCCATAGTTTCCACGAGAGATTAAATACAAGTTTCAACTATAAACTGCAGGACCACGGCCGGTCAGCCTTCATCAAACCACACCTGAGGAAGATCTATCCTTTATTTAAAAGTAGTAAGGAGCTCCATAAATTATTTCACCTTAGAGGGTCATCATAATTTTATATGCTAGACGTTTAGCGAATCTTTTGAGCATTCAATGCTGCTCCTTTTTAGGGTTCCGTACCCAAAGGGTGAAAACGGGACCCTATTACTAAGCCTACGTTGTCCGTCCGTCCGTCCGTCCGTCCGTCTGTCCGTCTGTCCATCTGTCCGTCTGTCCGGCTGTCCGTCTGTCCGTCTGTCCGTCCGTCCGTCCGTCTGTCCTACCTATTTAGGGCTGTAATTTTTGAACCGTAATAGCCAGAAAGTTGAAATTTTCTCAGATTATGCGCTATTGCGGCGGATTTGTTAACAAATCGACAAATCGACGACCCGGTTGGTGTAATGGTTACCACGCCGGACTGCCAAACCAGGGTCCTGGGTTCGAATCCCGGTTCGGTCATGGATGTTTACATGTTTGTGCCGTTGTTGTATGGTTTCCATAATAAACAGCCTATTAATAGTGCTTTCTTGGGATCATTACAATGTATGTGCCTGTGAGCGTTATTTGTTAACAAATAATAAAAATGGCAGAAAGTTAAAAATTAAGGGGGGTTTTCAACAAGAAACTAGGTTTTATCAAAGTTTTTTCTTCACGCTCTATAGTAAAAACGGTAATACATACAAGCGTCAAACTTAGTGTGATTATAGAGCAAACTCTACAGAATAAAAACAAATATTAAAAACTGGCCAAGTGTGAGTCGGTCTCGCGCTAAAGGTCCCGGACAAAAAAAGTTTTTTTTCTAAGTGTTGTGTTCTGTGGTGGTGTGGTACGGAACCCTCGGTGCGCGAGTAGCCCGACTCGCACTTGATCGGTTTTATTTAATGGTCATATTAAGTTGGCATCTTAGTTGTAGCAATACTTCTGACCACCCTAAAAAGGATAACGGCTGTCAGTTTATGTAATGTATGTATCATAAACGAAAGTTTCTGGAGCAGACTAGTCTTTAACGGTACGAAATAGATTTCCATGCAAACATAGCTACCTATATTCGACTCGTTTTGATAAAGCGGCAGTAGATTTAAAAGTGTTACCTCAAGTTTTCCCTTTTTACAATGGAAATGGAATGGAATGTTTATTAAAATGTTGTCTACTCTAACAAATACCCGAAGGGATTTGCAGGATTCCTTAGATGATCCGTTTCTCAATCTCCGAATTTTGCCTCACTGCCTTAAATCATTCCACAAAATTACATAGCCTAATAGCCTTAGTAAATTATTTAAATTCATCAGGGAATCGTTGGAACCTCTCCCTCGAGTAGAAAGATAAACATGATGGAAACAAAATTGGGTGGCTCTAACTTCGTAAACAAAAGCTAGGTAGGTACATACAGATAAAACTTTGTTGGTCTCCAGAAAAATCACCGTGCAAAGGCCGTGTCACGATGCGTTCTCTGCTTATTTCGTTCGTTCGCGCTAAAAAGAGAAAAAGAGCAAAGGTGTGATAGCTCTATATCACACACGTGCCATACGGCCGCTGGCTTCACCAGTCAGGTTATATAAACGATATTTCATTACTAAAAACCCATTTAAAGTAGCTACCTACTTGTAACTTGTTACAAAGAACAACTTTGAACGGAGCAAGCAGCTTGCGGTAAGCCATAAAGCTGACGAACAATATTGAGCAGACATAGAAATGCAACGGCAACTTATCGGCGGCAGTGTCAAGCTTAGCTGCAAGCTCTTCTGCAGTTTATTAATATGGCCCTGCACTTTATTATTCGCTGTAAAGCGTGCATCGAAAAGGATGCACTCGTAATTCTTATTGTAGCGTTAGCGACGCAGGCGATGCGACCCCTCTTCAGTCACAGTTCCAAACATAAAGTTCGAGCTACGGAGCTGTTCAGTAACTTCAGCACGAAGTCTCGATCTCTGAGCCTGTCACTTTTATGGACATATCCATTTTAGTCACAGCCACATCACACCTATCACGTATGACTGAAGATTGGTCCTCTTATGTAAGTTGATATAAGATGTGTTAAAGCCAGCTGTATTTTTAAATTAATTTAACTTAAGCATAGAATATAATATATGCAGTCAGAGATAAAATACTACAAAATAGTTATAGCATATTCAGAACGAGAATATCGGCAAATCCGACAGTGCCCACACGCTGTCCTGTGGGATAGGTAGAGCCAGCGAGTAGTAGAGCCTGGGTCGCTACCTTGTAATCATAGGGTTAGAAATGCAAAGTAACGCTTTTGCTTCGGAGACGGCTGTTGCCACTTGTCTTCCCGCTTTATTCATGCCCTCTCACTCGGACCACGCCGCACGCCTTACGGTGTTATGCAAATCATTGCATAACCGTGTGGCACGCGTTCCACGGCTACTTTGCACTTCTAACCCCCCTTATAATGTTCTGTGGGGGGACCACACCAGTGAAGGCAAAGCGTCCTGGATCGATGCCATAATAGTTTTTTCATGCATACTGACAATATTGGTTCATATTAGCTAGAACTTAGGTATGTAGTTTTAGCGGAAATGTGGTTTTTGGCGGACCCCCCCAGCGTGCTCTATGAGTCGCCCCTTTGTCTGCACCCGGAAGCTGTCAATACTGACAGTTGTCACTTCTCCCCGCGCTCTGCAGGAGTCGCATACGCCACTCCGGTACTTTTATATAATAATTGAGGAAAAGTCTATTAAAATGTGTATTTGCCAGTATCCAGAGAGTTTCCGTCTAATATCAGGTAATGCTTCTTGCATGTTATAAAAAAAGTAAAAAAACGTTTTTTTAGAAAGATAATAAGTCACAATAAAGTAAAATCAGGAGCATAATATAGGTTGTCCCATCCATTAGCTGTGATAGATGGGACAACCTGCATTTCAGACAATGGCGGCATTCATAGGAATTAAATTGTCAAGGAGGCTTACTTTGCTATTGAAAATTGTTTCCTGTCCATCAAGAACCTGTGTGGAAATATAGTCGTTGGTACTGTAAATATGGCAAATATAATTTATGCTAAAAAATTTCACGCAGACAAAGTCGCGGGCAAAAGCTGGTACACAACTAATACCAAGTTACGTAAAATAGTAATCTATGTACAAACTTTTAAAATTACTTTTCTCAAACATGCTTGGAAATGTGATAATTATTTTGACAACCTTCTTCGAGATAAATCGAAATTGCTGTACTGGCCAAATACATGCGCGCAGCGGCCGGTAATGTTGGTATGAAAATCCATATCTGTCGTGTTTAGCGGCCAAATAAATTACATAGTAAACTCATATCTGTCGTGTAATTTAAAAATGGAACGATCTTTTTCTCCGAAACATGGCGACCAAGGAGGTAACTCATCAAAGGTTTTATTTAAATTTTGAACTGGCTTGCAAATAGAAAGCTGTTTATTGAAAAAAAAAAAACAAATTGTTGTTCGTTGTTCGTCATTGATTTTGAAAAGAGTTTAAATTTCCGCGAATTATTTGAGAAAATTTACTGTTTTCATTTCCGCGCATTGTTTGAGAAAAGTACTATACAAGCCTTGGCCACAACTAGGCATTGATGGACTTACGTATGTGTGCCTCGGCTTCGCCTCGGCCCACATTTACACGTTCGTCCATCAATGCCTCTGTTGCTGGCCGCTGCAGTAATGTACTATTATTCTCAGATAACATAACCCATAGTATACAAATACATTACCTCTTATACATTATTTTTATGGTGGTGCCACCACAGGAGTGTAACGTTATATTATAATATAAAAAATATTAATAAATCGTACCTTTTAAACATTAATAGCATGTGTAGCGGTTAGCGTGTAATTTCTCTGTGGTTTTAATTAATTGAAGTCGATGTTAAAAGCTAAAAGGTGTAATTAAGGGACGATGAGATAATTTACAGATTCTTGAATAACAAAAAATCAAAACCGACTTCAAAACTAAAAAAATACTAAAATAATAATACAACCAGCGTATTTTAAATTCACATTTATACGAACATTAATTTGTTTAATTGGAGTCGCTTTCAAGCCGGGCTTAGATATAGAGGCTTTGGGCTTAGCTTGACACCGACTCCAATAAAATAAATTAATGTTCTTCGATGTAAATTTAAAATACGCTTTATGTTATTATTTAAGTACTTTTTTAGATTTGAAGTCTTTTAGGTTTTAATTTTTAGTTAAAATTATTTTATTTAAAATGTTTTAGTTTAGGTATTATATTGGGGTGACATATCCGGGTTCCCTACGTTACGACGAAAGTCAAAACTTAGAGAACATCAACACGAATCATTTATTTCAATTGCCGATGATTGCATTTTTGAGGAGTTCCATTGTCTATCTCCGAAGCCCTTCACCAGATCTTCACCAAGTTAAAATTGGACCACGTCTGTATATAACCTACCAAACAAATAAATAATTCAAAAAAAATCAAAATCAATTCATAATTGACGGACAAATCGCGTAACAAACATTAAAAAAAAACATACGGGTCGAATTGATATCCTCCTCCTTTTTCGTCGGTTAAAAAATATTAAGAAACAACTTGTAATAAAATCGTCGTGTAGTGATTTATTTCTACGTTCGTTTATGTATTTATTTCTAGCTCTATCTATCTATAACGTCACGCCTCTTTCCCAGTGGGGTAGGCAGAGACCAGGGCGCGCCACTTACTACGATCCTTACATACCTCTTTTGCCTCATGCACATCCATACATCTCTTCATACATGCCCTTCATGTATGTATTTATATTTATTTTTTTAATCATAGCCAAAATACCTAAGTTGTATAATAATACTGTAAATATCCTTTAAATGTCAACATGCTTTCTTTTTCGTGGCATTGATAAAATAGTCACTTGTGTTGCAAGAAAATGTGAATAATTATTTTCTCTTGTTGTATTGTATTAATAATAAATTCACTGAGTCGATTGCTAGACTGTTTAATAATTGCACACCCTTCGTAATTGGCGACGAATTAGATTAGATGGTATTAGATACAATTTCATGGAGGTGAATTACCTTGAGCTGTTCAGTAGCACAGAGCCATTAGATATTTATGCACAAACATCAACAAATTTCAAACATCGTCTTTTGAAATACGAATTCAACTCAATGTTGTACATGTAACAAAATGATTTTTTAAATAGAACATAGGTAAATATGAAATTTTTGATTGACAAGGGAGCGAAGTTGGTTTTTTACAGCCGATGCGGATAGCCGCACAAACCGCCGAGTTATACGACGATTTTCAAAACACTTGCGAGGAAAAAGTACTTACCTAAAGGGATGTATTCACTTTGATTAGTGCGAGTGCATGTGATTAGTAATTGCGGGTGATTAGTGCAGGTGATAAAACCGAGTAGTGTCCAATTCTGTTTAGTAGCTGTGTTTTAGTATATTCAGTTGTTAGCCGTCGACCAGCAAGTATGGACGCACCTCAAGAAGCTAAACGCCTCCGATGCTAAACGCTAAACACTAAACAGGACGCGGGACGTGGAGACGTGGCTACTAGCAGTCCACTCGTAGTCCACTCGCAAAAAAATAGCACACGATTCTAATTACTTTACTACGCAGGTTACTTATCACTCGCACTTATCAATCGCTGTCCACTCGTGTTTACTCCTAATCACTAATAACAAAAAAAATCTGCCTCCGTGGTCTAATGGTTAAGAGCATTGGCTCTCGATACGGAGGTCGTGGGTTCGATTCCCACGGGGGACACTGTGCATTTTTCCCCAGTTGGTTAGGACATTGCAGGCTGAATCACCTGATTGTCTGAAAAGAAAAGTGATTCCGTGCTTCGGATGGCACGTTAAGCCGTTGGTCCCGGCTACTATCTCTAGTGGTAGTTGTCGTTACATAAAAACCACGTCAGAGGCCGAAAGGCGGTCTGAAAAAACTCTGACACCAGGGCTCTGCCCACACGATAAGAAGAAGACCAAAAAAATGAATACAGGCCTTAATACAATGATTTACGATCCCCGGGACGTCATTGGTGTTTTACAACTAGTTTTACAAATAGACGCGTCATACGCCAACAACAATGCACTTTAAGGCTACCTGTCCATTGACGCGAGCTGGCTGTGCGAGCTGTGTAGCTGTGTAAATATTAACCAATCAGGAGCTCGGCCAATCTCGGTTGGATCTCTGATTGGTTAATATTTACACATCTCGCACAGCCAGCTCGCGTCAATGGACAGGCAGCCTATAACGGCGCGATACAGCGACAAGTAGCAATTACCTTGCTTGTTTATTGCCATTTTGGAGTACGGGCAACGCATCTACACGTAAAAACATCTTAGTAGAACACAATTTTATTTAGACAAACAAATAGGTATCTGGTTTTTTTTCTAGCACGTCTCGTGACTTTGGTTTGAGCAAGTATGTTGAAAATTAATTATTATAATCTTGTATTTCTATAAAATGGATAGAGTTGTTTACTGTACAAAGTGAAGCGTGATCCAATCAAGTATTATGTAAATGTCACACCTGTATAGTGAAAACGGTACGTGTCGGTATAAGGGTGACCCTTGGCATTCTCCGGGAGCCGCAAGCGCCTAATGGACTTTTATGTATCTTCTAATGAAATTTTGTGTACCTTTCTACCAGACGGAGTAGATATTGGCATATCAAATTGCGGTGTGAATCTTATGGAAAGACGTAGGTATTTTACGAAGAATTATCTTGTCAGGGTTCCATAAAAAAGCGGGAAAAAGGAACTCTTTGTGTCTCTGTCACATGAATTAGGTATCTTGGTAATCGATTTAAAATTTTTCATAGTTAAAGAACTTATTAGAACATCATAATAATTATGGTGTTAGTGCATTACTTTATAACCCAGTAAAATTAAGCTGAAATATACCAATCAGGAGAAGTAATTTCCGGAGTTCTGAAACTTTTTTTAAACGTTCCTTTGGTACGTAATATTGAAGAAAAAAAAAAAGTCCTGGTGAGGGGGGGGTGAGCTCGAGGAAGGGGGGGGGCTCTAAAGGTGACTTATTTCAGTTTTTCGCTTATTTCTTGAAATCTGAAAGTCGTATCGAAATTCTTTGTACGGACAAATTAAATCTAACAAAATTTCCTACAAAACAAGTATAATGCATTTTTGTCATAGGACTTATCCTTTGAGGGCTACGGGGCCGAGAAAGTAACGGCATTTCAAAAATTATGAAATTTGTATGGCGACCCTCATGAAAGTTGAAGATAAAAACAAAATGATTTCATATTCTTAATCAGCAGCCCCGAAAACGCCCAGATACAAATTTTCAGTCGGTTCGGGGAACCCTTAAAAGCTGCATTGGCGTTTGAAATTTCCATGGCAGCCATCTTGGATATCGCAATTTTGGATTTTTTTCACCGCCAACCAAATCTGACCAGGGTCCTCTATGACAATTGTTCAAGGTCCATAACCCTATCTGTCATAGTTTCCGCGGGCCATTGACCTCATCCGTCAGGAGTCGACCTTCTGAGGAAGTCGAAATATTATTTTTATCGCCAGGGCATCCTTATGATGATCCCTAAAATCATTTTACTATACGTTGAATGGGGGAAACCCGGTGAACAAATATACGGGTATTTATCTAATATCTATGTGGGGGGGGGGGGAAGGGGGGATCAACCAGATACCTCCAATTAATCTCCGGGTTCCCCTTACGGTACAAGGATGACATTTGGGGATCATCATATGGATGCCTTGGTGATACAGGGAAAACCTTGACTTCCTCGGAAGGTCGACTCCTGGTGGATGAGGTCAACGGCCCGCGGAAACTATGACAGATAGGGTTATGGACCTTGAACAATTGTCATAGAGGACCCTGGTCAGATTTGGTTGGCGGTGAAAAAAATCCAAAATTGCGATATCCAAGATGGCTACCATGGAAATTTCAAACGCCAATGCAGCTTTTAAGGGTTCCCCGAACCGACTGAACATTTGTATCTGGGGGTTTTCGGGGCTGCTGATTAAGAATATGAAATCATTTTGTTTTTATCTTCAACTTTCATGAGGGTCGCCATACAAATTTCATAATTTTTGAAATGCCGTTACTTTCTCGGCCCCGTAGCCCTCAAAAGATAAGTCCTATGACAAAAATGCATTATACTTGTTTTGTAGGAAATTTTGTTAGATTTAATTTGTCCATACAAAGAATTTCGATACGACTTTCAGATTTCAAGAAATAAGCGAAAAACTGAAAAAAGTCACCTTTAGAGCCCCTCCCCTTCCTCGAGCTCACCCCCCCCTCACCAGGACTTTTTTTTTCTTCAATATTACGTACCAAAGGAACGTTTAAAAAAAGTTCCAAAACTCCGGAAATTATTTCTTCTGATTTATCTAATTTTACTGGGTAAAGGAGAATGGTCATCTGTGACCCAGGCCCGACAACAAAGTGACCTATCCCAGTTTTTTTGTGACATTAAAGGGGCCCATTCACAGTAGTCCTACATGCAGGACTACGAGGCCACACACTATCCTGCAAGTAGGACTACTCATACATTTTGCCCAAGGTCATCGGACGCTTTGTAGGACTGCAACACCATTCACGATCCGATATTGGTGTAGGACTGCAAGACGGACTACTGTGAATGGGCCCCTTAAGTATAACTAAAATATATATTTTTTTTTTTCAATTTGTGTGGCTAGCACCTAAATATTGCCTGGTGAATTTCTCCAGGCGCAATACTAAAAAACAATACTTTTCACACACTTCTAGCGATTATATCTATTAAAGACTCTGCAGATGCATGTGATTCTGATGACAATATAATAATATGGTATTATCCAGCTGATCTGATGATGGAGCTGGAAGGTGGCTAGTGGAACTCTTGTTTGACTACTAGCATACCCATCGAGTTTGGACTCATTGGAATCGTCTTGATGAGTCCTATGCATTGCAGTTGGTATCGAGGGTCTGATGATGGAGCTGGAAGGTGGCTAGTGGAACTCTTGGGTGGCTACTAGCATACCCATCGAGTTTGGACTCATTGGAATCGTCTTGATGAGTCCTATGCATTGCAGTTGGTATCGAGGGTCTGATGATGGAGCTGGAAGGTGGCTAGTGGAACTCTTGGGTGGCTACTAGCATACCCATCGAGTTTGGACTCATTGGAATCGTCTTGATGAGTCCTATGCATTGCAGTTGGTATTGAGGGTCTGATGATGGAGCTGGAAGGTGGCTAGTGGAACTCTTGGGTGGCTACCAGCATACCCATCGAGTTTGGACTCATTGGAATCGTCTTGATGAGTCCTATGCATTGCAGTTGGTATTGAGGGTCTGATGATGGAGCTGGAAGGTGGCTAGTGGAACTCTTGGGTGGTTACTAGCATACCCATCTAGTTTGGACTCATTGGAATCGTCTTGATGAGTCCTATGCATTGCAGTTGGTATCGAGGGTCTGATGATGGAGCTGGAAGGTGGCTAGTGGAACTCTTGGGTGGCTACTAGCATACCCATCTAGTTTGGACTCATTGGAATCGTCTTGATGAGTCCTATGCATTGCAGTTGGTATCGAGGGTCTGATGATGGAGCTGGAAGGTGGCTAGTGGAACTCTTGGGTGGCTACTAGCATACCCATCGAGTTTGGACTCATTGAAATCGTCTCGATGAGTCCTATGCATTGCAGTTGGTATTGAGGGTCTGATGATGGAGCTGGAAGGTGGCTAGTGGAACTCTTGGGTGGCTACTAGCATACCCATCGAGTTTGGACTCATTGGAATCGTCTTGATGAGTCCTATGCATTGCAGTTGGTATCGAGGGTCTGATGATGGAGCTGGAAGGTAGCTAGTGGAACTCTTGGGTGGCTACTAGCATACCCATCGAGTTTGGACTCATTGGAATCGTCTTGATGAGTCCTATGCATTGCAGTTGGTATTGAGGGTCTGATGATGGAGCTGGAAGGTGGCTAGTGGAACTCTTGGGTGGCTACTAGCATACCCATCGAGTTTGGACTCATTGGAATCGTCTTGATGAGTCCTATGCATTGCAGTTGGTACCGAGGGTCTGATGATGGAGCTGGAAGGTGGCTAGTGGAACTCTTGGGTGGCTACTAGCATACCCATCGAGTTTGGACTCATTGGAATCGTCTTGATGAGTCCTATGCATTGCAGTTGGTATTGAGGGTCTGATGATGGAGCTGGAAGGTGGCTAGTGGAACTCTTGGGTGGCTACTAGCATACCCATCGAGTTTGGACTCATTGGAATCGTCTTGATGAGTCCTATGCATTGCAGTTGGTATCGAGGGTCTGATGATGGAGCTGGAAGGTGGCTAGTGGAACTCTTGGGTGGCTACTAGCATACCCATCGAGTTTGGACTCATTGGAATCGTCTTGATGAGTCCTATTCTCTGCATTTTGTAACAAGTAGGTATCTAATGATAGAGCTGGAACGTTTTTTGTAGGCATATAATTAATGCTGCAACTTATCAAGACCAGCAAGCTCCTGGCTGCTGCCCCTGCCCCTGCCCCTGTTACTATTCCAAAATGGTAAATGTCCAAGATGTTAGGCGAGCAGGTGGTTAGGTTTTAGGTGTTTCTTTGATAATTGCAACAGCACCCAACTTTGACAAGTGCCTAATTCGATAAACATGAATCTTCGCAGCTGCTACCAGTTCTTTGTATCCAATCTTGCCTACATTTGCCAACATCACTTGCTGCACAAGCCGTTACAAGATATTCCTCAGCACATAACGAACCATCAAACTGGTTTGAATGGAGGTCATGTAGGTGACATTATTAGTATGCAGAATACACTGGCTGGTCAGAAACGATCACATTTTGCACATTTTTGGGATTTTCAAAAAGATTGATTGAGATTTCTCAAAAAAAAAATTCAGCTTATAGCCCTTGTCAAGACGCGTCATTTGATATGCCAACCATTTACGTAGCTCCAATATCCACGACACCAGGTCGAATTTTTCACTTTGGCTGAATTTTCAATGTTAAATATCAGATTTTGCTCGAAACGAGCTTAAGAGGCAGCTAAAGATCAGAATTTTTTAAATTTGATGTATGACTCCGTAATCTAGTATTCGGGTCTGGTATTTGTCAATACGTGCAATCCGATTGACGTTTTTAATTGGATGTAATAATCGTACGGTACGATTCTTACTACGGTGCATTGGATCGTTATTAACCGTGATTATTACGATTACAGATGCAAAACGATGCACCACTTCGTAATCGTTGCGTCCCTACTTTTTTCCCTTTTTCCACTATTTTCCCTTTTTTTCACTTTTTTCACTATTTTTACCTTATTCACTTTTTCACCTATTTTCCCTTTTTCACTTTTTTCACTTTTTAACTTTTTTCATCTTATTCACTTTTTCACTTTTCCGCCTTTTTCCCCTTATTCTCACTCAATTTACTTTTTCCCCTTTTTCACTTTTCACTTTTATTCTCTAGGTGTTTTTTTGAATTTTTCCGATATCGCGTTTCGTTTTTGAGATATACATTTTTTTCTCGCCGAAACCGGGCGAGAAACGATCACATTTTGCACATTTTTGGGATTTTCAAAAAGATTTTTTGAGATTTCTCAACAAAAAAAAATCCGCTTATAGCCCTTGTCAAGACGCATTTGATATGCCAACCATTTACGTAGCTCCAATATCCACGACACCAGGTCGAATTTTTCACTTTGGCTGAAAATAGGGCCTATACGATGCCTCAAAATAATCATTTTCAATGTTAAAATGTCAGATTTAGCTCCAAATGAGCTAAGGAGGCAGCTGGAGATCAGAATTTTTTAAATTTGTTGTTTGACTCCGTAATCTAGTATTCGGGTCTGGTATTTGTCAATACGTGCAATCCGATTGACGTTTTTAATTCGATGTAATAATCGTACGGTACGATTCTTACTACGGTGCATTGCATCGTTATTAACCGTGACCTTTCGGCGGTTTTGGACCACAAATAAAAATGTCTACAAAAAAAATGACTACTTCTTTAAATGTCCACTTCTGATTATTACGATTACAGATGCAAAACGATGCACCGCGTTGTAATCGTTGCATCCCTACTTTTTCTCAATTTTTAACTATTTTCCCTTTTTTTCACTTTTTAAATTTTTCTAAATTTTTACCTTATTCACTTGTTTCACTTTTTCACCTTTTTTCCCTTTTTCCCTTTTTTCACTTTTTAACATTTTTCATCTTATTCACTTTTTCCCCCTTTTCACTTTTTCCACTTTTTCACTTTTTTTACCTTATTCACTTTTTTCAAAATGTGATCGTTCCTCGCCCGGTTTCGGCGAGAAAAAAAATTATACCTCAAAAACGAAAAGCGATATCAGAAAAAAAAAAAAAAACACCTAGAGAATAAAAGTGAAAAAAGGGAAAAAAGTAAATAAAGTGAAAAAGGGGGAAAAAGGTGAAAAAGTGAATAAGGCAAAAAAAGTGAAAAGGTGAAAAAAATGAAAAAGGAAAAAAAGGTGAAAAAGTGAATACAGTGAAAAAGGGAAAAAAGGTGAAAAAGTGAATACAGTGAAAAAGGGGAAAAAAGGTAAAAAGTGAAAAAAGGGAATACGGTAAAAAAATTGGAAAAAGTGAAAAAAGTGAATAAGGGAATAAAGTGAATAAGGTAAAAAATAGTGAAAAAGTGAAAAAAAGGTAAAAAAGTAGGGATGCAACGATTACGAAGTGGTGCATCGTTTTGCATCTGTAATCGTAATAATCACGGTTAATAACGATGCAATGCACCGTCGTAAGAATCGTACGATTATTACATTGAATCAAAAACGTCAATCGGATTGCACATATTGACAAATACCAGACCCGAATACTAGATTACGGAGTCAAACAACAAATTAAAACTCACTTTCACTTTCTCTCCCTTTTTCACTTTTTCCAATTTTTTTACCTTATTCACTTTTTTCACTTTTTCACCTTTTTTCCCCCTTTTCACTGTATTCACTTTTTCACCTTTTTTCCCTTTTTCACTGTATTCACTTTTTCACCTTTTTTCCCTTTTTCTCTGTATTCACTTTTTCACCTTTTTTCCCTTTTTCACTTTTTTCACCTTTTCACTTTTTTTGCCTTATTCACTTTTTCACCTTTTTTCCCCTTTTTCACTTTATGTACTTTTTCCCCTTTTTTCACTTTAATTCTCTAGGTGTTTTTTTTTGGAATTGGCCATTTCACGAATTAGCCATTTCGCGAATTAACCATTTCACGAATTGACCATTTTGCGAATTGGGTCTTTTAAGCATCAGTAGCCATTTCGCGAATTAGCCATTTCGCGAATGATCCGTATTTGTAAACACGTGCAATCCGATTGACGTTTTTAATTCGATTTAATAATCGTACGATTCTTAATACGGTGCATTGCATCGTTATTAACCGTGATTATTACGATTACGGATGCAAAACGATGCACCACTTCGTAATCGTTGCATCCCTACTTTTTTCCCTTTTTTTCACTTTTTTCACATTTTCAGTATTTTTTACCTTATTCACTTTTTTCCCTTTTTCACTTTTTCCAATTTTTTTACCTTATTCACTTTTTTCACTTTTTTTGCCTTATTCACTTTTTCACCTTTTTTCCCCTCTTCAATTTATTTACTTTTTCATCTTTTTTCCGTTCTTTCACTTTTTCACTTTTATTCTCAAGGTGTTTTTATTTTTTTTATTTTTCCGATATTGCCTTTCGTTTTTGAGATAAACATTTTTTTCTCGCCGAAACCGGGCGAGAAACGATCACATTTTGAAAAAAGTTAATAAGGAAAAAAAAAGTGAAAAAATGGAAAAAGTGAATAAGATGAAAAAAGTGAAAAAGAGTAAAAAGGCTAAAAAGTGAAAAAATGTGAAATAGTGAAACAAGTGAATAAGGTTAAAATTGTGAAAAATTTTAAAAAGTTAAAAAATGGTGCATCCCTACTTTTTTCCCATTTTTTCACTTTTTTCACTATTTTTCCCTTTATTCACTTTTTTTCACTTTTTCACTTTTTCCAATTTTTTTACCTTATTCACTTTTTTCACTTTTTCACCTTTTTTCCCCTTTTTCACTGTATTCACTTTTTCACCTTTTTTCCCTTTTTCACTGTATTCACTTTTTCACCTTTTTTCCCTTTTTCACTGTATTTCCCTAATAATAATATATATTTATATATATTATTATTAGGGATTTTTTAACTTTTTAAAATTTTTCACAATTTTAACCTTATTCACTTGTTTCACTTTTTCACGCTTTTTCACTTTTTAGCCTTTTTACTCTTTTTCACTTTTTTCATCTTATTCACTTTTTCCATTTTTTAACTTTTTTTTTCCTTATTAACTTTTTTCAAAATGTGATCGTTTCTCGTCCGGTTTCGGCGAGAAAAAAATGTATATCTCAAAAACGAAAGGCAATATCGGAAAAATAAAAAAAATAAAAACACCTTGAGAATAAAAGTGAAAAAGTGAAAGAACGGAAAAAAGATGAAAAAGTAAATAAATTGAAGAGGGGAAAAAAGGTGAAAAAGTGAATAAGGCAAAAAAAGTGAAAAAAGTGAAAAAGGTAAAAAAATTTGGAAAAAGTGAAAAAGGGAAAAAAGTGAATAAGGTAAAAAATAGTGAAAAAGTGAAAAAAGTGAAAAAAAGGGAAAAAAGTAGGGATGCAACGATTACGATAAAAAAAATTTAAAATTTAAAAAATGGTGCATCCCTACGTTTTTCCAATTTTTTCACTTTTTTCACTTTTTCACTATTTTTTACCTTATTCACTTTTTTTCCCTTTTTCACTTTTTCCAATTTTTTTACCTTATTCACTTTTTTCACTTTTTCGCCTTTTTTCCCCTTTTTCACTGTATTCTTTTTTTCACCTTTTTTCCCTTTTTCACTGTATTCACCTTTTCACCTTTTTTCCCTTTTTCACTGTATTCACTTTTTCACCTTTTTTCCCTTTTTCACTTTTTTCACCTTTTCACTTTTTTTGCCTTATTCACTTTTTCACCTTTTTTCCCCTTTTTCACTTTATTTACTTTTTTTTCTTTTTTCACTTTTATTCTCTAGGTGTTTTTTTTTGGAATTGGCCATTTCACGAATTGGCCATTTTGCGAATTGGGTCTTTTACGCATCGGTAGCCATTTCGCGAATTAGCCATTTCGCGAATGATCCGTATTTGTCAACACGTGCAATCCGATTGACGTTTTTAATTCGATTTAATAATCGTACGATTCTTAATACGGTGCATTGTATCGTTATTTACCGTGACCTTTCGGCGGTTTTGGACCACAAATAAAAATGACTACAAATAAAAATGACTACTTCTTTAAATGTCCACTTCTGATTATTACGATTACAGATGCAAAACGATGCACCGCGTTGTAATCGTTGCATCCCTACTTTTTCACAATTTTCAACTATTTTCCCTTTTTTTCACTTTTTTAACTTTTTCTAAATTTTTACCTTATTCACTTGTTTCACTTTTTCACCTTTTTTCCCTTTTTCCCTTTTTTCACTTTTTAACATTTTTCATCTTATTCACTTTTTTCCCCTTTTCACTTTTTCCACTTTTTCACTTTTTTTACCTTATTCACTTTTTTCAAAAATGTGATCGTTCCTCGCCCGGTTTCGGCGAAAATCAGAAAAATAAAAAAAAACACCTAGAGAATAAAAGTGAAAAAAGGGAAAAAAGTAAATAAAGTGAAAAAGGGGAAAAAAGGTGAAAAAGTGAATACAGTGAAAAAGGGAAAAAAGGTGAAAAAGTGAATACAGTGAAAAAGGGGAAAAAAGGTAAAAAGTGAAAAAAGTGAATAAGGTAAAAAAATTTGAAAACGTGAAAAAGGGAAAAAAAGTGAAAAAGGTAAAAAATAGTGAAAAAGTGAAAAAAGTGAACAAAGTGAAAAAATGGGAAAAAAGTAGGAATGCAACGATTACGAAGTGGTGCATCGTTTTGCATCTGTCATCGTAATAATCACGGTTAATAACTATGCAATTAAATTAAATTAAATTAAATTAAAAATTATTTATTTCACTCTCTCTTTCTTTTTTCTTTTTCTTTCTTTTTTTTTTTTTTTTTTTTTTTTTTCTATCTCTCTTTTTTTTCTCTTTTTTTTATTTTTTCTTTTTTCTTTTTTTTACTCATCCATATTGTGTTAGTAACAATTGTCTTATAACTATGTTAATTCACAAATAAATTCATTAAATAAAATAAAATTACAATTACAATATACATTACATTACATTACATTACATTAGATACAACACATACATTACATTATATTATTGAACAAAGGGGGATGAGCTGGCATGCAGCTGCATCCACCTTTGTACCATGGGTGAGTCCCACCGCTCAGCCAACACGCTCAGGACGCTATTATATTCCGAGAGATAAGTGTACTTTTTGAAACCATCAGCAGCAAGGCTGATTCAGTGTTTATGGGGTGCAGAGCATCTCTGTGATAGGGATGGACCAGGTCTGCCTGCACAACTCCAGTCGGTTTAGGAGTTACTGATGATTAAAGGTCTGTAAAAAATTAACGATCGGCTGCAAGGCTGATCGTATGATATTGTTGTAGTATGCACTGTAGCTCTGTGAACAGTACAAAAACTGACATGGTTCATTAGTCGGTTTAGGAGATACAGCCGTTCAAAGGTCGGAACTTTGACTGGCTGTATCTCCTAAACCGACTGACAGAACTTGACAGTTTTTGTACTGTTCACATAGCTACAGTGCATACTACAACAATATTATACGGTCAGCCTTGCCGCTGATCGTAAATTTTTTACAGACCTTTAAACATCAGTAACTCCTTAACCGACTGGAGTTATGCAGGCAGACCTGGTCCATCCCCATCACAGAGATGCTCTACAACCCATAAACACTGAATCAGCCTTGCTGCTGATGGTTGCAAAAAGTACACTTATCTCTTATACTATTAGTACTGACCCGGAAGCGATTCAGCAGCGAGGCGCTCCGCTTTCTTATGATGGCGTAGAAGTCATCTATATGCGCCTGCGCGAACATAGTCGATGCGCTGCAAAACCGCGGCAATGCACCGTTTTTTCACTTTTTTAACTTTTTCACAATGTTTACCTTATTCACTTGTTTCACTTTTCTTACTTACTTTTCACGTTTCTTATATCTCAAAAACTAAACGCGATATCGGAAAAATAAAAAAAAAACACCTTGAGAATAAAAGTGAAAAAGTGAAAAAAGGGAAAAAAGATGAAAAAGTTAATAAAGTGAAGAGGGGAAAAAACGTGAAAAAGTGAATAAGGAAAAAAAAGTGAAAAGGTGAAAAAAGTGAAAAAGGGAAAAAAGGTGAAAAAGTGAATACAGTGAAAAAGGGTAAAAAGGTGAAAAAGTTAAAAAAAGTGAATAAGATAAAAAATTGGAAAAAAGTGAAAAAGGGAAAAAAGTGAATAAGGTAAAAAATAGTGAAAAAGTGAAAAAAAGGTAAAAAAGTAGGGATGCAACGATTACGAAGTGGTGCATCGTTTTGCATCTGTAATCGTAATAATCACGGTTAATAACGATGCAATGCACCGTAGTAAGAATCGTACGATTATTACATTGAATCAAAAACGTCAATCGGATTGCACATATTGACAAATACCAGACCCGAATACTAGATTACGGAGTCAAACAACAAATTAAAACTCACTTTCACTTTCTCTCCCTTTTTCACATTTTCCAATTTTTTTACCTTATTCACTTTTTTCACTTTTTCACCTTTTTTCCCCCTTTTCACTGTATTCACTTTTTCACCTTTTTTCCCTTTTTCACTGTATTCACTTTTTCACCTTTTTTCCCTTTTTCTCTGTATTCACTTTTTCACCTTTTTTCCCTTTTTCACTTTTTTCACCTTTTCACTTTTTTTGCCTTATTCACTTTTTCACCTTTTTTCCCCTTTTTCACTTTATGTACTTTTTTCCCTTTTTTCACTTTAATTCTCTAGGTGTTTTTTTTTGGAATTGGCCATTTCACGAATTAGCCATTTCGCGAATTAACCATTTCACGAATTGACCATTTTGCGAATTGGGTCTTTTACGCATCAGTAGCCATTTCGCGAATTAGCCATTTCGCGAATGATCCGTATTTGTAAACACGTGCAATCCGATTGACGTTTTTAATTCGATTTAATAATCGTACGATTCTTAATACGGTGCATTGCATCGTTATTAACCGTGATTATTACGATTACGGATGCAAAACGATGCACCACTTCGTAATCGTTGCATCCCTACTTTTTTCCCTTTTTTTCACTTTTTTCACATTTTCACTATTTTTTACCTTATTCACTTTTTTCCCTTTTTCACTTTTTCCAATTTTTTTACCTTATTCACTTTTTTCACTTTTTTTGCCTTATTCACTTTTTCACCTTTTTTCCCCTCTTCAATTTATTTACTTTTTCATCTTTTTTCCGTTCTTTCACTTTTTCACTTTTATTCTCAAGGTGTTTTTATTTTTTTTATTTTTCCGATATTGCCTTTCGTTTTTGAGATAAACATTTTTTTCTCGCCGAAACCGGGCGAGAAACGATCACATTTTGAAAAAAGTTAATAAGGAAAAAAAAAGTGAAAAAATGGAAAAAGGGTATTAAGATGAAAAAAGTGAAAAAGGCTAAAAAGTGAAAAAATGTGAAATAGTGAAACAAGTGAATAAGGTTAAAATTGTGAAAAATTTTAAAAAGTTAAAAAATGGTGCATCCCTACTTTTTTCCCATTTTTTCACTTTTTTCACTTTTTCACTATTTTTCCCTTTATTCACTTTTTTTCCCTTTTTCACTTTTTCCAATTTTTTTACCTTATTCACTTTTTTCAATTTTTCACCTTTTTTCCCCTTTTTCACTGTATTCACTTTTTCACCTTTTTTCCCTTTTTCACTGTATTCACTTTTTCACCTTTTTTCACTTTTTCACTGTATTCACTTTTTCACCTTTTTTCCCTTTTTCACTGTATTCACTTTTTCACCTTTTTTCCCTTTTTCACTGTATTCACTTTTTCACCTTTTTTCCCTTTTTCACTTTTTTCACCTTTTCACTTTTTTTGCCTTATTCACTTTTTCACCTTTTTTCCCCTTTTTCACTTTATTTACTTTTTTCCCTTTTTTCACTTTTATTCTCTAGGTGTTTTTTTTTGGAACTGGTCATTTCACGAATTAGCCATTTCGCGAATTAACCATTTCACGAATTGGCCATTTTGCGAATTGGGTCTTTTACGCATCGGTAGCGAATGCACCGTGCATTGCATCGTTATTAACCGTGACCTTTCGGCGGTTTTGGACCACAAATAAAAATGACTACAAATGAAAATGACTACTTCTTTAAATGTCCACTTCTGATTATTACGATTACAGATGCAAAACGATGTACCGCGTTGTAATCGTTGCATCCCTACTTTTTCACAAT
This sequence comes from Agonopterix subpropinquella, assembly GCA_922987775.1. Lineage (NCBI taxonomy): Eukaryota > Metazoa > Arthropoda > Insecta > Lepidoptera > Depressariidae > Agonopterix > Agonopterix subpropinquella. Next base: position 10,759,205 of record OV277700.1, on the reverse strand, counting down.
TTTCAACTATTTTCCCTTTTTTTCACTTTTTTAACTTTTTCTAAATTTTTACCTTATTCACTTTTTTCACTTTTTCACCTTTTTTCCCTTTTTCCCTTTTTCACCTTTTTTCCCCTTTTTCACTTTATTTACTTTTTTCCCTTTTTTCACTTTTATTCTCTAGGTGTTTTTTTTTTATTTTTCTGATATCGATCACATTTTTGAAAAAAGTGAATAAGGTAAAAAAAGTGAAAAAGTGGAAAAAGTGAAAAGGGGAAAAAAGTGAATAAGATGAAAAATGTTAAAAAGTGAAAAAAGGGAAAAAGGGAAAAAGGGAAAAAAGGTGAAAAAGTGAAACAAGTGAATAAGGTAAAAATTTAGAAAAAGTTAAAAAGGGAAAAAAAGTTAAAAAGGTAAACATTGTGAAAAAGTTAAAAAAGTGAATAAACGGTGCATTGCATCGTTATTAACCGTGATTATTACGATGACAGATGCAATGCCCCATTTTTTCACTTTTTTCACTTTTTCACTATTTTTTACCTTATTCACTTTTTTTCCCTTTTTCACTTTTTTCTATTTTTTTACCTTATTCACTTTTTTCACTTTTAACCTTTTTTCCCCTTTTTCACTGTATTCACTTTTTCACCTTTTTTCCCTTTTTCACTGTATTCACTTTTTCACTTTTTTTACCTTATTCACTTTTTTCAAAAATGTGATCGATATCAGAAAAATAAAAAAAAAACACCTAGAGAATTAAAGTGAAAAAAAGTAAATAAAGTGAAAAAGGGGAAAAAAGGTGAAAAAGTGAATAAGGCAAAAAAAGTGAAAAGGTGAAAAAAGTGAAAAAGGGAAAAAAGGTGAAAAAGTGAATACAGTGAAAAAGGGGAAAAAAGGTAAAAAGTGAAAAAAGTGAATAAGGTAAAAAAATTGGAAAAAGTGAAAAAGGGAAAAAAAGTGAATGAGGTAAAAAATAGTGAAAAAGTGAAAAAATGGGAAAAAAGTCAGGAGAGAAACGGTCACATTTTGAAAAAAGTGAATAAGGAAAAAAAAGTGAAAAAATGGAAAAAGTGAATAAGATGAAAAAAGTGAAAAAGAGTAAAAAGGCTAAAAAGTGAAAAAATGTGAAAAAGTGAAACAAGTGAAAAAATGTGAAAAAGTGAAACAAGTGAATAAGGTGAAAAAAGGGAAAAAAGTAAATAAAGTGAAAAAGGGGAAAAAAGGTGAAAAAGTGAATAAGGCAAAAAAGTGAAAAAGGGAAACAAGGTGAAAAAGTGAATACAGTGAAAAAGGGAAAAAAGGTGAAAAAGTGAATACAGTGAAAAAGGGAAAAAAAGGTGAAAAAGTGAATACAGTGAAAAAGGGAAAAAAGGTGAAAAAGTGAATACAGTGAAAAAGGGAAAAAAGGTGAAAAAGTGAATACAGTGAAAAAGGGAAAAAAGGTGAAAAAGTGAATACAGTGAAAAAGGGGAAAAAAGGTGAAAAAGTGAATAAGGCAAAAAAGTGAAAAAGGGAAACAAGGTGAAAAAGTGAATACAGTGAAAAAGGGAAAAAAGGTGAAAAAGTGAATACAGTGAAAAAGGGAAAAAAGGTGAAAAAGTGAATACAGTGAAAAAGGGAAAAAAGGTGAAAAAGTGAATACAGTGAAAAAGGGAAAAAAGGTGAAAAAGTGAATACAGTGAAAAAGGGGAAAAAAGGTGAAAAAGTGAATAAGGCAAAAAAGTGAAAAAGGGAAACAAGGTGAAAAAGTGAATACAGTGAAAAAGGGAAAAAAGGTGAAAAAGTGAATACAGTGAAAAAGGGAAAAAAGGTGAAAAAGTGAATACAGTGAAAAAGGGAAAAAAGGTGAAAAAGTGAATACAGTGAAAAAGGGAAAAAATGTGAAAAAGTGAAACAAGTGAATAAGGTGAAAAAAGGGAAAAAAGTAAATAAAGTGAAAAAGGGGAAAAAAGGTGAAAAAGTGAATAAGGCAAAAAAGTGAAAAAGGGAAACAAGGTGAAAAAGTGAATACAGTGAAAAAGGGAAAAAAGGTGAAAAAGTGAATACAGTGAAAAAGGGAAAAAAGGTGAAAAAGTGAATACAGTGAAAAAGGGAAAAAAGGTGAAAAAGTGAATACAGTGAAAAAGGGAAAAAAGGTGAAAAAGTGAATACAGTGAAAAAGGGAAAAAAGGTGAAAAAGTGAATACAGTGAAAAAGGGGAAAAAAGGTGAAAAAGTGAATAAGGCAAAAAAGTGAAAAAGGGAAACAAGGTGAAAAAGTGAATACAGTGAAAAAGGGAAAAAAGGTGAAAAAGTGAATACAGTGAAAAAGGGAAAAAAGGTGAAAAAGTGAATACAGTGAAAAAGGGAAAAAAGGTGAAAAAGTGAATACAGTGAAAAAGGGAAAAAAGGTGAAAAAGTGAATACAGTGAAAAAGGGGAAAAAAGGTGAAAAAGTGAATAAGGCAAAAAAGTGAAAAAGGGAAACAAGGTGAAAAAGTGAATACAGTGAAAAAGGGAAAAAAGGTGAAAAAGTGAATACAGTGAAAAAGGGAAAAAAGGTGAAAAAGTGAATACAGTGAAAAAGGGAAAAAAGGTGAAAAAGTGAATACAGTGAAAAAGGGAAAAAAGGTGAAAAAGTGAATACAGTGAAAAAGGGAAAAAAGGTGAAAAAGTGAATACAGTGAAAATGGGGAAAAAAGGTGAAAAAGTGAAAAAAGTGAATAAGGTAAAAAAATTGGAAAAAGTGAAAAAGGGAGAGAAAGTGAAAGTGAGTTTTAATTTGTTGTTTGACTCCGTAATCTAGTATTCGGGTCTGGTATTTGTCAATATGTGCAATCCGATTGACGTTTTTGATTCAATGTTATAATCGTACGATTCTTACTACGGTGCATTGCATCGTTATTAACCGTGATTATTACGATTACAGATGCAAAACGATGCACCACTTCGTAATCGTTGCATCCCTACTTTTTTACCTTTTTTTCACTTTTTTACTATTTTCTACCTTATTCACTTTTTTCCCTTTTTCACTTTTTTCAAATTTTTTATCTTATTCACTTTTTTAACTTTTTCACCTTTTTACCCTTTTTCACTTTATTCACTTTTTCACCATTTTTCCCTTTTTCACTTTTTTCACCTTTTCACTTTTTTTTCCTTATTCACTTTTTCACGTTTTTTCCCCTCTTCACTTTATTAACTTTTTCATCTTTTTTCCCTTTTTTCACTTTTTCACTTTTATTCTCAAGGTGTTTTTTTTTTTATTTTTCCGATATCGCGTTTAGTTTTTGAGATATAAGAAACGTGAAAAGTAAGTAAGAAAAGTGAAACAAGTGAATAAGGTAAACATTGTGAAAAAGTTAAAAAAGTGAAAAAACGGTGCATTGCATCGTTATTAACCGTGATTATTACGATGACAGATGCAAAACGATGCACCACTTCGTAATCGTTGCATCCCTACATTTTTCCCATTTTTTCACTTTTTTCACTTTTTCACTATTTTTTACCTTATTCACTTTTTTCCCTTTTTCACTTTTTCCAATTTTTTTACCTTATTCACTTTTTTCCCCTTTTTCACTGTATTCAATTTTCACCTTTTTTCCCTTTTTCACTGTATTCACTTTTTCACCTTTTTTCCCTTTTTCACTTTTTTCACCTTTTCACTTTTTTTGCCTTATTCACTTTTTCACCTTTTTTCCCCTTTTTCACTTTATTTACTTTTTTCCCTTTTTTCACTTTTATTCTCTAGGTGTTTTTTTTTTATTTTTCTGATATCGCGTTTCGTTTTTGAGGTATAATTTTTTTTCTCGCCGAAACCGGGCGAGTAACGATCACATTTTTGAAAAAATTGAATAAGGTAAAAAAAGTGGAAAAAGTGAAAGGAGAAAAAAGTGAATAAGATGAAAAATGTTAAAAAGTGAAAAAAGGGAAAAAAGGTGAAAAAGTGAAACAAGTGAATAAGGTAAAAATTTAGAAAGAGTTAAAAAAGTGAAAAAAAGGGAAAATAGTTGAAAATTGTGAAAAAGTAGGGATGCAACGATTACAACGCGGTGCATCGTTTTGCATCTGTAATCGTAATAATCAGAAGTGGACATTTAAAGAAGTAGTCATTTTTATTTGTAGTTATTTTTATTTGTGGTCCAAAACCGCCGAAAGGTCACGGTTAATAACGATGCAATGCACCGTATTAAGAATCGTACGATTATTAAATCGAATTAAAAACGTCAATCGGATTGCACGTGTTGACAAATACGGATCATTCGCGAAATGGCTAATTCGCGAAATGGCTACCGATGCGTAAAAGACCCAATTCGCAAAATGGCCAATTCGTGAAATGGTTAATTCGCGAAATGGCTAATTCGTGAAATGGCCAATTCCAAAAAAAAACACCTAGAGAATAAAAGTGAAAAAAGGGAAAAAAGTAAATAAAGTGAAAAAGAGGAAAAAAGGTGCAAAAAAGAATAAGGCAAAAAAAGTGAAAAGGTGAAAAAAGTGAAAAAGGGAAAAAAGGTGAAAAAGTGAATACAGTGAAAAAAGGAAAAAAGGTGAAAAAGTGAATACAGTGAAAAAGGGGAAAAAAGGTGAAAAAGTGAAAAAAGTGAATAAGGTAAAAAAAAGTGAAAAAGGGGAAAAAAAGTGAATAAGGTAAAAAATAGTGAAAAAGTGAAAGTGAAAAAATTGGAAAAAAGTAGGGATGCACCATTTTTTAACTTTTTAAAATTTTTCACAATTTTAACCTTATTCACTTGTTTCACTTTTTCACATTTTTTCACTTTTTAGCCTTTTTACTCTTTTTCACTTTTTTCATCTTATTCACTTTTTCTGCCTTATTCACTTTTTCACCTTTTTTCCCCTTTTTCACTTTATTTACTTTTTTCTCTTTTTTCACCTTATTCACTTGTTTCACTTTTTCACAATTTTTCACTTTTTAGCCTTTTTACTCTTTTTCACTTTTTTCATCTTATTCACTTTTTCCATTTTTTCACTTTTTTTTTCCTTATTCACTTTTTTCAAAATGTGATCGTTTCTTGCCCGGTTTCGGCGAGAAAAAAATGTATATCTCAAAAACGAAAGGCAATATCGGAAAAATAAAAAAAATAAAAACACCTTGAGAATAAAAGTGAAAAAAGGGAAAAAAGTAAATAAAGTGAAAAAGGGGACAAAAGGTGAAAAAGTGAATAAGGCAAAAAAAGTGAAAAGGTGAAAAAAGTGAAAAAGGGAAAAAAGGTGAAAAAGTGAATACAGTGAAAAAGGGGAAAAAAGGTGAAAAAGTGAAAAAACTGAATAAGGTAAAAAAATTGGAAAAAGTGAAAAAGGGGAAAAAAAAGTGAATAAGGTAAAAAATAGTGAAAAAGTGAAAAAAGTGAAAAAGGGAAAAAAGGTGAAAAAGTGAATACAGTGAAAAAGGGAAAAAAGGTGAAAAAGTGAATACAGTGAAAAAGGGGAAAAAGGTGAAAAAGTGAATACAGTGAAAAAGGGAAAAAAGGTGAAAAAGTGAATACAGTGAAAAAGGGGAAAAAAGGTGAAAAAGTGAAAAAAGTGAATAAGGTAAAAAAATTGGAAAAAGTGAAAAAAGTGAAAAAATTGGAAAAAAGTAGGGATGCACCATTTTTCAACTTTTAAAAATTTTTCACAATTTTAACCTTATTCACTTGTTTCACTTTTTCCAATTTTTTTACCTTATTCACTTTTTTCACTTTTTCACCTTTTTCCCCCTTTTTCACTGTATTCACTTTTTCACCTTTTTTCCCTTTTTCACTGTATTCACTTTTTCACCTTTTTTCCCCTTTTTCACTGTATTCACTTTTTCACCTTTTTTCCCTTTTTCACTGTATTCACTTATTAGCCTTTTTTCCCTTTTTCACTGTATTCACTTTTTCACCTTTTTTCCCTTTTTCACTTTTTTCACTTTTTCACTATTTTTTACCTTATTCACTTTTTTTCCCCTTTTTCACTTTTTCCAATTTTTTTACCTTATTCAGTTTTTTCACTTTTTCACCTTTTTTCCCCTTTTTCACTGTATTCACTTTTTCACCTTTTTTCCCTTTTTCACTTTATTTACTTTTTTCCCTTTTTTTCACTTTTATTCTCAAGGTGTTTTTATTTTTTTTATTTTTCCGATATTGCCTTTCGTTTTTGAGATATACATTTTTTTCTCGCCGAAACCGGGCGAGAAACGATCACATTTTGAAAAAAGTGAATAAGGAAAAAAAAAGTGAAAAAATGGAAAAAGTGAATAAGATGAAAAAAGTGAAAAAGAGTAAAAAGGCTAAAAAGTGAAAAATTGTGAAAAAGTGAAACAAGTGAATAAGGTTAAAATTGTGAAAAATTTTAAAAAGTTAAAAAATGGTGTTTCCCTACTTTTTTCCAATTTTTTCACTTTTTTCACTTTTTCACTATTTTTTACCTTATTCACTTTTTTCCCCTTTTTTTTACTTTTTTCCAATTTTTTTACCTTATTCACTTTTTTCACTTTTTCACCTTTTTTCCCCTTTTTCACTGTATTCACTTTTTCACCTTTTTTCCCTTTTTCACTGTATTCACTTTTTCACCTTTTTTCCCTTTTTCACTGTATTCACTTTTTCACCTTTTTTCCATTTTTCACTTTTTTCACCTTTTCACTTTTTTTGCCTTATTCACTTTTTCACCTTTTTTCCCCTTTTTCACTTTATTTACTTTTTTCCCTTTTTTCACTTTTATTCTCTAGGTGTTTTTTTTTGGAATTGGCCATTTCACGAATTAGCCATTTCGTGAATTGACCATTTCACGAATTGGCCATTTTGCGAATTGGGTCTTATACGCATCGGTAGCCATTTCGCGAATTAGCCATTTCGCGAATGATCCGTATTTGTCAACACGTGCAATCCGATTGACGTTTTTAATTCGATTTAATAATCGTACGATTCTTAATACGGTGCATTGCATCGTTATTGATTACGGATGCAAAACGATGCACCACTTCGTAATCGTTGCATCTCTACTTTTTCCCTTTTTTTCACTTTTTTCACTTTTTCACTATTTTTTACCTTATTCACTTTTTTCACTTTTTTTGCCTTATTCACTTTTTCACCTTTTTTCCCCTCTTCAATTTATTTACTTTTTCATCTTTTTTCCGTTCTTTCACTTTTTCACTTTTATTCTCAAGGTGTTTTTATTTTTTTTATTTTTCCGATATTGCCTTTCGTTTTTGAGATATACATTGTTTTCTCGCCGAAACCGGGCGAGAAACGATCACATTTTGAAAAAAGTGAATAAGGAAAAAAAAGTGAAAAAATTGAAAAAGTGAATAAGATGAAAAAAGTGAAAAAGAGTAAAAAGGCAAAGTGAAAAAATGTGAAAAAGTGAAACAAGTGAATAAGGTGAAAAAAGGGAAAAAAGTAAATAAAGTGAAAAAGGGGAAAAAAGGTGAAAAAGTGAATAAGGCAAAAAAAGTGAAAAGGTGAAAAAAGTGAAAAAGGGAAAAAAGGTGAAAAAGTGAATACAGTGAAAAAGGGAAAAAAGGTGAAAAAGTGAATACAGTGAAAAAGGGAAAAAAGGTGAAAAAGTGAATACAGTGAAAAAGGGGAAAAAAGGTGAAAAAGTGAAAAAAGTGAATAAGGTAAAAAAATTGGAAAAAGTGAAAAAGGGAAAAAAAGTGAATAAGGTAAAAAATAGTGAAAAAGTGAAAAAAGTGAAAAAATTGGAAAAAGTAGGGATGCAACGATTACGAAGTGGTGCATCGTTTTGCATCCGTAATCGTAATAATCACGGTTAATAACGATGCAATGCACCGTATTAAGAATCGTACGATTATTAAATCGAATTAAAAACGTCAATCGGATTGCATGTGTTGACAAATACGGATCATTCAAAATGTATATCTCAAAAACGAAAGGCAATATCGGAAAAATAAAAAAAATAAAAACACCTTGAGAATAAAAGTGAAAAAGTGAAAGAACGGAAAAAAGATGAAAAAGTAAATAAATTGAAGAGGGGAAAAAAGGTGAAAAAGTGAATAAGGCAAAAAAAGTGAAAAAAGTGAATAAGGTAAAAAAATTGGAAAAAGTGAAAAAGGGAAAAAAGTGAATAAGGTAAAAAATAGTGAAAAAGTGAAAAAAATGAAAAAAAGGGAAAAAAGTAGGGATGCAACGATTACGAAGTGGTGCATCGTTTTGCATCCGTAATCGTAATAATCACGGTTAATAACGATGCAATGCACCGTACCCATTTACGGTCGCTGTACCCAAACGAGTACAGTCAAACTTTTGAAAAAATAACTAAATTAATCAAGGTTTTCTATTAAGTTTTTATTTATTTTGATAGAAAGTAATATTTCTTACTACATATTAATAACAAAGTGTGTATTTTTTTAAATTTTGTATTATTTGGACACACTGCAAGTTACAGTTCTGAAGGTTTTATTTTATTATTATTGTTTTTATTCAATAAGTTATCATAATTTTTCGTGCTAATTGTGATAGGAAACGTTGCAGTTGGTGATATGACTAATCATTTGGCAATGAATTGTTTATATTTTCAGAATTACATGATGACTTTTTACTCTGTACTCAGTTGAGTACACTGGCCACATAAGTATGCAATATCTCTACCCTTAGTGTTCGCAACAGAAGGAACTTGCTTTGTTACTGTTATTGTTTTTTTAACAGGAAGATTGGTTATTTTTGTAATGATGTAGGTCCGTTATCTTGTTCCCATCGTTATACAGCAAGTACCTACTGTTTTGTTGTAATCAGTAATTTGTAAACATTTTTTGTTTCAAGATCCGGTGTCGCGCAGGTACTCGCCTCCTACCTGCTTGCTTTTATCACCCAGAACCCAGAACTTTATGGATCTAGAAAGTCTAACGGGACCTCTAGCTAGCGGGACATCATATAAAAAACAGCCAAAATAATAGACATGCGTCCCAGCTTGAGTCATCCCAACCTGATAGAGTTTAGGTATTGTACATATTGGTGTACGTACCGTACTATCTTGATTTTTTCCGGACACTATACGTTACTTCAAAAAGCTATGCATTGGTCTTTAGATAAGGACGTTGGTGTTTAGCTAGTGTCAAGTGCCATGCCAAGAAATAAGTAGGTACTTTGATATCAAGAGGAACCTTCATCTCGTGAATAATGATGAAGCAACAAATAGTGGTGATGGGTGGTATTTACATATAATATGGATATGGCTATTGCAAAGCCTCGCATTTGCATTTTACAAGCAAAGATGATCGTATGGATCAACTTTTGTTTCGACGTAGCATTGACCGCCAATATTTGCGACAAGTAATGTGATAAAATGCTCGAGCATCTTCGTCTGTAGTAGAAGGTTTGCTCCAAGATAGTTCAGGATACTTTCTAAAAAACTTGAGAAACAACTACGATGTATTCTTTGTTATTCAAGGGTCCAATGGATATGCAAAAATGTCAAAAAACACTTTACTTCGAAAAGTCGTCCATTGAAAATTTTTACCTATAGGTGACCAGTGTACTCAAACGAGTACACCCCCCAAAATCATGGAAAATAATATTTTTTTTAATATTTTTTTTCTGTGTTGTATTTTTAATCCTTCAAAGATTATAAAAATTCGGATTTTGTATTAATAACGTTTATCATTTACACTTGGCCATTAATGGGTTAAGAATCGTACGATTATTAAATCGAATTAAAAACGTCAATCGGATTGCATGTGTTGACAAATACGGATCATTCGCGAAATGGCTAATTCGCGAAATGGCTACCGATGCGTAAAAGACCCAATTCGCAAAATGGCCAATTCGTGAAATGGTCAATTCGCGAAATGGCTAATTCGTGAAATGGCCAATTCCAAAAAAAAACACCTAGAGAATAAAAGTGAAAAAAGGGAAAAAAGTAAATAAAGTGAAAAAGGGGAAAAAAGGTGAAAAAGTGAAAAAGGCAAAAAAAGTGAAAAGGTGAAAAAAGTGAAAAAGGGAAAAAAGGTGAAAAAGTGAATACAGTGAAAAAGGGAAAAAAGGTGAAAAAGTGAATACAGTGAAAAAGGAAAAAAAGGTGAAAAAGTGAATACAGTGAAAAAGGGGAAAAAAGGTGAAAAAGTGAAAAAAGTTAATAAGGTAAAAAAATTTGAAAAAGTGAAAAAGGGAGAGAAAGTGAAAGTGAGTTTTAATTTGTTGTTTGACTCCGTAATCTAGTATTCGGGTCTGGTATTTGTCAATATGTGCAATCCGATTGACGTTTTTGATTCAATGTAATAATCGTACAATTCTTACTACGGTGCATTGCATCGTTATTAATGACAAATACGGATCATTCGCGAAATGGCTAATTCGCGAAATGGCTACCGATGCGTAAAAGACCCAATTCGCAAAATGGCCAATTCGTGAAATGGTTAATTCGCGAAATGGCTAATTCGTGAAATGGCCAATTCCGAAAAAAAACACCAAGAGAATAAAAGTGAAAAAAGGGAAAAAAGTAAATAAAGTGAAAAAGGGGAAAAAAGGTGAAAAAGTGAATAAGGCAAAAAAAGTGAAAAAGTGAAAAAAGTGAAAAAGGGAAAAAAGGTGAAAAAGTGAATACAGTCAAAAAGGGAAAAAAGGTGAAAAAGTGAATACAGTGAAAAAGGGAAAAAAGGTGAAAAAGTGAATACAGTGAAAAAGGGGAAAAAAGGTAAAAAAGTGAAAAAAGTGAAAAAAGTGAATAAGGTAAAAAAATTGGAAAAAGTGAAAAAGGGGAAAAAAAGTGAATAAGGTAAAAAATAGTGAAAAAGTGAAAAAAGTGAAAAAATGGGAAAAAAGTAGGGATGCAACGATTTTTTTTTTTTTTTTTTTTTTTTTAATATCGATGGGTTTGCTCTTGACCTCAATCTAGTCCACAGGACGAAGATGGGGTCGAAGATGTAGCGAGCTTACCCAGAATGGTACTGGCACTCCTGCACACAGACGGAACGCAGCGAGCTGCTTGGCGCCAGGCTCCAACAGGAGGGTGGTCGCGAGCCAGGCGGCTCCTTGCGGAGCCTACCACACCGCTGTGGGGGATCGTTCAGCCGCCACCACAAACTTCAAAGCTTGTGATGCCGTTGCCCGGGGTGGCCCGCTAGGAGGTAGATCCCCAACCACCCCAAAGATTACGAAGTGGTGCATCGTTTTGCATCTGTCATCGTAATAATCACGGTTAATAACGATGCAATTAAATTAAATTAAATTAAAAATTATTTATTTCAGATTACTCATCCATATTGTGTTAGTAACAATTGTCTTATAACTATGTTAGTTCACAAATAAATTCATTAAATAAAATAAAATTACAATTACAATATACATTACATTACATTACATTACATTAGATACAACACATACATTATATTACATTATTGAACAAAGGGGGATGAGCTGGCATGCAGCTGCATCCACCTTTGTACCATGGGTGAGTCCCACCGGTCAGCCAACACGCTCAGGACGCTATTAGTACTGCCCCGGAAGCGATTCAGCAGCGAGGCGCTCCGCTTTCTTATGATGGCGTAGAAGTCATCTATATGCGCCTGCGCGAACATAGTCGATGCGCTGCAAAACCGCGGCAATGCACCGTTTTTTCACTTTTTTAACTTTTTCACAATGTTTACCTTATTCACTTCTTTCACTTTTCTTACTTACTTTTCACGTTTCTTATATCTCAAAAACTAAACGCGATATCGGAAAAATAAAAAAAAAACACCTTGAGAATAAAAGTGAAAAAGTGAAAAAAGGGAAAAAAGATGAAAAAGTTAATAAAGTGAAGAGGGCAAAAACGTGAAAAAGTGAATAAGGAAAAAAAAGTGAAAAGGTGAAAAAAGTGAAAAAGGGAAAAAAGGTGAAAAAGTGAATACAGTGAAAAAGGGTAAAAAGGTGAAAAAGTTAAAAAAAGTGAATAAGATAAAAAATTGGAAAAAAGTGAAAAAGGGAAAAAAGTGAATAAGGTAAAAAATAGTGAAAAAGTGAAAAAAAGGTAAAAAAGTAGGGATGCAACGATTACGAAGTGGTGCATCGTTTTGCATCTGTAATCGTAATAATCACGGTTAATAACGATGCAATGCACCGTAGTAAGAATCGGACGATTATTAAATCGAATCAAAAACGTCAATCGGATTGCACATATTGACAAATACCAGACCCGAATACTAGATTACGGAGTCAAACAACAAATTAAAACTCACTTTCACTTTCTCTCCCTTTTTCACTTTTTCCAATTTTTTTACCTTATTCACTTTTTTCACTTTTTCACCTTTTTTCCCCTTTTTCACTGTATTCACTTTTTTACCTTTTTTCCCTTTTTCACTGTATTCACTTTTTCACCTTTTTTCCCTTTTTCACTGTATTCACTTTTTCACCTTTTTCCCTTTTTCACTTTCTTCAACTTTTCACTTTTTTTGCCTTATTCACTTTTTCACCTTTTTTCCCCTTTTTCACTTTATGTACTTTTTTCCCTTTTTTCACTTTTATTCTATAGGTGTTTTTTTTTGGAATTGGCCATTTCACGAATTAGCCATTTCGCGAATTAACCATTTCACGAATTGACCATTTTGCGAATTGGGTCTTTTACGCATCAGTAGCCATTTCGCGAATTAGCCATTTCGCGAATGATCCGTATTTGTAAACACGTGCAATCCGATTGACGTTTTTAATTCGATTTAATAATCGTACGATTCTTAATACGGTGCATTGCATCGTTATTAACCGTGATTATTACGATTACGGATGCAAAACGATGCACCACTTCGTAATCGTTGCATCCCTACTTTTTTCCCTTTTTTTCACTTTTTTCACTTTTTCACTATTTTTTACCTTATTCACTTTTTTCCCTTTTTCACTTTTTCCAATTTTTTTACCTTATTCACTTTTTTCACTTTTTTTGCCTTATTCACTTTTTCACCTTTTTTCCCCTCTTCAATTTATTTACTTTTTCATCTTTTTTCCGTTCTTTCACTTTTATTCTCAAGGTGTTTTTATTTTTTTTATTTTTCCGATATTGCCTTTCGTTTTTGAGATATACATTTTTTTCTCGCCGAAACCGGGCGAGAAACGATCACATTTTGAAAAAAGTTAATAAGGAAAAAAAAAGTGAAAAAATGGAAAAAGTGAATAAGATGAAAAAAGTGAAAAAGAGTAAAAAGGCTAAAAAGTGAAAAAATGTGAAATAGTGAAACAAGTGAATAAGGTTAAAATTGTGAAAAATTTTAAAAAGTTAAAAAATGGTGCATCCCTACTTTTTTCCAATTTTTTCACTTTTTTCACATTTTCACTATTTTTCCCTTTATTCACTTTTTTTCCCTTTTTCACTTTTTCCAAATTTTTTTCCCTTATTCACTTTTTTCACTTTTTCACCTTTTTTCCCCTTTTTCACTGTATTCACTTTTTCACCTTTTTTCCCTTTTTCACTGTATTCACTTTTTCACCTTTTTTCCCTTTTTCACTGTATTCACTTTTTCACCTTTTTTCCCTTTTTCACTTTTTTCACCTTTTCACTTTTTTTGCCTTATTCACTTTTTCACCTTTTTTCCAATTTTTCACTTTATTTACTTTTTTCCCTTTTTTCACTATTATTCTCTAGGTGTTTTTTTTTTGGAATTGGCCATTTCACGAATTAGCCATTTCGCGAATTAACCATTTCACGAATTGGCCATTTTGCGAATTGGGTCTTTTACGCATCGGTAGCCATTTCGCGAATTAGCCATTTCGCGAATGATCCGTATTTGTCAACACGTGCAATCCGATTGACGTTTTTAATTCGATTTAATAATCGTACGATTCTTAATACGGTGCATTGCATCGTTATTAACCGTGATTATTACGATTACGGATGCAAAACGATGCACCACTTCGTAATCGTTGCATCCCTACTTTTTTCCCTTTTTTTCACTTTTTTCACATTTTCACTATTTTTTACCTTATTCACTTTTTTCCCTTTTTCACTTTTTCCAATTTTTTTACCTTATTCACTTTTTTCACTTTTTTTGCCTTATTCACTTTTTCACCTTTTTTCCCCTCTTCAATTTATTTACTTTTTCATCTTTTTTCCGTTCTTTCACTTTTTCACTTTTATTCTCAAGGTGTTTTTATTTTTTTTATTTTTCCGGTATTGCCTTTCGTTTTTGAGATATACATTGTTTTCGCGCCGAAACCGGGCGAGAAACGATCACACAATTTTTTCACTTGTTTCACTTTTTCACTATTTTTTACCTTATTCACTTTTATTCCCTTTTTCACTTTTTCCAATTTTTTTACCTTATTCACTTTTTTCACTTTTTCACCTTTTTTCCCCTTTTTCACTGTATTCACTTTTTCACCTTTTTTCCCTTTTTCACTGTATTCACTTTTTCACCTTTTTTCCCTTTTTCACTGTATTCACTTTTTCACCTTTTTTCCCTTTTTCACTTTTTTCACCTTTTCACTTTTTTTGCCTTATTTACGTTTTTTCGTTTTTAATTTGCGAAAAAGGGAAAAAAGGTGAAGAAGTGAATACAGTGAAAAAGGGAAAAAAGGTGAAAAAGTGAATACAGTGAAAAAGGGAAAAAAGGTGAAAAAGTGAATACAGTGAAAAAGGGAAAAAAGGTGAAAAAGTGAATACAGTGAAAAAGGGGAAAAAAGGTAAAAAAGTGAAAAAAGTGAATAAGGTAAAAAAATTGGAAAAAGTGAAAAAGGGAAAAAAGTGAATAAGGTAAAAAATAGTGAAAAAGTGAAAAAAGTGAAAACATGGGAAAAAAGTAGGGATGCACCATTTTTTAACTTTTTAAAATTTTTCACAATTTTAACCTTATTCACTTGTTTCACTTTTTACTCTTTTTCACTTTTTTCATCTTATTCACTTTTTCCATTTTTTAACTTTTTTTTTCCTTATTAACTTTTTTCAAAATGTGATCGTTTCTCGCCCGGTTTCGGCGAGAAAAAATTTATATCTCAAAAACGAAAGGCAATATCGGAAAAATAAAAAAAATAAAAACACCTTGAGAATAAAAGTGAAAAAGTGAAAGAACGGAAAAAAGATGAAAAAGTAAATAAATTGAAGAGGGGAAAAAAGGTGAAAAAGTGAATAAGACAAAAAAAGTGAAAAAAGTGAAAAAGGTAAAAAAATTTGGAAAAAGTGAAAAAGGGAAAAAAGTGAAAAAGGTAAAAAATAGTGAAAAAGTGAAAAAAAGTGAAAAAAAGGGAAAAAAGTAGGGATGCAACGATTACGATAAAAAAAATTTAAAAGTTAAAAAATGGTGCATTTCTACGTTTTTCCAATTTTTTCACTTTTTTCACTTTTTCACTATTTTTTACCTTATTCACTTTTTTTCCCTTTTTCACTTTTTCCAATTTTTTTACCTTATTCACTTTTTTCACTTTTTCACTGTATTCACTTTTTCACCTTTTTTCATTTTTTCACTGTATTCACTTTTTCACCTTTTTTCCCTTTTTCACTGTATTCACTTTTTCACCTTTTTTCCCTTTTTCACTTTTTTCACCTTTTCACTTTTTTTGCCTTATTTACGTTTTTGACGTTTTTAATTTGCGAAAAAGGGAAAAAAGGTGAAAAAGTGAATACAGTGAAAAAGGGAAAAAAGGTGAAAAAGTGAATACAGTGAAAAAGGGAAAAAAGGTGAAAAAGTGAATACAGTGAAAAACGGGAAAAAAGGTAAAAAGTGAAAAAAGTGAATAAGGTAAAAAAATTGGAAAACGTGAAAAAGGGAAAAAAAGTGAAAAAGGTAAAAAATAGTGAAAAAGTGAAAAAAGTGAAAAAAGTGAAAAAATGGGAAAAAAGTAGGAATGCAACGATTACGAAGTGGTGCATCGTTTTGCATCTGTCATCGTAATAATCACGGTTAATAACGATGCAATTAAATTAAATTAAATTAAATTAAAAATTATTTATTTCAGATTACTCATCCATATTGTGTTAGTAACAATTGTCTTATAACTATGTTAGTTCACAAATAAATTCATTAAATAAAATAAAATTACAATTACAATATACATTACATTACATTACATTAGATACAACACATACATTATATTACATTATTGAACAAAGGGGATGAGCTGGCATGCAGCTGCATCCACCTTTGTACCATGGGTGAGTCCCACCGCTCAGCCAACACGCTCAGGACGCTATTAGTACTGCCCCGGAAGCGATTCAGCAGCGAGGCGCTCCGCTTTCTTATGATGGCGTAGAAGTCATCTATATGCGCCTGCGCGAACATAGTCGATGCGCTGCAAAACCACGGCAATGCACCGTTTTTCACTTTTTTAACTTTTTCACAATGTTTACCTTATTCACTTGTTTCACTTTTCTTACTTACTTTTCACGTTTCTTATATCTCAAAAACTAAACGCGATATCGGAAAAATAAAAAAAAAACACCTTGAGAATAAAAGTGAAAAAGTGAAAAAAGGGAAAAAAGATGAAAAAGTTAATAAAGTGAAGAGGGGAAAAAACGTGAAAAAGTGAATAAGGAAAAAAAAGTGAAAAGGTGAAAAAAGTGAAAAAGGGAAAAAAGGTGAAAAAGTGAATACAGTGAAAAAGGGTAAAAAGGTGAAAAAGTTAAAAAAAGTGAATAAGATAAAAAATTTGAAAAAAGTGAAAAAGGGAAAAAAGTGAATAAGGTAAAAAATAGTGAAAAAGTGAAAAAAAGGTAAAAAAGTAGGGATGCAACGATTACGAAGTGGTGCATCGTTTTGCATCTGTAATCGTAATAATCACGGTTAATAACGATGCAATGCACCGTAGTAAGAATCGTACGATTATTACATTGAATCAAAAACGTCAATCGGATTGCACATATTGACAAATACCAGACCCGAATACTAGATTACGGAGTCAAACAACAAATTAAAACTCACTTTCACTTTCTCTCCCTTTTTCACTTTTTCCAATTTTTTTACCTTATTCACTTTTTTCACTTTTTCACCTTTTTCCCCCTTTTTCACTGTATTCACTTTTTCACCTTTTTTCATTTTTTCACTGTATTCACTTTTTCACCTTTTTTCCCTTTTTCACTGTATTCACTTTTTCACCTTTTTTCCCTTTTTCACTTTTTTCACCTTTTCACTTTTTTTGCCTTATTTACGTTTTTGACGTTTTTAATTTGCGAAAAAGGGAAAAAAGGTGAAAAAGTGAATACAGTGAAAAAGGGAAAAAAGGTGAAAAAGTGAATACAGTGAAAAAGGGAAAAAAGGTGAAAAAGTGAATACAGTGAAAAACGGGAAAAAAGGTAAAAAGTGAAAAAAGTGAATAAGGTAAAAAAATTGGAAAACGTGAAAAAGGGAAAAAAAGTGAAAAAGGTAAAAAATAGTGAAAAAGTGAAAAAAGTGAAAAAATGGGAAAAAAGTAGGGATGCAACGATTACGAAGTGGTGCATCGTTTTGCATCTGTCATCGTAATAATCACGGTTAATAACGATGCAATTAAATTAAATTAAATTAAAAATTATTTATTTCAGATTACTCATCCATATTGTGTTAGTAACAATTGTCTTATAACTATGTTAGTTCACAAATAAATTCGTTAAATAAAATAAAATTACAATTACAATATACATTACATTACATTACATTACATTAGATACAACACATACATTATATTACATTATTGAACAAAGGGGGATGAGCTGGCATGCAGCTGCATCCACCTTTGTACCATGGGTGAGTCCCACCGGTCAGCCAACACGCTCAGGACGCTATTAGTACTGCCCCGGAAGCGATTCAGCAGCGAGGCGCTCCGCTTTCTTATGATGGCGTAGAAGTCATCTATATGCGCCTGCGCGAACATAGTCGATGCGCTGCAAAACCGCGGCAATGCACCGTTTTTTCACTTTTTTAACTTTTTCACAATGTTTACCTTATTCACTTCTTTCACTTTTCTTACTTACTTTTCAAGTTTCTTATATCTCAAAAACTAAACGCGATATCGGAAAAATAAAAAAAAAACACCTTGAGAATAAAAGTGAAAAAGTGAAAAAAGGGAAAAAAGATGAAAAAGTTAATAAAGTGAAGAGGGCAAAAACGTGAAAAAGTGAATAAGGAAAAAAAAGTGAAAAGGTGAAAAAAGTGAAAAAGGGAAAAAAGGTGAAAAAGTGAATACAGTGAAAAAGGGTAAAAAGGTGAAAAAGTTAAAAAAAGTGAATAAGATAAAAAATTGGAAAAAAGTGAAAAAGGGAAAAAAGTGAATAAGGTAAAAAATAGTGAAAAAGTGAAAAAAAGGTAAAAAAGTAGGGATGCAACGATTACGAAGTGGTGCATCGTTTTGCATCTGTAATCGTAATAATCACGGTTAATAACGATGCAATGCACCGTAGTAAGAATCGGACGATTATTAAATCGAATCAAAAACGTCAATCGGATTGCACATATTGATAAATACCAGACCCGAATACTAGATTACGGAGTCAAACAACAAATTAAAACTCACTTTCACTTTCTCTCCCTTTTTCACTTTTTCCAATTTTTTTACCTTATTCACTTTTTTCACTTTTTCACCTTTTTTCCCCTTTTTCACTGTATTCACTTTTTCACCTTTTTTCCCTTTTTCACTGTATTCACTTTTTCACCTTTTTTCCCTTTTTCACTGTATTCACTTTTTCACCTTTTTCCCTTTTTCACTTTCTTCAACTTTTCACTTTTTTTGCCTTATTCACTTTTTCACCTTTTTTCCCCTTTTTCACTTTATGTACTTTTTTCCCTTTTTTCACTTTTATTCTATAGGTGTTTTTTTTTTGGAATTGGCCATTTCACGAATTAGCCATTTCGCGAATTAACCATTTCACGAATTGACCATTTTGCGAATTGGGTCTTTTACGCATCAGTAGCCATTTCGCGAATTAGCCATTTCGCGAATGATCCGTATTTGTAAACACGTGCAATCCGATTGACGTTTTTAATTCGATTTAATAATCGTACGATTCTTAATACGGTGCATTGCATCGTTATTAACCGTGATTATTACGATTACGGATGCAAAACGATGCACCACTTCGTAATCGTTGCATCCCTACTTTTTTCCCTTTTTTTCACTTTTTTCACTTTTTCACTATTTTTTACCTTATTCACTTTTTTCCCTTTTTCACTTTTTCCAATTTTTTTACCTTATTCACTTTTTTCACTTTTTTTGCCTTATTCACTTTTTCACCTTTTTTCCCCTCTTCAATTTATTTACTTTTTCATCTTTTTTCCGTTCTTTCACTTTTTCACTTTTATTCTCAAGGTGTTTTTATTTTTTTTATTTTTCCGATATTGCCTTTCGTTTTTGAGATATACATTTTTTTCTCGCCGAAACCGGGCGAGAAACGATCACATTTTGAAAAAAGTTAATAAGGAAAAAAAAAGTGAAAAAATGGAAAAAGTGAATAAGATGAAAAAAGTGAAAAAGAGTAAAAAGGCTAAAAAGTGAAAAAATGTGAAATAGTGAAACAAGTGAATAAGGTTAAAATTGTGAAAAATTTTAAAAAGTTAAAAAATGGTGCATCCCTACTTTTTTCCAATTTTTTCACTTTTTTCACATTTTACTATTTTTCCCTTTATTCACTTTTTTTCCCTTTTTCACTTTTTCCAATTTTTTTCCCTTATTCACTTTTTTCACTTTTTCACCTTTTTTCCCCTTTTTCACTGTATTCACTTTTTCACCTTTTTTCCCCTTTTCACTGTATTCACTTTTTCACCTTTTTTCCCTTTTTCACTGTATTCACTTTTTCACCTTTTTTCCCTTTTTCACTTTTTTCACCTTTTCACTTTTTTTGCCTTATTCACTTTTTCACCTTTTTTCCAATTTTTCACTTTATTTACTTTTTTCCCTTTTTTCACTATTATTCTCTAGGTGTTTTTTTTGGAATTGGCCATTTCACGAATTAGCCATTTCGCGAATTAACCATTTCACGAATTGGCCATTTTGCGAATTGGGTCTTTTACGCATCGGTAGCCATTTCGCGAATTAGCCATTTCGCGAATGATCCGTATTTGTCAACACGTGCAATCCGATTGACGTTTTTAATTCGATTTAATAATCGTACGATTCTTAATACGGTGCATTGCATCGTTATTAACCGTGATTATTACGATTACGGATGCAAAACGATGCACCACTTCGTAATCGTTGCATCCCTACTTTTTTCCCTTTTTTTCACTTTTTTCACTTTTTCACTATTTTTTACCTTATTCACTTTTTTCCCTTTTTCACTTTTTCCAGTTTTTTTACCTTATTCACTTTTTTCACTTTTTTTGCCTTATTCACTTTTTCACCTTTTTTCCCCTCTTCAATTTATTTACTTTTTCATATTTTTTCCGTTCTTTCACTTTTTCACTTTTATTCTCAAGGTGTTTTTATTTTTTTTATTTTTCCGGTATTGCCTTTCGTTTTTGAGATATACATTGTTTTCGCGCCGAAACCGGGCGAGAAACGATCACACAATTTTTTCACTTGTTTCACTTTTTCACTATTTTTTACCTTATTCACTTTTATTCCCTTTTTCACTTTTTCCAATTTTTTTACCTTATTCACTTTTTTCACTTTTTCACCTTTTTTCCCCTTTTTCACTGTATTCACTTTTTCACCTTTTTTCCCTTTTTCACTGTATTCACTTTTTCACCTTTTTTCCCTTTTTCACTGTATTCACTTTTTCACCTTTTTTCCCTTTTTCACTTTTTTCACCTTTTCACTTTTTTTGCCTTATTTACGTTTTTTCGTTTTTAATTTGCGAAAAAGGGAAAAAAGGTGAAGAAGTGAATACAGTGAAAAAGGGAAAAAAGGTGAAAAAGTGAATACAGTGAAAAAGGGAAAAAAGGTGAAAAAGTGGATACAGTGAAAAAGGGGAAAAAAGGTAAAAAAGTGAAAAAAGTGAATAAGGTAAAAAAATTGGAAAAAGTGAAAAAGGGAAAAAAGTGAATAAGGTAAAAAATAGTGAAAAAGTGAAAAAAGTGAAAAAATGGGAAAAAAGTAGGGATGCACCATTTTTTAACTTTTTAAAATTTTTCACAATTTTAACCTTATTCACTTGTTTCACTTTTTACTCTTTTTCACTTTTTTCATCTTATTCACTTTTTCCATTTTTTAACTTTTTTTTTCCTTATTAACTTTTTTCAAAATGTGATCGTTTCTCGCCCGGTTTCGGCGAGAAAAAATTTATATCTCAAAAACGAAAGGCAATATCGGAAAAATAAAAAAAATAAAAACACCTTGAGAATAAAAGTGAAAAAGTGAAAGAACGGAAAAAAGATGAAAAAGTAAATAAATTGAAGAGGGGAAAAAAGGTGAAAAAGTGAATAAGATAAAAAAAGTGAAAAAAGTGAAAAAGGTAAAAAAATTTGGAAAAAGTGAAAAAGGGAAAAAAGTGAAAAAGGTAAAAAATAGTGAAAAAGTGAAAAAAAGTGAAAAAAAGGGAAAAAAGTAGGGATGCAACGATTACGATAAAAAAAATTTAAAAGTTAAAAAATGGTGCATTTCTACGTTTTTCCAATTTTTTCACTTTTTTCACTTTTTCACTATTTTTTACCTTATTCACTTTTTTTCCCTTTTTCACTTTTTCCAATTTTTTTACCTTATTCACTTTTTTCACTTTTTCACTGTATTCACTTTTTCACCTTTTTTCATTTTTTCACTGTATTCACTTTTTCACCTTTTTTCCCTTTTTCACTGTATTCACTTTTTCACCTTTTTTCCCTTTTTCACTTTTTTCACCTTTTCACTTTTTTTGCCTTATTTACGTTTTTGACGTTTTTAATTTGCGAAAAAGGGAAAAAAGGTGAAAAAGTGAATACAGTGAAAAAGGGAAAAAAGGTGAAAAAGTGAATACAGTGAAAAAGGGAAAAAAGGTGAAAAAGTGAATACAGTGAAAAACGGGAAAAAAGGTAAAAAGTGAAAAAAGTGAATAAGGTAAAAAAATTGGAAAACGTGAAAAAGGGAAAAAAAGTGAAAAAGGTAAAAAATAGTGAAAAAGTGAAAAAAGTGAAAAAAGTGAAAAAATGGGAAAAAAGTAGGAATGCAACGATTACGAAGTGGTGCATCGTTTTGCATCTGTCATCGTAATAATCACGGTTAATAACGATGCAATTAAATTAAATTAAATTAAATTAAAAATTATTTATTTCAGATTACTCATCCATATTGTGTTAGTAACAATTGTCTTATAACTATGTTAGTTCACAAATAAATTCATTAAATAAAATAAAATTACAATTACAATATACATTACATTACATTACATTACATTAGATACAACACATACATTATATTACATTATTGAACAAAGGGGATGAGCTGGCATGCAGCTGCATCCACCTTTGTGCCATGGGTGAGTCCCACCGCTCAGCCAACACGCTCAGGACGCTATTAGTACTGCCCCGGAAGCGATTCAGCAGCGAGGCGCTCCGCTTTCTTATGATGGCGTAGAAGTCATCTATATGCGCCTGCGCGAACATAGTCGATGCGCTGCAAAACCGCGGCAATGCACCGTTTTTCACTTTTTTAACTTTTTCACAATGTTTACCTTATTCACTTGTTTCACTTTTCTTACTTACTTTTCACGTTTCTTATATCTCAAAAACTAAACGCGATATCGGAAAAATAAAAAAAAAACACCTTGATAATAAAAGTGAAAAAGTGAAAAAAGGGAAAAAAGATGAAAAAGTTAATAAAGTGAAGAGGGGAAAAAACGTGAAAAAGTGAATAAGGAAAAAAAAGTGAAAAGGTGAAAAAAGTGAAAAAGGGAAAAAAGGTGAAAAAGTGAATACAGTGAAAAAGGGTAAAAAGGTGAAAAAGTTAAAAAAAGTGAATAAGATAAAAAATTGGAAAAAAGTGAAAAAGGGAAAAAAGTGAATAAGGTAAAAAATAGTGAAAAAGTGAAAAAAAGGTAAAAAAGTAGGGATGCAACGATTACGAAGTGGTGCATCGTTTTGCATCTGTAATCGTAATAATCACGGTTAATAACGATGCAATGCACCGTAGTAAGAATCGTACGATTATTACATTGAATCAAAAACGTCAATCGGATTGCACATATTGACAAATACCAGACCCGAATACTAGATTACGGAGTCAAACAACAAATTAAAACTCACTTTCACTTTCTCTCCCTTTTTCACATTTTCCAATTTTTTTACCTTATTCACTTTTTTCACTTTTTCACCTTTTTTCCCCCTTTTCACTGTATTCACTTTTTCACCTTTTTTCCCTTTTTCACTGTATTCACTTTTTCACCTTTTTTCCCTTTTTCTCTGTATTCACTTTTTCACCTTTTTTCCCTTTTTCACTTTTTTCACCTTTTCACTTTTTTTGCCTTATTCACTTTTTCACCTTTTTTCCCCTTTTTCACTTTATGTACTTTTTTCCCTTTTTTCACTTTAATTCTCTAGGTGTTTTTTTTTGGAATTGGCCATTTCACGAATTAGCCATTTCGCGAATTAACCATTTCACGAATTGACCATTTTGCGAATTGGGTCTTTTACGCATCAGTAGCCATTTCGCGAATTAGCCATTTCGCGAATGATCCGTATTTGTAAACACGTGCAATCCGATTGACGTTTTTAATTCGATTTAATAATCGTACGATTCTTAATACGGTGCATTGCATCGTTATTAACCGTGATTATTACGATTACGGATGCAAAACGATGCACCACTTCGTAATCGTTGCATCCCTACTTTTTTCCCTTTTTTTCACTTTTTTCACATTTTCACTATTTTTTACCTTATTCACTTTTTTCCCTTTTTCACTTTTTCCAATTTTTTTACCTTATTCACTTTTTTCACTTTTTTTGCCTTATTCACTTTTTCACCTTTTTTCCCCTCTTCAATTTATTTACTTTTTCATCTTTTTTCCGTTCTTTCACTTTTTCACTTTTATTCTCAAGGTGTTTTTATTTTTTTTATTTTTCCGATATTGCCTTTCGTTTTTGAGATAAACATTTTTTTCTCGCCGAAACCGGGCGAGAAACGATCACATTTTGAAAAAAGTTAATAAGGAAAAAAAAGTGAAAAAATGGAAAAAGTGAATAAGATGAAAAAAGTGAAAAAGTGTAAAAAGGCTAAAAAGTGAAAAAGCGTGAAAAAGTAAAATAAGTGAATAAGGTTAAAATTGTAAAAAATTTTAAAAAGTTAAAAAATGGTGCATCCCTACTTTTTTCCAATTTTTCACTTTTATCACTTTTTCACTATTTTTCCCTTTATTCACTTTTTTTCCCTTTTTCACTTTTTCCAATTTTTTTACCTTATTCACTTTTTTCAATTTTTCACCTTTTTTCCCCTTTTTCACTGTATTCACTTTTTCACCTTTTTTCCCTTTTTCACTGTATTCACTTTTTCACCTTTTTTCCCTTTTTCACTGTATTCACTTTTTCACCTTTTTTCCCTTTTTCACTGTATTCACTTTTTCACCTTTTTTCCCTTTTTCACTGTATTCACTTTTTCACCTTTTTTCCCTTTTTCACTTTTTTCACCTTTTCACTTTTTTTGCCTTATTCACTTTTTCACCTTTTTTCCCCTTTTTCACTTTATTTACTTTTTTCCCTTTTTTCACTTTTATTCTCTAGGTGTTTTTTTTTTGGAACTGGTCATTTCACGAATTAGCCATTTCGCGAATTAACCATTTCACGAATTGGCCATTTTGCGAATTGGGTCTTTTACGCATCGTTAGCGAATGCACCGTGCATTGCATCGTTATTAACCGTGACCTTTCGGCGGTTTTGGACCACAAATAAAAATGACTACAAATGAAAATGACTACTTCTTTAAATGTCCACTTCTGATTATTACGATTACAGATGCAAAACGATGCACCGCGTTGTAATCGTTGCATCCCTACTTTTTCACAATTTTCAACTATTTTCCCTTTTTTTCACTTTTTTAACTTTTTCTAAATTTTTACCTTATTCACTTGTTTCACTTTTTCACCTTTTTTCCCTTTTTCCCTTTTTCACCTTTTTTCCCCTTTTTCACTTTATTTACTTTTTTCCCTTTTTTCACTTTTATTCTCTAGGTGTTTTTTTTTTATTTTTCTGATATCGATCACATTTTTGAAAAAAGTGAATAAGGTAAAAAAAGTGAAAAAGTGGAAAAAGTGAAAAGGGGAAAAAAGTGAATAAGATGAAAAATGTTAAAAAGTGAAAAAAGGGAAAAATGGAAAAAGGGAAAAAAGGTGAAAAAGTGAAACAAGTGAATAAGGTAAAAATTTAGAAAAAGTTAAAAAGGGAAAAAAAGTGAAAAAGGTAAACATTGTGAAAAAGTTAAAAAAGTGAATAAACGGTGCATTGCATCGTTATTAACCGTGATTATTACGATGACAGATGCAATGCCCCATTTTTTCACTTTTTTCACTTTTTCACTATTTTTTACCTTATTCACTTTTTTTCCCTTTTTCACTTTTTTCTATTTTTTTACCTTATTCACTTTTTTCACTTTTAACCTTTTTTCCCCTTTTTCACTGTATTCACTTTTTCACCTTTTTTCCCTTTTTCACTGTATTCACTTTTTCACTTTTTTTACCTTAATCACTTTTTTCAAAAATGTGATCGATATCAGAAAAATAAAAAAAAAAACACCTAGAGAATAAAAGTGAAAAAAAGTAAATAAAGTGAAAAAGGGGAAAAAAGGTGAAAAAGTGAATAAGGCAAAAAAAGTGAAAAGGTGAAAAAAGTGAAAAAGGGAAAAAAGGTGAAAAAGTGAATACAGTGAAAAAGGGAAAAAAGGTGAAAAAGTGAATACAGTGAAAAAGGGAAAAAAGGTGTAAAAGTGAATACAGTGAAAAAGGGAAAAAAGGTGAAAAAGTGAATACAGTGAAAAAGGGGAAAAAAGGTAAAAAGTGAAAAAAGTGAATAAGGTAAAAAAATTGGAAAAAGTGAAAAAGGGAAAAAAAGTGAATAAGGTAAAAAATAGTAAAAAAGTGAAAAAAGTGAAAAAATGGGAAAAAAGTCAGGAGAGAAACGGCCACATTTTGAAAAAAGTGAATAAGGAAAAAAAAGTGAAAAAATGGAAAAAGTGAATAAGATGAAAATAGTGAAAAAGAGTAAAAAGGCTAAAAAGTGAAAAAATGTGAAAAATTGAAACAAGTGAATAAGGTGAAAAAAGGGAAAAAAGTAAATAAAGTGAAAAAGGGGAAAAAAGGTGAAAAAGTGAATAAGGCAAAAAAAGTGAAAAGGTGAAAAAAGTGAAAAGGGAAAAAAGGTGAAAAAGTGAATACAGTGAAAAAGGGAAAAAAGGTGAAAAAGTGAATACAGTGAAAAAGGGAAAAAAGGTGAAAAAGTGAATACAGTGAAAAAGGGAAAAAAGGTGAAAAAGTGAATACAGTGAAAAAGGGAAAAAAGGTGAAAAAGTGAATACAGTGAAAAAGGGAAAAAAGGTGAAAAAGTGAATACAGTGAAAAAGGGGAAAAAAGGTGAAAAAGTGAAAAAAGTGAATAAGGTAAAAAAATTGGAAAAAGTGAAAAAGGGAGAGAAAGTGAAAGTGAGTTTTAATTTGTTGTTTGACTCCGTAATCTAGTATTCGGGTCTGGTATTTGTCAATATGTGCAATCCGATTGACGTTTTTGATTCAATGTAATAATCGTACGATTCTTACTACGGTGCATTGCATCGTTATTAACCGTGATTATTACGATTACAGATGCAAAACGATGCACCACTTCGTAATCGTTGCATCCCTACTTTTTTACCTTTTTTTCACTTTTTTACTATTTTCTACCTTATTCACTTTTTTCCCTTTTTCACTTTTTTCCAATTTTTTATCTTATTCACTTTTTTAACTTTTTCACCTTTTTACCCTTTTTCACTTTATTCACTTTTTCACAATTTTTCCCTTTTTCACTTTTTTCACCTTTTCACTTTTTTTTCCTTATTCACTTTTTCACGTTTTTTCCCCTCTTCACTTTATTAACTTTTTCATCTTTTTTCCCTTTTTTCACTTTTTCACTTTTATTCTCAAGGTGTTTTTTTTTTATTTTTCCGATATCGCGTTTAGTTTTTGAGATATAAGAAACGTGAAAAGTAAGTAAGAAAAGTGAAACAAGTGAATAAGGTATACATTGTGAAAAAGTTAAAAAAGTGAAAAAACGGTGCATTGCATCGTTATTAACCGTGATTATTACGATTACAGATGCAAAACGATGCACCACTTCGTAATCGTTGCATCCCTACTTTTTTACCTTTTTTTCACTTTTTTACTATTTTCTACCTTTTTAACTTTTTTCCCTTTTTCACTTTTTTCCAATTTTTTATCTTATTCACTTTTTTAACTTTTTCACCTTTTTACCCTTTTTCACTTTATTTACTTTTTCACCATTTTTCCCTTTTTCACTTTTTTCACCTTTTCACTTTTTTTTCCTTATTCACTTTTTCACGTTTTTTCCCCTCTTCACTTTATTAACTTTTTCATCTTTTTTCCCTTTTTTCACTTTTTCACTTTTATTCTCAAGGTGTTTTTTTTTTTATTTTTCCGATATCGCGTTTAGTTTTTGAGATATAAGAAACGTGAAAAGTAAGTAAGAAAAGTGAAACAAGTGAATAAGGTAAACATTGTGAAAAAGTTAAAAAAGTGAAAAAACGGTGCATTGCATCGTTATTAACCGTGATTATTACGATGACAGATGCAAAACGATGCACCACTTCGTAATCGTTGCATCCCTACTTTTTTCCCATTTTTTCACTTTTTTCACTTTTCACTATTTTTTACCTTATTCACTTTTTTCCCTTTTTCACTTTTTCCAATTTTTTTACCTTATTCACTTTTTTCACTTTTTACCTTTTTTCCCCTTTTTCACTGTATTCAATTTTCACCTTTTTTCCCTTTTTCACTGTATTCACTTTTTCACCTTTTTTCCCTATTTCACTTTTTTCACCTTTTCACTTTTTTTGCCTTATTCACTTTTTCACCTTTTTTCCCCTTTTTCACTTTATTTACTTTTTTCCCTTTTTTCACTTTTATTCTCTAGGTGTTTTTTTTATTTTTCTGATATCGCATTTCGTTTTTGAGGTATTTTTTTTTTTCTCGCCGAAACCGGGCGAGGAACGATCACATTTTTGAAAAAATTGAATAAGGTAAAAAAAGTGGAAAAAGTGAAAGGAGAAAAAAGTGAATAAGTTGAAAAATGTTAAAAAGTGAAAAAAGGGAAAAAGGGAAAAAAGGTGAAAAAGTGAAACAAGTGAATAAGGTAAAAATTTAGAAAAAGTTAAAAAAGTGAAAAAAAGGGAAAATAGTTAAAAAATTGTGAAAAAGTAGGGATGCAACGATTACAACGCGGTGCATCGTTTTGCATCTGTAATCGTAATAATCAGAAGTGGACATTTAAAGAAGTAGTCATTTTTATTTGTAGTTATTTTTATTTGTTGTCCAAAACCGCCGAAAGGTCACGGTTAATAACGATGCAATGCACGGTATTAAGAATCGTACGATTATTAAATCGAATTAAAAACGTCAATCGGATTGCACGTGTTGACAAATACGGATCATTCGCGAAATGGCTAATTCGCGAAATGGCTACCGATGCATATAAGACCCAATTCGCAAAATGGCCAATTCGTGACATGGTTAATTCGCGAAATGGCTAATTCGTGAAATGGCCAATTCCAAAAAAAAACACTTGGAGAATAGAATAGAATAAAAGTGAAAAAAGGGAAAAAAGTAAATAAAGTGAAAAAGAGGAAAAAAGGTGCAAAAAAGAATAAGGCAAAAAAAGAGAAAAGGTGAAAAAAGTGAAAAAGGGAAAAAAGGTGAAAAAGTGAATACAGTGAAAAAGGGAAAAAAGGTGAAAAAGTGAATACAGTGAAAAAAGGAAAAAAGGTGAAAAAGTGAATACAGTGAAAAAGGGGAAAAATGTGAAAAAGTGAAAAAAGTGAATAAGGTAAAAAAAAGTGAAAAAGGGGAAAAAAAGTGAATAAGGTAAAAAATAGTGAAAAAGTGAAAGTGAAAAAATTGGAAAAAAGTAGGGATGCACCATTTTTTAACTTTTTAAAATTTTTCACAATTTTAACCTTATTCACTTGTTTCACTTTTTCACATTTTTTCACTTTTTAGCCTTTTTACTCTTTTTCACTTTTTTCATCTTATTCACTTTTTCTGCCTTATTCACTTTTTCACCTTTTTTCCCCTTTTTCACTTTATTTACTTTTTTCCCTTTTTTCACCTTATTCACTTGTTTCACTTTTTCACAATTTTTCACTTTTTAGCCTTTTTACTCTTTTTCACTTTTTTCATCTTATTCACTTTTTCCATTTTTTCACTTTTTTTTTCCTTATTCACTTTTTTCAAAATGTGATCGTTTCTCGCCCGGTTTCGGCGAGAAAAAAATGTATATCTCAAAAACGAAAGGCAATATCGGAAAAATAAAAAAAATAAATACACCTTGAGAATAAAAGTGAAAAAAGGGAAAAAAGTAAATAAAGTGAAAAAGGGGAAAAAAGGTGAAAAAGTGAATAAGGCAAAAAAAGTGAAAAGGTGAAAAAAGTGAAAAAGGGAAAAAAGGTGAAAAAGTGAATACAGTGAAAAAGGGGAAAAAAGGTGAAAAAGTGAAAAAACTGAATAAGGTAAAAAAATTGGAAAAAGTGAAAAAGGGGAAAAAAAGTGAATAAGGTAAAAAATAGTGAAAAAGTGAAAAAAGTGAAAAAGGGAAAAAAGGTGAAAAAGTGAATACAGTGAAAAAGGGAAAAAAGGTGAAAAAGTGAATACAGTGAAAAAGGGAAAAAAGGTGAAAAAGTGAATACAGTGAAAAAGGGGAAAAAAGGTGAAAAAGTGAAAAAAGTGAATAAGGTAAAAAAATTGGAAAAAGTAAAAAAAGGGGAAAAAAGTGAATAAGGTAAAAAATAGTGAAAAAGTGAAAAAATTGGAAAAAAGTAGGGATGCACCATTTTTCAACTTTTAAAAATTTTTCACAATTTTAACCTTATTCACTTGTTTCACTTTTTCCAATTTTTTTACCTTATTCACTTTTTTCACTTTTTCACCTTTTTTCCCCTTTTTCACTGTATTCACTTTTTCACCTTTTTTCCCTTTTTCACTGTATTCACTTTTTCACCTTTTTTCCCCTTTTTCACTGTATTCACTTTTTCACCTTTTTTCCCTTTTTCACTGTATTCACTTTTTCACCTTTTTTCCCTTTTTCACTGTATTCACTTTTTCACCTTTTTTCCCTTTTTCACTGTATTCACGTTTTCACCTTTTTTCCCTTTTTCACTTTTTCACTATTTTTTACCTTATTCACTTTTTTTCCCCTTTTTCACTTTTTCCAATTTTTTTACCTTATTCAGTTTTTTCAATTTTTCACCTTTTTTCCCCTTTTTCACTGTATTCACTTTTTCACCTTTTTTCCCTTTTTCACTTTATTTACTTTTTTCCCTTTTTTCACTTTTATTCTCAAGGTGTTTTTATTTTTTTTATTTTTCCGATATTGCCTTTCGTTTTTGAGATATACATTTTTTTCTCGCCGAAACCGGGCGAGAAACGATCACATTTTGAAAAAAGTGAATAAGGAAAAAAAAAGTGAAAAAATGGAAAAAGTGAATAAGATGAAAAAAGTGAAAAAGAGTAAAAAGGCTAAAAAGTGAAAAATTGTGAAAAAGTGAAACAAGTGAATAAGGTTAAAATTGTGAAAAATTTTAAAAAGTTAAAAAATGGTGTTTCCCTACTTTTTTCCAATTTTTTCACTTTTTCACTATTTTTTACCTTATTCACTTTTTTCCCCTTTTTTTACTTTTTCCAATTTTTTTACCTTATTCACTTTTTTCACTGTTTCACCTTTTTTCCCCTTTTTCACTGTATTCACTTTTTCACCTTTTTTCCCTTTTTCACTGTATTCACTTTTTCACCTTTTTTCCCTTTTTCACTGTATTCACTTTTTCACCTTTTTTCCCTTTTTCACTTTTTTCACCTTTTCACTTTTTTTGCCTTATTCACTTTTTCACCTTTTTTCCCCTTTTTCACTTTATTTACTTTTTTCCCTTTTTTCACTTTTATTCTCTAGGTGTTTTTTTTTTTAATTGGCCATTTCACGAATTAGCCATTTCGCGAATTAACCATTTCACGAATTGGCCATTTTGCGAATTGGGTCTTTTACGCATCGGTAGCCATTTCGCGAATTAGCCATTTCGCGAATGATCCGTATTTGTCAACACGTGCAATCCGATTGACGTTTTTAATTCGATTTAATAATCGTACGATTCTTAATACGGTGCATTGCATCGTTATTAACCGTGATTATTACGATTACGGATGCAAAACGATGCACCACTTCGTAATCGTTGCATCTCTACTTTTTTCCCTTTTTTTCACTTTTTTCACTTTTTCACTATTTTTTACCTTATTCACTTTTTTCACTTTTTTTGCCTTATTCACTTTTTCACCTTTTTTCCCCTCTTCAATTTATTTACTTTTTCATCTTTTTTCCGTTCTTTCACTTTTTCACTTTTATTCTCAAGGTGTTTTTATTTTTTTTATTTTTCCGATATTGCCTTTCGTTTTTGCGATATACATTGTTTTCTCGCCGAAACCGGGCGAGAAACGATCACATTTTGAAAAAAGTGAATAAGGAAAAAAAAGTGAAAAAATGGAAAAAGTGAATAAGATGAAAAAAGTGAAAAAGAGTAAAAAGGCTAAAAAGTGAAAAATGTGAAAAAGTGAAACAAGTGAATAAGGTGAAAAAAGGGAAAAAGTAAATAAAGTGAAAAAGGGGAAAAAAGGTGAAAAAGTGAATAAGGCAAAAAAAGTGAAAAGGTGAAAAAAGTGAAAAAGGGAAAAAAGGTGAAAAAGTGAATACAGTGAAAAAGGGAAAAAAGGTGAAAAAGTGAATACAGTGAAAAAGGGAAAAAAGGTGAAAAAGTGAATACAGTGAAAAAGGGGAAAAAAGGTGAAAAAGTGAAAAAAGTGAATAAGGTAAAAAAATTGGAAAAAGTGAAAAGGGGAAAAAAAGTGAATAAGGTAAAAAATAGTGAAAAAGCGAAAAAAGTGAAAAAATTGGAAAAAAGTAGGGATGCAACGATTACGAAGTGGTGCATCGTTTTGCATCCGTAATCGTAATAATCACGGTTAATAACGATGCAATGCACGGTATTAAGAATCGTACGATTATTAAATCGAATTAAAACCGTCAATCGGATTGCATGTGTTGACAAATACGGATCATTCAAAATGTATATCTCAAAAACGAAAGGCAATATCGGAAAAATAAAAAAAATAAAAACACCTTGAGAATAAAAGTGAAAAAGTGAAAGAACGGAAAAAAGATGAAAAAGTAAATAAATTGAAGAGGGGAAAAAAGGTGAAAAAGTGAATAAGGCAAAAAAAGTGAAAAAAGTGAATAAGGTAAAAAAATTGGAAAAAGTGAAAAAGGGAAAAAAGTGAATAAGGTAAAAAATAGTGAAAAAGTGAAAAAAATGAAAAAAAGGGAAAAAAGTAGGGATGCAACGATTACGAAGTGGTGCATCGTTTTGCATCCGTAATCGTAATAATCACGGTTAATAACGATGCAATGCACCGTATTAAGAATCGTACGATTATTAAATCGAATTAAAAACGTCAATCAGATTGCATGTGTTGACAAATACGGATCATTCGCGAAATGGCTAATTCGCGAAATGGCTACCGATGCGTAAAAGACCCAATTCGCAAAATGGCCAATTCGTGAAATGGTCAATTCGCGAAATGGCTAATTCGTGAAATGGCCAATTCCAAAAAAAAACACCTAGAGAATAAAAGTGAAAAAAGGGAAAAAAGTAAATAAAGTGAAAAAGGGGAAAAAAGGTGAAAAAGTGAAAAAGGCAAAAAAAGTGAAAAGGTGAAAAAAGTGAAAAAGGGAAAAAAGGTGAAAAAGTGAATACAGTGAAAAAGGGAAAAAAGGTGAAAAAGTGAATACAGTGAAAAAGGAAAAAAAGGTGAAAAAGTGAATACAGTGAAAAAGGGGAAAAAAGGTGAAAAAGTGAAAAAAGTGAATAAGGTAAAAAAATTTGAAAAAGTGAAAAAGGGAGAGAAAGTGAAAGTGAGTTTTAATTTGTTGTTTGACTCCGTAATCTAGTATTCGGGTCTGGTATTTGTCAATATGTGCAATCCGATTGACGTTTTTGATTCAATGTAATAATCGTACAATTCTTACTACGGTGCATTGCATCGTTATTAATGACAAATACGGATCATTCGCGAAATGGCTAATTCGCGAAATGGCTACCGATGCGTAAAAGACCCAATTCGCAAAATGGCCAATTCGTGAAATGGTTAATTCGCGAAATGGCTAATTCGTGAAATGGTCAATTCCAAAAAAAAACACCAAGAGAATAAAAGTGAAAAAAGGGAAAAAAGTAAATAAAGTGAAAAAGGGGAAAAAAGGTGAAAAAGTGAATAAGGCAAAAAAAGTGAAAAAGTGAAAAAAGTGAAAAAGGGAAAAAAGGTGAAAAAGTGAATACAGTGAAAAAGGGAAAAAAGGTGAAAAAGTGAATACAGTGAAAAAGGGAAAAAAGGTGAAAAAGTGAATACAGTGAAAAAGGGAAAAAAGGTGAAAAAGTGAATACAGTGAAAAAGGGAAAAAAGGTGAAAAAGTGAATAGAGTGAAAAAGGGAAAAAAGGTGAAAAAGTGAATACAGTGAAAAAGGGGAAAAAAGGTGAAAAAGTGAAAAAAGTGAATAAGGTAAAAAAATTGGAAAAAGTGAAAAAGGGGAAAAAAAGTGAATAAGGTAAAAAATAGTGAAAAAGTGAAAAAAGTGAAAAAATGGGAAAAAAGTAGGGATGCAACGATTACGAAGTGGTGCATCGTTTTGCATCTGTCATCGTAATAATCACGGTTAATAACGATGCAATTAAATTAAATTAAATTAAATTAAAAATTATTTATTTCAGATTACTCATCCATATTGTGTTAGTAACAATTGTCTTATAACTATGTTAGTTCACAAATAAATTCATTAAATAAAATAAAATTACAATTACAATATACATTACATTACATTACATTACATTAGATACAACACATACATTATATTACATTATTGAACAAAGGGGGATGAGCTGGCATGCAGCTGCATCCACCTTTGTACCATGGGTGAGTCCCACCGGTCAGCCAACACGCTCAGGACGCTATTAGTACTGCCCCGGAAGCGATTCAGCAGCGAGGCGCTCCGCTTTCTTATGATGGCGTAGAAGTCATCTATATGCGCCTGCGCGAACATAGTCGATGCGCTGCAAAACCGCGGCAATGCACCGTTTTTTCACTTTTTTAACTTTTTCACAATGTTTACCTTATTCACTTGTTTCACTTTTCTTACTAACTTTTCACGTTTCTTATATTTCAAAAACGAAAGGCAATATCGGAAAAATAAAAAAAATAGAAACACCTTGAGAATAAAAGTGAAAAAGTGAAAGAACGGAAAAAAGAGGAAAAAGTAAATAAATTGAAGAGGGGAAAAAAGGTGAAAAAGTGAATAAGGCAAAAAAAGTGAAAAAAGTGAATAAGGTAAAAAAATTGGAAAAAGTGAAAAAGGGAAAAAAGTGAATAAGGTAAAAAATAGTGAAAAAGTGAAAAAAGTGAAAAAAAGGGAAAAAAGTAGGGATGCAACGATTACGAAGTGGTGCATCGTTTTGCATCCGTAATCGTAATAATCACGGTTAATAACAATGCAATGCACCGTATTAAGAATCGCACGATTATTAAATCGAATTAAAAACGTCAATCGGATTGCACGTGTTGACAAATACGGATCATTCGCGAAATGGCTAATTCGCGAAATGGCTACCGATGCGTAAAAGACCCAATTCGCAAAATGGCCAATTCGTGAAATGGTTAATTCGCGAAATGGCTAATTCGTGAAATGGCCAATTCCAAAAAAAACACCTAGAGAATAAAAGTGAAAAAAGGGAAAAAAGTGAAAAAAGGGAAAAAAGTAAATAAAGTGAAAAAGGGGAAAA
Organism: Agonopterix subpropinquella; assembly: GCA_922987775.1. Classification (NCBI taxonomy): domain Eukaryota; kingdom Metazoa; phylum Arthropoda; class Insecta; order Lepidoptera; family Depressariidae; genus Agonopterix; species Agonopterix subpropinquella. The sequence continues at coordinate 10,724,423 of OV277700.1, read as the reverse complement.
AAGGTGAAAAATTGAATAAGGCAAAAAAAGTGAAAAGGTGAAAAAAGTGAAAAAGGGAAAAAAGGTGAAAAAGTGAATACAGTGAAAAAGGGAAAAAAGGTGAAAAAGTGAATACAGTGAAAAAGGAAAAAAAGGTGAAAAAGTGAATACAGTGAAAAAGGGGAAAAAGGTGAAAAAGTGAAAAAAGTGAATAAGGTAAAAAAATTGGAAAAAGTGAAAAAGGGAAAAAAAGTGAATAAGGTAAAAAATAGTGAAAAAGTGAAAAAAGTGAAAAAATTGGAAAAAAGTAGGGATACACCATTTTTTAACTTTTTAAAATTTTTTACAATTTTAACCTTATTCACTTGTTTCACTTTTTCACATTTTTTCACTTTTTAGCCTTTTTACTCTTTTTCACTTTTTTCATCTTATTCACTTTTTCCATTTTTTCACTTTTTTTTTCCTTATTCACTTTTTTCAAAATGTGATCGTTTCTCGCCCGGTTTCAACCAACGGCACAACGTTGCATCCCTACTTTTTTCCCATTTTTTCACTTTTTTCACTTTTTCACTATTTTTTACCTTATTCACTTTTTTTCCCTTTTTCACTTTTTCCAATTTTTTTACCTTATTCACTTTTTTCACTTTTTACCTTTTTTCCCCTTTTTCACTGTATTCACTTTTTCACCTTTTTTCCCTTTTTCACTGTATTCACTTTTTCACCTTTTTTCCCTTTTTCACTTTTTTCACCTTTTCACTTTTTTTGCCTTATTCACTTTTTTACCTTTTTTCCCCTTTTTCACTTTATTTACTTTTTTCCCTGTTTTCACTTTTAATCTCTAGGTGTTTTTTTTTATTTTTCTGATATCGCGTTTCGTTTTTGAGGTATAATTTTTTTTCTCGCCGAAACCGGGCGAGGAACGATCACATTTTTGAAAAAAGTGAATAAGGTAAAAAAAAAAAAGTGGAAAAAGTGAAAAGGGGAAAAAAGTGAATAAGATGAAAAATGTTAAAAAGTGAAAAAAGGGAAAAAGGGAAAAAAGGTGAATGTATATCTCAAAAACGAAAGGCAATATCGGAAAAATAAAAAAAATAAAAACACCTTGAGAATAAAAGTGAAAAAGTGAAAGAACGGTAAAAAGATGAAAAAGTGAATAAATTGAAGAGGGGAAAAAAGGTGAAAAAGTGAATAAGGCAAAAAAAGTGAAAAAGGTGAATAAGGTAAATAAATTGGAAAAAGTGAAAAAAGTGAATAAGGTAAAAAATAGTGTTTAGTGTTTTTCCCCTTTTTTCACTTTTTCACTTTTATTATCAAGGTGTTTTTTTTTTATTTTTCCGATATCGCGTTTAGTTTTTGAGATATAAGAAACGTGAAAAGTAAGTAAGAAAAGTGAAACAAGTGAATAAGGTAAACATTGTGAAAAAGTTAAAAAAATGAAAAAACGGTGCATTGCATCGTTATTAACCGTGATTATTACGATGACAGATGCAAAACTATGCACCACTTTGTAATCGTTGCATCCCTACTTTTTTCCCATTTTTCACTTCTTCACTATTTTTTACCTTATTCACTTTTTTCCCTTTTTCACTTTTTCCAATTTTTTTACCTTATTCACTTTTTTCACTTTTTACCTTTTTTCCCCTTTTTCACTGTATTCACTTTTTCACCTTTTTTCCCTTTTTCACTTTTTTCACCTTTTCACTTTTTTTGCCTTATTCACTTTTTCACCTTTTTTCCCCTTTTTCACTTTATTTACTATTTTCCCTTTTTTCACTTTTATTCTCTAGGTGTTTTTTTTTTATTTTTCTGATATCGCGTTTCGTTTTTGAGGTATAATTTTTTTTCTCGCCGAAACCGGGCGAGGAACGATCACATTTTTGAAAAAAGTGAATAAGGTAAAAAAAGTGAAAAAGTGGAAAAAGTGAAAAGGGGAAAAAAGTGAATAAGATGAAAAAAGGTGAAAAAGTGAAAAAAGTGAATAAGGTAAAAAACTTTTTTCACCTTTTCACTTTTTTTGCCTTATTCACTTTTTCACCTTTTTTCCCCTTTTTCACTTTATTTACTTTTTCACCTTTTATTCTCTAGGTGTTTTTTTTTATTTTTCTGATATCGCGTTTCGTTTTTGAGGTATAATTTTTTTTCTCGCCGAAACCGGGCGAGGAACTATCACATTTTTGAAAAAAAGTGAATAAGGTAAAAAAAGTGAAAAAGTGGAAAAAGTGAAAAGGGGAAAAAAGTGAATAAGATGAAAAATGTTAAAAAGTGAAAAAAGGGAAAAAGGGTAAAAAGGTGAAAAAGTGAAACAAGTGAATAAGGTAAAAATTTATATATAAAGAGCTTCGAACATTTCAGTATGGAAGCTGGCATACCTACTTTCCGCCATTTTGAAAAAATCACGATTTTGCGGCCACTGATGAAACATATGCCAATCGACAGGGAAAATGATTACAAACAGAAAATATATATTTTGGTAAAATGACCTAAGTGGTATACTTTCGGAGATATAGGGGTTTGAAAATTAAAAAAAATAAAAACATTTTTTTCCACCCAAATTGACTTTTTTGATCAGGAATAGATCGGCAAAGCTCAGGATTGATCAGGATTTAATATAATTATATAATATTATTATAATAAATAAGTTTTATTCATTAATTTACTAAGATAAATAAAATACCTACCTACAAGCAAGACAGCTACGAGCAAGACGGTTGTTGTAGCGGTGTTTCTAACCATTCCGGGAGGGATTTATACGTATTTACCTATGTATTAAATACTTGATCATCCTCATCATCATCATCTCAGCCGATGGACGTCACACTACTGGAGATAGGCCTCCCCAAGGATCGTCACAACGATCGGTCCTGCGGTGTCCTTATCGAACGGGTTCCCGCCGCCTTCATCAGGTCGTCGGTCCACCTTTTGGGGCCCCAACCTAACCACTGCTGTTACCCGGGGTGCGGGGTGCGGGAGCTACCCACGCTGCGCTTTCCGGTATGCGATCGCCACTCAACGGCTCTTCGGCCCCATCGGCCGTATCGGTTCTGCGAGAAATGTGCCCCGCCCATTGCCATTTTAGTTTAGCATTTCTTTGGGCTATGTCTCAGCGGATCTCTTCATTTCCGATTCGATCTTGCCGGGAAACTCCGAACATAGGCCGCCATTGCCGTTTGGGTGACTTTCAACCTTTTTATGAAGGCTTGGGAGAGCGACGACGTCACAGTTCCGTATTTCATCTTGAGACACTGCGGTATTTGGGACGTGAAGAGACTTACGTAGCTTTCCAACGCTGCCTTGCCGAGTCGGTTTCAACAGTTGACCTCTTTCTCGAAATTGTATCTATTTAATTGGATAGGTTTGTCCCAGGTAAACATAATTGTCAACAACTTCAAGCGCAGAGAGGGTGGGTACACCATCGACATTTTACATGATCGTCCTTGTTCATTTTCATTTTGTCCGTAGGCTATCCCATTTCTTCCTCTGAGTGTCGTATATGACGACTATGGGATCCACCAAGAGGTAGGCAGCAGCATCCTCTGAGTACACGCATTCAATCTAACTGCGATCGCCAACCCGCCTACCAAGGGTGGCCAGGGCCAACACAACCAAAACCAAGTTCCCATTCCCTAGCGGCCCTGCTATTCCTGGCTACGATAGCGGCCAAGGTAACGGCGAGGCAAGGAGCGCGAAGAATCTCCGGCAGAGATCCGGCTACCACAAGACCACAACCGACAACAGCTGCACCTGGTAATATGTAATACTCGTTCACAGCGGACCGACGAGTCGCGCGCTCGACTCGAGGAAAAGCTGAGCAGGATACGTTGGTTTATCTGAAGTCCGAAGAGAGGGAGGACTCGATTATCCTCAAATCCGGAAGCCTACTTTATTTCCGAGAGGGCGACCTAAAGTTCTGGGCCCCGGCATGGTGCCGGGCTTATGGTTTACAAATCTCTTGTGAACAACTTGGAGGGGATCGTAAACGTGTCGAATAGGGTGGTGTAACAAAATAACCAAGGGGTAAGACTATTCGTTAGAGGTTATACAGGTATACCTGGCCCTGACATCAGATCAGAAATACGATGACCGGTAGGGATTATGTATGAGGGAGGAGTCATGTATAGTTCCAAAACACGCTTCACAGCTGTTGTCATGTGAGACTTCAAAGCAAAACTGAAATGGACAAATGACGGTGGAGATCTACGAGTGGGACAATTAATGGACGGCTTCATGGAGGAATAACTCTATGTGATGAAAACTCCTTCTTTATGAAGCGGGAGCACAGGAAATGATCCTGGATGAGCCCAACGGTACAACGGTACGGTGTTTCTGTGTTGAACGCATTTAAAACTGGAAGCTATGATCGCAGATAAAAGTCAAACTTAAAAGATCTCGACAGCTGAAATCTACGCTCTGCCCAGTACCGATCCAAATGTAAAACCCCTGTAGTTTTCAGCTCGAACTTCAAAATCGTTTTGATTGCGTGGTCACGATTACAGCGACGAGCTTGTGGAACTGTCTATGCGTCGGATCCAAGTTCTTTAAGACCCGCCCTACAAATAGAAACAAGAATCACTCAAACCCTACTCTTAAGCTCATGAAGGAAAGGAAAAATGATTATGCAGCCCTCAGATGATCTGAATGAGAACCGGCAGCACAATAGGCAGATTTCAAAGTCCGTGACTTCGTCGGTTCAACAAAGGCCCCAAAGTCTTCGCAAAGGATTTGTCGATTATCAAAGGCAGCAAAATTGAAGACTGAAGATGGCAGGGTCCAAGCTAGAGCTTCTGAGAGAGGTTGTCAAATTATATGGACAGTTATACACGTCAACACGGAGACTCACTAAAAATCTGGATAACGACCCAAGAGAAAGAGAGAGATATGAACCCTGCACTATACCGAAGATATCCCGGACATCAGCATGTACTCGATTAGTATGGCTCTCAAGCAGATAAAGAATAACAAGGTGCCGAAACTGAGGCCCTTCAGAAACTGCTCAATTACGTCATACTTGAGGAAAAAACGCCGCAGGGTTGTGGTTTTTCTCAAAAAGGGCGTTAATGCCCTGCTGAAGAAGTATAGGCCCATATCGCTTCTTAGCAATGTCTCTACGAGGATAATAAGCTGTTTTTGAGAGGCATTACAAACCGTCTCGCGCGGGTTTGACGATTTAAAGCCTTCCGAGCAAGCCGGGTTCCGAAAAGGGTTCAGTACCACATACATAATGTTCCAGTAGGTTATTCAGGATTTTTTTTTTATGTATGGTTTTGCTATTGACCTCAATCCTGTCCTCAGGACGAAGATGGGGTCGAAGATGTAGCGAGCTTACCCAGAAGATGCCTATTCACTCGTACTTTAAAGGAATTCGGGTTGTAAGTGCTCGGAAATACTGACGCAGGCAAGGCATTCCACTCCTTGGCTGTGCGCATTATAAAAGATTCAGAAAGACGCTTGGTATATATTTGGGATGTCAACCAAGAAAGGGTGATATCCTGCGGTGCGCCTGGAAGTCCGATAGTAGAAAGGGGAAGGTGGGATGAGCTCATGTAGCTCTTGGGCACACTCACCGAAGTAAAATCTGTAGAAGACCGACAAACAGGCCACTTCTGCAGTGGTGGGCTAGGCTATTGTTACGAGCGACGGGTTCCGGAATTGGAGTGAAACGCTAAGTCCAATTTTACAGAGTTTATTTGGGTTAAACTTACAAACGGTCCACCTCGCAGAAGTTCCCCTAAACGGTTCACTTCACCGGGTCCTCCTCGCAGGGATTCCCCGTGCACCACTTACTGTCACTGTTCACAGTCCACTACGTCACTACTGTGACGACACGACACGCGTCACGGCTATGACGTCACGACGTACGACACTATGACGTCAAGACGTACGACACTATGACGTCACACACCACACTGACACTATGACGTCACACACCACACTGACACTATGACGTCACGCACTACACTGACACTAGTCTACTCACTGTTCCACTCTTAGCACTTTTCTCTTCACTAGTACTTTTCCACTTTTACTTTTCTTCCTTTTGTTTCGCACTGTTCACTGTAAAACCAAATACTGCCGCCAGTCGGAATTCGCCGCCTTTTTATATCCCGCAGAACATCCCGGAATACCCTTTTTTCGATCTTCTTTTCTTTACTCGATTGTTTTCCTCCAGATAGTTCTAACCCCGCGTTCCTTTTTCGAAACCGATCGAAGACACGCCCACTTTTCTGGTTCTTTTCAAATATTCGTAATTTCGCCTCCTTTCTCGAAGTTCCTAGACACGTTCACCTTTTGTCCCTTTTTAAATATTCCTTCTCTCTCTACCTTCTAGAACATTTCTAAAAACACAAAAATCTAGAAAGAGATTAGAAAAATCTAGATTCGAACCGTCACCCCCTAGCATGGGAGGCGGAACCTTAGACCGTAGGACCACGGCGATTGTTAATACACCCTCCGAATTTTTGAATGCCTTCTTACGTCTAACGTTTGACAGCGTTCGTGACACTGCCCCTCCCTTAGTTCTGCTCGTCCCGAGCATCATTAGTGCCGAAATATCGAGCTAATCGATCCACGTGCACTATCTTCAACGGGCTCCTTGGCGATCGTCGAATTCGATAGGTGACGTCATTTATCCTGGTCACTACCTCATACGGTCCTTCCCAACTTGCCTGCAACTTCGGACTCTTCCCTTTCCTTCGAACTGGATTATGCAGCCAAACTGATGTTCCTTCCTCAAACCCAGCATAGTTCGCTTTTCGGTCATATCGTGTCTTTGAACGGTCACTTGAGTTTCGACCTGCTTCTCGAAGTTGTTCATAAATGTCGACCATTTTCTCCCGCAGTTCGCTCACATAGTCACTGATACTCTTAGGAGTGTCTGGTGCGCATCCTGATAGCAAATCTGCTGGAAGTTTCAACTCTCTCCCGAAGTTTGCTATTGCTGGAGTTGCCGAAGTACTCTCATGAACAGCGGTTCGATAGGCCAACAGGAAAAGAGGTATGTACTCGTCCCAGTTATCTTGATGATTATCGACGACCTTCGCAAGATGCCGTTCCAAAGTTTGATTGAATCGCTCCACCATGCCGTCAGACTGCGGGTGATAAGGAGTAGTCCGAGTCTTATGGATTCCGAAAATTTTGCAAACTTCCTGGAACAACTGTGACTCAAAGTTCCTGCCTTGATCACTGTGCATTTCCAGCGGAACCCCAAACCGGCAGAAAACTTCATTCACCAACTTGGTAGCCACAGTGACCGCTTCCTGATTTGGAATGGCAAATACTTCTGGCCACTTTGTGAAATAATCCATTACCACAAGTATATACCGGTTCCCCGATTTAGTGACTGGAAATGGTCCCGCGACATCCAAAGCGATTCGCTCCCAAGGCGCCCCAACATTATAAATTTTCATTGCTGCCCTGCTCCTCGTATGAGGTCCCTTTACAGCTGCGCAGACTGTACACTTGCGGCACCAATCTTCCACATCGTCTCTGCAATGCAACCAGTAAAATCTTTCCTTTACCTTCTCCAAGGTTTTCTTTACACCCAAATGCCCTCCGGAAGTTCCATCATGAAAAACTCTCAGAATTTCTTTCACCTTAGCTTGCGGGACCACCAACTGCAGATACGAGTCTTTTCCATCCGATGTCTCCCATTTTCTACAGAGTAATCCGTTATGCATGATAAGGCTCTTCCACTGAGCCCAAAGTCCCTTCGTGACTGCCCCGTACTTTGCCACTTCGCTCCACTGAGGCTTAGAACCATCACTCTTTAACCAGTTCAGGATTGGCCCGACTCCTGAGTCCTTTTCCTGTTCGCGACGCATTACCTCGTTTCCCCACTCATCGTTGATGGCATCAGTTCTAATAACCTTGAGTGAAACTGTTTCCTTCCCTTCTTGCTTGCTGCAATGCTTACAATCTTCTGGACATGGTCTTCTTGACAGTGCGTCTGCATTGGAGTGCACTCTTCCACTTCGATGCTCTACTTCAAAGTTGAATTCCTGTAGTTGCTCCAACCATCTTGCAACTTGACCTTCCGGGTTCTTAAATTGGAGTAACCATTTCAGCGCAGCGTGGTCTGTCCTGACTAAAAATTTACGTCCCAGCAGATACTTCTTGAAGTGTTGTACAGTCTTCACCACGGCCAATAATTCTCGTCTGGTAACACAGTAGTTCCTCTCAGGTCTAGATAATGACTTACTGAAGTAGGCTATTACAGTTTCCTCTTCACCATGTCGCTGCGAGAGCACACCTCCAATCCCGATGTTACTGGCGTCTGCGTCTACAACGAATTCACCCTGGACATCGGGATATCCAAGAATTGGTGCCTTACTCAGACGTTCCTTTAACTCCATAAAAGCCTCTTCACATTCTGAATCCCATGTGAACGTCCTCTTTTCTTCCGTAAGTCGATGTAGCGGCTTTGCGATGTCCGAAAACCCTTTCACAAAACGACGATAGTAAGAGCAGAGTCCAAGAAAAGCTCTAACTTGTGTCTTATCTTTCGGTGTTGGCCACTCCCTCACAGCAGCAGTTTTGGCAGGATCGGTCTCGACTCCTCTCTCAGAGATTACATGTCCAAGGTAATTGACCTGTCTTTTGAAGAAAGAACATTTTTTAGGACTCAATTTAAGATTGGCTCCACGTAGTCTTTCGAAGACTTTCTCCAACTTTTTCAGGTGGTCATCAAAGTCTCGACCAACAATGATGATGTCGTCCAGGTAGACAAGACACGTGTCACCCAGAATTCCAGCTAGGACATGTTCCATCAATCTCTCGAAAGTCGCAGGGGCGTTACTCAATCCAAATGGCATTACCTTGAACTGCCACAGTCCTTTCCCGGTGGAAAACGCGGTTTTCTCCTTGTCTTTAGGGTCCACGTCCACTTGCCAGTACCCACTTTTCAGATCGAGCGTTGAAAACCATTTCATTCCATTCAAAGTGTCTAAGGTGTCGTCGATCCTTGGCAAGGGGTAGCTGTCTTTCTTCGTCACTTCATTCAGCTGCCGATAATCCACACAAAATCTCGTTGAGCCATCCTTTTTCTTGACGAGAACTACAGGTGAACACCAGGGACTTGATGAAGGTTCGATGATGTTATTCCTTCTCATGTCCTCTATCATTCCCTCCACTTCCTTCTCACGAGCAAACGGAATGCGCCTAGGTCGTTGCTTGATTGGCGCTACATCTCCCGTACTAATCGTGTGCCTCACCAAGTCCGTTCTACCAATATCTGCGTCGTTCTGGGAGAACAGGTCTGAAAAACGCCGCAGCAAGTTCTTCGCTTTCACAGCCTGTAGCTTAGTCAGGTCCTTGCTGGAGTCTTCCATAACTTTGGATACTACATCCTCCTCAGCCTTATGTTTCCTAGGAGGATTTTCCACACATTGTCGCAACCATAAAACTTCCTCACAGTGACCAACAACCTCCCCCTTCTCAATCGTCAGGTCCACATCTCCAACGTTAAGTATCGGGATTGAGGTAGATGAAACTGATCCAACAACTGTCCTTGCCGGAATCCAAGAAGTTTCAGTTTTAACTTTCTCTATCACAGCACATCTCCGTGGTAATCTCCCATCGTTACTCTTGGGCAAAACGACAGGTACCAAGGTCTGTGATCTAGGTTTGAGAACTGTTCTTCTCACACAGTAGACCTTTCCCGACGATCCACCTTTCATCGGAACCTCCTCTGTGTTACACCGTAGCACTCCGTTTTTCATGTCTATACTGCACTGGTGATTTTGTAAGAAATCTAAGCCAATGATGCAATCGTCCACTATTTCAGCTACAATCACCTCATGTTTGAAAGGAGTTTCCCCGATCTTAATTGAAACTCCCAACTCCCCGTTGACAGGTATGCGCTGGCCGGTAGCTGTTGTTAACTGCAGGTTGGTTTGTTGCAGAAGTCGTTTCTGATAATTTTCCATCTCGTTTATCAGTCGAGTATTGATCACTGTTCTCGAAGCTCCGGTATCCAAAGTAAGTTGGCAGATTCTACCATTGACCTCTCCTTCGACTAACAGACTATTTCCGTCTGATGTCTGTTTGACTCTTATGGTTGGGGTTGCAACATAACCGGCCAGCGCCCACCCCGCAGCCCTGGCTGGTTTTAGTTTTCCTGCTGCTCATCAGTCGAGACTCCTACATCCCGACGACCTGTGCGCTTCGGGCAGGAGCTGCGAATGTGCCCTCGTTCACCACACTCGTAGCACACATAACCGACGCTTCGACTTCTCGGCGGTGAGGTTCTAGTCACCACAATCTCCCTGAGGCGAGCGGAACGAGGATCCTGTCGTACGGCCTCCACCTCCAATGCATGGGCAACAGCGTCCCTGAGTGTAGCATGGTGCCCAAGTCGCACGGCAGCTCGCACCTCCGGGTCCCGTATCCCATCCGTAAAGGCCTGCAGGAGCATGTCATCGATGGCTGCTGGTGATGACTGGAAAGCCTTTCGCACGAGCTTCTCCACCTCCACGGACCATTGCTGCAGACTCTCGTTAGCATGCTGGTTACGTTCCTTCAATCGCGCCCGATACACGTGTTCGAGATGTCCGTCGCCAAATCTCGCCTCCAGAGCTCCGAAAAGCTTGTCGAACGTCAGATTTTCACCAGCACCTACGGCTTCCAGCACAGTGAGAGCCTGTCCCTGGAGTGCTAATGTCAACGCAGACTGCGCGTCCTCTTTGCCCCAGCCATTAACTTTCATCGCTGTCTCGAATTGTAGCTTGAAGGCGGGCCATGACGTCAGTCCATCGTAAACCGGAGTCTTGACACCTTTTGGTAGAATGGGTGAGTCAAAAACAGCAGCGACACGACTATGAGATCTGCTCTGCTCAACCTCTCGCCGGATCTTGGCAAACTCACCCTCCACACGATCCAGCCTCCCTCCGAACTCACCCTTCACATGATCCAACCTCCCTTCGAGCTCTCCCTTCACACGATCCAACCTCCCTTCTACGACTTCGACTCTCTCTACTGCCTGTTGCAAGCCTTTCGTAATATCTTTATGAAGCGCCTCCTGCATCGTGCGCAGTTCGTGCACCTGTTCCTTCCGACAGCGAGCCTGCTCATCTTTCAGTGCGCGCAGTTGTTCCTCCTGCCGGCGAGCCTGTTCCTCCTGGCGTAGAACCTGTTCCTTCATCATGCGAGCCTGTTCCTCCTGCCGGCGAGCCTGTTCCTCCTGGCGGCGAGCTTGCTCTTCTTTCATTGCGCGCAGTTCGTGAACCTGTTCCTCCTGCCGGCGAGCCTGCGCCTCCTGCATCGCGCGCATTTGTTCCTCCTGCCGGCGAGCCTGGTCCTCCATCATGCGCTGGATTTGATAGAGGAAATTTCCTGGGTTCTGCTCTGGAGTGCGCTGCACTTCACCCCCCTCAGGTCTTCTCTCCGGGGTCCGCTGCACCTCAGTTACAGGGGCCGCACCTTCCTGTCGCGCTTCCGACATGGCCCGGGTGGTGACTCCCTTTAACTCCTTTGGCACCAGCGGCATCTTACTCCAATCCCACACTTCTGACACCAAATGTTACGAGCGACGGGTTCCGGAATTGGAGTGAAACGCTAAGTCCAATTTTACAGAGTTTATTTGGGTTAAACTTACAAACGGTCCACCTCGCAGAAGTTCCCCTAAACGGTTCACTTCACCGGGTCCTCCTCGCAGGGATTCCCCGTGCACCACTTACTGTCACTGTTCACAGTCCACTACGTCACTACTGTGACGACACGACACGCGTCACGGCTATGACGTCACGACGTACGACACTATGACGTCAAGACGTACGACACTATGACGTCACACACCACACTGACACTATGACGTCACACACCACACTGACACTATGACGTCACGCACTACACTGACACTAGTCTACTCACTGTTCCACTCTTAGCACTTTTCTCTTCACTAGTACTTTTCCACTTTTACTTTTCTTCCTTTTGTTTCGCACTGTTCACTGTAAAACCAAATACTGCCGCCAGTCGGAATTCGCCGCCTTTTTATATCCCGCAGAACATCCCGGAATACCCTTTTTTCGATCTTCTTTTCTTTACTCGATTGTTTTCCTCCAGATAGTTCTAACCCCGCGTTCCTTTTTCGAAACCGATCGAAGACACGCCCACTTTTCTGGTTCTTTTCAAATATTCGTAATTTCGCCTCCTTTCTCGAAGTTCCTAGACACGTTCACCTTTTGTCCCTTTTTAAATATTCCTTCTCTCTCTACCTTCTAGAACATTTCTAAAAACACAAAAATCTAGAAATATTTTTGGCGCGGATCGGATTCGAACCGTCACCCCCTAGCATGGGAGGCGGAACCTTAGACCGTAGGACCACGGCGATTGTTAATACACCCTCCGAATTTTTGAATGCCTTCTTACGTCTAACGTTTGACAGCGTTCGTGACACTATGAAGCTTGGTCTCCATCAGCTTACTGTCGCCAATAAGCTCCCCCTCAACCGAGTCGAGTGCAGCAAGTTGATACTTGGCTGAGCCATCCCACAGGTGGCAGCAGTAGTACTCTATACATGATCGGACCTGAGCTTTATACAACATTAAGAGCTGTCCAGGAGTGAAGTACCGCTTCACCTTGTCTAAGAGAGAGGCGATACAGGCGTGTTAGAACAGGAGACAACTCAAGCGTACAATATCTCAGCACTCTTGCAGGTATACCATCAGGACCACTGGCCTTATTCACATCCAGACTACGCAATGCTCTGCAGACCTCTTTTGTATGTATTGTGATCTCCGGCATCGAAGAATCACGACGAGAGATGGTTAGTGGCTGTTTGGCACCAGCATCCAGACGTGAATTGCTCGCAAACAGTGAAGCAAATAAATTAGCTTTCTCATTTGCGGTGTGAGCCAGCGACCCATCAGGTTTCTGCATGGGAGGCAAAGTGGGACGGCAGAAATTGTATTCGACCGATTTTGAAAGGGACCAGAACTGTTTACTACCAGAAGGGTAGGATGCCAGTCTGGCTCCAATACGGCTGACATGATCGAATAAAGCCTTCCGGATCACCCGTTTGCAGACTTAGCGGCAGAATTAAAGGCCCGCTTCTTCGAACCCTACGAGCTCTAACTTCGCGGTCGCGAGCTTGGACCCATGCTTGGTAGGCGGATTCCTTTTTAGCCTCAGCGCGAGCACAATCCGCATTGTATCAAGGTTGGGCTTTGTGATCGAGTGCGATGTTGGAGAATGGAATATAATATTCCATTCCCTGTCGTATCACGTCCTCAACCACATCAGCAGAACTGGCAGGGTCACTCGATAAAAAACACACTTGCCGCCACGGGTATGACGCAAAGAAGTGCCGCATCTCATCCCAATCTGCCGACCCGTATCGCCAAAATCGCCTCGTGCCCTAAGGGCTGTTATTGGGAGGAGAGCATATCGACACGGATTTCACCAGACAGTGATCGGACGTTCCCAGTGGGGCAGAGACCGATACTGAGTGCCTGTCTGGATCTGATGTCAGCAGAAGGTCCAAGCAATTGGGCGTATGGCCATCAACATCCAGTACCCGCGTTGCTTGATTCACCAGCTGGTTGAGATCTAGCGATAATGCAAACTTGCGCTCCACTCTTCCAGCATGGTCAGTTTTCTGGAACGGGAACAGCCACTCGCTATGGTGGGCATTGAAGTCCCCCAGAAAAAATAGCTCCGCCGTTGGATAGCTTCGTTTGGCTGTCTCTGCCGTCTCAGTGAGATACTCCATGAGCCTGGTTGTCTCCTTGTCACAGTCGTGCGATCGATAAACACCGACGTAGAGAGATTTTTCCATTCCAGTGTGCACCAAAAGCCATAGTACGGAGAACCCGGAATCTTCAAAGCAACGGAGACGCCGACAGCAAATGTCGTCGCGAACATACACACTGACCCCAGCTCGCCTCTTGAACTTATGTTCCAACGAGTATCCTGGCCCTCAACCCGCACATTCGAACTTCGCAATTGCGTGAATGTTTCCGTTCCAATGTCAACTCTATTACAATGAAGTGCGGACCGAAACAGTTTCGATATATCGAACATCGAAAGTCCGGGTACAGGGCCTGGGTAGTTGAGGTACGCCGTATCAGATGGGGTTGCTATCTGCGTCTCCGTTAAAAAGAATAGGTGTGGCCTCTCGGTCTCGAGGTGGTGATGGATCGGATCGAGATTTGAGTGCAGACCTGGTATGTTACTGAGGTGCACTTTGAGTGGGAGGAAGTGCAGCCGTTGTTTAACCTTTTTCTTTTTGGTAACTTTTTTTTTCATTATTTTTTGTAGGGTGGTGGAGACGTGGAAAAAAAGTCAAAACGCTACTCAGGTCAGGTACCCTAGAAGACCTCTTGGGCTCAACTGACTGGAGAGAAACTCATTTGGAGACAGCGGGGACGCCCGAACCCCCCCGCAATGGCCACCGGGTCCTCCCTTCCGGTCGCCCCTTCCGGTCGCCAACTGGCACGGTGGGGCATTGCGGGATTGTTCGCTAGTTGTGTGGGGCAGCCTTTCACACGTGGCTAGCGCACTACTTAGGCCCCGTACTAACCGCGGTCGGCCAACGACTATCACCGTGCTTCGGATCCCGCTACCCTCCACAATGAGTTGCCCGGTACAGTGTTGCTCAGAGGCCAAGACCGGTTCCCATGAATGTAAAATTAAATGGGACACTTACTGAAAGGGGTGCTTCAGACCATAAAACTGAACAACTTTTAGTATGGGACCAACACAGAAATCTCGAAAAAAAACTTTTTTTTAAAGGATTTTCTTTTAAACTGCAAACATAACTCGACTGAAATGTATGGGGCAGCAGATTTTGTTTTTGCTAATTCGATATTGGTCCCATAGAGATCGTTATTCAGTTTGATGGTCTGAAGCACCCCTTTAAGTAAGTGTCCCATTTAATTTTGCACCCTGTCTAAAAGATCGAAGAGTAAAATATATGCTTCTTTGCTTGGTGTCCTACTGCAGCGAGGTGCAAGGCAGAGAGACATTATATTATGTCCTAAACTGTTCAGCTGCGCTGTGAAGACTTTTTCAATGTTCTGATCTGGAAAGAGCTAGGCATCAACATATACGGCGAGTAGATCAGTCACATCTAGTTTGCCGATGGTAAATAAACCAAGCAACAAGGCAGATTATACTCTTTTCCATCTTCTGTATAACGCACCGGACCGTATGTTATGTATGTGGGCCAAGGTACTGAATCCTTTTCGGAACCCGGCTTATTCGCGAGGCTGGAAGTAATAAACTTGCGTGCGAGACGGTTTGTAATGAATCTCGGAACAGTTTATACTCATAGACATGCAGGCTAAGAAGCGAAATGGTCTTCAGCAAGACATTGTCGCTCTTTTTGAGGAAGGGCACCTCTAGACTTCTGTCCCATGCCTGCGGCGTTGCTCCCTCGAGTATGACGTTCCTAAACGATATTTCCGATGGATCGGTACCCGCCTTCCAGAGCTCGGCCGTAATCCCGTCATCACACAGCGCCTTATTTATTTATTGGTATTTATTTATTTAACAGAATAATGTATTACATTGTATTACAGCCTTGTTGTTCATTTGCTGTTTGGGAGCCATACTAATCTCGTACTGGCTGACGTCCGGGATATCTTTGGTATAGTGCCGGGTCAATCTAGATCTATGGTTGTTATCTAGATTTTTAGCGGGTCTCCGTGTTGACCTGTATATCTGTCCAAAGGATTTCTCAACCTCTCTCAGAAGCGCTTGGACGATAATGATCCTGCCATCTTCGGTCTTTAATTTTGCTAGCTGGCTTTGGCCAATAGACAGAACCCTTGCGAAGATTTTGGAGCCTCTGTTCCGCTCTATAGCCTCCCTAATGTAGGCTCGGTGATCATAAGTTACGGACTTCGAAATCTGCCTATCGTGCTGCCTAGCTTCCGGTTTTAAATGCGCTTAACACAGAAACATTATCGAATTTTTACCTCTTCGTCAACATGATGAAGTCTATCTCATTTCGTGTACCGTTTGTGCTCATCCAGGTTCATTTCCTGTACTCTCGCTTCATGAAGGAGTTTTCATCACATAGAGTTCCTTCTCCATGAAGCCGTCCATTAGTTGGCCCCGTTAATTCCGTCGTCAAACATCAAAATAATTAACCCACTCTTAGATTTTCACCGTCATTTGCCCAGTTTTGCGTTGAAGTCTCACATGACAACTGTGAAGTGTGCTTTGGAACTATAAATGGCTCTAGAGACATCCTCCCCATACATAGACCCTACCTCGTCATCATATTTCTGTTCTTATGTCGGGGCCCAGGTATACCTGTATAACCTTTAGTTAATGAATACTGTACGAGATTTGTGGAACATAATCCCGGCACCGTGTTGGGGCCCGAGACTTTAGGTCGCCCTCTCGGAAATAAAGTAGGCTTCCGGATTTGAGGATTTTCGAGTCTCTCCCTCTTTTCGGACTTCAGATAATCCAACGATATTCCAACGTATCCTGCTCAGCTTTTCCTCGATTTCAGCGCGCGACTCGTCGGTCCGCTGTGACAAGTGTTATAATATATTAGCAGGTGCAGCTGTTGTCGGTTGTGGTAGCCGGATCTCTGCCGGAGATTCTTCGCACACCCTGCCCCGCCGTTACCTTGACCGCTACCGAAGCCAGGAATAGCAGGGCCGCCAGGGAATGGGAACCTGGTTTTGGTTGCGTTGGCCCTGGCCACGCTTGGCAGGCGAGTTGGCAATCGCAGTTGGATTGAATGTGTGTACTCAGAGGATGGTGCTGCCCATCTTTTGTGGATCCCTTAGTTGCCTTTTACGACACTCAGAGGAAGAAATGGGATGATGCTATTCTTAGCCTATGGGCATAATGAAAATGAACATGGACGATCATGTAAAATGTCTGTAGTGTACCCTCTCTGCGCTTGCTGTTTACAATTATGTTTACCTGGAACGAAACTATCCAATTAGATGGGTACAATTTAGAGAAAGAGGTCAACCTGTCGAATCCGACTCGGAAAGGCAGCTACGTATTCTTTTCACGTCCCAAGTTCCGCAGTGTCTCAAGACGAAAGTCTTTGACCAGTGTGTATCGCCAGTGATGAAATACGGAACTGAGACGACGTCTCGCTCACTCAAGACCTCATAAAAAGGATGAAAGTCACCCAAAAGGCAATGGATAGGGCTATGTTCGGAGTTTCCCTGCGAGATCGAATCAGAAATGAAGAGATCCGCAGAAGAACCAGAGCAGCCGACAAAAAGCTACGTAGTCTCTTCACGTCCCAAATACCGCAGTGTCTCAAGATGAAATACGGAACTGAGACGTGTCGTCGCGCTCTCAAGCCTTCATAAAAAGGTTGAAAGTCACCCAAACGGCAATGGCGGGCTATGTTTGGAGTTTCCCGGCAAAATCGAATCGGAAATGAAGAGATCCGCTGGGGCAAAGAATTGCTAAACTAAAGTAGCAATGGGCGGGGCACATTTCTCGCAGAACCGATATGGCCTATGGGGCCGAAGAGCCGTTGAGTGGCGATCGCATACCGGAAAGCGCAGCGTGGGTAGCTCCTGCACCTCGCACCCCGGGTAACAGCAGTGGGTAGGTGGGGCCCCAAAAGGTGGACCGACGACCTGATGAAGGCGGCGGGAACCCTTTCGATAAGGACAACGCAGGACCGATCGTTGTGACGATCCTTGGGGAGGCCTATGTCCAGCAGTGTGACGACCATCGGCTGAGATGATGATGATGATCAAGTATTTAATACATAGGTAAATACGTATAAATCCCTCTCGGAATGGTTAGTAACACTGCTACAACAACCGTCTTGCTTGTAACTCTGTCTTGCTTGTAGGTAGGTATTTTATTTATCTTAGTAAATGAATAAAACTTATTTTTAATAATAATATGATATAATTATATTTACCCCTGATCGATCCTGAGCTTCGCCGATCTATTCCTGATCAAAAAAGTCAATTTGGGTGGAAAAAAATGTTTCTATTTTTTTTAATTTTCAAACTCCTATATCTCCGAAAGTATACCACTTAGGTCATTTTACCAAAGAATATTTTCTGTTTGTAATCATTTTTCCTGTCGATTGGCATATGTTTCATCAGTGGCCGCAAAATCGTGATTTTTTCAAAATGGCGGACAGTAGGTATGCCACTAAGGCAGGTTGCTCTTTATATATATAATAGTTGAAAATTGTGAAAAAGTAGGGATGCAACGATTACAACGCGGTGCATCGTTTTGCATCTGTAATCGTAATAATCAGAAGTGGACATTTAAAGAAGTAGTCTTTTTTATTTGTAGTCATTTTTATTTGTGGTCCAAAACCGCCGAAAGGTCACGGTTAATAACGATGCAATGCACCGTATTAAGAATCGTACGATTATTAAATCGAATTAAAAACGTCAATCGGATTGCACGTGTTGACAAATACGAATCATTCGCGAAATGGCTAATTCGCGAAATGGCTACCGATGCGTAAAAGACCCAATTCGCAAAATGGCCAATTCGTGAAATGGTTAATTCGCGAAATGGCTAATTCGTGAAATGGCCAATTCCAAAAAAAACACCTAGAGAATAAAAGTGAAAAAAGGGAAAAAAATAAATAAAGTGAAAAAGGGGAAAAAGGTGAAAAAGTGAATAAGGCAAAAAAAGTGAAAAGGTGGAAAAAGTGAAAAAGGGAAAAAAGGTGAAAAAGTGAATACAGTGAAAAAGGGAAAAAAGGTGAAAAAGTGAATACAGTGAAAAAGGGAAGAAAGGTGAAAAAGTGAATACAGTGAAAAAGGGGAAAAAAGGTGAAAAAGTGAAAAAAGCGAATAAGGTAAAAAAATTGGAAAAAGTGAAAAAGGGGAAAAAAAGTGAATAAGGTAAAAAATAGTGAAAAAGTGAAAAAAGTGAAAAAATTGGAAAAAAGTAGGGATGCACCATTTTTTAACTTTTTAAAATTTTTCACTACTTTAACCTTATTCACTTGTTTCACTTTTTCACATTTTTTCACTTTTTAGCCTTTTTACTCTTTTTCACTTTTTTCATCTTATTCACTTTTTCCATTTTTTCACTTTTTTTTTCCTTATTCACTGTATTCACTTTTTCACCTTTTTTCTCTTTTTCACTTTTTTCACCTTTTCACTTTTTTTGCCTTATTCACTTTTTCACCTTTTTTCCCCTTTTTCACTTTATTTACTTTTTTCCCTTTTTTCACTTTTATTCTCTAGGTGTTTTTTTTGGAATTGGCCATTTCACGAATTAGCCATTTCGCGAATTGGCCATTTTGCAAATTGGGTCTTTTACGCATCGGTAGCCATTTCGCGAATTAGCCATTTCGCGAATGATCCGTATTTGTCAAAACGATCCGATTGACGTTTTTAATTCGATTTAATAATCGTACGATTCTTAATACGGTGCATTGCATCGTTATTAACCGTGATTATTACGATTACGGATGCAAAACGATGCACCAGTTCGTAATCGTTGCATCCCTACTTTTTTCCCTTTTTTTCACTTTTTTCACTTTTTCACTATTTTTTACCTTATTCACTTTTTTCCCTTTTTCACTTTTTCAAATTTTTTTACCTTATTCACTTTTTTCACTTTTTTTGCCTTATTCACTTTTTCACCTTTTTTCCCCTCTTCAATTTATTTACTTTTTCATCTTTTTTCCGTTCTTTCACTTATTCACTTTTATTCTCAAGATGTTTTTATTTTTTTTATTTTTCCGATATTGCCTTTCGTTTTTGAGATATACATTGTTTTCTCGCCGAAACCGGGCGAGAAACGATCACACCATTTTTTCACTTTTTTCACTTTTTCAACTTTTTTCCCTTTTTCACTGTATTCACTTTTTCACCTTTTTTCCCTTTTTCACTTTTTTCACCTTTTCACTTTTTTTGCCTTATTTACGTTTTTGACGTTTTTAATTTGCGAAAAAGGGAAAAAAGGTGAAAAAGTGAATACAGTGAAAAAGGGAAAAAGGGTGAAAAAGGGAAAAAAAGTGAATAAGGTAAAAAATAGTGAAAAAGTGAAAAAAGTGAAAAAATTGGAAAAAAGTAGGGATGCACCATTTTTTAACTTTTTAAAATTTTTCACAATTTTAACCTTATTCACTTGTTTCACTTTTTCACATTTTTTCACTTTTTAGCCTTTTTCTCTTTTTCACTTTTTTCATCTTATTCACTTTTTCCATTTTTTCACTTTTTTTTTCCTTATTAACTTTTTTCAAAATGTGATCTTTTCTCGCCCGGTTTCGGCGAGAAAAAATGTATATCTCAAAAACGAAAGGCAATATTGGAAAAATAAAAAAAATAAAAACACCTTGAGAATATAAGTGAAAAAGTGAAAGAACGGAAAAAAGAGGAAAAAGTAAATAAATTGAAGAGGGGAAAAAAGGTGAAAAAGTGAATAAGGCAAAAAAAGTGAAAAAACTGAATAAGGTAAAAAAATTGGAAAAAGTGAAAAAGGGAAAAAAGTGAATAAGGTAAAAAGTAGTAAAAAAGTGAAAAAAGTGAAAAAAAGGGAAAAAAGTAGGGATGCAACGATTACGAAGTGGTGCATCGTTTTGCATCCGTAATCGTAATAATCACGGTTAATAACGATGTAATGCACCGTATTAAGAATCGTACGATTATTAAATCGAATTAAAAACGTCAATCGGATTGCACGTGTTGACAAATACGGATCATTCGCGAAATGGCTAATTCGCGAAATGGCTACCGATGCGTAAAAGACCCAATTCGCAAAATGGCCAATTCGTGAAATGGTTAATTCGCGAAATGGCTTATTCGTGAAATGGCCAATTCCAAAAAAAAAACACCTAGAGAATAAAAGTGAAAAAAGGGAAAAAAGTAAATAAAGTGAAAAAGGGGAAAAAAGGTGAAAAAGTGAATAAGGCAAAAAAAGTGAAAAGGTGAAAAAAGTGAAAAAGGGAAAAAAGGTGAAAAAGTGAATACAGTGAAAAAGGGAAAAAAGGTGAAAAAGTGAATACAGTGAAAAAGGGAAAAAAGGTGAAAAAGTGAATACAGTGAAAAAGGGAAAAAAGGTGAAAAAGTGAATACAGTGAAAAATAGTGAAAAAGTGAAAAAAGTGAAAAAATTGGAAAAAAGTAAGGATGCACCATTTTTTAACTTTTTAAAATTTTTCACAATTTTAACCTTATTCACTTGTTTCACTTTTTCACATTTTTTCACTTTTTAGCCTTTTCACTCTTTTTCACTTTTTTCATCTTATTCACTTTTTCCATTTTTTCACTTTTTTTTTCCTTATTAACTTTTTTCAAAATGTGATCGTTTCTCGCCCGGTTTCAACCAACGGCACAACGTTGCATCCCTACTTTTTTCCCATTTTTTCACTTTTTTCACTTTTTCACTATTTTTTACCTTATTCACTTTTTTTCCCTTTTTCACTTTTTCCAATTTTTTTACCTTATTCACTTTTTTCACTTTTTACCTTTTTTCCCCTTTTTCACTGTATTCACTTTTTCACCTTTTTTCCCTTTTTCACTGTATTCACTTTTTCACCTTTTTTCCCTTTTTCACTTTTTTCACCTTTTCACTTTTTTTGCCTTATTCACTTTTTCACCTTTTTTCCCCTTATTCACTTTATTTACTTTTTTCCCTTTTTTCACTTTTAATCTCTAGGTGTTTTCTTTATTTTTCTGATATCGCGTTTCGTTTTTGAGGTATAATTTTTTTTCTCGCCGAAACCGGGCGAGGAACGATCACATTTTTGAAAAAAGTGAATAAGGTAAAAAAAGTGAAAAAGTGGAAAAAGTGAAAAAGATGAAAAATGTTAAAAAGTGAAAAAAGGGAAAAAGGGAAAAAAGATGAAAAAGTGAAACAAGTGAATAAGGTAAAAATTTAGAAAAAGTTAAAAAAGTGAAAAAAAACGGAAAATAGTTGAAAATTGTGAAAAAGTAGGGATGCAACGATTACAACGCGGTGCATCGTTTTGCATCTGTAATCGTAATAATCAGAAGTGGACATTTAAAGAAGTAGTCATTTTTATTTTTAGTCATTTTTATTTGTGGTCCAAAACCGCCGAAAGGTCATGGTTAATAACGTTGCAATGCACCGTATTAAGAATCGTACGATTATTAAATCGAATTAAAAACGTCAATCGGATTGCACGTGTTGACAAATACGGATCATTCGCGAAATGGCTAATTCGCGAAATGGCTAC
This sequence comes from Agonopterix subpropinquella, assembly GCA_922987775.1. NCBI lineage: Eukaryota > Metazoa > Arthropoda > Insecta > Lepidoptera > Depressariidae > Agonopterix > Agonopterix subpropinquella. Next base: position 10,702,337 of record OV277700.1, on the reverse strand, counting down.
CGATGCGTAAAAAACCCAATTCGCAAAATGGACAATTCGTGAAATGGTTAATTCGCGAAATGGCTAATTCGTGAAATGGCCAATTCAAAAAAAAAAACACCTAGAGAATAAAAGTGAAAAAAGGGAAAAAAGTAAATAAAGTGAAAAAGGGGAAAAAAGGTGAAAAAGTGAATAAAGCAAAAAAAGTGAAAAGGTGAAAAAAGTGAAAAAGGGAAAAAAGGTGAAAAAGTGAATACAGTGAAAAAGGGAAAAAAGGTGAAAAAGTGAATACAGTGAAAAAGGGAAAAAAGGTGAAAAAGTGAATACAGTGAAAAAGGGGAATAAAGGTGAAAAAGTGAAAAAAGTGAATAAGGTAAAAAAATTGGAAAAAGTGAAAAAGGGAGAGAAAGTGAAAGTGAGTTTTAATTTGTTGTTTGACTCCGTAATCTAGTATTCGGGTCTGGTATTTGTCAATATGTGCAATCCGATTGACGTTTTTGATTCAATGACGTTTTTAATAATCGTACAATTCTTACTTCGGTGCATTGCATCGTTATTAATGACAAATACGGATCATTCGCGAAATGGCTAATTCGCGAAATGGCTACCGATGCGTAAAAGACCCAATTCGCAAAAAGGCCAATTCGTGAAATGGTTAATTCGCGAAATGGCTAATTCGTGAAATGGCCAATTCCAAAAAAAACACCTAGAGAATAAAAGTGAAAAAAGGGAAAAAAGTAAATAAAGTGAAAAAGGGGAAAAAAGGTGAAAAAGTGAATAAGGCAAAAAAAGTGAAAAGGTGAAAAAAGTGAAAAAGGGAAAAAAGGTGAAAAAGTGAATACAGTGAAAAAGGGAAAAAAGGTGAAAAAGTGAATACAGTGAAAAAGGGAAAAAAGGTGAAAAAGTGAATACAGTGAAAAAGGGAAAAAAGGTGAAAAAGTGAATACAGTGAAAAATAGTGAAAAAGTGAAAAAAGTGAAAAAATTGGAAAAAAGTAAGGATGCACCATTTTTTAACTTTTTAAAATTTTTCACAATTTTAACCTTATTCACTTGTTTCACTTTTTCACATTTTTTCACTTTTATTCTCAAGATGTTTTTTTTTATTTTTCCGATATCGCGTTTAGTTTTTGAGATATAAGAAACGTGAAAAGTAAGTAAGAAAAGTGAAACAAGTGAATAAGTTAAACATTGTGAAAAAGTTAAAAAAGTGAAAAAACGGTGCATTGCATCGTTATTAACCGTGATTATTACGATGACAGATGCAAAACGATGCACCACTTCGTAATCGTTGCATCCCTACTTTTTTCCCATTTTTTCACTTTTTTCACTTTTTCACTATTTTTTACCTTATTCACTTTTTTTTCCCTTTTTCACGTTTTCCGATTTTTTTACCTTATTCACTTTTTTCACTTTTTACCTTTTTTCCCCTTTTTCACTGTATTCACTTTTTCACCTTTTTTCCCTTTTTCACTGTATTCACTTTTTCACCTTTTTTCCCCTTTTTCAATTTATTTACTTTTTTCCCTTTTTTCACTTTTATTCTCTAGGTGTTTTTTTTTTATTTTTCAGATATCGCGTTTCGTTTTTGAGGTATAATTTTTTTTCTCGCCGAAACCGGGCGAGGAACGATCACATTTTTGAAAAAAGTGAATAAGGTAAAAAAAGTGAAAAAGTGGAAAAAGTGAAAAGGGGAAAAAGGTGAATAAGATGAAAAATGTTAAAAAGTGAAAAAAGGGAAAAAGGGAAAAAAGGTGAAAAAGTGAAACAAGTGAATAAGGTAAAAATTTAGGAAAAGTTAAAAAAGTGAAAAAAAGGGAAAATAGTTGAAAATTGTGAAAAAGTAGGGATGCAACGATTACAACGCGGTGCATCGTTTTGCATCTGTAATCGTAATAATCAGAAGTGGACATTTAAAGAAGTAGTCATTTTTATTTGTAGTCCAAAACCGCCGAAAGGTCACGGTTAATAACGATGCAATGCACCGTATTAAGAATCGTACGATTATTAAATCGAATTAAAAACGTCAATCGGATTGCACGTGTTGACAAATACGGATCATTCGCGAAATGGCTAATTCGCGAAATGGCTACCGATGCGTAAAAGACCCAATTCGCAAAATGGCCAATTCGTGAAATGGTTAATTCGCGAAATGGCTAATTCGTGAAATGGCCAATTCCAAAAAAAAACACCTAGAGAATAAAAGTGAAAAAAGGGAAAAAAGTAAATAAAGTGAAAAAGGGGAAAAAGGTGAAAAAGTTAATAAGGCAAAAAAAGTGAAAAGGTGAAAAAAGTGAAAAAGGGAAAAAAGGTGAAAAAGTGAATACAGTGAAAAAGGGAAAAAAGGTGAAAAAGTGAATACAGTGAAAAAGGGAAAAAAAGGTGAAAAAGTGAAAAAAGTGAATAAGGTAAAAAAATTGGAAAAAGTGAAAGAGGGAAAAAAAGTGAATAAGGTAAAAAATAGTGAAAAAGTGAAAAAAGTGAAAAATTGGAAAAAAGTAGGGATGCACCATTTTTTAACTTTTTAAAATTTTTCACAATTTTTACCTTATTCACTTGTTTCACTTTTTCACATTTTTTCACTTTTTAGCCTTTTTACTCTTTTTCACTTTTTTCATCTTATTCACTTTTTCTATTTTTTCACTTTTTTTTCCTTATTAAGTTTTTTCAAATTGTGATCGTTTTTCGCTCGGTTTCGGCGAGAAAAAAATGTATATCTCAAAAACGAAAGGCAATATCGGAAAAATAAAAAAAATAAAAACACCTTGAGAATAAAAGTGAAAAAGTGAAAGAACGGAAAAAAGATGAAAAAGTAAGTAAATTGAAGAGGGGAAAAAAGGTGAAAAAGTGAATAAGGCAAAAAAGTGAAAAAAGTGAATAAGGTAAAAAAATTGGAAAAAGTGAAAAAGGGAAAAAAGTGAATAAGGTAAAAAATAGTGAAAAATTGGAAAAAGTGAAAAAAAGGGAAAAAAGTAGGGATGCATCGATTACGAAGTGGTCCATCGTTTTGCATCCGTAATCGTAATAATCACGGCTAATAACGATGCAATGCACCGTAGTAAGAATCGTACGATTATTACATTGAATCAAAAACGTCAATCGGATTGCACATATTGACAAATACCAGACCCGAATACTAGATTACGGAGTCAAACAACAAATTAAAAATATTCTGATCTCTAGCTGCCTCCTTAGCTCATTTGGAGATAAATCTGACATTTTAACATTGAAAATGTTTATTTTGAGGCATCTGTATAGGCTCTATTTTCAGCCAAAGTGAAAAATTCGACCTGGTGTCGTGGGTATTGGAGCTACGGTTGGCATATCAAATGACGCGTCTTGACAAGGGCCATAAGCTAATTTTTTTTGAAAAATCTTAAACCCTCTGTTTGAAAATCCCAAAAGTTTCACCGTTTTTCCCTTTTTCACTTTTTTCACTTTTTTCACCTTATTCACTTTTTTCACTTTTTCACTTTTTTTACCTTATTAACTTTTTCCTTTTTTCACTTGTTAGCCTTATTTCTCTATTTCACTTTTTAACTTTTTTTCATCTTACTCACTTTTTCCACTTTTTCACTTTTCTTACCTTATTCACTTTTTTCAAAATGTTCCTCGCCCGGTTTCGGCGAGAAAATAAATAATATCTCAAAAACGAAACGCGATATCGGAAAAAAAAAAAACACCTAGAGAATAAAAGTGAAAAAGTGAAAATGGAGAAAAGTGAATTAAGTGAGAATAAGGGGAAAAAGGTGGAAAAGTGAAAAAGTGAACAAGATGAAAAAGTGAAAAAAGTGAAAAAGGGAAAAAAGGTGAAAAAGTGAAACAAGTGAATAAGGTAAAAATAGTGAAAAAAAGGGAAAATAGTGTTAAAAGGGAAAAAAGTAGGGATGCATCGATTACGAAGTGGTGCATCGTTTTGCATCTGTAATCGTAATAATCACGGGTTATAACGATGCAATGCACCGTAGTAAGAATCGTACCGTACGATTATTACATGGAATTAAAAACGTCAATCGGATTGCACGTATTGACAAATACCAGACCCTAATACTAGATTACGGAGTCAAACAACAAATTAAAAAAAATTCTGGTCTCTAGCTGCCTCTTAAGCTCGTTTGGAGCGAAATCTGACATTTTAACATTGATAATGTTTATTTTGAGGCATCTGTATAGGCCCTATTTTCAGCCAATGTGAAAAATTTGACCTTGTGTCGTGGATATTGGAGCTACGTAAATGGTTGGCATATCAAATGACGCGTCTTGATAAGGGCTATAAGCTGAGTTTTTCTTTTTGAAAAATCTCAAACACTCTTTTTGAAAATCCCAAAAATGTGAAAATGCGAGAAAATAATTTATATCTCAAAAACGAAACGCGATATCGGAATAATTCAAAAAAACACCAAGAGAATAAAAGTGAAAAATGTGAATTAAGTGAAAAAAGGGGAAAAAGGTAAAAAAGTGATTAAAGTGAATAAGCTAAAAAAGTGAAAAAGTAAAAAGGTTTCTCACTTTTTTCACCTTATTCACTTTTTTACTTTTTCACAATTTTTCCCTATTTCTCTATTTTCACTTTTTCACTTTTTCTCTAAATGTTTTTGAATTTTTCCGAAATCGTGTTTCGTTTTTGAGATATGAATTTTTTTCTCGCCAAAACCGGGCGAAAAACGATCGCATTTTGCACATTTTTGGAATATAAAGGCAAATCTCAGAAACAAAACGCGATATCGGAAAAAATCAAAAAACATCGATAGAAAAAAAAAGTTAAAAAGTTAAAATATTGAAAAAGGAAAAAAAGGTGGAAAATCGAAAAAAGTGAAAAGGGGAAAAAAGTGAAAAAGTGAAGAAAGTGAATAAGGTGAAAAAAGTGAAAAAGTGAAAAAAGTGAAAAAGGGAAAAAATGTGAAACTTTTGGGATTTTCAAACAGTGTTTAAGATTTAAAAAAAAAATAAGCTTATAGCCCTTGTCAAGACGCGTCATTTGATTTGCCAATCATTTACGTAGCTCCAATCCACTTTGGCTGAAAATAAGGCCTAATTTATACAGATGCCTCAAAATAAACATTTTCAATGTTAAAATATCAGATTTTATTCTCAAGGTGCTTTTTTTTTAATTTTTCCGATATCACGGTTAGTTTTTGAGATATAAGAAACGTGAAAAGTAAGTAAGAAAAGTGAAACAAGTGAATAAGTTAAACATTGTGAAAAAGTTAAAAAAGTGAAAAAACGGTGCATTGCATCGTTATTAACCGTGATTATTACGATGACAGATGCAAAACGATGCACCACTTCGTAATCGTTGCATCCCTACTTTTTTCCCATTTTTTCACTTTTTTCACTTTTTCACTATTTTTTACCTTATTCACTTTTTTCCCTTTTTCACTTTTTCCAATTTTTTTACCTTATTCACTTTTTTCACTTTTTCACCTTTTTTCCTCTTTTTCACTGTATTCACTTTTTCACCTTTTTTCCCTTTTTCACTGTATTCACTTTTTCACCTTTTTTCCCTTTTTCACTTTTTTCACCTTTTCACTTTTTTTGCCTTATTAACTTTTTCACCTTTTTCCCCTTTTTCACTTTATTTACTTTTTTCCCTTTTTTCACTTTTATTCTCTAGGTGTTTTTTTTTATTTTTCCGATATCGCGTTTCATATTTGAGATATAATTTTTTTTCTCGCCAAAACCGGGCGAGGAACGATCACATTTTGAAAAGGGTGAATAAGGTAAAAAAAGTGAAAAAGTGGAAAAAGTGAAAAGGGGAAAAAAGTGAATAAGATGAAAAAAGTTAAGAAGTGAAAAAAGGGAAAAAGGGAAAAGAGGTGAAAAAGTGAAACAAGTGAATAAGGTAAAAATTGTGAAAAAGTTAAAAAAGTGAAAAAAAGGGAAACTAGTTGAAAATTGGGAAAAAAGTAGGGATGCAACGATTACGACGCGGTGCATCGTTTTGCATCTGTAATCGTAATAATCAGAAGTGGACATTTAAAGAAGTAGTCATTTTTATTTGTAGTCATTTTTATTTGTGGTCCAAAACCGCCGAAAGGTCACGGTTAATAACGATGCAATGCACCGTATTAAGAATCGTACGATTATTAAATCGAATTAAAAACGTCAATCGGATTGCACGTGTTGACAAATACGGATCATTCGCGAAATGGCTAATTCGCGAAATGGCTACCGATGCGTAAAAGACCCAATTCGCAAAATGGCCAATTCGTGAAATGGTTAATTCGCGAAATGGCTAATTCGTGAAATGGCCAATTCGTGAAATGGCCAATTCTGAAAATGCCTAATTCGCGAAATGGCTAACTTTACTTAGAAAAAATTTTCACTCCTTTTTCATTTATGATGTCCCATAGGATAGGGTAGGGTGGGGTCCGTGGTAGCAACTTTTAACTATGCATTTTCGTTTACGAGCATGACAAGTGGGTAATAGCATGACAATAGCACAAAATAAGAAGCTTCTTATTAAGTCATGTCTATACGTCACAAATGTGACTGTTTGGTCGAGTAATAGCATCTTATATAACTTTCTTACGACATGCTGGCAGCCGCAGTCGAGTAAAAGCCACATCATTGCTATTATACGACTATTGTAATATATGATGCATTAGTATGTAAGATGCTATTACTCGACCAAATAGTCATGGGGCGATGTAATAGTCATATAATTAAATGCATCATATATTACAATAGTCGTATAATAGCAACGATGTTGCTTTTACTCGACTGCGGCTGCAGGCATGTCGTAAGAAAGTTATATAAGATGCTATTACTCGACCTAATAGTCAATTTGTGACGACTACGACGACATGCCAGCAGCCGCAGTCGAATAAAAGCAACATCGTTGCTATTATACGACTATTGTAATTTAAGCTATTTCACGAATTGGCCATTTTGCGAATTGGGTCTTTTACGCATCGGTAGCCATTTCGCGAATTAGCCATTTCGTGAATTATCCACAAATACCAGACCCGAATACTAGATTACGGAGTCAAACATCAAATTTAAAAAATTCTGATCCTAGCTGCCTCTTAAGCTCGTTTCTAGCAAAATCTGATATTTTAACATTGAAAATGTTTATTTTGAGGCATCTGTATAACTTAGGCCTTATTTTCAGCCAAAGTGGATATTGGAGCTACGTAAATGATTGGCAAATCAAATGACGCGTCTTGACAAGGGCTATAAGCTTATTTTTTTTTGAAAAATCTTAAACACTGTTTGAAAATCCCAAAAGTTTCACCTTTTTTCCCTTTTTCACTTTTTTCACTTTTTCACTTTTTTCACCTTATTCACTTTCTTCACTTTTTCACAATTTTTCCCCTTTTCACTTTTTTCACTTTTCCACCTTTTTTTCCTTTTTCAATATTTTAACTTTTTCACTTTTTTTTTCTATCGAAGTTAATTGATTTTTTCCGTTATCGCGTTTTGTTTCTGAGATATGCCTTTATATCCCAAAAATGTGCAAAATGTGATGCGATTTCGGAAAAATTCAAAAAACATTTAGAGAAAAAGTGAAAATAGAGAAAAAGGGAAAAATGGTGAAAAAGTGAAAAAAGTGAATAAGGTGAAAAAAGTGAAAAAAGTGAAAAACTTTTTTACTTTTTAACTTTTTTTAGCTTATTCACTTTATTCACTTTTTTACCTTTTTCCCCTTTTTTCACTTAATTCACATTTTTCACTTTTATTCTCTTGGTGTTTTTTTGAATTATTCCGATATCGCGTTTCGTTTTTGAGATATAAATTATTTTCTCGCATTTTCACATTTTTGGGATTTCCAAAAAGAGTGTTTGAGATTTTTCAAAAAGAAAAATTCAGCTTATAGCCCTTATCAAGACGCGTCATTTGATATGCCAACCATTTACGTAGCTCCAATATCCACGACACCAGGTCAAATTTTTCACTTTGGCTGAAAATAGGGCCTATACAGATGCCTCAAAATAAAACATTATCAATGTTAAAATGTCAGATTTCGCTCCAAACGAGCTTAAGAGGTAGCTAGAGATCAGAATTTTTTTTAATTTGTTGTTTGACTCCGTAATCTAGTATTAGGGTCTGGTATTTGTCAATACGTGCAATCCGATGGACGTTTTTAATTCGATGTAATAATCGTACGGTACGGTACGGTGCATTGCATCGTTATCGCAACCGTGATTATTACGATTACAGATGCAAAACGATGCACCACTTCGTAATCGTTGCATCCCTACTTTTTTCCCTTTTTCCACTATTTTCCCTTTTTTCACTATTTTTACCTTATTCACTTGTTTCACTTTTTCACCTTTTTCCCTTTTTCACTTTTTTCACTTTTTTACTTTTTTCATCTTATTCACTTTTTCACTTTTCCACCTTTTTCCCCTTATTCTCACTTAATTCACTTTTCTCCTTTTTTAATTTTTCACTTTTATTCTCCAGGTGTTTTTTTTTTTTATTTTTTCGTATCGCGTTTCGTTTTTGAGATATAATTTTTTTTCTCGCCGAAACCGGGCGAGGAACGATCACATTTTGAAAAAAGTGAATAAGGTAAAAAAAGTGATAAAGTGGAAAAAGTGAATAAGATGAAAAAAGTGAAAAAGTGAAAAAGAGAAATAAGGCTAGCAAGTGAAAAAAGGAAAAAGTTAATAAGGTAAAAAAAGTGAAAAAGTGAAAAAAGTGAATAAGGTGAAAAAAATGAAAAAGTGAAAAAAGTTAAAAAGGGAAAAAAGTGAAAAAGGGAAAAAAGGTGAAACTTTTGGGATTTTCAAACAGAGGGTTTAAGATTTTTCAAAAAAAATTAGCTTATGGCCCTTGTCAAGACGCGTCATTTGATATGCCAACCGTAGCTCCGATACCCACGACACCAGGGACTCAATCGTCCTAAGTTTGAACGATACTACCAAAACAAAACCACAACCAAAAACGTTACGTTATGCACAATTCGTATCGCGCAAATTATATTAACGGTAACGATTTAGCTTTTTTTCGGAAGATACGTTGGCGTAACGTTCGACCGCTGTCCAACGAACGTTTTTGATTTAGTTGGTGTCGGGAGAGGTGTATAGAGGTGTATGGAGGTGTATGGAGAGGTGTATGGAGAAGTGTATGGAGAGGTGTATGGAGAGGTGTATGAAGAGGTGTATGGAGGTGTATGGAGAGGTGTATGGAGTTGTATGGAGAGGTGTATGGAGTTGTATGAAGAGGTGTATGGAGAGGTGTATGGAGAGGTGTATGGAGAGGTGTATGGAGTTGTATGGAGAGGTGTATGGAGTTGTATGAAGAGGTGTATGGAGAGGTGTATGGAGAGGTGTATGGAGGTGTATGGAGAGGTGTATGGAGTTGTATGGAGAGGTGTATGGAGTTGTATGAAGAGGTGTATGGAGAGGTGTATGGAGAGGTGTATGGAGAGGTGTATGGAGTTGTATGGAGAGGTGTATGGAGTTGTATGAAGAGGTGTATGGAGAGGTGTATGGAGAGGTGTATGGAGAGGTGTATGGAGGTGTATGGAGAGGTGTATGGAGTTGTATGGAGAGGTGTATGGAGTTGTATGGAGAGGTGTATGGAGAGGTGTATGGAGAGGTGTATGAAGAGGTGTATGGAGGTGTATGGAGAGGTGTATGGAGTTGTATGGAGAGGTGTATGGAGTTGTATGAAGAGGTGTATGGAGAGGTGTATGGAGAGGTGTATGGAGAGGTGTATGGAGTTGTATGGAGAGGTGTATGGAGTTGTATGAAGAGGTGTATGGAGAGGTGTATGGAGAGGTGTATGGAGAGGAGTATGGAGGTGTATGGAGAGGTGTATGGAACTATGGAGAGGTGTATGGAGGTGTATGGAGGTGTATGGAGAGGTGTATGGAGGTGTATGGAGAGGTGTATGAAGGTGTATGGAGGTGTATGGAGGTGTTTGGAGGTGTATGTAGAGGTGTATGGAGGTGTATGGAGAGGTGTATGGAGGTGTATGGAGCTATGGAGAGGTGTATGGAGAGGTGTATGAAGGTGTATGGAGAGCTGTATGGAGCTATGGAGAGGTGTATGGAGGTGTATGGAGGTGTATGGAGGTGTTTGGAGGTGTATGTAGAGGTGTATGGAGGTGTATGGAGAGGTGTATGGAGGTGTATGGAGCTATGGAGAGGTGTATGGAGAGGTGTATGAAGGTGTATGGAGAGCTGTATGGAGCTATGGAGAGGTGTATGGAGGTGTATGGAGGTGCACGCACGTCATGCTTTGGTAACGTCGACTATTTAACCGTTCAGAAAAAAATAGCGCGATAGCATTTTTACATCAGCTAAACCAAATCTAAACCAAAACTAAACCAAAGCCATAAACGTTCCGTCCGAATGGTAAAACCGTATAAAACAGCGCAATCGAGGCCCAGGTCGAATTTTTCACTTTGGCTGAAAATAGAGCCTATACAGATGCCTCAAAATAAACATTTTCAATGTTAAAATGTCAGATTTATCTCCAAATGAGCTAAGGAGGCAGCTAGAGATCAGAATATTTTTAATTTGTTGTTTGACTCCGTAATCTAGTATTCGGGTCTGGTATTTGTCAATATGTGCAATCCGATTGACGTTTTTGATTCAATGTAATAATCGTACGATTCTTACTACGGTGCATTGCATCGTTATTAACCGTGATTATTACGATTACGGATGCAAAACGATGCACCACTTCGTAATCGTTGCATCCCTACTTTTTTCAATTTTTTTTCACTTTTTCACTATTTTTTACCTTATTCACTTTTTTCCCTTTTTCACTTTTTCCAATTTTTTTTACCTTATTCACTTTTTTCACTTTTTTGGCCTTATTCACTTTTTCACCTTTTTCCCCTCTTCACTTTATTTACTTTTTCATCTTTTCCCGTTTTTTCACTTTTTCACTTTTATTGTCAAGGTGTTTTTTATTTTTCCGATATTGCCTTTCGTTTTTGAGATATACATTTTTTTCTCGCAGAACCGGGCGAGAAACGATCACATTTTGAAAAAAGTGAATAAGGAAAAAAAAAGTGAAAAAATGGAAAAGTGAATAAGATGAAAAAAGTGAAAAAGAGAAAAAAGACTAAAAACTGAAAAAAGGTGAAAAAGTGAAACAAGTGAATAAGGTAAAAATTGTGAAAAATTTAAAAAAGTTAAAAAATGGTGCATTGCATCGTTATTAACCGTGATTATTACGATTACAGATGCAAAACGATGCACCACTTCGTAATCGTTGCATCCCTACTTTTTTCCAATTTTTTCACTTTTTCACTATTTTTTACCTTATTCACTTTTTTCACTTTTTCCAAATTTTTTTCCTTATTCACTTTTTTCACTTTTTCACCTTTTTTCCCATTTTTCACTGTATTCACTTTTTCACCTTTTTTCCCTTTTTCACTGTATTCACTTTTTCACCTTTTTTCCCTTTTTCACTGTTCCCTGTTTCATTTGTCCGTTTATTGGACGACTAGCAACAGCCGTAAATTATAATAATAAAAAAAAGAAAGTGATTTGTCATGCATGGCTGCAAAGTTGTTTTTTGGCGCCAGTACTTGTATTGAAACTAGAGCAAGCGAAGGATTCTAGGATTGAACCACGAGCGAAACCAGTGGTTCAATCATAGAATCCTGAGCGTAGCGAGGGTTTCAAAGGTACGAGACGCAGCCTCTCTACATCAAGGAAAATGCTAGGTGCAAGAAAAACTGCTTAAATACGTTTTTTTTTCATGCTGGCTAGTGCGATTATTCTAAAAATGAGGTTGGCGCAATGACATAAAAATTGTTATTAAGAAATCCATTTTCAGTGGACTGGCGGCTGGCGTGTGGTGTAGAAAAATATTGAATAGAATTTGAATCTCAAAATCTCAATCCACGCTAGCGGATAACATGCACTTTTGCAGATTTCGAATGATAAACGGGCCCTGTACCCGGACTTTCGATGTTTCGATGATCGCCCCTGTTTCGGTCCGCACTTCATTGTAATAGAGTTGACATTGGAACGAAAACATTCACGCACTTGCGAAGTTCGAATGTGCGGGAAGACCCACAGAATCTTTCCGAGCTTGTGAGGTGAAAACTAATTAATGACCTCCAAATAACACATCGCCGCCCAGCTGGCCCAGACATGCCAAGACCCAAGCTTAAATAAAACAAGTGGTCAAATTAAGGGATTCATTACAGAAAACATTGCCATTGTTAATCTGGAAGGCACCGCGCAGCGTTAAAATACCAATCAAAAATTTTTATAATTTCTGTTTACTTCCACTTTTAGATCTCTCTAAGGTATTCTCATGATCAGGTTTTTGGACATGACATCTGCACGTCTAGCATTATTTTCTCTTCTTGCACGCGATTCAGCTTTATTCCATACTACTTGTCGCGGGAACATGTTACCTATTTTCTATGGAGCAAAGGCGCGTGCTCGCGTGTAGAGAAATCATATTAGACGTGCTGTAGAGTAGCCGGCAAACAGTGGATGAGACTAGCGTAGGCAGTGGGGTTTAACGGGCTGATGATGATGATGATTCATTTTTGAGCATCCGAAATCCAAAAAATATATTTTTTGGGAAAAAAAAGAACGAACGTCGTATTCCCTACTTACCTACTCTCCTTTCATTACCCTCATGTTAATATAGTTAGACTTCAATTATACAACAAAATTTGCTATAAATTTACTAAATTGTGGTAAAGTTATTCGGGTAAAAGGGTAAAACAACTATTACTTCAGCGTTAAAGTTTGAACGCTAACCGTACGGACAGTAGTGTTTCCAATTGAATCGAGGCAACCCAACAATTCTCTACAGAATTCCGACTCACCTGTTGTACACTTACCAATTTCGTGTCAAATACATACCTACTGTACTAAATTCCACGTTAGCTAAGGGAGCTTCAGTAGCCTATTGGTAATCTATCTATAGCAGTTTATCGTTAGACTTCGTTTGACTGTAGTTAGTCATACATGATAACTAAATTTTGCAGTGCTATTTTTGTATTTCACATAACCAGATTCCTAGAATAATGCAGAGCAATAATAATGCTCACGACTTAGAAAACAGAAAATGCATAAATAATATAAAATAATAATAAACCTACATTTTATGGACTGCAATGGAGTGCCTGTGATCGTTATTTATTTACATTTTTGTGCACTAACATAGCTGTACCTACGTAAGTATTTTTGTAAACTCATTGTGTGGTCTTCAATATAGAATTTATTCATTCATTTTTAAACTGCCTTTTCATGTGATATTTAAAAAAATAGCACTCTAGCAGCAGTGACGGACGAAAATCGTGTTTTCATAGCACTGCAAGAGGAATTTTTTTAGTGTAGGTAGTTATTTTAGTCGTATCCAAGGACTGGCCTTGCGGTAGCATTTCCCCTCTGCCACGGTATAAGAACAATTGATCATGTGCATTTACATTCAATTTTATACCTTATCATTATCACGAGACAGCCTATAATTGCGAAACAATAACTACGAACTTATGACGTTTGGGGTTCACACGAGACTACTTTTCATGATTTTGAGCATTCAAAATTAGAATCTAAAGTTATGGGGAATAAAATTCAAAGTTGCGGATTTCATCGCCCCCGCAAAAGTGGCAGAAATATTTGTTAGAAGAATGACACGCGTAACTAGTCCCTATATAAGTAGTCAAAGGTCGTATCGAATGCGTCGAAACAATGGTCTGTTTTTAACCGACTTCAAAAAAGGAGGAGGTTTCTCAGTTCGACCGTATATATATATTTTTTTTTTTATGTGTGTTCGCGGATAACTTCGTCGTTTATGAACCGATTTTGATGATTCTTTTTTTGTTGGAAAGGAGATGTCTCGAGGGAGGTACCATGATAAGGAAACCAGGATCTGATGATGGCATCCCAGAGAAATCGAGGGGAACCTTCGAAAATCGTAGTGCCGACTAGTGCGTTTTTTAATTTAAAGCACTCCTATCAAATCGAACTAATGAATTCACCACTGAAAATTGTGAAATAAACAAAATTTTAACAAAAAATTAAAACCGCCTTCAAAAAAACTAAAAAGTTAAAAAATAATATTGCAGCCTATGACTTTTTCGTTCGCATCATAAGAACATTAATTTGTTTTATAGAAGTCGGTGTCAAGCCAAGCCAAAAAATGCAAGCCCTGTCGCGAATCGTACCGGCTTGACAGCGACTTCAATAAAACAAATTAATGTTCTTATGATGCGAACGAAAAAGTCATAGGCTGCAATATTATTTTTTAACTTTTTAGTTTTTTTGAAGGCGGTTTTAATTTTTTGTTAAAATTTTTCATAAATAATGTTGATTTATTTATGTAGAAGTAGAAAAGCGGTTCTCAAATTGTCATACAATATAAGTATATTCGAATACGATACGATAACGATACGCAGAAATATTATGTGCTATGTGTTCTATTGGTGTTTAAATTAGGTTCAATACAGAAAATCTGTAACAATTCTCTTCTACACCATTATAAAACTGTGACAGAAGTGTGTATGTCGATTTCAAATTTTTTGTCGATCTGGAGTGCGATTTTTGAATCTCATACGTTGAACTCAGCATTTGAAAATGTATGGAGATACGCATCTTTTTACTGCTGATTTGATTTTCAAAAGTCGCACTCCTGAAGTATGATTTTTGAAAGTCAAATCAGCAGACCTAAGAAAGATGCGAACCTATCTTCATAGTAATTTTGCAATTTTCAACTGCTGAACTCAGCGAATGAGATTCAAAAATCGCACTCCAGTTTGTTTGTTCGAGCATCAGGCAAAAACTACTGGACCAATTTTGATTAAACTTTTTGAGTTTAGAAGTTTACGACTAGACTTGGAAAATTGTATAATATTAGTATTATTAAAAGCCGTGGTGGTCCAGTGGCGAGTAACCTTGCCGTGCAGGAGGCGATCGATGGTTCGATCCCCGTCCAGGCCGACTCGTACCAATGAATTTTTCGGAATTTATGTACAATTTATAACACCACTGGCTTTTCGGTGAAGGAAAACATCGTGAGGAAACCTGCATGCTTCAATTTCGAGGCATGTATCGTACCTACTGTCCATTACAAGTGGCGACGGGCTCACTCCCCGTCACACTGGACGGAGTTTCGGTACTACCAGTGAAACGTGGATGTTCTGAAGTTTCAGAATATCTCTGACTACCCCCTCGGGGAATATAGTCGTGAGCATATGCTTAGTATTATATTATTTATTATTTGTCTTAGCGAGAGCTAAGGCGATGCGATGGGAGCCGGTGCCGACGAAGTCGCGGGTAAAAGCTAATCATTTACATAATTAATATGCGAAGAGCGGACTCTATTAAAATATCGAACTATAGCCGAGCTGATCATTCAAAATGTTTCTCGAGTATAGAATCCGGAATAAGAAACGATTCCTAGTCTTTTCCACCTCTACCTACCCTATTTCTTTGTCTTCACATAAAAAGAGATTTTGCTAAGCACAGTAATTTAACCGTATGTGTGGTGAGTTGTGTGTGCTATTAATTAAGCACCGCAATCCCTGCAAATGTTGACCAACGTGCTTCTCCACCGCCCGCCTCGTGGTATCTACGTCGCGGCATGGACGCCCCTCGACCCTGTTACCCTATTTCCACACCAGCTTTTTGCTTACAATAATAATAAAATCAGGGATGGCATACTTAAAATTAAGTGTTTTCATTAAACATGAGGACTATGTTGGTCGGGAACACGGTAAGTGGGTTATGTTTAAACATGAGTTTTCCTTAGACGCGACCGAAATACTTATTTACTAAATTAGGTTGTTGTTAGGTTGTTTGGAAGGTCTAAACCATAATTTAGAAAAGTTGTATTTAAGGAGCTTGCAAGGATTTTAGGGGGCGTCCATTAATTACGTGAGGCGCTTAAGGTCGAGCCGAGTCTCATCCAACTTCACGTGACGGGCACCAATCACGTAATTTTTTCCGCAAGAAACAGTTTACAATTAATTGCGAGAAAACTGGGTTAAATTAAGTAAAACATACCTAGTCTTGTTTAGTCTCAAATGAAAATAAGTAAGCAAATAATGTTTTAACTCATTTACACTGAAATACCAATTTTATCACGTGACATTAGGGGAGGGGGGGGGGGAGGAGAGTGTGAGGGTTGAGCCGACATCTCACCAAGGGAAGGGGGGGGGGGGGGGAAATTTTCAAAATCGCGTCACGTAATTAATGGACGCCCCCTTACTTGGGTTTTAGTTAGAATAATGAAAAACTTTTGACATTTTAGCATACGGTTACGTGCTCCAGAATATATTTTAGAAATAAAATAGCTTCCACACTGATGTGAATGTATCGATCATCGGAGACCATCTAAATGTCGTTATGATGGATGTTGATTAAAATTCTATCTTGAGCCTGCTGTGCTGATCCATCATGGTCTGATTTAATTTATCGTTCAAAACCAGCACGTCTAGCATGATGTCTCTATACGCGCGCCTTCGCTACATAGTAAATAACCTGGGCCTCTACCTGCACATTCGAACGTCGCAATTGCGTGAAGGTTTTCGTTCTAATATCAACTCTATTACAACGAAGTGCAGACCGAAACAGTGGCGATATATCGAGCATCGAAAGTCCGGGCACAGGGCCTGTTCCCGCGTTTGTCGGAGAGCTAAAGCCGCGCTTCCCGCGACATGCAGTTTGAAAAAAATCTTACGTCTTACGAATGTCATGACTGTGATCTTACCAATGTTGCCTTACGAATTTTTGATCAGGATAAGGGTGACGTCACGTTCCTGACGAGAGTTTAACATTCCATCCCAAAAAGTGCACAACGCCGCTAAAGAAGTTTTCACTTTTAAAAAAAAGTCATACCGAGTCGCGCGCATGTAAAGAAATCATGCTAGACATGCTGCTCTTTTACTGTGGGGCTAGTATACGCCAACCCGCGATAGCGTGATATATAGCGCTATCACGCTTCCGCTCTCTTTCTATTTGTGCGTGAAAGAACGAGGTAAAAGATGTCTTAATGTTAAACGTCGCTATCGCGGGTACTAGCCACGCTGGTCGGGATGTTTGACTATCCTTTTTATTTATTGTGTGATTTCAATTTACTTTTCACATTATAAGACTTTATTCCATTTATACAGGATGAAATTGATATCATTAGTCTACTCATCAAACTGATCAACTTTTACTATGGTATCAAACCGATTAAAGCACAAAAAAAATTTGCTGTTGCATACATTTTTGAGTCGAGTCGGCACGGCACAACGCTGTAGTTTAGTATGGAACATCAGATTTTTTTTTTGCTCCGATCTGTTTGCTCCCATAGTAAAAGTTGTTCAGTTTGACGGTTAGACTCTTAGTTTAAAAGGGTGCTAATGATATCAATTTCACCCTGTACAGGGTGTAACAAAACACCCTAGTAATACTTAAGGGGGTGCTTCAGACCATCAAACTGAACAACTATCACTATGGGGCCAACATCGAGAAAAAATAAAAAAAATCTGCTGTCCCATTTTGTCGAGTCGGTAACTACTACAGTTTTGTATGGATTTTATTTATTTTTTCTCGATGTTGGCCCCATAGTGAAAGTTGTTCAGTTTGATGGTCTGAAGCTCCCCCTCAAGTATTACAAGAGTGTTTTGTTACACCCTGTATAGAGTGAAACAAAACATACTATAATACTTACCAAATATTTTAATGCGTTGGTTTAAACTTTCGCTATCAAGCTAAAATCGAGAAAAAAAATACAGTTTTTCGGAGTCGAGTCGGTAGGTACGTAATTTTTTTTATGAAACAACTCAGCTCTGATTCCTTTTATTTTATTTCGATGTTGGCGCCATAATGAAAGTTGTTCAGTTTCATGGTCTACACTACACCACCCCAAGTATTATGAATTTACGAGGCTGTGTTGTTACACTCTGTATAAGTAGTTTCAGTTCTGCCTACCATGCAGGAGGCGATAGTTCGATCCCCGTCCAGGAGCCCGATTACGCTAAGTTAAGACATCGATGTTCTATTCTTATTCAAGTTCAGTTCTAATCACATTGCAATCCAATTACTATTCAACTGTACTGAATTCCGCATCGCGCTAAACTTTATACAACGTGTTAATGAATTAACGCAAAACTAGAAAGTAGTTTGTTTAGAATCGAGAGCTGAGTCGAATTATCATGTTTTCAACATAGGTAATTTTTTCAAAATATTAAATAATTCGTTTGCAAAATTTAAAATTTCCCGAACCCGATGTCGACCCACCGCACGGGCACACTCACCCTACTTACTACCAAAACAAGATTATTAAAATGTATCCATGAGTTAGCGCTTTCTTTCAGTGCTGAAATGATAATAAATCATTTTTGCCTCAAAATTTAAAATGCTAACAACTTTAAATTATAACTATCAAAATAATGAATTTATTGTTTAAATCTAATTATTTTGTTATAAAACTTATAAATCAGTTGGGGTGTATGAGGTTTTGCGCTAATTCATTAACACGTTGTATAGGTAAATGACAGCCAATAACGTCTGAGCGATTTGTCAAAACGGCTCTAACAGCTGTCAAGAACAGTACCGCGATTAGCGCAATACCAAATGTGTCAAAAGTTATGATTCGTACGTAGTCCAATAACAGTTCAATCACCGAATATTTACAGTGATTGCAGCCAGGCCGACTCGTACCAATGAGTTTTTCGGAATGCACTACTGGTAGTACCAAGCAGTAGTGCCAAAGGTAATAAATGTTTATGTGCGATTTGTAACACAACTGGCTTTTCGGTGAAGGAGAATATCGTGAGGAAACCTACATGCTTCAATTTCGAGGCATGTATTATACCCACTGTCCATTACAAGTGGCGACGGGCCCACTCAAGGAACACGTAAGCTATACAACGTGTTAATGAATTAACGCAAAACTAGAAAGTAGTTTGTTTAGAATCGATAGCAGAATCGAATTATCATGGTTTCAAAATAGGTAATTTTTTTCAAAATTTTCCTTTTTGTTTTCCGAAAAATTTTTAATTTACTAAACCCGATGTCAACCCACACCACGGGCACACTCACCCTACTTACTACCAAAACAAGATTATAAAAATGTATCCATGAGTACGTTAGCGCTTTCTTTCAGTGCGGAAATGATAACAAATCATTTTTGCCTCTGAACTTAAAATGCGAATAACTTTAAAGTTTAACTATCAAAATAATGAAAGTATTGTTTCAATCTAATTGTTTTGTTATAAATCAGTTGGGGTGTATGAGGTTTTGCGCTAATTTATTAACACGTTGTATAGCAACAGTACAGTAGCTGCATAAAGGAAATTTCCTTTATGCGACTACTGTACAGCTGCTATATAGCTTACGTGTTCCTTGGGCATGCACTTTCCCGTCACACTGGACAGAGTTTCGGTACTAGTGAAACGTGGATGTTCTGAGGTTTCAGAATATCTCTGACTACCCCCTAGGGGAATATAGTCGTGAGCATATGCTAGTTTCAGTTCGTTCACATTTCAAAGATCACGGCAAAGGCAACGCCCAAGAAATTATGAGCAACAAATTAACCTCTCCGCACAGTACCTAATGTTGTTATGGCGTGCCCAACGCTAATATCAGTTAGTGTTTACGAAACATAATATTATCTTGTTACATCAATAAAATTATTTAGAGTAGAGAAGTAAAATATAATTCAATTAAAATACCTTTTTTGACACTTTTTGCATTTCATATACACTGAAAAAAATGTTTTGGTAAATATACTTAACCAAATTTTAGTGACTTCCAAACTGTTTTGTAGCATATAAACAAACATTCGGCTATAAATAACAACACGATTTGCTATTTATAACCAAATGTTTGATTAGGTATGTGCTGCAAAACAGTTTGGAAGTCACTATGTATTTAACAAAATATTTTTTTCAGTGTATCCACCAGTTTTCGATCAACATAAGGTTTATCACAGAAGAAACCGGACTGTGACGCCTTATCTTACTTCATGCAATAGTAATAAACGCTAAAAGGTACACAGTACCACATTATATTCCCAAATATCGACTAATGTTCGTCTTAAATTGGAAGATCCGAAAACAAACCATTGTCGTATTTATTACGTTGCCAAAAGGATTCAGTCAGGGGACATCTTAATAGGACTATCAATATAAAAGTATACTCGTAAGACCCCCGTCACTATTGTCGATGTCGCGTCGCCAGAATACTATTGTACGGTTTATTCTCCTTTACTTTCACAGAATTCAGAGGTTCCTTTTAGTACCTACTTAGTTTCATATACCCATATAAGTAGGTATAGGTAATTTAAGACTGTGTGCACCATTTGAATATTGAATTGATTGAAATAGTTTTTTGTGTTGATAGTTGAAGTGGTTTGGATATTTGGTAAGTTTTAAAGCAAAGGTCACTGGGCACCTTAGTATGAAACCTATACCCACTACCTACAGAAAAAAAGAGTATAGGATGCTTAGATAAATGTCTCTATTTCATGAATATATGTGTCGCATTAATGTAGACCATGGGATTCAGGCCAAAAACGAATACAGAAAAATGTAATATTTTGGTATATTTTTTACATTTTCGTACATTTAATACATTTTCTTACATTTTGTACATTTTAGTAGGTACATATCGCACTCTTAATCGAATACTGACCTAATCCATATTTTCATTTTTTTGGGAATCGACAAAAATGTAATTTCGTCAACCAATTTTTTTTTTCAAACGGCTGTAAAATATTAAATAAGTGTCGTAGCTAGAAAGTAAAACCTACTGCAGAATCCTGGGAATATGTACTTTAAATAGATACTATGACAAGTTTGCTATGTATGTATGTATAAAAGTTCACAATCACTGACCGATTAAGAGTTACGTCTGTTTACGATCAAATTCTCGTATAAAATGAGTGACTTAATCCGCAATTCTTGGCTATAGAAATATTAAAAAATGCAAAAAAGCCTATAAAAGTAAAAGAAAAGTACTTTTATTTAAAAAAATTAAAATTTTTAATACAATTACGTGTCAAAAATCTTAAAAATGAATAAGAGTCAAAATCAAATGTGTTGAGACTTACATACTAGACAGTAATTTATTGTATAGTATTCATAAGAGTCAAAATCTAGTTATATGAAAGGAACTATCATGTTACTAATGTTTGTGGATTTTTCCAAATGGAACAAAGGTTGCCTTGAATATACTAAGTATATTTAACTTTTTGCAACTCCTAACTTTACTCTAGTACTCGTTATTTGGTGTCGCAATTTAGAGCCTCCAATAAGAGTGTAAGTATACACTTCAAATTATAAGTATAAGCAATACCTACTTTGTCAACTACATGATTTATTCACTATAAAACATAGCAAAACCTTTTTTTGCTATCATCATCTCAGCCGATAGACGTCCTCTGCTGGATGTGGATAGGCCTTCTCAAAGCATCGCCAAATCGACCGGCCCCGCGCTGCCCTAATCCAACGGGTACGCGCTACCTTCACCAGGTCGTCAATCCACAGTGTGGGAAGCCTACCCATGCTGCGCTTTTCGGTACAATGTCGCCACTCGAGCCCTACAAGCCATCCGTTCTGCAAGCTATGTGCCCAGCCCATTGCTACTTTCGTGTAGCAACTATGGGCTACTCTTTAATTCTGATTTCATCCCGCAGGGAGACTCCAAGCCTTATCAATTTGCCCTTTGGGTGACTTGGCCTTTTTATTAGGCCTTTCTTTCAATGAGCGACACCTCTTAGTTCAATATGCCAATCACTGGCAGTACACACTGGTCAAAAACTTGTGTCTTATCACACTGCGGTATTTTGAACGAGAAGAAATTTCATAACTTCTCAAACTTAGGACTGATTCATGCAAAGCTTTGTTAAGAAATTACCCCGGGGAAGATTGTTTCTCACCTTTTCTTCCTTCGGGCGCTGGTTAGGGCCGAGGAACATAAAATAAAGCAAGTTTAAATATTAAACTGCAATTTATTGAAAATGAATCAACCGCACGTTATTGACGTAGACGTTTGAATGGCAAAACCATAAATATAATTTTCCTACTCTATGTTCGGATTGAACATGTTGGGGGCCAGGAAGAATCTTACAAATACTACTAATACGAGAGATAGCCCAGAGCCAAACAAAAAACATAAGTCTCCATGTAAAAAAATACAAACTTAATTAACTTAAACGTTACATTAACTATAATCAATAGGTAGTGGGCAAACCTTCATTACACTAGTCCTAACGATAGAACCTTTAGCAGTTTTTACATCTAAAGCACGCACTAGGTTGTCTTTGCCTGGCATCACCTCTACTACCCTACCAACGGGCCAACTTAATGGTGAAAAGGTATTGTCGTTTTTGATGAGTACCATCATTCCCTTTTTTAAATTCACTTGCTCCCCTTTCCATTTGGGTCTATTTTGTAACATAACTAAGTATTGCTTATGCCACTGCTTCCAAAAGCTTTGTTGCATTTGAGTGCATTGTTTCCAGAAACTTAATTTACCAATACTTTCACCAGTAAGATTTAATTCCGGGTAGGATGACAACGGTGAACCCGTGAGGAAGTGACCAGGTGATAAATATGACATATCGTCAGGATCCCTTGACATTGGTGTCAAGGGTCGCGAGTTCAAAATACTTTCTATTTGTACTAAAACTGTGTACAATTCCTCATAGGTCAAAATAGTGTCAGAAACCACACGTTTGACATGATATTTTACTGATTTGATGCCTGCCTCCCACAGACCACCAAAGACAGGCGAATAAGAAGGAATAAAATGAAACGATATCCGCTCCTGGTTACAAAAGTGAATAACATCATTTTGATGTTCTGCGGAAGACTGCATTTCATACAATTGATTAAGCACATTATTAGCACCCTTATAATAAGCAGCATTATCGCAATATATTTTGGTAGGCTTGTTCCTACGCGCAATGAAACGCTTTAGACATGCTAAAAATGTGTTTGTAGTCATATCCGACGCCAATTCTATATGAATTGATTTTGTTACAAAACATACAAAGATAACAATATATGCCTTTGTTATTACAGGTTTACGTATTCTAGATTGTTTAACATTGAATGGCCCTCCATAATCGGTACCTACGATTTGAAAAGCCCTAGTTACATTTACTCTGTCAAAAGGGAGGGATCCCATTAAATTTCTCTATTGGCATTAATAAGCCAATATTGCTCACACAAATTACTGAGAATCAACTTCTGCCCAGCATGCTTAAGCCTTATATGCTCATTTTGAATTATCAATTTCGTTAAAATAGAGTCCTTTGGCAAAATAATTGGATGCCTTTTTGAAAAAGGTAAACTTGCATTCTGAAGACGTCCCCCTACTCTTAACAACCCCGTTGAATCAAGGAATGGATTCAAATTAGCCAAGTTTGATTTCAAACTTTGATTAGACTTCAAAATGCAAATTTCTTTTTTGAAATGCTCTCTTTGCTCTAATTTAATTAAATCATGAAGTGCAGAAGTCAGTTCCTGCGGACACAAATGTCCTTGCCTTTTATCATTAGTATTTATACAGTTATTTATAAATCTTTTTACATAAGACATGACTCGAATTAATTTTGACAAATCAGAATATTTTTCCACAATACTTTGCAATGCATTTACATTACATATATTACAAACTTGAGAAATGCCTTTTAACTCGGGCATGTTTTCTAATGAAATTGAATGTTTAAATTTACAATGAATGTAATCCTTGCTACATAAGTAAGCCGGACCATGCCACCATAACAGATTTTCCTTCAACGACTCCGGTTCCATACCTCTTGACAAACAGTCCGCGGGATTATCTGTTGTGTGGACATAGCCCCATTGGAAACCTGTAGACAACTGTCGAATTTTCTCCACTCTATTAGCCACGTAAACACCAAGCTTTACAGGTTCAATTGCTAGCCAAGATAACACAATTTGTGAATCCGAATAAAGGTATGTTTGTACACTGTATTTAAGTGACAACGTTTCTTCTACCCTCTTGGCTAACATGGCCAATAGTAAGGCACTATTCAATTCAAGTCTCGGTACAGTGAGCGGTTTCTTTGGATTAATGCGAGACTTAGAACATAATAAATTAACTTTTACAATCTCACTGGGATCGATAACTCTTAAATATAAACAGCATCCATAGGCTATATTCGATGCATCAGAATAGCCGATTAGTTGTATCAAGTTAGAGGCATTTAGATTAATGTTTCTTGGTATAGAAATACAAGACATTTTAACCAAACCTTGAGCAAATTTAACCCATTGCTCATTTAACGCCTTGGGCAAATTATCATCCCACTTCAACTCCTCAAACCAGACCCGTTGCATCAAATATTTAGCATGGACCAATATGGGTCCTACAAGCCCCAAGGGGTCATAAAATTTACTAATGAAGCTAAGCATTTGTCTTTTGGTATACGTCGACTGAACCTCCTTTTCAGGACATTGCATATTTAATGTATCAGAGGCTACGTCATAGGTAAGCCCTAACGTTTTTATATACACATTATTTACATCAAATTCTCGACTTCCTAACTGCAGAAGCTCAGAGGGAATATCATGCAAAATATCAGGGCTGTTCGAACACCATTTATGTAAGAAAAAACTTGCTTTTCCCATAAGCTCAATTAATTGGTCTTTTGTTTGCACGAGCTCAGAGATATCGTTGCTTCCACATTGGATATCGTCAACATAGCTAGAATGTTGCAAAGCAAATGAGGCTGATTTTGAGATGGTGCTATTAATTTCACTAAGCTTTGGTTTAGGAACATTGCTGCTTGATATATCGAATAAATCGTTATCTTTGTTTTGAATAGAACAATGATTTGATGAAGCTGTATTGCCGAGCGACACCGGCAGGCTCCCAGCAACGACATAACCAAAACTTGTGCTTACCAAAAACGGACCAGATGATGCAAGCGGAAGTTGTTCACGCTGCAGGACCTGGAAAAATATGTCACAGCCTAATAATAAAGCTATTTCTCCCGTTTTGTTAAATGCCTTGTCCGCTAATTTTACATGCGAGGGGAAATTCAAGTTGGTTATGTCAAATGATTGCTGAGGCAATGGACAGGTAATATTTTTAACCACGCAGCAAGACGCATCTATTTTAAAATCAGTTAAAGATGAATAAACAGAAATATCCGCCCTTTGCGTGACATTATTAGTGCCTTCACATACACCTGTGATCAACTGACTCACTTGAGTCATTTTACAGTCAAGTTTTTGCGCCAGCTTTTCCGTAATAAATGAAACTTGGCTCCCGCTATCGAGCAGGGCCCTGACGTGTGTGAATGTACCATTTTGATTTATTAAACGAACTTCAGCCGTTGGTAACAAAATTCCCTTTACTGGGGTTGTACCTGACAAAACTACAGCCTTCTTTATGTCCTCGCCATCCTTAGGATTGTGCGGAACCTCAGTGAGAGCAAGGGGTTGCACATGTATCAGCGTATTGTGCTTCTGTTGGCAGATAGCACACTTGAGGCGCAACGAACATTGACCACGATGCTCATTTAAGCACACAGTGCATAGACCCTTAACACTAACAAAATCAATTCTTTCTTTTTCTGGAGCCATTTTAAATTGAGCACATTCATACAGCTTATGAGATTTTGAACAGAACTTAAATTTCTGAGCCTTTGCAGCAATTAGTGCAGAAACAGTCTTACCAGACTTCCCCGGCTTCTCTTCGAGAGTGTTCTCCATTGCAACGGCACGCTTCTCTAAAAACATAAGTAACTCAGAAAGTGTTGGCACTTCTTTCATGTCTCTCTCCAAATGAAAACCCCGGGTGTTATAAGAGTCTATCCTTCTAAAGATAATATTTATTAAGAGCGTATCCCAATGCTCCACTGGCTGTTTTAAATTTTTTAGGGCTGCTAAATGCAGATTTATAGTCGAAACTAGAGACCGCAAGCCCTGCGCTGTGCATTTTGCAAACGCTGGCAGGTCAAGTAAGCATTGTACATGGTGATTTATCATCTTAGGAACATTATTGTACCTGTTTTCAATAAGCTCAAGTGCTGCACTATAACTGTCATCCACGAGCATTAAATTCTTAATTAAATCAAGAGCTTCCCCACGTAATAACGAACGTAAATAATAAAGCTTTTCACATGCACTTAATTTCTGATCATTATGAATAACAGACCGAAACAAATTTATAAATGGAAAATAATCCATGTCATTTTTCCCGTCAAATACAGGAATGTTAATAGTTGGCAACCTCTTGTACTCACCTTGTGGGGTTTGTGGCATGCTTGCGCTAGAAACCTGGCATTCGCCTTTTTTCAGCGCCGAGCCTAAGGCTCCGACGCAGAAATAATATTTTCTTTCAATGCCATCATAATCCTCTTTATCTTCTGGATTTAATACAAGAATTTCTTTGTTGTACAGCTCATACTCCTGGAAGGCTGTTGTTAACTTGGCAAGCTTTTCTTGCAAAACTACCACAGAAGCTTGAGGGAACTCAGGAGAAGCACAAAAGGACTCTAAACGAGTGATGCTGCCTTTGATATAACCTCTGTTGGACACTAACGCCTTTAGCTCGACGTCCGCCATGTCGACGTACGCCTATAAGACAAATACCTACGAACTTTTTTGTAGTATTTTTAGTTAAACTATCTTAACATATAATGCAAACAAATATTTAAATATTAAAATTTTCGTAAGAAATCAACAACTCAACGAGGAGACGGATAGTGTCAAAGTTGACACCTTAAACTTTTCTTCTTTTTTCTCGTTGACAAATAGTCTTCTTGCACGAATCTAAGGAGTTTGCAAACCTCTTGCACGAACCGGCAAAATTTTAAAACCGGAACTTGCAGAATCCCATAGACCGGAAGGAAGTATATTTGAATTGTTCTATCTTGAATATGATGTTCGCAACAAAATGGATGCCGACCATAGATTTATATATTACTAGCTAGTAATATATATGTCTTTGATGCCGACTTTATGCCGACGAATAAAAATGAAATTCTTCGTATGATTTTATGAGTACCTCGACAGCATGATGAGACGCTCAAAGGATATAATTTCTCACAAATCCACGTTTTAACTTATGCTTCTTGCACGATATGGTCGCACGACGCACAGAAGGCCAAAAATTTCAAGCCCGTCCAAATACTTTTCCTTGAAGGACCAATTTTTATGTTCCTCACCTTTTCTTCCTTCGGGCGCTGGTTAGGGCCGAGGAACATAAAATAAAGCAAGTTTAAATATTAAACTGCAATTTATTGAAAATGAATCAACCGCACGTTATTGACGTAGACGTTTGAATGGCAAAACCATAAATATAATTTTCCTACTCTATGTTCGGATTGAACAAAGATGACAACACAATATTATTTTTAACTAAGTACCTTGATGGGGTACAGCAACAATTTTATGTGTTGGAGACTTTGAGTACAGAATACAGAAAATATTACTCCATTTTAAGCTCAATGCTTTTTTGAAACATTCAAAATCTCGATTTAGTAGATTTCACATAATGCAATGAAAATACATGCGAGCGTACACGTTCAAACATGTTGACCGAACGATTTTTGCAAACGAAGCTAGTTGGATATAAATAACACGGGTAGTGGCCAGTGGGGGCTATACACTGCCAGCGTGTAAGATAACTCACCGAGCACGTTAGGTAATAACTATTTTTAAGAACATCCTATGTTACAGGTAAAACTTAAGATTCGCTAATTGAATGCTAGTTAGAATCACAAAACATTTCATAATTTTTCCATTAAAACTTAGGTTTTAGGTACTGGAAAATGCACTTAACATATCGTATACAAGAAATTTAAATCGGAACTTAATAATATAGATATCTTGGATATCGATAATGTTGTTTTCTTTCGTGAGCCAAAGATGACATCTTATGTGTTAGTTATAACTTATTCAGTGTCAACCATGTTGTCATAATTACAAGAATTACAAAAAGGATGTAGTCGTGGGCCCATCATCATCATCATCAGCCTATAAATGTCTCACTGCAGGTCACAAGCCTACCTTCAGGGAGGGTGTATGGGCATTAGTCCACCACGCGTGCCCAATACTGATTGGTAGACTTCACATATATATCCGAATTTCTTCTTCAGCGTATGCAGGTTTCCTCACGATGTTTTCCTTCACCGTTTGAGAGCAATCGGTATTACGAACATAAGTTAGAAAAACTAATTGGTATATGGCATTTTGTCTGTGCGGATTTGAACCCGGACCGCCTTAACTGGATGTCTATGCCTCTCCGCAACGCGCCCCCGACGCTCTTGCTCACTCACAGATGGTCGAGGGCCCATACTAGTAAAAATAGCTGAATGAGCTAATTAAAAAACTGATGAGATTACTTTGTATAAGAAGCTAAAGCTTTAATTGGGAATTATGCAAAGTGAACTATCAAACATAGATTAATCACACAAACTTTGATAATATTCTATTCTCAACCTTTTGATAAATGCAATGCACTTCGTAAAAATACACATAGACGAACAGAGAACCTTCTCCTTTTTTGAAGTTGGTCAAAAATCATGTAGTGTATAGGTTTAGATTCAAAATTGTTTTACCTACTCAAGAAGTCTGTGTATTTGATTTACTCACTTAAATCACAGTGACCTCTACAGCATTGTTGCTAGCGTTTATGTGCTCTTATGTAGATAGCGTAGTCAATCTTTACTTCAGTGATTTAATGCAAGCACATCATTGTGGCATTTTAAAGCGCTGGTGGTCAGGCTTTTATTTTCTTCATAGCAAATGATTAGTTCCTATGTATGTATGCTGTACCTTTTTATGTGGCGCTTCTGCAATTCCTGTTACCTGATGAGCAGTCTGCTTTGCTTACGTTTGATCCCAATATGTACGATTTGCCACTATTATTTAAGTAGAATTTCTTTCGGTAAGATCTTACCAATACCAAAAGGTCTTTTGCTGTGAATACGTTTGTACTATTGTATCTTTTGTGTGGTAAAATAGTTTGAAACAGTTTCACCATGATTCTCTATCGTTTAATGGAGGTTACATGGTAATTTAAAGCAAGAAGAGTAAATTTTCCGTTTTATATTTCCGTTTGAAGTCAAATAAACTTTGGATGTTTTTACTAGTAGAGAGACCTATTCTTAGATGATACGCGTTATTTCAATTTATTTTTGAAAAACAAAGGCTTAATTCAAAATCAGTCACAAAAATTCCAGAAAATTTTACACAATACTGACGACCGATTTGGAAATGAGACAACTAAATTTTGAATTCTTTAAAACAATAAAGACCCATTTCGAAATCGGTCACGTGAACGGATAATTTTTTTAGTAGTATACCGACCTAAATCCTAATGAGTCAAACAAACAGTTCAAAATTTTAGTCAAATAATGACCTAATTCGAGTTCGGTCGTTATTGTTTAAATTTTTTACGAAACATTTCTTAATTTTTTTTGTAAAATATAGACTTATCTCCAAATCAGTCGTTATTCAATACAGCCGCAATCGGTTCTAGTTGACGCAATACTAAATCGGTCAGTATTCGGCTAAGAAAATGCGCAATTGGCGCTGGAAGAATAAAGACCTAACTTATTTTTGACCCCATTTATTATATGAAATTGGTGTTTTTTTGGGGTCTAGGTTGTAAAGCGTGCTCTTTTAGGTCGTTCTGCTATCATAACTCAAAACACCGAAATTTTGAGTTGAGTCAGTATTCTATTAAGAGTGCGATATTGTTAATTTTGTACATTTTCGTACATTTTGTAAATTTTTGCCCATTTTGTACATTTTAGTATTATAGTAAATTTAGTACATTTTCCCATGGTTTAAAAAATAAATAACTACATAAAATCGAATGTGGGTTAATACTAAACATTTTAAAACCAATTTGGTTTTTGTAGGAAAAATTAAGTTAACTGGGTCAGAGTTCGCCCAATGAACTAGAAATGACATAGTAGATAAAACGCACAAGGTAAATACCTCCTTTGCCAGGCGCCAGTACAAAAAGCAGTCATCATATTTGTACAATAAAATAAATAAAATAATAGAAATATATACACTAACAAAACCAAAATGTAAAGAAAAATTGATAAAATGGCTCAAAACCTGCAATTACACAGACACAGAGGAACTCCTGCAATACGTAGACTAAGAAATCATTCGGACAGCTAACATTCACATGCATGTAGATTCTTTTACTGATATTTAAACAACATACCTACTCCTGCACAGACGCATATCTACCCACAACAAACATGAATACACACAGACACCCCCTCAAGCACCACACACACACACTTACACACCCCCCCCCCCCATACACACACAGACACACACACACACACACACACACACACACACACACACACACGCACACGCACTTACACAAACACGTTTCACATAGTATTATGTAACTAGATTTTAGTATATTCTTTAGACATAGATAAAACAATAGATATGGAAGAGCGGATCCTTCTGGCACAGGTATTTTTTTCGGATACTTACCAGAAGAACCCAATCACTAAAAAGTTTATGTAACAAAGTTTAAGAAATATACATTTTTCATTTTTTTTTTTTTTTTCAATGAACTTTCCAAATTTTGGAACTTTTTTCTATTGCACGGCTTTTTGGAAATGAAACTATGAGTCCAATATTTTGATGCATTTTATTGTTTATTTTTAAATTATTTTGTCTTTTGACAACTCGTTAGGTAATCATAATACCAACCTACATAAAAATATAATATACCTACCTACAACGTAGAAAGAGGAAGTAATTTTTCGTCTATGATCCACAATCAATTTATACCATAGATTTATACCGAATAGGATAACATATACCTATATACAAATACCACTAGTTTTTAATTACTACCTAACAATATTTTATGGGTGTATTCAGACAATGAAACTTAACCACTTTCACTGAGGAACATGATTGTTCGACCTCCCATAGAAAATGATCCATACTTTTGTATAGGATTTTAAGGCCCAAAATTTTTATCGTTTTTCGGCACAATATGTTCCTTTGGGTAAATAACTTTTATTTCGATTCATTCTCTACAGCCTTATCATTCATCATCATCAGCCTATAAACGTCCCACTGCAGGGCACAGGCCTACCCTCAAGAAGGGTGTATGGGCATTAGTCTACCACGCGTGCCCAATGCGGGTTGGTAGACTTCACATACACATCAGAATTTCTTCTTCAGTGTATGCAGGTTTCCTCACGATGTTTTCTTTCACCGTTTGAGAGCAGTCGGTTTTACGTGCATACGTTAGAAAAACTCATTGGTACATGGCATGTTGTCCGTGCGGATTCGAACCCGGACCCCCATAATTGGTAGTCCATACCTCTCCGCAACGCGCCACCGACGCTCTCTAGCCTTATCATTATGTTAGTCATTAAAAATTTGTGAAGTAATATGATATCTATCTATGGAATATAATCACTTTTACAACGACGTATCCGACGGGCCATTTCGCGATCTCATCTTGAAAAGAGAACAAATTTTCTCTGATAAATTACCTACGTCTTAAACGACAATGACAGTTACCCTCGTCAGTTTTCCAATTCACGAGGTGCGGTGAGTAAGCGGCTTAGAGAGTACAGCAGGCTTCAAAATGTTAACAAGCTGATTTAGCAGTTCAATCTGCTGTGGTGACTGATGGAAGTGTCGATCTTTTCTCCTCGCACTCGCATTGACCTCTTGAGTCAATGCTCGCACTATAAATAAGTAGAAACTGCAACCTCAAGTCAGGGCCGTAGCTAGAACTGGATTGAAGGTAGGGCATAGGAGGTTTAAGGTACGGCAGATGCAAAAAGTAGTTTTTTGGATGAGTACGATGAAGTAACATATAATTCAATGTCTTTGAAATGTTCTCTTCAGGAAAGAAAAGAGCTCACCAATGACTAAGACTCAAAACGATGGTGATACTGAATGTTATAAGCCTACCTACCCTCGAAACACCATTCAAAGGCTGGATCGAGCGAAGCGAGCTCGATATTTCACACTCTAAGGGAGCGTTTAAACAGAAGTGACGGGGCGCGGACATTTCGCGGGCGGGGAGAGGCAATATAAACCTTATAGTACGTAGCATAGAGTCGTTTGGAGAATTACGCCCGCGCCTCCAGGCGAAGTCGCCGTGTGGCGGGGGCGCGATTTTTCTTTACGTCAAAAACAACGCTATGCTACGTAATATAAGGTTTATATTGGCGTTACTTTGACTACCCGCCTTCGCCTCGAGTCTCTTCTGTATAAACCCTACTCAAGTATTTCTGGCCGCTGCGCGCTGGTCGGTCATATTTCGTTGAGAGACCTGTGAGAAATCCACTTGAGCTTAGTATGATAATTTAGTTCATTTTATGTATGTTCTAGTCTACTTTTATGTACGTACCTACCTAGTCTAAGTTCAAGTTTTGGAATCGTTTTGTTGTTGATCGGCAACTTCCATAGAACAAAAATAAAAAAAATTGAAGTTAGGCAAGCAAGCGTTTTGGTAAAATAGCTCCGCGGAATTCACTGAATTCCGCAAATAAAACAAAATTCGTGGTCGAAATATACACCAAATATTTCAGATTTTAAACTTTATTGAATAGTGAGCGCTTATAATATACTAGTGACCTGCCCTGGCTTCGCGCGGGTGCAATGCTGATATAAACCATCATTCATTCAAGAGGAACTTGAATGACTCTATTATATTAAAAAAACCGCACCAAAATCTGTCGCGTAGTTTTAAAGACTTAACCATACATAGGGACAGCGACAAACAGACATCGGGAAGCTACTTTGTTTTATACTATGTAGTGGTACTATGTTGTTGATATTCGCCGTATTTTGGTCTTCGAGCGCATATAATTATATTATCTGAAGATAAAAACATTATAACATGGGTGTTTTGTTCCATTTTACTAAACCTATCCAACGACGCCTCACAAATACTATTTTTTCCAATCCCCTTTTCGTTGTATTATTGGTTTATTATAGTAGACAACATATTTTTTCCACATTTCTGGATTTCTGTTAAAAAATGTCCATTCAATGGGTGCAAAAATGATCAAGTAATTGAGACTGAGCATACAGACAGACTGAATGGACGATAGTATGAGGGTTCCTGGTTTGACTACGGAACCCTAAAAATAAAAAACTTGTCTAAATTTTAAAATAGTAGTTTTCAATTAAGAATATTCAACTGTACATATTAGATATTCAGATTATTATTGCTATCTAGTGAATAGGAGAGATTGACAGCGTAACTCTGAAATAATTATTTCGGAGAAATGTTACATTCTGTACCTACATCTTAAGATTGAATTTCAGTATTTAAATTGGTGTAAGCGGCTTTTATCCGTGTAGCTACGCACTTGTATGTTAATAATTTATAATATATTATGTATATCTATTGGTTAATAAACACTAAATTCGAAAACCATTTGTAGAATTGATCGATAACATATTATAAACATTTTCATTTTGATTTGTAACTTTCTAAAATTAGAATTTCGATTTGATACATTCTCTAAAATCGACCCGATAGTACAGTCGGTAGTGAACCTGACTGCAGTGCCGAGGCTCGCGGGTTCAAATCCCATAAATATTTTGTATGATGTGTTTGCACCCGAGTCATGGATGTATGTACCTATATAATATGTATTCTATATCGTTGTGTAGTCATCATAATACAAGTCCAGGCTTGATTTTGTGTGACAATGTCCAAGTTTTTTTTTTATTATGAAAAGTAGAAATACAGGGTCCTTAATATGCGTCTAGAGTAAGTGACATGAGTTGTCAAATGAAACCGTTTTTGGACGTTTTTTGGAGTCCTCGGCAGGGTAAAAATTCGATTTCTGTGTATAATTCTCAATCTAACGTGAAATGGTGAATAATTTAATGAAACAGTGTTAGTATATTTCACAAAATTATCTACGATTTCACTTTAGGTTCACGATTATTCACAGAAACCGAATTTTTACCAGGACTCCAAATCCCCAAAAACGGTTCTATTGCCTCGCGTCACGTATCTCTTTCTATTATACAGGCATGCCGCTAGGTACATCTTGCTCTCTCAGCTGTCACTGTCTGTCTCTCTTACGTAGTATAATACCTTTGTGATGCTGACACTTTTTTAAGGGGATGGTATGACTGACCGTCAAACACATTAACGATGAATTTTTCGCTTACGCTGAGTCAAACACAACAACTTTCACTATGGGACCAACATCGAAACCGCGAAAAAAAATCGATCTGCCATAGAGAAAGTTGTTCAGTTTGACGGTCTGATCATCTCCTTAAAAAAGTGTCAGCATATAAAGGAGGACCCTAAATAGCATAGCATTTTTAACCGACTTCAAAAAAAGGAGGAGGTTCTATGTTCGGCTGTATGTATTTTTTTTTTAATGTATGTTCACCGATATTTTCGTCAATTGTGAACGAATTTAAAAATTTTTTTTTTGTTTGAAAGGGTTTACTCCTGAGGTGGTCCCATTTTAATATTGTGATGATCTGATGATGCACTTCGGAGCTACATGATATAACTCCTCAAAAGTTGACAGCAAATCGTCTGCGATTGAACCATTTGCTTCTTTTCAATGTACCCTTTGCGTGTATAACTGATATCTGAGTCGAAATAACATATTTAATCAATAAAAATTATGAAATAATTTTTTTTTACAAAAATATAAAAACCGACTTCAGAAGTAAAAAAGTATACAAAATAATATTTCAGCCTATGAATTTTACGTTCGAATCTATAAGAAAATTAATTTGTTTTGTTGGAGTCGGTGTCAAGCCAAGCCAAAAAATTACTGCAAGCCCAGTCGCGAATCGTACCTACCGGCTTGACAGCGACTTCGACGAAACAAATTAATTTTCTTATAGATTCGAACGTAAAATTCATAGGCTGAAATATACTTCTGAAGTCGGTTTTTATTTTTTTGTAAAAAAATTTTATTTCATAATTTTTATGCTTACGATTATATTCCCCGAGGGGTTAGTCAGATATATTCTGAAAACTTAGAACATCTACGTTTAACTATAGTAGTACCGAAACGTAGAAAGTTAGAAATATTATTTTGCGAATATCTAAAAGACACATTCTAGGTATCAAATGTTTTTTTTGTTATTGTAGCGTGCAAAACAAGGTAAACTTAAAATTAAATTATCCGCATACACAATATACCGCCTATTATGACTTAGAAATTCATAAAACGTTCCCAACGTTGGCAAAAAAAAAAAGATTTTTCTTATCCATATTCTAAAGAATATGCTTAATCCCGACCGTTGCTTTTGATTTCATGCGGGTTTTATGTAAATGCCAACTGGGATTTATTATCGGCTTCGAAGGGACACATAACTTTTTACATAGGTAGTATCTATGTCTTGCCCTGGGGGGAAAGATAAGCTCTGTTACCTGTAAGGGTTTGTACTAAGCGAGCAGTTTTTTACAGCGCAAAGCCATCGTTTAAGACGCTTCCCACCGGTAAACGCTGCGGGCCATATTTTGCTGGTTTTTAGAAGTTATGTAGGTATCTACTCGTTACACTATTGCGAAGCTGTAACGACGCAAAATCATTGTTTTGGTAGCGAGTCTGTCAGTACGCGTACTACAGAGTAACTACAGGGTGTAACAAAACACCCTAGTAATACTTAAGGGGGTGCTGCAGACCATCAAACTGAACAACTTTCACTATGGGGCCAACATTGAAATCGAGAAAAAAAAATCCGCTCTTTCATACAAAACTGCAGTACCGTCTCGACTCAAACGGCTGATTTTTTTTATTTTTTCTCGACGTTGGCTCCATAGTGAAAGTTGTTCAGATTGATGGTGTGAAGCACCTCCTTAAATTCTCCCAGCATCATTAAAACATAAATACTTACTGGCCACTAATAATCATGGCAATCCTCACTATAGGTCACACTTGAATCACAACTACGAAACGAGAGCGATATCGGCTGGTAAGTTCGAAGTACCGCGGGCGAACAACTACTTCGGGTATAGGACCCTAAGTAGGTGTGTTCCAAAGCTGTACAACGAGCTACCAGCCGATATCCGAAATGAGGTGAAGAAGTCGAAATTCTGTGGGTTGTTGAAGGATCTGTTGCTATCGAATGTCATCAATGAATAACTAGTAAGTACGTACTCAGTACGCCAGTCATGTTATGTGTATAAATAGTCTATATTATTACGCCTATGTAATGCGAGTCTGATTCTCAGTACCTACAGCCAAACCGTAAAATACGGTTTTGTAGGACTACAACTAAAAACATGTAATTTTGTAACTTATTATTAAATAAATTAAAAAAAATAAGTATTACTAGGGTGTTTTGTTACACCCTGTATAATTAGCGCTTACTTAGAAAATTAAAAGTTTGTGCGCGACGACGGGTGCCATTTTGTCCAGGAAAGGAACCCATTTCACCATCCACACACTCACATTCACATTCTCCATTTCACAATCAACTTTTTAGAACATAATTATGAAAATCATAATTTCATAATAGAAATAAACACAGTTTTGAAACCATTTAAAGTCGTTTGCATTATACTTTTTCAGTATGCAACGCGCTCAAGTGCTATTTTTTGAGTCACCCGTTCAAATCAGCAGTGGAAAATTTTAAAATTACTAAGTACAGAGATTAAGGATCATTCGATCATGATTTTGAAAAAGTGAGGTTCAAAAAATAGCACTCCAGGTCTCTACCGAAATTGCCTTTGCCTTTTCACATGTGCGGTGTGCCTTCCATTGTCTGTATGACAGCTCCATGCGATGTGAAATGCTAGTTTGTACGAGCCCTAAGTGCCCTAAGTCAACGATTTTATGCCCTTTTTGCCTCTTTGATAGGCATCGACATTAACGGCCTATTTTTTAAGCCAGAAGAAAATAAAATCCTTTTTTCAACTCCTCATGCATACCAAATACCTACAGATAGTGACATGAATATTTTTCAGAGTTTAATGAATACTGTTGAAATAAAATGTATATTGAAATATAAAAACTAGTGATACGGCTACGATAATGTATGGCGTCAATTCATTCAATAGGAGCAAGCAGCTCTGACATTTACATAATTCAACGATATTCATGTAAGTACCTATATCACGCTTAACAAAAGTTGGCACCGTA
This sequence comes from Agonopterix subpropinquella, assembly GCA_922987775.1. Lineage (NCBI taxonomy): Eukaryota > Metazoa > Arthropoda > Insecta > Lepidoptera > Depressariidae > Agonopterix > Agonopterix subpropinquella. The sequence goes on along the minus strand of OV277700.1, from coordinate 10,665,361 downwards.
ACATTGTGTTACGGGCTACGGCATTTCTTTTTAATTCTCAGCCAGTAAGTGTAGAGTAGAAAGTTACGCATTTTTTAAATAATTTTTGTACTCGTGATACTGAATTCTTAAGACGTGTACGTCTTTGTTTTCCTTTTAAAATCCTTTATATTCAAAATCGTTCAAAAAAGATTAATTCAGAACTGTGATTGGTCATCTTTCGATTTATTATTTATTTACAAATTATTGAACGGTGCTTTGAATGACAAACGAAACCGCCGATCATTTAATATGACGAAACTGTATCAACAGTTTCATTATTGCTACAATTTTATATCGTCAGTTATAATTTTAATGAATATTATAATACTCCCCCCCCCCCCCCCCCCCTCCCTTAGACTGAGAAATTAGAATAGAGAAATTATAGTCGTGATGCTATTATAATACTCAGTGCCTGCTTATGAAAAATTAGGTAAGTAATACGTTTCGTGATACAGACGTAAAATAAAATGAACAGTGATTTGTTGTGAGGCCCCCGATATACAGGGGGACGATGAGGGGTCGGGGGAGGCGATACGGCCATTAACGTTTCAACTTTCAAGCTCGAAGCTCAAGTTACAAGCATAAAAATAAGAATGTCATAGGAATCTTATTAATAATTAGTAAGACATATTGTAATGGACTATGAATTTTTCGAGCAAATAAATAATTAAATACTATATAATTATTGTCTTCTATTGAATAGAAGAAAATAATTATAAGAGAATAGAATCTATTCTGTTTTATTTACAATCCATTTTCATTTTCATTTTATTTCCCTTCCACCAACCCGCTTTGGGTTCGCATGGTGGAGTTAATTCATTCGTGAGAAGATACTCAGAACAAAAACCCAAAATGTATTCAAATGACATAACAATGTGGTATGACATGACTATTTTTCTCAAACATGCTTGGAAATGTGAGCATTATTTTGACAACCTTCTTCGAGATAAATCTAAATTGCTGTACTGGCCAAATACATGCGCGCAGCGGCCCGCAATGTTTGTATGAAAATCCATATCTGTCGTGTTTAGCGGCCAAATCTAAACTATTATTAAACTGTAACAGAAGTGTGTCTGTACATTGAAGATATTTACAAAAAAAAGATTACGATATGATTTTTAGATGTCCCTGATTCCAAATCACCAATTTTTGGATTTTTTGTCTGTCTGTTTGTTTGTTTGTTTGTTTGTTTGTTCGTTTGTTTGTTTGTTTGTTTGTTTGTTTGTTTGTTTGGGTGTTTGTTTGTTCGAGTATCACGCAAAAACTACTGAACCGATTTTGATGAAACTTTTTTTGTTCGATAGCTTATCATCTGACTTAAAATCTGGTATATAATTTATGCGGACGAAGTCGCGGGTAAAAGCTCGTCTTATTATAAAAGCGTACCTATACAGCACCCATGAAAGATGTGTTGCCCTGCCTGAGTCGAAAATGGCAATTGGCAATACAATACTAGTTTTCATACTAGAGATACCTAAAAATAATCTGTCGATTTAACTTTAAGGCACTGACATTTTATAGCATAACTAGTGACCCGCCCCGGCTTCGCACGGGTGCAAAGCTGATACTATGCATGTATTATACAGGGTGTCCCGTAAACCGACGCCAACCCGGCGCATACTGATAGGTTAGGTCATGATTAAGCGGAATATCAAAATTTGGCTTTAGTAAAAGTGGCTTAGTTTTCGAGATATTGACAGTTTTAACACAGATACTGCATAGAGCATTTGTAGCGGTGGGCCTCAAAATAGTGACTAAGGTAAAGAGTTTCACGAATTTCATAAAACTGTCCTTATCTCGAAAACTAAGGAGCATTTCCTAAAGTAAAATGTTGACAGATTGATTGATTGATTGACTGACTTTTTTTATTTTTTTTTTATTGTTGTATATTCTGGTTAGGCATGAACTAACCTATCAGCATCCACAGGGTTGACGTCGGTGTACAGGACACCCTGTATACATATTGCAGCGAATGTCTTTTTCGTTCGCATCTAATAAGAACACTAATTGGTTTTATTGGAGTCGGTTTCAAGCCAAGAAATTAATGCAAGCCCTGTCGCGAATCGTAGTGGATTTAGTGACTTATGAGAGTTTTGAAACCCATGTACCTACTTATCATCACCTTTATAACCGCAGTACCCCTGAGAAAAATAGAAACGATTGGTCGACGGCGCCCACGGAGCACGGAGCATTCGATGTGGTTTACGATCTAACTTGGAAGAGGCATTACAGCGCGGAAGGGCCTTATCTTAAGCGAAGTGGTGCTTCGTTTAAGCGCTTCCCACCAACGAATGGAAACGATGTTTTTAGGGTTCCGTACCCAAAGGGTGAAAACGGGACCCTATTACTAAGCCTACGTTGTCCGTCCGTCCGTCCGTCCGTCCGTCCGTCCGTCCGTCCGTCCGTCCGTCCGTCCGTCTGTCCGTCCGTCCGTCCGTCTGTCCGTCCGTCCGTCTGTCCTACCTATTTAGGGCTGTAACTTTTGAACCGTAATAGCTAGATAGTTGAAATTTTCTCAGATTATGCGTTATCACGGCGGATTTGTTAACAAATAATAAAAATGGCAGAAAGTTAAAAATTAAGGGGGGTTCTCAACAAAAAACTAGTTTTTATCAACGGTTTTTCTTCAGGCTCTATAGTGAAAACGGTAATACATAGAAGCGTCAAACTTAGTGTGATTATAGAGCAAACTCTACAGAATAACAACAAATACTAAAAACCGGCCAAGTGTGAGTCGGTCTCGCGCTAAAGGTCCCGGACAAAATAAGTTTTTTTTCTATGTTAACAATGTTATTTTCTGTGGTGGTGTGGTACGGAAACCTCGGTGCGCGAGTAGCCCGACTCGCACTTGACCGGTTTTATTTTCATTACAGAAAGTCATTAATGAAACTTTGCTGTTTGTGGAGAGCTCAAAATGGACCTACAAAATAGTTTTATTAGAAAAGATTTCCACTTGTGTGAGAAACGTGCACTAAATACTTGGCTCGTGAATGTGCTCATGGCTTTTACTTTTGCTTTTAGTGAAGAATCTTCAAAACTTCTTCTGAATGAATTGCCATTCTTGATGCAAACCGTTTCGGTTGGTATTTCTTTTAAGAGCACAATCAATCTTAATGAAATGAAAAGAGAAATGTTTGACATTCGTTTCTATAAATATTAGTTTTTTTATGATACGCTGAAGCGAATAGTGTAAGATGCAAGCGAGTGGATTGCTATAGGGTGTATTGGGGTAATTGCGAAATTGGGTATATTCCGAAAGTTTATAAAAACTACCAAACTCCGCGTTTTTTTCTTACTGGCTACATTACTTTAGACGCCATTGCTATCGGCTTTGACGCTCCCGTCGCCGTTCGTCGCAGCTAGCGTAAGTGTGTGAGCTACGTTCCGTCTCGCCTGACAAGTGATTTTCGCGCCTTTTTGGGTGCTTCGTAATAACCCCAACACTCTTTTCTCGGAACCCAGGTAAGTTATTAAAATAATTGTTTTTTAGTATTATAGGTTATTGTTTTTTACTATCGATTTAGGGGAACACCAAGTCCACATGCTGTTTTTTATTTTGTTTCGGAAATACCCCTCTGGGTTTATTACGATACATATGTCATTCGTAATAACCCCACCTAACATTTTCATAGAAATGGCCACTGGTTCTCAAACTAGGTATGTAGGATAAAGAAATATTTAAATATGTTAGGTTCATATTTTCTTGCAATATTCAATCGTAAGGTACTTATTGTAAAGCAACGCACATAGTAGTATATTCAAATCATCGTTATTATTATTCTTTCAACTTTCTTAATCCATCCATCCATACTTAACATTATAAATGCGAAAATGTGTCTGTCTGTCTGTCTGTCTGTTACCTCCACGCGCTTAAACGGCTGAACCGATTGAGTCTATAACCAGGACTTAAAATTTTAAATAGTAAGATTGCAATAACTGTGTTTGTGTTTAAAATAATGTTGATATGTGATATTATTTTTTCAGAAATTGTTTACCTTGGTGCTAAGGGTTTGCTGATTTAACTACAACCCTTGCAGATTTAGTATGTTTTTTAGATGGAGGCTTTTTTTATATCTTTAATAAATTATAAACCGTTATAAATAAAATTTAGTTCTGATAAGTACCATCTTTGTTCCTCAAGATAAGAATACTGAAGTGATATGTTAAGTATTGCCATTTCTATTACGTTTATGTTTTTGGAAAACAATAAAATTATTTCTCAGTTAAATGCGTTTTTTTACTACTTAAAATACTGCGTATCTGTCTGAAATATTGAGAACCACTTCCTCTTACCGGAGTAAATCCGAAGTAATCAATCCGAAATGAACGTAAAAGCGAAACTATTAACAAAGTTTCCAATATTACAAGTACGGGGCAATTACAAATGAAAAATAAATATTTACCGCAAGTCTATGAGTAGTAAGATCGACTTTTCAATTATTTCGGAATTACCCGGGCATATTTCGTATTTCCCCCAAATGTCCAAAAAAGTGAGACATGACAATAAATATGCATAAAAAAGAAACAACAACGTATTTTTAGTATGTAATGTCCACTAATCATAAGTCTATTCATCAATTTTCAAGAGATACGAAAATTTAGGCAGTACAATTTAAAAATAAAATGATTTTTTACCTGAAATGATGTCGTTTACTCAACTCGTCAAAATTTCTATCGTAATTACCCTAGGACGATTTAATCGTCCTAGTAATTACCCCAATGCACCTTATACGCTTTTTAATAAGCACCTTACCTATTCGCTCCTGCTTTTTAGCAGTTCAAAATATATTGTAAATTTTGGGCTTATCTACCTTCTAACTTCTTAGGTACTATTAACGTATAAAAATTGATTCAAAAATTGGACCGTTTATGGCTTGAATATTCATATGAAAGTCTACGTTACACAAATATGATCATAATATTAATAAATCGAGAATGTTTTTCGCTTTTCCTCGAATGGCTATCAATCCAGATTACAGAAGACTTTAGATCTTCCTTAATGATACGTAATGAAAATGATCCTTAAGCCTCGTACCCGCTAGGCAACAAATGACGCGCAATACGTGACGCTCACAATGTTGGCAATTTCATTGCTACAACATGTTCGGCAACTTTGCGCGTTGTTTAGCAACGTTGCCGAACATGTTCAGCGTCACGTGTTGCGCGTCAATTCTTGCCTAGTGGATACGAGGCTTTAACACCTCCACTTACACATAAATAACGAGGAGAATCTACGTCAAATGAAAAACGTCGACGTTAATCATATAAGCCGGGCTCCGGCGTCGGCGTCGTCGTCGTCAAGTGGGACTGCATGTAATTATATTATTGCGGACGCCAGGTGCCTCTAATGGGCCATATCTCGGCTCATTCCGGCTAATGTCACAGGGGTACCTACCGCATAAACGCCTGGGTTACCCGGGTGGTACGATACCTTTAGATTTATAGACGGCGATTAATTAAAAGGCTCGCTTCCCGAGGACTTTCAATTATTAACTTTGATTAAAAGGATTATTTTAATTAATTAAGACAAAATGTTGTGTTAATAATAGCTTCGGTACTGAGCTCCGGTAGGCTCGATAGAGTCACATTTTTGATGATGAATGGATCCGTAGTTTGACAAGAAATCCTTCAGTCCGTCCATACTCCATACGTTCCAGTCCGTCACAGTCGGTGAATTTACTTTCTTGCGGTAACTCGATCGATATAGGCACTACCTACCTACATTATGTACGAGTAAAGAAGGTAGTGATTACATTTTTAGCGCCCTCGCCCTCGCCTTTGGGTATCTTTGAATATGTGTTTTTGAAATGTTAGTGGGTCATGTTCCCGCTTCGTTTTATTATTTAACAATTTTATTGACAACTTTTCATCTTTTTAAAAAAATATATAAGAGATACCTACCTACGTATTTTTCCGATTAAATTTTTGACCGATATTTCTGTTTTTAATTTACTTTAGAATTTTCTGAAAAACGTAGGATTTATGGTTATAATTGGTACCTTGGCTGCAATAAAATTAAAAATAAACACTGTCAAATACAATAGAAAAGCCAAGCAGGCAAAGGAATAAAATATCATTCAACCTCTATTACATTTTTCAGTATTTTTCAAATAGCCAAAAGTTCCGGGCAATTCAATCCACCATTGAGGATGGAGTGTAAAAATTTTAGATCCACGATCACTCGACTCACGAGTCAAAATAATGCACGGCCCTCCTCAAAGTGGAGGAAATTTAAGTAGATTAATTAATTAAAAAAAGGTGCGAATCGGGCTACATAGATAGTATAAAATTCTTGATAAGAAAATCATAGTTTTTATTTACTTCTGAAATTAAATCGCGGCAAATAATATCAAAATAACAAAAAATTTACTTCCTACCAATTTCAATGAATAATTGAATAGAAAAGATTTTATTACATACTAGCGGCGCCCGCAAAGTCGTACGTTCGGTTTTTACCCGACTGCGCCAGGAGGAGTGTTATTATTATAGATTATGTTATACATCGACACGATGCACGATTGAGACACAAGCATTGTAACGATTTAGTTTGTAATGAGTGTTGTGTTCCACTCCCCGTTACAAGAGCTATCCATCCAGTATCCAACCCAATGACACCTCACACGATTGGGTTTGGTTAAAAAAAAAGCGTTTTTTTTTCCCAATCCTCATTCCGTGGTAGGCTAGGCTAGACAGAAGAATATCGATAGGTACATATAATGGGAGATAGTTATAAACATCTTGTATGTAAGATAATTTGTTGCAATGAAAGCTGTATCTTTTGAACCGTTAAAGTTAGCTAGTTTATCAACGCAAATTACATTTTTAAATGAATTTGATCTGTAATCTCTAAATGCAAAAGTGGTCACAAAAAATCATTTGAACTCCATGTAGAAAAACCTTGGCTTATTTAAAAAAATCAGTTTTCTTCTTTTTCTAACACTATGCTGGAAACCGAAACGGCAACGTCAAGTGTCAAATTCTGACATTGTAAATATATATATTTTTTTAATGGCCAGTAATTTTAAGTCGATTTCAAGTTTATCGAGGAGGAGTTTACAGGGCCCTGTTTAATAAGCGTGACAATTACAGGTGAAAATCCGTCAATTTTCTGTTTAATAAAAATTTTCATTAACAAAATCGTCATGATGGAAAATTTACAATATATACGCATTATAATATAATAGATGAATGTGATAGAAATACAATCCAATTCGGCATGTAAATTAAACTTAAGCTATACTGATTCCAAAAACATTTCGAGATTTTATATTTAGAAACCTTATTTTCTCATTAAGATGGCGGATATTTAAAAAAAAAAACCAAAAAATACTCGAAATTCATTCGACCTCTAAATGACGTCATATCAGAGGCTGAACGGGCTTTAATCAGCGGATTAAAGCCCGTTCAGCCTCTGATATGACGTCAAAGGCAGCGGCCTCTGGTAAAAAAGACTAATGTCATATAAACGTCAATGTCAACGAAAGGGTTGACAGATTTGAAAATTTTCCACGATTATGGGGAATTTGGTCTCTGGGGAAATGAAATCGTGGGGAAAAAAATCAATCGCGCTAATTTTGAACGATACCTGCTACCAAAACAAAACCACAACCAAAAACATGACGTTATGCACAATTCGTATCGCGCTAATTATATTAACGGTAACGATTTAGCTTTTTTCGGAAGATACGTTGGCGTAACGTTCGATGTCCGTTCGATCGAATTTCCTGGCGTAGTAGGTGCATGGTAGGTGTAGGTATGGTAGGTGTATGGTGGGTAACCAAACTTGAAACGTTTACGGCTTTAACGTTTCGAGTTTGGTTTTTCTTTGGTAACGTCAATGATTAAACCGTTCAACAAAAAAATAGCGCGATAGCATTATTACATCAGCTAAACCAAATCTAAACCAAAACCAAAAACGTTCCGTCCGAACGGTAAAACCGTATAAAATAGCGCAATTGAGTCCCTGGTTTCAAATGTCTATGTCAATGGAGTAACTTTTTTTTTTATTATTTTAGGTAAAGCACAGAGTTTCAAAACTATTCAGCCTCTGATATGACGTCATCACTAGAAAATTTTTGCATAAATTATAGAAAATTAACTATAGATTGGATATCGAAAATAATGAAATTGGTTGTTCAAAATAGCCGAATCTACGAGACTTAACTGTAAAAAAATACCATAAAAAAACTTTACATACCGAATTGCAAAAATTGCCATAAATAAAGTAGTATTGCGTTACAAAATATTCAAAGTAATATACTCGAAGTAATTACAAGTAGCGCAGTAAGCAATATAAAAAACGATCTTTCCACTAAATAGCTGTCTTTAGACTTAAGTAAGCTCAGGAGTGCGATTTTTGAATCTCATACTTTGAACTCGGCAGTTGAAAATGTATGGACATACGCATCTTTCTACTGCTGATTTGACTTTCAAAAATCGCACTCCTGTCCCTGGAGTGCGATTTTTGAACATCACACGTTTAAACGACCAGTAGAAAATGTCAAAATTACTATGGAGATTATGCATCTTTCTACTACTCGTTTGAATGTGTGATGTTCAAAAATCCCACTCCTGGTTGTTGTGTGACGTCCCTTGACTTCTCGCTTGAACGAAAAACGACCTTACTTTATTAAAAAAATATCCGTAATCCTTTCATTTCAAACTCTCTAACATAGAAAATATTGTTATTCAGACAATTAATTAGTTAGGTATTTCGAAATGGTTTTCGATTCAGCCCTCCAAAAAACTTGACACTTGACTTGACGAATTGAGGAAAATATCGGAAAACTGAAAAAAAAAAAATTGAACACAGCCGACCATTATTGATTGATTATTTGTGGTTGGGCTATTGCTAGCAAGGGTCGTTGTAACACTGAGACCAGCGCCGGTCCTTTGTGTTCGCCCCAAGCTCACCCATATTTTACGCATACCTCCAAACTTATGGTATTTTCTTTTCATTCTCGGGAATGCAGGTTTCCGTACGATGTTTTCCTTCACCACCGGCGAGGTAGTAAATGATAAATACAACTGTACATAAATTCCAAAGAACTTAGTGGTACAGGCCAGGAATCGAACCGCAGCCCCTTGATTGAGGAATAGGTCTCTTCCGAATGGGCTATCATCGCTCTGACCATAGAATAGCCTCCTTTTTTGAAGTCGGTTAGTAAAAAATAACACGCAGAATTTCGAAACTATGAAAGTGTGGTAAAAAAAAACGGTATGAAATAAATTGAATTAGTTATGTAGTCATATTACGTTACTCTACATGTGAAGGCATATTTTTTGTATCATTATCTCTTTGGTAATTTTCTTTGCCCACTGTGATGATCGTATTTAATTTGAAAAAAGTGGCATGCATGTAGGTTACACTATAAATTTACCAAAATTTCCTACTTTAAAATGTTTTTATTTATGTTAATGAATTACAGATTATGTAAAAAAAAATATTAGGTACTATTCTTAAATCGTTCTAGTATTCTTCATTCAACAAAATATCAAACATACTTAACACTTTTCTTATCGATGGTGGAGCTCAAACAAAAGGTCGCGGAAAACTTACAACACATTATCCACATTTTTTATGGCAAATTGACAGCAAGTGATGACGTCACAAACGAAAATATACCCTTAAGGCTTAACCTTAGCTTTAGAAGATGAAGAAAAAATTTAGCTGTAAACACAATATTTTTGGTTAGAATTTGCTGAGAAATCGAGCTTATTAGAATGATCGTAGACTTTAGTCTACGATTATGGTTAGTATTCCACGAATTCAAAATTCAAAATTATGTATTCAAAATAATATCATATAGATAGGTTTTCGACGTCATTTTCATCATGAATGGATAGGCCCAAAGCGCTTTAAGTTGAAGCACGCAAAACTAGGGCACCTCAATACAAACTAGGGTACTTGGTCTGTCATCTCGGTACAAATTCGAAGTAAAACTGTCAATTGTTTTGCCTCATTTTTCTGGTTTGAAATGTTCGCGTGAGGCCTGTCCATTAATTTTACTTGTCTAAGCCTATAACACATACCTATTGCCGTCCGAAGATGGGCCGTTGCCGTTATAGGTACCTAAACAGAGCGTCGCTATTTTTAAAGGATGATCAGACCATCAAACCGAACAACTTTCTCTACGGGACCAACATCGACATGGCAAAAAACAAAATCTGCTGTCCCATACATTTAGGTCGATCAGGTTTGCAGTTTAGTATGCAACAGCAGACCTTTTTTTCGTAATTTGATCCCAAAGAAGGACTCTACATACAAACTTTCTAGATCGATTACGGATTTGAATATATATTCCGAGAGACAAGTGTACTTTTTGCAACCATCAGCAGCAAGGCTGATTCAGTGTTTATGGGGTGTAGAGCTTCTCTGTGATGAGGATGGACCAGGTCTGCCTGCATAACTCTAGTCGGTTTAGGAGTTACTGATGATTAAAGGTCTGTAAAAAATTTACGATCAGCTGCAAAGCTGATCGTATGTTATTGTTGTATTATGCACTGTAGCTATGTAAACAGTACAATAACTGACATGGTTCATCAGTCGGTTTAGGAGATACAGCCGTTCAAAGGTCGGAACTTTGTCTGGCTGTATCTCCTAAACCAACCGACAGAACTTGACAGTTTTTGTACTGTTCACATAGCTACAGTGCAGCTGATCCCATAAACCATCCCCATCACAGAGAAGCTCTACACCCCATAAACACTGAATCAGCCTTGCTGGCTGAAGGTTGCAAAAAGTACACTTATCTCTTATACTAATATTCTTGTGATGCTGGTTTGTTTTCTTTCGTATCATAAGAAACATAACTTTGCTCTAACTTTGCTGCACAATATACCTTACTACCCTTTTCCTCTGTTACTGACATTTCAATAAGCAAAATACATCAAAGTGGACATCTCAATAAGTAACAATAGTCGTAAGAAATTCTACAAAATATATCAATTCATAATATAATATGATCCCCGAGTAAATACGCCCAGTACCTCGATCAAGTATAAAAGTACCCTGTGTCAACAACATTTCAAAAGACGAATCCTTATACTTTTCATATCTATCCCTTATATGTACTTCCGAGGGTACAAAAAGAATAATGCACCCTATATCAATGAACTGAAGCTTTTATAAAGACGATCTGTCATCTCTATCTAGATCATGAGTAGGTATTAGGTAGAAAAGAGATATTTGATCGATCACTATACGAATAAACCCGAATAACTAACGAATAACTAAAACGCTGTGAGGTAATATAAGTAGTCATCATCATCATCAGCCTATAAACGTCCCACTGCAGGGCACAGGCCTACCCTCAAGGAGGGTGTATGGGCATTTTAGTCCACCACGCGTGCCCAATGCGGGTTGGTAGACTTCACATACACATCAGAATTTCTTCTTCAGTGTATGCAGGTTTCCTCACGATGTTTTCCTTCACCGTTTGAGAGCAGTCGGTTTTACGTACATAAGTTAGAAAAACTCATTGGTACATGGCATGTTGTCCGTGCAGATTCGAACCCGGACCCCCATAATTGGGAGTCCATACCTCTCCGCAACGCGCCACCGACGCTCTCAGTCATAAGTAATATTACCTCACAGCGTTTTAGTTATTCACATATTTACCAATTTTACATAATTATTATATTTGTGAGATATACATCTACATACTTAATGAAAAACCTAAAAAACACGTACGTAACTATTATGTTTATACAAAAAGTTTTTAAGTTTTTGGAATAAAATGGGGTAAGTTGATTGACATCGATATTGAGTTAATAAGTGGGCTTCAAGCTTTTATATACCATATTGAATAAATTATATTGAGTTTGGGTTTAAGCGAAAATACTTATAAAGTCATATTGATAATCTCCTCCTTTTTTGAAGTCGAGTCGGTCAAAGTACATATTATTATTGCCAAAAACAATAGGGTAAGTCAAGTATCTGTTTTGTTCCCATAAACCGTTTAATTGTATTTTATTTTGCACTCGCTCTGAGTTTTATAAAAAATCTTGGTCAGAAAGTAATTTTACATTTAATTTACATATCGATATAAAAACAAAAAAAAAAATCGATATAAAGCCTAAAAAGTTTTCATTCCTACACAATTTTTTATAGATTGGATTTGAGAACAGTAAAATATTTAGAGTTATTTTTACCTCGAGCAAGAATTGAACTCACGACCTACCTCTACGTCTAAGCATTATTTTTATTGACCTCCTTGTTCACTGCACTATTTGATACATCAATTTTATACAGTACCAAAAGCGTAATGACCCTACCCTACTCAGAAAAAGAAAATGTCTTGAAAAGAAAAGGACAACATTCTAAAACGACATTTGAAATGGACTTTACGACCTTTGAGCTTTATAGGGAAAAGGGTCGTAAACTACAAACATATACTTAAATACTCACTTATTTATAGTTTACCTCGCTTTAAATACGATATAGTACGACGACCGGATTACATATTTATTGTGTAACCATAAATGCGGCACATATCACAATTAGCACGCCAGTTGATAGCGTTTGCGGTTAACGAGTAGGTAATTAAAGATGTAAAGCGTTATACAGTTAGGTATAGTTATCACAAATTAATATAACATACCAATTACTAGTTATAGTCGATGAAACCGCAAAACTACGTATTTCCTTATTGGTAGGTAAATCGACTTTACTATTTGGTCTGATTTAGCGAATTTTGATTGAGTGATTTTTTTAACACTTTCCAAAGAATAATGGCAGATTTGGACCCAGCCATTTTTTAAGAAAACTTAAAGCCATTCAGGACGGCGATCATAATTATTAGAAGCAGAAAAAATTAAGGCATTTTTTGAAAAAACTTCCAAATCTCCAGAAGTCCGGATTCAAAAGTAGAATTTACTAGTAAAATAGACAAATCATCCAAAAAAGCAGTAGCAAAACGCAACCACGACAGCTATTTTCATCTAATATTATCACTGAGGTATTTTTTGGTCGTTACGGAACGTATTTGGCTTGATTGAACTGACAGTGTGTGTGATTCCGTTTTCTTCAATATGGTATGGTTATCGTGAATTTTCATTAAAATAAACACAATGAATGCGTAGAAGATTGAGTGGACTATCTAATAAGAAAGATTATGAATTTCCCACACTTGATACTAAAGGTATCATAAGGAGAAATACCTTTCCCCCAACTTCTACACATTACAACCAATTTACATTTTTGTTAGCTTTGTTTCACTCTACACGTATTACTTAGTTTCATTCGTGTATGGGACCTCTATGTCTGAAGAACTTCGCCAAACTTCTTTTCAGGCTCTGACACCAGGCTCCGCCCACTCGATAAGAGGCGTGTAATGGTTCAGACTATAAAACTAAACCCATGTTTGATCCCATATTAAAAGTAGTTCAGTGTGTTGGTCTGAACCACCTTTAAAAATTTGGGAAGTAATAACAAAACCATGGCCATTATGCAATGCTTATATGCTTAAAATATACCTCCAGTTTTTAATTCTAATAAAATCTTAAGGGTGTATGACAATAAAATTTAACAACTTTCCCTAAGGAACATGGGTCGAAAAACGAGAAATTTTAATAAATTTGTACCTCCTCCCATAGAAAATCAATCGGTTGATGGGCACTTTTGTAAGTGAGGTCCAAAAAGATTTCTCGTTTTTCGACTCATGTTCCTTATAGGGAAAGAAAGTTGTTTAGTTTCATGGTCTGACTCCACCCTTAAAATTTGTTTTGTAATTGAAAACTAATGGTGTACCTATATTTGTACCTATATGTCCTATCCAGTAGTGTAGTTTAGAGTTGAAGCTATAAATACAGTGGATTTTGGTAAATGCCGCGTGCGTGCGCTGATAACCTCATATTACGGGCCAATGTCACTACATACTGCATAAATTACGAGATTATATTTTGAGGCATTAAATTATATACCTACGCTTTATTCCCAATACCCTTTAGCCCCTAAGGGACATACTCGTACGTCCCAATATTTTTTTTTCATTTATTTAACTTCATTCTATCAACTGCTATAAATAAAATCCTAATTCGCAAAACTGCAGAGCTCCTGGACAAGCTGGAGACCGGGGAAGGGGTGCCTTATTTTTCGTTTACTACAAAATTAATTCCTACAAGCTACCGAAACGAAAATAGAACCGGTCAAGTACGAGTCGGGCTACTCGCGCACCGAGGGTTCCGTACCACACCACTACAGAACACAACATTATTAACTTAGAAAAAAAATCTTTTTTTGTCCGGGACCTTTAGCGCGAGATCGACTCACACTTGGCTGGTTTTTAGTATTTGTTGCTATTTTGTAGAGTATGCTCTATAATCACACTTAGTTTGACGCTTGTATGTATTACCGTTTTTACGATAGAGCGTGAAGAAAAAACGTTGATAAAAACTAGCTTCTTGTTGAGAACCCCCCTTAATTTTTAACTTTTTGACATTTTTATTATTTCTTAACAAATTCGCCACAATAACGCATAATCTGAGAAAATTAATTATCATTCAACTATCTAGCTATTACGATTCAAAAGTTACAGCCTTAAATAGGTAGGACAGACGGACGGACGGACGGACGAACGGATGGACGGACAGACGGACGGATGGACGGACGGACAACGTAGGCTTAGTAATAGGGTCCCGTTTTTACCCTTTGGGTACGGAACCCTAAAAATACAAAGAGAAATCATAGGTAAGTAATAGAATACACGATTGAAATTACTTCACTCCATAGAATAAAATACGGATTTTCAACATAATTCCTTATTTTCAATCATTATTTGTAATCATATTATGTTTACCATTAGTTTATCTAGTGAAATTATAAAAAAATATATAAAAAGTAGGTACTACAATTGATTCTTCGAAATACCTCGAAAGACATCCGACAGACTTCGAAATACTTCGAGATACATAGAAGTGTCTATAATATTATGCATGACCACCTGGGCATGTGTCCGCGCGCTGGGTGCCCAGAATGTTTACGGACGCGCAGAAAGAAACCAGATTAAGGACTTCGCGAAGCTGCTTGGATTTGTTGCAGCAAGATCCTGATCGATTTTTGTCTCGATTCATAACCATGGATGAAACATGGCTTCATCATTATGACCCGGAAACGAAACAGCAGTCCATGACTTGGAAGAGACCGTCATCTCCAACTCCTAAGAAATTTAAGGCAACTCCATCCGCCGGTAGGATCATGGGCTCTCTTTTCTGGGACAGCCAAGGGGTGATCATGATCGAATACCTCAATCATGGCGCCACTATTACGGGAAATTTATATGCAGGACAAATAAAAAATTACGCAACGAAATACGCGAGAAACGGCGCACAGTGGTATTTTCGAGGAAAAAAGTCAAAAAATTAAGTAGTTCTCTTTATGGAAATTTTTATTTTGTCTTATAAAAGACACCTAGTGAAACATATTACCACATTAAAAAAACGTTAAATTTTTTGTTGAGCTGAGTAACTTGTACATAAAGTAACACTAAACCAAACCATAGAGTAAGAAGAGATGGCATATCGGCTTGTTTCTATAGAAAATGTTGTCGCCAACAAAGGGGGTGAAAAGGGGGTGAGGGGAAGGGTTAACATTTAAATACGCTACTTCCCGCTATTATGACGTCAGGCCCAGTTGAGTATCTGTGCACAGTTCGATACAACATCTCTTCCCCAGGGGAGCGCGTTATTTTCTCTATGAACCAAACGAATATTTTTTAAGCAAATTGTTGTACTACTTTGAACGTGAGATAGTCAATACCTGTGGAGTTTATAGTTTATTTCCACATTTATTACAATTGGTTATACCTTTGTCTATATAAAACAAAAATCTAATTATAATTAAATTCTGTTTTTATATTTAATTTGAATTTTTATATTCTGTCGTCTTTTTTTAGACTTTTTCTGTCATTCTGGGTCCATAAGTCTCGGGCTTCGGGCTGCTCCAAGCTAATTTATACATTGAATCATAGGAATAACCCTCACAAACAATTAGGTACCAAATTCAACTGCCCCGATCTGCCCCCTAGTGATTAAGCCAACAATGGCCTCGATTCGGAGTGTACCACGACTAAACTAAACTAAATGTATTCCTGTCACTTTCTAAAATAAGATTAAGAAAAGAGACAGAAAACCAACAGCTGACTTTAGTGCTGTCAAAGTGACGTTAAATGCGCAAAATAAGATGCCATCATAATGTACGCCATCTTTTTTTTTTTTTTATTTATAATTAAATGGACTCTTGCTTGTGCGTTAGCACTGCATTTCCGCCAGTGTCTAGTGTAGTTTATTGGGAGAATCTATCCCAATCTCTGGGACTGTTTTTGGACAAGAACAAGAAGAGATTGAGGAATGTGGAGCCTCGTGGCAGGCACAAACGCGACGCGCGAAACCACGCGAGACGTGTACTCGGGTCAGTTCCTGCAACGTGACTCTACGCCATCCAAGTCGTTTTTGGGCGTTTAACGTCACTTTGACAGCACTAAAGTCAGCTGTTGGTTTTCTGTCTCTTTTCTTAATCTTATTTTAGAAAGTGACAGGAATACATTTAGTTTAGTTTAGTCGTGGTACACTCCGAATCGAGGCCAATAAAGGCCTAGAGTAGGTTTAACAAAAATTTAAAAATTGAAAATGAGCTATGAACTCGTTATCTAATGTGACAAAAGTAATCTAAATTCATTAGAAATAATTAATTTTGTCGTTTCATAATATTTAAATACTAAGAAAACCTTATTTCTTAAGCCCTATTTTCAACTTTGAGCGCATATATCTCGAGATGCAAGCCTTATAACGACTTAGTTTGTATTGGTGGTTTGTTCCATTTTGAAAGACCTATCCAACGACACCTCACTTGACTGATAAGAAAAAAAAATTTTATCTTACCCCCTTTTCTTCGTAAGGGAAAAACCGAAAAAGATTTTTTTTTCTGAACTACTCAATTTCTGTATTTGGGTTACCTGTTATCTGTCTACATGCCAAATTTCGATTCAATAGGAGCAAAAATGAGTAAGTAGGGGCGGTGAGGTTGGGCGTACAGACAGACAGACAGTCAGACAGAATGGACGAAAGAATAAGGGTTCCTTGTTTGACTACAGAACCCTGAAAAGTAAATAATTGAAAATAAATCGTTAAAAAATTATCGCACTAATTTTATTCCACTGAAATATTTGTTTTACACAAAAGTTTCAGTGGAATAGGTAGGTATAGAAATATAGATTTTACCAATAAACCACAAGAGTAATCAAAAATATAAATGAAATTTAAGAAAAAATTGCCCTAAGGTTACATTTCGAGTCAATAATAGTACATTACTGCAGCGGCCAGCAACAGAAGCATTGATGGACGAACGTGTAAATGTGGGCCGAGGCGAAGCCGAGGCACACATACGTAAGTCCATCAATGCCTAGTTGTGGCCAAGGCTTAATTGTATATTACTTTTCTCAAATAATGCGCGGAAATGAAAACAGTAAATTTTTTCAAATAATTCGCGGAAATTAAAACTCTTTTCAAAATCAATGACGAACAACCAGTACTCTTTGCGAACAACGAACAACAATTTGTTTTTTTTTTCAAGAAACAGCTTTCTTTTTGCAAGTTAGTTCGAAATTTAAATAAAACCTTTTTTGAGTTACCTCCTTGGTCGCCATGTTTAGGAGAAAAAGGTCGTTCCATTTTTAAATTACACGACAGATATGAGTTTACTATGTAATTTATTTGGCCGCAAAACACGACAGATATGGATTTTCATACAAACATTGCCGGCCGCTGCGCGCATGTAGTTGGCCAGTACAGCAATTTCGATTTATCTCGAAGAAGGTTGTCAAAATAATGCTCATATTTCCAAGCATGTTTGAGAAAACAATATTTTCCGCGCGTCCATACAAAGCTCCCCAGTGCGGCGTGGCAAACTGTTTTGTTTCACCAAGATAACGCCAACGCGCAGAAGTCCAGCGTTGCGATAGCTGCCATTGAAGATGCTGGCTTTGAACTGATGGAACATCCTCCATATTCACCGGACCTCGCCCCTAGTGATTTCTATCTTTTTCTGCGGTTGAAAGCGTACCTTAGAGGCCAAAATTTGAAGACGATGATGCAGTAGTCGCCGCAGTACACGGTTTTTTAGAGGCTCAGGATAAAGACTTTTTACTCTAGGAATTTTAAGTCTAGAATGAAAAACTCAAAACAACTACAACAACAACTCAACAACAACAACAACAAAAAACAACACAACCTCTCTCTCTCTTCTCTCAACTTAAAACTCTGACACCAGGGCTCTGCCCACGCGATAAGAAGAAGAAGTCTAGAATAAAGATAAAGTGTATTAACATAAAAGGTGACTAAATTGAAAAATAAAATAAGTTGTATTAAAAGATATCTTCCTCTTTGTCATTCTCACTTTTTATTGAACACCCCTCGTATAAAATGTACTTTTTTAGACTTTATTAGCCATTAAACCGTAGTATAAAACAAAAAGTCCCCCGTATATTGTGACGTGCAACTACGGAACCCTACCCTGAGCGTGGCCCGACACGCACTTGGCCGGTTTTTTACGTTATGCGTATATGCAGCAGAAAAGTCACAAAGACCTTTTATTTTGTGTGTTCATTCGATATAAACGAGATGGGACGGGGCTCAGAGTAATTTTGTGCGCACTCTGCAAAAACAATTTTGTGAACACTCATCTATTGAAAAGAAAGCACAAAAAAAGGAAGCACTTATACCTTCTAATAGATAAGTCCCAAAAGGTCACGGGAACAAGTAAAGGTTTGTCGTATTTAGGCAGCACAAATGTTGGTATAACATTACAGGCAGTAAAAGCATCGGTAAATAAGTGCAAGGTGCGTAAGTATACGTATTCAATTATTCAGGGAGAGAGAGGAACCTTTGTACCGGCGGCACAAGCGCGCAGACTCGGCGAATCACTCGAAGAATGCCAAAGGTCACGTTCCCCCTGTATTAAATGAACTCCTAAATTTTCTAAAGTTTTTGTGGGACTGAACTTGAATTTGGCGAACTCCAAACCAATCTTAGATCACGTAAAAAGTTAAGACATTACTTCACTACGAACTGCCTCCGTGGTCTAGTGGTTAAGAGCTTTGGCTCTCGACACGGAGGTCGTGGGTTCGATTCCCACGGGGGACACCTAGTGATATGTCACTTTGTGCGTTTTTCCCCGGTTGGTTAGGACATTGCATGTTGAATCACCTGATTGTCTGAAAAGAAAAATGATTCCGACTTCGGATGGCACGTTAAGCCGTTGGTCCCGACTATTATCTCTGGTGGTAGTAGTCGTTACATAAAAACCACGTCAGAGGCCGTAAGGCGGTCTGAAAAAACTCTGACACCAGGGCTCTGCCCACACGATAAGAAGAAGACTACAGACTTATGTTAAAATGGACGCAGAGTCTTATAGCCGTCTCGATCAGTTTTTCAATACCTAGTAGTGGACTAGATTTTGCCGGCGACTTCGTTCACGTGGATTACTTACGTCTGACCAGAAAAATAAAAACCTGCTTTGGAGGTGCTACGATCAATTATAACCTTAAATAACAATATTTCAAGTACGAAAATTAGTTCGAATGATTATCCACAACATTTGCGAGATGTTTTATTTTTCTGATCATGGCTTTACCTTTATTGTGTAAAAATTAAATGTATAATACCTTTGACAAGTCGAGCACTGGACCAAACACTCTGGCGTTAAACTGATTAAATCGGCGGTGTTCACGAGCAAAATCTAATTTGCTGCGTAGTTATCTCTATTAGATAATTGAAATGGCAACGTAAGCTAAACCGCATACCCTTATTAAAACTGAGTCTACGGCGAAATTAATGCGCTTTATGATTCATAGATTAGCTCTAGCTAGAATTGATTACCTACCTATCCGCTTTGTATAATTAACCTGGGCGATAAAGCGCTCAGAAGTGCGATTTTTGAAAATCGTACGAGCGGATTGGCAGTAGAAAGAGGCATAATCTCCATAGTAATTTTGACATTTTCTACTGCCAAGTTACTCGTATGATTTTCAAAAATCGCACTTCTGCTCTCTGAAAACGAGTTATTTCAGAGGTTACACCTATCTAGATCGTTTTTTTGCCCCCATAAACCCCCGTTCTGAAATCAAAGTTCGGAATTTAATACTTATACAGGTGAAAGGCAAACGCTCCCGAAAACTCAAAGGTACAGAGTACTATAAAAATTACGCCATCAATACAAACTTTACTATAGGACAAACCAACTAAAGTATCAAAAAAGAATCCAGCCAAAAGAATGTCGGACTCGCCCATGATGGGGTTCATACATACCTAATCTCTTCCTCAATCCTTTTGTCTTAGGCGGGACTTGAACCCGCACTCTTCCAAACCGGGCAATAGGGGAGCGGACTGCATAAAATATATTTAAATATATTTATTTAGTTTTAACTTCTTAGTAAAAAAAACATTTGAAAATAACGCTATACTCACATTTTTAGCTTTTTTTAAGCTAGAATACTATTTTTAATAACATGATGAACTATAAAAAGTAATGAAATGTTGATGACGTCACTTGTGGGTATTTAGTACAATTTTACACATACATCGCGAGCGTTTTGACGTTCGATTAAAAGTTGCTAATTTGACTAATTGTCCCGGACTGTCCGATCCCCTATGGCGTTATCTAACATCCATACATACCTACTCTAAGGTATGTAGAACTATATTTTATACTATTACGTATTATGTGTTTCGACACTGATTGTGCTACAGCGCAGCGCAGCGTTCGTTATAATTTTCATTTAAAGTACTAACTAATAGAGCTATATTGTAGAATAGTTTTAGATTTTTAGGGTTCCGTACCCAAAGGGTGAAAACGGGACCCTATTACTAAGCCTACGTTGTCCGTCCGTCCGTCTGTCCGTCCGTCTGTCCGTCCGTCTGTCCGTCCGTCCGTCCGTCTGTCCTACCTATTTAGGGCTGTAACTTTTGAACGGTAATAGCTAGATAGTTGAAATTTTCTCAGATTATGCGTTATTACGGCGGATTTATTAACAAATAATAAAAATGACAAAAAGTTTAAAATTAAGGGGGGTTCTCAACAAGAAACTAGTTTTTATCAACGTTTTTTCTACACGCTCTATCGTAAAAACGGTAATACATACAAGCGTCAAACTTAATGTGATTATAGAGCAAACTCTACAGAATAACAACAAATACTAAAAAGCGGCCAAGTGCGTGTGGTCTTGCGCTAAAGCTCCCGGACAAAAAAAGTTTTTTTTTCTAAGTTAATAATGTTGTGTTCTGTGGTGGTGTGGTACGGAACGCTCGGTGCACGAGTAGCCCGACGCGCACTTGACCGGTTTTTTTAAATTCCAATAAATGTATTAGTTATGTTGGCCGTGTGGTGTTGGCTAAGAGTAGCACCACCCCATTTCCTTCCGTGGGTGTCGTAAAAGGCGACTAAGGGATCTACCGGAAGATGGGCCAGCAGCTTCCTCTGAGTACACACATTCAATCCAACTGCGATCGCCAACCCGCCTGCCAAGCGTGGCGATTATGGCAAATCCTCCCATTTTGGGGAGGCTTATTATGTCCAGCAGTGGACGTCTATCGGCTGATATGATGATGATGATGAAATATATTAGGTGTTACACGATAGTAAGTAGTATACATGGGTATATACTATTTTACATACAACGTGTTAATAAATTAGTGCAAAACCTCATACACCCCAACTGATTTATAACAAAAGAATTAGATTGAAACAATAATTTCATTATTTTGATACTTAGTTAAAATTGAAAGTTATTTACATTTAAAGTTCTGAGGCAAAAATGATTTGGTATCATTTTAGCAATGAAGAAAGCACTAACGTACTCATGGATACATTTTAATAATCTTTTTTTTTTGCAGTAAGTAGGGTGAGTGTGCCCGTGCGGTGGGTTGACATCGGGTTCAGTACCTAAATTTTAAATTTTACAAAAAAATTATTTAAAATTTTGAAAAAAAAATTACCTATGTTGAAACCATGATAATTCGATTCTGCTCTCGATTCTAAACAAACTACTTTCTAGTTTTGCGGTAATTCATTAAAACGTTGTATATATGGAACCCGATAATAATGGACAGCGAAGTATTTAGATAGTTTTATGTGATTAGATTTTTTACGTTCTTTCGTAGTTTTTCACGCTTGACAATGTTCGGTAACCCAACAGCAAACTACATATAAGTTACGTCTTCATCTTCTCTTCTAGTGTTTCACCAGCCATTGGAAGGTGGCAGTCTGTACCGGTCCCTGTCCAGGGAAAACCTAAATGTATAATGGTTCACTACAATATTTTAAAAGCTACATGGAGTAGGTGCTTGGTAGGCCCACGAAAAATTGTTTTTACTTTCAAAACTCGTGATTTTGCAAATGACAGGACTTTAGAAGGATATAAAGTAGATAGGAAGCGAAATGGAAATCCTTTAACTTTATTATAAAGTTATTAATGAGAAACAAAATCGGCGAATTTGTTCCGTGAATTTTGTGTACGTTTATTGTTCTCCTCGATGCAAACAATAGAGAGCTTAATAAGGGGGATTTGCAGAGAATACAAAATGAAAAGGACTTTAACTTACTTTGAAACTTTTTGTTCGCAGGCCATTGCTATCACATCATTAGAGCTACGTTACGCTCTTGTAGGTGGAATATTCGCCAATCCTCTCTGTTATTACATCAAAAGCAAAGGAAGGACTATGATTTTATTTCTGCAAATGCAAGACTTTCTGATACCACACGACTTCGATCTTTTCCTTTACATGTCATTGCAATCATAGAACTATTTAGCCGCCGTCATCAGTATCTCGCCGCTGAAGTCCTCGAGTTGGCAGGCAACGCCGCCCGCGACAACAAGAAGACCAGAATCATACCTAGACATCTCCAGCTCGCCATAAGGAACGACGAGGAGCTGAATAAGCTGCTGTCCGGAGTGACGATCGCCCAGGGTGGTGTACTGCCGAACATCCAGGCGGTGCTCCTGCCCAAGAAGACTGAGAAGAAAGCCTAAGCTCGTTATAGAATAGAATAGAATAGAATAGAATAGAATTATATGACAGTAGCTAGCTAGTAGCTACCAGCTAAAGTGGTGGCGTAAGCAACAAATGCAAAAGTTTCCTATGTCATGTAAGTATGACGGAATACAGGCATAATAAGCATTTCTTTTAGTATCAGACTTTTAGTTTACATAACGCACGTTACAAAGATCTCTCGAGACTCTATTTATGGTAGGTATTTTAAGTATTTATAGAGTAAGCAGCTTCTGGAACTCCCGCGGAGTCTTGTTAAGATATTTATGACACTCCCAAGGTTTAGGAAATCGCTATATTGCGAAAACGTCCGGACAATAGAAAATTGGCTTCCGCCAAAACTTGGAGCGATACGAAAGTGGTTTAATGTTACCAAATAGAAATATTTCTATTTCGATTTACTTCTCGTCTAAGGATTGAGGGCTATAATAACCCTGGGATCCGGGACCCTGGGAATAACTATAGCGATATAATAACTATAGCGATTCAGTAAAAGTTGTAAAAATCTTTATCTAAACGGGCCAAGAGCGTATCGGACACGCCCTTAATAGGGCTCCATAACCATTGAATAATGGCGGTTTTTAAGGTTCCGAAGTCAACAAGGAACCCTTATAGTTTCGCCATGTCCGTCCGTCTGTCCGTCCGCGGCTTAGCTCAGAGACGCTTTGTACTAGAAAGCTGTAATTTGGCATGAGTATACAAAGCCGACAAAGTTGGGACACTATGGTGGATGTTCTGAAGTTTCAAAATATCTCTGACTACCCCCTTGGGGAATATAGTCGTGAGCACATGCGCGGGGCAAACTTGACTCTCGAGATAGAAACATTGTAATGACTAAGTTCACACGGGTGTTTTATTACATTTTGCAAGACCAATCCGGACAGAAAGCCTGCTGGACAGACGACCTAAAAAAAAGTAGCGGGAAGCGACTGCATGAGGAAGGCCGAGGTCAGAGTCTTGTGGCGCTCCTTGGGAGAGGCCTATGTTCAGCAGTGGACGATGGTAGGCTGATGAAGACCAATCCAGCGACACCTTACTTGAACCAATAGAAACAAAAAAATCGGACGTACCCCTTTGTCTTTATCGGAGAGAGGGCCCCAAAAGCGTTAAAAACAATTTTTTTACTCTCACATTGTTGTTTTTGGGTTTTTGTCATTGGTCTTCATGCCAAATGTTTCAGTCATTGCACAATAAATGAGGGAGTTGAAATGATTTGACATGTTTGTGTCGCTCGGATCTGACGGTCGGTTTCCGAGATCAAAGAAGAAACTGTAGCTAGAAGTTTGAATTCTGCGCAAATATTTACTATTACGTAAAACTTCTGCCACAATTGCATACAATTCCAGCAAACACAACGAAAAAGTGATATAATAGTTTCAATTATATGTCCATCAGCCCAAAAATCAGTTCCAAACCAAACGTAGGGGAAGCCCGGGCAAGATGCATAGTGTGGGTAAGACGAATACTCGATTTTATTAAAAACCTACAATATATGGCGCTACTGGATGAACTCTGATCGGTAGAACAGCAACTCAGCCACGCCATGACAGTTCCACCAAAACAATAGATGCATGCACTTGTTGTAAAAATAAAAATGAAAGATTTTTGCTGTTTTGTTACGATTTTTGACAAGGTATGTGTATTGATTTTTTGTATTATGTATTAAGTGTTAACGAATTGACTCTGTTTAATCGATTGCGTGTTTTTTTAAGTTTAATTTGTGTTTGTAACTTTTCATTCATTGGTAGAAATTTTACAGTAGGCAGTTGACTTTTGAATATTAGTGCTTTGGGCAAGACGGATATGGGCAAAACGGATAGCTACTGTAACTGCAGATAAAAAACAAAAACATCTAATTTGTAAGGTTCTGGCAAATCTACATGCAGAAAGACAAATATATCCAATTTGGCCGGTTGTAGTAAACATAAAACAACAAAGAAGACAAAGAAGTTTAACAATAAAAATCTGAAGGATGAAACAAGTTGTTAATGTTTAGTGTGCTCAGAAGTATTATATTGAACCGCCTACTGAAGATTGGATAGAGTGCAACCAATGCAAGAAGTGGGCACACGAGAACTGTACCTACTAGATGAGTGCAAAGATTAAAACATCAATTGCTTTACTTATCCGTTTTACCCGGGGGGGTCGGGCAAAACGGATAATAGACACTTTTTTTTGTAATCAAAAATGTATGTAGAAGTTGTTTAAGTTTCAAAGTTTACTACCATTTTCCAAAGATGATTAACTAAAGTACAAATTAATAATAAAAAGACTGTTGTTGATTAGAAATTTGTTTGTTTTTTTTTAGCCTTTCCCTTAACATATTCGTCTTGCCCGGGCTTCCCCTACATTCCAAGTTTATAGCTACCGTTTTAGGAGACTGTAACAAATTTGTTAGATAATAAAACTGATTACTCTTCGAAGCATTGTGACTCGAGTAGGATGGGGCCACATATATCGGAAGTAATATTTTTTGGCTACAATAGGCGCAAGTTGGTCTACATCTTTGAGCAGGGCCCACAAACTCTAAAGTGGATTAAACGTCTGACAAAAGGCGGTTTATTGCGGGCAGTTATCGGGACGCCATCAGCGCACGCTCTTTGTTAATACTTAACTTGCTATTGTTTGCCCATCCTTCTATTACACAATGTATTTTTAGACCAGAAGGGTCTTATCCTAACAGGATTGGCGAGACGCTTGTCTTCTTAGAAAAGTTGCAAAATCATGTCGCGCACTTTGTCCTCTTGGGAAAGTAACATAACTTTGTGTTAGGAGAATGAAAATGGATAAGCCGATTTATTTTGTAGTCCCAACAATGAGACGACTAAGGCTATTCCATCTATCCTATTCCAAGCTATTCCATCCCTCTCTATTAAATCATGTTAGTCGGCTTTAGATGTGGTTTTAGATATCACATTATTTATACCCTAAGGTTGTATGGAAGAAATCGCTTCTAAGCGATAAGACCGCCTTATTTTGTGCGTCTCGTATTTTTTTCTCTGTATTTTATTGTTTATGTTTTTGTATAAAAAAATAAAATTTGATTGATTGATTGATTAATTATTGATAATTTTCAAAAAGAATGTTATTTTGCTGATGCTTGAAGAGATGGTAGAAGAATAAGAAATCCCAGTATTCTTCACTTTCACTTTAGGGTCATATACATACATACGTACATAAACTCAAGCCAGTTATTAATCGATATTAAACCTGAAAAACTTGTGAAAATTGCCTACTCTATCTAGGTACCTATACAACGTGTTAATGAATTAGCGCAAAACCTCATACACCCCAACTGATTTATCACAAAATAATTAGATTGCAACAATAATTTCATTATTTTGATAATTAAAATTTAAAGTTATTCGCATTTTAAGTTTTGAGGCAAAAATGATTTGTTATCATTTCAGCACTGAAAGAAAGCGCTAACGTACTCATGGATACATTTTTATAATCTTGTTTTGGTAGTAAGTAGGGTGAGTATGCCCGTGCGGTGGGTTGTCATCGGGTTCAGTAAATTTAAAAAAAAAAAAAAAAAAATTAATATTTTGAAAAAAATTACCTATGTTGAAACCATGATAATTCGATTCTACTCTCGATTCTAAACTTTCTAGTTTTGCGTTAATTCATTAACACGTTGTATAAGTAGAGGTGTAATATGAAGAAAATTCAGAGGATTTTCGGAGGTTTTGCGGTGACGTCAGAGCAGGCGCGGGGCGGGCGGCGCCGGCGGGACGCGGAGTGGCGCGCGCCGCCGCCGCCCGCCGCCGGGCCGCGGCCGCGTACTGTCGGGTGCCGCCGTACGCCGCGTATCTGTTGCGCGCCGAGCGCGGTGGACGCGCCACGCTCACGACACCGCCCGCTCGACTACACTCGCGCCGCACGCCCGCTCGCTCTCCCGCTCGCCCGTGCACGCTTTAAACAAATTTCTACCCCTATAAAATAAACGAATAACTGTGACTTATTCCTAAATAAAACTGAACAGTTTAAAATAATGTGAATGACAGTTTTGGTGACTCTTGTTGATATTTTAAAGTGCAGCAGACGGCTGGCTGGAGGTAAACGGCCCGTCATCGGCCGCCCACGGACTTGTAGTACATCGGTTGTAAAACTCTGCTCGTGGGTAATGCACCGCGTATACAATCATTGGGTAGGTATTGCACAGATTATGTCACGCTTACAGCCCATTATTCAAGTTGTTACGGTCCTCAATACCTATGGCAATTATGCCGCCCGTTACTTTGAAATTGTTCCTGTCGGGCGTAGGGGATGGCTTGGTTCATTCTTTAAAAATAAAGCTATTATAATTTGTAATCCGAAGATGTTTCCGAAAAAAATCATTGCGATATTATATTGGACTAATTTGAATAATTTTCATGAGAAAAAAACATTTATTGACGCCATAAAAAAATTATTATTTCTTATTTTGTTTATTTATTGTTATGGAATATCTTCCAACAAAATATATTAATTCTTCTAAAAGGTAGATAAATTATAAGACAATTCATGCATTTTGGTCCAAAATATGAAAAAGCAAAAAAAAAATGCGTTATGCTATTAGAAAAAAAAAATAACTTGGACAATGTCACACAAATTATCTTAGCCACATTTAAGGTACCAGAATCTAGCCTGGACTTGTATTATGATGACTAGACAACGATATACAATACATAATAAATAGATACAAACATCCATGACTCTGGTACAAATATTCATATTCATCATACAAATATTTGTCCCTTACGGGATTCGAACCCGCGACCATCGGCACAGCAGGCAGGTTCACTACCGACTGTGCTACCGGGCCGTCTATAAAATATCTATAATATAAAAAAAGGATTATTTCTTATTATACAACGTGTTAATGAATTAACGCAAAACTAGAAAGTTTAGAATCGAGAGCAGAATCGAATTATCATGGTTTCAACAAAGGTAATTTTTTTCAAAATATTAAATAATTTGTTTGCAAAATTAAAAAATTTCTGAACCCGATGTCAACCCACCGCACGGGCACACTCACCCTACTTACTACCAAAACAAGATTATAAAAATGTATCCATGAGTACGTTAGCGCTTTCTTTCAGTGCTGAAAAGATAACAAATCATTTTTGCCTCAAAACTTAAAATGCGAATAACTTTAAATTTTAACTGTCAAAATAATGAAATTATTGTTTCAATCTAATTATTTTGTTATAAATCAGTTGGGGTGTATGAGGTTTTGCGCTAATTTATTAACACGTTGTATATTTATTCTTATGGAATATCTTCCAATAAAATATATTAATTCTTCTTAAAGGTAGATAAATTATAAGACCTCATCCATTTTGGTCCAAAATATGAAAGTGCCAAAAAAAAATGCGGTATGCTATTAGAACTTATTATTATGGCATGACATACCTACTGTAAAACTTTAAGTTTTAATGTAACCTTGTTACTTCACCTATACATATTCAACCCACGTCTTCTTTATATTCGTCTACTTCTTTTTTCATTCTTTAGAATTATGAAATCTGTGACTATAGAGTTTACAGAAGCATTAATAATTTGATTGTCTGATATATTTATACATATATTCCTAATAGATACTTGTTAGCCTTCATTACAATGTCACTTTAATTACCTATGTTGTTGAGATATCGATTATGTAGAAATGGTTTTCAGGTTTAGCGTTTATTTGTATACAAGTTTTATAATATTTGACTAAGGGGCCATATGTTCAGGCGAATATTTTCTATATGAGAAATACGATTGCCCAGCCCTCCGAAAAGTGCGTGCGTGTGCCATATTTTCGATTAAAAAGAATTCATAAAAGTACTTTTTATGCTTATATTTTTTTAACGGCGAATATTATGTCAGTAGCATTTCAGTAATCGTGTATTCAATTTATGACTTCACTAGATCCAAAAATACTGTGTACTTTATCGTTTTGGTAACTTGTATAGATCTTGTAGAAAAAAAAGAGACCCCTTCCGAGGAAATTCCGGGACCTATGTTAAAGTCGTCCCTCGAATTTGATCATGTCATAATATTACCTATATTATATAGATGATACTTTTAGGCTTACAGTGAATGCTTTATAATAATTATACATATATAACGTGTTAATGAATTAACGCAAAACTAGAAAGTAGTTTGTTTAGAATCGAGAGCAGAGTCGAATTATCATGGTTTCAACATAGGTAATTTTTTCAAAATATTAAATAATTTGATTACAAAATTTTTAAATTTCTGATCCCGATGTCAACCCACCGCACAGGCACACTCACCCTACTTACTACCAAAACAAGATTATAAAAATGTATCCATGAGTACGTTAGCGCTTTCTTTCAGTGCTGAAATGATAACAAATCATTTTTGCCTCAAAACTTAAAATGCGAATAACTTTAAATTTTAACTATCAAAATAATGAAATTATTGTTTCAATCTAATTATTTTGTTATAAATCAGTTGGGGTGTATGAGGTTTTGCGCTAATTCATTAACACGTTGTATTATGCCCCTGACGGCCCGATAGCTCAGTCGGTAGTAAACCTGCTGAAGCGAAGGTCGCGGTTTCGATTCTCGTAAGGGACAAAAATAACAAAATATTTGTATGACGAGACGAATATGAATATTTTTGCTCGAGTCATGAATGTTAGTATCTACAGGGTGAAATTGATATCATTGGCATCCTTTAAAACTAAGAGTCTACCCATCAAACTGAACAACTTTTACTATGGGAGCAAACCGATCGGAGCAACTAGAAAATCAGCTGTCCCATTTGAGTCGAGTAGGCATTGCAGTTTAGTATGGGACAGCAGATTTTTTAGTTGCTCCGATCGGTTTGCTCCCATAGTAAAAGTTGTTCAGTTTGACGGATAGACTCTTAGTTTTAAAGGATGCCAATGATATCAATTTCACCCTGTATATTCTAGATACTCTCTAGACATGATGACTAGTCATCATAATATCATACAAGTCTAAGCTTAGATTCTGGTACATTAAATGTGTCTAGACAATTTGTGAGACAATGTCCAAGATACTTATTTATTTTTATTATATCGACTATATATGTATATAATTTCAGTAAATAGACGTCCACATCTAGACCCTGGAGTATGTACTTGTATACCTGTTACACGCTAAAAATTATATATTTACCTACTTTGTTTCTACCCAAAAAGCGGTGAATGCTGTGCTGTACACAGTTACTTCAGTAGAGTCGTCATTTAAAGAAAAGTAAATATAAAAATATATTGTTATGCACCTAGCTCTCTACGACCTCAAGTGTTAAGGTAGGTATGTGATCATTATATTATGATACACACGTGGTTGCTCTTGTTTTTTTTCCATTTTTTCTTTCAAGGATTAATCGTACTTGTGTTAGTCGAAAAAAGTACTTACGAAGTTATGCGCTACAAAAGTAGGCAACGAAATATAAATAATGCATTCCATTAGGCTTTCTTTTGCGCTTCGGTCTCCTTTTTTAGGGTTCCGTACCCAAAGGGTGAAAACGGGACCTTATTACTAAGCCTACGTTGTCGGTCCGTCCGTCCGTCCGTCCGTCCGTCCGTCCGTCTGCCCGTCCGTCCGTCCGTCTGTCCTACCTATTCAAGGCTGTAACTTTTGAACCGTAATAGCTAGATAGTTGAAATTTTCACAGAATGTGCGTTGTTACGGCGGATTTGCTAACAAATAATAAAAATGTCAAAAAGTTAAAAATTAAGGGGGGTTCTCAACAAGAAACTACTTTTTATCAACGTTTTTTCTTCACGCTCTATCGTAAAAACGGTAACATATACAACCGTCAAACTTAGTGTGATTATAGAGCAAACTCTACAGAATAACAACAAATACTAAAAACCGGTCAAGTATGAGTCGGTCTCGCGCTAAAGGTCCCGGACAAAAAAAGTTTTTTTCTAAGTTAATAATGTTGTGTTCTATGGTGGTGTGCTACGGAACTCTCGGTGCGCGAGTAGCCCGACTCGCACTTGACCGTTTTTATTTCATATCAGATCAGATGATCACATGGGTACATAAAAGATAGGGTTGGGTTACAGATAATATTTACTATTTACTTTTCGGTTATTATCCGTTACCCAACCGTATAGTACTGTAGCCACGGGACTTTTTAATTACAAAAAAGATTACCGATTGCCGTTTTGATATTATTGTAGGGTACGAAATGACTTATATAAATACCCGAGTCTTAAAGATCACAACCCGCCGTAGCAAAAATAAACTAAAAAAAAGTTTCTCAAATTTTTGAATTTCGAGGTTACCGTTTTTTTCTATACTGTCATGTTCTTCACCTTAGTTCAATACCCATATGTTATAGTAAGACTGTCTAAAGCTGCCATACAAAGCTATAGACCCATCGAAATTGACTTTTTCATCTTGTCTTATAGCTTTGTATGGCAACTTTAGACAGTCTTACTATTACGTATGGGTATTGAACTAAGGTGAAGAACATGACAATATAGAAAAAAAACGGTAACCTCGAAATTCAAAAATTTGAGAAACTTTTTTTTAGTTTATTTTTGCTACGGCGGGTTATGATCTTTAAGACTCGGGTTTTTATATAAGTCATTTCGTACCCTACAATAATATCAAAACGGCAATCGGTAATCTTTTTTGTAATTAAAAAGTCCCGTGGCTACAGTACTACTATCAAATGTCATTGATAATAACGATTCATGCAAGGATGGATTTTAAACGATTTTCTTGCATTATTTTGTGACGCGCTGCTTCCCAGTAATTCTTCAATTAGTTGGAGCAAAAAGTAAACAAGTTGAAAATAATATTATGCCCAAAGACATCAGTACAAATGCATTGATAATCAAGTTTTAGAATGCAGTAATTGTTAAAAAGTCTGATGATATTGGGGATACTTATAAGAATTTCATTACCTACCTTAATTGGTGTAAATTGTAAACGAGAAGCCTTTATCTTGTAGTGAGACAAAGAACAGAAAAAACAACAACTCATAAATATCAAAATTAATAACCACAATTACCTACCTCTACCATAATCGACTTAACCAACCAAAATCTTCAGCAAAAAAAAAATCACAAACAGAAAACATTTCCGTAAGGATTACTTCCCCACCAACTTTACTTTTGTACGTTGAATTCACTTTCACAATAGACAGTTGACGAATCCAGTACCACTGTAAATTCCCAGTGCTGAAATTGTGCTTTCATTTCATTTCAGTTTTCGCAATTCTGTATCGTAGCTCCCAGGTTGAATATTTCCAAAAGTGTTATATACACTAAAAAAGAATGAGAATTCGGTCCGACCGATTTCAGGGCTGTTATCGCATGCTCGATAGCTGGAAAAGTGTCTTTAGGGCTTACCCTTGTCTCGCAGGTCAACAAGAAAAGCTGGCTGTATGGATTTGCTTTGCTTTAGTATGTACGTATAAAATAAGTAGGGTCGAGTTTTTTGTCGACATTCGCTAAATGAGATCACGTTTTTGATTGCGATAAAATCCATAATCCTTCTGACAATTATGATGTGAAGTATTTAAGGGATTTACAGCGTTTTTAAATGTTCTCGCTTTTTAGTGTTGGTTTCATGGAGTAATTATTTGTTCCAGCATTTTTGGATCAAACATACAACGACCTCATACACCCCAACTGATTTATATCAAAATAATTAGATTGAAATAATAATTTCATTATTTTTATAGTTAAAATTTAAAGTTATTCGCATTTTAAGAATTGAGGCAAAAATTATTTGTTATCATTTCAGAAATGAATGAAAGCGCTTTCGTACTAATGGATACATTTTAATAATCTTGTTTTGGTAGTAAGTAGGGTGAGTGTGCCCGTGCGGTGGGTTGACATCGGGTTCAGAAAATTTAAAATTTTACAAACAAAAATATTTAATATTTTGAAAAATATACTTACCTATGTTGAAACCATGATAATTCGATTCTGCTCTCGATTCTAAACAAACTACTTTCTAGTTTTGCGTTAATTAATTAACACATTGTATATTGTGGCTACCTAACCTTATTTATGGTTAGGGTTTAGGGTTTTATGGTTTTTTTATTTTATAAAGGTAAAGGTTTGAACTTTGGGTGTCAAATAAGCATAATCATATGTACACATGGCGACACATCAAGCTACCCAAAACCAAAATAAGCTGGCCGCGCGTCGGCATAGTAATGTATAACGTCGCGCGGCCAGCTTATTTTGGTTTTGGGTAACTTGATGTTTCGCCGTGTGTACGTTGTACCGACTAACGCCCATAAAGCCTCCTCGAGGATAGGGCTATGTCCTGCAATGGGATTTATAAAGGCTGATGGTGATGATATGACTATATTCCAGTATACTGATTCAAATTCAAACCCGCTGCCCTTGATTCATCAGGTCGGCTCACTGCCAAGCCAACTAAATACCTTCCACCAGGCCTTCAGGCCGCGCCAGTGTTGCCACTTTAGCCACTTCTTAGCTAAATCTAGCAACATTTTTGAACTTGTCAGGTACAAAAAAAATATTCGGTGGCTAAATAGTTTAGCCACTTATTCTAGCCACTTTTTTTGTTTATTTATTTATAAATAAATATCAATTTATTAAGCTAAAGTTAATCATTTTAACGGGTTCTTAGAGAGTTTTTTACTGTTTTTGAGTTCCGATTACCTAAACGTAGAAGTCAAAAGGCTATTTTCTACGATGAGCATTGTAAAACATCAACATATTAATAGAATGGGTAACAATAACTCACTCAAAATTCATATTTTTATTTAAAAAATTGTAAAAGAGCATAATTTTATAGAATAAATGATTGTAAATCAACATCCAAATAAAATAATTCTTAGCATATTTATGTATTTTTTAAACTTTACTTTGTTCAGCCACTTTTAGCCACTATAGCGACTGTAAAATTTAAACTATCTAGCCACTTTTTGATTACGGATAGCTACTTGATCCGGAGGCAACACCGCGCCGTAAAAAAGTGTCATCTATCAATAATTATAATTATATATATTATTATTATTATTATTAATTATAATTATTTATTTTTAAAAGGAAATCGTTATTTATGACACCGAAAGCCCGAATTATAATTAGAAAATTTATATGACGCAAATACCTTTCCGCATAATTCCGGATGCGATTGTGTATTTAATGATTAGTCAATAAGTTGTGTAAGAAGAGGATATTAATTTGAATAGATCTTCAAAGACGTTTTCTGCGGAAGTTATCGTGATTTTGTATGATTTAAAGCAGATTATAAGGACTAAAATATCTACACAGATACGTGAACATAATACCTAGAATTATACTTAATAACTGTAACCCCGGTGTATCACATGCGATCGCATATGAAGCAGAATATGTATGAGTTAGGTTCTAACCTTTGTATACCTAGTAGGATAACATTTTAACATATTGTATATCAAGTAGGATTAAAGAATATTAATTCCATAACTATGATAAATCGCTCTATAAAAGGTATAAACTTAAATGCGTTAACTTTAAGAGTTGGTTCAGACCATCAAACTGAACAACTTTCACTATAGGACAAACATAGATAATACAAAAAACTGCTGTATTTAACATTTGGGTCGAGTAGCTATTTACATTTTCTATGGAAAATCATATTTTTTATTGCGATTTCAATATTATGTTCCCTTAGTGAAAGTTGTTCAGTTTGATGGTCTGACGCACCCCTAAACTAAAGTATGTAATACTCTGTATAGCGCCAATAAGACAAAAAACATGGCTGTATACAGGGTGTACAATAAAATGGGACAGCTACTTAAAGGGGTGGTTAAGACCATCAAACTGAACAACTTTCTCTATGGGACCAATATCTAAATCGCGAAAAAAAAAATCCGCTCGCCCATACAAAACTGCAAACATTAACTCGACTGAAATGTATGGGACAGCAGATTTTTTTTTTCGCGATTTCGATATTGGTCCCATAGAGAAAGTTGTTCAGTTTGATGGTCTGAAGCAACTCTTAAAGTTAACGCATTTAAGTTTATACCTTTTATAGAGCGATTTAGAAGTAGCTGTCCCATTTTATTGTACACCCTGTAGATATTTTGAATTATCGCATTATTATAAATCAAGCATAATATTTTTTTAATTTATGAATACCTAACTGGTATATTCTAATCTAAACTATTTTATATCTTTCATTCGAAATACATATGTCAAATTTGGTAGATAATTAATCTATTAAAATCTTATCCAGAAGTAGTGAAACAGGCCCAACCATTTTAATTTGACTGGCATGGCTGGCAGATTGAACTTCGAGCTTGTTAACATAATCTTGAAATTAAATGGTTTTGATGACACTGATTTTGATAAAATATTCAAATTTCCTGTGATTCTAAGTATGAAGGAAGAAATTCTAGTTATTAATTCGTGTGTATCCAGGAATAGATTCCGCTACATTCCTAATATCGGAATTATTATAAAACTGTAACAGAAGTGTGCCTGTACATTGAAGATATTTACAAAAAAAGATTACGATATGGTTTTTAGATGTCCCTGATTCCAAATCACCAATTTTTTTATTTTTTGTCTGTCTGTCTGTTTGTTTGTTTGTTTGTTTGTTTGTTTGTGGGTTTGTTTGTTCGAGCATGACGCAAAAACTACTGAACCGATTTTGATAAAACTTTTTTTGTTTGATAGCTTAAGATCTGACTTAAAATCTGGTATATAATTTATGCGGACGAAGTCGCGGGTAAATGCTCGTAATTTATATTTACGTTTTTTAAAGATTAGAAACAATTTTATTATTCATATTATGAGGATCATATTAATAGCATTAATAATTTAAACAGGTTGTTTACTTATAACTAGGTACCTATATTCTTACGTTTTCTTGACTTCGTTAGATTTATTTTTATGATACAGTTCTGCGTTAGAATAATAATGATTTCTCTATAAAGAGTGTCTAATGTGTGTTGCCAAAAAAAACAAAAGATGACCGTCACTAAAAGTCAATTGAATAGTAATGTCGGTCGAGTGTCCGTCCGTCCATACGATTTTTTCAATGTCAAAATCTTTGTTTCAAAAGAAATAGTAGGTATACGTATGCAAATAGTATTGTATACTATACTTAGTTATACGGCTGTAAGTTCTGTTAACCAAAATACAAGAACTGTTGTATTTTTTCATGGTCTATCAAGCTATTTCATATAATTTAGTACACACTCTGTTGCAGTTAATCTTCCATTAAACCTCTTGCTGTCACTTTTTGTTTTGTTGATGTAAAAAAACTGCCAAGAGATTGGAGGTTTAACTTTAATGAGCGTTTCTGCAACTGAGTGTGAGTTAGTCTAAATGCTATTCCATTTATTTTAGATGGGTAGAGTTACCGATGTTAGCCTCTGAATCTACTTTATTTTATCGACTTGCTTTTTCTCGCCACTATGCCGCCAGTGTGTTATTTCGCTACGATATAACTTATTTTCGCTTCAACTAAACTAAATGGTTAATTACATAACTTGTTACGAGTAGAATATAAAAGTATATTATATTATACTGTAATTAGATTGTTCTTCGACACAATCTTCCAGATTTTCTTTTTAACAAAAATAACTGAGTTAGACGTGAACTTGTTTTCAATTTCAGTTGTGGACACGAAATAGATTTTATGACGAAAGTCGAAAGCTGTATCGTATTTGATCCTTTTTAAGTACCTTGGCACTTATTTTGTCTGTTTTTCTATCTACCTTAGAGCGCTTACAGACGAGCGACAGTTGTCTGCGACAGCTTGCGACAGGGTCGCGTAAATCGCGAAAAAAAATCATCACTTCCATACAAAACTGCAAACCTACTCGAAGCCAAACGTATGGGGCAACTGTTTTTTTTCGCGATTTCGATGTTGATTCCATAGAGAAAGTTGTTCAGTTTCATAGTCTGGTCATCGCCTTAAAAAAGTGTCAGCATATTAAGAAGGACCCTGTATATAGGATGTTACAAACTACCAAAAAAACTGTTTTGGATATGGAGGTCTATCTCTCAGACTATACAACACTACGTCACGGTCGCAAACTGTCGCGCGACGGCCGCCGAGCCGACCGCTGTCGCGAACTGTCGCAGACAACTGTCGCTGGTCTGTAAGAGCCCTTAGATCCTCTAGATAGTTTTTAGGGGTCCGTACCCAAAAGGTGCCAACGGGACCTTATTCATTAGCCTATACGCTGCCCGTCCGTCTGTCTGTCCTACAAATAAAAGGCTCAGGAATGTATCTTTTGAAACTATAATTAGGTAGATGGTTGAAATTTTCACAGAATATGGTTTATTATGGCGGATTTGCTAACATATTATAATGAAAAAAAGTAAAAAATTTAGTGGTGTCCCAAAGACATATATTGGTGTCCCCATAATAGAAACATGTTTTTCAACGTTTTTTTTTTTGCTCTGTCGTTAAAACTGTAATACATACAAGTGTCTAACTTGGTGTGATTATAGTACATACTCTAAAGTGAAACAACAAATTATAATAACTGGTCAAGTTTGCTTGTGCTAAGGACCCCGAAGGAAAAACAATTTTTAATACGGTGGTACGGAACCCTCCGTGAGCGAGTTCGACTCGCACTTGGCCGGCTATTTTTATTTAATAAATGATAACACATATCTAAACTATTATAAAACTGTAACAGAAGTGTGTCTGTACATTGAAGATATTTACAAAAACAAGATTACGACATGGTTTTTACCTGTCCCTTATTCCAAATCACCAATTTTTGGATTTTTTGTCTGTCTGTTTGTTTGTTTGTTTGTTTGTTTATTTGTTTGTTTGTTTGTTTGGGTGTTTGTTAGTTCGAGTATCACGCAAAAACTACTGAACCGATATTGATGAAACTTTTTTGTTTGATAGCTTATCATCTGACTTAAAATCTGGTATATAATTTATGCGGACGAAGTCGCGAGAAAAAGCTCGTACATACATAAAATAAAAAAAAGTAGAAAATTAATCGGTGTCAATACTCTCAGTCTAATCTAAGGTGAAACAACAAATTATAATAACGGGTCATGGTCTAAAAAAACAAGGTCTTCTATTCCCAGAGTGACACAAGCCTACGTCACAAAAAAATGGCCGCTATACATGGTAAAAGGGTATGATGACGTAGGCTTGTGTCAGTCACGTGGTCAGTCACGTGATCGGAAGAGAATACCAGGCGCAGTATATTATTGTACCATGTAACGGGTCAAGTTTGCTTGTGCTAAGGACCCCGAAGGAAAAACAATTTTTAATACGGTGGTACGGAACCCTCCGTGAGCGAGTTCGACTCGCACTTGGCCGGCTATTTTATTTAATAAAATGATAACACATATCAATAACTATTAGTACCTAATCTTCGAAAACATACAGATTTACTGCAACTTTCCTAATGCTTCTTTTAGCACCTTCCTTAATCCTAATCCTACATACCTATAGAGATTGTAGAAATGTAAAATCGAAATGCGCTTTTCAGTGCATTTTCCTGCAGTTTCACACAAACGGTAATTAAGCATACACATCGCGTATAAAATAGGGCAACAGCCAGCCGTTCGTAGTGCAGCTCAGCCGTGGTTGATTATTCCATTGTTATATGTTTTTAACGAAAGCTTTGCCGCTCTTCCTTTTACATTATGGTCAAAATACGTAAGCTCTAAACCATTAATTAAACATTCGCGCACAAACTGATTTTTAGGGTTCCGTACCCAAAGGGTGAAAACGGGACCCTATTACTAAGCCTACGTTGTCCGTCCGTCCGTCCGTCCATCCGTCCGTCCGTCCGTCCGTCTGTCCGTCCGTCCGTCTGTCCGTCTGTCCGTCTGTGAGTCCGTCCGTCCGTCCGTCTGTCCTACCTATTTAGGGTTGTAACTTTTGAACCGTAATAGCTAGATAGTTGAAATTTCTCAGATTATGTCTTATTACAGCGAATTTATTAGCAAATAATAAAAATGTCTAGAAGTTAAAAATTAAGGGGGGTTCTCAACAAGAAACTAGTTTTTTATCAACATTTTTTCTTCACGCTCTATCGTAAAAACTGTAATACATACAAGCATCAAACTTAGTGCGATTATAGAGCAAACTCTACAGTATAACAACAAATACTAAAACCGGCCAAGTGTGAGTCGGTCTTGCGCTAAAGGTCCCGGACAAAAAAAATTTTTTTTTTCTATGTTAATAATGTTGTGTTCTGTGGTGGTGTGGTACGAAACCCTCGGTGCGCGAGTAACCCGACTCGCACTTGACCGGTTTTATTAATAAAATAATGTCATTGAAACAACATTTTGAATAATTTAATTATTAAAAGTTATTCACGTTTTAAGTTTTCGTAACAAAATTATTTGTTATTATTTCAGCAATGAATGAAAACAGCGTCATAGCGTGAATATAATAGCGTGCTCATGGATACTTTTTAGGGTACCTACACATAATTAAAGGCGACATGATAAACAACGTGTTAATGAATTAGCGCAAAACCTCATACACCCCAACTGATTTATAACAATATAATTAGATTGAAACAATAATTTCATTATTTTGATAGTAAAAATTAAAAGTTATTCGCATTTAAAGTTTTGAGGCAAACATTATTTGTTATCATTTCAGGACTGAAAGAAAGCGCTAACGTACTCATGGATACATTTTTATAATCTTGTTTTGGTAGTAAGTAGGGTGAGTGTGCCCGTGCGGTGGGTTGACATCGGGTTCAGAAAATTTCTAATTTTGCAAAAAAATTATTTAATATTTTGAAAAATTTACCTATGTTGAAACCATGATAATTCGATTCTGCTCTCGATTCTAAACAAACTACTTTCTAGTTTTGCGTTAATTCATTAACACGTTGTATAGGTGGTTTATTGACATCGAGTTCAATAAACAAATTATTTATTAATATTTGGAAATAAAATTAAAACCTTGATAAATCGATTCTACTCTCTATTCTAAACAAACAGTTTTCTATACTTTATAGGGTACACATAATTAAAGGAGGCATGACATAATAGGTGGTTTGTTGACATCGAGTTCAATAAACAAATTATTTAATAATATTTTGAAAAAATATTAAAACCTTGATAAATCGATTCTACTCTCTATTCTAAACAAACTGTTTTCTACTTTTGATTCAGCCACTGGGACGGACGGTGTCGGTACGCTATCGAAGTTTTCTAATTTCTATGTATGAGTGCATCGCTGATGTGTCCTTGTGTTAGCTAATGTAGCAATATGCAAATGTAGGGCACAACAAGCTTTGCACTCAGGTCCTCGAACCTCAAGGTACACTGAAAGAAATGTTTTGTTGTTATATGCAACCAAACTTTAGTGACTACCTAACTATTTTGTAGCACATAATCGAACATTTGGCTATCACTGAAAAAAAAAATTGTTTACTTCAACCAACATCATGAATCCATATGAGCCTGTCAACATCATGACTTCTCCGACTAAGAGAACTTTGTTAAACGAATTCGGCTTGTTGTTACAACTAACCCACTTTTGTTTATAGTAAACAATAATAACGTCATTTCAATTATTTTGGTGCTAATTAAGAGTCTTAGTAGGCTCGCATTTTTTCAGTGTATTTATAACCAAATGTTTGATTATGTGCTACAAAACAGTTTGGTGGTCACTCAAGTTTGGTTGTATATAACAAAACATTTCTTTCAGTGTAGGTACAAGCTAAAGTAAGGCATAAGTTAGTTAGCCGCAGCTGTAACTTGTGCTTTCATAGCTTCTGGCTATTGCATCACCAAAACCTACCAATGAGATGGGGGCTCGCTAAAATAATTGAAATGACGTTATTATTGTTTACAAAAAACAAAAGATGGTTAGTTGTAACAACAAGCCGAATTCGTTTAACAAAGTTCTCTTAGTCGGAGAAGTCAGGATGTAGACAGGCTCATATGGATTCATGATGTGTTGGTTGCGGTAAACAATTTTTTTTCAGGTGTCGTTTTACCAGTATTCAGGTAAGAAATAGGTTTTATTTCGATTTATGACAAAACTATTGATTCCCTATTCTAATTTCATTAAACAAAGTTTTTCCGAGATTCCGATCGACTAGCTATAGGTAATAATTTCACCATCACTTCAATGGAAGCGACAAAACAAATTTTCTCTTATCGAAACATGAATGCAACCACCGCTATCATTGCATAAACGAAACCGACTAAACCAAATCATGATAGATACTGTAAAATATTAGGAACACGATTCACCGATATTATTTAACCGAAATAGCTTTTTGCTATCAATGCGAATTGGTTTGTTGAGATTGTTGAAACGGCGACCAGAAACTACAATATAACACGACCTAATAGCTATGCTCTTTGGTGAGTAGGTGTACGAATGATAGCAAGAGGGCAAGTCAGCAAGTTCTCTTGACTGATGGCAAACAAAGAGGCTTTCAAGATAAAGAAACGTCCTCCCTAATAGCATTTGATTCAAGCAATCGCGTACTCGAACAAGGAGTTGGGCGCCGCATTAGTAAGCTCGCATAAGAAGGTCGTAAACCATTAAACCAACATCAGTGGGTAAGTACGTTGAACATGAAAGAAGCATTCTTATTTAGGTCATTGGAAAGAATGGCAATCAGACTGTCATTAGTAAGATAGATAAATTGCATTATCAAATGCCTACCAAAAGAAAGAATGTGAGAAGTATTGACTCAGAGTCGAGTCACAGATTAAACGAGTCTTGAAAAATGTACTGTAATCGTACATTTTCATACCTAGAAACATCGTCCTTGCTAGAAACACATTTTATATTTTTCAACATCATCTTCGACGGATCGCAAACGAGTGCTTTAAACATTTTCGAGCATCCATGGACATCGGATCATTACCTCAGCCGATATACTTCCGCTACTGGACATAGACCTCCCCAAGGATCACCACAACGATCGGTCCTGCGCAGCCCTCGTACAATGAGTTTTCTCCGCCTTCTCTAGGTGTCCTCGGTCCACCTTTTAGGGGGCTTACCCGGCTTACCCACGCTGCGCTTTCCGGTACACGGTCGCCACACGAGAAATCTTACATCGATGGACAACCAAACGCTTGGCGAGGATCGAATCGACAGACATCAAGCGCTATTTCAGAGTAATGTCCCGTCACACGTAGGCGAGAATACCAGCCTCCGTTAACATCGCATGTCTGGTAAACGATTTAGGAAATGGGTCACTGAAAACTGGCGCTAACGGTGTAAAAAGCTTGTCAGTTTACTATCTTTCAGCAGCAGCGTCGCTCAGGCCACAGATATAATACCTCAGGCTAAGGCTCTGTTGTGCCTTTTATCGAGCTCAGATTCAATTTGTGTAAAGTGGAGAAGGTGTGCTGTGTCGCACGTTCTTACATGCTCAAGATAGTGCCCATTCGTCTCACGATATAGATTTTCCGGAACAACGGCCACAATTCTCTGTTTATTTTCTAGTTATTTATTGCAATTGGATTGTAAAGGAATTTATACGCTTAGTGTAATCGTAGTTATGTATGTGTTTCATGAATTTTCAAATTAATTAGGCTTGACAGTGACAGAACATTAATTAGGCATTCGCTAATCAACGATTATACGGTCTCTGGGATGTGAATGTGGTCCGTGCTAATAATGTTATTACTTGCTATCAAAAATTTTGTAGGTACCTTACCTACGTGTAATAATTTTTTTGTTTCCCTGTTTTGGATAGAAACAAAAGGCGTTTTTCTATTACATATTTTTTTACGGCAGATTTTGTCTTAATGCTCGTTATCTCTACAGGGTTAAATTGATATCATTGGCATCCTTTTAAACTAATAGTCTACCCATCAAACTGAACAACTTTTACTATGGGAGCAAACTGATCGGAGCAAATTTTTTTTTGCTCCGATCGGTTTGCTTCCATATTGAAAGTTGTTCAGTTTGATGGGTAGACTCTTAGTTTAAAAGGATGCCAATGATATCAATTTCACCCTGTATGTACTACATAGTATAAAACAAAGTAGCTTCCCGCTGTCTGTCCCTATGTATGCTTACATCTTTAAAACTACGCAACGGATTTTGATGCGTTTTATTTTAAATAGATAGAGTGATTCAAGAGGAAGTAGTATATGTATATTTTTGTATCAGTATTGCACCCGTGCGAAGTCGGGGCGGGTCGCTAGTTTATGTATAATGGAGAATTTTCGACTCACCGATTGACTGGGACACTCATGATCATGAACATAAGATTCTCACTTGTTAAAAATGGAACTACAGGGTGAAATTGATATCATTAGCATCCTTTTAAACTAAGAGTCTACCCATCAAACTGAACAACTTTTACTATGGCAGTAAACCAATCGGAGCAAAAAAAACTGCTGTTGCATACATTTTGTGTCGCGCAGGCATTGCAGTTTAGTATGGAGCAACTGATTTTTTTGTTGCTCCGATCAGTTTGCTCCCATAGTGAAAGTTTTTCAGTTTGATGGGTAGAATCTTAGTTTAAAAGAATGCTAATGATATCAATTTCACCCTGTATAATAAAAACATTCGTAGAAACAATCTGAAACATTATACTACCTATTTTGAAGGTGTTGTAGAGAAACTCAAACTCAAATTTTCAAAAACAGTAAGCCTCGCGATATTCAGTTAGTTTGTACGAGTATGTGGTTAGGACATAACATGTATTACTTATTATATTACTTGCTTCACTTCCTCTCGTCTCGTTGCGTATGCGAGACCTTCATAATTGAATCACAGCTTCCCAGTATGTAATGTAATGTACGTACCTACTGTATTCATAATATACTAAATATAATTAGTTCAAATCCCAGACAGACATTGTACCCAATTTTGTAACACAGAAATGTTTAACAGTAAAGATCAGAATTTGACTAATGAACTAACTCATGAATGTGTAGGTAGCTTGGAGATTCATGAGATGAGGAGTGTAATATTTTTTTCACACCACCCGCTTGAAAATTCGTATGAAAACTTATCATGGAGACCTGCACCAAAAAGAACTTAATTCGAAATTTGAACTGGCCACCACGAGTATTGAACACAAAAAAGAAAAAAAGGCGCGAATACTGCAAATCTCTGTACTTACCTATTGCTACGAACAAAATTATAAAAAAATATTACATTTTCTTTCCACAACTGGAGTGCGATTTTTTAATCTCATTCGCTGAGTTCAGCAGTTGAAAATGTCAAAATTACTATGGAGACACGCATCTTTCTACTGCTGATTTGACTTTCAAAAATCGCACTCCTGGAGTATGATTTTTTAATGTCAAATCAGCAGTAGAAAGAGGCACGTCTCCGTAGTAATATTGACATTTTCAACTGCTG
This sequence comes from Agonopterix subpropinquella, assembly GCA_922987775.1. NCBI lineage: Eukaryota > Metazoa > Arthropoda > Insecta > Lepidoptera > Depressariidae > Agonopterix > Agonopterix subpropinquella. The sequence continues at coordinate 10,621,052 of OV277700.1, read as the reverse complement.
AGTTCAAAGAATGAGTTTCAAAAATCGCACTCCTGGTCTTATGTTTCAAATATCTACTTTCACTTTTAATTTAATAAAATAGTGTTTTCTAAATAAATACTATACTATTGAACTCTAATACTTTGTTATAAACTCTAATAAAATAATTGGTTTCTAACCATAGATAATTTACACGCTCCCCGAACAGTATTGCTTTTTATTTTCTCGCGGAGGGTGTGAAAAGTAGAGTATGGTCCTCGGGGATAAACGTGTTTTCATCTTGGGCGAGTTTGAACCCCTCGCTTCACTCAGGATTCTAGTCTTAACTCCCTCACTTCGCTCGGGAGTTAACTCTAAACTCCCTCGCTGTGCTCGGGAGTTAACCCTAGAATCCCTCGTAACGCTCGGGATTCAATATCGCGCCCGTGATGAAAGACACTGCTTTATCCCCTTGGTACACAATCTACTTTTATCCGACTTCGCCGGAGGAGGTAATGTTTTTTGAGTGTATAAGTAAGTTATTTATTTTTTTCATTTGGTTTTCCTCTTTGCAAGTGAATCGAATCAAAACTTATGTAAAATATTTTCTTTCTTTCTTCTTTAAGTAACGTACCGAAAATAGTGTTTTTTTTAATTTACCTAATACTACGCTACGTATTATACTTCTTGCTATTATTGCATTAGGCATTAGGCAAGTTAGTTAGTTTAGTACCTAGGTATAATGTTATTTATGCATACAATATGAGGCGAGGGAGCGACACTAAAGTATATGTCATGATATATAATAGCTGTTGATTTTTCGTTTATACGGGGTGTTATAGGGTAAACTGTTGCATTACTTTAAGTGACTTTTCAAAAAAATTTAATCAATTACAAATGAAAAAAACAGTTTATTTAGAATGTTGAGCTTTTAAGGAAGCAATAAGAAAAAAACCGCTAAAATTTTTTGGACTTTCTATACTAAAATGTCATCAGCTGACCGAACGTTTGTATAAAAAATTTGAATTTCCCTTTGTTCCTTTGGGAAAGTTGTTCAGTATCATGGGTAACACTCCTTAAAGTAATGCAACTTTTTACCCTATAACCATAGTGTAAAGAACTAATAGTGGCGAAGCTCAGCGGTCCGGTAGGCCAATCATGCGGGGCGTGCGGGGGCCGGGAGGACTGTGTCCCGGCTCACGCTGCCTGCGCGCGTACCCTGACAGCGAATTGAGTTAGGGTACGCCCGTCCCCCGCCGCAACTCGCACGCCGCGCGGGCATAGATCCGCCGCGACCGCTGAGCTTCATCACATCACTTATTTTATTTACACTATTCTATAACCCTGCATACAATTAGTAGCGACCCACCCCAGCTTCGCCCGTGTGCGGGTGGGATCTTTATTAATAGTAGTAAATACATGTATTATATACAAAAGAAATGATCTAAATTACAGTGAGAATTGTATCAAAATCCGTTGCGTGGTTTAGAAGAAGTAAGCGGCGAAACAAATATAATAGGACATGCATGGGTATGCATGTTTTATACTATTTAGAGAAGAGATACGAATAGACATCATTACGGTTATTATTGGTCCCACCATCCTTCATGTTAGTGGTAACCTAAGGTTATTCAGCATTTCTAACTCTATGACAAGCCATCGACTCTACAGAAGAGCATCCTAAATGCACTGCATCCATTTGCATGTTCGATATTATTATTAGGTATTATTATCTTGGTTACGAGTATTTACTGCTATTCATAGATTTATATACGCTAGTAATATATATGTCTTTGCTGCTATTGCTATTTGGCTGGAAGGACCGGTAATTGTACGTTTTTACAACCACCAATGACATCTGAATACGATTTATGATATCTGTTAGGCAATGATATAATGAGCGATCTAATGACGTTTCAGTGGAGATTTATTTAGCGCAATCGGCTCCTAAACATCTATACTTATTAGACAGTTCCGTGACTGACTGACAGACAGACAACGTACATCCTAAACAGCTGAAGATAGAAACATGAAAATATATTCTACGGAGGATGTAGGGGTGCGCTAAGAAAGGGATTTAAAATTTTATTAAATTTTTCGATATACTTATTCTAATTTAACGCAAAGTCGCGGCCAGAAGCTAGTATATTATATGCTTGCTTGTAAACTAACACCAACTGTCGATTTCGTTGAGTTAGAAATGTGAAGTGATTGACTACGAAATGAGGTCGTTCGTTAAAGTAGGTGGGTAGGTAGCGGCAGTGGTTTAAGGTTTCAGTCTGCGGTCGAGTGGCCGGGGGGCGCCGATCTCGCAATCAGCCGGTTTCTACTTCAGTGGACGCCGCCCCGCGCGCCGCCGCCCCCCGCGCCACCGCCCCGCGCCGCCGGCCGCCACCGCGCCGCCAGCGATGCGTGCCCCGTCACGGAACACCCCACAAAAGAAAATCATATCGCTCTCCCTTATAGGTACAGGGTCCTTCTTAATATGCCGACACTTTAAGAGGATGATCAGACCATCAAACTAAACATCTTTCTTACTTATGGCACCAGCATCGAAATCGGGAAAAAATCTGCTGTCCGATACATTTGGCTCGAGTAGGTTTGCAGTGTTGTACTTGTATCGAAGAGCAGATTTTTTTCGCGATTTCGATGTTGGTGCCATAGAGAAAGTTGTTCAGTTTGACGGTCTGATCATCCCCTTAAAAAAAATTCAAGGACCCTGTAGGTGGTATAGCCACAGTATAAGAAAAAGTATCTATTACAACATGTATAGCCAAACACACTGGTTATTCTACCGTTGGCGCGCTCCATACAAACGTAGTATGGTGATATTTTCAATACTATCCAATTAAAGTCAATGAAATTTTTCAAAAACAATTTCTATGTCGGTATGAAGTCAGATTTTCGATAAAATTTATAGTTTTAAAGTTACAGTGCCACAAATATTTTCATACAAATCTTAAATTAATCCTAGCATTGAAACTGTATATTTTAACGAAAATCTGACTTCATACCGACATAGAGATTAGTTACTTGATTGTTTTTGAAAAATTTCATTGACTTTAATTAGATAGTATTGAAAATATCACCATACTACGTTTGTATGGAGCGCGCCAACGGTAGAATAGCTTCATACCGACATAGAGATTAGTTACTTGATTGTTTTTGAAAAATTTCATTGACTTTAATTAGATAGTATTGAAAATATCACCATACTACGTTTGTATGGAGCGCGCCAACGGTAGAATAGCTTCATACCGACATAGAGATTAGTTACTTGATTGTTTTTGAAAAATTTCATTGACTTTAATTAGATAGTATTGAAAATATCACCATACTACGTTTGTATGGAGCGCGCCAACGGTAGAATAGCCTTAAGGGGGTGCTTCAGATCATTAAAATGAACAACATTCAATATGGAGCCAATAAATACATCGCGAAAAATATCAGTTGATTCATATATAGTACCGACTAGACTCAAATGTATGGGACAGAAGTTTTTTATTTCGCGATTTCGATGTTGGCTCCGATTCCGTTAGTGAAAGTTGTTTAGTTTGTTAGCCTGAAGCACGTACTTAAGTATTACTAGGGTGTTTACACCCTGTATTTTCCCTGATTCGCCCGCACATGACTCGCCTATATTTCTTCCCCAAATTCAATTTAACACTTCCTTGAAGACGTAGCCTTTGAAATTTAACACTGTATCGTTTACAGGGTGTTAGCGTAGACATTTGAATTACTATGATCGATGTTTGTACTCATGATATTGACTATACAACGTGTAAATGAATTAACGCAAAACTAGAAAGTAGTTTGTTTAGAATACAGAGCAGAATCGAATTATCATGGTTTCAACATATGTAATTTTTTTCAAAATATTAAATAATTTTTTATAAAAAAAAATCAGAACCCGATGTTAACCCACCGCGCGGGCACACTCACCCTACTTACTACCAAAACAAGATTCTTAAAATGTATCCATGAGTACGTTAGCGCTTTCATTCATTGCTGAAATCATAACAAATCATTTTAACCTCAGAACTTAAAATGCGAATAACTTTAAATTTTAAGTATCAAAATAATGCAATTATTGTTTCAATCTAATTATTTTGTTATAAATCAGTTGGGGTGTATGAGGTTTTGCGCTATTTTATTTACACGTTGTATACGTTCCCACAGGAACAAAGGGAAAATCGAAAAAAAAAACTTTTCTTACAAAAGTTCGATCAGCTAATTGCATTTAGTATCGAAATTACAACATTTTTTTTGCTAAGCTATAGGTTTCTCAGGGAAAGTTGTTCAGTATCATAATTACAATCACCTCATAAAGTAATGCAACTGTTTACCCTAACACCCTGTATAAATAACGGAACGGATACGAGATACGGTGTAAAATATGATTTACAATTGACGGCAAGAAAATGGCATAGTAGCTAAACTTAAATTAATTTCCCTAGCTGGACAGGCAGTAAGTCCACGTAACATTTAAAAAAATAACGGTTTGCACTCCGGGAGTGCCGGCAGAAGTGAAAACTTGAACATATAAAAGTACTATCATTTATGTGGTAAAATCATAGGGTAAAATACAATATTCATTTATTGCGCTATCGTACATAAACATGACAATTTATGCGCTTAAACGAAACAGCAGGAACAGGCATACATTTTCGCCATGAGGTAGAAAAAGAGGACGATATGTCTGATCAATTTTCGATCAGGGTCATATCAGGGTGACGTCACGGTCCTGACGCGAGTTTAACATTTTTTACCCATTACAAAAAGTGCACAACGCGGCTAAAGAAGTTTTCGCTTCAGAAACCTTTCGATCGCAGCGAAAGGCTTTTAGTTTAAAATAACATTTACCCGCTCCTATAAGCGTTAGTTCTCATAATATGCGTACAAACAGTTTCAGAAGGTCGTGACCCAGGCCCAGCCCTGTCGTGCAAGTCCCTGACGGGTGTCTGTCTGTCTGTCACACGTGGCTTATGTTATTAGCATCACGTTATTACGTTGAGTTAACGTGAAACATCAAGTCACATGACATAAACAAAATACAAGGTGTAAGGCAAACGCCCCCGAAAACTCAATGGGGTGAAAGTACCCTTCAAAATGAACAATTTTCACTATGAGACCAAATAGGAGAACTCAAAAAAATATCTGCTATCTCATCCTAAAATTAATACCTACCTACCACGCAAAATATGGAACAGCAGATTTTTTTCGTTCTTCTCGTTTTGGTCCTATAATAAAAGTGGTTCATATTAATGGGAAAGAAATTTGGCGAATTTGGACCCAGCCATTTTTACGAAAACTAAAAGCCCTTCAGGATGGCGGTTATAATTATTAGAAGCAGAAAAAATTAAGGTAAGTATTTTTTTTAAAAACTTCCACATCTCCAGAAGTCCGGATTCAAAAGTAGAAATTCTAGTAAAATAGACCAATCATCCAAAAAGCAGTAGCAAAACGCAACTACGTCAGCTATTTTCATCCAATATTATCATTGAAGAATTTTTTGGACGTTACGGAACGTATTTAGCTTGGTTGAACTGATAGTGTGTGTGATTTCGTTTTCTTCCATTATCCCAATATTGTACGGTTATCGTGAATTCTCATTAAAATAAACACAATGAATCCGTAGAAGATTGAGTGGACTATCTAATAAGAATGATTATGAGTTTCACACACTTTATACAAAAGGTATCATAAGGAGAAATACCTTTCCCCCAACTTCTACAGGTTACAACTAATTTACTATTTTGTTAGCTTAGTTTCATTCTACACATATTACTAAGTTTCATTAATGTACGATACCTCTTAAGTCTGGGTCTCGAATTACACGACCATCCGCCAAACTTCTTTCACCCCTTTGAATTTTCGAGAGCATTTGCCTTACACCCTGTGTACCGCATTTCGCATGTTCCACTTTCTAGTGCCTGAAGTCAAGGGAATTTAATTAAATCACCCTCGAAACGGTACCACAATCATTAATAATTAATTGAATGACTTAATTTCAATAAAAATTCTTTTCAAACAAAATTTCATTAAGTTGTTTGTTCGTTTTCAATTAAGAGTCCGGAGAACGATAATCGCTTTTCCAATTTAACTATTCGCGAACACAGCATTATTTTATATTACTTAATTTCTTAAGATTGCTCTGAAGGATGAATCTGAGAACTAATTGCTTCCATTGAGAGACAGAAAGAAGTCGATTTTTACAGGATGCAGTGTTGCCAGATGATAGCATCTGGCATTCTCCCCAAATCTCCCCCGAAATCCCCCCAAAATAGTAGAAAGAGAAAGAACCATCCAACTGGAAAAATATTTATTTATTCAAATATTCAAATTCAGTCAAAAAAAAAATATATATTCAGCAATTGCTTCCATGAATGGATCTCCTTTTGCGTCGTCAGCAGTTCCATACCTTTTCTCTGAGTTCAATCTCTAGAGCATCTTTGAAGTTGCTTTAAAATTAAATTAACACATCCTTCCAGCATTATCATAATTCGAGGGGTGAAAGCCTATTTGGCTTAAGCGACACCAAGGCCGATATTGAGTTATAATTATATTTGGAATCAGCGAATTTTTCTGCGTCGATTGAGCTGGGTCCCATAAATATCGGAGCACTTTTATGGTGCTTAAACCAATGGAAATTTTGGCCTCATTTTAGCCCACTGATGTATGAAACGCCAAAAAATTTAAACGTTTTTTTTGGACAGTGGATATGAACCATGCAATTATTTGATTAGAACCCACTTAAACTGTTTGTGCTTTCCAAACAATAGAACTCAATGGCGGTTAAAGCGTTTTGCCTGCATCTACTTTTAAGGACGCACTGTCGCTTAAAACATTTTGCCTTTTATAAATAAACACCACCACTGTCACTTAAAACAATTAGCTTTTATCAATAAAAATTCGACATGGCGCTTCAACCTTTTTGCCTTTATGTACTTTCATCATACCTTGTTGTTTGAATCATTATCGTCTTTATGAAAAACTTGACCAGCATGTCGTTTCAGAAGTTTATCCGCCCTCTATAACTTAATTTGAGTGTGGATCAAACATATCTCAACTTTAACTTGTGTTATTAAAGCACTTATCAAAGCTCAAAAAAATAATAACTATGTCCGTTCATACAAGGAAATATTATTATGTGACAATTTTGCAACGTCGGATAAAACAATGTTAGTTTGGCGCCAACGCGTTTGACTTGTTAGATGATACAAAGGCTGTTTTCTTATAAGGACGTTTAAAATAGCTGTAATTTGTTGCATAAATAGTCGGTAATGAAAGTTTAAAATGATTAAGTATAACTTTACGAATGTTAAATTTTTATGATAATAAATAATTTAGTTTTCATTATAATACTTAATACTTAATCATAATAATTATGACTGATTTATAGGCTGTTTTCCTAAAAGGATACTAAAATTAAAATTTGTGACATAAATAGTTGTTTAAGAAACTGATTATGATCATTATAAGGCGGATGATTCTCGTAGGAGATATAAGATAATTTAAATAAAACATTTTTATGAAAGATCTTCTTTTATTTAAAAAAACAATAATCTCCACTTACATTGAACTTTTAAAATGAGAAACAATTGCATTGCATCATTCACCATCATTTATAAAGTTATACAAACAGATGTGATTTAAAACAAATGCTGTTGTATTAAAATTGTTGTTTAAGCTATTATAATTTTACTCTGAAATATTATATTTTGGATTTTAAACCAATTAGATTTACTCAATCCAGTTGAAAGAATGTTGGTTAAAGCACTAAGCCATACTCTGAAAGACAATAAAAGTAACACTTAAACCATTTTGCTTTCAACCGTCAGCAGAATAATGTGGAGGTTAAATCCTTTTGCCTTCTTCTATTATATGGTTACTTTGTATGAAGCGACATTTTTTTTTAATAATAATGTCATCAAAAGGTGAATAATAAAACCAACAATTGAGGCTTTTCGAACGAAACTAGTTTGTATCATTTTTATGTAAGAATAACCTACCGTTTTTTTTTAATGATTTTTTTACGGAAATTAAAAACTTTAAAACGCTCTTCTGTAAAATTCCAAAAATGTCACTTAAACCAAATAGGCTTTCACCCCTCGATATTATGCTCCAAATGGATTCGGCCGTGTTGATGGCTAATCTGCTCTAAGTTTGTCTTTTATAATCGCAACTTGGGAGAAGGCCCTCCAAGCTAATTCCCCCCCCCCCCCCCCGCAGAACCCCCCCAAAGGATTTGTCCCCCCCAAAATCCCCCCATGGTCTGAATAAAAACCCAGAAATTTGGGAGGAATCCCCCCCATCTGGCATCACTGACAGGATGTTAGGGTTAATAGTTGCATTACTTCAATACTGATTTTACTCATGATAATGAACAACTTTCTCAAAGGGAAATAAAGGATATCCGAAAAATAACTCGACTTTTCGCTGATTGCATTTAGTATGGAAAGTTCAAACTTTTTTCGGGAATTTCCTATATGTTTCTTAAGGGATATTCAGTATCATGGGTACAAATTACCCCTTTAAGTAATGCACTAAACTGTGTACCCTAACATCCTGTAATATAAACTCCAGTTTGTAGGGTATTATTTGGAGTAAATTAAAATTCATTAATTTCCCAATATAACGTCTTCCCTCGTATAATATCCTGCAAGCTGTTATTCCGTTCAACCGCCGCCGCTCAGTTATGTAACCCAAATTACAGTGCTTAGGAACTCCGAACGATCGATTATCCTAACCTAACCTTCCCGAACGGCAGTTTGAATTTCTCCCAAATTCGTTTACTTATCTTGATGTTTATAAATTGTCTCACTGTGTTAACTAAAATAGTAGGTCTTGGAAATATATCAGTAAAATTTCAAAACTATTTTTTGTATTGTTTCTTTTTAGTGTTCCGTACCCAAAGGGTGAAAACGGGACCCTATTACTAAGCCTACGTTGTCCGTCCGTCCTTCCGTCCGTCCGTCCGCATGTCCGTCTGTCCGTCTGTCCGTCCGTGCGTCTGTCCTACCTATTTAGGGCTGTAACTTTTGAACCGTAATAGCTAGATAGTTGAAATTTTCTCAGATTACGCGTTATTACGGTGGATTTGCTAACAAGTAATAAAAATGTCAAAAAGTTAAAAATTAAGGGGGGGTTCTCAACAAGAAACTAGTTTTTATCAGCGTTTTTTCTTTACGCTCTATCTTAAAAACGGTAATACATACAAGCGTCAAACTTAGTGTGATTATAGAACAAACTCTACAGAATAACAACAAATACTAAAAACCGGCCAAGTGTGAGTCGGTCTCGTGCTAAAGGTCCCGGACAGAAAAGTTTTTTTCTAAGTTAATAATGTTGTGTTCTGTGGTGGTGTGGTACGGAACCCTCGGTGCGCGAGTAGCCCGACTCGCACTTGACCGTTTTTATTATCATTAGTTTCTCTAAACCCACCAGAACCTTCCTACTTGGTATTTTAAAGCAGTCGCTTCAATCTGGGGCCTTATTGTGTAAACAACTACCAGATTCAATCGATATCAAATCGACATGGTGTTTTTGGCAGTCCTTAGTGATTCTGATTCTTAACATTTATTAATTTGAACCCTTTACCTATTAGACTTTGGTGTCAACATTCCGTGCTCTGTGATTAAAACAAAGCCCGTAATAAGAGCGGAGAAGGCTCGGGAAGCTGAAAAATTAAACAATAGAAATCCAAGGCCTTTCGCATTCCCTCATATTTTCTCTTTCATATCATTACCCTTATGAAATGGTTAGAGCTACGGTAGGAACGCGATCTAAATTCTAACCCAGGGGTAACCCCCTCTCATTATGACCGGACATTATGATAAAAGGAACCCATGAAATTGCTGTGTTTATGTTTAAATAATATTTTAAATTGTCCATTTAGATTTGATTAACGTGTTAGATAAGATTACACTGCCCGTTCTGTAACGATTAGTAAATAAAAGGATCCATTAGTACACCCCTACCTAAAATGTTTTATTCAACGCGACCTTTTTTGTAAGATTTTTTATTTGTACTATTTCTAAAAATTACCTTCACTAACATGTTGTCCAGTTAGGTCGCTCTAGCGGAAAATCAAATAAAAAGGGAAATTGGCAAAAATAATAAAATAATTTTGATACAAACGTTCGATCAATTAGCATTTAGTATGGACAGGGATTTTTTTTTCTAATTTCCTATATGTTTCTCAAGGAAAGAAACCCTTAAAGTAATGGAACTGTTTATCCTAACACCCTGCATACCTACCTACATCTACCCTATACATGTTAATTGTAAATCCTTTACATGTTAGTTGTAGTATTATAATAGTAGGTAGGTAACCTGACAGTAATTATCATGGATATCACAATGTGCAGGATGTAGGAGACAAACGTTGTCAAACTCGGAAACAGATTGCCTTCCGACTATGCTCCGCTACTCCGGATATATCGCCATCTTCCTCTAATTCATCGAGTTAGACATTCGACTTGCAATCATTGAGAAGTAATTCTGTATTATTTCCTTACTCTGAATAATAAGAATAGTTCATGATAGTATTTCAACTGGATACGAAGAAGATTAACGAGCCCAAATGTCAAAAAAAAAATTGTACAAACTGCTAATAAGTCTGGAATTGTACAAATCGCGAAATTGTTCCGATGGCGATGCTTCCATGGCAACGTATACAGTAAAATCAAATTTAAATAAAACCGGTCAAGTGCGAGTCGGGCTACTCGCGCACCGAGGGTTCCGTGCCACACCATCACAGAACACAACATTATTAACACTTCATTTGTCCGGGACCTTTAGCGCATGACCGACTCACACTTGGCCGGTTTTTAGTATTTGTTGTTATTCTGTAGAGTTTGCTCTATAACCACACTAAGTTTGACGCTTGTATGTATTACCGTTTTTACGATAGAGCGTGAAGAAAAAACGTTGGTAAAAACTAGTTTCTTGTAGAGAGCCCCCCTAATTTTTAACTTTTTGACATTTTTGGTACTAACTGCATTACTGACTAATTTCAAAATTGGCTCCATAGTGAACGTTTTTCAGTTTGATGGTCTAATCAAAACTACCCCGATTCCACGGTGTATGGGTTTAATTCTTAAATAATTTTACGGTTCTAAAAGGGTACCCTTCATCAGATCATGAAACTATACCTACAAATTTCTTTCTACATTGGACCACCATCGAAATCGCCAATAAAAAATCTGTTGTCTCATACATCTGGGTTTTACCTAAAAATATTATTCTATTCAGTTATTATCATGGTCCACATCGTATTTATTGCCTTCTTTCTTATTTGCAAGACGCCAAGCTATGCCAGCTCTCACATGCGAATGCGACAATGATTTATCTTTATTACACTGCCATGCCGGTACAATAGCTTGTTTGTCTTGTATTTGTCGTTTGGCCGTTGGACGTCCTTGTTATTATGTGTAGGTATAATTTTCCCAGCATCCAAACCATAGTTGGTATTAGGTTCCTATTGTACACATGGCGACATATTCAAGCTATACTAAACCAAAATAAGCTAGTGCCTATAGGCGGATTCACGAATAAATGAAGGAACAATTTTCGGAGTAAAAACTGTTACTCTGAATAGATAAGCATCAATCAACATGCAATAATTTTTGAAACCTTATATTTATTAAATAAACATAAGAGTCATTTATTCGATTTTTTTATGCCAACGATTCTAATCCTCTCTTTTTCAACTGCCAGGGCCTCAATTGCGCTATTTTATACGGTTTTTATCGTTCGGACGGAACGTTTTTGGTTTTGGTTTAGAATTGGTTTAGCAGACGTAAATTTTTTTTTTTCTGAACGGTTAAATCGCACAACACAATACAGAAAATTCGATCGAACGGACATCAAACGTTACGCCAACGTATCTTCCGAAATAAAGCTAAATCGTTACCGTTAATATAATTTGCGCGATACGAATTGTGCATAACTTTTTTGGTTGTGGTTTTGTTTTGGTAGTAGGTATCGTTCAAAATTAGCGCGATTGACCCCCAGATCAATTTAGTATGCATCCTTACCAAATACTTATCTATAAACTAGATATTGGGCCATAGACTGTTTTTCGTAGTTTTTAACCCCCGACGCATAAAGAGGGATGTTATAAGATTGACGCCTATGTTGGTCTATTTGTCTGTCTGTCTGTGGTATCGTAGCGCCCAAACGGGTGGACCTATTTCTTAGCTTTGTGTCATGAAAATCGGTTCAGCAGTTTTCTTGGAACTTTAAAAATTACGAAATAACATTAAATTACAAAAGACATTGCCCACGTGACATAGTGAATTCGTTACGGGTCGTTTTGTATGGGAAACGGGATTGGGCAATGTCTCAACGCTAAATCAAACATTTTTAAAACGTCAAAAATAATTCGGTCACCTATTATTTTTGATGTAAGCAAATGTATGTTTAACTTTTTAACTCTCTTTAAGATAATTTAGGTCAATTAATGTGTCGGGGACTGCAAGTGATTGTCGAATAATAAAAACAATGGTCATTTCATAGCGGTTCCTTATGCATCAATTGACCTGAAATATCTTAAAGATTGTTAAAAAGTAAAACATACATTTGCTTCCATCAAAATTAATAGGTGACTGAATTATTGTTCACTTTTTTTGTTTGTTTTAGCGTTGGGAGTTTTTTATTAGATAATGCATGGTAATGTTAAATTAAATCGTTTAAACATTGTATTGCCATAATAGTAAAGGCATTTTTTTAATTAAAACACCTTGATCAATTAGTATAAAAACTTGTAAATCTTTCATGGCGTCTGGCTCCAGTCTTTACCCTTGAGAAAATCTACCAACACGGAACCGTACTGAAAGAAGTTTAACAGCTTTAAAACAAACAATCAATCGTTTTCATGGCCGACCTGACTATTGAACGAATGAATGAAAAATTTACAGGTGTCGCACGGAATAGTGTCAAGTGGTACCTTAGAAGTGGAACCATGTAGCATGCAGATAAAAGATCCCATTAGCTACCTGAATAACATACAGACAGCTGTGTTTCAAGACCGCGTAGCGTAGAAAGAGTTGGCATAGCTAAGAAAAAATATATCGTTTTTGCGCCTTTCTGACTCATTTATTATGATGTAATGGCTTAGGCTAGCAAAACAAATTTAATTTGCTAGTTGGTACGAGTAGTGAATAGTGAAAAACATTTGAAATTGAAACAGATTTATTGTCACAGCAAAAAAAAATTCTACAACATCATTTCATCTAAACATATTAAATGAAAGAGAGATAGGTCTAGAACAAATGAATAACTAATTATTTTCAGATCCTTAAAATAAAAGCCTCGAAAAGGGTTACTAATTATTAATATTAATTAAAAAGTATATAATGGTATTTCCTTATTTTGAGAAAATGTTAGCGCTAAAATATTATATATTCGATGCCGGGTCGCACAGTTTTGATTCTCTACCTTTCATTAATTAGTAAATCGTTCAAACGTTCTTTATAAGTATAAAGAATCAAATATGTCTAGTATAGAAGTGTAACAAAACACCCTTGTAATATTAAACGGTTTAGTAAAACCATAGTTTCGACCATCAAACTAGACAACGATCACTACATATAAAGACAAGGTCGAAAAAATAATTAAGAATCTGCTGTCCCTCGTCCGGCTGTCCCATACACTGCAGTTTTTTAGCAGGTTTTTTATTTTTCTCAATGTTGGCTCTACAGTGAAAGTTGTTGTTTGATGGTCTAAACTAAACCATCCCTTTAAAATATTACTAGGGTGTTTTGTCAAACCCCTGTATACAGGGTGAAATTGATATCATTGGCATCCTTTTAAACTAAGAGTCTATCCATCAAACTGAACAACTTTTACTATGGGAGCAAACCGATCGGAGCAAAAAAAAATCTGCTGTTGCATACATTTGAGTTTTTGGGGTGGTTGGGGATCTACCTCCTAGTGGTCCACCCTGGGCAACGCCGCCACAGACTACAACAAGTTCGTGGTGTCGGCTGAACGATCCCCCACAGCGGTGGTAGGCTCCGCAAGGAGCCGCCTGGCTCGCGACCACCCTCCTGCCGGAGTCCGGCGCCAAGCAGCTTGCTGCGTTCCGTCGGTGTGCAGGAGTCCCAGCGCCATTGGGGAATGGGAAAAAGTCAGTTGCGCTACTCGGAACCGGTCTTGACCTCTGAGCAACACTGTACCGGGAAACTCATTTTGGAGGGTAGCGGGATCCGAAGCACGGCGACAGTCGTTGGCCGACCGCAGTTAGTAGGGGGCCCAAGTAGTGCGCTAGCCACGTGTGAAAGGCTGCCCCACACAACTTGCGAAAAATCCCGCAATGCTCCACCGTGCCAGTTGGCGACTGGAAGGGAGGACCCGGTGGCCATTGCGGGGGGGTTCGGGCGTCCCCGCAGTCTCCAAATGAGTTTCCCACCAGTCAGTCGAGCTCATGAGGTCTTCTAGGGTACCTGAGTGGCATCTCGACTTTTTTTCCACCTCTCCACCACTCGACAAACTATGAAAAACAAAGTCACAAAAAAGAAAATGGTTAGACAACGGCTGCACTTCCTCCCACTCAAAGTGCACCTCAGTAACATACGAGGTCTGCACTCAAATCTCGATCCGGTCCACCACCACCTCGAGACCGAGAAGCCACACCTATTCTTTTTAACGGAGACGCAGATAGCAACCCCGTCTGATACGGCGTACCTCAACTACCCAGGATACTCGTTGGAACATAAGTTCAAGAGGCGAGCTGGGGTCTGTGTGTATGTTCGCGACGACATTTGCTGTCGGCGTCTCCGTTGCTTTGAGGTTTCCGGGTTCTCCGTATTATGGCTTTTTGTAGACACCGGAATGGAGAAATCTCTCTACGTCGGTGTCTATCGATCGCACGACGGTGACCAGGAGACAACCAGGCTCATGGAGTATCTCACTGAGACGGCAGAGACAGCCCAACGAAGGTATCCAACGGCGGAGCTTGTTTTTCTGGGGGACTTCAATGCCCACCATAGCGAGTGGCTGTTCCCGTTCCAGTTAACTGACCATGCTGGGAGAGAGGCGCGCAAGTTTGCATTATCGCTAGATCTCACCCAGCTGGTGAATCAAGCAACGCGGGTACCGGATGTTGATGGTCATACGCCCAATTGTTTGGACCTTCTGCTGACTTCAGATCCAGACAGGCACTCAGTATCGGTCTCTGCCCCGCTGGGAACGTCCGATCACTGTCTGGTGAAATCCGTGTCGATCTGCTCTCCTCCCGATGACAGCCCTAAGGGCACGAGGCGAGTCTGGCGATACGGGTCGGCAGATTGGGATGAGATGCGGCATTTCTTTGCGTCTTACCCGTGGCGGCAAGTGTGTTTTTCTTCGAGTGACCCTGCTAGTTCGGCTGATGCGGTTGCGGACGTGATACGACAGGGAATGGAATATTATATTCCTTTCTCCGACATCTCACTCGGTCACAAAGCCCAACCTTGGTACAATGCGGATTGTGCTCGCGCTGAGGCTAAAAAAGAAGCCGCCTACCAAGCATGGGTCCAAGCTCGCGACCGCAAAGTTAGAGCTCGTAGGGTTCGCGCGAAGAAGAGGGCCTTTAATTCTGCCGCCAAGTCCTGCAAACGGGTGATCCGGAGGGCTCGATTCGACCATGTCAGCCGCATTGGAGCCAAACTGGCATCCTACCCTTCTGGTAGTAAACAGTTCTGGTCCCTTTCAAAATCGGTCGAATCCAACTTCTGCCGTCCCACTTTGCCTCCCATGCAGAAGCCTGATGGGTCGCTGGCTCACTCCGCAACTGAGAAAGCTAATTTATTTGCTTCTCTGTTTGCGAGCAATTCACGTCTGGACGCTGGTGCCAAACAGCCGCCAACCATCCCTCGTTGTGATTCTTCGATGCCGGAGGTCACAATACATACAAAAGAGGTCCGCAGAGCATTGCGTAGTCTGGATGTGAATAAGGCCAGTGGTCCTGATGGTATACCTGCAAGAGTGTTGAGATATTGTGCGCCTGAGTTGTCTCCTGTTCTAACACGCCTGTATCGCCTCTCTCTCAGAACAAGAACGGTGCCTAAATCCTGGAAGCTTGCGAATGTGCAACCGGTACCCAAGAAGGGCAGTCGTGCCGACCCCTGCAACTACCGCCCTATCGCCATTACTTCCATTCTCTGTAAAGTCATGGAAAGAGTACTTAACAGTAAGTTGCTGTCATACCTAGAAGACAATGATCTACTCAGTGATCGCCAATATGGCTTCCGCCGGGGGCGATCGACTGGGGATCTTCTTGTGTATGTGACGCACTGCTGGGGCGAGGCCATCGAGAAGCACGGTGAAGCACTGGCTGTATCACTTGACATCTCGAAGGCCTTTGACAGGGTATGGCACGCTAGTTTGCTGAGCAAGCTTCCCGCTTATGGCATCCCCGCTGATCTTTGCAGCTGGATATCTGATTTCTTGAGAGAACGGTCGATTAGAGTTGTCATTGACAGCTGCTCTTCTGACCTTATGGCAATTGATGCTGGAGTTCCTCAAGGGTCTGTTCTCTCCGCGACACTTTTCCTGCTGCACATCAATGACCTCCTTGTGTCAGGTATTGTTGGGTATGCAGATGACAGTACTGTCATGGAGAGATATGTATCTGGCGCAGGGGCCAGCGGGGATAAAATACGCTCGCAGAGGGAGGCCATGGTTGAGCGGACAAACTTGACTTTAAGTGTTGTCTCCCAGTGGGGTGACAATAATTTAGTCAACTTCAACGCCACCAAAACACAGGCTTGTCTGTTCACCGCAAAAAGGAGTCTGTTTAATCTGACTCCTACTTTCCGGGGTACATCTGTCCCTGTTTCCGACAGTCTTGGGCTTCTGGGCATGAGGTTGACCACAAAACTCAACTTCGGCGCTGACATCGAGTCTAAGGCTCAAACTGCGGCCAAAAAGCTGGGCATCTTAAACAAGGTGAAGCGGTACTTCACTCCTGGACAGCTCTTAGTATTGTATAAAGCTCAGGTCCGATCATGTATGGAGTACTGCTGCCACCTGTGGGATGGCTCAGCCAAGTATCAACTTGCCGCACTCGACTCGGTTGAACGCAGAGCCAGGAGGCTCATTGACGATAGTAAGCTGGTGGAGGCCAAGCTTCATAGCCTAGCCCACCGCCGCAGAGTGGCCTGCTTGTCGGTCTTCTACAGATTGTACTTCGGTGAGTGTGCCCTAGAGCTGCATGAGCTCATCCCACCTTCCCCTTTCTACTATCGGACTTCCAGACGCACCGCGGGATATCACCCCTTCTTGGTTGACATCCCACATATCCGCACCAAGCGCCTTTCTGAATCTTTTATAATGCGCACAGCCAAGGAGTGGAATGCCTTACCTGCGTCAGTATTTCCGAGTACTTACAACCCGAATTCCTTTAAAGTACGAGTGAATAGGCATCTTCTGGGTAAGCTCGCTACATCTACGACCCCATCTTCGTCCTGAGGACTGGATTGAGGTCAAGAGCAAACCCATAGTTAATAAAAAAAAAAAAAAAAAAAAGTCGAGTAGGCATTGCAGTTTAGTATGGGACAGCTGATTTTTTAGTTACTCCGATCGGTTTACTCCCATAGTAAAAGTTGTTCAGTTTGACGGGTAGACTCTTAGTTTAAAAGGATGCCAATGATATCAATTTCACCCTGTATAAATATCCGTAGTAGGAGAAACCATGATTAAGTCTGGTAGGTATGGTATATGCGAAACATGCAAACTGCATGTAATTAAGATTTGGTGGTAAAGCAGTTTGAGGTTAACCAAAGGGATTAGACTATATACAAATATATAATAGAGTTTCTAACCAGAACAATAGCGGCATTAATGCCGCATTTAGTAGATTAGTTAAGTGTATGGGTGTATATCCCAACATAGGATACGAACACTTTAATATTAATGATTATTTGTATACTGTATTAGTTCACATACACACACGTATTTTTGACAAGATTTACACAAAGAATGTACCTGCCTGAAGCTCTATAAAATGAAAACAATTATTTTACAGGAGTGCGATTTTTGAACATCATACGAGCGACTCGGCAGTAGAAAATGTCAAAATTACTATGGAGATTACTACTGCTGAGTCGCTCGTATGATGTTCAAAAATCGCACTCCTGATGGCAAAGAATGTCACGATGTCACGCAACGTATAAAACCGACTTCAAAACTCAAAAAGTAAAAAATAATAATCATTTTGTTTTATCGAAGTCGCTGTCAAGCATGTACGATTCGAGACTGAGCTTGCAGTAATTTTTTGGCTAGGCTTGCCACCGACTACAATAAAACAAAATGATATTCTTATAGAAGCTAACTTAAAATTCATCGGCTGCAATATTTATTATTTTTCACTTTTTGAGTTTTGAAGTCGGTTTTTGGTTAAAAAAAATTATTTCAAAATTTTCAGTGCTGGTGTTATATTGGGTTAAAATATCCTTTGTATACATGTAAAGGGAACATGAACACGAATCATTTATTTCAATCGTCGATGATATGCTATAGATCTTTGAGGAGTTCTATTGTCTATCTCCGAAGTCCTTTACCAGATCTTCACCAAATTAAAATGGGACCACCTCTGAAGTATGACCTACTAACAAAAAAAATATATCAAAATCAGACTACTGTGTAAAAAATTATGCGTGTTCATACATAAAAAAAAATATACGCGTCGACTTGAAAACCTCCTCCGTTTTTTGTTTTTTTTCGTCTGTTAAAAATCTCATAAAAGGAAAGTACCTAGATTTTCTCGGTATGTCCCAGCTAATAACGTTTTGAATGTTTTTATTATTATCTTCTGTAAATAACAGTAGATTTTTACGAGCAATGTTTAGGGATTGTACTGACTTGACGTTATATATTATGAAAATATTATCTTAAGAGTTTTAAAATTGGAAACTCTCCTAGCACAAAACTGCATAATTTTTGTGAGAGAGGAGCTTAGCGCTACGTGACTGTAGAGCTAATACTAAATAAGCAAGTTTAGAAGACGTTGAAAGAGATTCTAGGACGTGAACCTGTTTACATTACACTCCCCTTCCATAACATTCAACGAACCTGTTATACAGTACAAATAAATCCAGGGTAAGAGACACTTAGTGAAAGCTTTTTCTGACTAAATCCGTGAGGTAGGTGGGCATCATCATCATTATCATATCAACTAATAGATGTCCACTCTGTGGGATATAGGATTCCCCCCAGGGATCGCCACAACGACCGGTCCAGGTGCGCTGCCCTCATACAACGATTCCCACCGCCTTCACCAGGTCGTTGGTCCACCTTGGGGGCCTACCCATGCAGCGATTTCCGGTACGCGCTTGTGCGCTAACTCTTCGGCCCCATCGGCCATGGATTCTGCAAGCAATGTGCTCCGGCAAATTCCCACTTTAGTTTAACAATTCTTTGGGCTATATCGACTGCGAATCTCTTTATTTCTGATTCGATCTCGCAGGGAATATCCGAGTATAGCCATCCATTGGCCTTTGGTTGCCTTTCAGCCTTAAAATAGTGGCCACGATGTAGGTATGTATACCTATTAACAAATAAGCGCAAAAATCCTCATCTTCCAGAATCGATAACTGACTAACTGCTGATCATTATCAGCAGTTTAATTTTAATTTAATTTTCCAAACTCACAAAACAAATCACAAACAAATGAACTTTCATTTAAAGTACGGGAAGAATCATTTCTATGTGCTCCTTACTCCTTAGCAATTAATGATGGATGGCTTCTTTCAGACAAGAATCTTTTCTAAGTTAATATTCAGCTGAAAGGCAACCTCACTTTTCATCGTGAATCTTAGTTTTGATGACGTTAAGTTCAGCACTTACTTTGATGCAACACGATAAAAGTTATTTGTAGCATATCCTCACGACTATATTCCCCGAGGGGGTAGTCACAGATATTCTGAAACTTCAGAACATCCACGTTTCACTAGTAGTACCGAAACTCTGTCCAGTGTGACACGTGAAAAATACGTTATTTCTTTTTTAAATGTAACCAGAATTTAGTAATACCGATATCATCATCATTCTCTTGCCCATTTCCCATTATTTGGGGTCGGCGCAATATGTAATCCTCTTCCATTCATCTCTCTTAGCCGTCGTCTCAACACTCACCCCTTTTTTACACATATCATCCTTCACACAATCCATCCATCTTTTCTTCGGCCTGCCTCTCCTAGCACTGCCATCCACATTCATACTTAACACTCGTCTCGTAACATGACACTCATCCCTCCGCATTACATGCCCATACCACGATAATCTATTACCCTGCAATTTTTCCGTCATAGGTGCTACTTTCAAACTTCCTCTAATATACTCATTCCTAATCTTGTCCATTCTAGTTACACCACACATCCATCTCAACATTCGCATCTCAGCTGCATGCAGTCGTTTCTCATCCGTCCCTTTTGTGGCCCAACATTCTGATCCATACATAACGACAGGTCTTATTATACTCTTATATATAATATATAATACTCTTATAGTAATACCGATATATACAAACAAATACCAAACTTAAATGAAAGCGAGAACTTTACGAGAAAATAATGAATTACTTTGTAAAGTTACATACTAAGGGAAAATAAAGTGTTTTAATATGTATCGAATTTACAAAAGGCTCCTTTTCGCAGTGCCTTATGTATAGGCACTACCTACCTACGCCACGCTACGAGTGAAGTTACCTAGTTATTTACAGAAAGTGACTTGAATTTTCAGTACCTATTAACATACAGATGAGGAGGAGATCGGATCTTATCTGCTTCTGATGTTCGGATATTAAACTACCCATTCATAGATCTAGTATACAGAGTGTTACAAAAGTAAAAGTAAAAATTTAAAACTTTTAAGGGGGGGGTTGTTTAGTTAGACAATCAAACTGAACAACTTTCACTATGGGACCAAATCGAAATCGCGAAGAAAAAAATCAGCTGTCCCATTTAGCTTGAGTTCTTATAATATTCCGTGCTCGAGTGGATTTTTAGTTTAGTATGGAACATCCGAGGAACATTTTTTATTCAAAATAATATCATATAGATAGCTTTTTGACGTTATTTTTTGACTCTACCACCGCGTCGGAAGGTGTTCCGTTGAGAGAAGATGCGGCCAGAAACTCTACAACACACATCTTTTAAACAAAACAAAATTTACCAAGTACAATTAAAATAAAATATTGCATTGCATAGTGTAAAATTGTCAAGACCAGACATTTTGGTCATTAAAATAATCATCGAGTTTATAGTAACCTTTTTTACAGAGGACTTGTTTAACATGGGACTTAAACTTTTTGTCTAGTAAGTTTAGAATATCCTCTGGTATCTTATTTATAAAAGCGTATACAGTGCCCCATGAAAGATGTGTTGACTTTACTGAGTCGAAAATGTGGGAATACTAATTTATTGTTATTTCTTGTATTGTATTTTTGTAACACCCTGTATACTGTAGATCTATGCAAGTATGCAACTATCAGATCGGTATTCCTGTAAATAAATAATGTTGTACTATACAGTAATAGTTTGACCCCAATATAATATAACCTTAAAAAGGATTTGATAGGCGGGTCCGATAAATGTAAGGAATGAGAAAGGCTGAATTACATTATCTGTAAAGGAATATGATATAGCCTCAGGCAAGGCTCGTAGTCGAGGAAGTGGAATTTGATATCAAAGATATAAATCAGATCAACCAAAGCGCTTCCCTTTTTATTAGGGTTCCGTACCCAAAGGATGAAAACGGGACCCTATTACTAAGCCTACGTTGTCAGTCCGTCCGTCCGTCTGTCCGTCCGTCCGTCTGTCCTACCTATTTAGGGCTGTAACTTTTGAACCGTAATAGCTAGATAGTAAAATTTTTCTCAGATATTGCGTTATTACGGCGGATTTGTTAACAAATAATAAAAATGTCAAAAAGTTAAAAATTAAGGGGGGTTAAAACAAGAAACTAGTTTTTATCAACATTTTTACAACACGCTCTAACGTAAAAACGGTAATACATACAAGCATCAAACTTATTGTGATTATAGAGCAAACTCTAAAGAAAAACAAAAAATACTAAAAACCGGCCAAGTGTGAGTCGGTCTCGCGCTAAAGGTGCCGGACAAAAATAGTTTTTTTTCTAAGTTAATAATGTTGTGTTCTGTGGTGGTGTGGTACGGAACCCTCGGTGCGCGAGTAGCCCGACTCGCACTTGACCGGTTTTTTAGAATTCTGAAATCTATAAGAATCTAAAGGACAAACTTAATCTCTAAATAGTATAAAACAACGTCGCTATCCGCGTTTATGCTCATCATTTGTGTTCGATTGATGACGATCACAACTTTTGTCCATTGGTTACGATTTATTAAAAGAACTAAAAAGCTGTGACTACAGTATTCGTTCCACAGTTGCAGTAGGTAAGTTATTCAGCTTGAATATCTCCGTGTCCATAACACAACATTTATCCCCAAAAATAATAAATAAAAAATAAAAAAAATTAAAAGAACTTCATTCATCCACACATTTCAGGATATTGGTAGGTACAATCTATCTGCTTGCCCGTTAGGAATAAAATGGAGGTCAGCGAGGCTTTTACGTGGTGAAAGCTGGTCGTTACTAGAAAATATCGAGGTATTTTGTCTGATTGACGTGACCTATAGTTCGGTATTAACGCTCTTGTATTATCGGTTAAACTATTGACCTTTTAATTAGTGCATGCGGCCAAACCGCGTAATTTGATAACAAGTGTAGTTTAATTATCTCAAATGGAGAGCAATTCCATGTCATCCCTCACTCCTATTTCAGCCAGCGTCCCAGCATAACTTGAAATCGTATAGCATTTTCGATTTTGAGTTATAGCTTTGACATTTATTTCATACTTATAAGCTTATAAGGACTTATAATTTGCTTTTGATGTAGGTACATATTGTATCGGTCTTATTTTAGACAAAGTATGTGTGACGGGTCTTATATTTCAAGTGAAGAGGGTTAGGTATTTATGAAACCTGTCAGGGCTATAAATATCAGAAAAATAACAAAATCGGCTGTTTTCTATGGAACAGCAGATTTTTTTATTCGCGAATTCAATGTTGGTCCTATACTAGTGTATTAGTTATTCCATGCCTATAGTAAAAGTTTTTCAGTTTGATGGTCTGAAGCACCCTGTTCGATAGGTATTTAACGCATTAAATTTTACACCCTGTACAGTACATAAATAAACCTAACAATTTTCTCGATTTTCGAGGGCCGTATGCTTAACCTACCTACTTCAATATTATGTGTACAACTAAAGAATAAACTAGGCATTTCATTTCAGTCACCTTTGCATCGTAAAGCAGTCAAAATTGTTTACTCTTTTTTAGGGTTCCGTACCCAAAGGGTAACAACGGGACCCTATTACTAAGCCTACGTTGTCCGTCCGTCCGTCCGTCCGTCTGTCCGTCTGTCCGTCTGTCCGTCCGTCTGTCCGTCTGTCCTACCTATTTAGGGCTGTAACTTCGGAACCGTAATAGCTAGATAGTTGAAATTTTCTCAGATTATGCGTTATTACGGCGGATTTGTTAACAAATAATAAAAATGTCAAAAAGTTACAAATTAAGGGGGGTTTTCAACAAGAAACTAGTTTTTTTTAATCAACGTTTTTTCTTCACGCTCTATCGTAAAAACGGTAATACATACAAGCGTCAAACTTAGTGTGATTATAGAGCAAACTCTACAGAATAACAACAAATACAAAAAAACCGGCCAAGTGTGAGTCGGTCTCGCGCTAAAGGTCCCGCACAAAAAAGTTTTTTTTCTAAGTTAATAATGTTGTGTTCTGTGGTGGTGTGGTACGGAACCCTCGGTGCGCGAGTAGCCCGACTCGCACTTGACCGGTTTTATTGTAGTATAATGTAGTTAACTACTCAATATATTACGTAATCTCTTAAACACAACCTATAACAGCGACACATACCTAAATGACGTAACCTCCAACGAAATTGAAATAGCTCTTGTGTTTTACTGCTTGTAAAATAATAATAATCCAGCGAGTATCAAATAAACGATCAAGGGATTCATTTGAAATATGTTTATTATTTGTTTTTACGTAACTGTTTACATTAATTGACAGTTATGGAGAGAGTTACCAAGCAGACAGTATGCCGGGCGTTGAAAGCTCTTCAAAGGCAAGACCCGCACTGAAATAAACCAATATTCTATGAACAGTGGCCATAAATACAAATAACATAGTATTTGCTATGCTCCAATTGTTGAGGGACGTTTTATCAACGTTCGGTTCATGTAGTGCCTGTATCTCTCTACTGCCCGTCTAACATTCCTGTCTAATTCGAGTATTGGGGTTTCGGCGAGGAGAGGAGAGCCAATCAAGGCTATTGTTTACCAACCAAGCTAGGTACAATAAATCGTCATACATACTGTTCTAATGTTACATGTATTTTATAACTATGCGCATATTATGTACATTATACAGAGTTTGTCTGTTGTTTGTTTTGTATTTTTTAGAGTGTCTTAAAACGAAAGTCTTCGATCAGTGTGTGTTGCCAGTGATGACATATGGAACAGAGACGTGGTCGTTCACTCAAGGCCTCATAAAAAGGCTGAAAGTCACCCAAAGGGCAATGGAGAGGGCTATGCTCGGAGTTTCCCTGCGAGATTGAATCAGAAATGAAGAGATTCGCAGAAGAACCAGAGTAACTGACATAGCCCAAAGAATTGCTAAACTTAAGTGGCAGTGGGCGGGGCACATTGCTCGCAGAACCGATGGCCGGTGGGGCCGAAAAGTTCTCGAGTGGTGACCGCGTACCGGAAAGCGCAGCGTGGGTAGGCCCCTCACACGGTGGACCGACGACCTGGTGAAGGCGGCGGGAAAACGTTGGATGAGGGCAGCGCAGGACCGGTCGTTGTGGCGATCCTTGGGGGAGGCCTATGTCCAGCAGTGGACGTCCATCGGCTGAGATGATGATGATACAGAGTTTTAGGGTAAACAGTTGCATTACCTTAAGGGGTGATTGTACCCATGATACTGAACAACTTTCCCTAAAAAACCTATAGGAAATTCGCAAAAAAAATTTTGGACGTTTGTATGAGAAGTCGATATATTTTTTGGGAATTTTCTATAGGTTTATTAGGGAAAGTTGTTCAGTATCATGGGTGGGTATGGTGGTCGGTATTAAAATTGTTGTAAGTTTGTTTACCATGCTTTGCTCGGCTGGAAGGCCGTACAAATAGAGGCGTGAGATGTAGGTAGGTATGTAAAGTTAGTTATACATACCTAGCAGTTACAATTATATACCTAATGGATGAACCGCGGGCGTACCTACTCTACTGCACTTTATCTGCAGTCAGTCGCAACCAGCCTTTCAATTAAAATATATATTTATTCAACAAAATGTTTCTGAGTGACAACATAAATCATGAAATAAAAAGACAATCTCAGTATAATATTAAGCTCGTTCCCTACAACGAAATACAAAAAAAATTGTCATTTCATCTACACTAATATTATAAAGAGGAAAGATTTGTACCTATTTTTGAATGTTTGTAATGAATAGGCTCAAAAAGTACTGGGCCGATTTAAAAAATTCTTTCACCATTAGAAAGCTGCATTCACCCTGAGTAATATAGGCTATATTTATTGCTAGAAAAGATTAGACGTCCACCCGTGCGAAGCCGGGACGGGCCGCTAGTTAGTTAATAACGATAAAACGCTACGTTAAGGTGGTTTCAGTCTATACAAACGTTTGACGCACAATACGCGTAGACGGAATTAATAAAAGTAATAATTTTTATATGGAAAAATAGGTTAGAAAAACTAGATGTCGCGTATCAAATAACATTTGCAATTTATAATATAATTACGAAGATTATAAAGCTTTGAAATTTTTCATACAAAATTTTCAAAGCTTTATATCTTCGTAATGTTATTGCAAATCTTATTCGCGACATCTAGATTTTCTAACCTATTTTTCCATATATACAAAGTTACTTATATTAATACCGTCTACGCGTATTGTGCGTCAAAGTTTTGTATAAAATTGACCCCTCTGCAACCGCCTTAAGTGTCTGATGGTAATTTTATAAAAAGTGATTATAATTTTTTTTTTTTGCTAATGTATGCCAACATTTTGCCATCACATAGCTCATTCGTTCTTAGACATTCATTCCCATACCAATGACGTTCAAATGAAAACCTACACCAAACTGTACACGTATAATACAATGTTCAAAACATTACATTCATTTATCTTTTGAGAGCAGGGGAATATTATGTTCCGTGCATATTCGAGTAGGTATACCGACGTGTGACGTATATTCACTGAAAAAAATAAACCCTATTGAATTTCGTTTGGCAACGGACTGACTGTAACCAATCCATTATTATTTTCTCTTTTCCGTTAATTTGTGACTATTGAACGACACAGAAATATTCATTTAAATAAATCTTATGTAATGAAATGATGTCACAGCAACTATTTTCTAGTTACAAACGTTAGCAGATTACATTTTTATGTATGCCATAGGTTATGCTACGTATTTATAGGTATGTTGGTTTCGAATGAGGTCGCAAAGCGGGCACTCAATGAACCAATTTCATCTAGACGTGACCGTGTCGTTGATTGAAACTTTTCAAATTCCCGCAAGTCGCCGAGCAAAACTTGCTCCAATAAATTGCAGCCTTTACCATAAGAATACGAAATCAGTACCTATACAGGGTGTAAGGAAAAGTATCATACTCTACCCAACAAACTGAACAACTTTTACTATGAGAGCAAACCTGTCAGAGCTTTGGGATAGTTGTTCAGTATCATGAGTATAACTGTCTACCCCAACACCCTGTACACTCAATTTTTTTTATTATAAAAAAAATCTTGGTGAATACTGAAACTACGCATCTAGAATTTTTTTTGGACCTTCCATTGAAAATAATCGGCTGATCCGTAGTTTTGTATGAAAGGGGTCCACAATTTTTTCTCATTTAAAGACCCATATTTTTTAGAGAACGTTGTTTAGTTTTCTAAATGCACCCTTATAATTTTTCTAGTAATAAAAAAAAAGTGGTGTAGCTTAAATTAAATGTTAAGCCTGCCAGTTGCCTCTTCATCTTAACTCAACCTATCTTCTGACTTACCATCGATCGTGAAGATAATAATATTGTGAATTCTAATCGAAACCAAAATCGAATGGGATAGGTTAAAAATTCAAATACATTCACTAGAGCGATGTTTTTAGGGTTCCGTACCCAAAGGGTGAAAACGGGACCCTATTACTAAGCCTACGTTGTCCGTCCGTCCGTCCGTCTGTCCGTCTGTCCGTCCTTCCGTCTGTCCTACCTATTTAGGGCTGTAACTTTTGAACCGTAATAGCTAGATAGTTGAAATTTTCTCAGATTATGCGTTATTACGGCGGATTTGTTAAAAAATAATAAAAATTTCAAAAAGTTAAACATTATGGGGGGTTCTCAACAAGAAACTAGTTTTTATCAACGTTTTTTCTCCACGCTCTATCGTAAAAACGGTAATACATACAAGCGTCAAACTTAGTGTGATTATAGAACATACTCTACAAAATATCAACAAATACTAAAAAACGGCCAAGTGTGAGTCGGTCTCGCGCTAAACGTCCCGGACAAAAAAATATTTTTTTTCTAAGTTAATAATGTTGTGTTCTGTATTGGATTGGTACGGAACCCTCGGTGCGCGAGTAGCTCGACTCGCACTTGACCGCTTTTATTTGATCTAGTGTTGGCATCGTCGCTTGCTCCATCAAGAGCAACATTCACTAGCTTGTAAACTATCTCGAATCAACGCGATGTTTATTTTCTCTACCGACTGCGTGCTTTACGTTTGCTTGGTTTGTAATTAGGGCGTTAATAAATAATGACTTGTATAATATACGAGCTTTTACCCGCGACTTCGTCCGCATAAATTATATACCAGATTTTAAGTCAGATGATAAGCTATCAAACAAAAAAGTTTCATCAAAATCGGTTCAGTAGTTATTGCGTGATACTCGAACAAACAAACACCCAAACAAACATACAAACAAACATACAAACAAACAAACAAACAAACAGACAGACAAAAAATTCAAAAATTGGTGATTTGGAATCAGGGACACCTAAAAACCATATCGTATCTTTTTTTTTTGTTAATATCTTCAATGTACAGACACACTTCTGTTACAGTTTTATAATAGTTTAGATACCTACGTATGTAATATACCATGTATAACGACATATCTAATGGGGGTGATACCTATTTTGTCTGTTTTCGAACCGATTTTTAATAACCAAACCAAATATATAGTTCCCATAACAGTGTAGATACGTTCTTTTTGCAGTGAATCTAACCGTTGAAAACAAGATTCTATTAAATTTTCTCGATAGAAAAGAGGAGAAAAGTTAGTTCGATTTCAGATTTATAACCATTTCTACTAAATATACCATCATACGTCATTTGAAAGGTAATTAATTATAGCAGTGATTCTACCCGATGGATTTTACTCCAAACACCCAAGAGAAAAGATATTGATGAAAAATGCGTTTTTTTACGATCTTGCTTTCAATTGAAGCGGGATGGCTACTTGCAAAAATTTCCTTGTTAGAAAGAGAGGCTTGCTCTAGGGACACCCAGCCTTAAGTAAATATCAACACATGTGCACGATTCTCTATTATGTGGCAAAATTTCTTCTCCTTCATCGGCGTTAATACTATTGACATTGTCGTCTGTTCAAATAAGATAACCGAACCATTGTTTTATTTATTTTGCATAGTTCCAGACTCTCCAAACATAATTAAGTAGTTTTTGCTGCGAGTCTCGTAGTCCCCAAGACGCAGTCATCTTTTACCGATATAAAGGCAATGCGAATGAGTCAGGGTGATGATGATAAGTTGTTGCCAAGATAATCAGCTGTGGCAAAAATCTATAATCGGATATTGGCAGTGATTAAGGAGCCTTAATGCTGATGATCATGCAGCACAGAGACAGCACGCCTACCCCAATCCATCAATGGAATCCGTTCCACTCAATCTAGTAAAATCACAAAAACAATAGGCTTCGTATATCTTAATCTTCGAATCCTGTGCTGCAATCGCGGTAAATATTCTGTTCTTCTTCTTATCGTGTGGGCAGAGCCCTGGTGTCAGAGTTTTTTCAGACCGCCTTTCGGCCTCTGACGTGGTTTTTATGTAACGACTACTACCACCAGAGATAGTAGCCGGGACCAACGGCTTAACGTGCCATCCGAAGCACGGAATCATTTTTCTTTTCAGACAATCAGGTGATTCAGCCTGCAATGTCCTAACCAACTGGGGAAAAACGCACAAAGTGACATATCATCAGGTGCCCCCCGTGGGAATCGAACCCACGACCTCCGTATCGAGAGCCAATGCTCTTAACCATTAGACCACGGAGGCAGATATATTCTGTGATTGAACCGTTATTGGACTACGTATGAACCATAACTTTTGACACATTTGGTATTGCGCTAATTGCGGTATTGCTCTTGACAGCCGTTAGAGTCGTTTTGACAGATCGCTCAGACGTTAAAGGCTGTCAGTCACATAGAGTTTAGCGCGATGCGGAATTCAGCACAGTTGAATATAAATTGGATTGCAATGAGATTAAAACTGTAATTGGATAAGAATAGAACTTCGATGTTTTAACTTAGCGCAATCGGGCTCTGGAGCTCGCTTAGTCTAGCGATAATATTTCAGCCAATAAGTAGTATGCACCTCCTCACGTACTCTAAATACGTCGATGATTCATTAATTACTCTCGCTGCAATTCTCCTAGACTGCTACCACGTGCATGCAACCGCTGCAGCTATCCGATTGTGGGGCGACTATTTATTTGTCAATCTATTTTCATTTTGCCATGAATAAAATATCGGTCTCTTCGGAAACTAAATTCGATTCGCGGTGAATATTCTCTGATGTTACATTCATATTGTATTGACACTGAATGATTTTGCGTATGATATTTGGTAAAACTATAATCTATATTTATTATTCATATCATAGCTCGTAGTGTAGTGGACCTTCGATGTTTGAAACGATCTTCGTAGGCCAGTCATTTTACAGAGTTTTGTTAGGCGGGGTAGGGAGTAATTATTAATTGGACTTTTAAACTGTAACTGGCACCATTTAGTGACAAAAATACTATCCTAAACCATATTAAAAAAAAATTGCTACGCAACATAGAAATCGAAATTGTGTGTCCCAGAAGGCTTTTAAATTAATAATATTAATACCGATGCACTCATTTGAATTAGATTTAACAATATACATTATTTTTGATCAATAAAATAGGCATTACAATTTTTAAAATGAGGTAAGTATTTATTAGAAAATACGAATGTATTTTTCAAAACCTTCTAAGTAGGCAAAAATATTTACGCCATGTTTGAAGTATGTATGATGATAAAGCTTTAAATATGTGCAAAAAAAATTTATCATCAGGTTTTTTAGAACGAGATAATATCTATATTTTAAAATTGGCTCTTCAATATTATAGCGAAAAAAAAATGCAATTAGTAATTAGTCCCGGCTCAAACCGTAAAATGACTGGGCTATTCAAAGATTAGTTAACCTGGATGGGTCTTTTACGTAAAAGTCTTTGGATGGGTTTTTAGTGGGTTTTTAGTGTTCTGTACCAAAATTAGCAAAACGAAACACTTTATTTCATTGTCTAAGTTTTTCATCATGAAGGCGTTTGTATTTTTGAATCTGAAGGCGTGTTGTCCCGAATACTTCGCAATATTCTCCAAGCCAACACAGACACCTGTAGAAGCGGCTGGAAAATATTGAGAAAGTTTGTTGTTCATTAAATTGCAAGTATATACAACAAGCATACAAGGCCTTCGTAAAACAGAAAAGATAATACTAAATATCGCTATGGATCGAACGCATGTTAACGATGACTTTTTTGTATTCTTACTGTAGAATAGTAGAAATTAGTAACAAAAGAGATGATGCCCACTTCTTCCTGGGTAAGCACAACCGTGGCACAACATAGGTAATCCGAAATCATTCTACCGTAGTCTTTTCGATATCTTATATGCTTTTAATCGTTATTATCGTTAGGTACTATTGTACTATGTGCAATAGTACCTAACGATAACTATTGTGCTTTGGCACTTATTGACAAAATCATCAGTGGCTTTGCCATTTTAGTGATTTTTCGTTATTTAGTACTAGACACTATTTCTTATACTGTGGTTCTCGTCACGAATTATTCTTCAAAAAGCTTTAAAATCAGTTTCATTTCGTTATGATTGTTAACGAAATCTTCTGAAATTACATTTTTCATGGTTATATACTGGAGGCGGGATTAAAAGAGGGTGACAAAGTAAACAATGAGCTGGGTGATTGATGAAAGTGAAATGTAGGACGTGTTACAATGGCTCGCCGTGACCGGGCCACCACAGCTCATTAATGTTTTCTATGTCACATAAGTAATCTTTACTTATGTACCCCGTTTACCTGTAATCTGAAACATGTCAAAAACTATTTAGTTTGCTGACAACTGACAATATATACAGGATGGAAAGTTAAGGTGGTTTCAGTCCATACAAACGTTTGACGCACAATACGCGTAGACGGAATTAATAAACGTAATATTTTATATGTATATGGGAAAATAGTTTAGAAAATCTAGATGTCGCGTATCAAATTACATTTGCAATTCATAATATAATTACGAAGATATAAAGCTTTGAAAATGTTTTATGAAAAATTTCAAAGCTTTATATCTTCGTAATTATATTATAAATTGCAAATGTTATTTGATACGCGACATCTAGATTTTCTAACCTATTTTTCCATATGTACAAAGTTACTTATATTAATACCGTCTACGCGTATTGTGCGTCAAAGTTTTGTATAAAATTGACCCCTCTGCAACGCAGCTACGAGAAGCATAACAGCTACAAGAAAACGTTCTTAGGAGACTAACCCAAACTTTACGAGCATTTCACTTCTGCATTCACATATTTTGAAAAAAAATTACAGTCATCGAGAAAAACTGCAATTTTCACAAAACTTTTTTTTCATCCCATTCGATCCTCTTACTGATAAGGAACAAAAGTCTCTATGGGGTCAACCGAGGTCGAGGTACTAGAACTCTCAGAAAATGCAAAATTGAATTCCCATACATTTTAGTAGGGACATAACCAAATCACCTCGACCTCGGTTGACCCAATAGAGACTTTTGTTCCTTATCAATAAGAGGGAATGAAAAAAAAATATGTGAAAATTGCAGTTTTTCTCGATGACTGTAATTTTTTTTCTAAATCTGTGAATGCAGAAGTGGAATGCTCCAAAAGTTAGGGTTAGTCTCCTAAGAACGTTTTCTTGTAGCTGTTATGCTTCTGGTAGTTGCCCTTTGTGCCCCATCTTAACTTTCCACCCTGTATATATGTTATGTATTTGAGATATTTTAAGAAACCTAAGCAAGATGAAATGCTTCATTTTTAGGGTTCCATTAGTCAACATCCTTATAGTTTCGCCATGTCTGTCCATCTGTTCGTTTGTCCGTCTGTCTGACTTAGCTCAGAGTCAAAGGTATTATTTGGTTTGACTAGGTAATAATAAAGCTATAAAGCTTAATCTTTGACTACAGGGTGTAACAAAACACCCTAGTAATACTTAAGGGGGGCTTCAGACCATCAAACTGAACAACTTTCACTATGGGGCCAACATCGAGAAAAAATAAAAAAAATCTGCTGTCCCATACACTTTAGTCGAGTCGGTACTGCAGTTTTGTATGGGACAGAAGATTTTTTTTATTTTTTCTCGATGTTGGCCCATAGTGAAAGTTGTTCAGTTTGATGGTCTGAAACACCCCCTTAAGTATTACTAGGGTGTTTTGTTACATTCTGTATAGCTCATGCTGACACGAAAGCAGAAGATACATAAAGCTATAAAATAATTTAGCGTAATAAATCGCCTGTTTTAATATTTTTATAATCGATATTAAAACCGGCTATCTATCTACGAAAGATAAGATACGTGTTGATAATAACAGAACGTTTGTTTTGTTTCAGATTGAAACGTAAGCAATAAATTGAAAATAATCATGGCGGACGAAGTACTTAGCCTTCTCTTTCGAAATTATAATACAAACGGTAAGTAATATACCTAAAATAGTGTTCAATACACTAAGCATTATTTTTAATGTGTTCCAATTTTGTCATATTTATATTTGTTGTACGTTTTGTTTCAACAAAGCAACCAACAGCCTTGCACATCGAAATGTTAACGAGGCAGTAATTTTCTCTCGAGAAGTATTTGGTTAAAACTTTATTTTATATCTAAGACTTGTGCCATCTTTAGATATTTTCTGAAAATTTTAACAATCGATTCAGGGCCTCTGGCCTCTACCCGTACATTCGAACTTCGCAATTGCGTGAAAGTTTTCGTTCCAATGTCAACTCTATTACAATGAAGTGCGGACCGAAACAGTGGTGATGTATCGAACATCGAAAGTCCGGGTACAAGGCCAGAAGATTACAAAATTGAATTATACTCTTCAATTTTGCGATCTTTCAAACTCTGCTAAGTCCAGTTGATATTTTATGTAAAATTATTGTAATTGTTGTTTTTCAGGTTTGTTAAGGATTATTCATTTATAATTACGTCATTACTTATTATTCATTCATTAAAGATTATTCAAATTTACAGTGAATGATTCCTCTGAAATATCCTTCTTAAATCCTCTATCTGAAAAATGAACTTGGTGCAGTAATTTTACAAAAATATCAATAATAGTATAGCATAATGCTCACGACTATTTTTCCGAGGGGTAGTCAGAGGTATTCTGAAAACTCCGAACATCCACAACCATCAATAATTTATCGCTCGTTTGGAACACCCCTCAATTGATGAAACATTAACGGTAAACTTACAAATATCTTGTAAAACGTAGAGTTCCAACAATGAACCTTCTAACTACGATAATGTATGTAAAATTTGTATGTTTGCAGTAGGTGGCGTGGTGTCCCGGTGAGAGGGTATGGAGGGCGCGGACGGGAACGATGAGCAGCTGGACTGGGAAGCGCTGTACCTGCGCCTACCGCTGCAGAACATCACCTGGAACTCGACGGAGTGGTACCCCGGCTGGAACACCACGGTGCTGCCCAACTCCACCTGGCGGAACGCGTCCGCGCCCTTCGAAACGCCTGCTGCGCTCATCCGGGCCGTTGTCAAGGCCGTTGTCCTTGGCTTGCTCATTTTTGCTACTATTATTGGTAAAATACACAATTTACTCGTTCATGTGGCTTTAATAAATTTTATAGCACTCCGTGACCTAAACCCGCACTTAGGTTACGGTTTTGCGTTACCTAAGTAGTCCATTATTACACGGATTACACCGTTCGAAAATGAATCCACTTTATTGCACAGATGCATAATATACAAAAGAAGGTTCTTTTATAGCATTCCGTGACCTAAACCCGCACTTAGGTCACGGTTTTTCGTTACTAAGTAGTCCATTATTACACGGATTACATTACACCATTCGAAAATGAATCTACTTTATTGCACCTACCTTCTTTTGTTTATTATGTATCTGACATAATAAACAAAAGAAGGTAGGTACTTTTAAATGTGTTTTCAATCAATGTGACCAACATTGAAATCGCGAAATCCCCAACTGACTCCAAGTTACCCCCCTACTTTAATTACATTACGTACGCCCTACTTACACCCTCACCCCCTTTTTTTTTTTTTTTTTTTTTTTTTTTTTTTTTTTTTTTTTTTTTTGACGCTGGGAAAAAATGCATTACGCATCCCCTCCCGTTGGGGGACGGGAGGGGTATGTGGGACTCCCCGGTGCGTGTCACCGGTATACCCACTAAAATAACCCAGCGGCACTCCCGCTTCGCCCGGATGGCAGGGGACTGGGAGACCAGCAGAGCCTTTACGTCCTGTCCCCCGCCGGCGATCGCCCGCCTTTCGGCGGGCCCTACCACGCTCCTCCGCACGGGAGGAGCCTGGGAATGACCGTGAGTGCCCAGCCATTCCCCTTTCCGCTAGGGTGGTGAGTAGTGCAATGCGGGCGGAGGCACCCCCGCGCCTGCCGCCCGCTACTCACCACCGGGAGGCTGAAGACGGTTATGCAACCGCCTTCTCCTGCCCCTTCTCCGCTGGCGGAGCGGTGCCGCGAGAGGGTCGTCCTCCCGCGCGCGCTCCGCTTCCCCTGCTCCTCCACTGTGCCCTCTGCTAATCAGAGGGACACGCGGAGGAACGAACGTGTCGGGTCATTTGCCGATGAGCAGCAAGATCCCACTTTGGGGAAGTCACTGCACATCGCCCAGGATGCACCGGCTCCACCGTCTTCCCTTCCCTCCGGACGTATCCAAAAGGGACGGGAAGCGGCAAGCTCTCGTGGAGGTTACCCGACCTTAGCACCCCACACCCTCACCCCCTGCTCACACCTTATCAGTATGTTGGTAGTAGGGTGCGAGTAAGGGATGCGCCCCCTAGTGCGTAGAGGGTGATTGGGGATGCATAGGGGTGATAAGAGGGTACACCCCCTAATGCGTAAGGGGTGTGTAGTGGTGATTAGGGGGTGCACCCCCTAGCTCGTGGGTGATTAGGGGGTGTACCCCCTAGCTTGTGGAGGTGATAAGGGGTGTACTCCTAGCTCGTGGGGTGATTAGGGGGTGTACCCCCTAGCTCGTTGGGTTGATTAGGGGGTGTACCCCCTAGCTCGTGGGGTGGTTAGGGGGTGTACCCCTAGCTTTTGGGGGTGATTAGGGGGTGTACCCCCTAGCCCGGGCTGGTGATTAGGGGATGTACCCCCTAGCTCGTGGGGGGTGATTAGGGGTGTACCCCCTAGGGCCCCTAGTTCGTGGGGGTGATTAGGGGGTGCACCATGTAGTGCGTACGTGCTTAGTGGGTGAGTAGGGGCTGATGATGATGTGACGGTAGATGTGATTATATAGAGGTTAGTATTACCTATTGATTGTGGTTGCGATATATGAACGAAGCTTTTAAAGTTGTGGTTGTGTCCTACGGGGGGCTCCGCCCCCCGTGCCCCCGGGGGGGCTCCGCCCCTCCACCCCGCCGGGGGCTTCGCCCCCGGACCCTCATTATACCCTATTCGTTGGTATACGTATTCATAGAATAAAAGTTCAACATGAAAGAAAATATCAATATAATAAAAAGTTGGCGGGTTTAGGTCACACGAGCTATAAAATAGTATACGATACTCGTGACCTAAGTAAGTCCATTATTACACGGCGTTTATCGCCCTCGCTGCGCTCGGGCGATAATTCACGCCGTGCAATAATGGACTACTTAGGTCACACGTATCGTAATGTACTATTACCACTCATATGGGGTAATGGGGTCATGGACATCAGCTATTAAATAACAGACAACTGTTCATAACCAATATCTAACTAAAGATATTTCAGTTATACAGTTTTTCTATAATTATCCTAACATAATCGCAAAGTATTTATTTCGTGTAATCACCCTGTGTATCACCATAACTTGCAACAAGTGTAGTAGTATAGTAGTTGTCTTGTCGCTGATATACAGCCTCCACTGGAACTAAGACGGTAAAAAACTAGAGTTGCCAGAAGCAATGTACGCACGGCGACACATCAACCTACCCATAGTTCGACCTTATGTCCATGAACATAGAGTTCAACTATGGGTAGGTTGATCTGTCGCCGTGTGTACGTAAGAGATTATTTAAAACAAATAATGAGGCTAAGTGGAAACATTTAGTTAGACAGCGACTCTAAGGTGAAGTGTCCGTTTATTTAAATTGTATTGTATTTATTTGTTTACCTGGAGTGCGATTTTTGAATCTCATTCGCTGAGTTCAGCAGTTGAAAATGTCAAATTTTACTATGGAGATAGGCATCTTTCTACTGCTGATTTGACTATCAAAATTCGCACTCCTGAAGCAAGATTTTTGAATGTCAAATCAGCAGTAGATAGATACGTATCTCCATAGTAATTTTGACATTTACAACTGCTGAGTTCAACGAATGAGTTTCAAAAATCGCACTCCAGATACATGAATTGACACGACTTAAATAATACATCACATAAACAAAAAGAAATTATTAGGTGACATAAAAAATTCTGCAAAGTTTTAAAAAATTCAAGTTGTTTGAAATGCTGTTTTTACCGTAGGTAACGTGTTCGTGATAGCGGCAATTCTGATAGAGCGGCATCTGCGCAGCGCTGCCAATCAGCTGATCCTGTCGCTGGCGGTGGCGGACCTGCTGGTGGCGTGCCTGGTAATGCCGCTGGGCGCGGTGTACGAGGTGGCGCAGCTCTGGACGCTGGGCCCCGAGCTCTGCGACATGTGGACTTCCGGCGACGTACTCTGCTGTACTGCATCTATCCTGCATCTCGTCGCTATTGCACTCGATAGGTAAGCTACATTATTCTACTGTCTACACTGTCTCTTGAAGAATCTGTAACGACTTTTACGAACGATTTTTGTTTTGGTTTCTTTCAAGGTACTGGGCTGTGACAAATATTGATTATATTCATGCACGAACGGCACGCCGCGTGGGTCTCATGATCGCATGCGTATGGGTAGTGAGCTTCCTCGTCTGCATCGCTCCACTGCTGGGCTGGAAAGATCCCGATTGGAATCGCCGAGTCTCGGAGGACTTACGCTGCGTCGTGAGCCAGGACGTCGGCTACCAAATATTCGCGACGGCATCGTCGTTTTACGTTCCAGTGCTAGTCATTTTAATACTTTACTGGCGAATATACCAAACTGCACGGAAGAGAATACGTCGGCGGCGAGGGGCTACTGCGCGCGGGGGGCCTCCGCCCGTGCCGTCGGGCGGCGCGCTGGTCGCGGCCGGCGGCAGCGGCGGCATAGCGGCCGCTGTCGTCGCGGTCATCGGCCGGCCCCTGCCCACCATCTCCGAGACGACCACCACCGGCTTTACGAACGTGTCGTCGAACAATACGAGTCCCGAAAGGCAATCGTGCGCAAACGGCCTCGAGGCGGACCCGCCGACCACCGGGTACGGAGCAGTCGCCGCCGCCTACTATCCAACACTGGTGCGACGAAGACCTAAGGAAGCAGCAGATTCCAAAAGAGAAAGGAAAGCAGCA
Source organism: Agonopterix subpropinquella (assembly GCA_922987775.1). Classification (NCBI taxonomy): domain Eukaryota; kingdom Metazoa; phylum Arthropoda; class Insecta; order Lepidoptera; family Depressariidae; genus Agonopterix; species Agonopterix subpropinquella. The sequence goes on along the minus strand of OV277700.1, from coordinate 10,583,015 downwards.
AAGACATTGGCAATAATAACCGGCGCGTTCGTGGCTTGCTGGCTCCCCTTCTTCGTGCTAGCGATCCTGGTGCCGACGTGCGACTGCGAGGTGAGCCCGATGCTCACGTCGTTCTCGCTGTGGCTGGGCTACTTCAACTCCACCCTGAACCCCATCATCTATACGGTGTTTAGCCCGGAGTTCCGCCACGCGTTCCAGCGGCTGCTGTGCGGCCGCCGCGCGCGCCGCCGCCGCGCCCCCCCGTAGCCTTCCCCCGTGTCCCTTCACCCGACTGACCTCCTCTAGCTCGATACACGTTATGTTACCTTGTTACATTTTCAGAGATATATTTACACCCCTTTATTTTTTGTACGTGATAAATGTGGATAATATGATTACCTGTCTAGTAAATAAATCACAAATTCTCTTTTATTGTTTCATTTATCACAGCCTTAGACAATTTAATAGGGACTCGCCTTGCGGTAGCATTTCCCGTCTGCCACGGTATTATATCAATTAATCTTGCGCATTTACACGCAATTTTAGACCATACCTATCACTAAACGAGACAGCCTATAATAGCGAAACAATAATTTTGAACTTAGAACGTTTGGGGTTCACACGAGACTACTTTTCATGATTTTTAACATTCAAAATTAGAATCTAAACTTATAGGGAATAAAATCCAATGTTGCGGATTTCATGTTACCTCGCCCCCGCAAAAAGTGGCAGAAATGTTTCTTAGTAGAATGACACGCGTAACTCGTCCCTATTAAATTGTCTAAGATCACAGCAGCCAGTGTAAGCATCCTACCTACACTTAGGTACCTAATATAAATTTGATAAATTTAAATTACTAGATTTCGAAAATGATCAATACATCCATCCTGAATAGGACAAATACAAAACCAAAACAGTGGGCTGTTTAGTACCATTCGTAATGTGTCATGAATGTTGATACTTTGATAAGACTTATGGTAAAATGAACTGTAATGTAATGTAATGTAATGTAACCTATAGTTGTCTGCCTAGACAACATGAGAGACAGAGCGAGAGCCGCGACTTTGTGAGAGATCCTGGCAGGAGGATGGTGAAAAATTGGCAACGATGTCCGCTCAGGGTCGTACCTGGTGCAGAGGATTTCATTGGCCATCCAGCGCGGGAAAGCAGCTAGTGTGATGGGATCATTTATACCGGGAACGATTTATGACGAAAGGGCCGTTTCATCATCATCATCATCATCTCAGCCTATGAACGTACACGGCTGGACGAGGTCTATTAGGTATATTTTGCTTGGGCGAGACATGTTGCCAATTTTATAATGAATTTTTAAGTTATCATTATCATTCTACCTAGAATACGTTCATAGATACAAACATCCATGACTTGGGTACAAACATTCGTATTCACCAATACAATTATTCACATAGGTCTTGCCCCTTGTGGTATTCGAGGGCGCGACCCCCGGTTCCACTCTACAGGGTGCTTCACTAACGGGCCGCCAAATTATGTATTAATATACAGGATGTTACAAAAATACAAATAAACATTTAAGGGGGTGGTTTAGACCATCAAACTGAACAACTTTCACTATGGGACCAATATCGAAATCGAGAAAGAAAAAAATCATCATCATCATCATACCAGCCGATAGACGTCCACTGCTGGACATTGACCTCCCCCAAAATGAGGAGATTTGCCATAATCGCCATGATACGATGCGTTTGCGATGTTCCATACTAAACTACAGATCTACTCGAGCTAAATGTATGGGACAAAAGATTTTTTTTTCGCTATTTCGATGTTGGTCTCATAGTGAAAGTTGTTCAGTTTGATGGTCTAAACTAAACCACCCCTTAAAAGCTTTCAATTTTTATTTTTATTTCTGTAACAATCTGTATACTTACTCTGTCTTATACTGTGGCCAAATTATGTATCGAAACTAACGAAAAATATTTTAACAATAAGTGGCACTTAGGTAGGTACAATAGAATAATTAACTCTGCTCTGCAAACATAAAAATATTGGTAACGATTCAGATACACTTCTCGGCATGAAGGTGATTCAATTCAATATTATTGTTACTTGCAAAATACATGACGCCGTATTTTGAGTGAAAAATTAATAATTGACCAAATCATCATCATCATCACAGCCGATGGACGTCCACTGCTGGTCATAGGCCTTCCACAAGGATCGCCACATTGAGCGGTCCTGCGCTGCCCTCATCCAACAGGTTCCCGCCGCCTTCACCAAGTCGTCGGCCCACCTTCGCAGCGCTTTCCGGTACGCGGTCGCCACTCGAGAACTCTTCTGCCCCATCGGTCATCGGTTCTGCGAGCAATATGCCCCGCCCATTGCCACTTTAGTTGAGCAATTCTTCGTTTCGTGATCAAATATTAGACTTCAATTGTTGCTTTAAAATGTAAATAGACAATAGGTAAATCATATAGGTAGGTCATCATCAATATCAGCCTATTTTACGTCCCACTGCAGGGCACAGGCCTACCCTCCTTCTTCTTATCGCGTGGGTAGAGCCCTCACGATAGGAGTATGATTGTCAGACCACCACGCGTGCCCAATGCGGATTGGTAGACTATACGCATCAGAATTATTTCTTCAGAAAACCAATGCAGGTTTCATCACGATGTTTCCTTCTCCTTTAAGTCGGTATTACGGGTTAGAATAACTCATTGGTACATACTACATGACATATCGTCTGTGTGGGTTCGAGCCCGGACCAACCCGGACCCCTCATGATTGAGTCGCCTCCGACGCTCTGCTAAAGCTATTACCATATTCTTATGCCATTACAAACAGAGAAAAAGCCGTATGAACCACCGCGCAGCACCATCAATATTTGATCAAATGGGGTATATTTATATTGATTCCAGAAGACCATGTAGAACAAACCATCGTTTGTTAGCTTAAAGGAAACAACATTCTAAAATTGATCATATTTGAGACGATGACCTCCTTCTCCTGCACGTTACTCAGGTCAGTCTTCTACGTAATTTTTTCCACTTTGCCCTATTTTTGACGTCATCATCTTTAGATCTGGTATGGTATGGTATCTAACATATTTATGACCTTGCTAACTTTATTTTATCCACCTAGACACCTGAAGTCCACTAGGACTTTATTCAAGCATGGCAGTTGTTATGTTGTCGATATTACAGATACTACAATTTGATAAGCCATAAAAAATGATAGTATGATATCAGATTCTAAAAAGCTGTGGTTTAATTTCTACAAATACTTAGTTTCCTTTTCATCCTTGCTTATTAGAGTAGAAAATGAACATTTTCAAAGTGAAAAAGAAAATAGTACATTACTGCAGCGGCCAGCAACAGAGGCATTGATGGACGAACGTGTAAATGTGGGCCGAGGCCAAGCCGAGGCATACATACGTAAGTCCATCAATGCCTAGTTGTGGCCAAGGCTTGTATAGTACTTTTCTCAAATAATGCGCGGAAATTAAAACACTAAATTTTCTCAAATAATTCGCGGAAATTTAAACTCTTTTCAAAATCGATGATGAACAACGAACAACAATTTCTTTTTTTTTTTCAATTAACAACTTTCTATTTGCAAGCCAGTACGAAATTTAAATAAAACCTTTGATGAGTTACCATGGTTTGGATGGTTACCTCCTTGGTCGCCATGTTTCGGAGAAAAAGATCATTCCATTTTTAAATTACAACGCAGATATGAGTTTACTATGTAATTTACTTGGTCGCTAAACACGACAGATATGGATTTTCATACAACATTGCCGGCCGCTGCGCGCATGTATTTGGCCAGTACAGCAATTTCGATTTATCTCGAAGAAGGTTGTCAAAATAATGCTCACATTTCCAAGCATGTTTGAGAAAAGAAAATTTTCACACCACCCGCTCGAAAATGGAACTTTATATGTCATGTAACTCGAACCTAAAGCAAGTCATTATAGCCCTGGGACTAGCCCGGCAATAATATTGTACTGAATTTCATTATAACCCGCTGGTCAATAATGAGATTTGAATATGGAACCGCATCCACAGATTATTTAATAGTTACTACCTGGTTACTACGACCCTTACTTAAAATTCGTATGAAAACTTATCATGGAGACAGGCATCAAAAAGAACTTAATTCGAAATTTGAACTGGCCACCACGAGTATTGAACACAAAAAAAGAAAAAAGGCGCGAATACTGCAAATCTCTGTACCTATTGCTACGAACAAAGTAATAAAAAAATATTACATTGTCTTTCCACAACTGGAGTACGATTTTTGAATCTCATTCGCTGAGATCAGCAGTTGAAAATGTCAAAATTACGCATCTTTCTACTGCTGATTTGACTTTCAAAAATCGCACTCCTGGAGTATGATTTTTTAATGTCAAATCAGCAGTTTAAAGATGCACGTCTCCGTAGTAATATTGAAATATTCAACTGCTGAGTTCAAAGAATGAGTTTCAAAAATCGCACTCCTGGTCTAATGTTTCAAATATCTACTTTCACTTTTAATTTAATAAAATAGTGTTTTCTAAATACTATACTATTGAACTCTAATACTTTGTTATAAACTCTAATAAAATAATTGGTTTCTAACCATAGAGAATTTACACGCTCCCCTGGGTTTCTAACAATATTGCTTTTTATTCTCTCGCGGAGGGTGTGAAAAGTAGAGTATGGTCCTCGGGGATAAACGTGTTTTCATCTTGGGCGAGCTTGAACCCCTCGCTTCACTCAGGATTCTAGTCTTAACTCCCTCGCTTCGCTCGGGAGTTAACTCTAGACTCCCTCGCTGCGCTCGGGAGTAACCCCTAGAATCCCTCGTTACGCTCGGGATTCAATATCGCGCCCGTGATGAAAAACACTGCTTTATCCCCTTGGTACATAATCTACTATTATTGCGGTTCACTGATTTAAAGTAAGAAGTATCACCTACTTATAAAATAAAGCAAGAACACAGAATTATAATTTATATCAAAAATTTACACCCCTTTTTAACTAGAAATAGGGGTGTTCAATAACTGGATAAAATATTTTTAAGGTTACATTCAGATAATGAAACTAAACAACCTTCCCTGAGGAATGTGGACAGGGCTGCCAGATTGTATAATTGGATACAAAAACTGTATAATTAGGTGGTAGATTGTATCCTCTATGTATCCTGTACACTCATGTATAATTTGATACAAAACAAGCATTTAAGTAATTAACAAGCACAGATCAGTAACCTAAAAGTCGCTACACAGTTACAATCATAGATACATATATTTTCGATTTTACTTAGACCAAGAGTGCGATTTTTGAATCTCATTCGCAGAGGTCAGCAGTTGAAAATGTCAAAATGACTTTGGAGAGACGCATCTTTCTACAGCTGACTTGACTTTTAAAAATCGCACTCCTGAAGTATGATTTTTGAAAGTCAAATCAGCAGTAGAAAGATGCGTATCTCCATACATTATCAACTGCTGACAACGTATGAGATTCAAAAATCGCACTCCTGGTTTTCGTTCAAAACAAGTCTCTGAACCTCAGCCTGAATCTCGACCTTATTGTTGTGCATAGAATAGAATGTTATCTTACTTAGGTTGAACTAATAAATGATTTAAAAAAAGTTGGTGAAAAAATACCTTTCTAACAAAAAAAAAATCTAATTATTCGATAAATGATAAAAAATACATTTTGTAAATGCTTCAGATTTTTTTACCCCTGATTGTATACTGCAAGGCAATTTTGTATATTTCGCGGAGATGGCTGTATAATTATAAAAAATCCACTGGCAGCCCTGAACGTGGATCGAAAAACAAGATTTTTTTGGACCTCCGATACAAAATCGATCGGCTGATCCGCACTTTGGTATGGAAGGTCCAAAGAATAATAACAATAGAGTAAGCTTTATGTAACATTCATTTGCCATCTAACTCATTTTGCTCCGAACCAGGTGTGCCGTTTGCCGAACCCGTAGGAGATTAGCTGGAACGTAAGTTTGCAATTTAATCACGAACAGAGATTTAAAACCAATTATGTATTGAAAACTCGAATTTGATATATTTTCATTAAGAGCGATGTAGGAATAGTAAGCTACATTATAACACATAATAGATACTATATCTACTTTATATTTTTATATCACCTACAGGTACACATGGCGACAGATCAACCTACCCGTAGTTGAACTCTATGATCATGTACATAGAGTTCAACTTTGGGTAGGTTAAACTGTCGCCGTGTGTACAGAAAAGCTAGAAAGCCAATAGTGAGACATGACAGTAGTATAGCTAAAATTATATTCAAAAGTAAGTAGTAGCAATCCTTCGATAGAAATTCTCTAAAACATATTCCTATTATTTCCTACAAGTTCTAGAGCTTTTGGGGATTTTAAAGGAAAAGGATTTTCCCTAAAATTAAATTAAATTAAATTAAATTAAATGAAAATTAAATTAAATATTCTTATCTTCTTTCTATTCTTCAGTAGTTAGATTTATAGTTTTCACACGACTTACTCAGTACTCAGCTGGTCCCAAAATCTTCCTATCTCCTCATCATCATCATCATCACCATCTATACATCTATACATCCCACTGCAGGGCACAGGCCTACCCTCAGGAAGGGTGTATGTGCGTTAGTCCATCACCCGTGCCCAATGTGGATTGGTAGACTTCACATACGCATAAGAATTTTTCTTCAGCGTATGCAGGCTATCAGATCTAATAGTGAGATTTTAAATGTAAGAGTAAAATTTTTGTTTTCTGAAATCCATGCGAAAGAAATCGCGTGTAGATTTCAGAAAATGTTCAGTAATAAAATAATTCGACTCCTGCGCTTATCTTCTCCACAGACTCAGGACTTGAAAGATATCTCTATCAATGCTCTATTTGTTGCTAGTTCATTGTATTCCCGTCATTAAACACGTCATTTACTTTTATATTTCAAGTTGAAATATCTTGAAGAGAAAATTTGCCCAAAACGAAAATATATTTTTTTTATTGCTTCTCCTTAAAATTTTCATATCACAGATCTCGTTCAATTTCCTCGGTCGAAATGATATTCTTTACAAAGTCAGCGTTATAGTGATCGTAAACCTTAGGAGAGTCATTTAACGACGGAATGTCCATATCTTTAATGTGCCATTAGGTTCCCTGGTTGTTCTTTATACGTCTGCGGACAGTTATGTTTTTATTATTATTACGGAGGAGATAAGTTTGGCAGTTATTTACTCTTATATTGCTTTATACCTACGCTTCAGTTACTAACGACACTTTATAACCACGTCTGTTAATTATATTCCTTTGGATATAATAATTTTAACCGCGTTTGTTTTCATTTCAACGGTCCGACAACAATAATACTTACTCGCAGCATAAATTTAATAATGCCAAAACATTATTGTTTGGAAACAATTGACGCTCGACATGTGTACAACACACTTGGGCAATAATTTGTATCATAATTATTACAAATACAATCGCAATCGCACCCGTTGTGGGTACAGTTGCAGAACAGGTTTATTTACAGCGATTGAATGATTCCACGTATCTTATCTTATGCCAAATTCACACGAGGGCAGGGCAGTGCGGCAGGGCAGTTGGGAAAGCAGTTGGCGTTCACACGAGGGCAGCTAGACGGGGCAGAACAGTCCACGAGCTAATATAATTTGAGTTCCGTTTTGATAACTTTCGCAGAAATATTCGGTATTCCTATTTAGTTTTCCTTTAAATCTGAGAGTCCTACAAGAGTTTATTTTTATATTCAACAATTTCACTTTTTTATAAAATATAATTTTCCTTTTAAACCTTTATCAGTTTTATGTTAAGCTGTAACGCATTCTCAATTCGAAGGGATGCATTTGTAATTAAAAAAACTAAGCAGAATGACCAAAAATTCTAAAATATAATGTTGCACTGCCCTGCCCTCGCGTTCGCACGGGGGCAGCTACGAGGCAGTAGAGCGAAATAGGTGGAGGAGGAAGCGAACTGCCCTCAAAAAATAGACCGACCGTCTATTCACTGCCCTGCGCTGTTTACTGCCATGGCAGTACTGCCCTGCCTCGGCGCGGCTGTTCACACGAGGGCAGGGCAGTACTGCCCTCACTGCCCTGCCCTCGTGTGAACACGGCATTAGATAGGAATGAAAATATTACTAAAACAACAAACATTGCTTCGCTATAGGCCCTTGATTTGTAGGTACTGAACAGAAACGTTATTTTAATATAATAAAACCTGAAGAGGTACCTATGCAACATTTCAGCATAACTATTTCATTAGAGTAAATTGAATGACCAATAAAAGATAAGCACCTTATGTGGAGTAAATAGATGCTAGCAAAGGAAATGATTTTACTTTTACTGCTCAATACCAAATAAAACACAATGTAAATCAATTGAAATATACAGCGATCTCAATTAGATTCAGTATGCTATCTCAATCTTTGGGTTATAGGTACTACAAATTGGGTCGTAGGCATAGTAAATTACACGCTCCCCTGGGGTTGTAGGATATCGAAATGTCAAAACATAAATGGAAGAAACGTGCCCCGAGAATCTATAAGTTTGATAATATTGAATAAATTAAAAATAGCAGACATTTGGAGTTTACTTTTACATTGGACTCCGAACTCAGGTCGGTCGGAGTAAAGTCAACCTGTGCAAGTGAGGTTACCAAGACGGGTCGGACCTAAGAGTGAATGCAGTGTTGGTCCTCAGAAGCGCAAACATCGTCACAACCACGTCACAACCTTAAAGCTCTCCCTCCCTAGTGCAAGGCTCTCTTTCTTACAAGCAAACTTTTACAATTAGCCATCCCGCTTCAATTGCGTGGCTCCGGTCAGAATTTTCCGTTTTCTTTGAAAACCTGTATGATTTTTTATGAATTTTCAAAAAATAAGAAAACCGCATCATTCTATATTGTATTGTGAAGAATATTGTAAATTTTCATATTCGTCTGATCAACAATGTAAGAGTAAAACGGTTACAACTGGAAAAAAAGGGGTGACTTTGGATTCGTTTTTCTTCAGTTTTATTAATTAAAATAGATTTCGAGAAAAACCACATCACTTCTCATATCCTGTAGATTGTTTAGTTTTATTTTCTGCTTAAAAGGTGCCATATTTAATGTGTAAAATGGTTACAAAGTTACTCAAAACCGGGCGGACTTCCGGAGCGGAGCGGAGCCCCTTAAATTCGTCGTTGAAACAACGGCGAGCTTTCAGTTTCATGTGTCAATCTCACATAAAACCTCCTGAACATAGACGAAGAATTTTTCGCTTACGCTGACTCCTGATGGATGCGAGCTCGTCGATGTTTTTGACAGCGATAAGATAAGCACGTGACGCTTAGTGAATTGCATTCCTGCCCTTCCTGCCTGGCCACTTGCATACGAACGGATCTTTTGGATACTGCCGGTAATGGGAATGGCATGCCATCGACTCGATAGAAGAAGAAGCAGACATTTCGATTTACACTGAAAAAAATGGTCAACCAAACTAGTGTTAAATATAATCAAACTTTACTGACTTCCAAACTGTTTTGTAGCATATAAACAAACTTTCGGCTATAAATAACAACACGTTTTGCTATTTATAACCAAATGTTTGATTATGTGCTACAAAACAGTTTGGAAGTCACTAAAGTTTGGTTATATTTAACACTAGTTTAGTTGATCTTTTTTTTCAGTGTAAGCGATCTCTACAGGGTGAAACTGATATACTAATGATATAATAATGTCTACCCATCAAACTGAACAACTTTTACTATGGGAGCAAACCGATCGGAGCAAAAAAAATAATCAGCTGTTGCATACATTTGAGTCGAGTAGGCATTGCAGTTTAGTATGGAACAGCTGACTTTTTTTTGGTTTGCTCCCATAGTGAAAGTTGTTCAGTTTGATGGGTAGACTCTTAGTTTAAAAGGATGCAAATGATATCACCCTGTATATTCAGGCTAATTTAATATTCAGGATAATATTATGTAAGAAAATATTAGTTTCTTTGACATTGTAATCTTATTATTTTAAAAATTCAATCTTGATAGAAGGGCAATGTGCATCAACCTACGCACTTGCCTATATACCTAACCTTAAATCTAATAAATCTTTACTACGTCTATTTCATCTGCTTTAAAAGCAAACGGCAAAGGAATATCAACATGTTTGGACAAGAAATGGACGGATTTTTGTCCGAAAATGCGACACTGCTGCTGCACTCCACATCACGACGGAAGAAGATATCAAGAAATTGTAATCAATTTAATACTTGTAAATGTATCTCAATTGTGTGTCTCTTCTGCGCACTATTATTACTCGTGTTCATCCTTCGAGCTCAGCTTTGAGCCGGACAAAAAACTTGAATCTCATATTTACCAGATATACATACGACCAATTGAGATGCAATTTTTGGATCCCTCATTTTGTTTACATATTTTTACATTTTCGGCAAACAACATGTATGTCTTTAACTTTATTTATTATATATACCTATCTGAAATAAAAAAATATTTATGTTATTATTATTATCATCTTCACTCAATACTTATCACTACACATGTAACAAATATTTTAACATACTGTTCCCACAGTTACAAAAAACACATAAAATGCACATTTTCCCATAAATTAATCGAATGCTATCTTGGTCAACAGAGGTACATTGCTGCACCCTTATTCCGCGAGTACAGTTTATCGCGAATGTTTTGTACACTCGTAACACACGGTCTAAAGTATGATTCTCGACTATTTCTTACTTTTTGTGTGTACTACCCACATTGTAACTATTGTATACCTACGACGCTGCCGGCTTCTAAGTCAGATTTGTACATCTCGCTTACCTATAATTACTATCTAATTAATACACAATGCAAAATCCACTCTTATTTACTACTTGTTAAAACTATTAATGTCTTATATGTTACCAATGAATGATCTAAAATTATCTATTTACTATCAGAATACGCGCGGTCTTCGAACGAAATGCTTAAATTTTCGTTCAAATTTACTTTGTAATAACTACGATATTGTTGTCGTCACCGAAACATGGTTACATAGCGGTATCTTTGATCGGGAACTAAGTGACGACAGGTATGACGTGTTTCGCAGTGACCGCGATCTGGAGCTAGCGAATAAAAAAAGTGGAGGCGGCATTATGATATTGGTTCGGCGGGTAGCTGGGTCATTATAGGACAACACCCATATTTTTCGGATAGAAGGATGAGCCTCGGCACAATTGTTCCTTAGGTGGTCTAGTGTGAAAAACGCCCGGAGGACTCCCTCTATCACCCCGCCATGGGGGTGGAGGGGGGGTTGAACTTTTCAGATACCGCACTCACTGTGATTCGTCATAACTGCCAAAGGGCATGTTTGGTATCGTTTTTGACTAAATCAAAGTAGCTTAGTTGATTTCTGACACAAAAAAAAAGTATTCCCATACAAAAAAATTTAAAAACAGTGAAAAATAAAAAATAAGTAAAAATATTTTTTTTTGTTAATTACCATAAAGTTAAAACCGGTAGCAATATCGGACTTTCAAAAATATATTTAGAAAGCTGCTTTTATACAGATTCCAAAAATATAAGGTTTGTTGAGAAAAAAGCAAAAAAAATAAAAAAAAAAAAATTTACGCAACTAGGCAGGAACAAAAAAAATGAAATGAAATGCAGGAGTGGACGTAGAAGTGTCCAATTTTGTATACAATTAGTAGTTACTATAAGCATTAAGGGAAAACTAAAATATTTTACAATATTATACCAGTTTTCTTGATACATAAACTGCACCAATAACTTGGTAATCCTGTGTATTTATACAGGATTACAAAGTTACACTTGCAGTGTACCTGTATATTGTCATGTCTTGTTGACTGACATATCAACGCACAGCCCAAGCCACTGGTTCTAGAGATTTGGAACTTAGGTTCTTTATATAGGACGGTTTACAAAATGAAAGGAAACATCAGATGACATCATCAACATCATATATTTACAATAAAACAGATTAAAATATTATTTTTCTTCTTCCTATATACATTTGCCTTCGCAATGACACAACTCTGTGCACTTTAGTTGCCGTTGCAAACACCGGCACCTGTTGGTGCCGCACCCCTTTTTGCATCTACACCTAATCATTTCGATGCAGGCTTCAGCAGCAACAGGCAAGTCTGTCCATGTAGGTTGCCAACTATCGCCGACTTTTGTCCACCCCAGTTAGATCGATCAGGAAGATCTTCGACATTTGACCCCATACGTGGACAGCTTGAAAAACTGCCCTCAAGAAATGTTGATATAGAGCCGCTTTTGTGGGTGGTATATGCTCTAGTTGGCGGTCTTTTTTGGTAAATAAATGTTTTCTCGCTTCGTTTACTGTAGTACAGGAACTGGATCTAATATGGAAAAAATATGTACCGTTAAAATGTTGCTTTGTTACTTATTAGGTACCTAGTTTTATGAAGTTACCTACCTGTCATATAAAATTATAACAAACTTTTCAAGGATGGCAAATGAGTCGTTGTTCCTGCCTTCATAGGCTGCCAAAAAACCATCTGTGGCAGTAGGGAAAACGTTCCATGTCTCCATTGCACTTTTTTCCCTTTCCCATTAAGACTAGAAACTGTGTCACACCCCGTGAATGCGTGGAATAAAGGAAGGACCTGTCTGGGCTAGAGGAGCTATGGGTGCATGTAGGCACTGGAAAGCACCACCAATATCTACCTTGTCATGAGATAGCAAACGCTCTTGGTAAATTCTTGTTATAATAATACCACCTTTACTTCTAAACACGTCATCTTGATTTAGCAATTAAAAAACTTTCTTCACAGGACCACAAAAAACAAAGGTCCTTCCTTTATTTCACGCATTCACGGGGTGTGACACAGTTTCTAGTTTTAATGGGAAAGGGAAAAAAAGTGCAATGGAGACATGGAACGTTTTCCCTACTGCCACAGATGATTTTTTGGCAGCCTATGAAGGCAGGAACAACGACTCATTTGCCATCCTTGAAAAGATTGTTATAATTTTATATGACAGGTAGGTAACTTCATAAAACTAGGTACCTAATAATAATAAGTAACAAAGCAACATTTTAACGGTACATATTTTTTCCTTATTAGATCCAGTTCCTGTACTACAGTAAACGAAGCGAGAAAACATTTATTTACCAAAAAAGACCGCCAACTAGAGCATATACCACCCACAAAAGCGGCTCTATATCAACATTTCTTGAGGGCAGTTTTTCAAGCTGTCCACGTATGGGGTCAAATGTCGCCGATTCAAGATTTTCCTGATCCATCTAACTGGGGTGGACAAAAGTCGGCGATAGTTGGCAACCTACATGGACAGACTTGCCTGTTGCTGCTGAAGCCTGCATCGAAATGATTAGGTGTAGATGCAAGAAGGGGTGCGGCACCAACAGGTGCCGGTGTTTACAACGGCAACTAAAGTGCACAGAGTTGTGTCATTGCGAAGGCAAATGTATACAGGAAGAAGAAACATAATATTTTAATCTGTTGTTATTGTAAATATATGATGTTGATGATGTCATCTGATGTTTCCTTTCATTTTGTAAACCGTCCTATATAAAGAACCTAAGTTCCAAATCTCTAGAACCAGTGGCTTGGGCTGTGCGTTGATATGTCAGTCAACAAGACATGACAATCTACAGGTACACTGCAAGTGTAACTTTGTAATCCTGTATAAATACACAGGATTACCAAGTTATTGGTGCAGTTTATGTATCAAGAAAACTGGTATAATATTGTAAAATATTTTAGTTTTCCCTTAATGCTTATAGTAACTACTAATTGTATACAAAATTGGACACTTCTACGTCCACTCCTGCATTTCATTTAATTTTTTTTGTTCCTGCCTGATTGCGTTAATTTTTTTTTCTTTTTTTTTTTTCTTTTTCTCAACAAACCTTATATTTTTGGAATCTGTATAAAAGCAGCTTTCCAAATATATTTTTGAAAGTCCGATATTGCTACCGGTTTTAACTTTATGGTAATTAACAAAAAAAAATATTTTTACTTATTTTTTATTTTTCACTGTTTTTCAATTTTTTTGGATAGGAATACATTTTTTTTTGTTTCAGAAATCAACTAAACTACTTTGATTTAGTCAAAAACGATACCAAACATGCCCTAGTAGCTAGAAATTGGCAGTTATGACGAATCACAGTGAGTGCGGTATCTGAAAAGTTCAACCCCCCCTCCACCCCCATGGCGGGGTGATAGAGGGAGTCCTCCGGGCGTTTTTCACACTAGACCACCTAAGGAACAAGTGTGCCCAGGCTCATCCTTCTATCCGAAAAATATACCCTCCCCATACAAAAATGGATATAAAGTCTAAGCTAGGGAGCTCGGAGCGGTACACCGGAACTATGATAGTTGCACCACTGAGCTGTTAACCGTAATTATTCCAGCGCGTGCGATATCATCTACTCTTGACTTACATCTCAGTGTTGTTTATATACCACCGGAATCAAATGACATACCCTCGAACATCGACCGGATCTTGAACTTCATTGAAAATGACTCCAATTCAGAGTCCTCACATAATTGTTTGCTATTAGGCGATTTTAATTTACCGTGTATTCAGTGGGATTCGTGTGGTCCAACACATATTAAAAAAAATACCGTAGAAGTACAAAACGCAGGTGTACGTCTGGTGGAGGAATTAGCGTTTCTCGACTTAAAACAGTACAATACAATAAGGAACTACGCCGGGAATACATTGGACCTAGCTTTTTCAAACTTACCTCTTTTAATTGCACATTGCACTCAGCCTCTCTCTAAATTAGATCGCGCCCATCCACCATTTTCTATCGAAATACAAGACCTCACAATTCGCCCTTTTGCCGAAGCTCCAGTAACGAGACATAACTTCAGGAAAGGAGACTATGAAAAAATTAATCAGTACTTTTCTGAAAGCGATTGGCAGTGGCTACAGCTGTCTAGCAGTACTGAGGAAGCCGTTACTATGTTGTATAGGATAATCAATGACGCTATTTTGAAATTCATTCCCTTAGTCAAGACGCATGGTGCGCGCACATACCCTGTGTGGTACAGCAGTGCGCTTATCAAAATAATCAAGGAAAAGGCGAGAGCACATGCGCGATGGAAGAAATTCGGTAACAATTTGGATTATGACGAGTTTTCTCTCTTACGTGACAGACAGCATAGAGTGCAAAAAAATTGTTTCGAGATGTATAGTTACAGTATTGAAAGTAACATAAAGTTCAAACCCAAAATGTTCTGGTCATATATAAAAACCCTGCGTGGTGGCTCGAACTATCAAAAAAAGTTATCTCTGGGTGATGCACACTACTCAGATGGTAAGGAGATCTGTGACGCGTTTAATGGCTTTTTTGAAACAGTCTTTGGAGTACCTTCTGATGGTTTTAACCTACCTAGTAAAATTGATGATAGTAAAGATTCGGTAGCCACAATACATATTAGCACTGAAGTTGTAAAAAAGTCATTACGTTCTCTAGATGTATCTAAAGGTGCCGGCAGTGACGGCATACCTCCTATATTTTGGCGCATGTGCGCTGACACTTTAGCTTCTCCTATTGCTACTATTTTCAATCTCTCCTTGAAAGAAGGTGTGTTTCCCAAAATTTGGAAAACAGCCCACATCATTCCTTTACACAAGAAGGGCTCCAGAACTAAGATAGAGAACTATAGAGGCATCTCAATTTTAAATACCATAAGTAAAGTTTTTGAAAAAATAATTTATAACTCAATATATCCAGTTCTCTCTAAAGGTATTTCAAATAATCAGCACGGATTTCTTAAGAATCGTTCAACTTTAACCAATTTAGCTTGCTTTACAGAGTTTGTTCTATCTAATATGGACCGGGGCGGGCAGGTTGATGTGATCTACACTGATTTTGAAAAAGCTTTCGATGGTGTGGAACACATCATCCTGCTTAATAAGCTCCAATCTTTAGGAATACACGGCGACTTGTTAAGATGGATTCAATCATATCTTACGAATCGTTCTCAGGCCGTCACGCTGGGTGGATACAGATCTGATTTTATAGACATACCTACTGGTGTACCACAAGGCTCGCATTTAGGCCCATTATTTTACAATTCTTACATATACGATATATCTAACTGTCTCACAAGAACTAAACATTTATTATACGCAGATGATAAAAAAATATACTATAAAATTAATTGCGTAAACGATTGTATTATTATGCAGTCCGAATTAAATAATTTATACCAATACTACACAGATAATAAAATAACGGTTAATGTTAAAAAATGTCAATGCATAAGTTTTTCTCGTAAAACGAAGCCCCTAATATATAATTACAATTTTAATAATTCCATAATAGAAAGAACTAATGTCATTCGCGATTTAGGGGTTCATCTAGATCACAAATTAATTATGTCGAATCATGTTAATCTAACCAGTGAAAAGGCTTTTAGAAATCTTGGCTTCGTTTTACGCTCATGTAAACCCTTTAAAGACATAGCTGCAATAAAGTCTGTTTATTTCGCTTACGTTAGGAGTCTTTTAGAATATGCAAGTCCGATCTGGTCACCTCAATACGATATTTATAAGAATCGTTTAGAACGAATACAAAAGAAATTCATCAAACACCTTTCATATCGCGCACGCCAGCCTCGAACCGATTACATAGAGAACTGTCGCAAATTCGGTCTTCTGACACTAGAGGAGAGGCGCGAAGTACTAGACTTAAGTCTTCTGCACGACATAGTCCGAAGCCGCGTGGACTGCCCCGAGCTGGTGGCGGGCGTGTCGTACTGCGCTCCGGTGCGCCGCACCCGCCACACGCCGCTGCTGCACACGCCGCTTCGCCACACTAACTACGCCGCTAACTCTGTCCTCGCGAGACTACCTCGTACACACACTGTACTCTTCAGTGACATTGACTTATTTACGCATTAGAAATTAGCACTAAAAAAACAAGTAACGAAATTAATTTGGGAACGACAATAACACTACATTATTCAGCATTAATATAACAAACCTACCACACACTAAACTTCCAACACACAATATCCAGAATTATATATATTTACTACCAACTGTATCTACTTATACATACATGTATCTAGTATATTTTAATTTTTATCTGTGTATCCATATTTCTTACAGTAATTTAATTATCTATTTGCTTATTGGGGTGTAAGGGGTAAACGCGGTAGACTATGGCGACAACCCAACTGCCAACCTCACCTGCTCGTGGTGCACCCTGCCGACTAACCGACGAGGCTCTGGCGACCGATTGATGGCGGTATATCCATCCAAAACAGGCTACACCAAAATTCCTCGACCGATGATGGGCAGCAGCATCACCGGTGCAAGTGGTATAGCCCTGCGATCACCAACCCGCTCTGCCAAGCGTGGTGATTATGGCATTTTTTTACCTCCCAAATATGGAATTTAGTCCCACATGGCCCCGGCCCCTAGTTCCCGGCGGCTCTACTATCCCAGGCTACGGCAGCGGTCTAGGTAACGGTAGGGCGGGGGGTGCTAAGAATCCCCGGGTTACGAGAGGCTGCCAACAACAACGACTTTTACTGGCTACGTATAACGGACGAACACTGATGGAGGACGAAAAGATTACGGAACTCGAGGTAGAACTAACTAAGATTAAGTGGCACATTCTCGGGTTGTCAGAGGTCCGAAGACAGGGGGAGGATACGATGACCCTGGAATCTGGCCACTTGTTCTACTTCCGAGAAGGCGAAAGGCTGTCCAAGGGTGGCGTAGGATTTCTCGTCAACAAATCCCTCATCAACAACGTAGTGGAGATCAGTAGTGTGTCGAATCGGGTAGCGTACCTCGTACTGAAACTCACCAAAAGGTACAGCTTGAAGGTTGTACAGGTATACGCGCCGACTACGACGGGCTCTGACGAAGAAGTCGAATCGGTATACGAGGATATCTCTAGAGCTATCAACGATACCGCAAAGACTCATTTCACGGTTGTGATGGGGGATTTCAATTCCAAAGTGGGAGTACAGGAGAACGATGAGTCGAAAGTGGGTCCGCACGGTATTGGTAACAGGAACCAGAGAGGGCATATGCTAGTCGGCTTCCTAGAGAGGCAAGGGCTATACTTGATGAACTCATTCTTCAAGAAGCAGCCCCAAAGGAGGTGGACCTGGCGAAGCCCTGACGGCCGGACGAAAAATGAGATCGATTTCATCATGACTGATAAACGGCACATATTCAGAGATGTATCAGTGATCAATAGGTTTAACACCGGAAGTGATCACCGACTTGTCCGGGGCACTCTGAATATTAACTACAAGCTCGAAAGAAGACGTCTGATGAAATCGACTCTCCGTCCCACATTGCACCAAACTGTAGCTGGAAGTGACAGCTTCCAACTTGACCTCCAGAACAGATTTGATTCGTTGGAAACCACCGAAGACGTTGGCGAGGCTACAAACCAACTAGTGAAAGCTCTCCGTGAAGTGGGCTACAGGCATTTCCGCACGCAGCGTGTGGCAAAAGAATCCAAACTCTCAAGCGAGACCCTGGAGCTAATGAGGCATAGACGTGAAATTCTATCTGCGCAAGAGTTTTCGGCAGAACATCGGGCTCTCAATAAACAAATAAAAAAGCTGATACGACGCGACCTCCGAAGCTTCAACACACGCTCCATAGAGAAGGCGATTGAGCAGAACCGGGGGTCGAAAGTGTTCGCTCAGCAGCTCGGGAGAAGCCACCTGTCGAAACTCAAAACCGCAGATGGGAAGATCGTTGCCTCTAAGCCGGAGCTCCTCACAGAAGTCGAGAAGTTCTATGGAAGTCTGTATGCAACACACGCTCCAAAGCCTGTAGCTCGTAACACCGACCCCAGAGCCCCACTAGTACGCCACTACACGGACGATATCCCGGACGTTGACTCGAGCGAGATTAGGAAAGCCCTCAAACAACTAAAAAATAACAAAGCTCCGGGTGAAGACGGAATAACAACAGAGCTTCTGAAGGCTGGAGGTACTCCTGTCCTGAAGGCCCTAGGAAAGCTCTTTAATTCCGTCATTCACAATGGCATAACACCGGAGGCGTGGAGCGGAAGTGTTGTGGTCTTGTTCTTCAAGAAAGGAGATAAAACCCTTCTCAAGAACTACAGACCGATCTCACTTCTGAGCCACGTCTATAAACTGTTCTCGAGGGTTATTACGAACCGTCTCGCTCGAAAGTTCGACGAGTTTCAGCCCCCGGAGCAGGCCGGGTTTCGAAAAGGATACAGTACCATAGACCACATCCACACGGTAAGGCAGATTATAGAGAAAACTGAAGAGTATAATCAGCCTCTGTGTCTAGCCTTTGTGGACTATGAGAAAGCCTTCGACTCGATCGAGACCTGGGCTGTTCTGGAATCCTTGCAGCGATGCCAGATAGACTGGCGATATATAGAGGTGCTCAGATGTCTGTATGACGCCGCCACTATGTCCGTTCAAGTACATGATCAGCAGACGAAGCCGATCCAACTGCTAAGAGGAGTGAGACAGGGGGATGTTATTTCCCCGAAACTGTTCACCAATGCGCTGGAAGACGTATTCAAGACGCTTAATTGGAAAGGACGAGGCATATGTGTGAACGGCGAGTACATCTCACATCTGCGCTTTGCGGATGACATTGTCGTCATGGCGGAATCGATGCAGGACCTCAGTGGCATGCTTAGCGACCTTAATGCCGCTTCCCGACGGGTCGGTCTCGGCATGAACTTAGACAAGACGAAAGTCATGCTAAATTCTCATGTCGAGCCAGAGGCGGTATACGTCGGTGAGGCGGCGATAGAAGTTGTGCAAGACTATGTCTACCTTGGACAGACTATAAGACTAGGTAGAAACAACTTCGAAAAGGAGGCCGCTAGGCGCATCCAACTGGGATGGGCTGCTTTCGGGAAACTCCGCCATATATTCTCCTCGGCTATACCACAATGCCTCAAGACGAGGGTGTTCAATCAGTGCGTCCTGCCAGTAATGACATATGGTGCGGAAACATGGACCCTGACGATAGGACTAGTTCATCAATTCAAGGTCGCTCAGCGAGCTATGGAGAGAGCTATGCTCGGTGTTTCTCTGAGAGATCACATTAGAAATGAAGTGATACGTCAGAGAACTAAAGTGGTTGACATAGCTCAGAAAATTAGCAAGCTGAAGTGGCAATGGGCTGGTCATATCTGCCGAAGAACTGACAACCGGTGGGGTGTCAGAGTTCTAGAGTGGAGACCGCGAACTGGTAGGCGTAGTGTCGGACGCCCTGCTGCCCGCTGGAGAGACGACCTAAAAAAAGTAGCGGAGAGCGACTGGATGAGGAAGGCCGAGGATAGAGTTTTGTGGCGCGCCTTGGGAGAGGCCTATGTTCAGCAGTGGACGATGATAGGCTGATGATGATGATGATGATGATTTGCTTATTTACATTACTTACTACAATTATCTATAATAAATAATATCTATAACTATCTATAATTAGACTAATGCTACTTTAATTACGCACTCGCATACTTTATATTATACTACGTAATACATAATAGGTAAAAAGAAAAAACTTGGAAAGAGCATAATTTTATTGTTAAGTTAAAATAGCTATTTTTCTTTTTCTTGGTTCCTTTTGTAATTTTTGGCATCACTTCGCCACAAACAACTTTGTATAAAAAAAGGGAAACCTATCATTGGCCTTACCAGTTATTTTAAGAATTTATTGTAACAATGTTTAATACGCTGTTGGTTTTCTCAATAAATAAACAAATAAACAAATTATACTGTCTCGAAACAAAACTTTTGAAATCTGTATCAATTTAAAGCAGCAAACACATTATTTCCACTCCATTTGCTGAAAGCATTTGCTGATTCTGCACATCGTTATCACAAACAACAAACACGCACGCACAAACATAGTTTTGAGAAATGACAAACTGCCCAAGCGAGTGGAGACCCGGGAGTGGAGGCCGCAGCCCCGTCCCAAGTTTACCCATTCATCCGTGGCAAGCAACCGAGTTTCCCTACATCCTACATTGATAGTGATATACGACTTAACTTTGTTTATCCTACAGCGTGTGAACCCTTTCACAAATAATTCTGATAAATTATGTCAAATCTTTTTTGGGTTCTCAGTCAAGTTTTTGGACTTAATATATGGTTTGAAATTTCCGCTATATATAACTATTATTCATTAGTTATGAATGGTCGAACCAAATGAAATGAAATTCGTTTTACTTTCAATACAAAGTGGGCCTCGAATCTTCGATGGTGTAGTTTGTATGGAATCTAAATTTTGGCCTAGTCTCAAATAGGTACATGATCGAACTTTTGTCGAATGATTTCTACCCTGTAAAGTTTTAATATCAATTTGGTTTTGGAAAAAGAAATAGACATACAAACAAACATACATACATAAATTCATACTACTCAAAAAATATAAACCTCCTTCTGGCGCAGTCAGGTAAAAAGGTTTAAAGGTTCACGTATAAATTTCAGGAAAAATGTAGTTAAATAGGTATTTGACATTTAGTTATTAATTCTAATTCATTATTATTTATAACGACTAATCCATTATTTTAAATAATTTGCCAATGATCGACATAGGTACGTATATTATACTTCTTTGTGTTCTGCGCAATACGTAGGTAAGTATAAGAATTCTTTCTTTCTCTTTCAGTTTAAGAAAAAAATAATGCTTGTTTTTTCGAAAAAAGAAGAGCAGGCAAACGCATTTTCCATGAAAAATACATTGAGCAAAGCTCGTTCTTTATGTAGATTAGGTTCTATTTCTCTTTTGTCATATAATAAGTTTTACAACGTGCTCGCGATCCATTCGTTTACTTTTATAAAACTTGCATTGATCTTTGCGGACATGGACTATCTCTAAAATAATATTAGATAAGATGAGATTAAATATTAGAACAGCAGAAGCTTTGTTTTCTTTCGCTAATTATTGCCTTTATCGGTACCGTGAGGGCTTAGATTTCTAATGGCCCCGATTCGGACTGTGCCACGACTTAACTAAATTTATTCCTGTCACTTTCTAAAATATCAAATCAAATCAAATCAAAAGTTTATTTTGCATACTAAGTGTACAATAAGATTAAGAAAAGAGACAGAAAACCAACAGCTGACTTTAGTGCTGTCAAAGTGACGTTACACGCCCAAAAACGCCTTAAATAAGATGGCGTACATTATGATGGCATCTTATTTTGGGCGTGTAACGTCACTCAGACAGCACTAAAGACAGCTGTTGGTTTTCTGTCTCTTTTCTTAATCTTAATTTTGAAAGTGACAGGAATAAATTTAGTTAAGTTAAGTCGTGGCACAGTCCGAATCGGGGCCAATGTAGGTAGGTAGGTACCCAAACCATCATCCATTACACAGATAATTATGAGAGAAATATTATCAGAATCGTGGCAGGTTAGACAGGCAGATCATTTATTATTTCTGCATACCCCGATTAGAAATAAGACTTGATTATTCTCAAATATTTTTCCGTTATGGATTCTGAAGAAACGGTTTCCAAGTTTTGCATTTCGTATGGTAAAACTTTGGATACTCCAACCACAATACCGCAACATTAGTCAAAATTTACTTTAACTAAGTATACATAGGACGAAATTTCGTTTGTATAAGCTTGTTAACGTAGGCGTAAACTCATATTTTGTTAGGATAGTACGTCAACAAATTTATTTTACCCAATTTAAGATCCCCGTCTTAATGGAAAGGATGAGATCCTAAAGTGCTCAATTGCAATTGCTCCCTAAAATTTTCAACCTGATTACGTAAAGTATGCTAACTTAGTAAGTAGAGATACGACTTTACCCATTTCTGTTCAACACAATTTGTAGACACCCTTGTAAATTACTTCGCAATGTTCTTTTCGGTGAGTTGGGTCCTGAAACATGGCGGGCGGCAGTTTGCTACTGGAATGAGTATGCAAATCACCGGTTTAATGTACGTAAATGTAGATAACAACCACAATCTGTGACTGCCCTAGCATGTGGTCGCAATTCACTGGCACCGGATGACGAAAACATTTATCCCACAAAGCCGTTTTGTGAAACGAATTTAATCATCACAGTCGGGATTTAAACTTGTGATAAAATAATTTAACAAAGTATTTCAATGCACTGAACTGAAATGTGGCGAGCTGCCAAGCGAGTCATAATCAATGTTTTTTTGAAATCGACATCTGTGTGAATGTCATGACGTGTTGATCATTTGGCTCTCGACACGGAGGTCGTGGGTTCGATTCCCACGGGGGACAACTAGTGATATGTCACTTTGTGCGTTTTTCCCTACTTGGTTAGGACATTAAAGGTTGAATCACCTGATTGTCTGAAAATAAAAATGATTCCGAGCTTCGGATGGTACGTTAAGCCGTTTGTCCCGGCTACTATATATCTCTGGTGGTAGTAGTCGTTACATAAAAACCACATCAAAAGCCGTAAGGCGGTCTGAAAAAACACTGACACCAGGGCTCTGCCCACACGATAAGAAAGAAAATGTGCTTAGCCCACAACTGACATGGAAAATACAATCACGCCCTCTTTCGGGATGGTCAGGCCCTATACTTGGACATTCGATTTTCGATATATCGTGACCGTTTCTTTCCGAACTTCATTGGAATAGAGTTGACATTGCGGAACGAAAACGAATCGTAAAATTTGCGAAAATCAAATTTCGTGGTAGACCCTCAGAAAAGAATCTTTAGCCTGAGTGGATTGATCTGAGTTCTGGACAAACGCTTTTCTGCCTATTCGAGATTCTACGCAATATGGATTCCGCACAACTGCCATTGAACACATTCTCTATTCCACGCACCCTTCAATTTGACACAAACGCGTTTCTTCCTACTTGCTTGCTTCTACATAATATTAATTACATAAACAACTCGAACAACATGAACAACTCAAACAACGCGGGCAACTCGAAGTACCTTTAAACCAAATTCGGTGCTTAAAGCGCAAAATATTGGAGATATAATTATATCAGTGGTTCGTTTCGGTTCTTTTATTTCATCCGTTAACGATTTGAAAATTATATCGAGGCTCGTTAAACTTGGTCATTTATACTCGTAGTGAGCCTGTGGGGCGGCGAGGCTTTTATTGCTGTAATAGCTGTATGTTACTACTTATAACAAAACAGCTTCTAGGTATAATAACTTTCAACACACACCTATGTACCTTTGTTATGTCAGATATTCTTACCAACACGTTCATAAGTATAAACGTCTTAAATAGAATGCATAAACCTGGCATATACGATGAGGATACAAATGATATCACCTAGCCACATGTACCTATGGGCTATTTTCTATTTTTTCCTATTTTCTATTTTTTTTTACCTATGTACCTTTGTTATGTCAGATATTCTTACCAACACGTTCATAAGTATAAACGTCTTAAATAGAATGCATATATGATGAGGATACAAATGATATCACCTAGCCACAGATAACAGATTAATTCAATAGTTAGGTTAGGTTCGTAAATAGAAATAGATTTTTTTATGAAAATAGTAAATAAATCGGGTACTATCTACTGTCTGCTTGTCCACCTGGCTTGCCCACCCAGGTGGCCCACGGATTTTTTTTTCCCATAGCTCACCTGTCACACCCCGGACACTGCCTACAATGGACAGAAAGTAACAAGATGACGTCAGCACATTAAAAAAGAGTATCTATTACTAGATAGATACACTCCCTTCCTCCCACCAACTTTTTTTCGCTTGCTCTACGGTGTCAATCTAAAAGTGTTTAATCTAAGGTGTCAATCTAGGCACAGTTGGCCACAATCAGTGGGTGGCAGGTACTACTAGCAAACTACTAGAACTCTTTCTTATACTGTGCCCTGTGCCTGTGTCCACCTGAGCGTACCACGGAGATTATTAATTCTTTCCCGTGGTACCTCTGTGTCCACTTTGACCACACGGACAACATGGTCAAATTGGACAGCATGAACAACTCGGACTCTACCTATACATGATACTATCGGCTTATACAACGTGTTAATAAATTAGCGCAAAACCTCATACACCCCAACTGATTTATAACAAAATAATTAGATTGAAACAATAATTTCATTATTTTGACAGTTAAAATTTAAAGTTATTAGCATTTTAAGTTTTGAGGCAAAAATGATTTGTTATCATTTCAGCACGAAATGAAAGCGCTAACGTACTCATGGATACATTTTTATAATCTTGTTTTGGTAGTAAGTGTCAACCCACCGCACGGGCACACTCACCCTGAGTGTGCCCGTGCGGTGGGTTGACATCAGGTTCAGAAAATTTAAAATATTTATAAAAAATTAATTAATATTTTGAAAAAAATTACCTATGTCGAAACCATGATAATTCGATTCTGCTCTCGATTCTTAACAAACTACTTTCTAGTTTTGCGTTAATTCATTAACACGTTGTATAAGGTGTAACAAAACACCCTAGTAATACTTAAGAGGGTGCTTCAGACCATCAATCTGAGCAACTTTCACTATGGAGCCAACATCGAAATCGAGAAAAAAAAATCCACTCTTTCATACAAAACTGCAGTACCGTCTCGACTCAAATGTATAGGACGGCAGATTTTTTTTATTTTTTCTCGACGTTGGCTCCATAGTGAAAGTTGCTCAGATTGATGGTCTGATGCACCCCCAGAAGTATTACTAGGGTGTTTTGTTACACCCTGTATAGTGATTGACGTTATTATAAGAAACAATATTATAACCTGACCTTTTCTCTCAGTCTTTTCTTAACATTTTTCTCATTACCTCTATTATTCTTACAGAGATAATTTTAGTGCATCAGCCCATATCCAGTTACTTTATAAAAAAATCGCACAGGTGTGTTTTACGGCACATCTTTACCTTGTGGATGTAAAGCATCGTTATTAAAAATGCGTGCTTCGATAGGCACTTTAAGCAGTTGATACCAGATAGTGCCGCTAGATGGTGGTGTATCGATAAGCCAGGGCTTATTGTAGATTTTGTAAATACCACAGTATAAGAAAGAGTATCTATTACTACACTAAAGTTCGTAAATCTATCCATACTGGGCTGTTTTGGTGTATGCCCAGTGCCCACTTCCTCTAACGCTTTTCTATGAGAGAAAGTCTTTGCCGTTTGTCCCACGAATAAATGATGGTGATGAAAAAAATAGAAAGTATGAAGTTATTTATTACTTCCAGGAAGGTGGTTTTTATCCATGATTACTTCCTTGGCTTGAATAAAAAACTCTCGTTAAAAAGTAACTTCATGATGAATTACATCGGCACGCACAACTTCTGTTACAATGCTGAAAATACACTCGAAGCTGTATCTAACGCGCCAAACAATTTTTTTTTATTAATTTGTATACCAGCTTTTACCCGCGGCTTCATCTGCGTTAAATTTCGAGATAAAAAGTAGCCTATTTCCGTCCTCATGCAACGGGCTATCTGCACACCAACATTATACCTAATTATACTTTTAGTTATGATTAAAATCAGTTTATAAATAATAAGTAACTAAATGCATGCATGCTATATCTCTGACTACCCCCTCGGGGAATATAGTCGTGAGCGTATGCTTATGCTGCTGCTTAAGTAACTAAATGCGGTTGAAAACGGTCCTTGTAAACATTTCTATAAACAAAGTAGACATTGGCTGTTAAACTATTATTAAGATGTCAGATTCACTTCGTCCCATTCAAACGGTATCAGATGAAGGGTAAATGGCGGTTCACAGACCAGAAGCAGAGATTGTATTAACGGCAAACACCCTTACGCGGTGGTAAGCAACAGGTCAAACTGGGTTCGGATTCCGATTGATCGATCAAATCGTGTCAACGATCAAAGCTTCATTGAAATATAAATTCTGTTCAGAAAGTTATTTAGCATTATTGTAGGTAAGACTCTGTCTTTGATCAGTCGTACCTACAGATGTGCAAATTGTGAGAAATTGTACCAACTGCTCGTAATTCAAGTATACCTAGTTGTGAATTTACCGTTATACTACGAATATGAATCCGTTATACATATAATACAAAAAATAATCAAGCACATTTATAATTTACTAGTGTTAACCCGCGACTTCGTCGGCATAAATTATTTATATACCGGTTTTTAAGTCAGATGATAAGCTATCAAACAAAAAAAGTTTCCTAAAAATCGGTTCAGAAGTTTTTGCGTGATACTCGAACAAACAAACAGACAGATAAAAAATCCAAAAATTAGTGATTTGGAATCAGGGACAGGTAAAAACCATGTCCTAATTTTTTTTTGTAAATATCTTCAATGCACAGACACATTTCTGTTACAGTTTTATAATAGTTTAGATAGTTTAGATAATTAGATAATTATTATCGTTATAGCAGGTCTAGAATAAACATCTGAGCGTTTTTAAAATGTTCAGGATTTAATGCATTGGTACCTTGAATTGAAAGCTGTAAACCATTATTTCAAAAATTTAATATTCTACCTCTGCCCTGGTGTATAAAAGAGATAGAGGCTGCCTAGCTCTTATACAGCTTTTTTGCAGTTTGAATGCTTATTATTTAATAATTAATCAGCTTAGGTGGAATTATCAATGAGACGGTGAGAATTGAACGTGAAAAAGATCAATCAACTTCTATGGAAGAAGGTATTATTTAATTATGTTGATGATAATGGATTCCTAGTCGATTTAAAGTTTATAGAAAAGCAGTCAGGTAAGGAATATTTTGAAGTGCCTAAGTGTACACGTTAAACTAAGCAGAGATGGATGCAGTGTAGGGCTGCCATCGCCAAAATTTCCGTTGCCGGACAAACACATTAAAAACCCCGGATATTTCAGTAAAATCTGAAATTTTCCCCGTACAACCATGAAACTAGATAGTTTCAATACAATATAAAACCAGAAGCGAGCGAAGCGAGCTCGCGATTTTGCAATACGACTAGATCAATTCTATACAATAGAAAACCAGGAGCGAGCGAAGCGACCTCGAGATTTTGCTATATTATAGCGCATTTCGAGTTCATACCAAAATCGAGGCCTTCTAAGTATGTAATAAAAGCTGGAGCAAGCGATAAGCTCATGATTTTGCTACATAACAAATTAACAACTCGATTGTAAAGCTTATGCCGAAATCGAGTTGATTTATGATTTGTGTATGAAACAAACTATTTTTTACCATTAATTATATAGTTAATCGGGTTTTACCCGGACACAATAAGCGACACTTTTGTGAAGTCCCCGCCCGGACGCCCCCGGACGCCCTTCAAACTAGGACAAATCCGGGGAAACCCGGATGGATGGCAGCCCTAATTGCAGTGACACTAACCGATGTATACAACGTGTTAATGAATTAACGCAAAACTAGAAAGTAGTTTGTTTAGAATCGAGAGCAGAATCCAATTATCATGGTTTCAACATAGGTAATTTTTTTCAAAATATTAAATATTTTTTTGTAAAATTTAGAATTTACTGAACCCGATGTCAACCCACCGCACGGGCACACTCACCCTACTTACTACCAAAACAAGATTATTAAAATGTATCCATGAGTAAGTTAGCGCTTTCATTCATTGCTGAAATGTTAACAAATCATTTTTGCCTCAAAACTTAAAATGCGAATAACTTCAAATTTTAACTATAAAAATAATGAAATTATTGTTTTAATCTAATTATTTTGTTATAAATCAGTTGGGGTGTATGAGGTTTTGCGCTAATTCATTAACACGTTGTATAGTCACATGGTTACGAAATCAGAGAGGTTGACGATGTCTGTTATGAC
Source organism: Agonopterix subpropinquella (assembly GCA_922987775.1). Classification (NCBI taxonomy): domain Eukaryota; kingdom Metazoa; phylum Arthropoda; class Insecta; order Lepidoptera; family Depressariidae; genus Agonopterix; species Agonopterix subpropinquella. The sequence continues at coordinate 10,554,324 of OV277700.1, read as the reverse complement.
ACCCATCTGAGCTGGTGACGACAAGACTTGAAAGTACCAACTATAAATATTTATAAACACTATTTATGTTCTAAACTTTTTATCAACGCGGTTTCAGTTTTTATGTAGTTTTTAGGGTACCGTACCCAAAGGGTGAAAACGGGACCCTATTACTAAGCCTACGTTGTCCGTCCGTCCGTCAGTCCGTCTGTCCGTTCGTCCGTCCGTCCGTCCGTTCGTCCGTCCGTCCGTCCGTCTGTCCGACCTATTTAGGGCTGTAACTTTTGAACCGAAAGAGCTAGATAGTTAAAATTTTCACAGAATGTGCGATGTTACGGTGAATTTGTTAAAAAATAATAAAAATGTCAAAAAGTTAAAAATTAAGGGGGGTTTTCAACATAAACCAGTTTTTATCAACGTTTTTTCTTCTCGCTCTATGGTAAAAACGGTAATACATACAAGCGTCAAACTTTGTGTGATTATAGAGCAAACTCTACAGTATAACAACAAATAATAAAAACTGGCCAAGTGTGAGTCGTTCTCGCGATAAAGGTCCCGGAGTAAAAAAAATTTTTAATTTTCACGGTTAATATGTTGTAGTGGTGTGGTACTGAACAGTCGGCCTCGGTGCGCGAGTAGCCCGACTCGCACTTGACTGATTTCTTATTATACCTAAGTGTTAAAATATCTAGTTCACGCAATATTCGGTATGATGACAGACTGTTGATTAAAACGAGATTTTTTGTAAACGTTTTTTTTTTTTAAATCGTTGCATTTATTTACAGTATAATTGCATTCGCTAGGGATCTGTAAATGCCATTATACTGTATAATGGCATTTACAGCTCTGATGCCTAACGAATGCAGTCGGTCGGTATGGTAGAAAATGACTTTGAGCTTAACGCCATTGGTAAGCAGTTAAGATTTCAATAAAGTTATTATTGTGCTTCATTGGTATTTGTGACATCGTTGATGTCTTTTGTATGGTGTATCTGACCATCAATATGAATTATTAATTTTAAGGCTTTGACTGCCAAATGACCGACAAACAATAGAAAATCTATTGTTATTGTGACCCGCCGGCGTTCAACGTGTTAAACAATATCTACTTCAGACGTATACATACAGCCTGCCTGCGGACGACAATAACCTGTAAGTATATAATTCTGTGAATGCAAATGCTCTGCTAGAAATGATCCAATCATAAATGATAATACTTTATTAAACACATGTTGTTACATTACAAGACTTGCAAAATTTGGGCAATCAATAGTCCATGCGTCATCCTCATCACTACATAGTATAAATATCGCTTCCCGCTGTCTGTCTGTCCCTTTGTATGCTTAGATCTTTAAAATTACGCAACGGATTTTGATGCGTTTTTTTAATAGATAGAGTCTACGAATAAGAATGTATAGAAATGTAAATCAAGCTCAAAAAGTGACCCCAAAAAAAGTACACAGTGTTCGAAATTTGTTCCTTAAAAACTACACCTTGCCGCCAAAACTCATACAAAATGTCATTTTTCAAAGGGTGCTATAGAGTGATTCGAGGAAGGTTTATATCAGCATAGTTGTGCAAATGTTGCTTTGCATACATTTGAGTGGAGTAGGCATTGCAGCTTAGTATGGAACAGCAGATTTTTTCTGTTCCTATCGGTTTGCTCCCATGGTAAAAGTTGTTCAGTTTGATCGGTAGACTCTTAGTTTAAAAGGAAGCTAATGATATGAAATAATTTCAGTCTACAGGGTGAAATTGATATTTTATTTTATTTTATTTTATTGTATAGGTACACGTACAGATTACAGTCGAGATGAAACCATTTACATTGCAATAAGATATTTAGAACTAGATTGTAATCCAATTACACATGTACACAGCATCACTATCTACATATCATTGGCATCCTTTTAAACTAAGAGTCTACCCATCAAACTGAACAACTTTCACTATGGGAGCAAAGGGATCGGAAAAAAAATCTACTGATGCATACATTTGAGTCGAGTAGGCATTGCAGTTTAGTATGGAACAGCAGATGTTTTTTTGTTCCTATCAATTTGCTCCCGTACTAAAAGTTGTTCAGTTTGATGGGTAGACTCTTAGTTTAAAAGGTAGCTAATGATATGCATTTCACTCTATACATAGCAAGGTCAAAGAAGTCAGGAAAGAGCTTCACCGGTTCGCCTGGCGCATTCCGGGCAATCAGCCTTGATACGACCATTGCTGACTGGCTAACCTTTCCACTAGCAGGAGTGATTGTCGTATGAAGTTTGTTATTAAAGAAGAAGTTTGTATACTGACATCATGTTAGACCATTATTTTTTATTTAAAAAACTAACCTTTTGCTTACGCCCTATAACCCAGTAAAATTAGATAAATGAGAAGAAATAATTTCCGGAGTTTTGGAACTTTTTTTAAACGTTCCTTTGGTACGTAATATTGAAGAAAAAAAAAAGTCCTGGTGAGGGGGGGGGTGAGCTCGAGGAAGGGGGGGGCTCTAAAGGTGACTTTTTTCAGTTTTTCGCTTATTTCTTGAAATCTGAAAGTCGTATCGAAATACTTTGTATGAACAAATTAAACCTAACAAAATTTCCTACAAAACAAGTGGTATGCATTTTTGTCATAGGACTTAACCTTTGAGGGCTACGGGGCCGAGAAAGTAACGACATTTCAAAAATTATGAAATTTGTATGGCGACCCTCATGAAAGTTGAAGATAAAAACAAAATGATTTCATATTCTTAATCAGCAGCCCCGAAAACCCCCAGATACAAATTTTCAGTCGGTTTGGGGAATCCTTAAAAGCTGCATTGGCGTTTGAAATTTCCATGGTAGCCATCATGGATATCGCAATTTTGGATTTTTTTCATCGCCAATCAAATCTGACCAGGGTCCTCTATGACATTTGTTCGAGGTCCATAACCCTATCTGTCATAGTTTCCGCAGGCCGTTGACCTCATCCATCAGGAGTCGACCTTCCGAGGAAGTCAAAGTTTTCCCTGTATCACCAAAGCATCCATATTATGATCCCCAAATGTCATCCTTGTACCGTAAGGGGAACCAGGAGATCAATTGGAGGTATCTGGTTGACCCCCCCTCCCCCCCCCCCCCCCCCCCCCCCCACATAGATATTAGATAAATACCCGTATAATTGTTCACCGGGTTTCCCCCATTCAACGTATAGTAAAATGATTTTAGGGATCATCATAAGGATGCCCTGGCGATAAAAATAATATTTCGACTTCCTCAGAAGGTCGACTCCTGACGGATGAGGTCAACGGCCCGCGGAAACTATGACAGATAGGGTTATGGACCTTGAACAATTGTCATAGAGGACCCTGGTCAGATTTGGTTGCAGGTGAAAAAAATCCAAAATTGCGATATCCAAGATGGCTGCCATGGAAATTTCAAACGCCAATGCAGCTTTTAAGGGTTCTCCGAACCGACAGAAGATTTCTATCTGGGGGTTTTCGGGGTTGCTGATTCTGAATATGAAATCATTTTGTTTTTATCTTCAACTTTCATGAAGGTCGCCATACAAATTTCATAATTTTTGAAATCCTGTTACTTTCTCGGCCCCGTAGCCCTCAACGGTTAAGTCCTATGGAAAAAAATGCATACTACTTGTTTTGTAGGAAATTTTGTCAGGTTTAACTTTTCCGTACAAAACATTTTGATACGACTTGCAGATTTCGAGAAATAATCGAAAAACTGAAAAAAGACACCTTTAGAGCCCCCCCCTTCCTCGAGCTCACCCCCCCCTCACCAGGACTTTTTTTTTTCTTCAATATTACGTACCAAAGGCACGTTTAAAAAAAGTTTCAGAACTCCGGAAATTACTTCTCCTGATTGGTATATTTCAGCTTAATTTTACTGGGTTACTACCTTAAACCTCCTATGCCCTACCTTCAATCCAGTTCTAGCTACGGCCCTGTGATGATTTGTAAATTGTATTCCAATATTAATGCAACTATATCAAAAGACTATTGATAGTTTCAACATTAGACACAATCTGCATACAAAATGGCATGAACCATTAAGTATCACACAAGTGATTTTTGAGCGTAGGCGATTTCGCAACTATACCGCAACGACGTCGCAACTGCGCCGTCACCATACGGTATACCGTTCCATCAACGCCTACGCTCAAAAATCTTTATAAATTATCCGCGAACAAACATAAAAAAAATATATATATACAGTCGAATTGAGAAACCTCCTCCTTTTTTTGAAGTCGGTTTAAAATATGCCACCTAAGACATCAAAAAATCGCTAGATCTAGTGAAAAAGTCTCTGAAAGCGGCAACACTCCATACGGAATCTAATTCCGAATCAGGTTTATTCCGGATGTGTTTCGGTGGGCCTTAAACTCGACCTAAATAGCATTGTTTTCAAGTATTATAAGAGTATTATCAAACACTGAATGCAATATAAACTTTTAAATCCTGTACAGAATCAAATCTCCTTAGCGGAGATCTAGAGCATTTCAAGTAGTACTCGGTAGCGACGGGGTGGGCACGGTATGGCGACAGTCAACGGAGGGGGGTGCGGCGGGTGTAGAGAGGGGGGAGGTGTAGGGGTAGGGGTAGGTTCACAAGCAGTGTTGCAAAAGCTACCAATTTATCGGTAGATCTACCGATTTCGGGTACTGTCTACCGATACACCGATTTTAGGTTGTGATCTACCGATTTATTTCACAGAAGATTTTTTAGCCAAATATTTAATTATTTAGCCTTTATAGTGGCAGATAATTAGAAATTAGGGTTAGATAAGAATCTTTATATGGTCTTATTAGAAAGTTTGGACTTCCCCTTGAAAGTTTGTGAACTGAAATAATTATGTAATGCAAATTAGATTTTATAAGTTATGGAATAGAGTTCCGGCTTTTTAAACCCCTGCACAAAAATCCTTGAAATCAATATTTATCTATAGTAAGTAGGTATCTACTAAATTTTTCCAAAAATTGTTTCACTTCACTCAAGTTTCAAGTTTTGGTTAATAGTACGAAACTGGCATGGGCACAAAATTATTAAGTATCAGCTGTCTCATCGTTTAGAATTTGTTGGCGATTGAGCACTTTTCGAAAAAAATTGGAGTTTAAACCAATCTACCGATTTCTACCGATTTTTTGTCGCCAATCCTACCGATTTTATCAAAGTGACTTTTGCAACACTGTTCACAAGGCACTAGTCTCAGACAATTCGAGACAGCGCACGCCCGACAGCTGAAAAGACTTTAATTGCGAAACAGCTTGCCTTGTTCTTTTCCCTTTTAAAGAAAATTCTTAAATTACATTCCAAATGACAAAGGCTACGCTTTGTTTTGTTATCAACAGCACAATGTAATCGCGTCCTATAATATTTAACGTCCTCTTTCATTCTAAACCACAATGTGTTTTAATTACACAGAGTGTTCCTCTATGTAACGTATAATAAAAGCGTGTTAAAAAGGAAGTTTCCTTCAAGAGAGATAAAATCCTGTGAAAGGCCGTGTGAGTAAGAAAAAGTGGTTGCTATTAATTAAACCGGGCTCCGAGAAGCGGTCGCAATCTGGTCGCAATGATAATTACTCAGTGTTTTATTTTATTTTCGTCTTATTTACATTACAACTCAAACTGTACACAATACCCCTGTTTTAGGGCTGTTATACAGGGTGGTCCAAACGGAGACGTCCAAAATTTTTTTTAGGTTCCTCTCACTTAGGTGTGTCCGAAAATACCGTGATCGTTAAATTTCAGTTTATTTAAATGTCTTTGACAATATTCGACTAATGTTGGCCATAAGAATAAAAAATATTGCTAAAACAATTTTTATGAACACAATTTTTTCTTAGCGAATTTTTTTACCTAATTAACTTTGGATGCCGATTCCAGCGTAAAATGGCCTATTAAGAACCATTTATTATTTCTTATTTGGTAATTTGAATAACCACCGAAGTTTTTAAAATTAGTTCTAACCTATGGAACTTCCATTATGTATTTTTAAGAGAACTTTGAAAATTTTGCTCCGTGCAACTCAAACCTAAAGTTTTCACTTTGGACCCTTTTTTCGGTAATTTATAAGGATGCCGTGTTGCTGATTATTTCACGTATAAAAGATTGTTTTCAGACGATCATGCTGCAAGAACAAAATTCGTAAAATTCTTACTATGAAAAAAGTTATGACATTTTTAAGCCGCTCCGGTAGAAAATTCTCAAATACACCTTTAAAAAATCATAACTTCTAAACTAAAAAAAATCGCGGAACATAGGTGCATGGGGTAATTTCTAGGAGTGAGGAACCTAAAAAAAATTTTTGGACGTCTCCGTTTGGTCCACCCTGTATAAGTTTCCGAAGATCGATAACGTATTATTATTTGTATTAGGCAATTTTTAAGTCATATTTTGTTTCTGTGATCATCATATCCATTGTCTGAAATTAATCAACTTAATATTAAGAAGCAGAATAGCTGAGAACTATCAAGAAATACTATATCGATTTGATACCGATTGTATTGGGTAGTTAAGTACACACGGCGACACATCAAGTTACTCAAAACCAAAATAAGCTGGCCGCGCGACGTTATACATTACTATGCCGACGCGCGGCCAGCTTATTTTGGTTTTTGGGTAGCTTGATGTGTCGCCGTGTGTACATAATAAGGACCCTGATTTCGCATACTTACGGATATACGTATATACGTCTTGAAATCATGGTTGGAAAAAATCATGATTTTTTGAAAAAATCATAATTAATCATGATTTTTTTTTATTTTTTCATTTTATCTTACAGTTTAACTGTGTTTTTGCGTAAAACGGAACGCGTTATAGTAAAACTTAATTCATAATCAAAACCATTCAAAAGTGTGATGTTCGCGGAAGAAGTGTTAAAAAATGTGACATCACTAGGTGGTGGATATCACAGAAAAAATATATTTAGTGAAGAGGAATAGTCAAAGATTTTTCCAATGGTTAAACAATTGTTTGGGGCGATCACTTCTTCAGCTGCTGTGGAAAGAGTGTTTTCCTCCTTTGGAATTGTTCACAGTAAATTAAGAAACCGACTGGGAATTGAAAAGGCTGGAAAACTGATTTTTTGTTCAAGTATTATAATAACGATATTGATTTCTTAGATGTAAAAGACCCTAGTATTTAAAAATAAAACATGTTTGATTAAATCATTGATTTTTATCGAAAAAATCATTTGATTTAAATCGTGATTTAAATCATGATTTAAATCAAAATGATTTAATCGTGCCAACCCTGCTTGAAATACGTTTAATATAGGTATAATTGAACTCAAAAAAAAGGAAAACAAACTGTGTACGCCGTACTCTTGATAACTATAACGAACGTTAAAACAAGTGGTTGAAAATAAGCCATATTTTAACCGCACACTATTTAAACTTCAACAATTGATCGCCTGGAGCTCCTGGGCATTAACATATCGTCCGATTTGAATTTCGGGCGGTATATTGAGTCCATGGCGAAAACCGCAGCGAAAAAACTGGGCGTCCTTTCGAAGGTCAGACGGTACTTCACTCTGGGACAGCTTCTACAACTTTATCAAGCACAAGTCCGATCGTGTATGGAGTACTGCTGCCATCTTTGGGACGGGTCTGCCCAATACCAGCTGGCCGCGTTGGACTCAATCGACAGGCGTGCCAGGAAGCTCATAGGTGATCCAACCTCTGTGGCGAAGCTACAAAGTCTTGAGCGTCGTCGCAAGGTAGCCTGTCTATCTGTTTTTTATAGGATACATTTCGGAGAGTGTGCGACGGAATTACACGATTTAATACCTCCGTCTCCCTTTCATCTGCGGGGGACGAGACGCAGGCTGGGTTTCCACCCTTATGTCGTTGACCTACCAGCAATTCGCACGAAGAAGTTTGCTTCTTCTTTTATAATGCGCACGGCTAAGGAGTGGAACGCACTGCCTGCGGACCTGTTCCCTGAGCAATACAACCTGGGCCTCTTCAAGGCAAGAGTGAATAGGCATCTTTCTAGGTAAGCATGCTACATCTTCGGCCTCATCATCACTCAACATCAGGTGAGATTGGGGTCAAATGTTTACCTATCGAACATTAAAAAAAAAAAAAAAAAAAAAAATGGTATCCAAATTTTTCTAAAATGTATGCATTGTCCTAAAAAACAAGGACGAAGTTGGGCCTTTTTTGATCAAAAATTACGAATCTTTGAGCCAACATAGCTTAAGAACTAAATATTTAAATAAAAATCTGACTTCATAGAGACACAGATATTTGTTTCCAGATTGTGTTAAAAGCATTTGTTTTTACTTTAATTACGATATGTTTAAACTAGGACTAGACTACGACTAGGACTACGTTTTGTATGGAGCGCGCTCCGAGTAGAATTCTCTTAAAACAAGTGGTTGAAAATAAGCCATATTTTAACCGCACACCATTTAAACTTCAACAACAAAAGTTAAAGTTGGCTCGCTTTACAAAAAGTACTTGTGACTCGCATAGGAGTGAAGTAAATGCATGCGAAGTTCAGCTAAGCTGGGGCTGCCAGATTGCTATGGACAAATAGCGCTAACTTGGGTGCTAAAAAGCGCTAGATAAAGCATTACTTTTGTGTTTTCTTTTAGAAAGAAATCATAAATGACGACCATTCCGTATGCCCTACCTCACTCTCTCATTTTTGCAATAAAATCAACTGAAATAACATCTGGCATCAAGTCAGTACAGTCAGTCAGTGAGGCAGTCTGACACACACAGACAGACACGTTTTTTGGCTTTTTCGCTTATTACGAAAAGGGTGCGAATAAACATTATTTACCATCGTGTGATACGTCTTATATTTAAAAACATTGTTTAGGACTAAGTCATTTTAATGTTTTTATCTCGAGATGTTTGTACTCAAAGTAAAAAATAGGGCCTACAAGGTCTTCAGTGGTTTTCAATGAATATTTTTGTATAAATTACTTTTGAATAAAACTACATAGCATTACCTAGCATGCTATACCCAGTAGCCTACACGCAGGTACTTCCGGCACTTTGGTATCGCCGCCTTCTCGCACTAAAAACCCTAAGCAAGTAAGAAAGAACTTTAGTAGCCTAAATCGTTTTCGGCAGCCAATGTTGCTCTTACCACTAGTCAATTCAATTCTACCTCAAATGGCCTAAAAAGCTTCAAATCAAACCAAACTTGGTGACAAGGCAGCACAGAAACTGGGCAGTGTTTGCCTCGCGCGCCATTACGGCGCGGGCGGCCATTAGTTAATGGATGCTCACGGGTTAATAGTGGCGGAGGGCGGCACTTTGTACCGCCGCCTCGCTTCGATAGAGCTAGAACGCCTTCTCATAGTGAGTACCAAGGTGTCCAGGGTCGTAGCTAGTCAGATATACCCTCTAAAGAGTCTATAGTCTACCTGAGATTGTAATAGGGTCCCGTTTTCACCCTTTGGGTACGGAACCCTAAAAAAGAGAAGAAAGAACAATCTTAAATGAATAATTACTTTTTAGCTTTGACTTTTAGAAAAGAATCCATTAAATCGCCCGCCATGTTGAAACACATACTCGAAGCTTATTATAGCAAAACTATAGAAGTCTAAAGGTTAAAAATTAATATAGCACATTTAAAAATACTTGATTATTCTCGAAGTACAACCGAAGTAAATGCCAAGTTTCTGATCAAGGCAGTTTAGTGAGGAAAGCCCCTTCATACTTGTCGTGAGGCGACTATACTCTCGACTGAATAACAATTACCTTTCAGGGTAGAGGACAGACCTATATTATGTGATGCCTGACTACGTACCTGACTGCATTGGAATAGAAACAGTGTCAATTATTCCGCTTCAATATCTATAGCCAGTGAAAAAAAACTACTAATTTTCTATTGACGACGCGACCGTTACAAGATCAGATTTCAAAATAGAAAAGTGTAGTAGTAACAAAAAGCTTAGAAAATAAATATTACGTTCTCTGGGAAAAGGGACCTTGTTGCCGATTTTAGTATAAGACCATTATTATTTATTTAGATAAAATGTAGATTTTGGATCCATCAATAATTCCATACCAACTACAAGGTCCTTTTATCTCAAATCATGTATATTGGCGGCTGTGCCTACACGTCGGCGATGGTGACTTCCACCTCTACACCCGGCTCGATGTTGATGGAGGTGATCTGTTTCACTATCTCCGAGGGCGAGTGCAGGTCTATCACTCGCTTGTGGATCCTCATCTGGAACCTGTCCCAGGTCTTGGAACCTTCACCGCAGGGCGTCTTGCGCGTCGTGATGCGGAGGATCTTGGTTGACATGCGGACGGGGCCTTTAACACGGAGCTTCTGTTTCTTGGCTCCGTTGATGAGATCAGCGCACACCTTCTCCAACGAGCGCACGTTGCGGGACGTCAGGGTGATGCGGATGCGGTGGATGGGGGAGACCTCGGCCTGAGGCTTCTCGATGTCCTTGCCGGCCTTTTGCCCTGAGAATGTCACAATAGTTATTTTATTTGTTATGCAAGGCTGCACAGTTGTGGCCGACCCGTTTTTATTTGCTTAAATTTCCTCTACCCTAAGGTTGTCTGGAAGAAATCGCTTTTTAGCGATAAGACCGCCTTACTTGTACCATTATCGTTTTTCTTGTTTCTTTTTCTATGCTGTATCTGTGTTTTTTATTTGGTGTAAATAAAAGTATAATTTCATTCATTCATTCATTCAAAGTTGGCTTTTTGGCGCGAATATTTTTGCGTTTCGAAACCTGAGCAAGGGATTCTAGGATCCGCTTCGCTCTTCATTCAAATATAGAATCCTGAGCGTAGCGAGGGTTTCAAAGGTACGAGACGCCGAATAACTTTGCTGCCGAGCGAAACACACAACTTTTCACCTCACTACAGCGAGGAAAATGTCATTGCGCCAACCTCATTTCTAGAATAATCGCACTGGCCAGCAGCACGTAAACAGCATGAAACACAGATGAAAAAAATAACTTGTTTAGGCTATTTTTCTTTATTGAATAGAAAGATTCGAATTTTAAAAACTATTTCCACGCTAGCGGATAAAATGCACTTTTGCACTCCGATTTCGAATGATCAAAGAAAATTTATCGAATGATAAACAGAATCTTTCCGAGCTTGAGGTGAAATAGTAGATTGTATCACAAGGGCGTAAAATAATATTTTTAAGGCGGGGGCGCTATTTTGAATCCTGAGCGCAGCGAGGGATTCAAAGTAGGTATACCGCCCGAGTAAAAAATAATTTTGCGGCCGAGTGATGAGGAGGCCCCTCAATGAGGAAAATAACTGACTGTAGATTTTAACATTGAGTACGTACTCCAAAGAGTAGAAGGTTGCTTAGATTTGGCTAATTCTTGAAAATAAGCCAAAAATACAGTTTCCGAAAAAGTCTTCGGGCCTTTTGCATTCTTCCATACGACGAAATTGTCATAGGTTTTTAGATATATTTCTCTGAAGTGTGATTTTTGAAAATTATACGAGTGACTTGGCAGTAGAAAAAGTCAAAATTACTATGGAGATTATGCATCTTTCGTGAACATCAAGATAGCGGGATCAAATCTCCGATTCAAAATTTAGCATATGGGGAATTTAGTACTCCATTTGTACTAAATGTACCCTGAGTTTCAACATTTGTACCTTTACCGCCAAGAAAGTACAATCAAAACTATCTGATCCCGCCACCTTGACGTCATAGTGGCGGGACCATTGGGAAGCATTGCCCACACGTGGACGACAATAACATGGGTAATTAGTACTACATTTGTACTAAAATATACTCGATTTTCAGCCCAGTACAAATTACCGTTTCAAAGATATATACGATAATAACTGGTCCGCCATTCTGACGAATCGTCCAATTGCTTTTTTCATACGAAAATCGTAGTTTATATTAAATATTATAATGTGGAGACTTAGTACCAGGCAGGTACAAAAACATATATTAATATCAGCCTTCTATCTTGTTTACGTAAAAAGTTATAGGAAGATACATTTTCCAATCGAAAAATACAGGGTGTAAGAGACAGGCGGCCAAATACTGAAATTGCGTATAACAGACCATCAAACTGACCAACTATCTCGGTGGAACCAACGAAACGTTGAAATCGGAAAGAAGCTTCTGTTACAAAGATACATTTATCAAATAAAAATACAGGGTGTAAGAGACAGGCGGCCAAATACTGAAATTGCGTATAACAGACCATCAAACTGACCAACTATCTCGATGGAACCAACGAAACGTCGAAATCGCATGTCACCAATTATTGGATTTTTTGTCTGTCTGTTTTTTCGCGCATCACATGAAAACTTTACGTATGTTGGGTAAAGTAATAGCTGCTTTATTATTTTTAAGAGATCTCACTGTAGACCATGTAGACCAGGGTTTCTCATTAATTATAAATAAATAAATATTAAGTTTATAACTTTTTTAATATTAGGTTGTTTGCAATGAAATGTTGTTGGTTGAATGTCGGCTAAGTCGTTGACTCTTCTTCGAGCTGCGCGCTCAACCAAAGACACGGACACAATAAAAAAAGAATTGCAGCGCCATTTTCTACAAATATGTGACTGAAGTAGTTGTGTTTTACGAAATTTTATTTTGAACTGGACTTAACTGGACCATCCAATTTACTTAAAACAGTAAAATAGTTTTTTACCAAGACGTACTACCAGTAGTAAGATGGAAAATTTCTTTTAACCGTGGTTCTACCGCCTCGGCCGGTAGTACTACCGGCAAATATTTTTTTACTATAGTACTACTCTAGAAACCAAAAATAAAAGATAGCGTTGGCAGCGCAGGACCGGTCGCTATGGCGATTCTTGGGAGAGGCCTATGTCCAGCAGTGGACGTCCATCGGCTGAGATGATCATGATGAATAAAAAATATGCATTTTAATTTTTTTTTTTTTTTTAATAATTTTATTCATCATAAAAACAATACATGGGTAATATCGGTGTTCTGGCACTTAAACCTACGAGGGGTTTACATTGTGCCTAGCCTGACATAGATTATAGGTACAATTATAGTTACTAGTTTTCTCTTCTACCTTTTGAATACTTATAATTTTTGTATAGGGTGTAAGGGAAAGCCGGGCCAATACTGAGTCGGGGTACTGCAGTTTTGTTTGTAACAGCCACAGAACATTATAAGAGGGGTTAGAAGTGCAAACTAGGCGTGGAACGTATCGCCACAGGTTATGCAATGATTTGCATAACACCATAAGGCGCGCGGCGTGGTGCTGAGAGGGCAAGAGTAATTGTAGCAGCGTGAGTGGAAAGACAAGTGGCGACAGCCGTCTCCGAAGCAAAAGCGATACTTTGCATTTCTAACCCCTCTTATAATGTTCTGTGGTAACAGCAGATTTTTTAAGATTCCATTAAGATAGTCAGTTTGATTTTCAGTATTTGGCCGCCTGTCCCTTACACCCTGTATTTTTATTTGATAAATGTATCTTTGTAACAGAAGCTTCTTTCCGATTTCAACGTTTCGTTGGTTCCATCGAGATAGTTGGTCAGTTTGACTTTACCCAACATACGTAAAGTTTTCATGTGATGCGCGAAAAAACAGACAGACAAAAAATCCAATAATTGGTGACATGCGATTTCGACGTTTCGTTGGTTCCATCGAGATAGTTGGTCAGTTTGATGGTCTGTTATACGCAATTTCAGTATTTGGCCGCCTGTCTCTTACACCCTGTATTTTTATTTGATAAATGTATCTTTGTAACAGAAGCTTCTTTCCGATTTCAACGTTTCGTTGGTTCCACCGAGATAGTTGGTCAGTTTGATGGTCTGTTATACGCAATTTCAGTATTTGGCCGCCTGTCTCTTACACCCTGTATTTTTCGATTGGAAAATGTATCTTCCTATAACTTTTTACGTAAACAAGATAGAAGGCTGATATTAATATATGTTTTTGTACCTGCCTGGTACCATAGATGAATTAAAGTAGGCAAGATTGCTCACGTCAAACAAAGAACAAAGCTCTAGTAAAACTTATTATTGTCGCCGGTACCTCGTAGTTCGACTTATTATATTAGATGGCGTTACTATACTAGCTGAAGTCGCGCCTATAAGTGGAATACCTAGTACCATCTATCGAAAAATTTGATGAAACTCAACTTCGATGCAGGTGTGCGTAGACCTAAGATGACATAGGAGTGTGTGTGTCTTTTAGCTTCTCGAGTTGAAAGAAAGATTACATTCGCAATTTTATAAAGTAGGTAGGTAAAAGGTACCTTATGAGTACACCTTGGCTTAGTGGTTAAAGTGTCTGCTTGATAATTCTTAATACAGCAGGGGTTTGTTTTTATGAATCACCACGACTTACCATGTTTTATCTACATACAAAAATGTACTCTGCTGCTGTTTACCGTTGAGGGTACTCCTCAACGGTAAACAGCATTGGCTTGATATTTTTCTGTTCACGTTCAGTTTTGATAGCAAAACAAATATTTAATCAGGATCTGGTGCAGAAGCAAGGAATGACTCCGTACGAGGGTACTCCTCAACGGTAAACAGCATTGACTCGCAATTTTCTTGTACACGTTCAATTTTGATAGCAAAACACATATTGAACCAGGATCTGATGCTGAAGCCAGTAATGTCTCCGTACGAGGGTACTCCTCAACGGTAAACAGCATTGGCTTGCACTTTTTTTTTCACGTTCAGTTTTGATAGCAAAACACATATTGAACCAGGATCTGGTGCTGAAGCCAGTAATGTCTCCGTACGAGGGTACTCCTCAACGGTAAACAGCATTGGCTTGCACTTTTTTTGTTCACGTTCAGTTTTGATAGCAAAACACATATTGAACCAGGATCTGGTGCTGAAGCCAGGGATGTCTCCGTACGAGGGTACTCCTCAACGGTAAACAGCATTGGCTTGATTTTTATCTCTTTCTGTTTAGTTTTGAAAGCAAAACACATATTTAACCAGGATCTGGTACTGAAGCCAGGAATGTCTCCGTACGAGGGCACTCCACAACGGTAAACAGCGTTGGCTTGATTTTTTTTTGTTCGCGTTCAGTTTTGATAGCAAAACACATATTCAACCAGGATCTGGTGCTGAAGCCAGGGATGTCTTCGTACGAGGGTACTCCTCAACGGTAAACAGCATTGGCTTGATTTTTTTTTGTTCGCGTTCAGTTTTGATAGCAAAACACATATACAACCAGGATCTGGTACTGAAGCCAGGGATGTCTTCGTACGAGGGTACTCCTCAACGGTAAACAGCATTGGCTTGATTTTTATCTCTTCCTGTATAGTTTTGAAAGCAAAACACATATTTAACCAGGATCTGGTGCTGAAGCCAGGAATGTCTCCGTACGAGGGTACTCCTCAACGGTGAACAGGATTGTCTTGAAATTTTTTTGTTCACGTTCAGTTTTGATAACAAAACACATATTGAACCAGGATCTGGTGCTGAAGCCAGTAATGTCTCCGTACGAGGGTACTCCTCAACGGTAAACAGCATTGGCTTGCACTTTTTTTGTTCACGTTCAGTTTTGATAGCAAAACACATACTGAACCAGGATCTGGTACTGAAGCCAGGGATGTCTTCGTACGAGGGTACTCCTCAACGGTAAACAGCATTGGCTTGATTTTTATCTCTTCCTGTTTAGTTTTGAAAGCAAAACACATATTTAACCAGGATCTGGTGCTGAAGCCAGGAATGTCTCCGTACGAGGGTACTCCTCAACGGTGAACAGGATTGTCTTGAAATTTTTTTGTTCACGTTCAGTTTTGATAGCAAAACACATATTGAACCAGGATCTGGTGCTGAAGCCAGGGATGTCTTCGTACGAGGTTACTCCTCAACGGTAAACAGCATTTGCTTGTTTTTTTTTTGTTCGCGTTCAGTTTTGATAGCAAAGCACATATTCAACCAGGATCTGGTGCTGAAGCAAGGAATGTCTCCGTACGAGGGTACTCCTCAACGGTGAACAGGATTGTCTTGAAATTTTTTTGTTCACGTTCAGTTTTGATAACAAAACACATATTGAACCAGGATCTGATGCTGAAGCCAGTAATGTCTCCGTACGAGGGTACTCCTCAACGGTAAACAGCATTGGCTTGCACTTTTTTTGTTCACGTTCAGTTTTGATAGCAAAACACATATTGAACCAGGATCTGGTGCTGAAGCCACGGATGTCTTCGTACGAGGGTACTCCTCAACGGTAAACAGAATTGGCTTGATTTTTATCTCTTCCTGTTTAGTTTTGAAAGCAAAACACATATTTAACCAGGATCTGGTGCTGAAGCCAGGAATGTCTCCGTACGAGGGTACTCCTCAACGGTGAACAGGATTGTCTTGAAATTTTTTTGTTCACGTTCAGTTTTGATAACAAAACACATATTGAACCAGGATCTGATGCTGAAGCCAGTAATGTCTCCGTACGAGGGTACTCCTCAACGGTAAACAGCATTGGCTTGCACTTTTTTTGTTCACGTTCAGTTTTGATAGCAAAACACATATTGAACCAGGATCTGGTGCTGAAGCCACGGATGTCTTCGTACGAGGGTACTCCTCAACGGTAAACAGCATTGGCTTGATTTTTATTTCTTCCTGTTTAGTTTTGAAAGCAAAACACATATATTTAACCAGGATCTGGTACTGAAGTCAGGAATGTCTCCGTACGAGGGTACTCCTCAACGGTAAACAGCATTGGCTTGATTTTTTTTTTGTTCGCTTTCAGTTTTGATAGCAAAACACATATTCAACCAGGATCTTGTGCTGAAGCCAGGGATGTTTTCGTACGAGGGTACTCCTCAACGGTAAACAGCATTGGCTTGATTTTTATCTCTTCCTGTTTAGTTTTGAAAGCAAAACACATATATTTAACCAGGATCTGGTACTGAAGTCAGGAATGTCTCCGTACGAGGGTACTCCTCAACGGTAAACAGCATTGGCTTGATTTTTTTTTGTTCGCTTTCAGTTTTGATAGCAAAACACATATTCAACCAGGATCTTGTGCTGAAGCCAGGGATGTTTTCGTACGAGGGTACTCCTCAACGGTAAACAGCATTGGCTTGATTTTTATCTCTTCCTGTTTAGTTTTGAAAGCAAAACACATATATTTAACCAGGATCTGGTACTGAAGTCAGGAATGTCTCCGTACGAGGGTACTCCTCAACGGTAAACAGCATTGACTTGATTTTTTTTTGTTCGCGTTCAGTTTTGATAGCAAAACACATATTCAACCAGGATCTGGTGCTGAAGCCAGGGATGTCGTCGTACGAGAGTACTCCTCAACGGTGAACAGGATTGCCTTGAAATTTTTTGTTCACGTTCAGTTTTGATAGCAAAACACATATTGAGCCAGGATCTGGTGCTTAAGCCAGGGATGTCTTCGTACGGGGGTACTCCTTAGTACGAGGGTTAACAGCATTGGCTTGATTTTTATCTCTTCCTGTTTAGTTTTGACAGCAAAACACACATTTAACCAGGATCTGGTGCTGAAACCAGGAATGGTCCGTACGGAGGCACTCCTCAACTGTAAACGGTATATGCAAGTCAATGCTGTTTACCGTTGAGGAGTACCCTTGTACGAAAACATTCCTGGCTTCGGCATCAGATCTTGGTTAAATTTGTATTTTGCTATCAAAACTGAACGCGAATAAACAAAATTCAAGCCAACGCTGTTTACCGTTGAGGAGTACCCTCGTACGAAGCCATCTCTGGCTTCGGCATCAGCTCTTGGTTAAATATGTGTTTTGCTATCAAAACTGAACGCGAACAAACAAAATTCAAGCCAACGCTGTTTACCGTTGAGGAGTACCCTCGTACGGAGACATGTCTGGCTTCAGCATCAGATCCTGGTTAAATATGTGTTTTGCTATCAAAACTTAACGCGAACAAACAAAATTCAAGCCAACGCTGTTTACCGTTGAGGAGTACCCTCGTACGAAGACATCTCTGGCTTCGGCATCAGATCCTGGTTAAATATGTATTTTGCTATCAAAACTGAACGCGAACAAACAAAATTCAAGCCAACGCTGTTTACCGTTGAGGAGTACCCTCGTACGAAGACATCTCTGGCTTCGGCATCAGATCCTGGTTAAATATGTGTTTTGCTATCAAAACTGAACGCGAACAAACAAAATTCAAGCCAACGCTGTTTACCGTTGAGGAGTACCCTCGTACGAAGACATCTCTGGCTTCAGCATGAGATCCTGGTTAAATATGTGTTTTGCTATCAAAACTTAACGCGAACAAACAAAATTCAAGCCAACGCTGTTTACCGTTGAGGAGTACCCTCGTACGAAGACATCTGTGGCTTCAGCATCAGATCCTGGTTAAATATGTGTTTTCCTATCAAAACTTAACGCGAACAAACAAAATTCAAGCCAATGCTATTTACCGTTGAGGAGTACCCTTGTACGAAGACATCTCTGGCTTCAGCATCAGATCCTGGTTAAATATGTGTTTTGCTATTAAAACTGAACGCGAACAAACAAAATTCAAGCCAATGCTATTTACCGTTGAGGAGTACCCTCGTACGAAGACATCTCTGGCTTCGGCATCAGATCCTGGTTAAATATGTGTTTTGCTATTAAAACTGAACGCGAACAAACAAAATTCAAGCCAATGCTATTTACCGTTGAGGAGTACCCTCGTACGAAGACATCTCTGGCTTCAGCATCAGATCCTGGTTAAATATGTGTTTTGCTATTAAAACTGAACGCGAACAAACAAAATTCAAGCCAATGCTATTTACCGTTGAGGAGTACCCTCGTACGAAGACATCTCTGGCTTCGGCATCAGATCCTGGTTAAATATGTGTTTTGCTATTAAAACTGAACGCGAACAAACAAAATTCAAGCCAATGCTATTTACCGTTGAGGAGTACCCTCGTACGAAGACATCTCTGGCTTCGGCATCAGATCCTGGTTAAATATGTGTTTTGCTATTAAAACTGAACGCGAACAAACAAAATACAAGCCAATGCTATTTACCGTTGAGGAGTACCCTCGTACGGAGACATTCTTGGCTTCAGCACCAGTTCCCGATTAAATAATGTATTTTTCTTTCAAAACTGAACAAGAATAAAAAAAAATCAAGCCCACGCTCTTTACCGTTGAGGAGTACCATCGTACGGAGACATTCCTGTCTTCAGCACCAGATCCTGGTTAAATATGTTTTGCTATCAAAACTGAACGTGTAGGGAACAGGGCGGGTGGGGCGTTAGTCCACCACGCGTTAAAATATTTTATTCATTGATATTTTCTTTTTTAAATGTGTGAGTATATACGCAAGCTTAACAATTTCAAATTTAGTTTTTTTTTCAATAGCCTGGAGTATGATTTTTGAATCTCATTCGGTGAGTTCAGCAGTTGAAAATGTCAAAATTACTATGGAGATAAGTATCTTTCTACTGCTGATTTGACTTTCAAAAATCGCACTCCTGGAGTATGATTTTTTAATGTCAAATCAGCAGTAGAAAGATGCACGTCTCCATAGTAATTTTGACATTTTCAACTGCTGAACTCAGCAAATGAGATTCAAAAATCGCTCTCCTAGCAATCTTGTTTAGTATGAATTTTGAAATGTGCGCCATCTACCGGAATTCTCTATAACTGCATGCTACTCCCGCTTAGTATTATATCGTATTGTAGATCAATGAAAAAAATGTAAGAAAACCTGCTTATGAAATTGTTATTTTCAATGTGATGTTATGAAAATAATATATTTTGTTGCTCAAAATAAATAAATATGATGAACCAGAACAGTAAAATGCGATATTTCGTCGATTTCAGACAAATTTTACTTCTAGCGGACCAAGTAATGCCATCTAGTGACATTTTAAAAATTATTGTGAGTTATACAAGGAAATAGCGTTCTATGCTTTTCCATCTTCTTTGCTGGTACTAAGTCTCCACATTATAATATTTAATATAAACTACGATTTTCGTATGAAAAAAGCAATTGGACGATTCGTCAGAATGGCGGACCAGTTATTATCGTATATATCTTTGAAACGGTAGTTTGTACTGGGCTGAAAATCGAGTATATTTTAGTACAAATGTAGTACTAATTACCCATGTTATTGTCGTCCACGTGTGGGCAATGCTTCCCAATGGTCCCGCCACTTTGACGTCAAGGTGGCGGGATCAGATAGTTTTGATTGTAATTTCTTGGCGGTAAAGGTACAAATGTTGAAACTCAGGGTACATTTAGTACAAATGGAGTACTAAATTCCCCATATGCTAAATTTTGAATCGGAGATTTGATCCCGCTATCTTGATGTTCACCATCTTTCTACTGCCAATTCGCTCGTATGATTTTCAAAAATCGCACTTCTGGATTTTGTCGGTAACAAATTGAGTGGCACATTTGTGCGTCATTTCTAACACTTTCCGGATTTAATGTCGACTCACTACTCGATTTTTGAAAATAACATTTTAAAATTGAAAGAATCTTTGAACAGAGAGAGAGGACAAGACAATAAGTTCGCGCTTTTTTCATTTGTTTTTGTTTTTTTCGGCGGCGCGGCGTGTCGCCCGTCTTACCTGCCAGTAACTTTTTCATACAATATTTGCGTTCGATCTCTTTGGTCGCGGACCTATGTCACAGGTCCGGCACTTCAAACAACGTTTTAGATTTGACATGATGACGTTCGCACATGCGCACTTTGCGAAAATTGTGCATGACATATGTGTAGGGTTGACTTAAGAGTATTCTACCGTTGGCGCGCTCCATACAAACGTAGTATGGTGATATTTTCAATACTATCCAATTAATGTCAATGAAATTTTTCAAAAACAATCTAGTAACTAATTTCCATGTCGGTATGAAGTCAGATTTTCGATAAAATTTATAGTTTTAAAGTTACAGTGCCACAAATATTTCCATACAAATCTTAAATTAATCCTAGCATTGAAACTGTATATTTTAACGAAAATCTAACTTCATACCGACATAGAGATTAGTTACTTGATTGTTTTTGAAAAATTTCATTGACTTTAATTGGATAGTATTGAAAATATCACCATACTACGTTTGTATGGAGCGCGCCAACGGTAGAATAGCCTTAACACGCATCGTATGAACTACATTATACATTTCGTTACTTTTTATAGTTCATTCTGTTATTAAAAATAGTTTTGAAGCTAAAGAATCACAGAAAATGTGAATTTAGCGTTATTTTCCAACGTTTATTTTTACAGTGAGGAGGAAAATAAAATATATTTTATGTAGTCAAATCCAACGAGTGCGCGCGCCTGACTGCATTCCCTTGCTCGGCTTCCCTCAAGTTACCACAGAGAGTGTGAGGGGAGGTGAGGTATCTGAAGTCAGAGGGGGGCGGGGAGTGGCCGTTCTGTATGTAGAACTATATTACTATTACCTATTCTGTGCCTATGTAGCAAATACAATGTTCCAAATTCAAAACTCATTATTGCCCGCTGTCACAGAATAGGTAATAGCCGCTGTGAAAGTCTCTTAAAAAAAGTACAACTTTAGGCGCACTTAAAGAGGACTAAAGTGACACTTTTTTAATAGATGGGATGAAAAATAATGTAGTACCCAAGACCCGTACCCGTCATGATAAGTATCATGATACAAAGGTGTACTATTTATAAGCATTGTAAGTTCTCTTTGTTTTAAAAATTTACTGCAACAACAACAAAACAACAACTCTGGATGTTTTGTTCCTAAACAACCAACAAACCTTCATAATTAAATTCCAAATATAGGGGGACGTAAGATATAAACTGAATACTGAATCTGTATAAATACTCTCTGACTTTCAAATGAAGCCATTCTCAACTAATCCCGGTCCGCGGGTGCGATCCGCATAATAAAATATGTAAATTGTAAACGTAAAATGGCCCATGGAAAAATAGATGCCAAAATTTAAGGCTTACGAAGTAATAACACAGTCATTAATGCAATACATAAATAATTCAAAGGCTCTAAAAAGTATGTTCAAAAAGCAATTTAGTGACAGCCTTAAAAGTGAAAATGTATGTACGTGTAGATTATTGACACAAAATTATGGATAAAGGCAGGAGAAAGGTAAAAAAGGGTTTCGACCGTAGGCAATTATTTAGGTTGTATTAGGACGACAACAATGTGGGTGTGATAACGTTAGATCCGCTATAAAACAAGACGACTGTCGCCATAAATTGCACGATAGCGTTGCCAGCCCAAAACATTCGCCAAGTTCTAGGTACGAGCCGACACTACACTCTCATAATTGTGCCTAGCCTACACGTCTGACACAGCCCGCTGTCGGATTTGCAATGTCGAATTACAGGACACGACAAACATTTTTTTGCATAGCCCAATTAGGACCTAAAATTATCTTGTTACTTCTTCAATGTTTACCATAATGTTTCGACGTGTTGCCAGCCACATCGAAACCATGATTTACCGCTGTTGTATTATTGAGTCGAAGACGTTGAGGATGTAGAAATGATTTTATAAATTAGTAAAACAGAGATGTTACCAAGGAATATAATACTCCCTACATAGACATAAACTCTAGCGATAGACAAGCACGTTCAAACAAACAAGTTGTTCCAAAACTCTTTGGGAACATTAGTGCCATCTAGTTTACATAAAACAGAAACTACTATAATTTGGTCAAAGAGCATCACCGGCCAAGACAGATGCGACAGTTCATATTTATGTTAGGTATTATACCTACTATCTGGGCATCCTCGACTACTTACGTGCAGACCACTGAAATACGTACCTGTAGAATTAGATACTTACTCATAACTTTTGATTGTGTGAACTGTGAACAGATACTACGAAACAAACATCAGTTCATCATCATCAGTTAAAAAAGATACACAAATTAAATAATACTATGCGAATGAAAAGAAAAATAGTAAGGAGACCACGGAGATGTAAATCTCGTTGCTAACCGCCACCCGGCACAGTGGATCCGTTCTGAAAAAGACGGACTTAGGACCTGAAGTCGGAATTTCGTGCTGATTTTTTTTTAAAGAAGAGATAGTAACTATCCTAGTAACTTTTATTCTTTCAGTAAAATCTATGGGATGCATGGTTTATGAGAAAAAAAATTATACATTTTTTTTGTATGGAGAAGAACACCTTTTATTTTATTTCTTGACTTGGTTCAATTTGGGACGGGATTGGCTTACGTTTTATGAAAGACCAAATAATACTGGACCCAAAAAATATATAACTAGTGCAGTCACTTGCAGCGTAGCGAGAAATTAAGTGTCAAAAATTTCATTTTTTTTCGCATATTTTGCAAAGAGTGCACGTTTTTGCCAAACTTTTTGTATATTTTCGTCTCAGACTAATTATATCGGGACGCGTAACCACGTGTCATTCTAATAACAAACTTTCTGCCACTTTTTGCGGGGGGCGAGGTAACATGTTATCCGCAACTTTGGATTTTATTCCCTATGACTTTAGATTCTAATTTTGAATGTTCAAAATCATGATGAGTAGTCTCGTGTAAACCCCAAACGTTCTAAGTTCAAAATTATTGTTTTGCTATTATAGGCTGTCTCGTTTAGTGATAAGGTATAAAATTGGGTGTAAATGCGCAAGATTAATTGATCTAATACCGTGGCAGAGGGGAAATGCTACCGCAAGGCCGGTCCGGATATAATTAGTCTAAGATTTTCGTGTACCTGCTGCTAAATTAAAAATTTTAATGTCATTTTTAGGCAGAAATAATCAAGATGACTTCGGTGTACTTCGATTGTACTTCGGTGAGTATGCCCAAGAGCTACATGAGCTCATCCCACCTTCCCCTTTCTACTATCGGACTTCCAGACGCACCGCGGGATATCACCCCTTCTTGGTTGACATCCCACATATCCGCACCAAGCGCCTTTCTGAATCTTTTATAATGCGCACAGCCAAGGAGTGGAATGCCTTACCTGCGTCAGTATTTCCGAGTACTTACAACCCGGATTCCTTTAAAGTACGAGTGAATAGGCATCTTCTGGGTAAGCTCGCTACATCTACGACCCCATCTTCGTCCTGAGGACTGGATTGAGGTCAAGAGCAAACCCATAGTTAATAATAAAAAAAAAAAAACAATGAATAATTTAAAGTCATTCTTATCCTGTCACCGGACTATGTGTTTCAATTTGCGATGGCAGGATTGGTCACGCATCTTAATCTATTTCTCCTTGACGATAGTAGTCCCTTTTCTTTAATTACAAAAACGAAATCAGCAAAGTAAAAAAAAAGTACCTGTCATCTTGATTATTTCTGCCTAAAAATGACATTAAAATTTTTAATTTAGCAGCAGGTACACGAAAATATACAAAAAGTTTGGCAAAAACGTGCACTCTTTGCAAAATATGCGAAAAAAAATTAAATTTTTGACACTTAATTTCTCGCTTCGCTGCAAGTGACTGCACTAGTTATATATTTTTTGGGTCCAGTATTATTTGGTCTTTCATAAAACGTAAGCCAATCCCGTCCCAAATTGAACCAAGTCAAGAAATAAAATAAAAAGTGTTCTTCTCCATACAAAAAAAATGAAAAATTTTTTTTTTCATAAACCATACATCCCATAGATTTTACTGAAAGAATTAAAGTTACTAGGATAGTTATAATCTCTTCTTTAAAAAAAAATCATCACGAAATTCCGACTTCAGGTCCTAAGTCCGTCTTTTTTCAGAACGGATCCACTGTGCCGGGTGGCGGTTAACAACGAGATTTACATCTCCGTGGTCCCCTTACTATTTTTCTTTTCATTCGCATAGTATTATTTAATTTGTGTATCTTTTTTAACTGATTATCTTAATGTTTGTTTCGTAGTAATCTGTTCACAGTTCACACAATCAAAAGTTCCACAAAGGATCCACTGTGCCTGGTCGCGATCAATGAGAATTTAAAACGCTAAGTCGCGATGATGACTTTAGCTGTCAATAAATCTTTTTCATCTCGAGGTAAAAGGTAAATCAAATAATTGTTTTCGCATTAATTTTTTTCCCATGAACAAGTTCAAAAATATAATCTCAAATATGAACGATCTTAGCGTCATTTTCAATTTCAATCCTCGTCTGGCACCCGCCTTAAGTTCATTATATTGTGCATGTATTGTGCCTATTTTGTGCCCTCTGATTTAAGTCTCTTGATTCATCTATGATCATTAATACCCGTCTCTTTTCCTTAAATGTCGCTTTTTGGGTGCCGAAACGAGACAAAAAGTAATGGACTTACCCAATCTTGAGGAAATTAATAGACTTACCTATTTTCTAAAATTTAAATTTATAATTACATATCCTTATAATTTTACATAGTTACCTCATATTCGAATAAAAGTATCCCGTAAAACAACTTTCAGGCGGTTTTTATAGTGATAACTAATTTAAATACATCAATATAAAATTAAAATGATTATTGAAAAAAATGACAGATTGGTATTCAGATTGGTTTGTCATTCCCATTAGCATAGAGTAAACTAACATCAATGCGGTTTGTACACCGCATTGCAGAGTAACATGCAGTTCCTACTGAACACCGTATCTAGTACTGGTACAGTACATTGATATCGTTGACTCCCTAGGATGTTACTGACACAAGTGTTTATATTGAAGTGAAGTAACTAAGCACATTTAAAATAGGAATAAGAACATGTCAATATGATTATGCATAAAGAAGAAAATAACTTATAAAGAGTCTACACAACAAGAGATTAATAGAGACAGTATCTACAACAGCCGCCCTTAATCGATGTTGTGGTTAAAAGGATACAAAAAAAATTGAAGTGAAGTAACTAAGCACATAATCAACTTTAAAATAGACAGTATATAATATATAGACAGTATCTACAACAACCACTACGGCTAAAATTTTACCGAAAAAATAAGCCATTGCCAATAGAACAAAGTGATGTTCTATAGTACATAGAATATACCTAGGAGGGGCTTCCATTTCAGTATTCCTGCTAATCTCCATTCAGGAATTCGAGCGACAAAATGTAAACAACGGTGATACCAGTGTAGAAAATACCATCTCGAGACGGAAGAAAACTTATCTCCGGAATGAATAACAGTAAATTATCTATTCTATTCGCAAAGGATTACGACAAATGATATGTTAATTTTGTATGAAAAATTAATTAAAAAAACGCAAGTTATAATTTATTTTAGATTAAAAGAAAGCGACTGTAAATATTTTATTTCGTGGTCTGGCAACAATCAGATATTTTAGACCTTTAGTTCGTTTTAACAAAGTGCTTAGTGAAAAACATTTTTTTATTGTAAACAATAACATAAACGCGTCTATTGATTGTTTAATACCTTCGTCTGAGTCCATACGCTATGCGCTGATACAACGCATAGCACAAAAAGCCCACACAGACAGAGTAATGGGCTACATAACATAATTAAAAAATTTCGTTCAAATTGTCACGATTGTTTTTATTATTTTTATAGATAGACAATAAATTTTTAATGTCAACACAATTTATTATATGCCGTGCCGACATAATTTTATTCTTAAAAAATGCACCAAAGGTTTCTGTACCACGTAATGTCACTTTGACAGTGACGTTTCTTTGTTTACATTTTGTCGCTCTAATTCATGAACGGAGTATAGGTAGGTAGGGAAGTGCGAGTTTTCTCGTTGGAAAAAAAGTGCTTCCTCAAAGAGAAGCCAGTCAGTTCAGTTGTCAAAGGAAATGAAATGTTTCATTTTACACAAACATAACAGTCAATTGTTTCGATATGTTCAATACGTTGCGTTGGTTACTATCAAGGATTTTAGAATCATAGCAATACATATGAGGAAAACATCGTGAGGAAACCTGAATGCTTCAATTTCGAGGCATGTATCGTACCTACTGTCCATTACAAGTGGCGACGAGCTCACTCCCCGTCACACTGGACAGAGTTTCGGTACTACTAGTGAAACGTGAATGTTCTGAAGTTTCAGAATATCTCTGACTACCCCCTCGGGAAATATAGTCGTGAGCACATGCTATGCAATACCTATGCCAGCTTCCTGGTTACTATGCCAAGATTTTTTGAGCGGACAACTATCGCAAATATGAGTTTCGAACTTAATGTTATCTAGGACAGTTAATAACATAGCTCACTAACGCTTGTAAACTTATACCCGAAATCCTATAATCCTTATAATATTGTACCGCATGAGAAACACAATATCGCCCCGGCTTGCTGCAAGAAATCACTAAGTGACATATTGTATAGCATTTCTCGCAATAGGCCGACGACACTTTAGAACTGACTCTATACTGAACTAGACTCTAGTTCAGTCATCCTAATAAATGATACTACCTATAGGTATACTATAGTATAGATTGATGATCGGAAATTTAGCCCTACGGGTTTGTTCTAATAATATATTTATACAGGATGTACAATAAAATGGGACAGCTACTCAAAGGGGTGCTTCAGACCATCAAACTGAACAACTTTCTCTATGGGACCAAAATTGAAATCGCGAAAAAAAAATCCGCTCTTCCATACAAAACTGCAAACATAACTCGACTGAAATGTATGGGACAGCAGATTTTTTTTCGCGATTTCGATATTGGTCCCATAGAGAAAGTTGTTCTGTTTGATGGTCTGAAGCACCCCTTTAAGTAGCTGTCCTATTTTATTGTACACCCTGTATTTCTACAAACGCAACTATAGGTACAATAACTGCTGAAGTTATTAATTTGAGTTTTGTCTCATAGACCTCTAACAAGACAGTTCTTACTAATCCACCAGGAAACAATTTATAAAAAAGGGAATTTAAATTCTGTAAAATTTTTCACCAATTCAGTCTCCGGGATAAGCCAGGCTTATTGTCGATGGAAGCGCTCCACTTGAGAGTTCCTACGTAAATAAAAATAAAAATCGATTGTGAAATGTAAATAATACAAGTCAAAACCCCATTTCGTTAAGCTGATCAAGCAACATCCGTGAAATTAAGTGTCTAATATTTTCTCAAATAAATTAAGGAGCGGCCGTCGCGTCGCATAAATACAGGTAGGTAGGTACTTAGGTAAAATATTATATTTTCCATACCAGAAGTTAAATTCCACTACCTAATACTCTTCGTAGTTTTGAATGAACTAACAATAAATTGTAAAGTTCGTGATAACTTTTGGTGATCCAACTTAATGAAATAGTACGGTCAACAACAAAAATAAATAAATTATAATAAAATGGTAATTTCAAGACATTGCATTGGTGTTGTAGGCGGTATTCAAGAATTGAATCCTTACAACTTTCTGCTAAAGATAGATAAATAAGTCTTACTGCAAAGCGACCAACATTTTAATGCTTTTACCAAAAACAAATCTAAACTATTATAAAACTGTAACAGAAATGTGTCTGTACATTGAAGATATTTACAAAAAAAAAATTACGACATGTTTTTTACCTGTCCCTGATTCCAAATCACCATTTTTTGGATTTTTTGTCTGTCTGTTTGTTTGTTTGTTTGTTTGTTTGTTTGTATGTTTGTTTGTTGTTTGTTTGTTTGTTTGTTTGGGTGTTTAGTTTGTTCGAGTATCACGCAAAAACTACTGAACTGATTTTGATGAAACTTTTTTTGTTTGATTGCTTATCATCTGACTTAAAATCTGGTATATAATTTATGCGGACGAAGTCGCGGGTAAAAGCTCGTTAGAAATAATTGTATTGAAGTGGACTGTACAACAATCTACGGTACTCGAACAATTTCAAACTCTTGCTGTCTCCGGCAGAATGGAGAAATTACAAAGTGAAGTGCAAAAGTCGCCGAGACGCGACGAGCGACATGGACGCGAATAAATTGTTTTGGTTTGGGCAAATTAATGAGCCTTTACTTTTTAGAAAAGCTATAAAACCTATGCCATTTTAGAGATAAGTAGAATTTATCATAACGTATTGTAACGAAACATAACAGCCAATGTATTCTCGTCGTCCATCCGACCGAATTTATAAGTACCTAGGTACAATTAACGCCCACTCACGTATCGTAGTTAACCAAAACATGACTAGTTTGAAACATGAGTACGTACGTACCTAAAACATAATAAAATATTCCCAACATAATTGGAATTCATTCAACATAAAATATTGGTAAAGTTGTCAGCGTGGCCACTAATAATTCAACTGGAGTTCGCTCACAAGTCCAAATTTATGGAAAACTGAAGTTTAAACCGAGTTAGCGACCCAACCTAGGGCTACCTACCAGACGACTTTAGCAGTTTTCGAAATATAGCTTTATTAGCGTACCTAACAGGAACCTATAACATTTTAAGAATACATAAATACAAGACGGTTGCATTGACAATTATTTTTACAATAGGCCGAATGTAATGTAGTAGGTAATTTATAAATGTGGTAACCCTACCTTGCACAGTGCACAGCTCGGCTAGTATCTTATCTTATCTTGTTGTGGGGGCCGGCAAGCCAGCAACACTTCGACCCAGTGGGATCTTTTGTATTAGCCCCAGTACTTTTTACTTTCTTCACCCTTCAAATACATGGTCAATGAAGGAGGCAATAGCATTGAGGGGAAGAAGCCTAAGATCTCTCGGTTTCGGATATCCAACACCGAGGAGGCACATGCGTTTTGCCGCCAAAACATCACAGTCACACAGGATATGCTCCATGGTCTCCTCATCCTCTCCGCACGCTCGGCAGCTGGGATCCAGGGTGAGTTTCATCTTGTGCATCATCGCCTGTGGCGTAGTGCCCAGTGAGGGCTCCGACGATGGCACGAGCCTTGCTCCTGCTGTTGTTCCAGTATTCACTTTGAGACACGAGTTGTCGCATTGCTGATAAATTTCTTGGAGTGCTGTAGACCTGTAAGGCTAGACCACTCCAGCTTGTGTGTTTTATCAGCCCAATCAGCTCGACTAGTAACTTGTATACTTATACATTATAAGCTGTGGCTCGGCTCAGTCTGGCTGATTGGGACGGACGTGTGTAATTAAATAAGCGCAGGGTCCCTAAACGTCCCTAAACATTTTAAGTAAATTTACGTAAATCTACATTTACAATTTAGATAGGAGCTAGGTATTGTTGTTGAGCTAATCGCGTAAAATACACAAGTCCCTTTATCAAATTGCAAATAGCGATAACAAATGTTATGAAAATTTTTGCTAAATTAACGAGGAAACCGTTTTTTTATCAAAGGATGAGTGAATGGGAAACAATTGAACAATATGAAAAGCGACGTTTTGTTAATTTGAAGTTAAAATTTAATTTGTTGCTTCCCCACCCGTTGATAATGATACAATTATAAGATAGGATAGGATAAGATAACCTAACTAATAACCTACAAGCGCGGCTTATGACGCCAAGCTTAGTCTTATTTTATTATGAAAATATAAGCATAATTCACGACTATGAAGTACTTCTTCTTCTTATCGTGTGGGCAGAGCCCTGGTGTCAGAGTTTTTTCAGACCGCCTTACGGCCTCTGACGTGGTTTTTATGTAACGACTACTATCACCAGAGATAGTAGCCGGGACCAACGGCTTAGCGTGCCATCCGAAGCACGGAATCATTTTTCTTTTCAGACAATCAGGTGATTCAGCCTGCAATGTCCTAACCAACTGGGGAAAAATGCACAAAGTGACATATCACTAGGTGTCCCCCGTGGGAATCGAACCCACGACCTCCGTATCGAGAGCCAATGCTCTTAACCATTAGACCACGGAGGCAGTATGAAGTACTAGAATACGTATTCCCGAAGGGGAAATCTGAGATATTCTGAAAACTCAGAACATCCACGTTCCACTAGTCGTATCGACACACTGAAAATATCTGCCGTCCTTATCATAAACAACGCACTTGCATGGAGGGAGAATTCGAGAAAATGCGCGCCTAAAGATTTTTTTTCGTTTTTGACCGTCTCTTAAAATACTAACAGACATTAATTATTTTTTTTATTAATTGACTATGTAGTACAGAAACCTTTCTTTTTGCTATATTTATTTTTCTTAAATAATAATGTTTCATATCAATTAACCCCAAAATATTGTTTATTACCTTCGCATGTGTTACGATTGCGTGGCTTATGTCTAGGAAATGCAAGTACGTTACTTACGCCTAGGATAAAATATTGTAAATAAATAAATGTACCTATCCTTAACATTACCCGTTTGTCCGTGTGGTGTCGGCTAAGAATAGCACCACCCCATTTCCTCCCATATGGGTGTCGTAAAAGGCGTAGGGATCTACCAGAGGATGGGCAGCAGCATCCTCTGAGTACACACATTCAATCCAACTGCGATCGCCAACCCGCCTGCCAAGCGTGGCGATTATGGCAAATCCCCCCGTTTTGTGGGAGGCCTATGTCCAGCAGTGGACATATATCGGCTGATATGATGATGTTGAAGATCCTAAACATTACACAACGCAACTAGCGCAAGTGCGATTATTATACCTGGGAATCAATAGTATCCTAAGCTTCACAATCCTAGGCAGATTACCGCATGTGGTAAATGCGGTGCTTATTATTAGTACATGCTTAGACTACTTATTATAAGGACCGGCCTTGCGGTAGCATTTCCCCTCTGCCACGGTATTAGATCAATTAATCTTGCGCATTTACACCCAATTTTATACCTTATCACTAAACGAGACAGCCTATAATAGGCGAAACAATAATTTCGGACTTAGAACGTTTGGGGTTTACACGAGACAAACGTTTCAGACGTTTTCATGATTTTGATCATTCAAAATTAGAATCTAAAGTCATAGGGAATAAAATCCAAAGTTGCGGATAACATGTTACCTCGCCCCCCGCAAAAAGTGGCAGAAAGTTTGTTAGTAGAATGACACGTGGTTACGCGTCCCTATATAAGTAGTCTAAGAGTACAAGTGAAGAACCTTTTGAATGACCTACTAACGTAAGTATCATAATGGCTATCACGTGGTATATGTTTAGAATACCTATGGAAAATTTGCAATTGCGACAAATTTGCTTATCAAAAAACACAATAAAAATTAAAATAATGAAAATTGGATCAGTTATACTTATAGATCTCTTTACGCTGATTCCGAATAAGCCCGTAACCTACGAATTAAGAATAACTATAGAAGAATAACTCTAAACAAAAGCAACATAATTTTTGGCACCTAAGGAAAAATGTCATTTTGTATGAGTTTTGGCGGCAAGGTGTAGTTTTTAAGGCTACTCCTCCCATCTGCAAGGCTCTCTTTCTTACAAGCAAACTTTTGCAATTAGCCATCCCGCTTCAATTGCGCGGCTCCGGTCAGAATTTTCCGCTTTCTTTGAAAACCTGTTTGATTTTTTATGAATTTCCAAAAAATAAGAAAACCACATCATTTTATATTGTATTGTGAAGAATATTGTAAATTTTCATATTCTTCTGATCAACAATGTAAGAGTAAAACGGTTACAACTGGAAAAAAAGAGGTGACTTTGGAGTAGTTTTTCTTCAGTTTTATTAATTACTAGCGGCCCGTCCCGGCTTCGCACGGGTGGACGTCTAATCTTTTCTACCAATAGATATAGCCTATGTTACTCAGGGTGAATGCAGCTTTCTAATGGTGAAAGAATTTTTTAAATCGGCTCAGTACTTTTTGAGCCTATTCATTACAAACATACAAACATACAAAAATAGGTACAAATCTTTCCTCTTTATAATATTAGTGTAGAAATAGATTTCGAGAAAAACCACATCACTTCTCATATCCTGTAGATTGTTCAGTTTTGTTTTCTGCTTAAAAAGTGCCATAGTTAATGTATAAAATGGTTACAAAGTTACTCAAAACCGGGCGGACGCCCCTTAAGGAGCAATAGAACACGGCGTAGTTTTTTTTTGGTGTCACTTTTTGAGCTTGATTTACATTTCTATACATTTTTATTCGTATAGTAACTCGATATTTCCAAAAATGTCGATTGCGTTGTTTATGATAAGGACGGCAGATTTATCTCTACTGTACACACGGCGACATATCAGGTTACGCACCCTATACAGGGTGTACAATAAAATGGGACAGCTACTCAAAGGGGTGCTTCAGACCATCAAACTGAACAACTTTCTCTATGGGACCAATATCGAAATCGCGAAAAAAAAAAACCGCTCTCCCATACAAAACTGCAAACATAACTCGACTGAAATGTATGGGACAGCAGATTTTTTTTCGCGATTTCGATATTCGTCCCATAGAGAAAGTTGTTCAGTTTGATGGTCTGAAGCACCCCTTTAAGTAGCTGTCCCATTTTATTGTACACCCTGTATACCCATAACTACGCTACGTACAAAACACAAAATAGTGCGGTAGAGAGCCTGCATAGACGCGGCTGCCGCCTGCGTGCTGTGAGACGAAACAACAACAACATACCGCACCCTCTTGCACGATTCGCAGCGTTCAACTTCTAATAGTTCAAAGTCCAAACAGGGTAACCTGACCTGTCGCCGTGTGTACATAATGAATAAACATCACACTCGCATCCCCGCTTCACATTTAATTAAAGCCTTTGCATGTTATTATTTAAGATTTTGACCAAAGACTTTTTTTTATCTTCACCAAAACAAATCTTTGCTTTTGACATTTCATTGTTGTAAGTTTCAGAAGACATACCGTGTCATACAATATCCTACAAAAGTAAGCAGTAGAAAGGGTATTTGTTGCTGCGGCTTAGAATACAGGGTGTAACAAAACACCTTAGTAATACTGAAGGGAGTGCTTCAGACCATAAAACTGAACAACTTTCACTATGGAGCCAAATTCGAAATCGCGAAAAAAAAAATCTGCTGTCCCATACTAAATGTATGGGTGTTCGTACTGCAGTGTTGTATGAAAGACAGGATTTTTTTTTCGCGATTTCGGTGTTGGCTCCATAGTGAAAGTTGTTCAGTTCATGGTCTGAAGCCCTTAAGTATTACTAGAGTGTTTTGTTACACCCTGTATACTACCCCAGTTTGATTTACTATACTTTGAAATGGATATATAGACAGACACGAAGTGACTTAAGAATAAGCCTTCTCCTGCAGTGATTTTAAGTTATACTTTAACAGTTGACACGTTATTCAGTAATTGTAACAAAGACCAAATAATGCACCAAAAAGTGTTCGGCAATTGTAACAAAGATGCAGACCACCCCGAAAGCGAATACAATTGTTAGTTCATGTGTTATATTTTGTGAAAAATAACTGACCGCAGGTGATATTGGATCTAAAAATTTATCTATTACGAATCCGAATCACGTGCGAAAGCCGTAAGTTGACCTTGAAGAAAATACCAAATGAGAGCCTTTATTTGTGCTTATAAACACAAATTGAAAAATAAACAAGATATTCTTGATGCAAGAGGATTTATCCTAGTTTACGTTAGCCGTCGCCACATGCGATGAATCGCATGAATGGGATTACGCTGTTGTACCAAATAAAATCCTGCGAGCGAAGTCATTTTCGTCCTTATGACGTAGGCGTAAGAGACCTAATAGAAGTTTTCTGGTGTGGAACGAGCTGTGCTGTAGGACGGTAAACAGCCACAGCATTTTCTTGAGGGCTAATATTTGTAGAGCCGCGACCGACGAATAGTGTCCGACAGAGAAGGTCAAATTTTTGGCCGAAACCGAAACCGAAGCCGATTGTTCGGCTCTTGCTATAACTTTCGGCTAAAGTCGAAGCCGATGGTTTAACCATGTAAGTAGAAATACTAGAATACCTGACTTAAAAGTACTAATAACAACAATGCAAAATATCTGTCATTATGTCCCGAATGTGTATAGATTACGGCGTGCCCTAAAATTTTTATAACACTCCGTGACCTAAGCCCGCACTTAGGTCACGCTTTTCCGTTACCTAATTAGTCCATTATTACATAATGCGAATTCATACGAATCTACTTATTGCATTGATGCATAATAAATAAAAGAAGGTACTTTTAAATGTCCTTTGACACTTAAAAAATTCACAGTTACATGTTGTAGAAAAAGTGACAATGCAAAAGACATTGCTCACGTGACGAAGTGTATTCGTTTCCGTCGTTTCGCAGCTGGCGAATGTGTATATTCAAAGAACACAATACAAGTCTTATGATAGCTGAAATTATACGCAGGATTGGAGGAATATCGTGCTTCCCAATGAAATGGAAATCATCCTTTTCTATCGTCGCATTTCTTATAAATATATTAATATTTATATAAATTATTGTTCGCGGATACCATATTTTTTCAGTATTAATACTGTGACTTTTTCAAATGCTTGACCTGCGGCTTGTGCCTATTGAGATAATGATTGTGTTTGTGGGTGATTGCGATAATTAACCACAGAGTACTTTTAACGTCATGGCTGTGTCCTTCAGGGGCTCCACCTCTCGTGTCGTCGGTTTCGGCTTCGGCCAAAGCTTCAGCAGATTTTTGCTGAAGCGGAATGTGTGCTTTTTAGGCCGAAGGCGCCCGAAACTGAAGCTTCGGTTGGACACTACAGACGAGGCGACCCAATCTTTTCAAGCTCTCCGCACGAGCTGCTGGCTCAGGCACACTATAATATCGACCCCCGCTGGATGGTTTGTCGGCACTCTATAATACGGTATTAGCTCTTTAAAATTATATTTCGTGCTATTCTACTTTAGTTCGGAGAATTACCCACTCTACCCTACTCGATTTAATTGAATATCTCAGCATCATACCTACCTAGTTGGTAAAATCTATTTGGATAAGTAGATTAAATCTGAGCTTTTGTAAATACATAATTATATATTAACGAGCTTTTACCCGCGACTTCGTCCGCATAAATTATACAACGTGTTAATGAATTAACGCAAAACTAGAAAGTAGTTTGTTTAGAATCGAGAGCAGAGTCGAATTATCATGGTTCCAACATAGGTAATTTTTTTCAAAATATTAAATATTTTTTTTGCAAAATTTTAAATTTTCTGAACCCGATGTCAACCCACCGCACGGGCACACTCACCCTACTTACTACCAAGACAAGATTATGAAAAAGTATCCATGAGTACGTAAGCGCTTTCTTTCAGTGCTGAAATGATAACAAATCATTTTTGCCTCAAAACTTAAAATGCGAATAACTTTAAATTTTAACTATAAAAATAATTAAATTATGGTTTTAATCTAATTATTTTGTTATAAATCAGTTGGGGTGTATAAGGTTTTGCGCTAATTCATTAACACGTTGTATACCAGATTTTAAGTCAGATGATAAGCTATCTAACAAAAAAAGTTTCATCAAAATCGGTTCAGTAGTTTTTGCGTGATACTCGAACAAACAAACACCCAAACAAACAAACAAACAAACAAACAAACAAACAAACAAACAAACAAACAAACAAACAAACGAACAAAAAAACAAACAAACAAACAAACAGACAGACAAAAAAATCCAAAAATTGTTGATTTGGAATCAGGGACAGGTAAAAACCATGTCGTATTTTTTTTTTTGTAAATATCTTCAATGTACAGACACATTTCTGTTACAGTTTTATAATAGTTTAGATTAGTTTTTGCTGTTGCAAATGTATTCTTTATAATTACATAATTACATGAAGTATTACGACACAAATAATATTACAAACCGTTTATCTAAGAGAAACCGTTTCTTCGATTTTTTTTTAAACAACAAGGTTTAAATAAAATTTCTTCGTTATTTACATTTTTAAGGAAATGTGAACGCATAGCAGAGGTTTAATCGATTATACCTACTACAAGTTTTCCTACAATTTCCACTCCATCGCCTTCTTGAGAAAGATTTTCGAGTAACTACAATCTCATACTCCGCAGCCCTCAACTTCCAAGTAATATTTGTGAATTTCACACGAATATTTATAAAGTTTATTTTCGTATACACACTAACATTATTAAAACGTGTGATAGCCTTCGTAGACTTTTGCTCTCAAACAGTAGGTAAAATAAATTAACCAACAACAACAAACCCACAATATTTTTAAAAGGCTATATCTAACAGTACCCCACAACATGGGATGAGAAAAAACAGGTCATCCCCACTTCATGTGTAGGTATAAAAAAGAATATTTTTCAAGATTTTTTATTTTACCACTTTTTCGGCATGATGAATATGTAAACAAACATATGCCAAAATACAGCTTTCTATAGTATTAAGCGTCTCTGCTGAGCTAAGCCGCGGACAGACGGACAAACGGACAGAGAGACGGACGGACAGACGGACCGACATGGCGAAACTATAAGGGTTCCATGTTGACTTCGGAACCCAAAAAAAATACTGAATTACATACTGGTTTCAAGCAAGCTCTACACAAAACGCCTCGTACTTCCTATATAACAAACATACATACCATATTTTTACCCGAGCTATGGATGTTCAGACCGTCAAACTGGACAATTTTCACTTTGGGGACAAACGTCGAAATCGCGAAAAAAATATCAGCTGTTCCAGAGAAAACGTCCATCACTGCTCGACCAAAATATACATTCTTTAACGTTAGAGGTTACTCCATAGTGAAAATTAAATTCAGTTTGATAGTCTAACACTCAGTTGCAGAAACGCTCATTAATGTTAATCCGGCCCGAATCGACGGCCCGGTAGCACAGTCGGTAGTGAACCTGCCTGCTGTGCCGAGGGTCGCGGGTTCGAATCCCGTAAGGGACAAATATTAGCAAATATTACCTGATGTCAACCCACCGCACGGGCACACTCGGGTGAGTGTGCCCGTGCGGTGGGTTGACATCAGGTTCAGAAAATTTAAAATATTTATAAAAAATTAATTAATATTTTGAAAAAAATTACCTATGTTGAAACCATGATAATTCGATTCTGCTCTAGATTCCAAACAAACTACTTTCTAGTTTTGCGTTAATTCATTAACACGTTGTATAGGTGGGAGCCTATACAGTTTGCGAGCGAACAAACGAGATAAAAGGCGTGATATAGGCTTTATCATGCGCATCTATGATGACTATAGACATAGATTACGATATAAAA
This sequence comes from Agonopterix subpropinquella, assembly GCA_922987775.1. NCBI lineage: Eukaryota > Metazoa > Arthropoda > Insecta > Lepidoptera > Depressariidae > Agonopterix > Agonopterix subpropinquella. The sequence goes on along the minus strand of OV277700.1, from coordinate 10,516,538 downwards.
TATATACAAAGTAATTTAAACAATGTAAAATTAAATGCGTTATTATTAAAAAATCAGCTGCTGCATACATTTGAGTCGCGTAGGCGTTGCAGTTCAGTATGGAACAGCTGATTATTTTTTTGCTCCGATCTGTTTGCTGCCATAGTAAAAGTTGTTCAGTTCGATGGGTAGACTCTTAGTTTAAAAGGATGCTAATGATATCAATTTCACCCTGTATAAGCTTCTTGGCTCCTACACATAAAAATGCGACGAGTCGCATCGAAATGTCAAATACAGGGTGTAACGAAACACCCTAGTAATACTTAAGGGGGTGCTTCAGACCATCAAACTGAACAACTTTCACTACGGAGCCAACATTAAAATCGCGAAAGAAAAATTCGCTCTTCCATACGAAATTGCAGTACCGTCTTAACTCAAATGTATGGGACGGCAGATTTTTTTATTTTTTCTCGACGTTGGCTCCATAGTGAAAGTTGTTCAGATTGATGGTCTGAAGCACTCCCGTAAGTATTACTAGGGTGTTTTGCTTCACCCAGTATAAGCGCTCGATGACTTATTACGATGACATATGTATGATTACTGAACGCAGCGCATCGCAGATATTTGCGATGCGATTCCACGTAGCAGTTATGTGTGGGCACCGTAAAGGCTCTTACAGACGAGCGACACTTTGCCGTCGCGGTAGGTCGCAGAGCGACGGCGACACCCGGCGACCGCAAAGTGTCGCTCGCCTGTGAGAGCGCTCAGAGAGCGAAAGCTTGATAGTGCTATATCATACGTTGCCATACTACGGCCGCTGAAGTAGGTAACTATCGCCAACGTAACTATGTCATACACTTCAATTCCTACCACAATGTTTTATCGATATAATTTGTTTCCGCAATAGGTAGTTTTTCTAATCTTGATATATGGCTTAATGATCGGCATTCACACTCGAACTACCGAGGATTAGAGATAGGCTTGTACCTGTACGATCATACGATGAAGTACGATAGAGGGTTAGGTAAGTATAGAGATTGTTTTTAGGGTTCCAAAGTCAACAAGGAACCCTTATAGTTTCGCCATGTCCGTCCGTCTGTCCACGGCATAGCTCAGAGACGCTTAGTACTAGAAAGCTGTAATTTGGCATGGGTATTATATACAATATATATTAATTACGCCGACTAAGTGGTAAAAAGAAATTTTGAAAAATATTTTTCTAGGCTACCTTCCCTACACGTGAACAACCACGGAACCCTACCCTGCGAGTGGCCCGACACGCACTTGGCCGGTTTTTTTTAATTAGGTAAGTTGTTCGTTGTTGCGTAAAACGGTACTTTAGGAACATAAGACAGTATTTGTGTTATTGTATGCTTTCTTCTGTTAAATATAACACAAACCATTCAAATGTTAGGCAAGCGTATCACAAGTAATAACAGTCCGGACCTCGATATCATTAAAAGTTTTCCTTTTCAATCTCTCTCTAGAGATTCGCATGCGGAACAGTAGCCTGTATAGGTAGTTATACAAATCCGATTCAAATAAAAGAAACAGTTACCATGCAGTCGACAACTTAGCAGGGATCTAATTTAGAGAATAGTTTAAAAGGATAGTCAAGCATGTTTAATTTATCTTAAGGGGACATAGGTTCAGACGAATATTTTCTATGAGAAACGCAATTGCCCAGCCCCACGAAAAGTGCGTGCGCGTGCCGTATTTACGATTAATAACAAAAGTAATTTTTATAGATTTTTTTTTTATGATTTCACTAGATAAACTAATGGTGAATATAAGTAAGTGAGTATAAATACCAAAAATCTGAAACTATTTTAAGTACTTCTAACACGAGATTTTTTTTTAAAATACAAGAAAATACGTCATCATTGTGACGATTTTCTATCGAGTGTGAAGTAATTCCAATCGTGTATTCAATTGGTGATTTCACTAAATTAACTATCCAAGAATACTGTGGTATGACTTTGGTTTCGGTAAATTGTATAAATCTAGTCGACTAGTCGAAACATGAAAAATAAAAGATGCCTCCAAGGTGTTTCGTCCTACCATATTAAGAAGATTGTGATGCTGATGATCTTCATACAAAAAGCTAAATCTTAACCAAAAAATAATTTCAATGATTTTTAATATGTTATTATTTTGATAATTTACCAGGTTTGTAGCTTTCGATGTTTAGAATTTCATTATAGGTAATTAGGTTTATCTAAACTATTATAAAACTGTAACAGAAGTGTGTCTGTATAGGTACATTGAAGATATTTACAAAAAAAAGATTTCGATATGATTTTTAGATGTCCCTGATTCCAAATCACCAATTTTTGGATTTTTTGTCTGTCTGTTTGTTTGTTTGTTTGTTTGTTTGTTCGTTTGTTTGTTTGTTTGTTTGGGTGTTTGTTTGTTCGAGTATCACGCAAAAACTACTGAACCGATTTTGATGAAACTTTTTTTGTTTGATAGCTTATTATCTGACTTAAAATCTGTTATATAATTTATGCGGACGAAGTCGCGGGTAAAAGCTCGTAAATAATAATTATAAGCATTTCAACTTACCTATGCATATTGATGACAAATATTACAAATATTACAAAATTTCAGGGATTTCAAGGTGTATCGGACCTTATTAAACCTGTACCCTAAGATGTTTTTATTTGTAGATATGCGTTGCCCGTGCTCCAAAATGGCAACAAAAAAGCAAGGTAATTTCCCGGCTTTCACAATACTCATGCGCCGTCTAGTGTACGGGCTACATCTCAGTGTATCGCGCTATTTTAAAGTGCATCATGTTAGCGTATGACGCGTCGTACCGGCATGAGTAGTAGGTACCCTGCATCAAATGCTCCCAAAACCATAATTCTGTAAGGTTTCAGCGGGGTCATCGTTTTCGCTTATGGTATGGAGATTGCCAGCTTCAAAATCATATCGATACCTCGACAGCTAAATGCAAGAGCCCAATTACTTGATGCGATACAATTAGAGTGAATGAGGCTCGTGGAAATGCTCACGAGGTCATGAGGCGCTTTCCCCTCGTTTAGAATTACAAATCTGGCTATTTAGCTAGGGAGAGCCTTCGCACGCCTCGGTAGATCAAAGCGCTCTTTGAGTCGCGTAATGGCAGCCTTTAATACCCTAATACCTTCTTACTTAAACTGAAAATCACTGGATTGACTTTGTTAACTTAGTTACAACACAATACTTATGCCACAGCTTCCTCGTTATATCCCAGTTCCGTCGAAAATCTGCCATATAACACATGCAAACTATCCCAATACTATCGTAAGTTGTATCTTCCTATAAACCAATGTTTACGTACATTATTCCAATCTAATATCTTCTAATAGTATACTTACTCCTACGCATCTTTGTGGAATGTAACTTTCTCTGTGTTATCTACATTACCATTAAAAATTTACCTGGAACCGACGACCATGTGAAGAGATTTATGTATGTCGAAGAGGCGAGCGAGTGTGATAGAATCGTAGCATGTGGCGATCTTTTGTCTCTGCTTAACCCAGTGGGACATAGACGTAAGCATATTGTATGTATCAAGGATGTCAGAATATACCTATGCCAGCTTCCTGGTATGTATGTACTTCATACTTTCGGATTTCTAAATAGAATCAAGGAGAGAATGCTGAGAGAGAATCTCTTTACTATTTTGCAATTTAAGGTGTCAAACGAAAGGTTGAAATCGCAAAAAAAATCCATTCAAAACTAATTTCGATGTTGGTTCCATAGAGAAAGTTGTTCAGTTTGATGGTTTGAGACTATTATGAAGGACCTTATCTAAACTATTATAAAACTGTAACAGAAGTGTGTCTGTACATAGAAGATATTTACAAAAAAAAGAATACGATATGGTTTTTAGGCTTCCCTGATGCCAAATCAAAAATTTTTGGACTTTTTGTCTGTCTATTTGTTTGTTTGTTTGTTTGTTTGTTCGTTTGTTTGTTTGTTTGTTTGGGTGTTTGTTTGTTCGAGTATCACGCAAAAACTACTGAACCGATTTTGATGAAACTTTTTTTGTTTGATAGCTTATCATCTGACTTAAAATCTGGTATATAATTTATGCGGACGAAGTCGCGGGTAAAAGCTCGTATAATATACTATTTTAGTGAAATTAAGACAAATACCCGAAACGTTTTCATGATATACTAGGTAGTGTTAGCAGAAATATGGTTTTTGGCGGAGTTGGAAACTGCGCACTGGACTGCAATTTTTATAATAATATGCACTCTGAGAACGATGCATAATAAATATGAGGTATACAATAGTATATTATTTGAAACGTGAACTATGGTTCACATTCCGTTAATAAATATGGATAATATTCGAGACTGGCTGGTGATCAAACGGTTGTATTTTGCGAGTGACATTCAAGAATATTGTTTCATTTAGGTTAAATCAATTATCTACCTTTATTCGATAAGTTCTATGGTATTTTATACAACGAATAGCGTATTATAATTTAAAAAAAAACTCGAATTCATAAGTCTAATGATTGAATCAATCATTATTTCTTAAATATTCAATATTGTAATGTGTGTACCAATGACAATGATATTATACCTGAAGTACGTGTTAAATACGCATGTCATTGTGCAGTCAAATATGTATTTTGAAATATGTGAGTTCAGACACGATGAATGTAATCGATTGGGTTTTTAGATTTTTTTTTTTTTTTTAATCTTTATTACTTATAAAAAGGGTTTTGTCACACAGTGACTATGCCACCCCCATCGTTCTATCCCATTACTTACACTCTTCTCTTTATACACTTACAAACTAATTTATATAAAGTAATAGCCTCAGCAGAAGTAGGTAAGGCAAGAATACTGTTATATACACCAACATCACTTTGTGTATGCTTCGGAAATTGTATAAAAAATTGGCATCTATCTGCTTCGATCCGCACACATTCCGCCATCACGTGATAGGCATCTTCAATTTTGTCACATTCTGTGCAATTAGCCGACTCTGTTTTTCTCATAAGAAAGCCAAAGCTATTCAGCGGAATATGCCCGGATCGAAGCCTATGAGCTGTGACAATATCTTCTCGACTCAACCCCGCGCCGGCAAACCAGGGGCCGCGCGACAGACCAGGTTGTATTGTCCTGTACCATATCCCCTTGCTCAAAGATCTTACATCAAAATGTTCCTTCCACTCCTCCCTGCACATGTCTCTTACGTAACTTAATGCCTCCGACCAGTATTGTAAACAAAACATATCTACTCCCTCTGAAACTGCACTTCTCGCTAAATTATCAACGGCTTCGTTCCCTGGTATGCCGGTGTGGGCTGGTATCCACTGAAGAACAACTTTCTTGTTTCGTGCAGCCAGTTCACACATAGATTGCATGATTGTGTATGCTATCGGGAGTCCTCGAACTGACGAGGCGCACCGAGCAACATGTTGCAATGCACTCTTCGAGTCAGACAGAATGACAACTTCATCGCACGGGACATCCGCGGCATAAGACAGCGCTTCCGCAATGGCAATCATTTCCGCGCGCATTATTGATATTTTGCCTGTTATTCTGATCTTAATATGGTTGTCATTCTGCCCGTCATAGAAGGCCGCACCAACTCCATTATCATCTTTGGAACCGTCGGTGTAAATCTTATAGAAATTAGCGTACTCCTCTTGTATGAACTGACTACACGATCGGCCTAGCTCCGTTGTTTTATACAATCTTTTTGGTCCAGTTACTAATTCAATATTAGGTTGAATTGTTGCCCCAAGATTCATCTTACCTACCCAAGTGTCTAGAGAAAACATTTCTAACTGTTTACTAACAAAAATAGGCTTATCTTTTAAGACCTCATGTACGCGAACTAAAAGCGGTTTCTTTTTATTTCTCCAGTAGGTATTATGACTTTGTTCCGCTAACTGATCTACTAAACTATTGATCTCGCTGCCCGCAAGGGATCTGCATCTAAGCCAGTACTTTCCCGCCAAATATTTTCTTCGTACGCTGAGGGGGGGTAAACTCAGCTCACATTCCATTACGTGAATAGCCGTCGATTTAATAAACCCGCCAGTAATTCGCATACATTGGTTTTGTACAATATCTAATTTATTCAGATGAGTTTTACAACTACAATCATACAAAAAACTAGCATAATCTATCCTACTCCTTACAATCGCTATATACAAACGTCTTAAGTGGGACGGGTGCACCCCCCACCCGGGCCCAGTTAATATTTTAAGAATATTCATATACTTAGATGCTTTCTCTCGAATCTCATTTATATGTTTAGACCACCTCAACTGACCATCCAGCCACATACCTAAATATTTTACATTGTCCACCGTCTGCAAAATCCTATTATCTAATCTGAGATCTATATTAAATTCTTTTCTAAACCCTCTTTTAAATATACACACCTTACTTTTATCTGATGAAATTTGTAAACCTAAATTTGAAATCACAGTCGTAAATACGTTTAGAGCTACTTGTAATCTACTTCTAGCTTCTTCTAACTTCGTGCAAACCGAATACAAAACAAAATCGTCCGCATATTGAGAAACAAACACATTATTTATCTGCTTAGAAACGTACAATGTGGCTAAATTAAAAAGTAGTGGCGAGTTCGGATCCCCTTGCGCCAATCCGCGCCCAGTGGAGCGAACGAGGCTCTCTTCATTTATTAGTATTCTAAGGTGTCTATCTCTCAAGAAGTTCCACAGGTAGGTACAAATCATATAACCTACTCCGAGCTTGTCTATTATATCGAGCAGGGCTGTAATGTCTACATTATTATAGGCGCTATCGATATCGATGAAACATCCTACCGTGGTTTCTTTTTTAGAAAAACCTATCTGAATCCTTGTGACCAGACTGGCCAGATTATCAAATGTAGAATGAACTTTACGGAAACCTGTGGTACTTTTAGCAAAAAGATTGTTTCTTTCGCAAAACCATTCCAATCTTTTATTGAGAATGCTGTGAAACACCTTACATAGACACGACATCATCGATATGGGCCGTAGTGATGATATCGAGCTCGGATCCCTACCGGCTTTCGGTATAGGTACAATTAGTATTTCCCTCCATTGCTTAGGAACAAAACCTTCATAATAAAACCGGTTGTACAGATTAAGCAATACTCTCTTGCCATTACGTGGCAGGCGTCTAATCATGCAATATGGAATCGCATCACACCCCGGTGACGTGTTCTTTTTTTGTCTAAGGCATTGCTCTAATTCGGACATCGTGATAGGTACATTCAAAACTGACTCACTAGTTGAAAACACTGGTTTTTGCGGCGCAACAAAATCAGGTGTAAGGCTTTGAAGTAACTCACTAGCTAAATGTTCGGGTACGTCGTTTCTCGGCCCCCTGCACCCTTTGATCCATCGCATCCTAGCCCACAACTCACTCAATGACACCGACTGGTCTATCGACGTCCAATATTTTTGTCGAGCTTCACTACTGGCCTTACGTATTCGGTTCTGAGCTACACTTATCTTTTCTTTTAAACTATCAAGATTACTCGGAATGGGATTTCTTCGCATCCTAACTAACGCACGTCTGCGCTCAGCCACTACTTCCGACAACGCAGGACACCAATACGGCTTCGGGGTAAATGAACTAGAAGGATTTTGATTCAATTTTATGAGAGGAATATGCAGGTCAGCGGCAATGTTTAGGTATTCTGCGAAAATATCATACGATGACTGTAAATCGTCTAACATTTGAAAGTCGCTGTACATTTTATCTAATAACTCGGAAAACGCGGTCCAGTCAGCATTTTTGAAGTTTCTTTTTACCACCAGCGGTTTATAATTATCTAATACGGCGGATAAAACAATTAATCTGTGATCACTCCCTAGGGTCTCATTAGTCACATCCCAATTAAAGTTGACCGCGATATCCGACGACACTAGTGATACGTCTGGAGCCGTCTGCTGCAACCTCCCACTCACCATCCTAACCAGGGTTGGTCTACCATCATTTAATGTACTAAACGAACTATCCTCCATCGCTTCAAACAATTGCCGCCCCCTGGTATCCGTTTTCACTGACCAATTATAATGATGAGCGTTAAAATCGCCTAAAATAATAGTTTTCTTATCTGTCATTGAAAACAAATTATGCCAATCTTGCCTAGACGTAATGACAGACTTTGGACAGTAAACAGCATAAACATTTTCAATAAAACTACAATTTAAAATTTTGACATGCAAAACTTCGATACCCGTCCCGATATCAACTATATTACCAATATGTGACTGGATGGACTTATGCACTACTAACGCAACACCCCCATATGAATCACAACGGTCCTTACGATATACCTTATAGTTAGACATATTCATAAATTTGTCAGGCGCCAGCCATGTTTCACTTAGGGCCGCAATATGGATCTTGTCTTGTATTAACCAATTTTCAAAGGTTACTAGCTTCGGACGTATGCTCTGCGCATTCCATTGGGCTATTTTTAATCTATTATGCGACCGATCCATTAAAATTTGTAAATTCCCACAATGTCTTCAAAATCGGCCACTCTGACACATTCTCAATGACTACCAAAACTACCCACTCCACACAACCCTTGATAACTGCACTCATTTTATCCTGAAAACTCATACCTCTTGTGAAAATGACCTCTTTAAGCTGACCTAGCAGCTCAGTGAAAGTCACCTCTCGCTCACGTCGCCGCGGCTTTGCTCTGCGCCTGTGCTTCCTCTGCTCCGTCGCGGCTGACTCTGAGCTCGACTCCGACTCTGATACACTCGACCACCAGCACTGCTCTTTTTTATCCTTTTTATTTGAACGAGCCTTTTTCTTTCTCCGTTTCTTTTCTTGTCTCTTCTCTTGGTCGAATACGGAATTATTTTCCTCCTTTCTTTTACTGTTAGCTTCCTCTTCATTTTCTTTATTATGGGAAAACATTGTCACGGGTTTCTTTGGTGGCAAAAACTCTATTCCTTCCTCGAAATTAATCGGGGAAGAAGACTCCACGAACATAGCAAGGGCTTGTTTGTACGGACATCTGAACTCGGACATTATTTCGCGTACTCTTTTTTCTTTTAGGTAAACTCGACACTTCTGTTTTTCAAGGGCCATATGATTCTGCTTACAGTTAGCGCATTTAAATACCTTAGTCTCACAGTTTTCGTGGGGGCCACTGCATTTTGGGCAAACTATATACTTCGCCGAGCACCATCGGGATGAGTGCCCCAAACTCCAACAGCGCGAACATTGTGTCACCGGTAATACATATGGATCCACTATTATACTCAAATGCTGATCCACGCGCACGTAGGCCGGCACTACTGTACCCCTGAAAGCTAGTCTGGCTACATCACACGGCACCCATTTTCCATCAAAGTCTCGTCTCTGTAGCCTCTTAGCCGCAACCAAAACGGCAGGTTCCTGACATGTAATACTATTCAAGATTTGTTCATCCGTCAACTCTGAATCCACCCCTTTTATAACTCCATAAGATACATTGACTTCATCCGCACGCTGAAAACGCCAACCCATGTCTAGAAACCGCTTGCAACACATTATCTGACCTGCAACTACCTCGTCCCTTGCCTCGACTCTAATCTTATATGGGTTTAGGTACTTAATTCTGTTTACCCCTTCTATGCCCACTTCTTTGAACAATCTCGCCAACGCAAACTGTTTAGGGATAAGGTTCTTGCCATGAATATAGATCTCTTGTACTTCTTGCCTCTTAAGGAGTTTCCTATCTTTCTTACTCATTACCTTTTCAAACCCATCATCACCATCTGTTTCTTCCTCTCGTTCCCTTTTACTGCTAGCCCGCCTATTCCACTCCGTCTCTATTTCCATTTCCTTTTCCTCCGTCTTGGTAGCCATCGCCATTGCCACCTCCTCATCCGCAGAGTCTCCACTTAATGCCAACTTCACCCCGGCGTCCAATGGGCGTGACACTCTCCTCGATCCCGAAGGCACGGGTGTAGGTGTTCTTACTACATTCGCCTTAATCTCCACCTCGATGTCGGACTTACTCATATTGCTGTTTCACTGCCGCATACAGCGGTCCAACTAGATCGTAGAACTGATAAGAGCCGGGCAGCTCGCACAAATAGCGACTGCCGGCCCGTCGTAAGTAGGTACGTAGAATTATCTATTCACGCAGGTAAGAAGTCAGACGACCTTCTCGCGCGCATACCGCTTTGAGACTGGTTTTTAGATTTCTTCCACCATGATGGGATTTAGGAGGCTTTGTGATAACCGAATGTTTTCCCAGGAGATACGTACCAGTTTCATATAAATATCGAATAATAGCGGATCTTTAGACGGTGATCTAAATGGAAGAGGTCTCATTCAATCCACGTCGGCAATCTCTTTTACGAGGAAGCAACGGCGGCGGAATGTTAATACCGCCCAGAATCAAATGCGAACATAGCAATATATTTGTAAATAGATATCGATCGGCAAAACGTTTTATCGAAAATAACATTTTGTACTTTTTAAACTCACGATCATAATATCTTTTGGAGTGAACAGAAACATCGCTACAAATGTAACAAAAATGCTGCAGTTGTAGCAGTGTTCACTTTTCCGCCTGGTAGAATCCGGTTTTGAATAGCACCAACCCAGTCGGGTGTCATAAGGGGGCGATCAATTCATTCAAGCATCTTAGGACACATTATTTGAGGTCAAAACGTGTGGCTGCCGATTATAGCCATCTACATCTGCATCTGACCCCACCTCTGATCGTATCGGTCTCCCGTTCCATCAGACATAAAAGAGTAGGGACGAGAGAGTGCATCTGTGTTTAGCGCATACACTTCAAAATATTCTGCTTACTTGACTGCTTTTCTGTATAGGTAAAGATTTGCAGTCGCCGTAGTCGAAATCGACCAGTACTAGTAGCATGCCGACCCGCGATAGCCGTGATACGGCTTTATCACGTCTTTTATCTCGTTCTTTTGCGCGCGAACGAACGAGATAAAAGACGTGATAAAGCCGTATCACGGCTATCGCGGGTTGGCATGCTACCAGTGCAGGATTCCCATTACCATAATTTCAGAGTTCAGGATGAAATGAAGTACCTATATCACCACTTTAAATGTTATTTATTCCTGAACGCTTTTACCCACAAAAATACAGCAAAAGAATCCCTTTCCCATAGTCACCACATTCGACACTCATGAAAAGAAATCTCTGCGTAAAAATATTTGATATTAAATCTCGTATACAGTTTGCTCACTCACGTGTGCACGTTTTGCCATTGTATCTCATTTTATTTTGTGGCAAAATAAATTTCAAGACAACCCAAACATAAACATGTCTGGAACGAAAACGGGAATTTGAATAACAACACGTAGCAACGTGTAGAAAACTCTTTCCATTTCCGGTGTAAGTTCCAAAATATATCTTCGCGTTTATTTATAGAACGAAGAAATTCATTTCAGAACACGATACTTTGGATTGCTCTTTCTGTTTAAATCGTTTCACACCCTCAGGCGCTTTCACTCTTCAAGTTACAAGGACCGGAATCAAATGAGGAGGATAAAAAAATGTCAAATGTCTCGAATCGATAGCAAATACAAGTAAGTGCCAATTCACACGTACCACAACCACACCACAGCCACAACCACACCACAGCCACAACCACACCAAAACGACGCCATGTGATCGAGCGTATATTTTGTATTGAAAATGAATAATTACAATTTACACGTACCACATTTTGCCGTCGTTATCGACCACCTGTGTAATACGACCACATCGCAACCACATCGCGACGGCAACGCCACCACCGGCGGCGGCACCGTGGCCACATCGCCACGACATGCGGTCAAGCCGTGTTTCCTCTACGAAAGCCGGAGTACTGCACATGACCACGTGGTTACCACATCGCAACGACAGCGACAACGCAACCACATCGACATTTTGTCGGTACCACAACGCAATTGCAAAAAGCCGCTGCGACACTATTCACACGTAACCACAGCTTGACCACATTTTGTCGCTGCGACGTGGTGTGGTTGTGGTACGTGTGAATTTACCCTAAGGTTCGGTGGTGCGTGTAATGTAACCAGCCGTCGTTACCCAAGTGACGGATAGCTCTTGACGCCAATACACTGATTAGGCAGTACTGAAAAAGAAAGAAAGAAAGAAGAAAGAAAATATTTTTATTTGCATGCACAACAAAAATTTTGTTGTGCATGCAAATAAAAATATTTTCTTTCTTTCTTCTTTCTTAGATAGATTTTCGTAGATAAGGTGCTCCCACAGATTACCCCCAATAGATACCGCTTGATGAACATTTTGTTCACGCCCGAAGTCACCATTTTTGGCGGTAGGTGCGGGTAGCGGGACACGAAACGGTGCAACGTGATTGGCCATTTCAAGGTCGCACTACTTCTAGCTCGCTCACTCGCGTTGCTTATAAAATCATAGATGTGTGGCGAACGTCGGTGGCCCTGTATGCGGTATCTATTGGGGGTAATCTGTGGTTGCTCCCTTTCGAATCGGTCACAAATTCACAATTTCACAGACGTGCGCGCTACGCGGCGAGGCACGATGACTCGGGGGGATTATAAAGTTCAAAGCCTCCCAGTGCACGGCTAGAGCTATACTCGCCAGTGTATACATGTGATACCTAGCTTTATCTGAATTTAGTTTCGATTTCAATTTAAGGATTTCGTCAAGAGGTACCTACCTCTTTTGGAATCGGTCGTCGTGAAATCTTAATGTTATTATCGTGTTAAATCTAACGATTACCATAAAGGAAACAAGGCAAATGAGGGGGTTGCGTGTATGCTGCTCGTATTTCCTTTTGAGGCCTCACCTTGATTGATATGGGAAGGCCGATAAAGAAGCTTACGAGTAAATTTGCGGCCGTGACCTTCCTCACTTACTATCGACTTTCTTCCCCATACAGGTTGTAAGCAGTCCGCCAGTGTCAAGAATGGAAGTTTATCGTCATTGAAAACCTTCAAGGGTATCGAAATTGCCAGCCTATTAATTTTATAGCGAGGGCATTGTTAGCTCCGAGTGATTTGATTACAAAGAGGAATCTATGTTGGTTCATAAGGCGGCAAATGGAGCAGAAAAGCGTTTGTGTATCGCAATGCAGAGACCGCCTCATTACCTTTGCGCTCGTCAATTTAATGAATGGTGAGGTGACGCCTTATTTACCTACTTTTTTCAAAGAAGAAACTCGTCAATGGTTGGTTGCTTAAATAATGCATGAAAAAAAGGTATTGCAGTTTAGTATGGAACAGCTGATTATTTTTTGTGATTAGTATGTGGTTTAAAGGCTAATTATGCTGATAGTTCTCCTTACACCCTGTATAAAAGTAAACTTCACTAATACACCTTGTTCAGAAGAGGATTTATAATCACCCAACATAATATAAAATTAAATAAAAGAGTTGTCTCGGCGGCGGAATCTGCCGAAAAGGTAAAAGAGGGTAAATACAAGAGTATCGGCACCCAATACAAATTCATAGCATTCGGCGTCGAAACCCTTGGTCCGTGGGGTCCCGGCGCCCAGGCGCTTTTTAAAGATCTGGCAAAGCGCCTGGTAGACTCGACCGGGGATCCAAGGGCTGGCGCTTTCCTCGCTCAACGGATCAGTTTAGCCGTTCAGCGAGGAAATGCTGCCAGCATCTTGGCTACCCTCCCGCGCGGTCCAAACCTGCACCATATTTTAGGTTAAGTTCGTTTTAGGTTCTCAATATTTTTATTTATTTTTAATGTACATACCCAATATCTTTTTTAAATGTTTATTTCCACCATGGAGTATTTTATCATGTTTCACCCCTTGTCAGGCAGTGTGCCCTCCAAGGTATGTATGCCAGATTTCTGGTTTACACCTGGTTTACACCATAATATAACTGGTTAAAAAAAATATCGATCGTTTTTCCTGCTTTCAAGTAAAAAATATTCTCGACATTTCCAAAAATGGTGCAGATATTGAGCCGAGATGTCTTAAGAATTCTATTTCAGTTGTCTTTTGCACCTAGGGATTTTTTTAATGGAGCCGGCAAAATCCCGGCCACGTTCGAGACGCCCTTATCACATTATTCATCTCTCTGTTATCATTACCACGCCACGTAGCAATACAAAGAAGTCGCGGGCTCTTTGACATTAGTGAAAATATTCTACTTGTTCGAATCAGGTGTAGTGTAGGTAAAATTAGCCGGTTATTTGAAATAAATAAATAAATATCTTGGACAATGTCACACAAATTATCTAGTCACATTTAAAGTACCAGAATCTAGCCTGGACTTGTATTATGATAACTAGACAACGATATAGAATACATATATAAATACAAACATCCATGACTCGGGTACAAATATTCATATTCATCATACAAATATTTGTCCCTTACGGGATTCGAACCCGCGACCCTCGGCACAGCAGGCAGGTTCGCTACCGACTGTGCTACCGGGCCGAAATGTAGGCCATCACCTTTAGAATCTTGTCACAACAAACATTATAGGTACATTGAAATAATTAAGTAAATTTTTATGTATTTTGGGTTAATATTGTAGGTACAGTTGCCTGATTCAAATAAGAAAAAAAAAGAAAAAAAAAAGAATAAGAATTTACTATTTGCACTTGTTAAGGGGCGTCCGCCCGGTTTTGAGTAACTTTGTAACCATTTTATACATTAACTATGGCACTTTTTAAGCAGAAAACAAAACTGAACAATCTACAGGATATGAGAAGTGATGTGGTTTTTCTCGAAATCTATTTTAATTAATAAAACTGAAGAAAAACGACTCCAAAGTCACCTCTTTTTTCCAGTTGTAACCGTTTTACTCTTACATTGTTGATCAGAAGAATATAAAAATTTACAATATTCTTCACAATACAATATAAAATGATGTGGTTTTCTTATTTTTTGAAAATTCATAAGAAATCATACAAGTTTTCAAAGAAAACGGAAAATTCTGACCGGAGCCGCGCAATTGAAGCGGGATGGCTAATTGCAAAAGTTTGCTTGTAAGAAAGAGAGCCTTGCAGATGGGAGGAGTAGCCTTAAATGTTTGAAATATGACTATTTGTGACAAGATTCCAAGGTGGCTTACACACACTTTTCATTCATGTTGAAAATTGCATTTGCTAGGTTTTGGTTTTTGGTATGCAAAGATAGATTATTTTATTTCGAATTGGTTGATTACGAGACTCATATCGTATGAAAAATTGTCATCAAAGCGTTATGTGGGCTTAGTTTTGGTGCTTTTTGATTGGTATATTGGGATCTGTCAAAAACATTCTCGGGAATGTTGCGGGAATGCTATAAATAATCGCAAGCACGCCTTATACACTAAAGTTTGATCCTTTTATGGAAGACAAAGAATGGAGCGCGTAAAATACATTTTTGCTTGTTTGTAACAAAGATCTATGTAAATGTATCCGGATTTATGCAGGTAATATTATATGAAACACAATGAATAATGACAGGTATTACGAGAGCCAGTCGAGCAGTGACTGAGGATTGAGCAATTTAGCATGGCGAGGTGACAGACGTCTCGATGCCCGCTCACGGCCAGTGACCGGATCCCAGCCCAATATTATGTTCGAGCAATACCGAAACTCTACTTACATAATTATCATAAAATAGATACCCAGACATTAATCGGCAAAACGTTTTATCGAAAATAATCTTTTAAACTTATACTTATATAAACTCATAACCACCCATAGTCCAGACCACTAGTCATAAATAATAGAACAACGACCAGCTATTCTTTCTTAATCGTTTTCAGTGTGCAGTTTTTGATGTTTTCTAAATTGCTGCTAATAAATATTTTTGCCTTAATAGCATATTGATCTATCGAAACTCATCATTATATGCCTTTCCATTTATTGCAGATGATTTAAGTATTCTTATAGGAGAAACACCTTTTCTTATGACTACAGTTCTATTACACCCGGTGGATGATGCCTTCTGTCACGGTTCTCTGCCAGATGCGCGAACCAGGCTTCGTCATTAGTAGTGAGACTGTCTCTTATTCTCTTTTCTCCATTCTCAACTAGATGTTTTCAGCAAGCTCCTACCAATTTGCACGACCGATTCCAAAAGAGGTAGGTACCTCTTGACGAAATCCTTAAATTGAAATCGAAACTAAATTCAGATAAAGCTAGGTATCACATGTATACACTGGCGAGTATAGCTCTAGCCGTGCACTGGGAGGCTTTGAACTTTATAATCCCCCCGAGTCATCGTGCCTCGCCGCGTAGCGCGCACGTCTGTGAAATTGTGAATTTGTGACCGATTCGAAAGGGAGCAACCACAGATTACCCCCAATAGATACCGCATACAGGGCCACCGACGTTCGCCACACATCTATGATTTTATAAGCAACGCGAGTGAGCGAGCTAGAAGTAGTGCGACCTTGAAATGGCCAATCACGTTGCACCGTTTCGTGTCCCGCTACCCGCACCTACCGCCAAAAATGGTGACTTCGGGCGTGAACAAAATGTTCATCAAGCGGTATCTATTGGGGGTAATCTGTGGGAGCACCTTATCTACGAAAATCTATCTAAGAAAGAAAGAAGAAAGAAAATATTTTTATTTGCATGCACAACAAAAATTTTGTTGTGCATGCAAATAAAAATATTTTCTTTCTTTCTTCTTTCTTAGATAGATTTTCGTAGATAAGGTGCTACCACAGATTACCCCCAATAGATACCGCTTGATGAACATTTTGTTCACGCCCGAAGTCACCATTTTTGGCGGTAGGTGCGGGTAGCGGGACACGAAACGGTGCAACGTGATTGGCCATTTCAAGGTCGCACTACTTCTAGCTCGCTCACTCGCGTTGCTTATAAAATCATAGATGTGTGGCGAACGTCGGTGGCCCTGTATGCGGTATCTATTGGGGGTAATCTGTGGTTGCTCCCTTTCGAATCGGTCACAAATTCACAATTTCACAGACGTGCGCGCTACGCGGCGAGGCACGATGACTCGGGGGGATTATAAAGTTCAAAGCCTCCCAGTGCACGGCTAGAGCTATACTCGCCAGTGTATACATGTGATACCTAGCTTTATCTGAATTTAGTTTCGATTTCAATTTAAGGATTTCGTCAAGAGGTACCTACCTCTTTTGGAATCGGTCGTGCAAATTGGTAGGAGCTTGCTGAAAACATCTAGTTGAGAATGGAGAAAAGAGAATAAGAGACAGTCTCACTACTAATGACGAAGCCTGGTTCGCGCATCTGGCAGAGAACCGTGACAGAAGGCATCATCCACCGGGTGTAATAGAACTGTAGTCATAAGAAAAGGTGTTTCTCCTATAAGAATACTTAAATCATCTGCAATAAATGGAAAGGCATATAATGATGAGTTTCGATAGATCAATATGCTATTAAGGCAAAAATATTTATTAGCAGCAATTTAGAAAACATCAAAAACTGCACACTGAAAACGATTAAGAAAGAATAGCTGGTCGTTGTTCTATTATTTATGACTAGTGGTCTGGACTATGGGTGGTTATGAGTTTATATAAGTATAAGTTTAAAAGATTATTTTCGATAAAACG
Source organism: Agonopterix subpropinquella (assembly GCA_922987775.1). Classification (NCBI taxonomy): domain Eukaryota; kingdom Metazoa; phylum Arthropoda; class Insecta; order Lepidoptera; family Depressariidae; genus Agonopterix; species Agonopterix subpropinquella. The sequence goes on along the minus strand of OV277700.1, from coordinate 10,499,053 downwards.
TTTTGCCGATTAATGTCTGGGTATCTATTTTATGATAATTATGTAAGTAGAGTTTCGGTATTGCTCGAACATAATATTGGGCTGGGATCCGGTCACTGGCCGTGAGCGGGCATCGAGACGTCTGTCACCTCGCCATGCTAAATTGCTCAATCCTCAGTCACTGCTCGACTGGCTCTCGTAATACCTGTCATTATTCATTGTGTTTCATATAATATTACCTGCATAAATCCGGATACATTTACATAGATCTTTGTTACAAACAAGCAAAAATGTATTTTACGCGCTCCATTCTTTGTCTTCCATAAAAGGATCAAACTTTAGTGTATAAGGCGTGCTTGCGATTATTTATAGCATTCCCGCAACATTCCCGAGAATGTTTTTGACAGATCCCAATATACCAATCAAAAAGCACCAAAACTAAGCCCACATAACGCTTTGATGACAATTTTTCATACGATATGAGTCTCGTAATCAACCAATTCGAAATAAAATAATCTATCTTTGCATACCAAAAACCAAAACCTAGCAAATGCAATTTTCAACATGAATGAAAAGTGTGTGTAAGCCACCTTGGAATCTTGTCACAAATAGTCATATTTCAAACATTTAAGGCTACTCCTCCCATCTGCAAGGCTCTCTTTCTTACAAGCAAACTTTTGCAATTAGCCATCCCGCTTCAATTGCGCGGCTCCGGTCAGAATTTTCCGTTTTCTTTGAAAACTTGTATGATTTCTTATGAATTTTCAAAAAATAAGAAAACCACATCATTTTATATTGTATTGTGAAGAATATTGTAAATTTTTATATTCTTCTGATCAACAATGTAAGAGTAAAACGGTTACAACTGGAAAAAAGAGGTGACTTTGGAGTCGTTTTTCTTCAGTTTTATTAATTAAAATAGATTTCGAGAAAAACCACATCACTTCTCATATCCTGTAGATTGTTCAGTTTTGTTTTCTGCTTAAAAAGTGCCATAGTTAATGTATAAAATGGTTACAAAGTTACTCAAAACCGGGCGGACGCCCCTTAACAAGTGCAAATAGTAAATTCTTATTCTTTTTTTTTTCTTTTTTTTTCTTATTTGAATCAGGCAACTGTACCTACAATATTAACCCAAAATACATAAAAATTTACTTAATTATTTCAATGTACCTATAATGTTTGTTGTGACAAGATTCTAAAGGTGATGGCCTACATTTCGGCCCGGTAGCACAGTCGGTAGCGAACCTGCCTGCTGTGCCGAGGGTCGCGGGTTCGAATCCCGTAAGGGACAAATATTTGTATGATGAATATGAATATTTGTACCCGAGTCATGGATGTTTGTATTTATATATGTATTCTATATCGTTGTCTAGTTATCATAATACAAGTCCAGGCTAGATTCTGGTACTTTAAATGTGACTAGATAATTTGTGTGACATTGTCCAAGATATTTATTTATTTATTTCAAATAACCGGCTAATTTTACCTACACTACACCTGATTCGAACAAGTAGAATATTTTCACTAATGTCAAAGAGCCCGCGACTTCTTTGTATTGCTACGTGGCGTGGTAATGATAACAGAGAGATGAATAATGTGATAAGGGCGTCTCGAACGTGGCCGGGATTTTGCCGGCTCCATTAAAAAAATCCCTAGGTGCAAAAGACAACTGAAATAGAATTCTTAAGACATCTCGGCTCAATATCTGCACCATTTTTGGAAATGTCGAGAATATTTTTTACTTGAAAGCAGGAAAAACGATCGATATTTTTTTTAACCAGTTATATTATGGTGTAAACCAGGTGTAAACCAGAAATCTGGCATACATACCTTGGAGGGCACACTGCCTGACAAGGGGTGAAACATGATAAAATACTCCATGGTGGAAATAAACATTTAAAAAAGATATTGGGTATGTACATTAAAAATAAATAAAAATATTGAGAACCTAAAACGAACTTAACCTAAAATATGGTGCAGGTTTGGACCGCGCGGGAGGGTAGCCAAGATGCTGGCAGCATTTCCTCGCTGAACGGCTAAACTGATCCGTTGAGCGAGGAAAGCGCCAGCCCTTGGATCCCCGGTCGAGTCTACCAGGCGCTTTGCCAGATCTTTAAAAAGCGCCTGGGCGCCGGGACCCCACGGACCAAGGGTTTCGACGCCGAATGCTATGAATTTGTATTGGGTGCCGATACTCTTGTATTTACCCTCTTTTACCTTTTCGGCAGATTCCGCCGCCGAGCCAACTCTTTTATTTAATTTTATATTATGTTGGGTGATTATAAATCCTCTTCTGAACAAGGTGTATTAGTGAAGTTTACTTTTATACAGGGTGTAAGGAGAACTATCAGCATAATTAGCCTTTAAACCACATACTAATCACAAAAAATAATCAGCTGTTCCATACTAAACTGCAATACCTTTTTTTCATGCATTATTTAAGCAACCAACCATTGACGAGTTTCTTCTTTGAAAAAAGTAGGTAAATAAGGCGTCACCTCACCATTCATTAAATTGACGAGCGCAAAGGTAATGAGGCGGTCTCTGCATTGCGATACACAAACGCTTTTCTGCTCCATTTGCCGCCTTATGAACCAACATAGATTCCTCTTTGTAATCAAATCACTCGGAGCTAACAATGCCCTCGCTATAAAATTAATAGGCTGGCAATTTCGATACCCTTGAAGGTTTTCAATGACGATAAACTTCCATTCTTGACACTGGCGGACTGCTTACAACCTGTATGGGGAAGAAAGTCGATAGTAAGTGAGGAAGGTCACGGCCGCAAATTTACTCGTAAGCTTCTTTATCGGCCTTCCCATATCAATCAAGGTGAGGCCTCAAAAGGAAATACGAGCAGCATACACGCAACCCCCTCATTTGCCTTGTTTCCTTTATGGTAATCGTTAGATTTAACACGATAATAACATTAAGATTTCTTAACTATATTAGCTCTATTAATATTTAATTAAGAAGTTTTTGAAGCCGTGGTGGTCCAGTGGCGAGTAACCTTGCCTGCCGTGCAGGAGGCGATGGTTCGATCCCCGTCCAGGCCGACTCGTACCAATGAGTTTTTCGGAATTTATGTACGATTTGTAACACCACTGGCTTTTCGGTGAAGGAAAACATCGTGAGGAAACCTGCATGCTTCAATTTCGAGGCATGTATTGTACCCACTGTCCATTACAAGTGGCGACGGGCTCACTCCCCGTCACACTGGACAGAGTTACGGTACTAGTGAAACGTGGATTTTCTGAGTTTTCAGAATATCTCTGACTACCCCCTCGGGGAATATAGTCGTGAGCATATGCATGCATATGCATGCGTATGCATGCAATATTTAATTAATGTAACACGGCAACAATTAGTATCTGCTAATGTGAGAAAATAATAGTAAACTGACGGAAGGGCTATTAGAATGAAAGAGCGGGTCGTGGTAAGGAATTAAACAAGGGGAACCCTTAATTAGCGAAGCTCGCAGCCCGACCGACATTCAAACGATTTAAAGTCTTGTCTGCCCGAACCTTTTGTCGGTCGTTGTTAAATAAAAAGGGCCTTGTCAGCACCAGGCAAGCTTCACTTCTTTATCCTTGATAATGAGCAGAGAAGTACATGCAGAGAAATATTTATCTAAACGTAATCTTTATTTTATCGTACCACGCATGAAATTATGATTGAATTCATTTGAGCTTCGTTGTCTAATAAAGGGTATTAGGGTAGTTGCAGTACTTTAATGGCTGATTGTACAGTCAAGAGCACGTCAAGCTTTGACACTTTGTACTTTGTACCGTTCTTATTTAGTGCGCCATAAGCGTTACAATCGAACTGCAAGTGTAAAGCTTGATGTGCTCTTGACTGTACTCATGATGCTGAGTAATTTTCCCATAGAAAATAATACCGGTCAAGTGCGAGTCGGGCTACTTGCGCACCGAGAGTTATCCGTACCACACCACCACAGAACACAACATTATTAACTTAGAAAAAAAACTTTTTTTGTCCGGGACCTTTAGCGCAAGACCGACTCACACTTGGCGGGTTTTTAGTATTTTTTGTTATTCTGTAGAGTTTGCTCTATAATCACACTAAGTTTGACGCTTGTGTGTATTACCGTTTTTACGATAGAGCGTGAAGAAAAAACGTTGATAAAAACTAGTTTCTTGTTGAGAACTCCCCTTAATTTTTAACTTTTTGACATTTTTATTATTTATTAACAAATCCGCCGTAATAACGCATAATCCGAGAAAATTTCAACTGTCTAGCTATTACGGTTCAAAAGTTACAGCCCTAAATAAGTAGGACAGACAGACGGACGGACGGACAGACGGACAGACGGACAGACGGACGGACGGATGGACGGACGGACAACGTAGGCTTAGTAATAGGGTCCCGTTTTCACCCTTTGGGTACGGAACTCTAAAAAGGGAAAATCGAAAAACTTAATTTTCGATTTTTAACACAAGTAATCGTTCGATCAGCTGGTTGGTTGCCTGTTGGTTGCATTTAATATGAAAAGTCCAATCATTTATTTGAGAATCTCCTATACTTAGGGAAATTTGTTCAGTATCATGGGTACAATCATGACCAACATGACCAACCATGACCATTACTTTAGTAATGCAACTATACTTAAAAACAGAATTCCGAAGATTTTTTTCACTATCGGCTTTTAATTTTTGGCATCAGCATCGGCGGTAATTGAATTAACTCCAAGTTTCACATATTTATTCATCTTTATATTTGTATAAATTGTGCACTGCTTTGATCATGTGTATTTGCCCTAAGAAATAATGCTATGTCCACATGTAAATATAAACAAGAATAAATATATGTGAAACTTGGCGTTAATTCAGTTAAGTTGGTCTGAAGACAGAAAAATCGACAGTGCAATTGAAATTGAAATTGCATATGCTTAAAAAAAAAGTAGGAGCGAGCGATTTCACATACAAAGACACAATAGAAATATCTATGGTGGTTCAAGTATAATGTGTTATGTACGGGTAAAATACCATTCGAAAGAGGAACGTACTAAGCGGGCTCGACATTTCTTGAAGCTTTTGCAGCACTAATTGATCAGAGCTCTATCGTTTAGCACAACAAACTTGCTTTGAGCGAGCGAAGAGAGCTCGAAATTTCAAAGACCTACACGTGATTGCGACTTTGTACCTACAGTGAGTTAAAAAATAATTATGAGCATTCGAATCCGCGTTAGTCCGGGTATAGGACTGCCATCACCGAAATCGCCGTCGCCGGGCAAAGACGTCAAAACCCCCAGACATTTCATTAAAATCGAAAATTTTCCCCGGACAACATCGAAAAATTTTATTTTGACAATAAAGAAAACGAATAAGTTACTGCAATACAATCCGAAACTTGGAACAAGAGTAACACGGGGTCCGGGCCCGTGCTCCACCTAGGTTGGGTGAAGCACTCAAAACAGAGCGAGCGAAGCGAGCTCGAGATTTCGCGTTTCAACTGAGGCGTTTCAATACAATAAAATGTCAGGAGCGAGCGGAGCGAGCTTGAGATTTCACTACAATATGTAGTCGCAAGCGAAGTGAGCTCTCATTTTCCGGGGTATGAATCGGTTCTAGCGCAAGTTAAGTTTCTGAGTGCAGAACCAACAAATAAAATTTTGCAATACAATCTCTATTTTTTACTTTCCCTTCTCGTGTATTTTCAGTAACGTTTGTTTTAATTTTTTTGTTTACCATTATAATATTTAAATTATCGGTTTTTACCTGGACACGTAAAGTGTCCGGCTTTTTCCCCGGACACTTTACGTGTCCAATGACAACCCCGCCTGGACGCCCCCGGACACCTTTCAAGCTAGGATAAATCCGGGGAAACCCGGACGGATGGCAGCCCTCGTCCGGGGTCTTGGGCTCGTACCCCGCTTGCCCTTATGCTAAAGACGGATAGCTAGGACGGCTAGTGGATGGGTAATTTTTAAGGTAGGACATTGGGATTTTACGGTAGGGTATCGCCCCAACGATGCCCCTAGCTACGGCCCTGGAACCAAACATTCACTTTCATATTCAGAGAGAGATCGCTATACAAACTAGGTACCACAAACGTGTGGATGCATCGCAAATGCTTGCTTGCTGCAACCTTCCTTTGACTTATGAAGAAAAACCGACACTCGACCGGATCGATCGGTGGCAAACGCTTGCAAGTATACGCAAGTTAATACAAAAACCCTATCCACTCTTATGCTTGACGATGCTCGCTGTGGTTTGACAAGCGTGTGGAGACAGCATTAGTATTGAAAGAAGTTAGGCGGACGGCCATGTAATTTGAGGCCCAGACTTAGAGGTCCTGTACATCAATGAAACTTAGTAATACGTGTAGAGTGAAACAAAACTAACAAAAAAGTATATCGGTTGTAACCAGGGCCTCAATCGCCCTAAGTTTGAAGGATACTACCAATACAAAACCACAACCAAAAACGTTACGTTATGCGCAATTCGTATCGCTCAAATTATATTAATGGTAACGATTTAGCTTTATTTCGGAAGATACGTTGGCGTAACGTTTGATGTCCGTTCGATCGAATTTTCTGTATTGTGCGATTTAACCGTTCAGAAAAAAATATCGCGATAGCTTTTTTACTTCAGCTAAACCACATCTAAACCAAAACTAAACCAAAACCAAAACCAAACCAAAGGCGTATAAAATTGCGCAATTGAGGCCCTGTAGAAGTTGGGGGAAAGGTATTTCTCCTTATGATACCTTTTGTATCAAGTGTGTGAAACTCATAATTTTTCTTACTAGATAGTCTACTCAATCTTTTACGCATTCGTAGTGTTTCTTTTAATGAAAATTCACGATAACCGTACAATATTATGACAGTGGAAGAAAACGAAATCACACACACTATCAGTTCAACGAAGCCAAATACGTTCCGTAACGACCAAAAATGCCTCAGTGATAATATTAGATGAAAATAGCTGTCGTCGTTGCCGCTTTTTGAATGATTTGTCTATTTTACTAGTTATTTCTACTTTTGAATCCGGTCTTTAGGAGATGTGGAAGTTTTTTAAAAAATGCCAATTTTTTTTCTGTTTATAATAATTATTACCGACGTCCTGAATGGCTTTTAGTTTACATAAAAAATGGCTGTGTCCTTTGCCATTCTTCTTTTAATGGCCCACCAACGCTACAATGATATAAGAAGTAGGTAAGGGAAGTTTTTAGATTTATAATGAAATTCTAAAGGCTACCCAACCTATGCTTAAAATGACAACCTAGGTACCTGGCCTCGAGGATGAGTAAACAGTAATTGACTAGACAGCTGAACTTGTATCTTGAAAATACTTGCGCCAAATGTCAAGGCCGTGATGAAAGTCTATCGGGAATAGTGTAATTTTGTCCATAAGTTTGAGTAAGTAATTCACTTCGTAACCTTCGAAGTTAATATCTTGATGATTATTAGAGGGCTTCGAACGAATTCCTAACTATAATAAATCATTGGCCCCTACCCACGACCTAAATTATACAGCATCGTGAGAATTCACACTAGGGGCGCAATTATAGACGGCGTTTTTTTTTTGTAGCATATTAGTTTTTCAATCGCATTATTGTTCGTAATATCTATGGTATAATACCACAGCGTAATTATAATGTAATACATTAAATAATCTGTAGTAATACGAACAAACCAATTAGGCTAGGTCGTCGCAAGTCAAGGTATTACGTACCATTTTATGACAAAGAGAGTAATTAATAGTAAATTTTTGAACATGTATGAAAAAGAACTAGACAAATGTTTGAACCTCTTACATAGAAAAGTAAGGATCAGCCGATTGATTTTCTATGGGAAGACCAAAAATTCGCTTTTTTTCGTCCCAATGTTCCTTTGAGAAAGTTGTTTAGTTTCATTTTCTGAATATACCCCTAATGTTTTTCTATAAAACATTGTAGTGTATCATGATACACCACAATGTTTTATAGAAAAACGTTAGTACATTCATCTTATACTTATTTATGATGCAAAATCTAAAGGCATTTTAAATTTGTGCATTCAAAATGTACCTAGGTATCGATCGACATAATCAAGAGAAAATATTGATTTTGCCTGGGATATTCATCATGCATCTGGGATATATTCATCATATTTCAAAACGTCGAAAACTATCAAACTTGGAATTTTTTATGTTGACTTTTTTTGGAAAGTGGTCATTGTGGGAAAGTTGACTTTTTAGAAAAGTGGTCTTTACGGGATAGTAGGTTTTTTTGGGAAAGTGGTCATTATGGGAAAGTAGACAATTGGGGCAGTAGTCATTTTGGTAAAGTAAACATTATGTACCTGAGCCCATGCATCCTTCGCGAAACTACTTTTACATTTCCAAAGCTAAACGGAATACAAAACTTAACTTAAACAAAAGGAATACAAAACTTAACTTAAATAAAAGTTGCTAATACAATCAATTGTTTTCCAGTGTACCTATTTGTGTTCTCTTTATCTATAGAAAATATTCCGAGAGATAAGTGTACTTTTTGCAACCATCAGCAGCAAGGCTGATTCAGTGTTTATAGGGTGTAGAGCATCTCTGTGATGGGGATGGACCAGGTCTGCCTGCATAAGTCCAGTCGGTTTAGGAGTTACTGATGATTAAAGGTCTGTAAAAAATTTACGATCAGCTGCACGGCTGATCGTATGATATTGTTGCAGTATGCACTGTAGCTATGTGAACAATACAAAAACTGACATGGTTCATCAGTCGGTTTAGGAGATACAGCCGTTCAAAGGTCGAAACTTTGACTGGCTGTATCTCCTAAACCGACTGACAGAACTTGACAGTTTTTGTACCTTTCACACAGCTACAGTGCATACTACAACAATATCATACGATCAGCCTTGCAGCTGATCGTTAATTTTTTACTGACCTTTAAACATCAGTAACTCCTAAACCGACTGGAGTTATACAGGCAGACCTGGTCTATCCCCATCACAGAAATGCTCTACACCCCATAAACACTGAATCAGCCTTGCTGCTGATGGTTGCAAAAAGTACACTTATCTCTTATACTAAAATCCTATTGTGGCATTTATAATTTCGGCTAGTAACTAGTTGGAAAACAAATGTTGTAATTAATGGAGTTTTGCGTACGCCCGCATAATTATTGCGTTCTAGCCAAGTCATTTTACGCAGTTTTGTTAGGAAGGGTGGGAAGTAATTATGTATGGGACTTTTATAAGACTATTTGAAAATATATGTATTAAAAAAAATCGCTACGCAACATAGAAATCAAAATTGTATAATATTTTAAATTAATAATAATACAATTTTCAATTAGATTCTACAATATAAATGAATAATTTTTGAGCAATAAAATTGACATTGAAATTGCAAAAATGATTTATTAATTAGAAAGTATTACCTATAGAAAGTATTTTTCAAAGCTTTCAAAGGTACCTATACAATAGTACATTACTGCAGTGGCCAGCAACAGAGGCATTGATGGACGAACGTGTAAATGTGGGCCGAGGCGAAGCCGAGGCACACATACGTAAGTCCATCAATGCCTAGTTGTGGCCAAGGCTTGTATAGTACTTTTCTCAAACAATGCGCGGAAATTAAAACAGTAAATTTTCTCAAATAATTCGCGGAAATTAAAACTCTTTTCAAAATCAATGACGAACAACGAACAACAATTTGTTTTTTTTTTTTCAATAAACAGCTTTCTATTTGCAAGCCAGTTCGAAATTTAAATAAAACCTTTGATGAGTTACCTCCTTGGTCGCCATGTTTCGAAGAAAAAGATCGTTCCATTTTTAAATTATACGACAGATATGAGTTTACTATGTAATTTATTTGGCCGCTAAACACGACAGATATGGATTTTCATACAAACATTGCCGGCCGCTGCGCGCATGTATTTGGCCAGTACAGCAATTTCGATTTATCTCGAAGAAGGTTGTCAAAATAATGCTCACATTTCCAAGCATGTTTGAGAAAAAATATTTACTCCGTGTTTGAATTGTTACAGTATATAGGGAAAGCCTTAAAAATGTGGAAAAAGAAATTCACCGTCAGGTTTTTTAAAACAAGATAAATGAATCAAATTAAAGATTGAAAAATTAAGTCTCGGGCGGGACTTGAACCCGCACCCGCACCCGGTTTGGAAGGGTGCGGGTTCAAGTCCCGCCCGAGACTTAATTTTTCAATCTTTAATTTGATTCGATATTTCGAATCAAATATATATATATATTTTTTTTGTTGTGCTATTGCACAACATGGCTGTAACATGTTTAAAAATCCATAATATTTGAGATAAATGAATTTTTTTTCTTTAATTTTTTTATTTTTAATTGCTGATGTGATTAATTTGTTATTTTTATACCTAGGTATATTTCTAAGTCCAAATTGGTTCTTCAATGATATACCGAAAAAAACTCTTAACTAATCCTGAGTCAAACTGTAAGGCTGCCTGTCCACTGAAGCGGAGCGAGGCTGCGTGGCGGAGAAACGAAGAAATATTAACCACAAGCCACAAGGATTGAATAAAATCTTCGCAATTTTATTTTATGCAATATTATTTGTTAATATTTCTTCCTGTCTCCGCACCGCAGCCGCGTTTCGCTTCAGTGGACAGGCAGCCTAAAATGACTGGGCTATTCGGCTCCCGAGTGTAGAGTATTGAGAGCACTCGCGCGGCCGCCGCCGGGGTCATTAGGGCATGTTCGAGTTTGAGAGTAAAGCCCTTCCATGAGGCGAAAGCCGAACTTCCCTCCGTCAGTCATTACCTCGAACTTCCTTATACTTTAGACAGCTGACAGTTTGGTAATGAGTTTTCTAACTAAACAAAAATTCCAACTTTTCGTCTGCAACCATTCGTCATGGAGGCTTCGTTTCAGAACAGCGGTGAGTTAAAACAATGCTGCTCCGGGTATAAATTACCAGATTGTTTTGACATTTATGTAAATAATTCTTTTTCTTTTCGTGTCAATGTGTCAATGAGCGTTTTTCTTTTGGTTTTCTAGTGGATCGATAGATGGCGTTACGGTCTGTGCGAATAAAAGTCAAAATTTCAAAAATAGTTTCTGAAAAATAATAAAGAGGGAGAAGATGATCAAAAAGATGCCAACGCATGTTTTGATTGTATATTTCATTATTTTATAAAATAATTTTAATCGAAAATATGAAACTGTTTACGTTTGACTTGATTGTATGGGCTCGATCCCTTGGCCTTTAAAAAAAATTCAGGCACAGTCATGACATGATTTTGACAGGATCTCGCCTACGTCTGTATGGAGTGATAAACATGTCATCTGTAGAGTTTTTTAGGAACTAAAATTAAAAAAGAAAAGAAAAACGCTCATTGTTCTACTATTTCTATACAGGGTGTAACAAAACACCCTAGTAATACTTAAGGGGGTGCTTCAGACCATCAATCTGAACAACTTTCACTATGGGGCCAACGTCGAGAAAAAATTAAAAAAAACCGCCATCCCATACTGCAGTTTTGTACGAAAGAGCGGATTTTTTTTTCGCGATTTCGATGTTGGCTCCATAGTGAAAGTTGTTCAGTTTGATGGTCTGAAGTACCCCCTTAAGTATTACTAGGGTGTTTTGTTACACCCTGTATTTTATTGGCCAGATTTTCGGCCAGCCTGATAGCGTCCAGTGTAGTCTTGAGGAGATTGATTTACGCGAGGGTGATTTTTGAGACGAGTTCTTGAGTGGCTGGGGTCCGTGCTACCCCAGCCCAGGTCTTTATACGACGATCGATCTCTTTTGGGCACAACGAGCATTCTAGCAGGTGCGCCATCGACTGGATAGGTTCGCGGCAATCGCACCGCATTAGGCCAGGGTCCCTGTATCCCCAGTTGCATAAACTTTGTCTGCAACGGTCAACTTGAGTGCGAAGCCGGTTTAAGTCATTTAGGTCATTTTATATTATGTAAATATTAAATAATATTAAATGACCTGTAAATAAAAATCTAAACTATTATAAAACTGTAACAGAAGTGTGTCTGTACATTGAAGATATTTACAAAAAAAGATGACGATATGATTTTTAGATGTCCCTGATTCCAAATCACCAATTTTTAGATTTTTTGTCTGTCTGTTTGTTTGTTTGTTTGTTCGTTTGTTTGTTTGTTTGTTCGTTTGTTTGTTTGTTTGTTTGGGTGTTTGTTTGTTCGAGTATCACGCAAAAACTACTGAACTGATTTTGATGAAACTTTTTTTGTTTGATAGCTTATTATCTAACATAAAATCTGGTATATAATTTATGCGGACGAAGTCGCGGGTAAAAGCTCGTAATAAATAAAACCAAACAAAGGAATATTGTAGCAAACGGATTGACCGTCAACATTTTTCTCGTTGTGCACTGATGTAGACAATTCAGTAATTTCAGTTCAGTTTCAGTTCAGTTACTTTCATTTCATTATAATTCAAATATAATAAATATGTACATAGTAATTTTTTTAATAAAGTATTCTTATGATCACAACTCAGATCTTGGCTCGATGTTTAATGTAAATATTTGTGCGACAGTGGAAATATTTCAATACGATATTGGTAAATACATTTCGGCAAACAAGGCGAGTCTCGATGCAGACGTGAAGTTCAACCACTTATCAATAACGTACATGTATACAAGAAACAGAATTGAATTCTGTTAAGGGGCGTCCGCCCGGTTTTGAGCAACTTTGTAACCATTTTATACATTAACTATGGCACTTTTTAAGCAGAAAACAAAACTGAACAATCTACAGGATATGAGAAGTGATGTGGTTTTTCTCAAAATCTATTTTAATTAATAAAACTGAAGAAAAACGACTCCAAAGTCACCTCTTTTTTTCCAATTGTAACCGTTTTACTCTTACATTGTTGATCAGAAGAATATGAAAAGTTACAATATTCTTCACAATACAATATAAAATGATGTGGTTTTCTTATTTTTTAAAATTCATAAAAAATCATACAGGTTTTCAAAGAAAACGGAAAATTCTGACCGGAGCCACGCAATTGAAGCGGGATGGCTAATTGCAAAAGTTTGCTTGTAAGAAAGAGAGCCTTGCAGATGGGAGGAGTAGCCTTAACACTTTTTATTCGGCAATTAAATAATATAACGTTTTGATTATGGCCGATGTGGTCGAAAAGTTATCGAGTGGCGACCGCGTACCCGAAAGTACAGCATGGGTAGGCCCCCTACACATACAGGTGGACCAACGACCTGATGAAGGCGGCGGGAACCTGTTGGATGAGAACAGCGCAGGACCGGTCGTTATGGCGATCCTTGGGGGAGGCCTGTGTCCAGCAGTGGACGTCCATCGGCTGAGATGATAATGATGACCGTTTTGATTGTTCGTTATAACATCATCATTAGCCTATATACGACCCATAGCAGGGTACAGGCCTACCCTTAAGGATACGCATAAGAATTTCTTCTTCCGCGTACCTATGCGGGTTCCTCACGAAGTTTTCCTTAACGGTTTGAGAGCAGTCGGTAATACGTACATAAGTTAGAAAAAATCTTTTGTTCATGGCATGTCGTTCGTGTGGATTCGAACCCAAACCCTATCACGTCTCTCCATACATCTCCGCAACGCGCCACCGACACTCAGTTTTGCTGTATCTCGCTGACAGCTAAATTAGGAAAAACATCCGAAGGATTAAATATCGTAAAAAGGACTGAAGGACCTTAGATATAATATTTGATACTAAAATCCTTCTAAATGTACCATACCTTTTTTTTTTTTTTTGACATTGTCACACAAATTATCTAGTCACATTTAAAGTACCAGAATCTAGCCTGGACTTGTATTATAATGACTAGACAACGATATAGAATACATATATAGATACATAGATACAAACATCCATGACTCGGGTACAAATATTCATATTCATCATACAAATATTTGTCCCTTACGGGATTCGAACCCGCGGCCCTCGGCACAGCAGGCAGGTTCACTACCGACTGAGCTACCAGGCCGTCAAATCCTTACCTATGTGATGGACCATTTTCTGTAACATATCCAAAGGGATCCGCTTAGTTTCGTTAGCTAATTATATAAAATCTTACTAAGGTGCTGTTTATACAGAAGAGACGTGTGGTGGTGGCGGATAGTCAAAGTAACACCAATATACAATGACATTAGTAAACAAGAATGGACGGGCCTTACGCGAACATTTGAAACCAGAAAAATGAGTCAAAACAATTGACAGTTTTACTTCGAAAATGTACTGAGATGACAGACCAAGTACCCTAATTTGTATTGAAGTGCCCTAGTTTTGCGTGCTTCAACTTAAAGCGCTTTGGGCCTATCCATTAATTTTACTTTGATCTAAGCCAATATAAACCTTATATAACGTAGCAAGGCGTCGTTTTTGTCATAAAGGAAAATCGCGCCCCCGCTACCAGGCGACGTCGCCTGGAGCCACGGGTGTAATTTTCAAAACGACGCTATGCTAAGTACTATAAGGTTTATATTGCCAAATCCCGCCCGCGCCACGTCCGCGCCACGTCACTTCTGTTTAAACAGCACCTAAAAGGTAAAGAAACAATCAACAAAACAAAAGAAAACAAGAATAAAGAGTTCCTAAATAATAATAGATGGCCCATGGAGAAAACCCTTCTTTTCTTCGTGAGATGGCCCGATAGCTCAGTCGGTAGTGAACCTGCCTGCTGTGCCGAGAGTCGCGGGTTTGAATCCCGTAAGGAGCAAATATTTGTATGATGAATATAAAATTTGAATCTATACATGTATTCTATATCGTTGTCTAGTCATTATAATACAAGTCCAGGTAGATTCTGCTTCTTTAAAAATGTAACTAAATTTGTGTGACATTGTCCAATATATTAAAATCTACTGCGATAAACTAGGTTCTTACCTTTATATATCTACATAAAAGTAGGTCGTTAGTTTTATGTAGTAAGTGTAGAAGACATTAAAAGGCTACGAAATAAACCTATACCTGTAGCTAATGTAGCACTACGGCGTAGCAACGTAGCACGCTCACTCGCTGTAAACGAATGTCTGCAATTCAAGTGAATAATTCAAAACAATTTATGTAGGTACGAGATTACTCGTTACTGCAAGTGGGAAGTACGTGTAAATAATTGTTGTTACAAGAATAAAGGTACGGTTTAAGATACTATCATAGAATACATATAAGTACACTGTTATAAAATGAATCGATGATTATATGAAAGACCAAAATGTCTGATCTTAAATGGGTCTTGAGATTGTTACAATATGTTATTCAATATTGCATTTGTAATTGTATAAAAGCTGTTATCTGTTATCATTAGCAAGTGCCTTGGTGCAGTTTCGCCAACTAATTTAAAATAACCATATATTTAACTTTTTAGATATTGCACCCATGCGTACTATCCCATTAAAATTCATTACTTTTTTTCATTTTAGTAAATAATAAATTAATAAATAACGCATACAGGCACATAAATTGTAATGATCCCAAGTAAGAACTAAGAGTAAGTAAGAGCTTTTTATTATGGAAACCATACAACAACGGAAAAAACATTATAACATCCATGACCGAACCGGGATTCGAACCCAGGACCCTGGTTTGGCCGTCCGGCGCGGTAACCATTACACCAACCGGGTCGTCAAATAAATATGAACCAAGCAGTAAATTCCGATATCGGAAACTGGTTAAAACTAGTTAAAGGTTACTTGCAAGATTTGTACCAAACATACTATCAAACTAACTAACAAGGTCGGTTAGATAAAAGCTTATAATAAGTTTAAAAAAAGGTTACGAAGTTACGATTGATGTTTAGGTGTCCCTGTGTCTCTTTGTTCGGGTATCACATAAAAACTAGTGGACCGAATTTAATGAAACGTTGTGTGTTGAAAGCTTATGATTAGATTTAATAACTGATAAATATTTCATTAACCTTTATGATGACGGGAGCTGGTGCTGACGAAGTGGCTTGCTAAATCTAGTATTCTAATCTAAAGAATGATTCCTAGGAGTCTATTAATCTAGGTTCTAAAAAGAAAGCCCAAAATTTAAATACAAATTAAATAATATTAGTAAAAATGTTTCTTCCATTTCATTTTAACTGCCTTTTCACAATAGTTAAGAAAGCACGACTTTGACTGAATACCCCGCCGCAATAACATGTTCTTTAGCAAACTACACAGTTAATTAATTATCAAGTGCCGGCGTGTTTTGTTTATGACAAGAAATTATTATACAAATAACTACTAAGCTAACTTTGTGTGGTTATAATTATAAGTAATTGAGCGTTTATTAATAACAAATATTTGAATTGTACTTATAAATTAAGTTAATTTTGCAGTGATGCGTGCTTCGGAATAATGTGTGAGAATTGATTTTCTGGGTTCCTAAGGTAAAAAAATATGAGGAAGGCGTTTATTATGATAATGTTACATATTCTTATATATCTATAAACTATTATAAAACTGTAACAGAAGTGTGTCTGTACATTGAAGATATTAACAAAAACAAGTTACGATGTGGTTTTTAGGTGTCCCTGATTCCAAATCACAAATTTTTGGATTTTTTGTCTGTCTGTTTGTTTGTTTGTTTGTATGTTTGTTTGTTTGTGTGTTTGTTTGTTTGTTTGAACGAGCATCACGCAAAAACTACTGAACCGATTTTGATGGACTAATTTATTTGTGCGGGCGAAGTCGCGGGTTAACTCTAGTCATATTTATAAACGAGCTTTTACCCGCGACTTCGTCCGCATAAATTATATACCAGATTTTAAGTCAGATGATAAGCTATTAAACAAAAAAAGTTTCATCAAAATCGGTTCAGTAGTTTTTGCGTGATACTCGAACAAACAAACACCCAGACAAACAAACGAACAAACAAACAAACAAACAGACAGAC
Source organism: Agonopterix subpropinquella (assembly GCA_922987775.1). Taxonomy (NCBI): domain Eukaryota; kingdom Metazoa; phylum Arthropoda; class Insecta; order Lepidoptera; family Depressariidae; genus Agonopterix; species Agonopterix subpropinquella. The sequence goes on along the minus strand of OV277700.1, from coordinate 10,482,230 downwards.
AAAAAATCCAAAAAGTGGTGATTTGGAATCAGGGACATCTAAAAATCATATCGTAATCTTTTTTTTGTAAATATCTTCAATGTACAGACACACTTCTGTTACAGTTTTATAATAGTTTAGATGTGGAAAATGGACCTTAAAAAGAAGGGGGTGCAGAGCCTCCAGTGCTGCCCTAAAATTTTTTTTAATTTCTTGATAATTATACATTTCCATAAAACAAGAATGTCACATATTAGTCATTGCTGATTTTCAATTTTATCGGATCATTACATGTCTGTAGTTACTATCTTTAAAACCGCCAAAAGTGGGAACTGGTGTTCATGGACATCTGTCCTGGAATAGACAGTTGCGGTGCTATATTTTCCACATAGTCAGAAGGCTTTTGTTTCACGTGTCCAAACCATATCTAAGCCTACGGTCCTCTGGGGCTTATCTACATGTAGATGAGGTATCTTCTTCCTCCTAGCTAGACCATGTCCCATTTACTTGGGGTCGGCCTTCCTTCTCCTTCTTCTCCACTGAGCACGGTTTTGTGCTGTTTCGGTGTCGAGCTGAGCTTCTTTAAGGTCTTTTTAGACCGTCATCCACCAGGTGGCGGGTGGTCTTCCACGAGAACGTTTCGTCGTTGGCAAGTCTAGGGAAAGCTTCACCATATGATCATCTGGACGACGCTGGATGTGACCGTACCACCGTAAGCGTTTTTCTTTGACTATCGACTATTGAGGCGACTTTAAGGACGGCCGCACATTATCAGAAATTTCTAACAGAAAAATTCTGACGCTCGCCGGAAGCACCCCGCATACTATCAGAAATTTTGATCCGGCAACTTTTGAGCCCAGTCGTGTTTCATATTTCAATCAACGCACATTGACCCGGTGTTGCCACCTTAGCCCTTTTGGGGCTATAATTCAGTCAAATTGTGTTTTTACTAGGAAAGTTTTGTGGTAGTTCTGATTTCTTCCATTCTATATATGTATTTTGAGGTGCTGAATCCAAATCTGAGGTTGGCTAACAAATTTTAATTGACAAAATCACATAAAAAGTTAAAAATTATGTTTGTTTTTTTCCGGAATTTTGCTTAAAACTCTAAAACTATTAACGTTTAGTAAATGGTCTGTTTACAGAAATTAAATATACCTGACTTTTATTTCTATCACATGGACACTCAAAAATATCGTATATCTAGGATAATTATCGCACGTCTGGCAATACCTGATCCGAATTTCTGATAGTGTGCGGGGCCTAATACAAAATGTATGGCAAACACGCCTTCCGTCAGAAAAATTCTGACGTCCGGCTGAGGTGCCGTCCGGCGTGCATCAGAAGCGGACGACCGGTCAGAATTTTTCTGGTAGTGTGCGGGGTCTAATACAAAATGTATGCACCGAGTGCCTTCCGGCGAACGTCAGAATTTTTCTGTCAGAAATTTCTGATAATGTGCGGCCGTCCTAAAGCTCCCCCTTATGTACTCATTTCGGATTTTGTCTAGCATTGTGACACCCGCTGACCAGCGTAGCATGCGCATTTCTGTTGTGTGTAGTTTGTCAAGGTGTTGCTTGTTGGATGCCCAGCATTCGGACCCATACAGTACAGCAGGTCTAATGGCTGTCTTATACATTTGCCCCTTGACCTTAAGAGGCATTTTCCTATCACACATGACGCCTGTGTGTTGTATCCACTTCATCCGTATCTAACAAATTAAATATATCCGCTAACAATCTTCTCTCGTGGACCAACACTACTTTACTCACCACTTGTTTCCTCTCCTCTCTTTTCTCCGTCCATCTCCGCTTTTGATAACTTGTTTGACTTTGTTCAAATATACGTCTTCGTAACGACATTTTCCAAAGTTTTACAATTTACAACTGGCTATGAAAATATTATTTAAAGTAAAGGGCCATTTCCAATTACATTTTCATTATTCAGCCAATTCAAACTTTTGAAATTGCTACTTTGCCATTTTTTCCACATTGTCGCCCTCATGAAATTTTAAAAATATGCGTCGTATTATTAAATACTTTACAATCGGTATTACAACTACTGTTTAATGTGACTCAGATTTATTCGAAGAGAAGTTTGGTGGAAGCCCATATAATTTGAGACCCAGACATAGAGGTCCCATACATGAATGAAACTTAGTAATACGTGTAGAGTGAAAGAAAACTAACAATAATGTAAATTGGTTGTAATCTGTAGAAGTTGGGGGAAAGGTATTTCTCCTTATGATACCTTTTGTATCAAGTGTGTGAAACTCATAATCTTTTGTATTAGATAGTCCACTCAATCTTCTACGCATTCATTGTGTTTATTTTAATGAAAATTCACGATAACCGTACCACACTATCAGTTCATCCAAGCCAAATACGTTCCGTAACGACCAAAAATACCTCAGTATTAGATGAAAATTGCTGTCGAGGGTGCGTTTTGCTTTTTGGACGATTTGTCTATTTTATTAGTAATTTCTACTTTTGAATCCGGACTTCTGGAGATGTGGAAGTTTTTTCAAAAAATGCTTTAATTTTTACTGTTCATAATATTTATAACCACCGTCCTGAATGGCTTTTAGTTTTCGTAAAAAACGACTGGGTCCAAATCTGCCAATCCTCTTTCTGCATAATTAGTGAATTTTCCACTTCAAATCATCTTTAAAATGAATGCTGCAGAGGTATTTATCAAACATACTTACGAAAACATTAATATTTTTTTTCGAATTGGTCTAAAACAACAAAACCCGCACCATTCTGAAGCCGAAGCTGCAATGAACATAAATAAATGCATGTACACATATACGTATTTTTTCTAATTTATCGAGAACCCCATTGTTAAAACTGTGTTAAACCTTACCTATTTTAATAATTAACACAAAAACCTCATCTCCAAACAGACAAGAAGCGGCGTGACATTTAATTACAAAACATTTAAACAACAATGTCTGAGATAATTTTAGCCATAATAAACAGGCTTCTGTAGTAGCGCCTGTTCTATTGAGGCGACTTTGGAGAGGCTTTGCTTGTAATTAGACCGTCGAAAGTGGTACTTGTCTCAGTCGAGGCTTGGCGGTGAAGTAAAGAGATTCTTAGAGCGTACATTACAGTTTACTAACGACCGTTCTTGTAACTTTGTAACCATTTTATACATTAACTATGGCACTTTTTAAGCAGAAAACATAACTGAACCAACTACAGGATATGAGAAGTGATGTGGTTTTTCTCGAAATCTATTTTAATCAATAAAACTGAAGAAAAACGACTCAAAAGTCACCTCTTTTTTTCCAATTGTAACCGTTTTACTCTTACATTGTTGATCAGAAGAATATGAAAATTTACAATATTCTTCGCAATACAATATAAAATGATGTGGTTTTCTTATTTTTTGAAAATTCATAAAAAATCATACAGGTTTTCAAAGAAAACGGAAAATTCTGACCGGAGCCTCGCAATTGAAGCGGGATGGCTAATTGCAAAAGTTTGCTTGTAAGAAAGAGAGCCTTGCAAATGGGAGGAGTAGCCTTAAGTTCCTAATTCCTACTAGTGGCCGCTACTACCGACCTTTACGCAATACGTTTTAGTAGAATATCTACTCAATCATAGCCAAAAAAAATTACATAGGGATATGATTTGTAACACCGCTGGTTTTTCAGTTAAAGAAAACATCGTGAGGACGCCTATATACAACATAGGTACAAGCATTTTTACTCTACATGAAAGAAATTAGATACCTACATTTATGCTCTTGATTTTAACTATTGTAAACTTAAATACGTTACCTACCTACATGCCTTCTACCCTTGTCTTTTTTTTTTTTTGTTCCTTAATTCCTTATTTTTCTTTTTCCACAAGTTTGATTAGGTTAGGTAATATTTAGTTTATTAATACGTTGAACGCCGTCGGGTCACAATAACAATAGGTTTTCCATTGTTTGTCGGTCATTTGGCAGTTGAGCTACAGCGAAGGATGCAAAAAGAAGACCGGTATTTCTTAAATGAATTTACTAAAAAAAACCTACGCTAAAAACAAACATTTAAAAAGTGAAAAATAATTCGGTCGGTTCGGTAATTTTTGATGTAAGCAAATTTATGTTCTACTTTCTAACTCTCTTTAAGATATTTTAGGTCAATTAATGCGTAGGAACGCTATGAAATTAAATGACCATTGATTTTTTACAATCACTTGCGGCCCCCGGCACATTAATTGGCCTAAAATGAAGTAAAACATACATTTGCTTAAATCAAAAATAATAGGTGACCGAATTATTTTTCACTTTTTAAATGGGTGTTTGTTTTGAGCGTAGGGGGTTTTTTAAATTTGAAATTGAATTTTATTTCCTAATTTTTCAAGTTACTAGAAAACTGATGAACCGATTTTCATGAAACAAAGCTAAGTACACTCCCGCAAAAATTTGCTTGCGTCGGAGGTTAAAAAAGGAATTTTACATGAATCGATAAGATCTTAAAGTAACAATTAGGTATAAGTAATTTCTAAATAAACAAATACAAATGTTCGATGCTGTTATATGAGAGTTGAAAATCAGGTCGCCGATCGCGCCGGTCGGCGGCCGCCACACGTTGTGCAGCGTCAGCACCGCGTGCATCGATTGCAGCAATTCAGATGTTTCATTAGTTTTATGAAAAGTACTTGCGTTAACCCGCGACTTCGTCCGCACGAATTATATACCAAGTTTTAAGTCAGATCATAAGCTATCAAAAAAAAAAGTTTCATCAAAATCGGTTCAGTAGTTTTTGCGTGATGCTCTAACAACCACACAAAGCAAAAAAAAAAATTTTTTAATTTACAGTTTTATGATAGTACTAGCATTTACTTGCGACTTCGTCCGCACAAATTATACACCAGATTTTAATTCAGATCATAAGCTAGGTGTATCAAACAAATAAAGTTTCATCAAAATCGGTCCAGTAGTTTTTGCGTAATACTCGAACAAACAAACACCCAAACAAACAAACAAACAGACAGACAAAAAATCCAAAAATTGGTGATTTGGAATCAGGTACAGGTAAAAAACAAGTCGTAATTTTTTTTGTAAATAATGTAGACACATTTCTGTTACAGTTTTATAATAGTTTAGATGTCGATGCGCCGTCATTGGTTCTATACCATAGTCTAAAAAAACAAGGTCTTCTATTCCCAGAGTGGCACAAGCCTACGTCACAAAAAATGGCCGCTAAACATGGTAAAAGGGTATGATGACGTAGGCTTGTGTCAGTCACGTGGTCAGTCACGTGATCGGAAGAGAATACCAGGCGCAGTATATTATTGTACCATGGGCCATGGTTCTATACGTAGAGCGTCACGTGACTCCCGTCTATACTTCACGTGACTCCCGTCTACGGATCTACTATAATAGGTAGGTACTTACCTACTAAGGGTAGTTCTTAACATCAGCTATTTAGAGACTTTCGTCGCGAATAGTGCTATTTAAAGTTAGTTAGTTGTTCAGTTTGATGGTCTGAAGCTTTTTAAGGTTCCGTACCCAAAGGGTGAAAACGGGACCCTATTACTAAGCCTACGTTGTCCGTCCGTCCGTCCGTCCGTCCGTCCGTCCGTTCGTCCCTCTGTCCGTCTGTCCGTCTGTCCGTCCGTCCTTCTGTCCGTCTGTCCGTCTGTCCTACCTATTTAGGGCTGTAACTTGTTATTATTTGTTATTATTGGTATTATTTATTAACGTGATTTGATAATAAATAATAAAAATGTAAAAAAGTTAAAAATTAAGGGGGGTTCTCAACAAGATAATAGTTTTTATCAACGTTTTATCTTCACGCTCTATCGAAAAAACGGTAATACATACAAGCGCCAAACTTTGTATGATTATAGAGCAAACTCTACAAAATAACAACAAATACTAAAAACCTGCCAAGTGTGAGTCGGCCTTGCGCTAAAGGTCCCGGACAAAAAAAGTTTTTTTTCTAGGTTAATAATGTTGTGTTCTGTGGTGGTGTGGTACGGAACCCTCGGTGCGCGAGTACCCCGACTCGCACTTGACCGGTTTTATTTAAGTATGTACCTATGTATCGCATTTAATTTAGCAATATGTGTTATTCTCTTTGGCTACCTCTTCCGACCGGTGACGCCAGCCACTGACGCAGATAATGTTAACCATAATTGAATTCCTAGAGGCGATTCATTGCGATGTGATTGAATCTCATGTCAATCAACCAGCTGTATAGAAAAACGCGAGATACAATTTATTGATATTGAAGCGAGTTTGGACTGACAGGAAAGCCCCGAGCGCGAACTGATCGGATTAAGCTCGCACCAACCTAAGCTGACATGTGGAAAGTTCAGTACAGCGACATTTTCGAGGGAGACGAGAATAGGTACCATTCATAGCAGGCGCCATATACCTATAGAACATTTTTGTGTTATTTTATAATTATTATTATATTCCAAGAAGTTATTATTCTGTTTTTTTGATCATCATCATGACATCTACTAACCTATGTATTATTGTGTTTTTTTATGCAAGATTAAAGCGTCCCACACACTGATGCGGTGGCGGTGGCGGTCATAGTTGTGTTATATTGATAGTCTATCGACCGCTCACACAGGCGCGGGCGCGGTCAAGACGCACACAACAACAAGGTCTACCAACATTAATAGTTGTCATATTGTAGGTTAGGGTTTAACCAGGATCCAACATCAGACCATCAAACTGAACAACTTTTTCTATGGAACCAACATCGAAATCGCAAAAAAAATAGTGGTCCCATCCCATTTATTTGGGTCGAGTAAGATTGCTGTTTTGTTTAAAACAGCTGTTTTTTTTTCGTGATTTCGACGTTTTTTTTTTTATTATTAAGGATGGGTTTGCTCTTGGCCTCAATCCAGTCCTCAGGACGAAGATGGGGTCGAAGATGTAGCGAGCTTACCCAGAAGAAGCCTATTAACTCGTACTTTAATGGAATTCGGGTTGTAAGCGCTCGGAAACACTGACGCAGGCAGGGCATTCCACTCCTTGGCTGTGCGCATTATAAAAGAATCGGAATGGCGCTTGGTGCGGGTATGTGGGATGTCAACCAAAAAGAGATGATATCCCGCGGTGCGTCTGGAAGTCCGATAGTAGAAAGGGGAAGGCGGGATGAGCTCATGTAGCTCTTGGGCACACTCACCGAAGTACAATCTGTAGAAGACCGACAAGCAGGCTACTCTGCGGCGGTGGGCTAGGCTATGAAGCTTAGTCTCCAACAGTTTACTGTCGCCAATGAGCCTCCTGGCTCTGCGTTCGACCGAGTCGAGTGCGGCAAGTTGATAATTGGCCGAGCCATCCCACAGGTGGCAGCAATACTCCATACAGGATCGGACCTGAGCTTTATATAACATTAAGAGCTGTCCAGGATGGAAGTACGGCTTCATGTTGGTCCCTTAGAGTAAGTTGTTCAGTTTGATGTCTGATCATCCCTTTAAAAAACCGTCACCAAATTAAGAAGGACCCTGTATATACTTACTACAATTTTCTAGTAGGTAAATCGAATCGACGATCGCAGTTTCATTTAATAATCTTCTTCTGAGTGCTCGACAACTGAATGCCTTTTTACTTCAATCACGCAATTGAATGTATTGTCAGCAGTCCGTTATATTCCAGGAAAGACACGTAGCTATCCCGGAGATTGTCGGAACACGCTCATCTGCATTGTAAATCCACTTTAGCTGAGATGCTTCCGTGGGAATTATGATATATTCCACGCTGCGAGTGTGAGTGCATAAATGTCTACAATAGAATTGACAAGACAGCAGTTTATAAACCATGGATGGATTAAATTTCCATGTAAAGTAATAGTCGTCTACATGTAACTTTAAGCCTTGACTTTATATTTAATCGATGGTAAGAACAGTACGAATGTACTTACGTACTTTTCAAGTTCCAGATAGCTCCATATAATTCAAATGGTTTGCTATTAAGAACAAGTTTATAAAAAGTTTTAAATAAAATTCCTTCAGAGGGTACTTTACTTGGTTACTTGTCCGGTGGCCGAGAAAAGTACACGGGTATGCGACCCCGGAATCCTCGAGCTGCTATTGTTATATTCCTTCCTCCTCTCCGTAACAATAGTATCCCCCCCTTATTTCCTACTCCCCCTTAAATAATCCTAATTCCACTATCCCTGTGCCAATTCAAGGTTGCCGTGCCGATGAATGCGTGGCTAGGGGTGAGCCTAGTCGCAAGCGTGCCACCCTTGGGTCCAGGTGCCACCCAAGGACTTAGAACCTTAGCCTTATCCTGGTATGCGGGGCTCTATCAGGATCGATTGAATACTTCCCTAGCTACTCGTGGGTCTAAAATGAGTCAACATAATAATAAACTCGGAGGCGGCGGCGCAGTTCGCCACTCGTCACGCCAAGTCTCACGAAAGGGCGAAAAGCGGGCAGCGGAGAGCCGCTTTGCTACTCTGAACGTTCGTGGAGGGATGGACGATAAGATGGATGAAGTATGTAATATGATGAAAGCAAGTCGGATTGATGTGTTATGTTTGAATGAAACAAAGAAGAAAGGGATTGGGATATCTACCCATGGCCCACTTACTGCCTTCTGGTCGGGTGTTCCCGAATCTGATCGCGGCTGCCAAGGGGTAGGGATCGTCCTCTCAGAAAGAATGAATGAGTGTCTAAGTGAATATGAGTGTGTGAGCCCCAGAATACTGTGGGTTAGACTTAAAGTAGGTCTGACTCGATTGTTTGTTTTGGGAGTATATGCCCCCGACAATAAAAAGACCCGTCAGGGGCTTAAGGAGTGTGAGCAGTTTTGGGATAGGGTCTTTAATGTACTATTGTTATGTAAAGAAAACGAGAGGATAGTGATGCTTGGGGATTTGAACAGTTGGGTTGGGGTGAAGCGTGATGGGTATGAAAGGGTGCTAGGGACGTTTGGTGATGAACGAGTGAACGAGAATGGCGTCAGCCTACTCGATATTTGTTTGGAAAGGAATCTTTTTGTGACGAATACGTTCTTTCGTCATAAGAAAATCCACATGTACACATGGCAGAGGCAAGAACAAAGAAGCATGATAGATTTGGTAATAATGGATGAAAGACTGAAAAACCACGTTGTAGATACAAGAGCATATCGTGGAGTCAACGTAGGGACCGATCATTATGTGGTGATTTGCCGGATACATGGTCTGTTCAAACAGTGGCGTCATCGAGCTAAATTGTCTACAAAAGAGTTGGAAAGAATAAAAGTAGAAAAATTACACGATACGGATGTTAAAAGTGAGTACAAGACAAAACTGAAGGATAAATTAAAACACACAATAGATGAAGGATGTGAGAATGATGATATAGAGAATATGTGGGATGTATTTAAAAAAGGATTAGTGGAGACGGCGAGTGCAGTATGTGGCGTAACTAAGAGAAAGAATGGAAGAATAGTAAAAGATAATTGGTGGGACGATGAAGTTAAAGTATTAGTTATTGCGAAAAAGAAAGCATGGCAAGATCTATTAGCAGTCAAATCCAATAAGAGAGTACAAGGTGCAGTGGATGAAGATGTAGTGAAAGGAAAATTGAAGTTCGATGCTGCAAAAACGGCTGTAAAAGAATGCGTGAATAGAAAGAAAGAAGAGTCTAAAGCAAAAAGTGACACGAGATTCTCTGACCATTTTCGAAGAAATATTAAGCTTTTTTGGAAAATGGTGAAATTATCTCGTGGAAAAACCGAGACATCCAAAGTTGACAGAATAAGAGGTAGTGATGGATGCATGTTAACTGAAGAGGGAAAAATACTGGAATGTTGGAAGGCATATTTTGAAAGTTTATTTGAAAGTGAAGAAGAACCGAGCATAGATGTGTGGCCCACGGATGTGGACTCAGAGAGTGAGTGTGAGAATGAGTTGAGTGTGGAAGAGATAATGAAAGCAATGAAAAGCATGAAAGAAGGTAAGGCTGCAGGGTATGATAGGGTATCGGTAGAGATGCTGAGGAATGGTGGTGGGGTAGTCATTGACATGCTGTACCTTTTATTTAATAAGTGCTGGAAATCCGGTCGGGTCCCAATGGACTGGTGTAAGGCTGTTATTGTTCCGCTCTATAAGGGAAAAGGGTCACAGCAGGAATGCAAAAACTACCGCGGCATTAGCCTTCTCAGTGTGGTTGGTAAGTTGTATGCGAAAGTGTTAATTGATAGAGTGTTAAAGGAGACTGAACGAAAGATATGGGATGTACAAGCAGGTTTTAGAAAAGGAATGGGATGCACGGACCAGGTTTTTGCATTACGGTCCATAAGCGAAAAGTTTTTGGCTCAAAACCAAAAGATCTTTTGCGCTTTTGTGGACTTAGAAAAAGCCTATGACAGAGTGGTTCGGAATGAACTGTGGTCCACGCTGTGCATGTATGGAGTGGATAGTAAATTGATACAGGCGCTGAAATCTCTGTATAAGAATTCCAGTGCCTGTGTCAGGATTAACGGGGCGTACACTGACTGGTTCGGCATCTCTCGAGGGGTCCGACAGGGATGTGTAGCGTCCCCGTGGCTATTTAATTTATTCATGGACAGTTGTTTGGAAGAGCTGAAAGAGAGTGAATGTGGATTAAGAATGAATGAGTTGCTGGTCAAATGTCTGTTGTACGCCGATGATCATGTTCTCCTTGCATCGTCGGCGAATGACTTGCAGGCGATGGTGACTTGCATGAATGAATCGTTTAAAAAGAAAGGAATGAAAGTGAATGTAAGTAAGACAAAAGTTATGGTGTTAGAGAGGAATGATAATGACGACCGTACCTTATGTAGTATTATGATTGGTGATGAAAAATTGGAACAGGTGAATGAGTTTGTGTACTTGGGATGCATGTTTACCAGAGACGGTAAGTGTCAGAGTGATATTGAGAGAAGAGTGAATGCCGGAAATAGGGTAAATGGAGCTCTGAATTCCTTTGTGAAAAGCCAACACGTGTCCAAAAAGGCACGGATGGCAGTTCATAATGGAGTGTTAGTCCCGACATTGATGTATGGAAGTGAATCTTGGGTATGGCAGAAGACGCATGAAAGTAGGATTAACGCAGTGGAAATGCGCTCATTGAGAAGTATGTGTGGTGTAAATGTGATGGATAAATTGAAAAATAGTTTTATTAGAGAACGCTGTGGTCTGAAAGAGGATGTAGTGACAAAAATAGAGAAAGGTATGTTGCGATGGTTTGGTCATGTGGAAAGAATGGATGAGAGCAGATTGACGAGAGCAATTTATAAGGCAAGCGTAAGTGGAAATGTTGGAAGGGGACGGCCTAGACGTACATATACGGACCAAATTGGCGACGTGCTTAAGAAGGGCCAGGTCAGATCTACCCGAAACCGACGAGCATGCATGAAAGGTCTTATGAATGTGGAGGAAGCTAGAGAGGTATGTCAGGATCGTAGCAGGTGGCGTTCCGTTGTCTCTGCCTACCCCGGTGGGAGACAGGCGTGAGAATATGTATGTATGTATGTTAAATAAAATATTTTAGAAACTAAGGGCCTGTTTCACCACTTCTGAGTAAGTTCTTGTTAGCTTATCCGACAGATAGTTTGACATATTTTGTATGAAAGATATGTCAAAATATCTGTCGGATAAGCTAACAAGAACTTACTAAGAAGTGTTGAAACAGGTCCTAAAGGAGTCAATTTATTGTAGGCCCTCAAACGGTTACGTTTATTGATGGTAGTGTACCTACTTACTCTAAAAACAGATTTTTAATTTACTTTAGTAATCGGACGAAAGATTAGGTAAAAATGCAAACGGAATTATGAAATAAATATAAAAATGCACCGTTTTGACTTTTTTTGCAAAGTTTCTGCACATGTAAAGCAATGCGTGTATAGGAACATCTTAGTTGTTAAAACGAAAATAAAAATGCAACATATCTTACCAAGACAAGATGTGCACCAACTGCGATTACGTGACACTCCGTTTAGATGAGGTTATAGCTAATATTGCCACTATAATCTATAGATTATGAGAAACAAATCGACATGAGTTCTATAACTATACGCCAACTATACGCTAACATTTTTGGGGGCCTTTTTCCCATAGCTGGAGAAATTGTCTCCTTTATATTGAAAAACCCGATTACACAAATTCGGCCAACAAAATCTACTCATTTCCAATCACTTTTTTAATAGCAAAAATATCCCCTTAATCCATAAGTACCGCAACTGAGCGCAAGCTATCTATCAAGACCAAAAAACAAAAATTTTTAAGAGGGCTATCACAGTCCATCACATTAAAAAAGATTTCTCAATAAAGAAAGCCTAAATTAAAAAAGTGCTCAACATCAAAACTACAAAAAGCCTTGAAGCTATTTTCATAGAATACTTTTATAGGTTTTTTAAAGGTCTAAACATACAAATTGGGAAAAAAGAAAAAAAAACGGCCGCTTTTGTTTTTATTCGCAATTGTCTAAAAGTGGAATGTTTAGAACCTATAAAAGTATTGTATAACAATGGCTTTAGTAGTGTTCGTGTTAATAACTTTTTTAATTTAGGCTTTCTTTATTGAGAAATCTTTTTTAATGTGATGAGGGCGCCACTGGACTGCGATAGCCCTCTTAAGAGTAGCGATCGGCCTTTACACGTGCAATTTGGCTAACGGGCGATTCGTCCTTGACCGAAAGCCTTCGATCAGTTCCCCGTCTAAAGTACACTACGCACACCAGTTTCCGTGTTCGATTCTATTTCTATATATATAATGTAGTTTGAAGGCGGGCCGTTGGATCGGCATCGAAAAAGATTATCCTGGCTTTAAGTAAAGCAAGTACCTACCTAGGACGACGAAAAATATTTGGATCGCGTCCACCAGAATACCTTATGTAAAATGCTTCGGGGACGGCAAAATATTTGGTTTTAAAATTGGCTTTTCCCTGCGTACATGTTATCACATCTTTGAGATAGGGATTTATTATTTAGACCCAAACCTAATCCTGATGTTGATATTGAGTGAGTTTTTGTGCTACTTTGGGTCCATGTTTGTCAGTAAATAAAACTAGTGAATTTCCGGCAAGCAATTTTGGGTATTTCAGCTGTATCTCAAAAGGAAAGTTCACAAATATTTACTACATAAGTAAAGGAACACATGGTACATACGGAAGTATGTAGGTACATATATTATTTTTTCCATGTGAAAGTTGTTGTTACGCTTACAAAGGTAATCCTTTTTTATATAACACCTACTTCGCTACGACGTAGCACTATAGGGTCTACGGAAGTGCTACGCATTGACGTAGCATTTTCGTAGTTATCGTAGAGGGCCCAAGAACATTTAAATAGCAAAGCTATTTGTTAAACTAATCGTATCTTTTAGGCCCATATCAGTCAAAGATGTATTTCCCGGCATAGAATAGATCACACATTTTTTTTGTCGGTGTCGTTCATGATGACTAAGGGATAACGTGTTTGTAGTTTTTTGTGGGAGAGAAACTACCTATCACCAGAATAATAATTCGTAACATATTGTAAAGCTCGGCACAAAGAAGTCCTCAGCCACCGGTGGCCAGCGCAGCGACAAGCAGTTAACACACGTTTTCATACATTTTGTAGGGACTCGCCGCACACGTGTGGCCGTCGTAAATCATTGAAAATAGTCGTTGCAAATTGTGGCGACCATCGACCAATTGTCTGTCAACGGTGACAGCCACCGGTGGCTGTGGTCGGTGGCCATTTGCACCGAGCCTAAATGTTCTAAGTGAACCTTCCGTACGCTTAAAAAGGTGCTTAGAACTAAAAAAATAAAAAGTACGATGGTGAGAGTTTTTATTAACTAAATAATGATGATTCAGAAACATTTATGTAAGTGTAAGCATT